>CM077669.1:465492706-466807706 GCA_039707655.1 Elymus sibiricus
CTCAGCTATTTATGGAACTTTGCGAGAGTTGAGGGGACGATTGGACAATTAATTAGTTGGAGATTACACCTCTATCTCAGCTAGAGAATACAATCTTGGATCAATGCTAGCTTCCGATCGCACGCTGATAACTTGACCTCGTCAAAACCCACGTACAGTACTACGCAAAACTGCAACAGTTAACTTGTAGTACCAATACAGTACTTGCTTATTTGCACTGATTAGTAACGCGTTAATTACTCAATAGTGGAATACTAGTTGACTAACTATGTGATTAGAGGTCAAAGCAATAACAGTAGGCAAAGAAAGGTCTGCGGAGATGTGAGCAAACCGTACCAATTCAGTGATTTTAGTCCAATAGTCCGCTGCAAGCTAGTGCTTATACATGATCTGTCACTGATCAGGTCTTGCTTACGATATGTACGTCTTTCGCGTTCCCTTTATATTCTACGGTCTAGTTGGTTGGCCCTGCAGAAGAAATTCAAAGTTCTATGTCAATTAATTCATGCTTGTGACCTCTTGCAGATTTTCCGGGTCTCTTGAATCTTTTTCGAGGGACCTTCCTCTGTTGAATTCTGACGATTGAAGACCGGAGAAGAGTATGCATATTTTTTTTTTTTGAAAAGAAGGATGACCCCGGCCTCTGCATCTGAACCATGCATGCAACCATTTTATTAATTATTTACAAAAGCCTCTCGAAACAGGCTTTCGCCCCGTTTTATAGATAAAGCAACAACCGAAGAAGTACACAGCCGGACGATACAATATGGTGAGGTTGCCCTCTTACAAAGCCGATCCTAGGATATCCGGCAAACGCAGAACGCACGCTACTACTTTACCAGCAACGAGCATCGGACGAACTAAACACCCCCTCGCTACGACCTAGCACACCTAAGCTCCACGACAACGTCCCCAAGAGGGAGAACAGCACCGAGCGTCGCCGTTGCCGAGTTCACATCGGACAAAGGTCTTCACCCGAAGCCCGGACACGGAGAGAAGAACCACGACGTCTTCTTCAAGAATAGTGTGGCAACCCTCGGGTGTCGCCGTCGTCGGCGCCAAGGCACTGAGCTTTCGCTCGGCAACTCACCCGTGCCACCACAAGGCCGCCGGGAGGAGCGCGACGATGTCAGATCCCCAGATCCGGATTAGAACGCCACCCCACCGAGAGAGGGCACATCCGAGCAACCCATCGCAAAACCTCTTGTTGCCCACACAACCTGAGAGGGAAGCCACCACCACCGCAATGATGCCTGCGGAAGAGCAACCATGTGGACCGCCATCCGGGGCCGCCGCCCCGGCGTCCCTGTCGCTAGATACCGTGCGTCGTCCACATCATAGCGCACCCAACCACGGTAGGAAGAGCAATGGCACTCCATCTACTCCTAGCCCGTCATTAGTCCCCGAGTCAGGGTAGGCTCCTCTACTGTAGGAGGCACCCACACCTGCGTCCCCAGCCAATACCAGGTGGACTGGGGGGGACACGACTCCGAGACCACCGACGGCCGCCGACGAGCCAACCCTGAGCCCTTGGCCAGGCGAGCTCACACGATGCCATATCCATGGTCACCGACACAGATCCGCGCATCATGCAACGCTAACACGACCACCACCGCTGAGCACCATATCGAGCGTACCATCACCTATCCGGAGCGAGAGCTCCGACCCACGCCGGGCCCCAACTGATCCGCCCGAGCATGAGCCCCAAGTCCTCGCCATAGCCCACGCGAGCAACTCGTGCCGCCGGTTCGGATCTAGGAGAAGGGAGGAACCACTACCATCCCACGCTGCCTGCCAGATCCCGGCTGCCAGATCGGGCCGCCGTCACCACATCAGACCCGCACCACCGCTGGTCACCGGCAACCAGAGCACACACGACGACCAACAGCAGAACGACCACCGACCGCGTGTGCCGTGCCGCCCGAGTCCCCTGGCTGTCAAAACTAGCCCACCGGTGACCGCCAGGCAGCAGATATGGGCCGAGCCCAAACCCAGCCACCACAGGCGCGTGCCCGCGCCGCGAGGCCCTCCACACCCCGACCAAACGTGCGCGACCCCGTCACCGTCTCCTGCAACAAACTGCAGCGCCCCCAGCCAGAGCCGCATCTCCACCAAGCGCCGTCGGTCCGCGCCTACACCACCGAGCGGGAGGAGAGAGAGCGCCGCCGCCACCGACGCTGACCAGGCTTTGCCCGGCGGGTGTGAGGAGAGGGGAGTGAGCGGAGGGATCCTCTACCGGCGGCTAGGTTGACCTGCCCCGGCCGCCCGCGGGAGCGACACGGGTGCGGGTCGAGATGGGTCGACAATGGATTGATCACAAGAAGACAAGTCCACTCAAACCTAGGGAAGATGGTGAGGTGATAGTGGACATGAAGTTCTATATCTGAGTACCATCGGAGCACTCATATATATTGCAAAGTAAGTCAGGCCTGACACTATATTTGTTGACAATTTATTGAGAGTGCAATCCCCAATAAAAGGTATAATGTTTGGTGTAAGGAATATCCTCAGATATGTCCAAGACACAAACGGTCTTGATTAATTCCATTGGGAAAATCAAGATGGGACCATATGGTGTGATATCCTGATAGTGGCTGATAATCTGATCCCAACAATGCCATATCAAAGACTGGATTTACTGGAAGAGTATTCTGAGGGAAGCCTTCAGAATAGACTCTAAATGAGTCCTTCGTGTGATCATTCTGCCATAACTATGTTTGAAGCATGACAAGATAAACATGTCTTCGCAGAATGACTGGTCACATGTGAAAACATGTGGAGATTCATTGGAATCAATTATAATTATCTACGAAGATAATGTCACTTGTATTTCTTATGGGTTAAATTTATCCTCGCGAATTACAGAAATGTAAAAGGATAATACGCAAACAAATTATTGTGAGATTCACAATGTCTGTACCAACGTTTGTATTCTAGAATCAGGTTTGTGGAATTGGTATGAGAAAACATTGATGTTTGCAAAATTCAGGGGGAGTAAAATCCCAAGTTATAACTTGTTGGTGATCTTTAGATCATTCATATTGTACTCTTTTTCCCTTTATGAGTTTTCCATGATGGTTTCTCGTATAAGGTTTTTAACGAGACAATATAAATACAAGTGCGGATGTATGCCATATTTGTTTCTCCTTATATTTTTCCCACTGGGTTTTAAAGGAGTTTTCGATGGCATATTATTATAAGGTTTCTCCTCAATTTTTCCCACAGGATTTTTGGAGTTTTCAATTTGCAATATACAAATGCCGAATTGATCAAGGGAGAGTGTTAAGAAATAGCACATGTGATCAATCGTATGGAAGGGATGCCTTCCAGGAGGTGTCTGTTGGGGAAGATGTGTCTCCCCAACACACCCCTTCATTTTGTATATAAGTGGGTCTCCCACATTGCAATGAAACTAGTGAAATCATTTGGACTCTTTGTTAGTCTTTTTTATTTTCATTCTACAACACGTTATCAGCACGAAGACTCAACCAGACATGATTGGCAACACGGAAAGAAGAAACCATCGCATGGCCATCGTTCTGATCATCCGCCCTGTACGCGCGGAGACGCTCGGCCACGACGCCGCTGCTTCCGGGGCGGCAGCGCAATGCTAGGGGAAATAAGAAGAATCTGATCCATTGTACCGAGAAAGCAACGGTGGCACATAGCGGCTTCGCTCGGGCTCTTGCGCCGGCGCTAGCCTGGTGATAGAGCCCTCATGAGGACCGGCGTTCCTGAAGCACGCTGCAGCCATGAATCCCACATGCGGGCAAAACAAGGCCACGTAGAAGAAAATGAATAAAGAACAGGAATGGCATCCATCGATCAAAAGATTGAAGGTCTAAATCAAGAATTCAATGTCTCCATGTACGGCAAGAGTGCAAACCGAGATCCACCAACGACAGGATACAGGAGAAAACAGAAAAGGTACATGTGTTGATATTTTACATTACTTCACCTTTGTTTCCTCCATGAGGAACAGTCTTGCTCGTCGCTCGCCAGTGGCGAGGCGATGCCGTATGGCGCGGCTCCTTTGGGCGCGCAGGCAGCGGCGTCCTTCGGCCTCGGCCTGCGGTTCCATCACGGCGCTCGGCTCCCGCGTCCTTGACGACCGTTCAGCAGCGGTGCGACGGACGTGGTAACGTACGGCCCGGTTTCTCGGACCAGTGGTGCGGCGCGACGCGCGGCGCCATTGCAGCGTCACCCGGCGGCTGCCTGTGATAGTCGATTGTCCGGCACGGGAGCGGTTGGATCGGGATTCGATCCTGATCGAGCGAGAGGGCTGGTAACCGGCACCTCTGCTGCGCGACGAACGGACCAGCCGAAGGCCTAGTTGCTACGCTACGGGGATCCGCCTAGCCAGCGGAAAGGCCAAATTGGCTTGCAAGTGGTTAGGAACTCACGCTCCATTTCCTGTCAACATATAAAAATAAAATGAAAAGTAATATGTGGGCTGTAGCACTGGTTGGCTACACAGATTTGGCCCTTGAACATACTCTTTTCTTTTCTGCTTTAGCATATGGCAATGCAGTTTTTGTTCTAATTATTGTTATTTGCGTTTTATGCCTTGCGCTTCAAGCAAATACATATGATAGATCCTCGGGTCTTGCTGAATTGCACAATAATTAATTATGCATCATCGGTTGAGGCCTCTAAAGCCTCATGAATGTTGCACAAGTATGTTTATACTTTTGCATTTATTTGTATTACATGAGTAATACTGTTGCAAAGCAATATGTTGATTCCATTATTCGCTTAGAATATGGATTTTGCTTGCAAATTTGGGAAACATGAGGTAGTGACGTGTATGACACTCCCTGACTATGTCAAATTTATATTTGTCACAAGGAATCGACAAATGGTACCTACTGCTTAGTTGCAGATTATCCAATGTTATTGTGAGGTCTATGTTATGTCGTTTTGACATAATGACTACCTTCAATTTTGCACATAACTTATGGATTGCATTTATGGCAACGAATTAAATTTCGTTCACAACTGCGAGGTCTACACCACCATGTGGTGATTACCTTCGATGTGTTTTATTAACATAATGTTGTGAGAAGCTCCATAAGAGTGAGGTCTACACTACTTAGTAGTGATTATCTCCATGTGTTCAAAGCAATGTGAAGGCACAAAACTTATGACATAGTCATTATGAGGACTACACCATTGGTGTATACCTTCATGATGTTTTTCCAAATAATTGTCAACTTCATAGCATTTGTCATTGGTTGTGACTATAGTGTCACATACTCCATCAGGAGAGGAATCCAAGGCATTAGTGGCGACTATGCTACATATTTTGCTATGAAGAGAATTATGTAAAATAATTGCATATTTTGGTAATTACCTTCCATGAGTACACAACTTATGAGATGTGATCATAGCAACGAATTAAATTTCGTGCACAACTGAGAGGTTTATGCCACTTCGTGGTAATTACCTAAAACATAAGGTTGTGAAGAGGCTATGATTGATTGAAATGTTCATAAGCGCGAGGCACCACTAGGTGGTTGATTACCTCTATGTGTTTTATGTGAATTAAAGATTTTGTATTTATGAGGTGACTATCTTTAATTTGAAGAACTAGATCATATTGTGATGATTATCTTCTTGTGGAGGCTTGCTCTATGAGTCACTAAGAATCACCATGATTATGATTATGCTTAGCCATAGCATTTTCATTATACTTAATTTACTGAAGGTAAATTAATGCATGAGAATTTCATGCAATATATGGCTGGCCTTTTTCGAAAGGAAATGTGATGTCATGACACAGGGTGGAAGTCATTATTGAGAATGGGTCATGGACATTAATGATTTTGTCGACCCGTGGGCTTGTCGCCACTGAAACTCCACCTACAGAGAATGTCATGGCTATTTATAAATAGCTGAAATGTGCAAATTTTGCATTTATGTGACATCGCAATGTCTCGGTTCTAAACCTGAGTATTTAAATGGATGATGAATATCCGTTTGTCCTTTTGGGACCACCTTAAGGAGAGATATGTTGTCATAAGCATCACATGAATGAGTTCATTCATATTAAGGACTTCAAGTCCGTTGGGGCTTATAATTTTGTTGTCTATAAATCAACACTAAGTTGAGATTATGTGATAAGGCAGTCTCAGATCTTGATCTGATTGTATGTCCTTACTGCACTTTACATTCTCCTATGATGGTAAAAGAAATACCATCTTTATTTCAGGGTGAAAAATATGATGAACTTCTTGTGAAGAATCACCGGGTACACTCAAGCTAGGGGTGCTATACCATTACATGAAATCCGTGCTAGTGATTATGATACTAAGCAATTTTGTGGTTAGAGAACCACGAGGAGTTGAACGTAAAGTGAAGGAAAAAAGACATACAGAAATCCAGTGTATATCTCGCAAAGGAATGGATCATTTAAGATAAATGAACACAAGGACAACTATCGAGTTTGTCAAAGGGGTGACGGTACGAAATATTGTACTAATGATTACCAAACTATCAAGTTTTGGGTTGAATCATGTCACCGACTCATTGGAGAAGGCAAATGAGTTAAATGGGATAAGTTTGAATTTCTACTTCAAATGGACAACCAAAAAATATTCTCGCACAGTAGAAGGAGAATGCACTCCTCTACATTGTTAATATGCTTGTGGAATGACATTCACAAGATATTTTGGAGAGTTTATGTAGTCTCCTAGTTATCCCGAGATATCACCAGCCTATAATTATACTACAACAGGTGGTATAATTTGCAACATATTGTCCATGGGACATGATAGTTGTAAGGAATTGAGTGTATGAATCAATTCATACTCAATATTGTTGCGTACACAATAATTTTTCCTCCTTTACCAGTCTGGTATGAGGACGATTAGAAAAATTATTGATAATTCTGTTGGCCACAACAAAGTTTCCGTACAATCGTAAGATTTTATGTGCACTGCATGTGCCATAGGGGAATTAGTTTTAAGGCACTCTCACCTTAAAATTTGAATGATCCACGCATTATTCTTGAACGGATTCAAGAATGATGCGAAATATTCAACCATTGGCTGGGTTATTCTGGTACCTCATGGTATTCATAGACACATCTAGAAGATGGTCTTAGGTGTGTATCATCCACACAAAACCATGTGTTTACTGAATTAAGTTCTCAAATTGACGAATTTGGAGCAAATGATCCTACGTCTGGGATAATTCCATTGTAATGGAAATGTCGTTGAATTTGATTCACGAAAATTCCATGGTCATATTCAGTACTCGTGTACCTACTTAGAATGGTGTGGCTAGATCTCTTGTCAAAGAGAGTCAAATTGCATGGCCATTGCTACAGAATTGTGATGATCCAACATTTTGTTGGTGGTAACATGCGGTCTCACACACCGCATATTAGGTCTAAATGAGACCAAATGCATATAATACTGCGTCCCCTTGCAGTTTGTACGTGGAAATGAGTGAAGTATTTCCCATCTGCGGTAATTCGGTTGCATACCGATATCACCACCCCGGCGTACATTAAGGGCCTTCACATATATTTGGGATCTATGTGAGGAATAGCTGTGGTATGATTGTTAATCCGTCAAATACTTGACCCTAGCGAGGGAGTTATTTGCAGCCCGTGCGCTGATTGCTTTTGCAATAAAGACATTTTCTGGCATTAGGGGGAGAAATGTACCATATAGAATGCCAGGAAATGCATAAGAAATGTCGTAGACATTTTGTCCACGTACTTAAGAATCTAAATTAGAGGTTCAGGTTATGAGAAATTTGCAACATATTGCAAATAATCTGCCATATACATTTACTGATGACAAAGGTGTCACTGAATTCTAGTACCAGAACAAGTGGAGGTACCTAGTAGCCGCTCGTATCCCCAGTTGAGAGCAAGAGGGGGAGAATTCTGGTCACATGAGATTAAGTTCTCATATGCTTTCACGGAAATAGAGGAAATGGTATCCTCAATCAGTAAATTTGATTCAACCTCGGGTTGAATGACACCTGGTGGATGCGTGTCATCCATAGCCCAGCACCGGTGTGCACACATATTTTTGGTGTTGGGACATCGAAACACCTTGACTCCGTTGTTGTGGAAAATCACAAGGAGTTAAGAGGTATAACGGGAATTCCACCAAATGATATTGATTCATGCGAATCGTATATTGAAAGTCTACATATGTCGACATAAATTTTCTTCTTGAGAATTGCTGAATCCTTTTGGGCCCTGAACCAAAATCCATGGAGAGTGTTGTTGACACTTATATTGGTTCAAATGAAAGGAAGCAATTAAGAAGAGTAGCACTCGCTCGTCAAAAGAGAGGTGGTTACCATAGTAAAACCTACTCCTCATAAGTACCTTCCGTAGGGAAGAAAAGTGATTTTTCGTTCAGAAACGAAAATAGATGAGGTGGTGAGAAAGCGGGGCTTGTAGCGCAAGGATTTCCGCAGAGACCCGACATCGGTTACGATGTAGCATACGTTCTCGGTATGAGTGGAATTATGTTTCGATACTGAATTGGCAGTACAAATCCATATGGTTGATTTATGTAACGGTTACATACTCACATGGATTATATATATATTGAAGTCCTTGAAATGGCTTGATATTCCGAATCCAATGATAAATCGCAACATGTATGTGTGAAGCTTCATAAGTCACTCTATGACTCTGAAGAGGTCGGAGAGTTGTGTGGTACAACCGACTAAGTGAGTTACTCCTTGACAAGGATTACTCTAATACTGATGATTGTTGATGTGTATTCATGAAGATATCCTTAATTGGATTTACATCATGTTATTGATGTGGATGATCTTATCATCAATGTCTATACATGACATATTAGATACACACAATCATTTTGAGACAGTTTGGGTCTAACGAAATGATGCTAAGTTTATAGCTTGAGCATATTCCCTTGGGAATAAATGTATGTCAGTCTTTATATATCTAGAAATATTGAAAAAGTTCAATATGGACATATCTTATCAAAGACACATATGGTCATATTATACCTGACATGGGACACAAGTCCACTCAAACCTAGGGAAGGTGGTGAGGTGATAGTGGACATGAAGTTCTATATCTGAGTACCATCGGAGCACTCATATATATTGCAAAGTAAGTCAGGCCTGACACTATATTTGTTGGCAATTTATTGAGAGTGCAATCCCCAATAAAAGGTATAATGTTTGGTGTAAGGAATATCCTCAGATATGTCCAAGACACAAACGGTCTTGATTAATTCCATTGGGAAAATCAAGATGGGACCATATGGTGTGATATCCTGATAGTGGCTGATAATCTGATCCCAACAATGCCATATCAAAGACTGGATTTACTGGAAGAGTATTCTGAGGGAAGCCTTCAGAATAGACTCTAAATGAGTCCTTCCTGTGAACATTCTGCCATAACTATGATTGAAGCATGACAAGATAAACATGTCTTCGCAGAATGACTGGTCACATGTGAAAACATGTGGAGATTCATTGGAATCAATTATCATTATCAACGAAGATAATGTCACTTGTATTTCTTATGGGTTAAATTTATCCTCGCGAATTACAGAAATGTAAAAGGATAATACGCAAACAAATTATTGTGAGATTCACAATGTCTCTACCTGTTGGGGAACGTTGCATGGGAAACAAAAATTTTCCTACGCACACGCAAGATCTATCCATGGTGATGAGCATCTACGAGAGGGAGAGTGGATCTACATACCCTTGTAGATCGCTAAGCGGGAAGCGTTTAAGAAACGCGGTTGATGTAGTCAAACGTCTTCGCAATCCAAATCGCCGAGCGTCCCGCGATCCCATCACGATCCATCTCGCGATCCAATCTTGATCCGTCCTGCGATCCCATCACGATCCGTCCCGCGATCAAATCACGAATTGTCTCGCGATCCTGATCACGGTCCTTCCGATCTAGCGCCGAACGGACGGCACCTCCGCGTTCAGCACACGTACAGCTCGATGACGATCTCCGCCTTCTTGATCCAGCAAGAGGGAGCGGAGAGGTAGAAGAGTTCTCCGGTGGCGCGACGGCACGGCGGCGATGGTGGTGGAACAATTCCGACAGGGCTTCGCCTAAGCACCGCTGAAACTAGACTAGAGGAGAAACCGATCTAGATGAAGTAGAGGGAGCACGTGGCAATTAGGGTTAGCTCTTCCCTATAAATCCTCTAGTATATATAGGAGGGAGGGAGGGGAGGAGGCAGCCTCAAACCCTCAAGGTTTGGCCGAAATTGGAGGTGGAGGAGTCCTACTCCAATCCTATTAGGAGTAGGATTCCTCCTCTCCACTTGGAAACCCTTTCCACCTTTCCTCCTTTGGATTTTTTCCACCCAAAGCCACATGGGACTTAGTGGGGGGGGGGGGGGGTTAGGCCAGCCCACTAGGGGCTGGTTTGACTCCTCCCACAGCCCATGAGGTCCTTTGGGTCGAGACACCCCTCCCGATGGTCCCTGGTACCCCTCCCGGCACTCCCGGTACACTACCGAATTACCCGAAACTTTTCCGGTGACCAAAACAGGACTTCCTATATATCAATCTTTACCTCCGGACCATTCCGGAGCTCCTCGTGATGTCCAGGATCTCATCCGGGACTCCGAACAACCTTCGGTCACCACCATACATAACTCTACTATACCGAAACGTCACCGAACCTTAAGTGTGCAGACCCTGCGGGTTCGAGAACTATGTAGACATGACCAAGACACCTCTACGGTCAATAACCAATAGCGGGACCTGGATGCCCATATTGGTTCCTAAATATTCTACGAAGATCTTTATCGGTTGAACCTCTATGTAAAGGATTCAGTTAATCCCGTACGCTGTTCCCTTTGTTCTTCGGTATGCTACTTGTCCGAGATTCGATCGTCGGTATCTCTATACCTAGTTCAATATCGTTACCGGCAAGTCACTTTACTCGTTCTGTAATACAAGATCCCGTGGCTAACACTTAGTCACATTGCTTGCAAGGCTTATTGTGATGTTGTATTACCGAGTGGGCTCTGAGATACCTCTCCGTCACACGGAGTACCAAATCCCAGTCTTGATCCATGCCCACTCAACAGACACCCTCGGAGATACCTGTAGAGCATCTTTATAGTCACCCAGTTACGTTGTGACGTTTGATACACACAAGGTATTCCTCCGGTGTCAGTGAGTTGCATGATCTCATGGTCATAGGAACAGATACTTGACATGCAGAAAACTATAGCAATAAACTGACACGATCATATGCTATGTTTATAGTTTGGGTCTTGTCCATCACATCATTCTCCTAATGATGTGATCCCGTTATCAAATGACATCTCATGTCTATGGCCAGGAAACCTTGACCATCTTTGATCAACGAACTAGTTAACTAGAGGCATACTAGGGACACAGTGTTGTCTATGTACCCACACATGTATTTGAGTTTCCAATCAATACAATTATAGCATGGATAATAAACGATTATCACGAACAAGGAAATATAATAACAACCAATTTATTATTGCCTCTAGGGCATATTTGCAACAGTCTCCCACTTGCACTAGAGTCAATAATCTAGTTCACATCACCATGTGTTTTACATTGTTATGAATCTAACACCCAATGAGTTCTGGGGTTCGATCATGTTTTGCATGTGAGAGAGGTCTTTAGTCAACGGGTCTGCGACATTCAGATCCGTGTGTACTTTGCAAATCTCTATGTCATTCTGTAGACACGGCTACCACACTCCACTTGGAGCTATTCCAAATGGCTGCTCCACTATACGTATCCGGATTGCTACTCAGAGTCATCCGGATTGGTGTTAAAGCTTGCATCGACGTAACCCTTTACGACGAACTCTTTATCACCTCCATAATCGAGAAATATTTCCTTAGTCCTCTAGTTACTAAGGATAATCTTGACCGCTGTCCAGTGGTCCACTCCTGGATCACTCTTGTACCCCTTGACAGACTCATGGCAAGGCACACACAGGTGCGGTACATAGCATGGCATACTATACAGAGCCTATGGATAAGGCATAGGGGATGGCCTTCGTCCTTTCTCTTTCTTCTGCCGTGGTCGAGCTTTGAGTCTCACTCAACTCCACACCTTACAAATCAGGCAAGAACTCTTTCTTTGACTGATCCATTTTGAACTCTTTCAAAATCTTGTCAAGGTATGTACTCATTGAAAGTTTTATCAGACGTCTTGATCTACCTCTATAGATCAAGATGCCCAATATTTAAGTAGCTTCATTCCAGGTTTTCCTTTGAAAAACTCCTTTTCAAACAACCCTTTATGCTTTCCAGAAATTCTACATCATTTCCGATCAACAATATGTCATCCACATATACTTATCAGAAATTCTATAGTGCTCCCACTCATTTTATTGTAAATACAAGTTTCTCATAAACTTTGTATAGACTCAAAAACTTTGATCACCTCATCAAAGCGTATATTCCAACTCCGAGATGCTTGCTCCAGTCCATAGAAGGATCGCTGGAGCTTGCATATATTTTAGCATCCTTAGAACTGACAAAACCTTCCGGTTGTATCACATACAACCTTTCCTCACGGATACCGTTAAGGAAATGATGTTTTGACATCCATCTGCCAGATTTCATAATCAAAAAATGCAGCAACTGCTAACATAATTCCAACAGACTTTAGCATCGCTACGGGTGAGAAAGTCTCATCGTAGTCAACTCCTTGAACTTGTGAAAAACCCTTTGCCACAAGTCGAGCTTTATAGACGGTGACATTACCGTCCGCGTCCGTCTTCCTTTTAAAGATCCATTTGTTCTGAATGGCCTTTCACCCTTTAGGTAATACTTCCAAAGCCCATACTTTGTTTTCTTACATGGATCCCATCTCGGATTGCATGGCCTCTAACCATTTCTCGGAATCCGGGCCCATCATCGCTTCTCCATAGCTCGTAGGTTCATCGTTGTCCAACAACATGACCTCTAAGACAGGGTTGCCGTACCACTCAGGAGCAGTACGCATCCTTGTCGACCTACAAGGTTCGATAGTAACTTGATACGAAGCTTTATGATCATCATCATTAACTTCCTCTTCAACTAATGTAGGCTCCACAAAAACAACTTTCTGCGCTGCGCTACTCTCTGGTTGAAACAAAGGTTCAACAACCTCATCAAGTTCTATCTTCCTCCCACTCAATTCTTTCGAGAGAAACTCTTTCTCGAGAAAGGACCCATTTTAGCAACAAACACTTTGTGCTTGGATCTGAGATAGAAGGTTTACCCAAGTGTTACGTTAGGGTATTCTATGAAGATGCATTTGTCCGCTTTGGGTTCGAGCTCATCAGGTTGAAAACCTTTTCCACATAAGCGTCGCAGCCCCAAACATTAAGAAATGACAGCTTAGGTTTCTGCCAAACCAAAATTCATACGGTGTCATCTCAACGGACTTAGATGGTGCCCCTTTTTAAAGTGAATGTAGTTGTCTCTAATGCATAACCCCAAAACGATAGTGGCAAATCGATAAGAGACATCATAGTACGCACCATATCCAATAGAGCACGACTACGACGTTCGGACACACCATCACACTATGGTGTTCCAGGTGGCGTGAGTTGTGAAACAATTTCCACATTGTCTTGAGTTGTATACCAAACTCGTAACTCAGATATTTACCTCTACGATCATATCGTAGATATTTTATCTTCTTGTCACGATGATCTCAAACTTCACTCTAAATTTGTTTGAACTTTTCAAATGTTTCAGACTTGTGTTTCATTAAGTAAATATCCCCATATCTACTCAAATCATCAGTGAAGGTAGGAAAATAATGATATCCACCGCACGCTACAACACTCATTAGACCGAATACATCAACATGTATCATTTCCAATAAGTCACTTGCCCGCTCCATCATACCGGAAAACGGGGTCTTAGTCATCTTGCCCATGAGGCATGGTCCGCATGTCTCAACCGATTAGAAATCGAATGAGTCCAAAGATCCATCAGCATGGAGTTTCTTCATGCGTTTTACACCAATATGACATTTAGCGGCAGTGCCACAAGTATGTGGTACTATCATTATTAACTTTGTATCTTTTGGCATCAATATTATGAACATGTGTATCACTACGATCAAGATTCAATAAACCATTCTCATTGGGTGCATGACCATTGAAGGTATTATTCATGTAAACAGAATAACCATTATTCTCTAACTTGAATGAATAACCGTATTGCAATAAACATGATCTAATCACGTTCATGCTCAACGCAAACACCAAATAACATTTATTTAGGTTCATCACTAATCCCGAAGGTAGAGAGAGAGTGCGATGGTGATCACATCAATCTTGGAAACACTTCCAACACTCATCGTCACCTCACCCTTAGCTAGCCTCCGTTTATTCCGTAGCTTTTATTTCGAGTTACTAACATTTAGCAACCGAACCGGTATCCAATACCCAGGTGCTACTAGGAGTACTAGCATGGTACACACGTATATCAAATATACTTCTATCGACGTTGCAAGCCTTCTTATCTACCAAGTATCTAGGGTTGTTCCGCTTCAGCGACCGTTCTCCTCATAATAGAAGCACTTAGTCTCGGGTTTGGGTTCAACCTTGGGTTTCTTCACTGGAGCAGCAACTGACTTGCCATCTATGAAGTTTCCCTCCTAGCCCTTGCCCTTCTCGAAACTAGTGGTTTCGCTAACCATCAATACTTGATGCTCCTTCTTGATTTCTACCTTCGCGGTGTCAAACATCACGAATAGCTCAGGGATCATTATTTCTATCCCTGGCATTTTATAGTTCATCACGAGGCTCTAGTAGCTTAGTGACAGTGACTTGGAGAACTGTATCAATCACTATCTTATCTAGAAGATCAACTCCCACTCGATTCAAGCAATTGTAGCACCCAGACAATCTGAGCACATGCTCACCGATTGAGCTATTCTCCTTCATCTTGCAGGCAAAGAATCTTATTGGAGGTCTCATACCTCTCAACACGGGCACGAGCCTGAGATCCCAATTTCAGCTCTTAGAACATCTCATATGTTCCGTGACGTTCAAAACGTTTTGGAGCCTCAATTCTAAGCCGTAATGCATGACGCACTGAACTATCAAGTAGTCATCAGAACGTGCCTGTCAGATGTTCACAACATCTACAGACGACGCTTGAGGGGGTGGCGCACCGAGCGGTGCATTAAGGACATAAGCCTTCTGTGCAGCAATGAGGACAATCCTCAGATCACGGACCCAGTCCGCATTATTTCTACCATCATCTTTCAACTCTATTTCTCTAGGAACATATAAAAATTCAAGGGAGCTACAGCGTGAGCTAGTAATCTACAACATAATTTGCAAAGACATTTTGACTATGTTCATGATAATGAGTTTAGTTAATCATATTACTTAAAAACTCCCACTCAAATTGACATCCCTCCGGTCATTCGAGTGACACATGATCCAAATCCACCAACTCAAGTCCGATCATCACGTGAGTTGAGGTGGTTTCAATGGTGAACATCTTCATGTTGATCATATCTACTATATGACTCATGTTCAACCTTTCGGTCTCTTGTGTTCCGAGGCCATGTCTGTACATGCTAGGCTCGTCAAGTTTAACCCGAGTGTTCCGCACGTGCAACACTGGCTTGCACCCGTTGTATGTGAACGTAGAGTCTATCACACCCGATCATCACGTGGTGTCTCAAAACGACGAACTTTCGCAATCGTGCACACTCGGGGAGAACACAATTTTATCTTGAAATTTTAGTGAGGGATCACCTTATAATGCTACCGTCGTTCGAAGCCAAATAAGATGCATAAAAGGATTAACATCACATGCAAATCATAAGTGACATGATATGGCCATGAACTTGTGCTTTTGATCTCCATCTTCAAAGCACCGGCATGATCTCCATCGTCACCGGCATAACACCATGATCTCCATCATCTTGATCTCCATCAATGTGTCACCATGAGGTTGTCGTGCCGACTGTTGCTTCCACGACTATTGCTAACTCATAGCGATAAAGTAAAGCAAAAACGGCGAAAATAATTAAAGACAACCCTATGGCTCCTGCCGGTTTCCGTACTCATCGACATGCAAGTCGTGATATTCTATACAATACATGATCATCTCATACATCACATATATCTCATCATGTAATTGGCCATATCACATCACAACATACCCTGCAAAAACAAGTTAGACGTCCTCTAATTGTTGTTGCAAGTTTTATGTGGCTGCTACGGGTATCTAGCAAGAACAATTCTTACCTACGCAAAACCACAACGGTGATACAAAAATTGCTATTCAACCTTCTCAAGGACCGCCTTTGTCAAATCCGATCCGACTAAAGTGGGAGAAACAGACACCCGCCAGCCATCTTTATGCAACGAAGTTACATGTCAGTTGATGGAACCGGTCTCTCGTAAGCGTACGAGTAATGTTGGTCTGGGCCGCTTCATCCCACAATACCGCCGAATCAAGAAAAGACCAAGGGAGGAAGCAATCTGAATATCAACGCCCACAAACTCCTTTGTGTTCTACTCGAGATCTCATCTACACATAGACCTAGCTCATGATGCCACTGTTGGGGAACGTTGCATGGGAAACAAAAATTTTCCTACGCACGCGCAAGATCTATCCATGGTGATGAACATCTACGAGAGGGAGAGTGGATCTACATACCCTTGTAGATCGCTAAGCGGGAAGCGTTTAAGAAATGCGGTTCATGTAGTCGAACGTCTTCGCGATCCAAATCGCTGAGCGTCCCGCGATCCCATCACGATCCATCTCGCGATCCAATCTCGATCCGTCCCGCGATCCCATCACGATCCGTCCCGCGATCAAATCACGAATCGTCTCGCGATCCTGATCACGGTCCTTCCGATCTAGCGCCGAACGGACGGCACCTCCGCGTTCAGCACACGTACAGCTCGATGACGATCTCCGCCTTCTTGATCCAGCAAGAGGGAGCGGAGAGGTAGAAGAGTTCTCCGGCGGCGCGACGGCGCGGCGGCGATGGTGGTGGAACAATTCCGGCAGGGCTTCGCCTAAGCACCGCTGAAACTAGACTAGAGGAGAAACCGATCTAGATGAAGTAGAGGGAGCACGTGGAAATTAGGGTTAGCTCTTCCCTCTAAATCCTCTAGTATATATAGGAGGGAGGGAGGGGAGGAGGCAGCCTCAAACCCTCAAGGTTTGGCCGAAATTGGAGGTGGAGGAGTCCTACTCCAATCCTATTAGGAGTAGGATTCCTCCTCTCCACTTGGAAACCCTTTCCACCTTTCCTCCTTTGGATTTTTTCCACCCAAAGCCACATGGGCCTTAGTGGGGGGGGGGGGCGGGGGGGGGGGGGGGGGTTAGGCCAGCCCACTAGGGGCTGGTTTGACTCCTCCCACAGCCCATGAGGTCCTTTGGGTCGAGACACCCGTCCCGATGGTCCCCGGTACCCCTCCCGGCACTCCCGGTACACTACCGAAATACCCAAAACTTTTCCGGTGACCAAAACAGGACTTCCTATATATCAATCTTTACCTCCGGACCATTCCGGAGTTCCTCGTGACGTCCAGGATCTCATCCGGGACTCCGAACAACCTTCGGTCACCACCATACATAACTCTACTATACCGAAACGTCACCGAACCTTAAGTGTGCAGACCCTGCGGGTTTGAGAACTATGTAGACATGACCAAGACACCTCTACGGTCAATAACCAATAGCGGGACCTGGATGCCCATATTGGTTCCTACATATTCTACGAAGATCTTTATCGGTTGAACCTCTATGTCAAGGATTCAGTTAATCCCGTACGCTGTTCCCTTTGTTCTTCGGTATGCTACTTGCCCGAGATTCGATCGTCGGTATCTCTATACCTAGTTCAATCTCGTTACCGGCAAGTCTCTTTACTCGTTCTGTAATACAAGATCCCGTGGCTAACACTTAGTCACATTGCTTGCAAGGCTTATTGTGATGCTGTATTACCGAGTGGGCCCTGAGATACCTCTCCGTCACACGGAGTAACAAATCGCAGTCTTGATCCATGCGCACTCAACAGACACCCTCGGAGATACCTGTAGAGCATCTTTATAGTCACCCAGTTACGTTGTGACGTTTGATACACACAAGGTATTCCTTCGGTGTCAGTGAGTTGCATGATCTCATGGTCATAGGAACAGATACTTGACATGCAGAAAGCTATAGCAATAAACTGACACGATCATATGCTATGTTTATAGTTTGGGTCTTGTCCATCACATCATTCTCCTAATGATGTGATCCCGTTATCAAATGACATCTCATGTCTATGGCCAGGAAACCTTGACCATCTTTGATCAACGAACTAGTTAACTAGAGGCATACCAGGGACACAGTGTTGTCTATGTACCCACACATGTATTTGAGTTTCCAATCAATACAATTATAGCATGGATAATAAACGATTATCACGAACAAGGAAATATAATAATAACCAATTTATTATTGCCTCTAGGGCATATTTCCAACACTACCAACGTTTGTATTCCAGAATCATGTTCGTGGAATTGGTTTGAGAAAACATTGATGTTTGCAAAATTCAGGGGGAGTAAAATCCCAAGTTATAACCTGTTGGTGATCTTCAGATCATTCATATTGTACTCTTTTTCCCTTTATGAGTTTCCATGATGGTTTCTCGTATAAGGTTTTTAACAAGACAATATAAATACAAGTACGGATGTATGCCATATTTATTTCTCCTTATATTTTTCCCACTAGGTTTTAAAGGAGTTTTTGATGGCATATTATTATAAGGTTTCTCCTCAATTTTTCCCACAGGGTTTTTGGAGGAGTTTTCAATTTACAATATAAAGATGACGAATTGATCATGGGGGAGTGTTGAGAAATAGCACATGTGATCAATTGTATGGAAGGGATGCCTTCCAGGAGGTGTCTGTTGGGGAAGATGTGTCTCCCCAACACACCCCTTCATTTTGTATATAAGTTGATCTCCCACATTGCAATGGAACTAGTGAAATCATTTGGACTCTTTGTTAGTCTTTTTTACTTTCATTCTACAACACCCTTTATATTCTACGGTCTAGTTGGTTGGCCCTACAGAAGAAATTCAAAGTTCTATGTCAATTAATTCATGCTTGTAACCTCTGGTAGATTTTCCGGGTCTCTTGAATCTTTTTCGAGGGACCTTCCTTTGTTGAATTCTGACAATTGAAGACCGGAGAAGAGTATGCATACATTATTTTTTTGAAAAGGAGGATGACCCCGGCCTCTGTATCTGAACGATGCATGCAACCATTTTATTAATTATTCACAAAAGCCTCTCGAAACAGGCTTTCGCCCCGTTTTATAGATAAAGCAACAACCGAAGAAGTACACAGCCGGACGATACAATATGGTGAGGTTGCCCTCTTACAAAGCCGATCCTAGGATATCCGGCAAACGCAGAACGCACACTACTACGTTGCCAGCAACGAACATTGGACGAACTAAACTCCCCGTCGCTACGACCTAGCACACATAAGCTCCATGACAACGCCCCCAAGAGGGAGAACGGCGCCGAGTGTCGCCGCTGCCAAGTCCACATCGGACAAAGGTCTTCACCCGAAGCCCGGACACGGAGAGAAGAACCACGACGTCTTCTTCAAGAAGAGTGTGGCAACCCTCGGGTGTCGCCGTCGTCGGCACCAAGGCACTGAGCTTTCGCTCGGCAACTCACCCGTGCCACCACATGGCCGCCAGGAGGAGCGCGACGATGTCAGATCCCTAGATCCGGATTAGAACGCCACCCCACCGAGAGAGGGCACATCCGAGCAACCCATCGCAACACCTCTTGTTGCCCACACAACCTGAGAGGGAAGCCACCACCACCGCAATGATGCCCACGGAAGAGCAACCATGCGGACCGCCATCCGGGGCCGCCGCCCCGGCGTCCCTGTCGCTAGATACCGTGTGTCATCCACATCATAGGGCACCGAACCACGGTAGGAAGAGCAACGGCACTCCATCTACTCCTAGCCCGTCATTAGTCCCCGAGTCAGGGTAGGGTCCTCTATTGTAGGAGGCACCCACACCTGCGTCCCCAGCGAATACCAGGTGGACTGGGGGGGACACGACTCCGAGACCACCGACGGCCGCCGACGAGCCAACCCCGAGCCCTTGGCCAGGCGAGCTCACAGGATGCCATATCCATGGTCACCGACGCAGATCCACGCATCAAGCAACGCTAACACGACCACCACCGCTGAGCACCATATCGAGCGTACCATCACCTACCCGGAGCGAGAGTTCCGACCCACGCCGGGCCCCAACTGATCCGCCCGAGCATGAGCCCCAAGTCCTCGCCATAGCCCACGCGAGCAACTCGTGCCGCCGGTTCGGATCTAGGAGAAGGGAGGAACCACCACCATCCCATGCTGCCTGCCAGATCCCGGCTGCTAGATCGGGCCGCCGTCACCACATCAGACTCGCACCACCGTTGGTCACCGGCCACCAGAGCACACACGACGGCCAACACCAGAACGACCACCGATCGTGTGTGCCGTGCCGCCCGAGTCCCCTGGCTGTCAAAACCAGCCCACCGGTGACCGCCAGGCAGCAGATATGGGCCGAGCCCAAACCCACCCACCACAGGCGTGTACCCACGCCGCGAGGCCCTCCACGCCCGGACCAGACGTGCGCGAACCCGTCACCGTCTCCTGCAACAAACTGCAGCGCCCCCAGCCAGAGCCGCATCTCCGCCAAGCGCCGTCGGTCCGCGCCTACACCATCGAGCGGGAGGAGAGAGAGCGCCGCCGCCACCGACGCCGAACGGGCTTTGCCCGGTGGGTGCGAGGAGAGGGGAGTGAGTGGAGGGATCCTCTACCGGCGGCTAGGTTGGCCTGCCCCGGCCGCCCGCGGGAGCGACACGGGTGCGGGTCGAGATGGGGTTTTCCGTCGCCGTCAGCTAGCTCCGCAGGTTATTACTCCCTGAGATCTCATTCAAAAAAGCCTTACAAAGTAATACATCAGTAAGTCTGAAGCCACCATCATGGCAACATATGTCGCTACTCCTGTCCACTTGATGAAAGGGTGCCGATAGTCCGAGCCGAATACCAAACAAACTACGCACCAAAGCCTAACATCTATATCCGGAGTCCCCAAGCAAGCCTCATACCGGATCTGGGGCACACACCAGTCCGGCGCACTGAGGTCGCCGCCGCCGTCTTCCACGTATCCATCTTCAGAGCAGGTACGGACGCATCAACCTTGCCAGGCCTGCCATTGACGCCCCCACGGCGCCAGACAACGCCTCCTCCCTGCACGCGGCCATCATCACTCATCCTTTGCAGAGACCAAGTTGCGCCATGCCACCGAGACTCCACCTCATCGATGCATCACATGAAACACCGCTCCATCGCTAGAACCGTCCACTGGCCCTCAAGCCAATGCACACCTCCAAGAATGACGCCCTGATACGTCTCCAACGTATCTATATTTTTTGATTTTTCCATGATATAATATTATCATTCTAGGATGATTTTTTGGGTGATTATTTACCAATTCATATTATTTTTGAGCACTAACCTATTAACCCAGTGCCCAGTGCCAATTACTGTTTTCTGCATGTTTTTGACTTGTCAAGTTTACTGTACCAAACGAAGTCCAATTGCCCCGAAACCCTTTTATGATCTTTTCTGGACCAAAAGAAGACCTGGAAGCTTTGGGAGGAGACCAGAGGCCGCACGAGGGAGCGAGCACGCAATAGGGCGCGCCCTGTTGTGTGTTGGCCCCCTCGGGCGTCCCCCGACGCCCCTCTCTGGCCTATAAATTCTAATAAATCCCCAAAACCCTAGAGAGCCTCCCGAAACACTTTTTCCGCCGCCGCAAGTCTCTGTAACGCCTTGTTCCAGTGCCCTGCCGGAGGGGAGATCGATCATGGAGGGCCTCTACATCAACCTTGCTGCTTCCATGGTGATGTGTGAGTAATTCCCTACAGACCTATGGGTCCGTAGTTAGTACCTAGATGGCTATCTCTCTCTCTTGATCTTCAATACAAAGTTCATAACATCTTCGCGGTGATCTATTTGATGTAATCACTTTGTGCGGTGCGTTTGTTGGGATCCGATGAATTGTGGGTTTATGTTCAGATTATTCATGAAAAAGATTTGAGTCTTCTCTGATTTCTATTATGATTATTATTTGCAAGATTATTATAGCTATTTAAATCTTTCCAATCTATTGAAATAGTTTGCCCAACTAGATTTATATTTCTTCAGTGAGAGGGGTGCGTTGTAGTGGGTTTAATCTGGTGGTGCTCTATATCCTAGTGACGAATGGGACAAGACACGTCTTTGTATTGTTTTCACTAAGGATAAAACGATAGGATTAATTCATATTGATTAAGTTTTCTTTGTCTACATCATGTCATCATTCTCCAGGCATTACTCTGTTTGTCATGAACTTAATACTTAGAGAGGCAAGCATAGAAGCGCTCTCGATGTGGAGTAATAGTAGTAGGTGCAGGCAGGAGTTGGCCTATTTGCTTATGGTCGTGATTCCTATTTACACATGATCACTACCGTGAATAAATATTGTATAACTATGCACTTTTCTATCAATTGCCTAATAGTAATTTGTTTACCCACCGTATGCCTACTACATGAGAGATGCCACTAGATAGCACTACGACCCCCGGGTCTATTCACTTTATATGTACAAAAGCTTTCAATACCTTGCTGCCATTTATTATATTTTATTTTATTTTGCAAATTACATTATTCAACTATTATCTACACACTTCATTTGCTTGCAAATAACGAGTCCAAGGGGATTGACAACCCTCTTGCCCGCGTTGGGTGCAAGTGCTTGCTTCTTTGTGTGCAGTCGCTGAAGACGGGGGTTGTGTGCTACCCCTATTGGTTTGATAAACCTTGGTTCTCACTGAGGGAAATACTTATGTATACTATGTTGCATCACCCGTTCCTCTTCACGTAAAACCCAACGCAGGTCACAAGTATCAGGAAGGATTTCTAGCGCCGTTGCCGGGGAGTATCACCAACCTACTATCAAGTAATTTCGCACAAATTATCATTCACTTGTTCTAGTTTTTACTTGTTGTTATATTTTTCTTGTTTCATAAAAATAAAAAATACAAAAATATGTATCTTTGCTAGTTTACTTGTTTGCTTGTTTCGTTTGCTTGAAGTTGCTACCATCTCTAATTTTATCATTGAAAAGGATGATGGAAGTAAAATCCCCAAAGAGGAAACTCCCGCATAGAGAGATGTAAAAGTTTTTGTTCCGTGGAAGGGGAATATCATAGGGAAAAGCTTTATCCAAGAATTCTTTAACTGTACATGTACTTTAGCTTGCAAGGATACGCCTATCCTGAAAAGAACTAAAAGTTACGCCGATGCTATTTCTGCTCTTGTACTTAAGCTTAAAATAAGATTTATGCGTACTCACCCCACTTTGCAAAGGCTATTCTATGAGTTACCGGCCATAAAGGACCCTAGAGCCAAGAAGATGGCCACTCTCATCCTCATGCATGAATTTGACAATATAGTACAAGAGGCTCGGGATATCTTTGAACACTATAATATGACTTGTGAACATCCTGTGATAGATGAAATTTTATATAATGAGGACTATATGATGAGGCATGTGTTTCATGACAACCATACTTTTGATGAAAACACAAGTAAAGAAGTCCCTCCTATTCATATTATCCAACAAGTTTTCAATGCTATCAATAAGCAATATTTTTGGATAGTAACAGAGAATACGAAAGGCTTTAAGGAGAGTAGCATAGAGAATGCCAAGATATTACTTGATGATGTGTTTCCTATTGTCTTTGAAAATCTTCCTCCCCAAGATGAGAATATTAAGAATTATTTCACTTGAAACTATGCAATATGCCTAGCCAGGGGAGTAAAACAATAGCGCTAGTTGGGAGGCAACCCAATAGTTATCTTATTTTCTTGCATTTTACTTTATGTTTGTTTTTGATAACGTGATTATTGCCTCTGTAATGATTGTGTTTTTATGTTTAAATTAATGTTTGTGCCAACTGAAGCCTTTGGGATGACTTATAAGATGAGTAGAATTGATACGGTGCAAAAAACAGAAACTTTAGCGTCCAGTGCAAAATTTCTCTGATTTTACTGGAACGTCGTTTTGATTTGAATTTTTTACACAGTATTTATATACAAATTCTTAAGGTTTTTCCTAATTTTCAGATTTTTTAGAGTTACATAAGTATAGGTTCTCTACAGATATTTACCGACTGTTTTGTTTTAGACAGATTCTGTTTTTGTTTGCATAGTTTGCTTGTTTTGATGATGCTATGGATTGTATCGGGGGGGGGGGGGGGTATAAGCCATGGAGAAGTCATAATACAGTACCTTATGCGCTAATAAAATAAGAATCAATTTATAAAATTACCTAAAGTATTTGATATGTTTTCTATACTAACGGATCTCACGAAGGTTTTGTTGAGTTTTGTGTGCTATCATGATGGATGAAGGAATAAGGAGTGGCAAGAGCCTAAGCTTGGGGATGCCCAAGGCACCCCAAGGTAATATTCAAGGAAGACTCTAGCATCTAAGCTTGGGGATGCCCCAGATGGCATCCCCTCTTTCGTCTCAATCCATCGGTATGTCACTTGGAGCTATATTTTTATTCATCACATGACATGAGTTTTGCTTAGAGCGTCGTTTGATTTAGTTTACTTTTGCTTTTCCACAATCATCATTTGCTGGACACACCCACTTGAGAGAGACACAAGATCACCATAATTTATTAGAATACTCTTTGTGCTTCACTTATATCTTTTGAGCTAAGCACTTGCTCTAGTACTTCACTTATATCTTTTAGAGCACGGTGGCATATAGATTTTATAGAAATACTTGCACTCTCGTTCTTCACTTATAATTGTTTGAGAGTTAATAAATAGTGATGATAATTTGCATGGGTTATAAGACTAGTCCAAAAATAATAGGTATCCAATGAGTGCATAATCAAAACCACATGTAGCACATAAAAGAGAAATTGTGGGTTAATGATATTGATGTGGTAATGTGAAAGAGCATGAGTGCATGATCATTGGTTAATAAGAATATTTTGAATTAGAGGGAGTTAACTTGCTGTTCATCTAAATATTTTTTATGGCATGGTGATGATGTGTGAGCATACTTATTCCTCGTTAAAATCCTAGTGCTGTTTAAGTCAGAGGCGCACGATGGTTAGCTCCTCCCATCCTCCTACCTAGGGGCATGCGTGTAGTAATTTTCTTCGAGAGAGATAATAAAATCTTGCAATAAGTATGTGAGTTCTTTATGACTAATGAGAATCCATGGATGTACGCGCTCTCACCACCTCATATTTGCTAGCCTCTTCGGTACCGTGCAATGCCCATTCTCACCTCGAGGATCAGTGCAACTTTCGTTGGTGCATCCAAACCCCGTGACATGATATGCTCTGTTACACATAAGCCTTATTATATCTTCCTAAAAAAAGCCACCATACCTACCTATTATGGCATTTCCATAGACATTCCGAGATATTTCCCCATGCAACTGTTGGGGAACGTTGCATGGGAAACAAAATTTTTCCTACGCACACGCAAGATCTATCCATGGTGATGAGCATCTACGAGAGGGAGAGTGGATCTACATACCCTTGTAGATCGCTAAGCAGGAAGTGTTAAGAAACGCGGTTGATGTAGTCGAACGTCTTCGCAATCCAAATCGCTAGCCATCCCGCGATCCAATCACGATCCGTCCCGATCTAGCGCCGAACGGACGGCACCTCTGCGTTCAGCACACGTACAGCTCGATGATGATCTCCGCCTTTTTGATCCAGCAAGAGGGGGCGGAGAGGTAGATGAGATCTCCAGGAGCACGACGGCGTGGTGGTGGTGATGGTGGAGTTATCCCGGCAGGGCTTCGCCTAAGCACTACCGGAATCTATTTTGTGGAGGAACTAGAGAATAGAGAACTAGCACGTGGCCGTGTGTTTTGGGGCTCTATTCCTCTAGTATATATAGGAGGGAGGGGAAGGAGCAAGCCTCCCTAGGGTTTCCCCTAGGGGTCGGCCGAACCAGGGCAAGGAGGAGTCCAATCCACTTCCTACTAGGAAGTGGATTCATATTAGGAAGGAGTCCTATTCCTTCCTATCTCCACCTTTTTTCCTCTTGGGCATATGGGCCCTTATGGGGTCTGTTCCCCAGCTCATTAGGGTCTGGTGCGCCACCTCTTGGGCCCATGTGGCCCCCCGGGGTGGGTGGGCTCCACCCGGTGGACCCCCGGAACCCATTCGTCACTCCCGGTACACTACCAGAAATACCCGAAACCTTTCCGGAACCCAAATATCACTTTCCTATATATAAATCTTTACCTCCGGACCATTCCGGAGCTCCTTGTGACGTCCGGGATCTCATCCGGGACTCCGAACAACCTTCGGTCACCAACACATATGTCTCCATACTACCGAAACGTCACCGAACGTTAAGTGTGCAGACCCTACGGGTTCGAGAACTATGTAGACATGACCGAGACACCTCTACGGTCAATAACCAATAGCGGGACCTGGATGCCCATATTGGTTCCTACATATTCTACAAAGATCTTTATCGGTTGAACCTCTATGTCAAGGATTCAGTTAATCCCGTATGTTGTTCCCTTTGTTCTTCGGTATGTTACTTGCCCGAGATTCGATCATCGGTATCTCTATACCTAGTTCAATTTCGTTACTGACAAGTCTCTTTACTCGTTCCGTAATACAAGGTCCCGTGGCTAACTCTTTAGTCACTTTTCTTGCAAGGCTCATTCTGATGTTGTATTACCGAGTGGGCCCTGAGATACCTCTCCATCACACGGAGTAACAAATCCCAGCCTTGATCCATGCCAACTCAACAGACACCCTCGGAGATACCTATAGAGCATCTTTATAGTCACCCAGTTAAGTTGCGACGTTTGATACACACAAGGTACCCCTCCGGTGTCAGTGAGTTGCATGATCTCATGGTCATAGGAACAGATACTTTGACATGCAGAAACAATAGCAATAAACTGACACGATCATATGCTACGTTCATAGTTTGGGTCTTGTCCATCACATCATTATCCTAATGATGTGATCCCATTATCAAATGACATCTCATGTCTATGGCTAGGAAACCTTGACCATCTTTGATCAACGAGCTAGTCTATTAGAGGCATACTAGGGACACCGTGTTGTCTATGTACCCACACATGTATTTGAGTTTCCAATCAATACAATTATAGCATGGATAATAAACGATTATAATGAACAAGGAAATATAATAATAACCACTTTATTATTGCCTCGAGGGCATATTTCCAACAGTCTCCCACTTGCACTAGAGTCAATAATCTAGTTCACATCACTATGTGATTTACATTGTAATGAATCTAACACCCAATGAGTTCTGGGGTTCGATCATGTTTTGCATGTGAGAGAGGTTCTAGTCAACGGTCTGCAACATTCAGATCCGTGTGTTCTTTGCAAATCTATATGTCATACTGCAGATGCTACCACGCTCCACTTGGAGCTATTCCAAATGGCTGCTCCACTATACGTATCCGGTCTGCTACTCAGAGTCATCCGGATTGGTGTCAAAGCTTGCATCGACGTAACCCTTTACGACGAACTCTTTATCACCTCCATAATCGAGAAACATTTCCTTAGTCCTCTAGTTACTAAGGATAATTTTGACCGCTGTCCAGTGATCCACTCCTGTACCACTCTTGTACCCCTTGACAGACTCATGGTAAGGCACACACCAGGTGCGGTACACAGCATGACATACTATATAGAGCCTATGGATAAGGCATAGGGGACGACCTTCGTCCTTTCTCTTTCTTCTGCCGTGGTCGAGCTTTGAGTCTCACTCAACTCCACACCTTACAAATCAGGCAAGAACTCTTTCTTTGACTGATCCATTTTGAACTCTTTCAAAATCTTGTCAAGGTATGTACTCATTGAAAGTCGTATAAGACATCTTGATCTATCTCTATAGATCCTGATGCCCAATATTTAAGTAGCTTCATTCCAGGTTTTCCTTTGAAAATCTCCTTTCAAACAACCCTTTATGCTTTCCAGAAATTCTACATCATTTCCGATCAACAATATGTCATTCACATATACTTATCAGAAATTCTATAGTGCTCCCACTCACTTTATTGTAAATACAAGTTTCTCATAAACTTTGTATAGACCCAAAAACTTTTGATCATCTCATCAAAGCGTATATTCCAACTCCGAGATGCTTGCTCCAGTCCTTAGAAGGATCACTAGAGCTTGCATACATTTTAGCATCCTTAGGACTGACAAAACCTTTCGGTTGTATCACATACAACCTTTCCTCAAGGAAACCGTTAAGGAAACGATGTTTTGACATCCATCTGCCAGATTTCATAATCGAAAAATTCAGCAACTGCTAACATAATTCCAACAAACTTTTAGCATCGCTACGGGTGAGAAAGTCTCATCGTAGTCAACTCCTTGAACTTGTCGGAAACTTCTTTGCGACAAGTCGAGCTTTATAAATGGTGACATTTACCATCAGCGTCTGTCTTCTTCTTAAAAGTCCATTTGTACTCAACGGCCTGCCGTTCAACGGGCAAGTCTACCAAAGTCCATACTTGGTTTTCATACATGGAACCTTTCTCGGATTTCATGGCTCCTAACCATTTGTTGGAATCCGGGCCCACCATCGCTTCTTCATAGCTCGTAGGTTCACTGTTGTCTAACAACGTGACCTCCAAGACAGGATTGACGTACCGCTCAGAGGTGGTACGAGTTCTTGTCGGCCTACGAGGTTTGGTAGTAACTTGATCCGAAGTGTCATGATCATCATCATTAACTTCCTCTTCATTCGGTGTAGGCGCCACAGAAACATCTTTCTGCGTCGTGCTACCATCCAACTGAAGTGACGATTCAATAACCTCATCAAGTTCTACCTTCCTCCCACTCAATTCTTTCGAGAGAAACCCTTTCTCGAGAAAGGAACCGTTTTTAGCAACAAACACTTTGCCCTTGTATCTGAGATAGAAGGTATACCCAGCTGTTTCCTTAGGGTATCCTATGAAGATGCATTTTTCCACTTTGGGAGCGAGCTTATCAGACATAAGCGTCGCATTCCCAAACTCTGAGAAATGACAGCTTATGTTTCTGCCAAACCAAAATTCGTACGGTGTCATTTTCAACGGACTTAGATGGTGCCCTATTTAAAGTGAATGTAGTTGTCTCTAATGCATAACCCCAAAACGATAGTGGCAAATCGATAAGAGACATCATAGTACGCACCATATCCAATAGGGCACGACTACGACGTTCGGACACACCATCACACTATGGTGTTCCAGGTGGCGTGAGTTGTGAAACAATTTCCACATTGTCTTGAGTTGTATACCAAACTCGTAACTCAGATATTCACCTCCACGATCATATCGTAGACATTTTATCTTCTTGTCACGATGATCTTCAACTTCACTCTGAAATTGCTTGAACTTTTCAAACATTTTAGACTTGTGTTTCATTAAGTAAATATACCTATATCTACTCAAATCATCAGTGAAGGTAAGAAAATAACGATATCCACCGCACGCTTCAACACTCATTGGATCGCTACATCAACATGTATCATTTCCAACAAGTCACTTGCTCGCTCCATCATATCGGAAAACGGGGTTTTAGTCATCTTGCCCATGAGGCATGGTCCGCATGTCTCAACCGATTCGAAATCGAGTGAGTCAAAAGATCCATTAGCATGGAGTTTCTTCATGGGCTTTACACCAATATGACCCTGGCGGCAGTGCCACAAGTATGTGATACTATCATTATTAACTTTGCATCTTTTGGCATCAATATTATGAACACGTGTATCACTATGATCGAGATTCAATGAACCATTCACATTGGGTGCATGACCATTGAAGGTATTATTCATGTATACAGAATAACCATTATTCTCTAACTTAAATGAATAACCGTATTGTAGTAAACACGATCTAATCACGTTCATGCTCAACACAAACACCAAATAACATTTATTTAGGTTCATCACTAATCCCGAAGGTAGAGAGAGCGTGCGATGGTGATCACATCAACCTTGGAAACACTTCCAACACACATCGTCACCTCGCCCTTAGCTAGTCTCCGTTTATTCCGTAGCTTTTATTTCGAGTTACCAACATTTAGCAACTGAACCGGTATCTAATACCCAGGTGCTACTAGGAGTACTAGCAAGGTACACATGCATAAAACGTATATCAAATATACTTCTGTTGACGTTGCCAGCCTTCTTATGTACCAAGTATCTAGAGCAGTTCTGCTTCAGCGACCGTTCTCTTCATAATAGAAGCACTCAGTCTCGGGTTTGGGTTCAACCTTGGGTTTCTTTACTAGAGCAGCAACTGGCTTGCCATCCATGAAGTTTCCCTCCTTGCTGTTGCCCTTCTCGAAACTAGTGGTTTTACTAACCATCAACACTTGATGCTCCTTCTTGATTTCTACCTTCGCGGTGTCAAACATCGTGAATAGCTCAGGGATCATTATTTCCATCCCTAGCATTTTATAGTTCATCACGAAGCTCTAGTAGCTTAGTGGCAGTGACTTAGAGAACTATATCAACCACTATGTTATCTGGAAGATCAACTCCCACTCGATTCAAGCGATTGTAGCACCTAGACAATCTGAGCACATGCTCACCGATTGAGCTATTCTCCTTCATCTTGCTAGCAAAGAATCTTGTTGGAGGTCTCATACTTCTCAACATGGGCATGAGCCTGAGATCCCAATTTCAGCTCTTAGAACATCTCATATGTTCCGTGACGTTCAAAACGTTTTGGAGCCTCAATTCTAAGCCGTAATGCATGACACACTGAACTATCAAGTAGTCATCAGAACGTGCCTGTCAGATGTTCACAACATCTACAGACGACGCTTGAGGGGGTGGCGCACCGAGCGGTGCATTAGGGACATAAGCCTTCTGTGCAGCAATGAAGACAATCCTCAGATCACGGACCCAGTCCGCATTATTGCTACCATCATCTTTCAACTCTATTTTCTCTAGGAACGTATAAAAAAACACAGGGGAGCTACAGCGCGAGCTATTGATCTACAACATAAATTTTGCAAACTTAGACTATTGTTCAAGATAATGAGTTTAGTTAATCATATTACTTAAAAAAACTCCCACTCAAATCAACATCCCTCAGGTTGTCTAAGTGTGACATGATCCAAATCCACCAACCCAAGTCCGATCATCACGTGAGATGAGGTGGTTTCAATGGTGAACATCTCCATGTTGATCATATCTACTATATGACTCATGTTCGACCTTTCGGTCTCTTGTGTTCCGAGGCCATGTCTGTACATGCTAGGCTCGTCAAGTTTAACTCGAGTGTTCCGCACGTGCAACACTGGCTTGCACCCTATGTATGTGAACGTAGAGTCTATCACACCCGATCATCTCGTGGTGTCTCGAAACGACGAACTTTCGCAACGGTGCACACTCGGGGAGAACACAATTTTATATTGAAATTTTAGTGAGGGATCACCTTATAATGCTACTGTCGTCCTAAGCAAAATAAGATGCATAAAAGGATTAACATCACATGCAAATCATAAGTGACATGATATGGCCATGAACTTGTGCTTTTGATCTCCATCTCCAAAGCACCGGCATGATCTCCATCGTCACCGGCATGACACCATGATCTCCATCATCTTGATCTCCATCAACGTGTCGCCATGAGGTTGTCGGGCCAACTGTTGCTTCTATGACTATTGCTAACTCATAGCGATAAAGTAAAGCAAAAACGGCAAAAATAAATTAAAGACAACCCTATGGCTCCTGCCGGTTGCCGTACTCATCGACATGCAAGTCATGATATTCTATACAAAACATGACCATCTCATACATCACATATATCTCATCATGTAATTGGCCATATCACATCACAACATACCCTGCAAAAACAAGTTAGACGTCCTCTAATTGTTGTTGCATGCTTTACGTGGCTGCTACGGGTATCTAGCAAGAACGATTCTTACCTACGCAAAAACCACAACGGTGATACACAAATTGCTATTCAACCTTCTCAAGGACCGCCTTTGTCGAATCCGATCCAACTAAAGTGGGAGAGACAGACACCCGCCAGCCATCTTTATGCAACAAAGTCACATGTCAGTTGATGGAACCGGTTTCTTGTAAGCGTACGAATAAGGTTGGTCCGGGCCGCTTCATCCCACAATACCGCTGAATCAAGAAAAGACCAAGGGAGGAAGCAATCTGAATATCAATGCCCACAAACTCCTTTGTGTTCTACTCGTGATCTCATCTACGCATAGACCTAGCTCATGATGCCACTGTTGGGGAATGTTGCATGGGAAACAAAAAATTTCCTACGCACACGCAAGATCTATCCGTGGTGATGAGCATCTACGAGAGGGAGAGTGGATCTACATACCCTTGTAGATCGCTAAGCGGGAAGCGTTAAGAAATGCGGTTGATGTAGTCGAACGTCTTTGCGATCCAAATTGCTAGCCGTCCCGCGATCCAATCACGATCCGTCCTGATCTAGCGCCGAACGGACGGCACCTCCACATTCAGCACACGTACAGCTCGATGAAGATCTCCGCCTTCTTGATCCAGCCAGAGGGGGTGGAGAGGTAGATGAGATCTCCAGCAGCACGACGGCGTGGTGGTGGTGATGGTGGAGTTATCCCGACAGGGCTTCGCCTAAGCACTACCGGAATCTATTTGGTGGAGGAACTAGAGAATAGAGAACTAGCATGTGGCCGTGTGTTTTGGGGCTCTATTCCTCTAGTATATATAGGAGGGAGGGGAAGGAGCAAGCCTCCCTAGGGTTTCCCCTAGGGGTCGGCCGAACCAGGGCAAGGAGGAGTCCAATCCACTTCCTACTAGGAAGTGGATTCATATTAGGAAGGAGTCCTATTCCTTCCTATCTCCACCTTTTTTCCTCTTGGGCACATGGGACCTTATGGGGTCGGTTCCCCAGCCCATTAGGGTCTGGTGCGCCACCTCTTGGGCCCATGTGGCCCCCCGGGGTGGGTGGGCCCCACCCGGTGGACCCCCGGAACCCATTCGTCACTCCCGGTACACTATCGGAAATACCCGAAACCTTTCCGGAACCCAAATACCACTTTCCTATATATAAATCTTTACCTCCGGACCATTCCGGAGCTCCTCGTGATGTCCGGGATCTCATCCGAGACTCCGAACAACCTTCGGTCACCAATCCATATATCTCAATACTACCGAAATGTCACCGAACGTTAAGTGTGCAGACCCTGCGGGTTCGAGAACTATGTAGACATGACCGAGACACCTCTACAGTCAATAACCAATAGCGGGACCTGGATGCCCATATTGGTTCCTACATATTCTACAAAGATCTTTATCGGTTGAACCTCTATGTCATGGATTCAGTTAATCCCGTATGATGTTCCCTTTGTTCTTCGGTATGTTACTTGCCCAAGATTCGATCGTCGGTATCTCTATACCTAGTTCAATCTCGTTACTGGCAAGTCTCTTTACTCGTTCCGTAATATAAGATCCCGTGGCTAACTCTTTAGTCACTTTGCTTGCAAGGCTCATTCTGATGTTGTATTACCGAGTGGGCCCTGAGATACCTCTCCATCACATGGAGTAACAAATCCCAGTCTTGATCCATGCCAACTCAACAGACACCCTCGGAGATACCTGTAGAGCATCTTTATAGTCACCCAGTTACGTTGCGACGTTTGATACACACAAGGTACCCCTCCGGTGTTAGTGAGTTGCATGATCTCATGGTCATAGGAACAGATACTTTGACATGCAGAAACAATAGCAATAAACGGACACGATCATATGCTACATTCATAGTTTGGGTCTTGTCCATCACGTCATTCTCCTAATGATGTGATCCCGTTATCAAATGACATCTCATGTCTATGGCTAGGAAACCTTGACCATCTTTGATCAACGAGCTAGTCTATTAGAGGCATACTAGGGACACAGTGTTGTCTATGTACCCACACATGTATTTGAGTTTCCAATCAATACAATTATAGCATGGATAATAAACGATTATCATGAACAAGGAAATATAATAATAACCACTTTATTATTGCCTCTAGGGCATATTTCCAACAGCAACTTCCACCGTTACGTCATATGACTAGTACACTCATTGTCATATTGCTTTGCATGATTGTAAGATAGCTAGCATGATATTTCTATGGCTTGTCCGCTTTTTGATATCCTTTGCTACGCTAGATCATTGCACATCCTGGTACACTCTAGAGGCATTCATATAGTCATATTATAGTTTTTCATATTGTGTTGTAAGTAAATAAAAGTGTGATGATCATCATTATTAGGGCACTGTCTCAGTGAGGAAAGGATGATGGAGACAATGATTCCCCCACAATCGTGATGAGACTCTGGACGAAAAATAAAAGAAAAAAAGAGAAAAAAAGAGAAAAAAAGAAAAATAAAGAAAGAAAGAAAAAGAAAAGAAAGAGAGAAAAAGAAAAAGAAAAAAAAAGGAAAAAAGAAATAAATGAGAGAAAAGACAGAAGGGACAGTGGTACTACTTCTTTTTCCACACTTGTGCCTCAAAGTAGCACCATGTTCTTCATATAGAGAGTCTCTTGTTTTGTCACTTTCATATGCTAGTGGGAATTTTTCATTATAGAACTTGGCTTGTATATTTCGATGACGGGCTTCCTCAAATGCCTCAGATCTTCATGAGCAAGCAAGTTGGATGCACACCCACTTAGCTTCCTTTGAGCTTTCATAGACTTATAGCTCTAGTACATCCGTTGCATGGCAATCCCTACTCCTCGCATTGATATCTATTGATGGGCACATTGGTGCAGCGACGTGCTATACAAACGGTTTTTAACCCCTTTTCGTGATGTAGTTTTAAACCGTTGCCTTGCCTGTGTGGGCGATTGGGGGAGGGGTCCATCCCACACGACAGAGAAAAATTGTCGGCGATGGTGGCCAACGAACGCAAACGTTTGGCAAAACTAAGCATAAGGGATGTCCGCATCTATCACAAACGAGAGTCAACGGGGAACCGTTTCAGATATGGTGTACTTCATACGGTCCATCCTTGCAACTCGTTTGAGATCACACTAACATCGCACGCGCTATTCTGTGGTGCACCGTTTACGATGTGCACCAAATCGCAAATAGTTCACGATTATAAAGCGTGTATGATAAGGGGGCTATCACACACATTTAGTTCCACTATGCCCGTCTGTGGTATAATATAAGAGTGCATACGTTTATCATTATAAAACCGTATGCGAAGGTTGAATCTATCCCACACACGACGTTTTTGATAAACCTTTGTGATTTACAAAACGTCCCAAACGTGTCATCCGGACTAACTGTGTCGGATGAAGGCCTATCGCATGTGTTCTTCTTTGACCAACGTTTATGATGGGCACGATATCATAAACAATTCAAAATACCAAATCGTGTGTGATAAGGAGACTATCACAAATATTTGATGATAAGTAACTATGTGCACCGGTGTTGTTAATCTCACACGTTCTTTCTCGTCTGACCGTGTGCGCAGCAGAGGCTCATCGCACACGTCGCGAGTGGAGAAACGTGTGTGATGTTGAAGTTGATCGCAGACGTTTTGCTTTCTCAAACTGTGTGCATTGTAATGACCTACAGAGCATAATTTGCCCCTAATTTAATACCTTTGTTCATAATTCACATAATTTAAATTTGAAAGTAGGAAATCATGTATTTCATATCGAATAATGTTTAAATGTAGGTTTAAGAATGAATGCATAATTCGATTCACATGTACATATACTCAAGAACTACAGAAGCATGAATTCTCAAAAAAAGGAAAACTACAGAAGGGAGAAATAAAGAATGATGGAACCACGGTTGTATTAAAGACAGTAAAGAGAGAGACGAAAGACATTCTGGTTGCTGGAGAAGGTGAAGCGGAATGCCTATATTGTGCCCTCCTCCATGCCTAACGCACGAACGACTCTAGGCCAGCCCCTAGTGATGGCCGCCCACCCATCCTTCACTGTCTTCATTACGACTTCTCGATGCTCATTGTAGTCTCGATGATATATTTTAACCTTCATTGCATGTCCAGCAATCTTGTACTTTGCGAGGTAATCTTGAGTAAACTGCTTTGGGAACCACTGCAAATGAAAAAGATTCAGACATTGTTGCGTGACAACTCATTATGGGCAGTACTAATAGAAGGCTACAGAGTTCGTAGTTACCATCCTACGGCTCACTGTTGTGTTGGATAGAGCATAAACAAATAGTCTAATTGGCATTGTTCATCTCTTTTCCCTAACAATCCTTATCAGTTTACTCACTTGATGCTGGTTCATGAATATTTCATTGCCCCACACGTAAAAAGGGCCCATGCATGGATCTTTACCAAAGACATATGTACCTACAAGCAAGAAGCCTATATTAGAAGCTAAAATGCAGTTGTAGAATGGTATAATATATTACTCCATCAGTTCCACAATGTGTTGCATATAAATATTTTGAGTAGTCAACATTTACTAACTTTGACCAAGTTTGTAGAGAAAAACATATACATCAAGAATTGCAATTCCAGTTCATTAGATACATCACAAAATTCACTTTCATATTGTATACATTTTAGATGGTATATTTAGATACATAAAAAAAATCTATATGCACTACATTATGGAACGGATGGAGTATAAGCGGGGGGATGAAAAAAACCTCGGTGGCAAACGTTGGCCACTCCCATTGTTGTCATGTGCAAGTACATGTAAAGTCATGATAAGTACAACAGGCTTAACATCAACCAAGTATACAAAGTATCTGCTCGAAATAAACAAGGCATATATCCTCACTATAATAACCAAATATAGCCATTGGAAACTGGAAAAATGCTCAATGGAACCAACCTAACAACCAGATATAGAAAAACAAGGCGTCTGCTTGAAAACTGGACAAATGCTCACTACAATCAACCTAAAAACCAGATGCAGAAAAGCAAGGCATCTGCTTGAAAACTAGACAAATGCTCACTGCAACCAACCTGGCAACCAAATTTAGAGAAACAAGTCATAAATGTTTAAAGTGGGAGTTAAGGGCACTGGTTAACAACACCAGGCATAACAGGTGGTATTGATGAAATTGAACTGCACAGTGATAACCCACAAGTATAGGGGATCACAACAGTTTTCGAGGGTAGAGTATTCAACCTAAATTTATAGATTCAACACAAGGGGAGCCAAAGAATATTTGGAAGTATTAGCAGTTGAGTTGTCAATTCAACCACACCTGGAGATTAAATATCCACAGCAGAGTGATCAGTAGCACAGTAGTATGATAGTTTTGATAGCAGTAGTAGCAGTAATAGTAATGGTAACAACGATAGCAATGGTTTTGTGGCAAGTGTAACAGTAGCAGTAGCAATAGTAACTTAGCAAGAACAATATGTGGAAAACTTGTAGGCACTGGATCGGTGAACTCGTTGGATAATATTCATCATATAACAGTCATAAGCTAGGGCGATCTAGAACTAGCTCCAGTTCATAAATATAATGTAGGCATGTATTCCGTAAATAGTCATACGTGCTTATGGAAAAGAACTTGCATGGCATCTTTTGTCCTACCCTCCCGTGGCAGCAGGGTCCATAAGGAAACTAAGGGATATTAAGGCCTCCTTTTAATAGAGGAACAAAGCATTAACACATAGTGAATACATGAACTCCTCAAACTACGGTCATCACCGGAAAGTATCCCAAATATTGTCACTATGGGGTTTACGGATCATAACACGTAATAGGTGCATATGACTAGCAAGATCGGATCAAGAACATAGATATAATGGTGATAACATAAACGGCTCAGATCTGAAATCATGGCACTCAGGCCCTAGTGACAAGCATTAAGCATGAAAAAGTCATAGCAACATCAATCTCAGAACATATTGGATACTAGGGATCAAGCCCTAACAAAACTAACTTGATTACATGATGAATCTCATCCAACTCCTACAAAGGAATTACTCACTCCCGGTGGGGAGCATCATGGAATTGGCGATGGAGAAGGGTTGATGATGACGAAGACCGAAGATTCCCCTCTCCGGAGCGCCAAACGGGCTCCAGATATGGCCTCCCGATGAAGAATATGAGGTGCCGGCGGCTCCGTATCGTAAAACGCGATGAAACTTTCTCTCCTATTTTTTTCTCTGAAAATAGGAATTTATGGTGCTGGAATTAGGGTCAGTGGGGCCATGAGGTGGGCACAACCCACCAGGGCGCGTCTGGAGGGGGTGGCGTGCCCTGGTGTATCGTGCCCCGCTAGGGCACCCCCTCCAGTGGTTCTTGGCTCCAGTATTTTGTATTTATTGTAAAATAATTCTCCGAAAAGTTTCGTCCAGTTCCGAGAACTTTTATTTCTGTACAAAAACAACACCATGGTAGTTCTGCTGAAAACAACGTCAGTCCGGGTTAGTTTCATTCAAATCATGCAAATTACAGTCCAAAACAAGAGCAAAAGCATTAGGAAAAGTAGATATGACGGAGACGTATCAACTCCCCCAAGATTAACCCATTGCTTGTCCTCAAGCAATTCAGTTGACAAACTGAAAGTGAAAAGAAAAACTTTTACGAACTCTTTTGTTCTTGTTTACCTATATATGCTTAAGTAGCACCCTGGTTTTCAGCAAAGATCATGACTAACCATGTCAACAATAACTCTTAGAAATTATATTAGCTCGTAGCAAAGACATAAGGAACTAGCGAGCAATAATAAAATATCTCAAGCACCAAGACTTTGTCAAAACGGTCATGATATAATATGACAACAGTGGTATCTCGCTAGCTCTTTCTGAGACGGCAAAACATAAATGCAGAGCACCTCCAAGGTTCAAGAAGCGACTAAACATTGTAATTCATGGTAGAAAAGATCCAGTCATGCTGCACCCAACATTAACTATACACAATGCATGAGGATGACAATAGTGCTCTCAAATCTGGCGCTTATTTGAGAAGGTGATGACTCAACATAAAAGTAAATAGATAGTCCCTTCGCAGAGGGAAGCAAGGATTTGCAGAGGTGCTAGAGCTCAAAGCTTAAATCAGAGATAAATATAATTTTGGGAGGGACACCCTTCCTGTCAATGTTACAACCAAGAGTTATCAATATCTTCCATGCTAAACACATTAGCGGCGGTTCCCAAGTGGTAAAAGTAAAGGTTTACTCCCCCTCCACCAATAAACACACTCCATGGCTAGCCGAATCCACGGGTACCGTCCATACCAATAACATTCCTGGGGGAGTTTTGTTTAGTTATTTGCAATTTTTGATTTCGGGACTAGGAATCCCCATTACCGCCCCTCTCGTGCAAGGATGAGTGAATACACACTCATCATGAGAATAACCTGCTTAACATGGAAGATACTGACCGCCCCCTGTCGCCCCATGAGCGGTCCAGGCACACAAAACATATGTTCATTTGAAATTTTAGAGGTGGCACATGCAAATTTACTTGGAACGGCAGGGTAATACCACATATAGGTAGATATAGTGGACTCATCTGGAATAACTTAGGTTTAAGGATTTTGACGCACAAGCAATATTCCCGCTTAGTACAGGTGAAGGCTAGCAAATAGGTTGAGAAGCGGCCAGCTAGAGAGCGAAAATGGTCATGAACATGCATTATGCATAATCAACATTGAATACTAGCATGAGTAGGATATGGACACCATGAACATAAATATCGTGAAGGCTATGTTGGTTTTGATTCAAGTACATGCGTGAACATGTGCCAAGTCAAGCCACTTGAAACATTCGGAGGAGGATACCATATCATCATACTACATCACAATCATTTTAATGCATGTTGACATCCAAGATAAATTATTATCCACTCCTAACTACTTAAGCATGGCATGAGAAACTATAATCTCTAATCGTTATTGCAAACATGTTTGATCATAATATGCTGAATCATGGATACTAGGTTAAACATATTTACAAAAACAAAAACAAGTTGAGTTCATACCCGCTTCTCTCTGCCACAGTCACTTCATCAAATATCGTCATTATTGCGTTTCACTTGCATGACCGAATGATATGAAAATAGTAATAGTGCAAGAGTGCCGTGGACTAAGCTGGAATCTGCAAACATTTGATTCAATAGGAGAAGACAAAGTAACATGGGCTCTTTGTTAGATTAACAATAATGCATATGAGAGCTACTCAACATTTTCATTGTGGTCTTCTCCTAGGCATGACTCAAATAAAAGGAAAAGAATATCAGAGAAACACACTGAAATATTTTTTAGTGTTTTTGTTTTTCTTGAAGAAAGCAAATTAACGAGGGAAAAATAAAAAATGAGGAAAACCATTTACACAGGAGAGCTCCCAACAAGTAAAAGAAGAAACAAGAAATCTTTTTGGCTTTTCTTTTGATACTACAATTAATTTGAACTAGAAAGAAAAACCGAAAAGAAGCAGGAAATATTTTTGGATTTTCTCAAAGTTTTTCAAACACGCAAGAAGAAAGCGAGAAAATGAATCTAGCATGGATAATACAATGAAAAAGTGTAGACACCGACAACCGGAATGAAATGTGCAAGCATGCATATAATGTCGGTGGAAATACGTACTCCCCCAAGCTTAGGCTTTTGGCCTAGCTTGGTAATCACCATCCATAATAGCCATCCGGTCCTAAGTTGAAGTGCGGTGGCGACGGCACCTGAGCGTCCCACTCCCGGGGCTCCTCCTCGGCCGCAGCCAGGTTGTTCCGGTAGGATGTAATGTCCTCTGGCATGATCCTGTATCCGTTCCTGGCAATAGAATCAAACAAAGCAGGTGCAGGCAACGGGATAACATCACGGGTAACCACGCTGAATACTAGGTTGTAGAGAATGTTATGAAAATAATCAGCTACATCAATAAATTGTTGATCCACCAATGCCTTGTGATCTAGAAAAACTCGGGGTAAAGGGTAATCATGTTGGCGAATCTGAACATTAAAGTGTCTCGCTAACGAGTAGCGTAAATACCACCATGTATCTTGCCCTTAGTCTTGTTAAAGTGTAGGCGATGTGCAATAATAACCCCCATACTAAAGGTGTGATCATTGTGCAGTGCACGGTGTAAAATGGCTAAGTCGGGGGCACTGAGTGCACCAACCTTCTCACTAGCGGTTAAACACTTCGCGATGAATAAAGCAAAGTAATGCACAGAAGGAAACTGCAAACTGGTGGCAGTGGCATTTGACACGCCTCTTTCATCACCCACTGTCAAAGTGAGGAGAAAGTCCTCAAACTCCGCTAGTCTAGGCTCTCGTAATTCCCCATCAGAAGGGATCAAACATATGTCACAAAAGTTAGTGAGCGGTATCTTTCGGGTTTTAGCATATAAATTAAGCTGCACCTCAGGAGGATTATTCCTACTCAGAAAATGAAAACTTTGCACAAAGGAGTTTGTAAGGAGGTGGTGTTGGTCACACTCAGCTGTGAGGAAGTCGGTCAGCCCAACATTTGCAATGAATTGAGCAAACTGTTGATGGAACCCGGCCTCCTCCATGAAGGCATTATGTGGCCATTCGCACGGCCGCACCTCCGCCGTTCTCGGAGTGTTGAGGTCATTTTCTGATGATTCCCCAATGACTCCTTTAGCATTCCTCTTGGAGGAAAACTTCCTAAAGAAACTCATCTTATTCCTATAAATGAATTTCTGAAAAAATTTAGTCCCAAAATTTCTGTCAACAAAACTTCGTAAGATTGATAGCAACTACTCCTAAGGATGCATAGAGGCCATATTAAGCATTCAAACTACTTAGAACTCTAAGAATTCAACATGCAAGCCTATATACAATAGCACCAAGAGTAGCAATTATTCTAAAAATAAACCACTAAGTCAAAAACTAATTGGAGCATTGGAGGAGTCACGTACCAAGTAGCAATCCCCCAAAACAGTTTCGAAAATGGAGCTTCGAGCAAAGAGATCGAAATCCGCAGGTTTGAGAGCAAGAACACGAGAGAGAGAGAGAGAGAGCTATGATGATTTTTTTCTGGAGGTAAGAGATGGAATGGGCTAAAGGGATAAGTGAGGGGGCCCACATGGGGACCACAACCCACCAGGGCATGCCTGGGGCTGCTGGCGCGCCCTGGTGTCTTGTGGACCCCAGGTGCACTCCCCTCTGATGTTATTTGCACCAGAAATTCAGAAATAATGAGAAAAAATCGTGTTAAATTTTCAGGACATTCTGAGAACTTCTATTTTTTGGGTCAATTTTAATGCACAGCGAAATCAGAAAACAGGATAAACATGGCATTTTGATTTTATTTGACTAAGAAAAATAGAAAACGAAAGGTGGAAGCAGAAGGTTGTGCCTACTGGATTCATCAACTTCATACCTCTCGAAGATGATCCATTAATAAGGTTGATCAAGTCTTATTAATAACCACTTTCGATTAGCATGAAACCGAAGAACTTTCGTAAAACACTAAGTTACCTCAATGGGGATGTGCATATCCCCAACAATAAGTATGCCATATTTCTTTTTGGCAGTAGGTAGAGGTAGTTGAAAACTTCCAATAGTGAGTGTCGGGGATTCTTCAATAACATTTATACCATTCACTTGGAATTGTTTCTTCAGAAAGTGCACCGTATGCTCATTACCATTGATATGAAAAGTGACTTTGCATTTATTGCAATTAATAACATCCCCTGCAGTATTCAAAAAGGGTCTACCAAGGATAATCGACATGTTGTCATCCTCAGGCATCTCAAGAATAACAAAGTCTGTTAAGATAGTAACATTTGCAACAACAACGGGCACATCCTCACAAATACCGATAGGTATGGCAGTTGATTTGCCAGCCATTTGCAATGATACTTTAGTAGGTGTGAGTTTATTCAAATCAAGTCTTTTATATAAAGATAAAGGCATAACACTAACACCAGCTTCCAAATCACACAAAGCAGTTTTGACATAATTTCTTTTAATGGAGCAAGGTATAGTTGGTATTCCAGGATCTCCAAGTTTTTTAGGTACTCCATCATTAAAAGAATAATTAGCAAGCATGGCGGAGATTTCAGCTTCAGGTATCTTTCTTTTATTAGTGATGATGTCTTTCATGTATTTTGCATATGGGGCCATCTTTAAGATATCAGTTAAGCGGGTGCGCAAAAAGCATGGCCTAATCATTTCAGCAAAGTGTTCAAATTCTTCATCATCCTTTTTCTTAGATGGTTTAGGTGGAAATGGCATGGGTTTCTGAAACCATGGCTCTCTTTCTTTACCATGTTTTCGAGCCACAAAGTCTCTTTTATCATATCGTTTATTTTTAGGTTGTGGCTTATCAACATCAACAACAGGTTCTATTTCAACACCATTATCTGGTTCTTTATCATTGTTCGGTTGAGTATCTTCATGAACATCATCATTATCATTTTCATTATCACTAGCTGAATGTTCATTACCAGATTGAGTTTCAGCATCGGAAATAGAGACATCATTATCTTTAGGAGGTTTTTCTATCTCAGGTTCACTAGAGGTATGCAAAGTCCTGTCATTTTTTTTGTTTTTAGAAGGACTAGGTGCATCAGTATTAATTCTCTGAGAGTCTTGTTCAGTTCTTTTAGGATGACCCTCCGGATAAAGAGGTTCTTGGGTCATTCTACCTCCACTAGTCACTACTCTAATACCATGATCATTCATATTATTATTCATTTCATTAAGCAATTCTCTTTGAGATTTAGCAACTTGTTCTACTGGGTTTGAACCACAGAGGCATGTTTTCCTACACCTCTAACATCATTATTGATTCTAAATAACAAGTCACTCAAGCGAGCAATCATATTAGAATTATATTTCAATTGTTTTAGAACATTTGCATTGAAGTGATCTTGTTTCCTAATGTAGTTATCAAACTCATATAAGCATTGACTAGGATGTTTATTGTAAGGGGTATCACTTTCATCAAACTTTAATAAAGAATTTACCTCTACCACCTGTTGAGGTGGTGGTGTGTCAAGGTCATGCATTTTTTCAATAGGTGGTAAATTCTGAACATCCTCAGCTTTAATACCTTTTTCCTTCATACATTTCTTTGCCTGTTGCATATCTTCAGGACTGAGAAATAAGATACCCCTCTTTTTCAGAGTGGGTTTAGGTGGTGGTTCAGGGAGAGTCCAATCATCATAATTCTTCAATATATTATTCAATAGTTCCTCAGCTTGTTCACTAGTTCGTTCCCTGAAAACACAACCAGCACAACTATCTAGGAAGTCCCTAAAAACGTCAGTTAGTCCATTATAGAAGATATCAAGTATTTCATTTTTCTTAAGAGGGTGATCAGGCAAAGCATTAAGCAATTGGAGAAGCCTCCCCCATGCTTGTGGGAGACTCTCTTCTTCAATTTGCACGAAGTTAAATATTTCTTGTAAGGCAGCTTGTTTCTTATGAGCAGGAAAATATTTTTCAGAGAAGTAGTAAATCATATCCTGGGACTATGCACACAACCAGGAGCAAGAGTATTGTACCATATCTTAGCATCACCCTTTAATGAGAACGGAAATAATTTGAGAATATAGTAATAGTGAATCTTCTCATCATGAGCAAAGAGGGTGGCTATATCATTCAACTTAGTAAGATGTGCCACTACAGTTTCAGTTTCATAGCCATGGAAAGGATTAGATTCAACCAAAGTAATTAACTCTGGGTCGACAGAGAATTCATAATCCTTATCGGTAACAAAGATAGGTGAAGTAGCAAACTTAGGATCACATTTCATTCTAGCATTCAAAGTTTTTTCTTTATACTTGCATAATAATTTCTTAAGATCATCTCTATCCTTACACGAAAGGATTTCTCTACCTATCTCCTCATCCATAACGTAACCCTCAGGTATCTTAGGCATTTCAAATCTAGGAGAGCTAGGTCTAATAGGTGTTTCATAGTTCTCAGTTTCAAAGACTTCATCAGTTTCAGTAATATCAGTTTCAGTAATATCAGTTTCAATAATTTCATTCTCTTTATCTCTAGCAATTTGTTCATCAAGAAATTCACCTAGTGGCACATTATCATCAAGCATGGTACTAGTGTCATCATAAGCATCATTCATAGCAGAAGTAGCATCATCAATAACTTGCGACATATCATGATTAATAGCATGTCGTGGTGTTGCAAGTTTACTCATAACCGAAGGTGAATAAGTACATAGCTAGATGGTAATTCCTTACCTCCCCTCGTCTTAGAGGGACAAATCTTGGTTCTTGTATCCTTCAGATTCTTCATAGTGATCAATTGATATAAATCCCAAGTGACTCAACAAATATAGTTATGCTCCCCGGCAACGGCGCCAGAAAAAGGTCTTGATAACCCACAAGTATAGGGGATCGCAACAGTTTTCGAGGGTAGATTATTCAACCCAAATTTCTAGATTCGACACAAGGGGAGCCAAAGAATATTTGCAAGTATTAGCAGTTGAGTTGTCAATTCAACCACACCTGGAGATCAAATATCTGCAGCAGAGTGATCAGTAGCACAGTAGTATGATAGTTTTGATAAGAGTAGTAGCAGCAACAGTAACGGTAACAATGATAGGAATGGTTTTGTAGCAAGTGTAACAGTAGCAGTAGCAATAGTAACTTAGCAAGAACAATATGTGGAAAACTCGTAGGCACTGGATCGGTGAAATCGTTGGATAATATTCATCATATAACAGTCATAACCTAGGGCGATATAGAACTATCTCCAGTTCATAAATATAATGTAGGCATGTATTCCGTAAATAGTCATACCTGATTCTGGAAAAGAACTTGCATGACATCTTTTGTCCTACCCTCCCGTGGCAGCGGGGTCCATAAGGAAACTAAGGGATATTAAGGCCTCCTTTTATAGAGAACCGGAACAAAGCATTAACACATAGTGAATACATGAACTCCTCAAACTACGGTCATCACCAGAAAGTATCCCAAATATTGTCACTATGGGATTTACGGATCATAACATGTAATAGGTGCATATGACTAGCAAGATCGGATCAAGAACATAGATATAATGGTGATAACATAAACGGTTCAGATCTGAAATCATGGCACTCGGGCCCTATTGACAAGCATTAAGCAAGGCAAAGTCATAGCAACATCAATCTCGGAACATAGTGGATACTAGGGATCAATCCCTAACAAAACTAACCCAATTACATGATGAATCTCATCCAACTCCTCACCGACCAGCGAGCCTACGAAGGAACTATTCACTCCGGGTAGGGAGCATCATGGAATTGGTGATGAAGAAGGGTTGATGATGACGAAGACCGAAGATTCCCCTCTCCGGAGCCCCAAACGGGCTCCAGATCTGGCCTCCCGATGAAGAACATGAGGTGGCGGCGGCTCCGTATCGTAAAACGTGATGAAACTTTGTCTCCTATTTTTTTCTCCGAAAATAGGAATTTATAGTGCTGGAATTAGGGTCAGTGGGGCCACGAGATGGGCACAACCCACCAGGGCGCTCCTGGTGGGGGTGGCACGCCCTGGTGTATCGTGCCTAGCCAGGGCACCCCCTCCGGTGGTTCTTGGCTCCAGTATTTTTATTGTAAAATAATTCTCCGAAAAGTTTCGTCCAGTTCCGAGAACTTTTATTTCTGCACAAAAACAACACCATGGTAGTTCTGCTGAAAACAACGTCAGTCCGGGTTAGTTTCACGCAAATCATGCAAATTAGAGTCCAAAACAAGAGCAAAATCGTTAGGAAAAGTAGATACGACGGAGACGTATCACACAGTTCATACTTGCACATAATGAACATCACATTGTGAATAGCTGAAATAAACAAGGCATTCATGCTCACTGTAACAACCAACTATAGCCATTGAAAACTGGACAAATACTCAATGCAACCAACCTAACAACTAGATACAGAAAAGCAAGGCATCTTCTTGAAAAGTGGACAAATGCTCTATTAAACACTTCATGATTATCACATGGCAAAAGCTAGTACAACAATGGGTACGAGACGACTATCTAGAAAAAGTATGATTTGCTCACAGGATGTTGCCTCACTTGTCATGGATGGGCTCCTTCCACTTGGGATTTGTGGTGCCCAGTGTGCACTCCGTTATGTCACAGATGGGATGTTTCCCCTTGTAACAACCATAGTGTGTGCCATTATCTTGATCGATGAGATCTGACTTTGGAGCTAAGGATCCCAAGCCACCACCATAGAATGTTTCCTTCAGAAATGACAAAAGGGGGTCGATAGCGTAGAAGGATCGCAAATCCATGTCCATGAGGCGGAGGAGATCAGCGACGCGGCCTTTGAAGAGATCGACGATGGTTAAACCAGAGGTGTTTCCGGTGGACCACTTAACTTGTGACATGGCCCGAGTGAAGCCGGTGATGTTGACGAGCTTGATGTCGTAGCCGGCTCTCTTGAGATACAGGAATACGCGAGCCCATATACTTGAAGCCTTCGGCATGGCAACGTAGTCAATGTCCTCACCGGCTTCCGCGGAAGGTGTTCGTTCGGGATCGAAGGGTCGGCGCGAACGACGCCCACCTCGCCAGCATACGGCGGAGAGGCCATGATAGACCTCTTTTTGCTCGTACGCTCCTCGAGCTCCACAGGATATGTGGTCGGGCAGATTAGGCTGCGACTCTCTCGAGTACGGGATGGGGATCTGGGGGAAAGGGACACCACCGGCCTCATCTAAAAAGTCAGGGCGGCGATGGTGTATGTGGATCGGTGGGGACCCTGAACTTTTTTAGCTATGAGACACGGGCAGACCGGCTGAGGTTGGTGGTGGAAGGCGGCGGGGGCGAGCTAGGGTTCAAACAGGGGAGGAAGGGGAGGGGGTGTTGTGTGGACGGGGGGTGGGGGGGGGTGGGGTGTTTGCGGATGTGCCGTTGATACGTCTCCGTGGTATCTACTTTTCCTAATGCTTTTGCTCTTGTTTTGGACTCTAATTTGCATGATTTGAATGAAACTAACCCGGACTGACGCTATTTTTAGTAGAACTACCATCGTGTTATTTTTTGTGCAGAAATAAAAGTTCGCAGAATCGGACGAAACTTTTTGCAGAATTATTTTACAATAAATAAAAAATACTGGAGCCAAGAACCACCAGAGGGGGTGCCCTGGCTGGGCACGATACACCAAGGCGCGCCGCCCCCCAGGCGCGCCCTGGTGGGTTGTGCTCACCTCGTGGGCCCCCCTGACCCTTATTCCAGCAATATAAATTCCTATTTTTTGAGAAAAAATAGGAGGGGAAGTTTTATCGCGTTTCACGAGACGGAGCCGCCACCACCTCCTGTTCTTCATCGAGAGGCCAGATCTGGAGCCCGTTTGGGGCTCCGGAAAGGGGAATCTTCGGTCTTCGTCATCACCAACCCTCCTTCATCGCCAATTCCTTGATGCTCCCCACCGGGAGTGAGTAATTCCTTCGTAGGCTCGCTGGTCGGTGAGGAGTTGGATGAGATTCATCATGTAATCGAGTTAGTTTTGTTAGGGCTTGATCCCTAGTATCCACTATGTTCTGAGATTGATGTTGCTATGACTTTGCCATGCTTAATGCTTGTCACTAGGGCCCGAGTGCCATGATTTCAGATCTGAACCATTTATGTTATCACCATTATATCTATGTTCTTGATCCAATCTTGCTAGTCATATGCACCTCCTATGTGTTATGATCCGTAAACCCCGGGGTGACAACAACCGGGATACTTTCCGGTGATGACCGTAGTTTGAGGAGTTCATGTATTCACTATGTGTTAATGCTTTGTTCCGGTTCTCTATTAAAAGGAGGACTTAATATGCCTTAGTTTCCTTATGGACCCCGCTGCCATGGGAGGGTAGGACAAAAGATGTCATGCAAGTTCTTTTCCATAAGCACATATGACTATTTACGGAATACATGCCTACATTATATTTATGAACTGGAGCTAGTTCTGTGTTGCCCTAGGTTATGACTGTTATATGATGAATATCATCCAACGAGTTCACCGATCCAATGCCTACGAGTTTTCCACATATTGTTCTTTCTAAGTTACTATTGCTACTGCTACTGTTACACTTGCTACGAAACTATTGCTATCATTGTTACCGTTACTGTTACTGTTACTACTACTATCAAATCTATCATACTACTGTGCTACTGATCACTCTGCTGCAGATATTTAATCTCCAGGTGTGGTTGAATTGACAACTCAACTGCTAATACTTGCAAATATTCTTTGGCTCCCCTTTTGTCGAATCCATAAATTTGGGGTGAATACTCTACCCTCGAAAATTGTTGCGATCCCCTATACATGTGGGTTATCAAGACCTTTTTCTGGCACCGTTGCCGGGGAGCATAGCTATATTTGTTGAGTCACTTGGGATTTATATCAATTGATCACTATGAAGAGTCTGAAGGATACAAGAACCAAGATTGCTACACCTATTAGACCTAGCTCTCCTAGATTTGAATTGCTTAAGATATTTGAGGGATATGTTATGGATGAGGAGATGACTAGAGAAATCATTTCTTGTAAGGATAGAGATGATCTTAGGAAATTATTATGCAAGTATAAGGAAAAGACTTTGAATGCTAGAATGAAATGTGATCTGCTACTTCACCTATCTTTGTTACCGATAAGGATTATGAATTCTCTGTCGACCCAGAGTTACTTACTTTGGTTGAATTTGATCCTTTTCATGGCTATGAAACTGAAACTTTAGTGGCACGTCTTACTAAGTTGAATGATATAGCCACCCTTTTTTCTCATGATGAGAATATTCGCTACTACTATATTCTCAAATTATTTCCGTTCTCATTAAAGGCTGATGCTAAGATATGGTACAGTACTATTTCTCCTCGTTGTGTGCGTAGTCCCCAGGATTTGATTTACTACTTCTCTGAAAAATATTTTCTTGCTCCTAAGAAACAAGCTTCCTTACAGGAAATATTTAACTTCGTGCAAATTGAAGAAGAGAGTCTCCCACAAGCATGGTGCACTTTCCGAAGAAACAATTCCAAGTGAATGGTATAAATGTTATTGAAGAATCTCCGACACTCACTATTGGAAGTTTTCATGTACCTCTACCTACTGCCAAAAATAAATATGACATACTTATTGTTGGGGATATGCATATCCCCATTGAGGTAACTTAGTGATTTACGAAAATTCTTCGGTTTCATGCTAATCGAAAGTGGTTGTTACTAAGACTTGATCAACCTTATTAATGGATCAATTTTGAGAGGTATGAAGTTGATGAATCTAGTAGGCACAACCTTTTGCTCCCACCTTTTGTTTTCTATTCTCCCTAGTGATATAAAATAAAATGCCATGTTTATCCTGTTTTCTCTTTTCTCCGTGCAATAAAAAAATGACCCAAAAATTTAACATGATTTTTTTCTGAATATTTCTGAATTACTGGTGCAAATTACATAGAGGGGGTGCACCTGGTGTCCACAAGACACCAGGGCGCGCCAGCAACCCAGGCGCGCCCTGGTGGGTTGTGGTCCCCACGTGGGTCCCCTCACTTATCTCCTTAGCCCATTCCATCTCCCACCTACAGAAAAAATCACCATAGTTCTCTCTCTCATGTTCTTGCTCTCAAACCCGCGGATTTCAGTCTCTTTGATCGAAGCTCCATTTCCGAAACTGGTTTAGGGGATTGCTACTTGGTATGTGACTCCTCCATTGCTCCAATTAGGTTTTGACTTAGTGGTTTATTTTTAGAATAATTAGCTGCTCTCGGTGCCGCTGTAGATGGGCTTGCATGTCGAATTCTTAGAGTTCTAAGTAGTTTGAATGCTTAATATGGCCTCTAGGCATCCTTAGGAGTAGTTGCTATCAATCTTACGAAGTTTTGTTGACAAAAATTTTGGGACCCAAAATTTTTCAGAAATTTGTATGCGAATAAGATGAACTTCTTTGGAAGGAGTTCTTCGAGGAGAAAGTCCTCGGAGGCATCATCGAGTAGTGGCTCAATACGACGGTCTTATGTTGAGCCAAGTGAAAGCTTGATGCGGGATGCTGCTACCAAATCATGCTTATTGCCATGTGACGAATTCGTGGTAGGTGCGGGTATCAAGGAGGAATTCGAGCAATTTATCGACAACGCAGAACTCGCACCCACCATCGTAGATGAGTGTATTCAACATCGTGAACTCACAAAAACATTGACCAAGAAATTTAAATATTTTCCTCGTGAGTTTAGAGTTTCATTTAACCTTTATAACCATCCCTTTACCATGCCTTTAGATGTGTTCTGTGAAGCGTGCAAAATTCCATATTGGGGTTCACAAGACGAATCACCAAAATCTGAGTATGAGTCATTTTTGGTTAATCTTTGCTACGGTGAAGATAGGGGAGTGGCACAAGGTAGAATAAAAAGCATCCATTTTCCATCTATACACAACTTTGCACTCTTTAATGACAAATGCATCGTAGGCAAGCAAGATTGCAGCACACGGTGTACTCCTGATTTGAGTCTTATACATACTGCTATAACAGGAATTAAACGTTATAATCTTCGAGCAATCATTCCACAGAGATTGCAACACAACGCTACTAGTGGTCACTTTTATGGTGGGATCTATGCCTCCCGTGTAGCTAAGAAGCTACGTGTATAACCTTGGCCTAATGATCCTATTTTACCTACTCAGTACTTAGACTTTGAGGCCATGAAACATCATAAGTTCCTTAAGGGCACAGTCACTAATTATACTTACAACTTGAGGTTCAATAACGACCCCATTGTACCAGTTGTCTTGTCTGCTCCTGCTCTCTTTGATTATCATAGTAAGAGAAGATACTACGTTCTTGAGAGCGAGTCCCGCGCGTACAATGCGGAGGTTGAAGCTGCCAGACGGGCTGAGGAGGCTGCACCAAGAGCCTCGGTGGGCTATCACTCAGACTATAATCCAGGCTACAAATGGTGATTACTAAGCTAGGCCAAAAGCCTAAGCTTGGGGCAGTACGTATTTCCATCGACATTATATTCATGTTCACACATTTCATTCCAGTTGTCGGTGTCCACACTTTTTCATTGTATTATCCATGCTAGATTTATTTTCTTGCTTTCTTCTTGCGAGTTTGAAAAACTTTGAGAAAATTCAAAAATATTTCTTTGTTCTTTTCGGTTTTTCTATCTAGTTTAAATTAGTTGTAGTAGCAAAAGAAAACCCAAAAAGATTTCTCGTTTCTTCTTTTACTTGTTTGGAGTTTTCCCGTGTAAATAGTTTTTCTCGTCTTTGTTTTTCCTTCTTTGATTTGCTTTCTTCAAGAAAAACTAAAAACTCCAAAAATATTTCAGTGTGTTTCTCTGAAATTCTTTTCCTTTTATTTTGAGTCGTACCAAGGAGAAGACCACGATGAAAATGTTGAGTGGCTCTCATATGCATTATTGTTAATCTAACAAAGAGCCCAAATTACTTTGTCTTCTTCTTTTGAATAAAATGTTTGCAGATTCCAGCTTAGTCCACGGCACTCTTGCACTGTTATTATTATTTTATATCATTCAGTCATGCAAGTGAAAGACAATAATAACGATATTTCATGAAGTGACTGTGGTAGAGAGAAGCGGGTATGAACTCAACTTGTTTTTGTTTTTGTAAATATGTTTAACCTAGTATCCATGATTCAACATATTATGATCAAACATGTTTGCAATGACAATTAGAGATTATAGTTGCTCATGACATGCTTAAGTAGCTAGGAGTGGATAATGATTTATATTGGATGTCAACATGCAATAAAATGGTTGTGATGTAGTATGATGATATGGTATCCTCCTATGAATGTTTCAAGTGGTTTGACTTGGCACATATGTTCACGCATGTAGTTGAATCAAAACCAACATAGCCTTCACGATATTTATGTTCATGGTGTCCATGTCCTACTCATGCTAGTATTCAATGTTTATTATTCATAATGCATGTTCATGACCGTTTTCGCTCTCTAGCTGGCCGCTTCTCAATCTATTTGCTAGCCTTCGCCAGTACTAAGCGGGAATACTGCTTGTGCGTCAAAATCCTTAAACCAAAGTTATTTCAGATGAGTCCACTATATCTACCTATATGCGGTATTACTCTGCTGTTCCAAGTAAATTTGCATGTGCCACCTCTAAAATTTCAAATGAACATCTGTTTTGTGTGCCTGGACCGCTCATGGAGCGACAGGGGGGCGGTCAGTATCTTCCATGTTAAGCGGGTTATTCTCATGATGAGTGTTTATTCACTTGTCCTTGCACGAGACGGGCGGTAATAGGGATTCCTAGTCCTGAAATCAAAAATTGCAAATAATTAAACAAAACTCCCCTAGGAATGTTGTTGGTATGGACGATACCCATGGATTCGGCTAGCCGTGGAGTGTGTTTGTTGGTGGAGGGGGAGTAAACCTTTACTTTTACCGCTTGGGAACCACCACTAATGTGTTTAGCATGGAAGATATTGATAACTCTTGGTCGTAACGTTGACAGGAAGGTTGCACCTCCCAAAATTATATTTATCTATGATTTAAGCTTTGAGCTCTTGCACCTCTGCAAATCCATGCTTCCCTCTACGAAGGGATTATTTATTTACTTTTATGCTGAGTCATCACCTTCTCAAATAAGCGCCAGATCTGAGAGCACTATTGTCATCCTCATGCATTGTGTATAGTTAATGTTGGATGTAGCATGACTGGATCTTTTCTACCATGAATTACAATGTTTAGTCGCTGCTTGAACTTTGGTGGTGATCTGCATTTATGTTTTGCGGTCTCAGAAAGGGCTAGCGAGATACCACTGTTGTCATATTATATCATGATTGTTTTGACAAAGTGTTTGCATTTGAGATATTTTATTATTGCTCGCTAGTTGCTTATGTCATTGATATGAATTAATTGAATTTCTAAGAGTAATTGTTGACATGGTTAGTCATGATCTTTGCTGAAAACCTGGGTGCTACTTCAAAGTCTGGGTCGATATTTCCCCAAAGAGGAAGGGATGTTGCAGCACATCGACTGTAAGTATTTCCCTTAGTTATGAAACCAAGGTATCAAACCAGTAGGAGGATCATGCAACACTATGTAAACAACACCTGCACACAAAGAACAAATACTTGCAACCCGACACGAAAGAGAGGTTGTCAATCTCTCCATGGTAAAAAGATAGATTAGATTGAGAAAGATTGGATAGATAGATCTCGCAAGAACACAAAACAAAAGAGGCAAATAAAAAGTGCAGCAAGGTATTTTTGGGTTTTTGGAATAATATATCTGAAAACAAAAAGCGGCAAAAGATAGATCGGAAAGCAATATGTTGGAAAAGTAGACCCGGGGGCCGTAGGTTTCACTAGTGGCTTCTCTCATGAGTATAGCACACGATGGGTGAACAAATTACTATTGGGCAATTGATAGAAAATCGAATAATCATGACAATATTCAAGGCGATGATCATTATATTGGCATCACGTCCAATATTAGTAGACGGAAACGATTCTGCATCTACTACTATTGCTCCACACATCGACCGCTATCCAGCATGCATCTAGTGTATTAAGTTCATGGAGAAACGGAGTAATGCAATAAGAATGGTGACATGATGTAGACAAGATCTATTCACGTAGGAATAGACCCCATCTTGTTATCCTTAATAGAAACGATACATGCGTGCCTCGCTGCCCCTTCTGTCACTCGGAGAGGACACCGCAAGATCGAACCCATCACAAAGCACCTCTTCCCATGGCGAGAAAAATCGATCTAGTTGGCCTAACTAAACTAAAGATTCGAACAAGAAATACGAGGCTATAAGTAATCATGCATATAAAAGATCAAAGAAGACTCAAATAATATTCATCGACAGAAACTGATCATGAACTCAAAATTCATCGGATCCCAACAAACACACCGCAAAAGTTTACATCAAATAGATCTCCAAGAGACCATTGTATTGAGAATCAAAAGAGAGAGAGAAAGCCATCTAGCTACTTCCTACGGACTCGTAGGTCTATGGTGGACTACTCACGCATCATCGGAGAGGCACCAATGAGGATGATGAACCCCTCCGTGATGGTGTTAGATTGGATCTCGCGGTTCTGGAACTTGCGGCGTCTGGATGTATTTTTCGTCGACTCCCCTAGGGTTTCTGGAATATTTGGGTATTTATAGAGATCAGAGGCGGTGGAGGGGACTCCTGAGGCGGCCACAACCCACCAGGGCGCACCGGGGCCCTCTGCGCCCTGGTGTCTTGTGGGCTGCCTGGGCCCCCTCTCGGGCACTTCTTTGGCTCTCTGGCTTTCTCCTGGTCCAAAAAAATTCTCCAAAAAGTTTTGTCGCGATTGGACTCCGGTTGGTTCTGATATTCTGCGAAGTAAAAAACAGGCAAAAAACAACAACGGGCACTTGGCACTATGTCAATAGGTTAGTCCCAAAAATGATATAAAGTTTCTATAAAATGATTGTAGAACATCCAAGAATGATAATATAACAGCATGGAACAAGCACAAATTATAGATATGTTGGAGACGTATCAGCATCCCCAAACTTAATTCCTTCTCATCCTCGAGTAGGTAAATGATAAAAACAGATTTTTTGATGTGGAATGCTGCCTAACATGTTCATCACATATTCTTTTCTTTTGTAGCATGGACATTTGGACTTCTAGATGGTTCAAAGCAATAGTCTAGTTTCAACATAAAGACTTTAATACTCAAGCATGCCAACAAACAACCATGTCTTTCAAAATATCAACACTAAAGAAAGTTATCCCTAGCCCATCATGCTCAATCATTGATCCATTCATGAAACACACTCAAATATTAACTATACCCAATGCACAAGTATGATCATAGTGCCCCCTAGTTGGTGATTTATAAGAGAAGATGGAGACTCAAAAAAATTAAAATTGCATAAAGTAAATAGATAGGCCCTTCGCAGAGGGAAGTAGGAATTTGTAGAGGTGCCAGATCTCAAAGCTTAAATTGAGAGAGAAAAAATATTTTGTGTGGCATGCCTTTCCTGTCAACGAAAACGACAAAGTAGTTCGCAATAACTTCCATGCTAGATACATCATAATCGGTTCCCAAACATAAAGTAAAGTTTGTTCCTTTTTCCACCATTCTCTTTCACAATCCATGGCTAGCCGTATCCACGGTTGCTTTCCATACCAACACTTTCCAAGGAATTTATTATTTTGACAACATAAAGTAAATTTCTTATTTTTCATTTTGGGACTGGGCATCCCTATTACCGTTGTACTCTCGTACAAGTGAATAAACACTCATCTTGAGAATAACACATCTAGCATGGAAAAATATTGGATACCCCATACCGTTTCATGAGCGGTACGAGCACAAAAAAAGGAAATTTATTGAAAATTAGAGATGGCACATACAAATTTGCTTAGAACGGCATGGAAATACCGCATATAGGTAGGTATGGTGGACTCATAAGGCAAAACTGGGTTTGAGGATTTTGGATGCACAAGTAGTATTTCTACTTAGTACAAGTGGAGGCTAGCAAATAGATTGAGAAGCAACCAACCAAGAAACGAAAATTCACATAAACGGGCATTGAGCATAACTAACACCGAATAATGCACCATAAGTAGGATGTAATTTCATTGCATAACTATTGACTTTCGTTCTTGCATAGCGAATCACAAACATTAACACCAATATTCTTACTAAAACACAATTACTCATCAACATGACTCACATATCACTATCATCATGTCTCAAAACTATTACAAGGAATCAAGTTTAATTTGTCCAATGATCTTCATGAAAGTTTTGATTATATCCCTCTTGAATATCTATCACTTTGGGACTAGTTTCATGTATTGCCATTGCTTTTGACAAGCTCAAACAAATTGAAGTGAAGAACATGAGCATAAAAGTTTCATCTCTCAAAATAATATAAGTGAAGCATGAGAGGATTTCTTCAAAATTTACTAACCCTCAAATTACTCTAAGTGAAGCATGAGAGTATTTCTTCAAAATTTCAAAGCACACCGTGCTCAAAAAGATATAAGCGAAGCACTAGAGCAATTCCATAGCTCAAAAGATTTAAGTGAAGCATGTAGAGCAATTCTAACAAATCATAGCATGATTTTGGCTCTCTCAAATAGGTCTGTCCAACAAGGATACAAGTGACAAACTAAAAAGCAAAACAAGCAAAGACTCAAATAATACAAGACGCTCCAAGCAAAACTCATGATATGTGACGAATAAAAATATAGCTCCAAGTAAAATACCGATGGTCGTTAGAAGAAAGAGGGGATGCCACTTGGAGCATACCCAAGCTTGGTTGCTTGTTTCTCTTTGGATAATATCTTGGGGGTGCTGTAGTATCCCTAAGTTTAGGCTCTTTTCACTCCTTATTCCTTCATCCATCGTGATCTCACCCAAAACTGGAAAACTTCAATCACACAAAACTCAACAAAACCTTCGTGAGTTCCGTTAGTATAATAAAGCAAATCGCCACTTTAAGTACTGTTGCAAACTCATTCAAATTTTATTATTGCATTATACCTACTGAATTTTAACTTTACCATGGTTTATACCCCTCAATACAAACCATAGATTCATCAAAACAAGCACACAATGCAACGAAAACAGAATATGTCTTAAACAGAACAGACTGTAGTAATCTGTACTCTAACCATACTTATGTAACACTATTTTTTTTGAAAAATTAGGACAACGTAAAAAATTTGTATAGAAATACTTTTTAATAATTTCAGCTCAATATTATGCTCCAGTAAAAAATGAAAATTCGCGCACTGGAGGCAAAGTTTCTGTTTCAGATTCAGCATTGTTTCTATTCATCTTATGAATCATCCTAAATGATTTACTTGGCACAAACACTAAATAAAACATAAAAACACAATCATAACAGAGGCATAATTGTGTCAACACTCAAAAACAGAAAGAAAAATATGAAAATAAATTTATTTATTGGGTTGCCTCCCAACAAGCGCTATCTTTTTATGCCCCTAGCTAGGCATAATGCATAGATACAAGTATTGTCATCTTTGGTTTTTACTCCATAGGATGCTCTCATGATTGATTCATATGGTGGCTTGATTCTTGTTCTAGGGAAGTGTTCCATACCCTTTCTTAGTGGAAGCTGAAATTTAATATTGCCTTCTTTCATATCAATCACGGCACCTATAGTGCGTAAAAACGGTCTACCAAGTATAATGGGACAAGACGGATTGCAATCAATATCAAGGACTATAAAATCTATGGCCACATAGTTCCTATTTGCAAGAATAAGAACATCATTAATTCTTCCCAAATGCTTTTAAATAGTTGAATCCGCCAAGTGCAAATTAAGAGAGCATTCTTCAATATTGGTAAGACCAAGCACATCACATAGAGATTTCGGAATCGTGGAAACACTAGCACCCAAATCAAATAACGCAAAGCACTCATAATTTTTGATCTTGACTTTAATGGTAGGTTCCCACTCATCATGTAATTTTCTAGGAATAGAAATCTCTAAGTGCAACTTTTCTTCAAAAGATTTCATCATGGCATCAACGATATGTTTAGTAAAAGCTTTATTTTGTTCATAAGCATGGGGTGAATTTAACATGGATTGCAGCAAAGAAATACAATCAATCAAACAACAACTATCATAATTAAAGTCTTTGCAATCCAAAATAGTGGGCACATCACTAGTTAAAGTTTTGGCCTCTTCAAACCCACTTTCATCAAATTTTTCAGCAAGATTCTCACCCTCCAAATTATTGGGACGCCTTCTAGCTAAAGTTGACTCTACTTCAGTCCCTTTATCATCAATTTTAATATTACTAAACAAGGAATCAATAGAAGAAACACCAATCACTTTAAGATCTTCATCATTTTTATCCTCTAGAGAGATTGGTTTAGCAGCCATTTGATTTATTAAAGTGGCTTGTGCGTCGGATATTTTACCTAGCAGATTTTTAGCATGAGCATACTTAGATTGGAGATTAGAAACTTCTCTACTAATATCATCAAGTTGTTTTGTTATGGCATCTAGTACGGTAGAGTGTTCTTTAAGCTCCTCGGTAAAATACTTATTATGCTCAAATTGTGTAGTCATATATTCCTTAGTAATCTTCTCAATTTCAAGCAAAATATTGGGGTAAGGAACATCATGATACTTTCATTTAGGCATCATGACTACGCAAACAAGATTGCAAGCAGGCAAGAGATCTGACGAGAAAAAGGCAAACGAAAAAGAGGGCGAATAAAACGGCAAATTTGGTGAAGTGGGGGAGAGTAAAATGAGAGGCAAATGGCAAATAATGTAATTGCAAGGAGATGAGATTTGTGATTAGGAACCTGATAGATGTTGATGGTGTCTCCTCGGCGCCAGAGATTGGCACGTTGAAGAGACTGCTTCCTCCCCGGCAACGGCGCCAGAAATTCCTTTGACGTGGCTTGAGACTGCGTCGGTATTTCCCCAAAGAGGAAGGGATGATGCAGCACAACGACGGTAAGTATTTCCCTCAGTTATGAAACCAAGGTATCGAACCAGTAGGAGGATCACGCAACACTATGTAAACAACACCTGCACACAAATAACAAATACTTGCAACCCGACGCGAAAGAGAGGTTGTCATTCTCTCCACGGTAAAAAGATAGATTAGGTTGTGATAGATTGGATAGATAGATCTCGCAAATAAAAAGTGCAGCATGTTATTTTTGGGTTTTTGCAATAATAGATCTGAAAACAAAAAGCGGCAAAAGATAGATCGGAAAGCAATATGTTGGAAAAGTAGACCCGGGGGCCGTAGGTTTCACTAGTGGCTTCTCTCATGAGTATAGCACACGGTGGGTGAACAAATTACTATTGGGGAATTGATAGAAGATCAAATAATCATGACGATATCAAAGGCGATGATCATTATATAGGCATCACGTTCAAGATTAGTAGACCGAAACGATTCTACATCTACTACTATTACTCCACACATCGACCGCTATCCAGCATGCATCTAGTGTATTAAGTTGATGGAGAAATGGAGTAATGAAATAAGAACGGTGACATGATGTAGACAAGATCTATTCATGTAGGAATAGACCCCATATTGTTATCCTTAATAGCAACGATGCATGCGTGCCTCGTTGCCCCTTCTGTCACTGGGAGAGGACACCGCAAGATCGAACCCATCACAAAGCACCTCTTCCCATGGCAAGAAAAATCGATCTAGTTGGCCTAACTAAACCAAAGATTCGAAGAAGAAATACGATGCTACAATTAATCATGCATATAAGAGATCAAAGAAGACTCAAATAATATTCATGGATAGAAACTAATCATGAACTCAAAATTCATCGGATCCCAACAAACACACCGCAAAAAGTCATTACATCAAATAAATCTCCAAGAGACCATTGTATTGAGAATCAAAAGAGAGAGAGAGAGAGAAAGCCATCTAGCTACTTCCTACGGACCCGTAGGTCTATGGTGGACTACTCACGCATCATCAGAGAGGCACCAATGAGGATGATGAACCCATCCGTGATGGTGTTAGATAGGATCTCTCGGTTCTGGAACTTGCGGCGACTGGATGTAATTTTTGTAGACTCCCCTAGGGTTTCTGGAATATTTGGGTATTTATAGAGCTTAGAGGCGGTGGAGGGGACTCCCGAGGCGGCCACAACCCACCAGGGCGCGCCGGGGGCCTCTGGCGCGCCCTGGTGTCTTGTGGGCTGCCTGGGCCCCCTCTTGGGCACTTCTTTGGCTCTCTGGCTTTCTTCTGGTCCAAAAAAGTTCTCCAAAAAGTTTTGTTGCGAATGGACTCCGTTTGGTACTGATATTCTGCGAAGTTAAAAACAAGCAAAAAACAACAACTGGCACTTGGCACTATGTCAATAGGTTAGTCCCAAAAAATGATATAAAGTTGCTATAAACTGATTCTAGAACATCCAAGAATGATAATATAACAACATGGAAAAGGAAAAAATTATAGATACGTTGGAGACGTATCAGGGGAATAAACCTTTACTTTTACCGCTTGGGAACCGCCGCTAACGTCTTTAGCATGTAAGATATTGATAACTCTTGGTCGTAACTTTGACAGGAAAGGTGCACCTCCCAAAATTATATTTATCTTTGATTTAAGCTTTGAGCTTTGGCACCTCTGCAAATCCCTGCTTCCTTCTGCGAAGGGATTATCTATTTTCTTTTATGTTGAGTCATCACCTTCTCAAATAACCGCTAGATCTGAGAGCACTATTGTCAGCCTCATGCATTGTGTATAGTTAATGTTGGATGCAGGATGACTGGATCTTTTCTATAATGAATTACAATGTTTAGTCGCTACTTGAACTTTGGAGGTGCTCTACATTTATGTTTTGCGGTCTCAAAAAGAGCTAGCGAGATACCACTGTTGTCATATTATATCATGATTGTTTTGACAAAGTGTTTGCATTTTAGATATTTTATTATTGCTCGCTAGTTGCTTATGTCATTGATATGAATTAATAGAATTTCTAAGAGTTACTGTTGACATGGTTAGTCATGATATTTGTTGAAAACCTAGGTGCTACTTCAGCATATATATGTAAACAAGAACAAAAGAGTTCGTAAAAGTTTTTCTTTATCACTTTCAGTTTGTCAACTGAATTGCTTGAGGACAAGTAATGGGTTAAGCTTGGGGGAGTTGATACGTCTCCGTCGTATCTACTTTTCCTAACGCTTTTGCTCTTGCTTTGGACTCTAATTTGCATGATTTGAATGAAACTAACCCGGACTAACGATGTTTTCAGCAAAACTACCATTGTGTTGTTTTTTGTGCAGAAATAAAAGTTCTCGGAATCGGACGAAATTTTTTGGAGAATTATTTTACAATAAATAAAAATACTGGAGCCAAGAACCACCGGAGGGGGTGCCCTGGCTGGGCACGATACACCAGGGCGCGCCACCCCCCCCATGCGCGCCCTGGTGGGTTGTGCTCACCTCGTGGGCCCCCTGACTAGAATTCCAGCACTATAAATTCCTATTTTTGGAGAAAAAATAGGAGGGGAAGTTTTATAGCGTTTCACGAGACAGAGCCGCCGCCACCTCCTGTTCTTCATCGGGAGGCCAGATCTGGAGCCCGTTTGGGGCTCCGGGGAGGGGAATCTTCGGTCTTCGTCATCACCAACCCTCCTTGATCGCCAATTCCATGATGCTCCCCACCGGGAGTGAGTAATTCCTTCGTAAGCTCGCTGGTCGGTGAGGAGTTGGATGAGATTCATCATGTAATCGAGTTAGTTTTGTTAGGGCTTGATCCCTAGTATCCACTATGTTCTGAGATTGATGTTGCTATGACTTTGCCATGCTTAATGCTTGTCACTAGGGCCCGAGTGCCATGATTTCAGATCTAACCTGTTTATGTTATCACCATTATATCCATGTTCTTGATCCAATCTTGCTAGTCATATGCACCTGCTATGTGTTATGATCCGTAAACCTCGGGGTGACAACAACCGGGATACTTTCCGGTGATGACCGTAGTTTGAGGAGTTCATGTATTCACTATGTGTTAATGCTTTGTTCTGGTTCTCTATTTGAAGGAGGCCTTAGTAGCCCGTAGTTTCCTTATGGACCCCACTGCCACGGGAGGGTAGGACAAAAGATGTCATGCAAGTTCTTTTCCATAAGCACGTATGACTATTTACGGAATACATGCCTACATTATATTTATGAACTGGAGCTAGTTCTGTGTCGCCCTAGGTTATGACTGTTATATGATGAATATCATGCAACGAATTCACCGATCCAATGCCACCGAGTTTTCCACATATTGTTCTTGCTAAGTTACTATTGCTATTGCTACTGTCAAAAAACCATTGCTATCACTGTTACCGTTACTGTTACTGTTACTATTGCTATCAAATCTATCATACTACTGTGCTACTGATCACTCGGCTGCAGATATTTAATCTCCAGGTGTGGTTGAATTGACAACTCAACTGCTAATACTTGCAAATATTCTTTGGCTCCCCTTGTGTCAAATCTATAAATTTGGGTTGAATAATCTACCCTCGAAAACTGTTGTGATCCCCTATACTTGTGGGTTATCAGCCGCTGCTGCTGAAAATTTTAGTAGTAATGGTGTGGGTGGAGATGGTGGTGGACGAGGGATGGCGACGGTTCAAATGCCTCAGCAGCTAAAATTTTACTATAGGGTCTGTGGTGGACAAGGGAGGGCGGCAGTTGAAATACCGCTTCCACTTAAATTTTGGTAAAGGAACTGAGCGGGGCGGGAACAACCAAGATCACACACGGTCCAAACATAATAAAGTGTGTACGCTGTAACAAAATGCCGTGCCGCGAAACCAGGAATTTTTGCATCGCTCAAGGCGGGTAGCATTTTCTAAGATTTCTCAAGGCGGGTTCATCTCACACGGTTCATCCTCAATTTCAGTCGCAGGCGTGAAATTCATCCTAAATTTCCACATGCCCACAAACATATGACACAAACATTTGGCAAATTTTCACCACAAAATGTCTTATTCTGCAGCGGATTAGTTGACATTAGTTCATACGCTCAGTAATTTACAAACATTTCGTCAATTTACATGAAGATGAACTGCAGAAAATATTCTCCACTGGTTCCTCGGCTGCATACGCCATGGATGCATACAAACGCCGTGCCTCCACCGTCGTCATGACCTTCCTCGGCTCAGAAGGACTATTTAAAGAAGCTCGTCAAGTCGATGAGCTCCACTGGTTCCACGGCGGAGACCGGCAGGGCTACCTCGGCCGGAGCGACCGCGGCGCCTCTCGCCAGGTCTGCCAATGTTGACGAAGCTGTCGTGGTGTCTACGTGGGCCATCGGGATATAGACGGGCGCCGCTCTCGCAAGAGTTGCGTCCCTGGTCGTCGTGGCCATTGTTGCCAGGGCTGCCACCGCAGCTGCAAGGCCTGCACTGGCCTCCAACGCGGCTTAGAGGCTTGCGGCAGCCTGCTCCCACCTCTTTTTGCCCGCTGCATCTGACTTCTTCATCAGCCGCTTCCTCTTCGCACTCTCCCGCCATTTCTGCCACTTCAGATCGCTAGCCGCATTGCGGATGGTATCCGTAGATGTGCTAGATTGTTCCACACTGACACTGAGACGGCGCTCGTCCTCGTCGAGCAGGAACGCATCGAGGCCTGATTCCTGGACGTATAGAGCAATGGCCATCGACATCCGACGCTGAAACTCGGGGTCGTCATCGTCATCGTGGGCCGCGGCAGATGGCGGTTGACCTTTGACCAACATGGAGGCCAGCGCGTCGGAATCCTCTATCCCGTCGGCGGCGGCCGTGACAGCTGGCTATTTCCCGTTGCCCGCCATGGCGGCCAACGCATCGGAATCCTCTATCACGTTGTCGTCCAACACTATCGGGACGGCGCCATGCACATCCCCATGGTTGAGCACCGGTTCCATTTGGTGTGTGTGGTGGTGATGGCGAGCTATGGCGGAAAAAAATTAGTTGCTAGCCGCCACCAGCGGGATCTTTTATAGGTCGTTGTCGGGTTTGGGTTTTTACTGTGCACATTACCCCTTTGCACTGGCTGACGCTTGCGGTTGCCACCACTACGCAAGGCCGATTTTGCAGTGTACGGGCATCCCACACAGTTAGAGTAGCACACTCATACCTGTTAGGGATACAATCGCATACGGTTGTTTCGTCGGATTCGGTTGCTATTTTAGATAATAGCATCTTTTGGGGTAAATGGCAAAAAAACGCAAGAGAGGGTCAAAACACAACCACGCCCGCTAGTGGCCCAGATATATACTCCCTCCGTTCCTAAATATAAGTCTTTTTAGAGATTCCAGTACAAACTATATACGTACGGAGCAAAATAAGTGAATCTACACTCTAAAGTATGTATATATACACATATATATGTATGTAGTTCGTAGTGAAATCTCTAAAAAAAGACTTATATTTAGGAATGGATGAAGTATATATATGTACGAACATGGTGTTTTCATGTTTAAATTCGCAATGCGCAACTTTGATGTGTGGCACATGATGCATATGTTCATGCCTAAAAGTGTCCAGTGTGACAGAAAAGGGTTTCATGACATAAACGTAGGGTGTTGCCCCGTACACTATGTGCCGGAGTAGGGGGTCCTATATGAACACATGACCTGGTTCAAACTTTGTCACACATTTATACATGTTTGACTTGTCGTAAGACAACCAAGAGAATTTATACCTTAATTTGGCCAAACCATCACATATTATTGTCGGTCAAGAGGGATATATAGATCGCGTGGTCCCACGAGTTGGCGCGTTGTCGAAGATCGGTTGAGCGGGGATAGAAGAACACCATCCCCCTGCATATGGCCAAATGTATATAGGAAAATGGCGTGGTCCAGTGTTTAAATACACAATGCACAACACTATGATGTGGCATACACCTAGCTGAGATAACTGGACATGTATACCCGCCTTAAGATTGGTTATATATATATACTACCTAGGTCGTAATGGACGTATATATCGTTCCCCTCCGCCCCACCCCCACCCCCACACACACATGACACATAGCTAGGGTGGCGTTTCAGCGTTGTCAGTCAAATGGATGATATATATATACACCCTATATAACGGCCCATCGATATATAGGTGTGTCGTCGAAAACCGCACAATGGAGGCATGCATGGTCGACACACACACACACACACACACACACACACACACACGTCATCGATCCTTCGCGTTCCACCATGGCAAGTGAAAGGGGTGACAGACCGTAGGGGCCCACCGATAGGTGTGTCATTGAAAACCGCACAACGAAGGCATGGTCCACACACACATGCATGCATTGGTTCACACACACACACACACACACACATGTCCACATACGTCACCCATCGATCCTCGGCGTTCTAGCATGGTCAGTCAAAGCTGGATGAAAGACCCTATATAATAGGGACCCACCGATAGGTGTGTCTTCGAAAACCGCACAACGGAGAGGCACATGGTCCACACACACACACACACATGCATGCATGGGTCCACACACGCATGCGCGCGCACACACACACGCGCGCGCACGCACACACACACACCCACACCGCCCCCACACACACCGTCACCCATCCTTGCCGTTCCAGCGTTGTCAGTAAAAGGCATGACAGACCCTAAGAGCCCACCGATAGGTTTGTCGTCGGAAACCACACAATGGCGGCATGGTCCACACAGAGGGTTGACACACACACACACACAAACACCACACACGCACACACACATTTTCAAAACAGCAAAAGAAAATCATGGGTTGACACACACATACACACGCACACACATTTTTGAAAAGGCAAAAAATATTACTCAATTTTTTTCAAAGGCATGGTCCACACACACATTTTCAAAACATCAAAAGAAAATCATGGGTTGACACACACACACACACACGCACACACTCACACACACATTTTTGAAAGGCAAAAAAATCACTTAATTTTTTTTCAAAGGTATGGTCCACACATACATGCATGGGTTGACAACACGCACACAAATTTTCAAAATAACAAAAGAAAATAACTCTAAATATTTTCAAAACAAGGACCTCAAGATTTATTTAACCGAAATGACATATCACTACAGACATTTACTACTAAATGCGTGTAGTGATCATATCACACCGCCTAAATGAACCTTGAGATCTAGCAACTTCCCAACCGGTCACCCATCCTTGGACTACTCTCCACCCAAAGCACGCTTAAGTTCTGAGTTCCATTCGAATCGGTTAGGGGGTGGGAAGCTGCAACTTGCTGATAAGGGTTGCCTCCTATCATTTATAAGGGGTGCCCCGATGGGCACCTCGTGGGACCAATTACGTATCGAAAAAGTTTCTCGTAGTACTAGAAATCGTGTGCCATGGTGGAATGGCGCCGCCTGCCGCCGCCTGCATGGGCTAATGATGACGTCTCGCTCTAGCTCGATGGCATGATGCCGCTTTTGCCTCCTCTCCGGCCTGCTCCGTCTCGTCCCCCTCGTCCAGGAGGTTGATGACGTGACCGACGCATTGGCGGGAAACCGATTGGGGGAGTGGCGGGAGAAGCGTGTTTGGATAGCACACCATTTTAATATAATTTGGATAACTTATGAAAGAAGGAAGCTCAAGCTAGCACGACACATGCGCACACCGTGCTTACACACGCACGGGCTCCAGGCGGGCGTATAGAACTGCTTTAAATTATTCATGGTTCGTTTGGCCTTTTGTATACTACACTAATTAAGTTTCTAGGCATGTGATGTGCATAATTCAAATTTGAACTAAAAGAACATGCTCCATGTCACCAGAATGGGTTGAAAAACATATTTATGTCCTTGGGTTCCTTCTTTAGGTCCCATGCAATGAACGAGACTAGATTACAAACATCTCGGCGTCGTGACTAGGCCGCAAACATTAAAAAACTTGACTTTAAAATCCCCGAAACATCTCGGCCTCCCCTCCGTCTGAAATTCTTGATACTTACCCCGGTGTCATGACATGGAACTTATACGAGATGATACTTTTTTTTGTCCAATTTGGCACAAGTTTTGGGACAAGTTTCTTGCACACCGAAACTTCTCAAGAAGCATCGTGGTTTTGATACGGAACACATCACCTCTGTGGAGGGAACGACATTCAATGTCTTTTCTTGCCTTAATATTTTTTTCTACATGCAACATAGACTAATACAAGTGCGGTGCTAAAATGTGGAATTATTCAGGGCTCATTTGGCACCCTTCATACATTAATTGAGCTTTTCTAGACATTGAATGTGCATAATTCAAATTTGAACTACAAACACATGGTCCAGGGCACTAAAATGGGTTAGAAAATCATTTTTATGTCCTTGGGCCCTTGTTTAGGTCCCATGCAATGATTACAAACATCTCGGCGTCGTGACTAGGCGGCAAACGTTGACAAACTTGCTTTTTAAATTCTCATAAATCCAAAACTCGTCTGAAATTCTTGAAATTTACCCCGGTGTCATGACACGACACTTATAAGACATGGTAATTTTTTTGAGCAATCTGGGACAAGTTTTGGGACAAACCTCTTACAAATTGGAGCTTCCCATGAGAAGCATCGTGGTTTCGATAATGAACATGTCACATTTGTAGTCGAAATGACATTGAGTTTTCTAGGCATGCACTTAAGATGAAGAACTAAATTAATCTATAAAGGGCGCCAAACATTGAGTTTTTTTGGCGTCGCGACTAGGGCACAAACATTGAGAATATTGGTTTTTAAATCCTTCAGAACCCCAAAGCACGTCTGGAATTCATGAAACTTACACAGTGTCATGCCACAACACATATATGGCGTGCATTTTTTTGGCGAATTGGGACAAATATTGGGACATGTATCTTACAAGCCAAGGCCTATGCAAACCCTCATGATTTCGATAGGGAACTCATCACCTTTGGTTGCGAAACTTCATTCAATGCATCCTTTAGTGCACCAATTCGGCCCTTTTCAATACAATAATTCAGTTTTCTAGGGATTTAATACACATACTTCAAATTTGAACTAAAAGCACATGCTCTAGTGCGTGAAAATTCGTTGGAAAATCATTTTTGTGTCCCTGACTACTTGCTTAGGTCCCATGCAACAAATGTGAATGAATTAGAAACATTTAGGCATGATAGCTCGACCGCAATCATTGATAATCTTAGTTTTTGAATCTCCGTAAATACAAAACTCATATGATAAGCATTTGGTGCCACGCGTCCAATTTTTTTACTTGATATGGGCGTGCCGTGTGTGCAGCTGGTTGAGGAAAGGACGCATGCGAGCTTTCCGCCACGCAGGCTCGACGGGACGCGTGCGGGCTGTCCGCCGCGCAGGCTCGACAGGATGCATGAGATCAGTCTGCTGCACAGGCTCATCGGGAAGCGGGACTTTGACCTCCACCCTCCGCTCGCCTCGCTCCCAGCTTTTGAATTAATGGCGTTCGACCCGCTGTTTATCATGCGGTTAGTGCACCTGGACGGACGGACTAGTTTCCTTTCTGTTTTTGATTGTGACTAGTTTGCTTGTGATCCCATTACCCCGCTGAACGTAACCATTGTTTTGTAAGTGCCTCGCTGAGAACTTGACTTTTCGCCTTTTTTCGACTCGTATACATGTACCTACGAACAAAATAATATAACGTCAAATTCGCTCCGGCAAAGGATAATAATTTTCTTACATATTCAGGATAATAAAAAATGCCACATGCGGCAACTCCCCAAAGACACAGGGGCAAAAGAAGAAGGAAGAAGCTAAAGAAGGAAGACACAGACAACGATTTGGGCCGCTGCAATCTAACTCTTGATGGATTGCTGGGAGCGGAGTTTCTCAATCTCCTTTTTCATCTCCTCCACAACCTTCATCTCCTCTCGCCTCTCCTCTGCCATCTTCCGCATTGCGGCCATGGCGCAGGATTTTTGCTGGAGAGCGTCGATTCTCTCCTTCATGTACGCATGAAGTTACTTGACACGCGCCTGAAAGCACATTTGCTCCCTTGGTGGTTTTGGTAATTAATAACAACATATATGTCAGTGAACTAATGTTTCCACTAAGTATATTTCAGGAAAAGTTCAATGATGGGTTGGCAAAAGGATTGTGGAGAAACCCCTAGATGCAAGGAAATGGATTGGCAAAGCTTCAAGCAATAGGACTCTACATTTTACTTTGTGAGAAATCACCTTGAGTCCATAGGAAAGCCAATACTATTAAAAGGGGGTAAGGTACTGTTGGTGAACAAAATGCTCCACGTGCACAAGGGATAGTCACCAAAAACACCCACAAACTCTCCCACCAAAACTCTGTCCTAGCTTTCCATGAAAACCGGTGCAACCAACTTCTTCCACTCGGTCCCACCGATTTCGCATCTCAGACAGAGCCCTGCCAAACCCTAGCACATCGGTGCAACCGATTCTTCTTCGGTGCCACCGAGTTCAGCTTGCCAACTTTCTGTTACCTCGATTCTTAAAATCGGAAATTCCGAGATTTTGAATCGGCGTCACCGAGTTTTGGAAACTGACCGTTGGTCACCTAATCGGTACCATCGAGAAATTTGTATCGGTCTCACCGAGATTCAAAAGTTGCTACCTTTGGAGCAACTCGGTACCACCGAGTTTTATACTTCGGTGTCACCGAGTTGGTCACTTTAGTTGTAACGGTTGGATTTTTGGGGATGCCTATATATACCCCTTCACCACCACCCACTCGAAAGAGAAGCACTCAGAACTATTCCATACTTGCCCCATCCAATTTTCTGAGAGAGAGCCACCTACTCATGTGTTGAGATCAAGCCATTCCACTCCATCCATATGAATCTTGATCTCTAGCCTCCCCAAGTTGCCTTCAACCAATTCAATCTCTTCCACCAAAGCCAAATCTGTGAGAGTGTGATTGTGTGTTGAGGAGTCTATCATCTTGAAGCACAAGAGCAAGGAGTTCATTGACATTACCGAGCCTATTACCTTTTGGAGGGTGGTGCCTCCTAGATTGGTTAGGTGTCGCTTGGGAGCCTCCTACTTTGTGTTCTGGAGTTGAACCAAGAAGTTTGTATGGGCAAGGAGATCGCCTACTTCGTGAAGATCTACCCATAGTGAGGCTAGTCCTTCGTGGACGGAAGTTGTTATGGAATAGTCAAGGTTTCTACTTCGTGGACCCTTATGGGTGGAGCCCTCCGTGGACTCTCGCGACCGTCACCATCCGTGGGTTGAAGACTCTATAAACGTGGATGTATGATAGCACCACCTATCGGAACCACGGGAAAAATCTTCGTGTCTCCAAATTGCGTTTGATCTTCCTCCCTACCCTCTACTTCATATGCTTGTCTTTACTTTCCGCTGCTATACTCTTAGACATGCATGTGTAGGGTGTACTTGAATTGCTATAATCGCTAAAATCGGCCAACACTTAAAATTGGGAAAAGGTAGAATTTTTATTTGCTCAAGTAGTCTAATCACCCCCCTCTAGACATACTTTCGATCCTACAAGTGGTATCAGAGCTTTGGTCTCCATTGCATTGGTCTCACAACCTAGGAGAGTATGGCGTTTAGTGTGGGAAATTATCATCGTAGAGGTCCGTACTTTGATGGCACAAATTTTGCTAGCTGGAAGCACAAAATGAAAATGCATATTCTTGGTCATAACCCTGCCGTTTGGGATGTTGTTCGTGTTGGCTTGCAAGGTGAATTCTTTGGTGTTGGAAAGGAACCAGATCGTGAAGCGGCCGCAGATGAATTGAAGATGTTGCAATACAATGCTCAAGCATGTGACATTCTCTTCAACTGCCTATGCCCCGAAGAATTCAACAAAATCAGCCATCTTGACATTGCCAAGGAAATTTGGGATACTTTGGTTGATATGCATGAAGGTACCGAATCCGTGAGAGAATCCAAGTTGGATGTTCTTCAGAGTCAGCTTGACAAGTTCAAGATGAAGGATGGTGAAGGAGTCGCTGAGATGTACTCGAGGCTAGCTCTCATCACCAATGCGATTGCTGGCTTAGGAAGCGAGGAAATGACCGACAAATTCATCATCAAGAAGATACTTGAGATTTGGATGAGAGATATGACACCGTGTGCACATTGATCCAAATGATGCCCAACTACAAAGATCTCAATCCTACGGAAGTGATTGGAAGGATTGTTGCTCATGAGATGACACTCAAGGACAAGGAAGAGCTTCACAACAAGTCTAGCAGTGCTTACAAAGCCACAAGTTATGCTCCCGCAACTTCAAGCGACAACCTTGTCACCAATGAAGAGATAAGCCTCATAGTCAAGAAATTCAACAAGTTCTACAAGAATAGAGGCAAAGAACGAAGCTCCAACTCAAGATACGAAAAGAAGCATTCGTCAAGTCGTGACCGAAACTGCTACAATTGTGGGAAGCCCACAACTACTCCAATGAGTGCATGGCTCCCTACAAACGAAGAGAAGAGTCACCTAGAAGACGAAGCTCAAGAAATGAATCACCTCAAAGAGAGAGAAGGAGTAGAGATGATCGTTATGAACGAAGATCCTCAAGGAGAAGTAGGGACTCGGAGAAGAAGGACAAGTACACCAAGAGCTACTCAAGAAGAAGACATCAAGCTCATGTTGGTGAATGGGTTTCCGGCTCCGAATCCAACAACCATTCCGAGAGAAGCTATCACTCCAACTCTGACTATAGTCAAGATGAAGGTGTTGCCGGACTTGCACTAGTGACTACCAACTCCTATGATCTATTTGATTCACCAAATGAAGGGAGTTGAAGTTGCTTCATGGCTAAAGGCCCCAAGGTATCACACCCCGAGTATCTTGATTTCAATAGTGATGAAGATGATTTACTTGGAGATGATGACTTGCTCTTTGATAAATCTAGTGATGTTAGTCAAAATGAACTTGATAATTTTCATGCTAGTCAAGATAAGTCGGTTGATGATGATAAGATGAAAATAGAACAACTAACTAAAGAATTAAACACTCTTAAGTTAGCCCATGAATCTACTCTAGAAGATCATAGAGAGCTTGTAAGGACTCATGAGAAGCTACGCTTCGAGAAGCTCACCTTGGAGCAAGAACATGAGTTTCTTAAAGCTATCAATGACGATCCTCGAAAGAAGACTTCATCTTATCTAGCCAAACGATTACTCTTGTCTACATTCATGCCACAAGTTAAACCTAGACAAACTAGTAACAAAGGCAAGAAAGGTTCTTCATCTAGTAGCAACAATAAAAATGCTAAATCTAATGATGTTGCTTCTAGTAGTTCTATTGATTCCACTAATGATGATTCTCTTAGCCAAGTTACACTTGAGTATGAAAACGATTTATTGAAAGGAATTATAGAGAAAGGTACCTACAAGAGTCTTGCCGGGTGTAAGCAATTTGAGGAAATTGTACGCAAGCACGGAGGATACCAGAAGAACCATGGCATTGGCTACTTCAACGCAAATGAAGTTGAATGGGAAGAAGGTCAATACCCCAAGCCCAAGTTTGTTCCTCATAGGGAGAAGTATGAACATACTCTTCCCAAGGGAACAAACACTCAAGATGATCTTACACCACAAGACCACAAGCTCAAGGGCAAGGACAAGCTTCAAGAGGACATTGACTCATATGAAGATGAATCCCAAGCTTTGGTGGAGTGGGTTCCCAAGGCTACTTCAAGCTCAACTTCTACAAGTGCCACTTCAACACGAAGGATCCCCATCAAGTTGATGTGGGTCCCCAAGAAGAAGAACTAGAGAAGTTCTTGAGGGGTGACTCCACCAATGAAATTCACTCACATTCATTATTGGCAAGAACTAGTTGCAATCCACGTCAACATCATGCAATAGTTCAAGGAGTCACACATTCTCTCCATGGTAAGCAAGAGACACGGTAATCAACAAATCCATGAACATCATCATGTATGTTTTGCACTCCATGTACATAGATATCCTTGTATTTGTCTCTTGTGTGTTGGGACTAACCCATGTAGGTGAGAAGAGTAAGGAAACAACAAGGATGCTCCCAACTCTTGGTGATCTTCATCAACCTTGAGCATCCATCACTACATCACCCACATGAAGTTTTCTACGACAAACCCAAGGTTAGTTTATCCCTCCTATGGGGGGATGTCACATCAAGGGGGAGATTTACTCTAAGACTTGAGTTAAAGCATCTCTTAGAATGTGACAACATTAAATGTTTTATGTAAAAGTGGTAACCCCACTTGCGCTTAAACGATGAGTATGACATATGATCAAGTATTCTTACATGGCTCCTAAGTCAATATACTCATATATAGATGACTCCGTCATCGCCAAAATGCTTGATAGATGCTAGTATGTATGTGCATGTTTGCCATGATTTCATTTGACATCTTATTGTGTGAGCATGTTGGTCTGCATTTCTTTATTCATTCGAGGACATCCAATTGTTGCTATTTGGACTTTGTTTTTCTTTTGCCAATTGGATGGACAAGAATGCCTAGGACCACTCTCTAGCTATCTATGTTTTCTCGTCTCATATTCCATTCTTGCTGCATCACAAAATTTGAACAAGTACTTTTCGATCTCTCTGTGTGAGGAGCACTCGGAGTTCCGTATCGACAAAGGACTGACCATTAAAACCTCCCAAGTGCATCTCGGTGAAACCAACTCAAAATTCTCGGTCTCACCGAATGCCTAGGGTTGATCTGGTTTTCACACTCGATATCACCGATTCCATCTTCTCGGTTACACCGAGTTTCCCTGTCAGCTGACAGTAGAGGAACTCGGTGACACCAAAAAGTTAGAACCGGTGTCACCGACAGCCACGGGTATATAAAGAGGCAGACCCGACTTTTGAAATTACTTTCTCAAACGTCATCCCCTCCAAAACCCTAGCTGCCGAACAAAGACCCCTGGTCATCTCTTTCGTCTTCCCGAGCGCCCCCGCCGTTGGAAGTTCACGCCGTCGACGGAATCTTCACCACCGTCGCCGCCATAGCAAGATCGTCACCGTATTAGGGTATGGTTTCGACCCCTCGTGCGCTCCTCCCTCCAAATCTTGTGCATTAGGACTTTTCCATCAATAAGACAAACTTTGAGATTGATCTATCCACAAGAACTTCCATTAGAATAGCGAACGAAAGATTTTTAGGGTTTGCCGTCCGCAACTTGAATCCCGGTGAAATCGAAGCAAAAGAATCGGTAGCACCGATTCCCTTTTTAGGTCAACTGAGAACAACCTCGTGAAACCGAGTGCCCATTTTCGGTGTCACCGAAAGTGGTGCCAAGTTTCCGTAATGCAGGTTGTTTGTCTCGGTGGGTCCGAAAAGTTTGCCTCGGTTGTACCGATATTCACTTGGCAGAATGCAAATCTTGAGAAATTTTAGTTCAAACATTTGAAAAATCTCTGCATTTTGTGATGACTCAACCCTTCTGCTCTTCTATACTCTATTACACAGGGTCAGAGATGTCAGGTTCTGATGATAGCCAGAATGACTTCAGAGAGAAGAATGTTGACATGAGCTCAGGCACTAGTCCTGAAGGGAGCTATGATGATGTACATAGCTCACCAGATCTGCCCAAAGCTGCAACCAGGGCTAGAAGGAAGCTCAACTCAGATGAGGAGGATGAAGACTTTGTACCTGAGGAGCTACCCAAGAAAGATGCAACTGCCAAGAGCACTGCTGCTGCCACTTCATCCAAGAAGAAGGCAATAAGGAAAGAATATGCTAGCTCGGGGTCAGTAAGAGCACCAAAGAGTGCTAGGGCAACATTGACTGTTGAGCCCTCAAAGCAGTCTATGCCTAAGAAGGCATGAGAAAAGAAGAAGTCCAGAAAGAGGCTCATACATGTTATGGGCAGGCCTACCTCTATGTATGAGGATCCAGAGGCTGAGGCTGAAGAGGAGGAAGAGCCAGCTACCAAGGAACCTCCTAAGAAGAAGAAGAAGCTAATGGCTGATGCTATGCCCAAGGATACATCATCCAAAGGCACCAAGACTGCACCCAAGAAGGCTGTTGCTGCTCCAAAACCCAAGAGGTTTTCCAGAGACATCCCAGCTTCTTCCAAGAACAAGACTTCTACTTTCAGAGAAGCTGAGGATGATACACAGTTTGTTTTGATGATGCTAAGACCACACCTTCCAGAGCACCATGCCAGCCATCCAGTTGCTGAAGACATGAAGAAGAGGAAGGACTCGGGACTGAGAGAGTGGAGAGCTATTGATCCTTACTCTCAGAGGAGAAGGACAACTGTAGACTACAGGTTCTACACAAAGGAACAATAAGATTTCTATGAAACAGTTTTGCTTGACAACAGCTCCACAGTGAGTGACATGAGATATGTGGATTGGAAGCATATCAAGGACAATGAAGATTAGTTTCCAAGTGTGCAAGATAACTTCCACTGCATTGGTCTTGATGAGTTTGTTGGTAAGGAGTTCACAGCTTGGAACGACGAGATGATCATGCAATTCTACTCCACTGCACATTTCTATGGAGATGTTAGGATTGTATGGATGACAGAAGGCACCGGGTATGAATCCACAGTTGAGGAGTGGGCTGCCATCTTAGGAGCTCCACAGGTGGAAGACGGTGACCTAGATGTGTACTCCGAGTCCAAGGCAAATCATAATGCCATGAAGAACATGTACAATGAGATCCCTGCTGCAAACTTGCAATCTCACAAGCTTGGATCCAATTACTTCCTCCAGGATGGTCTACGCACAATCAACACCATCTTAAGGCATACCTTGATGCCTAAGTCTGGAGATGAGAAGATGATAAGAGGCTATTCTATCAACATGCTGCTCCATCTTGATCAACATACCAGATTCAAAGTGATGGACTTGATAGTTGAAACAGTGAAGAGGACTACAGCAGATCAGAAGAGGTCATGTGGATATGCTCCATATATTCAGATGCTTATCAACTCCAAGTTGGAGAAGCACATATATGCACTTGATCGACCACATTTGCCACTCTTGCCAGAGCTAGAAGACAATGTTGTGGTGATGGACCCAGATCATCCCACCTCAGCTACAGCACAGGCAGAGGCAGAGGCAGCCAGAGACTCTAGTGCTCAGGTGCCAAAGACTAGGAGTGAGCAGATGGATCTTCTCCTTAACTCTGTGCCAGCATCGGGAACATCTTGAAGAACCAGGAGAGCCTCTCGAGGATTGTTGATACCAAGTTTCATATTCTCAACAACAAGGTGGATGAGCTCACAGTGACTGTAAATGAGCTCAAGAAGGAAGTTGATGGCGTGCCCAGTCCCCACACTACAGATGATGATGAGGATAGTCCACCTCTCAGGACAGCCACTCAGTTCAGGACTCAGCCCAGATCTGCCACAGTGCCAGTTCCAGAGTCTAGACCTTCTTCATCAGCACCTGCCGCAGCTCTTTCAGCTCCTCCAGCACCTCCAGTTGCTACTCCAACTCCGTCCATGACGTCTGCAGAAGTCTTCGCTGATGCCATTCTCTCGACTCCTTCATCAGCCACCGGAGGAGATCAGCCCCAGAAGAGCGCTTAGCTCTATACCTTTGAACTTTTTGGTAACTTATTGCCAAAGGGGGAGAAGATGTATAGATCATTAGGGCTTCGAGAGAGAGAGAGCGTTGCTTTTTTATCGCTTTTCAAAATATTGATATCTTTTGGTTGGTTTGCTTGTGTTAAACTTTGTTGGTGTTTGATCATACACTTGATGTGTATTACTACTATTTCCTATCCTTGTGATGCTTATGAGATGATCATTCACCTTTGCTTGATTGTGTTGTGCTATGATATTCATTCATATTATTCTCGCACACCACCAAGTTGTATGTGACATGAAAGAGTGCCCCATGTACCTAATCGATTGTGCATTTGCATTCAAACGCAAATTCAAAATAATGCACAAATTTAGGGGGAGATCTTGCTTATCACATACTTCTCAAAGCGATGATTATATTCATTGATTATATCATATGTCGAAGCTTTGAAATATATGTTGTCCTCAATTACCAAAAAGGGGGAGATTGAAAGCACATTTGCTCCCTTGGTGGTTTTGGTAATTAATAACAACATATATGTCATTGAACTAATGTTTCCACTAAGTATATTTCAGGAAAAGTTCAATGATGGGTTAGGCAAAGGATTGTGGAGAAACCCCTAGATGCAAGGAAATGGATTGGCAAAGCTTCAAGCAAGAGGACTCTACATTTTACTTTGCAAGACATCACCTTGAGTCCATAGGAAAGCCAATACTATTAAACGGAAGTGTGCTGAAAATCTTGAAGATATGCTTGTTTTGCCTTTCTATGCTAGTTGATTCTTGCTCCCATAAAGTTTTTGCTCACAAAATCCCTACGCATAGGAAGTGGGTTAGACTTAAATGTGCTTGTCATGAGATTCATGATTCTCTCTTGCATGTTTCAATTACTACTTTTTATATGAGCATCATTGAAATCATCATGCCTAGCTAAAAGGCTTTAAAGAAAAGCGCTTGTTGGGAGACAACCCAACACTTTTACTTTCTGTTTTTGTGTGTTCACATGATTAAGCTACTGTACTAATCATGTTTTGTGCCTTTTATTTCAATATTGTTCCAAGTAAAGCCTTTGGGATAGTATGGATACTTGTTGATTTGATTATGTGCAAAAAAAGAAACTTTTTCCTCCAGTAAAGAATTTCTCTGATTTTACTGGAGCGTAAAAATATCTGAAATTTTTATACAGTGTTTATATGAAAATTCTATAAGTTTTCAGAATTTTTAGAGACAGGGAAGTATGGTTATACTACAGATCTTTACAGACTGTTCTGTTTTTGACAGATTCTGTTTTGCATGCATAGTTTGCTTGTGTTAGTGTTCCCATAGCTTATATTCAGTGATACAAATTATGTGAATGATATAATACAATAGGTATTATGTGAGTACAATTATGAATCTTGTCTTGGCAGTACATAAAGTGTTTATTTATTCTTATGTGCACTAACATATCTCACGAGTTCTTTCCAAGTTTTGTGTGGATGAAGTTTTTGAGACCTAGGTCAAACCAGGATATGAGAGGATTGAACAAGATACAAAAGCTCAAGCTTGGGGATTCCCAAGGCTCCCCAAGTAAATATTTCAAGAAGTCCCAAGCATCTAAGCTTGGGGATGCTACGCATCCCACCTCTCTTCATCAAACAAATATCGGTTAGCCTATGTTGAGCCTAAGATTTTGTTTTTCCACATGATGCGTGCTATTCTTGGAGTGCTATTTTTGTTTTCTTTGCTGCTTGAATAAAATACTCAGATCATAAAATCTTTATTGAGAGAGAGAGAGAGTCCTCACATAGCTACTTTATCGTTTGACTACTCATTGATCTTCACTTATTGGAAGTATATTGAAGGAAGAGAGGTTTCACATATAAATACACTATCTTGGACATCTTCTATGATTGTGAACCCCCATCAATTATTTTCAAACTTGATCAAGTAGTTGACGTTGGACAAGGAAGACAATGTAATGGTTATGTTTGTTTGTATTCACGTAGCAGTTATATTGTCATGGATCCTCTAACATGTGATTTTTGTTTAGAACCTTTTGCTAGCCAAAACTTCGTACTAAGTAGAAATACTATTTGTGCTTCCAAAACCTTGAGCCAAGTTTCTTCAATGAGAGTCCACCATACCTACCTATATATGGTATTTCACTGCCATTCCAAGTAAATTTGCATGTGCCACCTCTAAACATTCAAATAAACATCTGTTTTGTGTGCTCGTACCACTCATGGAGCGACGGGGCGGTCGTTATCTTCCATGCTAAGCGGCTTATTCTCAAGATAAGTGTTTATTCACTTGTCAATGCACAAGAGAGGCCGGTAAAAAAGATGCCCAGTCTTGCATAATACAAAAATAAATAAGCAAGAACTCCCTCTAGAAAGTTGATTGTTGGATGGTACCCATGGATTCGGCTAGCCATGGAATGTGTTTGAATGGTGGAGGGGGCAAAAATTTAAATTCGGTTTGGGAACCGCCAATAATGTGATTAGCATGGAAGATATTGAAAACTCTGTTGTGACATTGACAGGAAAAGTATACCACTCAACATTACATATTCATCTGTACTTTAAAACAATGAGCTCTGGCAGCTCTACAAATCCATGCTTCCCTCTGTGAAGGGCCTATCTTTTACTATTCATGTTGAGTCAACTTCTTATTCCAATCTATTAATTCTTTAGTTGGCAAGCATCATGTGGTGGCGAAAGATCCAGACACATATATCCAGTTGAATATAGGTGATCATGATTCATTATTTGTTGACATTATCCACGAGATAAATGAGTTGGAAGGCGAAACTTTAAGCCCCTATCTTCCTATGTGTTTGACTGAAACTATTTGTTCTAAAAATATGCTTTGAGTGTCAGCAATCATGGAAGATTAAATGATAGTTGAGTATGTGGACTTTGCGAAACCAAAGCTCTTACATAGACCCTTCCTGAAAATAAGATGAATTGTAATTGTTTGATGACTGAAAACATAGTTTGCTAGTTTTCAAGAAAGTTTATGGTCTATGCTTTAACATGTGAATAACTTGGTACTTGATTATGAGAAGTTCTATGAGAAATACTTGCTGGTTTTGATGCTAGAAAAGTGGCTGAAAGTATCCATGATCAATATTATACATTATGCTAGCATTCACACTTCATAAATTATTTCTTTTATCATTTACCTACTCGAGGACGAGTAGGAATTAAGCTTGAGGATGATGATACGTCTCCAATGTATCGATAATTTATGAAGTATTCATGCCATATTTGCCTATGTTTACAATACTTATATATAGTTTTGATGCACTTTATATGATTTATTTAGAACTAACCCGGACTGGCGATGTTTTCAGCAGAATTACCGTGGTGTTGTTTTAGTGCAGAAAATGAAAGTTCTCAGAATCGCCCGAAACTTTTTGGTGATTTTTTCTGGAGGAAATAAGCCATATTGGTGCGAAGAACCACTGGAGGAGCCACCTATGGGCCACAAGCCATCAGGACGCGCCCCCCTAGGCCGCGCCCTGATATGTGGTGGACCCACGTGGCTCCGTTACGCATGATTCCAACACTGAAAAATCCTATAAATCCCGGAAACCCCAGAAATAAACAGAGACTCTTCGTTCCGCCGTCGCAACACTTTGTATCAACAGGAAAACAATTTGGTGTCGTTCATGTACCCTGTCGGAGAGGGGAAACCATCACCGGTGGCCATCTTCATCATCCCGGTGGAGGCCATGACGAGGAGGGAGTAGTTCACCCTCGGGGCTGGGGGTATGTACCTATAGCTATGTGTTCAATCTCTCTCTCTCTCTCTCGTGTTCTTGAGATGGCACAATCTTGATGTATCACGAGCTTTGTTAATATAGTTGGATCATATGATGTTTGTCCCTTGCTATCATGTTGTGATGAATTGAATCTTTCCCTTTGAGATCTCGTTATGTTGGATTGAATATTTTGGTTTGAGAACACTTGATGTACGTCTTGCGTGGGATACCCGTAGTGACATTGGGGTATTCTATTGATTCACTTGATATATGTTGAGGCATCAACTTGCGGATTCCGGTGACCTTGGGGATCTATGCATAGGGGTTTATTGCACGTTTTCATACCACGTTCTCCGATAGAAATCTTGGGGTGCTCCTTGAAGTTCTTTGTGTTGGATTGAATATGATAGACCTGAAATTGTTTGATGCATGTCGCATAATTTACCACGGATACTTGAGGTGACATTGGAGTATCTAGGTCACATTAGGGTTGATTAATATGTATCATTGTTGTTGTTCTAGTATAAACTCTAAGGCTGTTTGTAAAAATTATAGGAATAGCCCAAAAGATTGATCGGAAAGAATAACTTTGAGGTGGTTCTACTACCTACACCAATTTCATCTTATTGTTCTCCGCAAGATAGGAACTTTGGAGTGATTCTTTGTTGCACGTTGAGGGATGATCATATCATCCAACTATGTTAGCATTGTTGGGAGATTGCACTAGTGAAAGTCTGAACCCTAGGCCTTGTTTCCAAGCATTAATATACCGTTTTGCTCGCTATTTACTATTTGCTACCTTGCTTTTTTTATATTTTCAGATTACAAAAACCTATATCGACCTTCCATATTGCACTTGTATCACCATCTCTTCGCCGAACTAGTGCACCTATACAATTTGCCATTGTATTGGGTGCATTGGAGACACAGGAGGTTCCTTGTATTTTATTGCAGGGTTGTTTCAGAGGGACCATCTTCATCCTACACCTCCCACCAATTGATAAATCTTAGGTCATCCACTTGAGGGAAAATTGCTACAGTCCTACAAAACTCTGCGCTTGGAGGCCCAACAAAGTCTACAAGAATAAAGTTGCGTAGTAGACATCAGTGCATCGCACATAGTTTCGTCGAAGGGTCTTGTAACACCCCAAAAATCGGGTTATCGATTTTTGTGCTGTTATTCCTTCCTAGCTTTTCTCTCCCGAATTTTTCCTCTGGAATTTGGCAAGTGACCAGGTATATCCAATCAATCCGCAACCTCTCAGTGCTTTTCCTATGCCCATGTGCCAGTCAACCCTCCGTCAGTAAACCCTGAATCTCATTCAAACCCTAGTTCCAAATATTGGAACTGGAAATCCTGCCTTTGTGTTTACAAAGGAGCTATCATTTTCCTTGATCTGTTGATCCTCCCAAAATTTCTAGTGACCCTTATTCTCTCATAAACCCTATATGTGCAAAAATATTGCCAAGTCACATGCAATATTTTCCCTCTAGAATTAATTCCGTATTCTGCCTTTCTGAGGAATTAAATCCCGGAAAATATCTATCCATCTCTAGAGTTCATGAAAATTTGTGGAGATATTCTTTGTGGATATATTGAGCTCTCATAAAATATTGGCCATAATTAAATTAGGGAAATTGCTTTCCTATTTAAAGCCAATATTTCAATTTGGGGCCTTTCCAAAGGAACTACCATTTTGGTAGCTAGGAAAAATCCCAAATAATTTGTGGAGCTTCTCATATCCATATCTTCATCAATTCCATCAAAATATAAAGTTCCCCAATTCAAATTTTGAGCACCACTTCCATTTGCAAATTCTGTCCAGATTTCCCATTTGCAATGAAAGTGCATGATTCCTTGATCTCCTTGGGCTAAAACTTTGCAGGGTAATTAATTATGATAAATTACCCTTGTCCAGCAAAAATTAGCCCATTCCATCTAGCCAATCTTCCTCAGCAATTTATTCAAGTTTCTGTCCATATTGGAGCACTGTGAAGGAAGTACCATTTCCACTTATGAAAATGGTATGAAACTTTTACAGTAACTCCATATGCCTAAATAATTGGTCTCCTCCAAATTTGAGCCATTTTCATCTAGCCAATTCCTCAGAACCATCTGATTTCTATTTCTGTTCAGTCTGGTACTTTGTGAAGGAAGTGCTTGATTCCTTGATTCAATTAAGCTGAAATTTGGCAGGGAAGTACATATTGATATATTACTTCTGTAAACCAAAAATCAGCTCAACTCTCCAAGCCAATCTTTTCCCATAATTTTCTCAAGTTTCTGACCAGATTGCATCTCTGTGAAGGAAGTACCATCATAGATGATCAATTTGATCTGAAACTTGTTCAGCCATCTCTCATGACCAAATCATCTCTCTACCACCAATATCATCCAAGTCTATCTAGCCAATTGACCCCAACATCCTCATTTCCAAATCTGGTCAGACTGCCAAGTTACAAAGGAAGTGCTATCTAGAATGGTTTGTTTGAGCTGAGACTTTGCCAAGCCAATGACCCTAGTAGATAATTGACCTCTGCCCAAGACCAGGCCAAGAGGAGCACTGTGGTGGCCACACCACAGCACAAACAGGTTGCTGTTGGCAACTGTTTGACCATGGTGCAGTCACCTCGGTTCTCTCTTGAGTCATTCAGCAGCATAGGTCAACTCAGGATAGGAAGGAGAATAGACTGGACATGTTTTGGCCTCGTGTGCTACGTGGTAAGGCTCTGGCCACATGGTGACCACGACCAGAGCGTGCCAAAGTCGTGCCCTGTGCATTGGAGTTGACGGGAGCGCGTCTCCAGCTGGTTCCAGCCCGTCCGGGAGTGTCGGAGAGCTTCCCACCGTGCGCGTGAACCGTCTAGAGCCCTCTCCCCCTCGTCTCGTAGCTTGTGGCCACCTCTGCCGTCGCCCCGAAGCTCCGGCCGGTGTCCCGAAGCTCCGGCCATCGCCCCCCTCCTTCCCGAGCCTTCCCCCGTGGCTATTTAAGCGCGTTCCCGAGCCCTCCCCTAGCCAGCAACCAGCCCCAAGCCCTCCCTCGAGCCCTAGGAGCTCCAGCCCCCTCCAATGGCCGAGCGCTGCCGTCGAGTCCCGCGGCTGATTCCGGTACTCTGGCCCTCCTCCTACTCTCTGCCTACTCCTGCAACTGCCCCGGGAGCTCACAGGGTCGCCGCCATCATCTCCTGGTCGGGAAGCTCCGCCGGTGCGGCTCCCGTCCAGCTGCCGGCCGCCGCGGCTCCGTTCATGTGGTGGTGGCGCTGGAGGCCATCCCAGGCGACCCTACGGACGCCCTTGGGCGTGGCACTGCACGCCGGCTCCGGTGAGCCCCGCAGCGGGCGCTCCCGCATCGCCAGGCGCCGGTAGCATCGGCCACCGAGGCCTCCTCTGCCCCGGTCGCAAGGTTGAAGACGGCCAGAGAGGAGAGAGGAGGAGCAGCGCGGCGGGCCCCGCAAGTCAGCGTCACGGCATTGACCAGTCCGCCCGCTGACTGGGATTAGTGGAAGCGCACTTCCAAAAGTACGTCTTCCTTTATTGAAGGCGTATTCTGCTAAGTCATCGGTTACGAATACGCTTTCATTATAGCGAAGACGCATTTCAGAAAATGCGCTTTCGTTTTCTCAGCCGCCGGCTGAAGCTGTTAATTAGTGAACGTTCACCCGTTAGGGACTGTAGTGGACACTGTTTTGCCCATTTTACAGCCTAACGAATGAACGCTCGTATCTCCGCGACCGTAACTCGGAATCAGGTGAATCCAGCGCCCATGTCTTCGTCTCGTTGAGCCCGTTCTGATAGCGTCATTTCCATAATGTGTTCACACAGTAGAAATGACCGTTTTGCCTTTGCCCTCCGATCGAGCCCTCTGAGAGAGAACCCTTTCCGGCGAATTCTTCCGCGAGGTGATCGCTCTTCCTCCCGGCATATTCGTCGACCCCCAGGCAAGCCAACCTCTTACCATGAGCTCCGGACTTGCGTGATGACTTTGCTTGCACCTGTGTGTTTATCTGTATCGCTTGTTAGGTTGCACTTGCATGCACCGGTGGTGACATCGGTATTAGACACTAGCATTTTCCATTCATCTAGTGCCATGTCTTATTTCCATATTGCCATAATAATGATATTGTTAATATCATTGCTGTTAGTATTATGATTGATCTCATGCCATGATTATCAGTACTATGATCTTGCTATGATAGCACTTACTATTGTCAGTGGAATAGTACGATGATGGATATGTTGAGTGGGTTGAATAAAGGAAATTTAGTCGGTTGATCTTGAGTCACCTGTCCGGGCATACTCGTGCAACCACATTTGCCGGTATGGGACGGCCCTGACCGGGCTTGATTGCGTGATCTTTCACCGGTACCTCCAAAGAGGGAGGGTTATGCACGCGCGCTACCCTGATCAGGTAGGCGGTGATAACCCTGTGAGCCCAGTTGTTGTTGAGTTTTGCGCGCGGTCCCCGTTTGGGACAGTAGAACCCCGTTTGGGTCTACATAGTTCGGCCACGACGGTGGCAGGTGTCATGAGGACACAGGGGCCACCCAAGGCTGACCTCCGGGGGAGGAAGAGTGCCGGTGGTACGATGAAAGAGTCACGGGTCAGGCAGGTTTTGTTGAAGCAACGCTGGTCCACCCGAATGGGATCACGAGGCCAGGTGCTTCATGGTGTGGGTAAAGTGTACAACCTCTGCAGAGTGTAAAATCTATTCGAATAGCCGAGTCCACGGTAATGGACAGCCCGTCCAGACCTCACTAGGTGGTCAACCGTAGCAGTGTTAGTAATGATGGGAGAACTCATCTTGGGTAGACCTCGGATGATGTCGGGTATGAGATATGATAGTCAAGGGATGGCTATATGATGAGTGGTCAGACGACCACCTGATTTGGATCGGATATGGGTCAGTTCAGGTTGGATCATGAGTATTTCGAGGGTTGTGGGACAACCCAGAAGAGAGTAAGTCGGTATCCGGTACAGTAAGTATTCTAAGCAGTTAGTGTGATCTTGCCATAGATTATATGCCTGATCCTTGATATGCCATGCTTGATCCATGCTTTCCTTGTTAGAATTCATGCCATGCTTAGGATTAATTCATGCATAGCATAGGGCTTGCTTTGTGATCTGCTTGTTTGGTTGCTATGTATTTGGTTGTCTTGCGAGTACATTCAAAGTACTCACCTGGCCTTGCACGTGGCCAGTTGCAGGAGAAGATCCGTCGTGCTAGATCGTAACCTAGCCAGTCCTGTGCGTTATGGAGCCCAGCCAGAGACGTTGTTGCCCCTGAACCAAGACCCCTGCTGCCATTTAGTTAGCCTTGGAGTTATGTAATATTGTTGTAAGCAACAGTATTGTAATACTCCATTATAATTAATAAAGCCATTTTTGTGCCTGGAATTGATGTATCATGTCTGAGACGTGCGCCAGGTCTTATCCTGGGGCTGGCGTGCGTCGGCCCTCTATCGGGGTGCCACAGGTCTCTGATTGATGTGTCGTCTTTGGACCATTCTGCATTAGTGGCATCTCCATAGCCCGTTTATACGCCTAGTTGATGCGAGACTTTCTTCTCCACTTTTACCCCTTTGAAACCTACCACCATATTCTATTGTACCATTATGCTATATCCAGGGTTCACGCTCATATATTGCGTGAGTAATAAAAAGCTAAAGCGCGTTAAGAAGTACGGTCCAATTGCCTGACTTGACACCGTGGTTCCTGACATTTGTATTTATGTGGTGAAGACGGAGCAATGCCTTTCTAATATGATAAAATGAGTAGGGGGTTGATACTTGTGATCTGCGTTGGGTTTTCCGTGAAGAGGAACGGGAAATTGCAGCACAAAGTGGGTAAGTATTTCCCTCAGTTATGAAACCAAGTTTTATCAAACCAATAGGAATATCAATCATCATCCGTCTTCAGCGGCTGCACACAAATGAACAAACAACTTGCACCCAACGCGGGCAAGAGGGTTGTCAATCCCCTTGATCTCGTTATTTGCAAGAAAATGATTTGTGTAGATAATTGTTGATAAATATAAATTGCTTAATAAATAAATATTAAATAAAGGCAGCGAGGTAATTGTATCGGCTGTAAATATATAAGTGAATAGACCCGGGGGCCATAGTGTTCCCTAGCGGCATCTCTCATGTAGGCAGCATACGGTGGGTAACAAATTACTGTTGGGAAATTGATAGAAAAGCGGATAGTTATGCAATTTTCATGGCAATGATCATGTGTATATAGGCATCACGTCCATAAAAAAATAGGCCGACTCCTGCCTGCACCTATTACTATTACTCCACTCATCGACCGCTATCTAGCATGCATCTAGAGTATTAAGTAAAACAGAGTAATGCTTGGAGAACGATGACATGATGTAGACAAAGTAAACTCAATCAATATGAATGAACCCCATCTTTTTATCCTTAGTAGCAACAACACAAAGATGCATCTTGTCCCCTACTTTGTCACTCGGATATAGAAACTCGCCAGGTTGAACCTATCACAACGCACCACTCTCACCGATGAAATATCAATCTACTTGGGCAAAGCACATCAATAAACTGTAGAGCATTACGAAGCTATAATGATCATGAAATTAAGAGATAATATATATCAGAGGCATCCCAAATACTTTTCATGAATAATATGAACATAAACCAACAATTCATCGGATCCCAAAAAACGTACCGCACAATAGGATTACATCGGATAGATCAAAGCGCAGATGCGATGACCATTGTATTGAAGATCCTAAGAGAGAGAGAGAGATTGCCATCTAGGTACTAGCTATGGACCCGTAGGTCTGTGATGAACTACTCACACATCAACATGAGTGCAGCAAGGTTTATGAAGAGGCCCTCCGTGATCGATCCCGCCTTCGGCAGGGTGCCAGAATAGAGCTCCAGATGGCCTCGCGATGGAACAGACTTGCGGCGGCGGAAAAAGGGTTCCAGGACTGCCTCTAGGGTTTTTGCAATATTAGAGAATTTATAGGCCGAAGAGGGACGTCGGGAGAGCCACGAGGGGGCCACCACATATCAGGGTGCGGCCCCTCACGACGCGCCCTGATGTGTGGTGGGGCCCTCGTGTGCCTCCCGACCTTCTTTCGAAGCTTCTAGGTCTACTTTTGGTCCAGAAAAAAACATCTAAAAGTTTTGTGGCAATTAAACTTCGTTTGGTACTGTAAACCTAAAAAGGCATAAACATGCAGAAAACAACAACTGGCACTGGGTTAATAGGTTAGTGCTCAAAAATATTATAAATTGGTAAATAAAGACCCAAAAAGTATCCTAGAATGATAATATATCATCATGGAACAATTAAAAATTATAGATACGTTGGAGACGTATAAAGCATACCCAAGCCTAATTCCTGCTCGTCCTCGAGTAGGTAAATTGTAAAAACAGAATATTTGATGTGACATGCTATCCACTATGTAATCTTATGCAGGTATGCTCGTTGAGCAAAGATGAATCAACAAATATTTACATAGCAATATTAAAATATAAGAAACAAAATTATTAATCCTTACAAGTATACGATCCTTAAGAAATGTTTACCCCCCCTGTTCATTTTATTATATTAGCAAGGCATGGTTCCATATTCACCACATTAATACAAATGTTAAGCACCACGGTGTCCAAGTCGGACAATTGGATTGTACTTTTTCAATATGCATCAACTTTTTATTCTTCACGCAATACATGAGCGTGAGCCATTGGACATAGCATTTAGGTGGAATAGAATATGGTGGTAGATATCAAAGGGGTTAAAAGGTGGAGAAGATAGTCTCACATCAACTAGGAGTACCAACGGGCTATGGAGATGCCCATCGATAGATGTCAATGCAAGGAGTAGGGATTGCCATGCAAATGATGCACTAGAGCAATAAGTGTATGAAAGCTCAAATGAAGCTCAGTGGGGTGTGCATCCAACTTGCTTGCTCATGAGGGCCTCGGGCATTTGAGGAAGCCCGTCATAGGAATATACAAGCCAAGTTTGTAATAATGAATAGGTAATTCCCACTAGCATATGAAAGTGATATATCATGAGACTCTCTACATCAGGAACATGGTGCCACTTTGAGGCACAAGTGTGGTAAAAGATAGTAGCAAAGTCCCTTCTCTCATTTTCTCTCATCAATTATTTGTATGGATGGTGGGCACATTTCGCCTCCCCCATCTTTATTTTCATCCGGAGTCTCATCTCGACTTATGGGAGACTCATCGTCTCCATCATTCATTCCTCACTGGGACAATGCTCTAATAATGATGATCATCACACTTTTATTTACTTACAACTGAATATGGAGAACTGATATGAAGATTGACTCTGTATGAATGCCTCTGGCAGTGTACCAGGATGTGCAATGATCTAGCGTGACATGTATCAAAAATAGGATGGACGGTGGCTTTGCCACAAATACTATGTTAGCTCTATATGATCATGCAAAGCAATATGACGATGAACGAACTAGTCATGTGAAGTGACGATGGAATTTGCATGGCAATATATCTCGGAATGGCTATGAAAATGCCATGATAGGTAGGTATGGTGGCTGTTTTGAGGAAGATATAGTAAGTCTTATGTGCAATAGAGCGTGTCATGTCACGGGATTTGGATGCACAGGCGACAGTTGCACCAATCCTCGAGGTGAGAACGGGCTATGCACGGTACCGAAGAGGCTAGCAAATATGAGAAGGTGAGATTGCGTATGTCCATGGTTTCACATTAGTCATAAAGAACTCACATACTTATTGCAAAGTTCTATTAGATAATCATAAATCAAAGTACTACTCGCATGCCCCGAGGGAAGAGGTTGGTAGGAGTTAACCATCGCGCGCTTCCGACCCGAAACAACACTAGGATTTCAACGAGGAATAGAAGTGCTCACACATCATCACCATGCCTCTTTAATTTTGAGATGAACAAAAGGGACCTCTCTTAATATCGACACTTCTACGGTTTAACAATTATGAACTCACACCTATTTCATATTACCACATCAATATCATTGACCCACAATTTCTCTATATGTGCTACATGATGGTTTTGTTTATCATTCATTCAATACCTAATATTTTTGGACTAGTCTTATGACCCATGCAAATTAACTTCACTATTTATTAACTCTCAAACAAATATAAGTAGTGAACGAGAGTGAAATCATTTCTATAAAATCTACACGCCACCGTGCTCAAAAAGATATAAGTGAAGTACTAGAGCAACTGCTAATCTCAAAAGATATAAGTGAAGCACATAGAGTATTCTAACAAATTATGATGAAGGTGTGTCTCTCTTAAATAGCTATGTCCAGAAAACAATGATTGTGGCAAACTGAAAGTAAAAGCAAACAAAAGCAAACGACGCTCCAAGCAAAACTCACATCATGTGACGAATAAAAATATAGCTTCAAGTGACATACCGATGGATTTGAGACGAAAGAGGGGATGCCTTCCGGGGCATCCCCAAGCTTACACGCTTGAGTCTCCTTTAAAATATTACCGTGGGGTGCCTTGGACATACCCAAGATTAGGCTCTTGCTACTCCTTATTCCTTTGTCCATCATGAAAACACCCAAAACTTCAAAACTTCAATCACACAAAACTCAACAAAACTTCGTGAGATCCGTTAGTATAAGAAACATATTGCATACTTTAAGTATTGTTATAAATTCATTCAAATTTCATAAATGCATAATAGGTACTATATTCTAACTTCTCCATGGCTTATACCCCCCGATACAATCCATAGCATAATCAAAACAAGCAACTATGCAAGCAAAAACAGAATCTGTCTAAAACAGAATAGTCTATAGCAATCTGTAGAGAACCTATACTTCTGTAACTCTCAAAATTCTGAACAATTAGGATAATCTCGAAGATTTGTATAAAAACACTGTGTAAAAATTTCAGATCATTATCACCCTCCAGTAAAAAATGAAAAATTCATGTACTGGAGTCAAAAGTTTCTGTTTTGTTTCAGCATCGATTCTACTCATCTTGTGAGTCATCCCAAAGGCTTTGCTTGGCACAAACACTAATTTAAACACAAAACATAATCATTACAGAGGCAATAGTCATGTTATTAAAAATAAACATAAAGTTTAAAGCAAAAAATTAAAGATAACTATTGGGTTGCCTCCCAACAAGCGCTATTGTTTTATGCCCCTAGCTAGGCATAATGCATAGTTTCAAGTATTGTCATATTTGACACTCCACCCATAAGTAGCTCTCAAGATAGATTCATAAGGTGGTTTAATTCTCTTTCTAGGGATGTGTTCCATCCCTTTCTTTAATGTAAATTGGAACCTTATGTTTCCCTCTTTCATGTCAATGATTGCACCTATATTTCCTAGGAAAGTTTTATCAAGTATTATGGGACAAGAAGGATTGCAATCAATATCAAGCACAATGAAATCTACAGGCACATAATTTTTATTTGCAATAATAAGCACATCATTAATTCTACCTAGAGGTTTCTTAATGGTAGAATCTGCAAGATGCAAGTTAAGGGAACAATCTTCAATATTAGTGAGACCTAGCACATCACAAAGAGTTTTAGGAATAGTTGAAACACTAGCACCAAGGTCACACAAAGCATTGCATTCATATTTATTGATCTTTATTTTGATAGTAGATTCCCACTCATCATACAATTTTCTAGGAATAGAAACTTCAAGCTCAAGTTTCTCATCATAAGCTTTTATCATAGCTTACTATATGTTCGGTAAAAGCTTTATTTTGTTCATAAGCATTGGGTGAGATAATGACGGATTGAAACAAGGAAATACATTCTACTAAAGAGAAATTATCGTAATTAAAGTCCGTGTAATCCAAAATAGTGGGCACATCACTAGTTAAAGTTTTGACCTCTCCAAACCCACATTTTTCAGTTTTAGCATCAAAATCATCACCCTCCAAGCAAAGGGGACGCTTCTCAACTATAGTTGACTCATCTCCAGTCCCTTTATCATTCATATTCAGAGAGGTAAATAAATATTCAATAGGAGAAATACCAATCATTTTAAGATCTTCATCATGATTCCGGTAAAAACCAGGTGGAAGAGCTTTTTCCAAGAATTCCCGCTTAGCTCTAAACTTAGCGGTCCTCTCCTTACTTTCATTAATAGATATTTGGATAGATTTAATAGCATCATTAAAATCATGCTTGGGTGGCAAAGCTTTATTTTTAAGAGTTTCCACATCAAGAGGAATTATATCCATATTTTTAGCCAAAGTGTCAACTACATGCAATTTTTCTTCTACCATAATGTTGAAAACCTTTTGAGAATTAATAAATTCTTTAATTGTGTTCTCAAGATCAGAGGGTATCCTATTAGCATTTGTAGAAGAATTTCCATAAGAATTACCATAAGAGTTTCGATAGTTGTTGGAGGAATTACCGGGATACGGTCTAGAATTGAACTTTCCTCTATAAGCATTGTTACTGAAATTATTTCGCGAGACAAAGTTCACATCAATAACATCATTATTTTGCTCAATCAAAGTAGACAATGGCATATCATTGGGATCAACATGAGCATTTTTACTAGCAACCATATTCATAAGAGCATCAACTTTTTCACTCAAAGTAGCGATTTCTTCAACAGAATTTACCTTCTTACCTGTTGAAGCCTTTAGGTATGCCATTGAGAATAATTTGTCATGATGTTGTCCAGAAGTTTTGTGGCCTCTCCTAAGGTCACATCCATAAAGGTACCACCTGCAGCAGAATCTAGAAGATTTCTAGACACAAAGTTTAGTCCAGCATAGAAGTTTTGGATAATCATCCACATATTTAAGCCATGTATTGGAAAATTTCTTAACATTAATTTCATTCTCTCCCAAGCGTGTGCAACATGCTCTTGATCTTGCTGTTTAAAATTCATTATTTGATTTCTAAGGGAGATGATCTTAGCAGGAGGAAAATACTAGGCAATAAAAGCATCTTTACACTTATCCCATGTTCCAATACTATTACGTGGTAAAGATGAAAACCAAGCTTTAGCTTTATCTCTTAGTGAAAAAGGAAATAGTTTTAATTTCACAATATCATTATCCATATCCTTTTTATTTTGCATGTCACATAATTCAACAAAGGTATAAAGATGTGACGCGGGATCCTCATTAGGACTTCCCAAAAATTGATCCTTCATGACAAGATTTAGCAATGCATCATTAATATCAAAAGCCTCCGCACTAGAGGCGGGTGGTATAGGAGTACTACTAAAATCATTATTATTAGTATTTGAGAAGTCACACAACTTAGTAGTATCTTGAGCCATGGTGACCGAGCAAGCAAAGTAACAAGCAAGACAAGTAAGGTAGCAAGCGAAGAAGTAAACTAGTAACAAGCAAAGATAAATATTTTTGTATTTTTGATTTTTATGTGACAAGCTAAATATAACAGAAAATAAAAAGAAGAACAAGTGAATGAAAATTTGTGTGAAGTTACTTGGTAGTTGATGATGATATTGCCAGGCAACGGCGCAAGAAATCATTCCTGATACTTGTGATCTGCGTTGGGTTTTCCGTGAAGAGGAATGGGTAATTGCAGCACAAAGTGTGTAAGTATTTCCCTCAGTTATGAAACCAAGGTTTATCGAACCAATAGGAATATCAATCCTTATCCGTCTTCAGCGGCTGCACACAAATGAACAAACGACTTGCACCCAACGAGGGCAAGAGGTTTTCCAATCCCCTTGATCTCTTTATTTGCAAGCAAATGAGTTGTGTAGATAATTGTTGATAAATATAAATTGCAAAATAAATAAAAAGTAAATAAAGGCAGCGAGGAAATTGTAGCGGTTGTAAATATATAAGTGAATAGACCCGGGGGCCATAGTGTTCCCTAGCGGCATCTCTCATGTAGGCAGCATACGGTGGGTAACAAATTACTGTTGGGCAATTGATAGAAAAGCGGATAGTTATGCGATTTTCACGGCAATGATCATGCGTATATAGGCATCACGTCCATAAAAAAATAGGCTGACTCCTGCCTGCACCTATTACTATTACTCCACTCATCGACCGCTATCCAGCATGCATCTAGAGTATTAAGTAAAACAGAGTAATGCTTGGAGAACGATGACATGATGTAGACAAAGTAAAGTCAATCAATATGAATGAACCCCATCTTTTTATCCTTAGTAGCAACAACACAAAGACGCATCTTGTCCCCTACTTTGTCACTGGGATATAGAAACTCGCCACGTTGAATCTACCACAACGCACCACTCCCACCGATGAAATATCAATCTACTTGGCCAAAGCACATCAATAAATCAGAGAGCATTACGAAGCTATAATGATCATGCAATTAAGAGATAATATATATCAAAGGCATCTCAAATACTTTTCATGAATAATCTGAACATAAACCCACAATTCATCAGATCCCAACAAACACACCGCACAATAGGATTACATCGGATAGATCAAAGCGAAGATGCGATGACCATTGTATTCAAGATCATAATAGAGAGAGATTTCCATCTAGGTACTAGCTATGGACCCATAGGTCTATGGTGAACTACTCACACATCATCATGAGGGCCACAAGGTTGATGAAGAGGCCCTCCGTGGTTGATCCCCCCTCCGACAGGGTGACGGAACAGAGACTTGCAGCGGCGGAAAAAGGGTTTCGAGACTGCCTCTAGGGATTTTTCAAAATTAGAGAATTTATAGGCCGAAGAGGGACGTCGGGAGAGCCACGAGGGGGCCACCACATATCAAGGCACCCCCCCAGGGCGCGCCCTGAAGTGTGGTGGGGCCCTCGTGTGCCTCCCGACCTCCTTCCGAAGCTTCTAGGTCTTCTTTTGGTCCAGAAAAAATCATCAAAAAGTTTCATGGCAATTGGACTTTGTTTGGTTCTACAAACATGAAAAGGCAAACACATGTAGAAAACAACAACTGGCACTGGGCACTGGGTCAATAGGTTATTGCTCAAAAATATTATAAATTGGTAAATAAAGACCCAAAACGTATCCTAGAATGATAATATATCAGCATGGAACAATAAAAAATTATAGATACGTTGGAGACGTATCAGGGGTGAACATTCTTTAAGGATCGTATATTTTGAAACTTGATGATTGTGTTACTTATGTTTATAAGTATTACTATGTTGATGTTTATTAATTCATCATTTCTCAATGATCATACCTGCAATAGATTACATGTTGGGTAGCATGTCACATCAAAAATTCTGTTTTTATCATTTACCTACTCGAGGACGAGCAGGAATTAAGCTTGGGGATGCTTGATACGTCTCCAACGTATTTGTAATTTTTGATTGTTCCATGCTATAATATTATCATTCTAGGATGCCTTTTGGGTTATTATTTACCAATTCATATTATTTTTGAGCACTAACCTATTAACCCAGTGCCCAGTGCCAATTGTTGTTTTCTATATGTTTTTGACATCCAGGTTTACATTACCAAACGGAGTCCAATTGCCCCGAAACTTTTTTATGATTTTTTCTGGACCAAAAAAAGACCTGGAAGCTTCGGGAGGTGGCCAGAGGCCGCACGAGGGAGCAAGCACGCAACAGGGCGCCCCCAGGGGGGTGGTCGCGCCCTGTTGTGTGCTCGCCCCCTCGGGCGTCCCCCGACGCCCCTCTCTGGCCTATAAATTCTAATAAATCCCCAAAACCCTAGAGATCCTCCCGAAACACTTTTTCCGCCGCCACAAGTCTCTGTTCCGCCGTGTGCCCATCTGGAGCCCTGTTCCGGTGCCCTGCCGGAGGGGGGATCGATCACGGAGGGCCTCTACATCAACCTTGTTGCTCCCATGGTGATGTGTGAGTAGTTCCCTACAGACCTACGGGTACATAGTTAGTACCTAGATGGCTATCTCTCTCTCTTGATCTTCAATACAAAGTTCACCGCATCTTCGTGGTGATCTATTCGATGTATTCACTTTGTGCGGTGCGTTTGTTGGGATCCGATGAATTGTGGGTTCATGTTCAGATTATTCATGAAAAAGATTTGAGTCTTCTATGATTTCTATTATGATTCTTATTTTCATGATTATTATAGTTTCGTAAATATCTCTGATATATTGAAATAGTTTGGCCAACTAGATTGATATTTCTTCAGTGAGAGGGGTGTGTTGTAGTGGGTTCAATCTGGCGGTGCTCTATATCCCAGTGACAGAAGAGGTAAAGACACGTCTTTGTATTGTTGCCACTAAGGATAAAACGATGGGGTTAATTCATATTGATTGAGTTTTCTTTGTCTACATCATTCATCGATCTCCAAGGATTACTCTATTTGTCATGAACTTAATACTTAGAGAGGCAAGCATAGAAGCACTCTAGACGTGGAGTAATAGGAATAGGTGCATGGAGGAGTCGGCCTATTTTCTTATGGACGTGATGCCTATATACACATGATCATTGCCATGAATAAATATTGCATAACTATGCGCTTTTCTATCAATTGCCCAACAGTAATTGTTTTCCCACCGTATGCCTACTACATGAGAGATGCCACTAGCGAAAACTACGGCCCCCGAGTTCATTCACTTATATATTTACAAAAGCTTTCCATACCTTGTGGCCATTTATTATATTTTATTTTATTTTGCAATTTACATTATTCAACTATCATCTACACACTTCATTTGCTTGCAAATAATGAGTCCAAGGGGATTGACAACCTTCTTGCCCGCGTTGGGTGCAAGTGTTTGCATCTTTGTGTGCAGTTGCTGAACACAGGGGTTGCGTGCTATTCCTATTGGTTCGATAAACCTTGGTTCTCACTGAGGGAAATACTTATCTATACTGTGTTGCATCATCCATTCCTCTTCATGGAAAACTTAACGCAGATCACAAGTATCACGCCCCCGAGGAGGAAACGACACAATGGCGCCGCCATCATCTGATCGACTGATCTTGAGTTTCCCCCGATGGTAGCGGGAGGAGTCGCCAGGTTCACCTTGATGATGCCTTCAAGAAAGAAACGCTGCCATGGCGTCGCCATCACCAGCTTTGGCCAGCTGCCAAAGACAAGATCTTCACCCGGATATACCGCATGAGACTCCAACTGAATCATGTGCATCTGCAAGACTACCTTCAAAGCCCCGGATCTTGCCGCCCAAATCCGCCGATTATCCACAGCCGCACTACCACCGCGGTGTACCCTGAAGCTCTGGCCACTGCCGAAGGACTCCACCACTGCAGCTTGGAGCGAGGGCTGCCACCCCTCCACGCCAAACCAGATGAGCCGCAAGGATGGATCCCAAACGTGCTCGTCTCCGTTGCTGAACCGAGTGAGTACCAGAGTGAAATCCACCGAACCATCGGAACAACACCACTTTAGACATGGGCAACTCACGTCGTGCTGCCGGGAGTAGTCTGAGCCTCACCATCCGCCTCTGATCAGGGCCGCTGCCCCAAGATCTAGCAGACCGAGCGCGGTCGCTCACCGACAACGCCCAGCTGCCCCGCCTTCCTCCTGCCGGCGGTCCGAACCAACACCACGCCCCACCGCCGCCGGGAACCGGCATCTGTGCCACCGTGGATCGGATCCGGCGGGGCCCCATGATCCAGGGCGCCCCGCCCCACCTGTAGATCTGTGAGAGGGAGGAGAGTGCCTCCGCCGCCGCCGTCGTACGCGCGGGCTTAGCCCGGCGCCGACCACTGGAGGCAACGGAGGGGGACGGGAGGTGAGATGGATAACCTGGCGGCTAGGGTTACGAAGAGTATGCGTATACTCCCTCCATTTCATAATGTAGTGCTTATAGATTATATGAAAAGTCAAACTTTGTAAATTTTGACTACATGTTAAAACACGGGGCATTATGAGCATTATTTATAATCTTTAAATTGCTTCACCTATATAAAGAACATGCCTAAGAAATCTACGCATAATTTCCAGTAACATTAGCAGTAATTTCTCGAGCATTAACAAGTGGCACTGCTGACATATGTGTGTTTATTAGTAGGCTTAGTACAATTAGCTTGTCCAAATGTATACAACTGTCAGTTAAAAAGTTATGTTTACGCTTTGCATGCCAAATTGCTACCACGTACTAGGGTAACCATGGGTTCCTTCGCTGGTGCATCGCTTCGGTGCTCGGGCTCCATGGAGTCTTTTTTACTAAAACATTCAAAAATTGCATTTTAATTTTTTAAAATATTCAGAAAGAAAATTCAGTACATTATGCTATGCCCCGTGTTTTAACATGTAGTCAAAATTTCATGAGAAAATATGCTGCCTTCCTGAGCAGTGGCGAGTGCTGCTACGCACCCGCCATTGATCACATTCAACACGTGGCCATACTCAGCGGTGTCGATTTTTAGAGGGTCGTATGTAGCACCGGCCACTACTAGAGCATAAGCTCTGGCGGTCACTACCAGTCACCCGCCACAGCTACTAGTACTGGCGAGTGACACAGGCCGCTGACGTGGCTTGAGACTGCGTCGGTATTTTCCCAAAGAGGAAGGGATGATGCAGCACATCGACGGTAAGTATTTCCCTCAGTTATGAAACCAAGGTATCGAACCAATAGGAGGATCACCACCACTACATAAACAGCACCTGCACACAAAGAAAAAATACTTGCAACCCGACACGAAAGAGAGGTTGTCAATCTCTCTACGGTAAAAAGATAGATTAGGTAGTGATAGATTGGAGAGATAGATCTCTAAAGAACACAAAATAAAAAGGGCAAATAAAAAGTGCAGCAAGGTATTTTTGGGTTTTTGGAATAATAGATTTGAAAACAAAAGCGGCAAAAAGATAGATCGGAAAGCAATATGTTGGAAAAGTAGGCCCGGGGGCCGTAGGTTTCACTAGTGGCTTCTCTCATGAGTATATCACACGATGGGTGAACAAATTACCGTTGGGCAATTGATAGAAGATCAAATAATCATGACGATATCCAAGGCGATGATATTATATAGGCATCACGTCCAAGATTAGTAGACTGAAACGATTCTACATCTACTACTATTACTCCACACATCGACCGCTATCCAGCATGCATCTAGTGTGTTAAGTTCATGGAAAAACGGAGTAATGCAATAAGAACGGTGACATGATGTAGACAAGATCTATTCATGTAGGAATAGACCCCATCTTGTTATCCTTAATAGCAACGATACATGCATGCCTCGCTGCCCCTTCTACCACTGGGAGAGGACACCGCAACATCGAACCCATCACAAAGCACCTCTTCCCATGGCAAGAAAAATCGATCTAGTTGGGCTAACTAAACCAAATATTTGAAGAAGAAATACGAGGCTATAAGTAATCATGCGTATAAGAGATCAAAGAAGACTCAAATAATATTCATGGATAGAAACTGACCATGAACTCAAAATTCATCGGATAACAACAAACACACCGCAAAAGTTTACATCAAATAGATCTCCAAGAGACCATTGTATTGAGAATCAAAAGAGAGAGAGGAAGCCATCTAGCTACTGCCTACGGACCCGTAGGTCTATGGTGGACTACTCACGCATCATCGGAGAGGCACCAATGAAGATGATGAACCCCGTCGTGATGGTGTTAGATTGGATCTCCAGGTTCTGGAACTTGCGGCGGCTGGATGTGTTTTTCGTCGACTTCTTTAGTGTTTTTGGAATATTTGGGAATTTATAGACGTCAGAGGCGGTGGAGAGGAGTTCCGAGGAGGGCAGAACCCATCAGGGCACGCCCGGGGCCTCTGGCACTTCTTTGTCCCACTGGATGTCTTCTGGCCCAAAAAAATTCTCCAAAAAGTTTCGTCGCAATTGGACTCCGTTTGGTACTGATATTCTGTGAAGTAAAAAAACAAGTAAAAACAGCAACTGGCCCTTTGGCACTATGTCAATAGGTTAGTCCCAAAAAATGATATAAAGTTGCCATAAAATGATTGTAAAACATCCAAGATTGATAATATAACAGCATGGAACAAGCAAAAATTATAGATACGTTGGAGACGTATCAGCATCCCCAAACTTAATTCCTACTCGTCCTCGAGTAGGTAAATGATAAAAACAGAATTTTTTATGTGGAATGCTGCCTAACATGTTCATCATATAATCTTTTCTTTTGTAGCATGGACATTTGGACTTTTAGATGATTCAAAGCAATAGTCTAGTTTTGACATAATGACTTCAATACTCAAGCATGCCAACAAGCAACCATGTCTTTCAAAATATCAACACTAAGGAAAGTTATCCCTAGCCCATCATGCTCAATCATTGATCCATTCATGAAACACACTCAAATATTAGATACACCCAATGCTCAAGTACGATCATAGTGCCCCCTAGTTGGTGCTTTATAAGAGAAGATGGAGACTCAAAGTAAAAAAATAAAAAATTGCATAAAGTAAATAGATAGGCCCTTCGCAGAGGGAGGTAGGGATTTGTAGAGGTGCCAGAGCTCAAGGTTTTAAATTGAGAGAGAAAAATATTTTGAGTCGCATGCCTTTCCTGTCAACGAAAACGACAAAGTAGTTCACAATACTTTCCATGCTAGATATATAATAGGCGGTTCCCAAATAGAAAATAAAGTTTATTCCTTTTTCCACCATTCTTTCACAATCCATGGCTGGCCGTATCGATGGTTGCCTTCCATACCAACACTTTTCAAGGAATTTATTATTTGACAACATAAAGTAATTTTTTTTTCTTTTTTTCATTTCGGGACTGGGCATCCCTATTACCGTCGTACTCTCGTGCAATGAAAAGTGAATAAACACTCATCTTGAGAATAACACATCTAGCATGGAAAAATATTGGATACCCCCTACCGTTTCATGAGCGGTACGAGCACACAAAAAGAAAATTTATTTTGAAAATTAGAGATGGAACATATAAATTTGCTTAGAACGGCATGGAAATACCGCATATAGGTAGGTATGGTGGACTCATAAGGCAAAACTGGGTTTAAGGATTTTGGATGCACAAGTAGTATTTCTACTTACTACAAGTGGAGGCTAGCAAATAGATTGAGAAGCAACCAACCAAGAAACGAAAATTCACATAAGCGAGCATTGAGCATAACTAACACCGAATAATGCACCATAAGTAGGATGTAATTTCATTGCATAACTATTGACTTTCGTACTTGCATAGGGAATCACAAACCTTAACACCAACATTCTTACTAAATCATAATTACTCACTAACATGACTCACATATCACTATCATCGTGTCTCAAAACTATTACAAGGAATCAAGTTTAATTTGTCCAATGATATTCATGAAAGTTTTTATTATATCCTCCTTGGATATCTATCACTTTGGGACTAGTTTCATATATTGTCATTGCTTTTGACAAGCTCAAACAAATTTAAGTGAAGCACATGAGCATAGAGATTTCATCTCTCAAAATAGTGTAAGTGAAGCATGAGAGGATTTCTTCAAAATTTACTAACTCTCAAATTAATCTAAATGAAGCATGAGAGGATTTCTTCAAAATTTACTAACTCTCAAATTAATCTAAGTGAAGCATGAGAGTGTTTCATCAAAATTTTCCAAGCACATCGTGCTCAAAAAGATATAAGTGAAGCACTAGAGCAATCCTATAGCTCAAAAAAGTTTAAGTGAAGCATATAGAGCAATTCTAACAAATCTTAGCATAATTTTGGCTTTCTCAAATAGGTGTGTCCAGCAAGGATACTAATCACAAACTAAAAAGCAAAGGAAGCAAAGACTCAAAATAATACAAGACGCTCCAAGCAAAACTCATGATATGTGACGAATAAAAATATAGCTCTAAGTAAAATACCGATGGTCATTAGAAAAAAGAGGGGATGCCACTCGAGGCATCCCCAAGCTTAATTGCTTGTTTCTCTTTGGATATATCTTGGGGGGTGCTGTAGCATCCCCAATATTAGGCTCTTTTCACTCCTTATTCCTTCATCCATCGTGATCTCACCCAAAACTTGAAAACTTCAATCACACAAAACTCAACAAAATCTTCGTGAGATCCGTTAGTATAATAAAGCAAATCACTACTTTAAGTACTGTTGCAAACCCATTCAAATTTTATTATTGCATTATACCTACTGTATTTTAAATTTACCATGGCTCATACCCTTCAATACAACCCTTAGATTCATCAAAACAAGCACACAATGCAACGAAAACAGAATCTGTCATAAACAGAACAGTCTGTAGTAATCTGTACTCTAACCATACTTCTGTAACTCTAAAAATTCTAAAAAATTAGGACAACGTAAAGAATTTGTATATCAATATTGTGTCAAAATTTCAGCTCAATATCATGTTCCAGTAAAAAAATGAAAATTTGCATATTGAAGGCAAAGTTTATGTTTCAGATTCAGCATTGTTTCTACTCATCTTATGAATCATCCTAAAGGCTTTACTTGGAACAAACACTAAATAAAACATAAAAAACACAATCATAACAGAGGCATAATTGTGTCAACACTCAAAAACAGAAAGGAAAAGAGGAAAATAAATTTATTAATTTGGTTGCCTCCCAACAAGCGCTATCGTTTTACGCCCCTAGCTAGGCATAACGCATAGATTCAAGTATTGTCATATTTGGTTTTCATAGAGGTGTTTTTGTCAAGAGATTTCGCAAATAAAACTTGAAACACATCATCCATAGAAACCTTAGCACTATCAAGTTCTCCATCTACGTACCCTCTTTGATTTCCGGCCACAATCCAAGAATATTGTTGATTAACATCATTGAAAACTTGTTGAATCATATCTAAAACGGGGACTTCCTTTTTAAGATTCTCATCAAAAATTTCTTTATTTCCAAGCAGATGTCTCAACATGTAATCACTATTGTAAAGGATCTCTCCTATTACCGGTTTTTCACGGCTCATACCAAAGAAATCAAAAATCTCCCTAGCTTCTCGTACTATGTGATCAAATTCATTCATGAGAACAATGGTGGCTAATTTATTAGCCTTAGGATCTTTTATGATGGGTAGTTCATAAAACAATCTTTGCAAGGTAGGATGGGTACGAATAAATTTATTTTCAAGTTTCAGAACTAGCACTGAAATAGCTTCCACATAAGTTTTAGTTCTTTTCAGTATAGGAGTATCATCGAGAGTCAAATTTCCAATGCAATTGAAAAAAATTCTTGGATAGTTTCTTTTCCTATAATGTTCCATGGCCCCAAAACAAAGTTTTAGCATCCAGATTACCAGAAGTCCAATATTAGGAGTCCTGCCATCATCTGTTTCTGCCATACCAAAATCACGCATGATGACAAGCAAACAAAAGATCTGACAAGAAAAAACCAAACGAAAAAGAGCGCGAATAAAACGGCAAATTTGGTGAAGTGGGGAAGAGGAAAACGAGAGGCAAATGGCAAATAATGTAATTGCAAGGAGATGAGATTAGTAATTAGGAACCTGGTAGATGATGATGGTGTCTCCTCGGCGCCAGAGATTGGCACGTAGAAGAGACCGCTTCATCCCCGGCGACTGCGCCAAAAATTCCTTTGACGTGGCTTGAGACTACGTCGGTATTTCCCCAAATAGGAAGGGGTGATGCAGCATAGCGACGGTAAGTATTTCCCTCAGTTATGAAACCAAGGTATCAAACCAGTAGGAGCATCACCACCACTACGTAAACAGCACCTGCACACAAAGAACAAATACTTGCAACCCGACGCGAAAGAGAGGTTGTCAATCTCTCTACGGTAAAAATATAGATTAGGTAGTGATAGATTGGAGAGATAGATCTCTCAAGAACACGAAATAAAAAGTGCAGCAAGGTATTTTTGGGTTTTTGGAATAATAGATCTGAAAACAAAAGCGGCAAAAAGATAGATCGGGAAGCAATATGTTGGAAAAGTAGACCCGGGGGTCGTAGGTTTCACTAGTGGCTTCTCTCGTGAGTATAGCACAGGGTGGGTGAACAAATTACAGTTGGGCAATTGATAGAAGATCAAATAATCATGACGATATCCAAGGCGACGATCATTATATAGGCATCACTTCCAAGATTAGTAGACCGAAACGATTCTGCATCTACTACTATTACTCCACACATCGACCGCTATCCAGCATGCATCTAATGTATTAAGTTCATGGAAAAATGGAGTAATGCAATAAGAACGGTGACATGATGTAGACAAGATCTATTCCTGTAGGAATAGACCCCATATTGTTATCCTGAATAGCAACGATACATGCGTGCCTCGCTGCCCCTTCTGTCACTGGGAGAGGACACCGCAAGATCGAACCCATCACAAAGCACCTCTTCCCATGGCAAGAAAAATCGATCTAGTTGTCCTAACTAAACCAAAGATTCGAAGAAGAAATGCGAGGCTATAAGTAATCATGCATATAAGAGATCAAAGAAGACTCGAATAATATTCATGGATAGAAACTGATCATGAACTCAAAATTCATCGGATCCCAACAAACACACCGCAAAAGTTTACATCAAATAGATCTCCAAGAGACCATTGTATTGAGAATCAAAAGAGATAGCGGAATCCATCTAGCTACTGCCTACGGACCCGTAGGTCTATGGTGGACTACTCACGCATCATCGGAGAGGCACCAATGAGGATGATGAACCCCTCCGTAATGGTGTTAGATTGGATCTCGAGGTTCTGGAACTTGCGGTGGCTGGATGTGTTTTTCGTCGACTCCTTTATGGTTTTTGGAATATTTGGGAATTTATAGGCGTCAGAGGCGGTGGAGAGGGGTCCCGAGGAGGGCCCAACCCAACAGGGCGGGCTCGGGGCCTCTGGCGCACCCTGGTGGGTTGTGGTCTCCACGGCCCACCTCTCTTGCACTTCTTTGGCCCACTGGATGTCTTCTGTCCCAAAACAATTCTCCAAAAAAATTCGTCGCGATTGGACTCCGTTTGGTACTGATATTCTGTGAAGTAAAAAAACAAGCGAAAACAGCAACTGGCACTTTGGCACTATGTCAATAGGTTAGTCCCAAAAACTGATATAAGGTTCCTATAAAATGATTTTAAAATATCCAAGATTTATAATATAACAGCATGGAACAAGCAAAAATTATAGATACATTGGATACGTATCAGCCGCCCGCCACACATTTGGGTTCACCTACAAGCCTTTTCCCAGTAGTGCATGGTGATGTGTGAGTAGTTCACCACAGACCTACGGGTCCATAGTTAGTACCTAGATGGCTATCTCTCTCTCTCTCTCTCTCTCTATATATATATATATATATATATATATATATATATATTCTTCATTGCCAAGATCACCGCGATTCCCGCAGTGATCTATCTTATGTAATCAATCTTTGCGGTGTGTTTGTTCGGATCCGATGAATTGTGAGTTTATGTACATATTATTCATGAAAAGATATTGAATACTTTCTGGTATTTTATATGCATGATTGTTATAGCTTCTTAATGCTCTTCGATCTATCGGTTTGGTTTGGCCAACTAGACTGATTTACCTTCAAGTGGGAGTAGTGCGCGTTGTAGTGGGTTTAATCTTGTGGTGCTCAATCCCAGTGACAGAAAGGGACATGACATGTATTGTATTGCTGCCACTAAGGGTAAAGCGATGGGGTTCATTCATATTAATTGGATTTACTTTGTCTACACCATGTCATCCTCCTCCAAGCATTACTCTATTTTTAGTTAATACTCTAAATGCATGCTGGATAGCGGTCGATGGGTGGAGTAACAGTAGTAGATGCAGGCAGGAGTCGGTCTACTTGTTTATGGACGTGATGCCTGTGATGCCTATATACATGATCATTTCCATGAATAAATATTGTATAACTATGCACTTTTGTATCAATTGCCCAACAGTAATTTGTTTACCCACCATATGCTTTCTTCGAGAGAGAAGCCTCAAGCGAACACTATGGCCCCCGGGTCTCCTCACAAATATAACTACAAAAAAAACTTTACAATTTATATTTATCAAATTATCTATCTATCACTACTTATCGCTTGCAAGTAACGAGTTCAAGGGGAATGACAACCCTGTTGCCCGCGTTGGGTGCAAGTGTTTGCTATTTTGTGTGTAGGCGCTGAAGACGGGAGTTTGCGTGGTTCTCCTATTGGTTCGATAACCTTAGTTCTCACTGAGGGAAATACTTACCTCTATTGTGTTGCATCATTCCCTCCTCTTCGGGGAAAATCCCAACACAGTTTACAAGTATCAGGAAGGATTTCTGGCATCGTTGCCAGGGAGCATCATCAAATTCCTATCAAATACCTTCTCACAAATTATCATTCACTTGTTTTATTTTTTATTTTCTATTATATTTTGCTTGCTATAAAAATCAAAAATACAAAACTATTTACCTTTGCTAGTTTACTTGTTTGCCTGCTATACTTGCTTGTTTACTTGGTTCGCTTGTTACTTTGCTTGCTTGAAGTTGCTATCATGTCTGATTTTATCATTGAGAAGGATGATGAAGGTAAAACCCCCAAAGAGGAAACTCCCACACAGCAAATGTAAAAGTTTTTGTTGCAGGGAAGGCGGATATCATAGGGAAAAGCATTATCAAAGAATTCTTTAACTGTACTGGTACTTTTGGCTTGCAAGGATACGCCAATCCTTGCAAGAACCAGAAGTTACGCCGATGCTATTTTTACTCTTGTTCTTAAACTTGAACGAAGATTTATGTGTACTCACCCTACTTTGTAAAGGCTTTTCTATGACTTGCTAGTCATAGAAGACCCCCTAAGGCTAAGAAGATAGCCACTCTTATCCTCATGCATGAATTTGACTATATAGCACGAGAGGCTCGAGATATCTTCGATCATTATAATATGAGTCATGAACATCTTGTGATAGATGAAATTTTATATAATTTGGACTATATGATGAAGTATGTGTTTCAAGATAACCATATTTTTTATGAAAATACCAGTAAAGAAGTTCCTCCTATCCATATTATCCAACAAGTTTTCAATGCCATCAATAAACAATATTCTTGGATAGTACGAGAGAATACGAAAGGTTTTAAGGAAAGTAGCATTGGAAATGCCAAGATATTACTTGATGTTGTGTTTCTTATTGTCTTTGAAAAACCTACACATGGTCACACACCCCAAGATGAGAACACCAAGGATGATATCACTTAGAACTATGCATTCTGCCTAGCTAGGGGCATAAAACGATAGCGCTTGTTGGGAGGCAACCCAATAGTTATCTTTAAATTTTTGTTTCTAATTTCCGTCATTGTGTGATAACATGATTATTGCTATGGTAATTATTGTGTTTTTATGTTTATATTAGTGTTTGTTCCAAGTAAAACCTTTGAGATGACTTGAATGATAAGTAGAATTGATACGGTGCAAAAACAGAAACTTTTGCGTGCAGTGCAGAATTTCTCTGATTTTACTGGAACGAATTTTTTATCTGAATTTTTTACACAGTATTGGTACACAAATTCCCCAGGTTGTCCTAAGTTTTCAAAAAAATTGGAGTTACAGAAGTATGGTGTTTGCGCAGATCATCGTGGGTCGAGCGAAGCTGTACGAGGAGAGCAATGTCTTGGTGAAGAAGACGACCGCCATCATCGTGGAACTTATGGATGATAAGGAGAAGCTCCGCATCGAGCACTATCTGCTGATGGAGGAATCTGTGGCTGCTCTCAAGCAAAGTCTTGAGGATGTGAAAGAGAGCATCGACGCTCGCCATGAGAAATCATGCACCATGGATGCAATGACGAAGATGGAAGAGCAGAGGCGAGAGGATACGCAGTTCGTGGCGGCGATGGAGAAGGGGACAGAGGAACTCCACGTGCAGCAACCCATCATGAAGGTTGCTGGAGACTAAGTAGAGAGAAGCAGTAGTTATGATGTATGATGCTTATGACGCCTGTTTGTCTAGGTCTGTAATATTTTGTCTTAGAATTTGTAGATGATCCAGATTGGTAGAACTGACGTATCGCGCTAGATGTTGTTAAATGACTTGGTTTTTTTAAAATGAAATCGGAGGGGAGACGCTCTTTAGCTCAAAACAAAGCACAGAGCAGTGGCCCAAATTGTTGTATGTGTCTTCCTTCTTCTTTTGCCCCTGTGTCTTTATGGCGTTGCCGCATGTGGCATTTTAAATTATCCTGAATATGTAAGACAATTATTATCTGTTGTCATTGTCATCATATTATTTCGTTCGCAGGTAAATGTGTACAAGACAAATGATCAGTATTAGTATATAACAACTTTAACAAAATACACCTACAACAACACACACATATACTGAGCTCAGACACATAACCACTAGCTCTTTGATAGATGCATCTCTGGACTCATCAACAAGTAAAGCAAATTTACCAGCTTCAATATCCTCAATAATTCCTTTGGTGGTCTCTTGCGCAAAGCCTTGCATATATCGAATTGTATCTCATGTGCTGTCATTTGATTGTTCTCTCTTACATCCCCAAGACTATTTTCTACCTTTGCGCATTTCTTTATGAAGTCCAACAACTCTGTAAAGTTAACCTTATTCTTTGAGCTAGTAGATTCATCATGACCAAAAAAAAGCAGGAGCCTGTAGTAGCGAAAATTTGACAACACCCAATATGATCAAAAGATAAGCTTTGTATTATTCCTCTTGCTTCCTAGTACCCCTCTCAAACGCATGTGGTAGATTTTGCCTTTGATTTTTTAAATACATGTAATGTTGTTTAGATTTATTATGAGCACTATCATGCTTGCCAACATGTTGATTAAAAACTCTAGGCCCATCCTTCCAAGTTTTAAATCCATTTTTCATGAATGTCAATACTATAGTTTTTGGTTCTTGGTTGCTTAAAAATAAAAAAGCAAAGGTTGCTTTTTTCAATGCTATATTCCAACCATACACGATGATCATTGTGCCAATAATTATGAAAGATTATACCATTTGTACGTTCATATGTATGATTAGTTGGTTGGCATGGACCCTAATGTTCTCCCATCTGGCAAGATCTCTGATGTGCGCATCCAAATCCTCAATTAGAGTATTCGCTTACCAAGGTCGGTTCAATATCACCAGGCCTGAGTTGAGCCGTAATACAAGGGGCATTGTTGTTTAGGTTGAAGGCCATGTTTTCGTGGACCCCATGGATCAAACATGGAAAAAGACGTCATTGTTTTGTTCCTTTTACTCATCTTGCCTTTATACAAAATTATATAGATACAAAATTACTAAATTGGTTTCGCCATTTATAGAACTGCAAAATTATAAAACTAAGCGAAGGAAACATTATGGAAGGAGGAAGCCATTAAGAAATAAATATAATGTTTCAATCAAGGCATTAATGTGGAATTTTCCTAGCAAGAGAAGTTGGGAACTCGGAGAGCCACCAATGGGATGGGGGATACCTTTGTTGAGGCCGAATTAATGCTCACCAAGACCAGATTAGACGAAATTGAACAGGGCCGACAGGCTTGCAGCCTGTAGGGGAACCTGGGGTTTGGAAAAGCAAGCAACCAAGGATATGGAAAGGCACTACGGGAGCACTGTGCGATGGGCGCTATGACACGGGGCTGACCGGCGCCCGATTGGGCAAGGCGAACCCCAAGCGGCATGGCCATACAGGGCACGACGGCGAGCTGCGATGGCCCGACGGGCGGAAAGGTAGGGTTTCCCTTTGGGTCTGCAGTTCTTTTCCCATCATTAGCGATAGTTTCTTTCCCTCGACCGATTCTGCAGTTCTTCTTCTCTCCTCGATCTCTCGCGTAAACGTAGTATTGGGATGAGAACTTGGGCCTAGCTAGAGGATTAGGAGTGGACTGTTGTCGGTGCTAAAACCGGCGGATCTCGAGTAGGGGGGCCCGACCTGGTGATCTTGGCACGATGGTAACAAGAAGTAAAGGGGAGACGGTTTTACCCAGGTTTGGGCCCTCTCGAAAAGGTAAAACCCTATGTCATTCTTGCATGGTATTGATTGTGGATAGGGTACAAATTACAGGATGATCTACCCCGAGATCGTATGTGTAAGCTCTAATCTCTCAAAGCCTTACTTCTAGGGACTAAACTCCTTGGTTTATATAGGCACCGATGGTAACTATGGTTACATGTATGTCAGCTACAACTAGAGACCGTGTGCCGATCATTTGAATATGCCTTGAAGTGTACGTCAAATCTTCGGAGGATTTCATCTTGAGTACGCCAAGGGCCACGACCTGTATGGTCCATTCTTCAGTTGTCGGTGGGTCCTCGGCCCGGCCCACGAACGGCGGGCCGAGGTGGTGCGCGCCCCCTAATCCAGGACACCGTCAGCTGTGCCCCATGCCAATCTTTTCTAGATATAGGTTGGGTAAATTTCCCACGCCCTAGGCCATTCTCTGGGTTGTCTAGGCCCAACGCCGCATTTGTGTGTTATGGCACTGGCATTTCCTATTTGGCGCCGTCAACGCCGATTACACGCTAATTCGCCAACAGGCGCACAACCCCCTTCGTGCTGGGCCGGTCCATTTACTCTTTTTCCCTCTCTTTTTTTGTTAAACTTCAACAATAGAGCAGGCGCCGTGAGTCAAACTCGAAACTTTGTTCATATTCATAGTCTTTTTCTTGAAACACACCAAAATAAATCAAATTTGATGAACTTTTTTCAAAATCCAAGATTTTTAATTTCTACATTGATGATCTTTTTGAAATTTTTGAACTTTGTTTTCAAGATTGATGTTTTTTTTTTCAAATCCATTTTTTTCAAATTGGTTGAACCTTTTCAAAATTGATGATTTTTTTCAAATTGATGAACTTTTTCAAAAATCAATGACCTTTTTTAAAAACTCGTGATCTTTTTTCAAATTCTTGAACTTTTTCTCAAATTAGTGAAAATATTCAATTTAATGTTTTTTTTGAATTTGTGAACATTTTGAATACTTGACTTTTTCTAATTCGTGAACTTTTTTTTGAATAGGCCAACTCTTTGTTTTGCATGTCCCGAGCTGCCTTGGCAAATAGATTATCTGTCTTGGCACACTATCCTAAGCCCGGACTACCTTGAGTGCCCGCATGCAATATGCATGCATGCAATTAGTGGAGAGAAATAAAACGGAAAAACACGTCACATGAATGCGTCTCGTCTGCTGCAGATTCCATATGGCGCCGCATCGTTCAACCAGCAGATGCCGCTGCATGCTACCCATTGTCCTTTTTCTCTGGTGATATCATACGCATCAGTCTGATCATGCATCCATGCCTAGTCTAGCGAAGGTGTGATCCATGACTCTGCGTTGGGACTCTAATAATTTGTGTCACGGTGTGCCAGCACTTTTTCTGGTGCCGTCCGCATGCATACTATGCAGGGGCTACGACCTTTATGTAAAGCAAAGATTCGTATTCCTGACATATACTGGGTTATGCACTGTGGTGCGAATTCCACATCCAGTCGAGCATCGATAATGTGCCCGTATAGATCTGCTCTCGTCGTTCGTGGATCGATATATGTGGCTTGTCCTAGGGAGGGAGCCGATCTCACGCGCGATGACCGTAGCCTTTTTTTTTTTTTTGAATCTTGGTAGTTTCACTACCAAATTCATTGGTACTCTTGTAGCTCCCTTTTCTTCCTACTTACTTCAGGAGGGATCCGTCATCGATCTCATGTCCACCGGCACCGTCCGGGTTGCGGCCTCCGACGAGGAAGAGTAGAGATGGGAGATGGCGGGAGCTCAACTCCTGTGAGCTGGCTAGTGTCTCATGTCCTACTCTACCTCGCCGGTGGTCGGACCAACACTCCCGCGGAATGCAGCTGGCCGCCGCACATGGGCACGGCGGAGGCGGATGAGCTCCGGTTATTATCGTTTCATGTTGCATGTAATGGTATAGATTTGAGGTTTCTAATTTGAGGTGTTCGGTGTTACATAATACATTATTTGAGACTTAACTGGTCAGTGTCCGCGGGCGCATCCGCGGGCGTTTGAGGGGTCAGATTTACCCGCGGGTGTAGATGCTCTAACCCTAAAAATCCCCTCAATCCTTCTTATCGACACCAGCAAGCAACTCTCTCTTGCAGAACCTTACGTCTGCAAGAAGCGGCCACTGCACACACACACAACAATTGACCACAAGCTTGTTGGAAATATGAGCAATTTACCGACTAATTTAAGAGAAATAAACACTAGATAAAACATGATCATTGTAACAAAGACAACTAGTCATGCAAATTTGAGGAAAATAGCCACCATAACAGATGCAAGACTAGGTTGGCAAACTATAGGAGAGCAGGCAAAAATCATTTGAACATGTGTGTTAGAACAGAATAAATTGAGAACAGATACTAGACCAAGAAAGTCTAGTAGGATATCGAACAGAAAAGACACGAAGACATACTGAGCAGTGGCAGTAGCATTAGAGTTGACGTTGACGTTGTTGTCACCCATGTCGTCGAAGAGGTTGTCGGCGTCGGGGAAGAAGTCGTCGGCGTTCGTGGCGTCCGTGATGAAAAGGTCAGTAGTCGCACAGAGCGCTCCCCAAAAACCTTATCACCCTTCTCCCATACAAGACTCAAAGAGGTGGGGTTTCGGAGACCTACTGTCCCGAACTGCGGTGCACGCCGCAAGCCGGGATGAGGAAGAACCTAGCAGTAGCTCAGAGCTTTGGAACTGGATGGCATGAGGAAGGTGTTGGTCTTGTGTCTCTCTGAAGAGGAGCGACATGTCTTTTATAGGCACAGGAGAAGGAGGTGAATAAGCTGCGACAAAAGACAAAACGAAAAGACGGGAGACGAAGTGAACAACCATCAGCTGATGGGTGCAGCGTTCGTATTCAATCCCCACTACAGCAAAAACGTTTCAGCTCCCGTGCAACCTTTCACGTACGAATCATGCGTGGCAAAAATTTATACAACGGCTCGGCTCATTCTCGCAACCCAATGCGCGTTGTGACAAGGCGTGGCGTGGCTAGGCGGGCGGCAGAGAAAGAGTGCGCGTGTATGTCTCTCTCTTGTTCTCATGCTCATACATGTGGGGAAATAACCTCCCTTATAAAGAGGTCCAACTCCTACTAAGTGAGCAGTATGGGACTAAACTTTTGTCGCACCTTTTTGCTTCCATGAATGGGTTGATTGGGCCTCTGGGATTTATTAGGAATTTGGAAAATGCTATTGGGTTGGCCCATATATAGATCAAATTCTAGCAATACCCCACCAGATCCCAGAGGCACACAAAATTTTCCTTTGGTTCCAAAACACTGTTTATATACCGGTACTGCAGTAGAGACTGTTAAGTTGAACTTCCACCTAGAACTCTATGCTACACTAGTAAGCAACTTGAACAGTGGACTAGGCCTTGAACTACAAGTTTTCTGCGAATCAAGCTTCACACAAAGCCTTGACCGATATTGGGCTACCGTGGGACTTCCCCGTGGATGGAGCTGATGCGTCATACTCCAAGGCCTTTCATGAGTTTACTAGATAGCACCCTACTCCCATAGATTGCGATGTTTTACAATCAGACTCATATAGGTGTGCTCTTCAAAAGATGTTGTACAGGACAACATCTCTGCTTAGAACACATTGAGATATACATCAACCTGCCATGCAGATTAGGAAAGTACTATTCATCTTCATGGAGTGGTATTAATAATGGTAAGGATACTCTTCTCTCAGGGGACCAACAGCTTGTCAACCAGTCCTAATTCACGGGATCTCCGATCACATATAATAGGTTGCCACTGTGAACAACTCATATGGTGGGTCTCATACCCATCTCCTTTGATGCATTATCTGTCGCATTACGTGATAGACCCTTAGTAAAGAGATCTGCCAGATTTTTAGATGTTTGGCTAAAATCCAATGCAATAACTCCGGAGTTTCTCATTTTTCTGACAGACTTTAACCTTCTATGTACATGTCTTGATGACTTCATGCTACCCTTTGAGGTACTCACTTTGGCGATCACAATTTGATTGTCGCAGTTCATAACGATACCCGACACAAGTTTTTCAATAACCGGCAAATCATTCAAGAGCCGACGAAGCCAATCTTCTTCAACAGTACTTGTATCTAGTGTTGTGAGTTCTGCTGCCATTGTTGACCTCATTAAGATGGTCTGCTTGCAAGACTTCCAAGAAACAGCGCCACCTCCATGAGTGAACACATATCCACTCGTGGTCTTTATCTCATCAGCATCAGAGATCTAGTTTGAGTCACTATACCCTTCAAGTAACTTTGGATACCTATTGTAGTGAATTTCATAACTCGCAGTGCCTTTCAAATAATGCATAACTCTCTCTAGATCTTTCCAATAAACATCCCCTGGTTTTGAGACAAATCGGTTCGGTTTGCTTACAGAGATGGCAGGTCTTGTAGCGCTGGCTAACTTCATAAGCGAGCCAATAATATGAGAATATTTCAAGTAATCTCTCGTAATACTTTGATTCTTTCGAAGCAACACACTATCATCATATGGTGTTGGAGAAGGCTTGCAGTCACTATAGCCAAAGCGACTCAAGATCTTTTCCACATAGTGAGATTGAAGCAATGTAATCCCACGATCATAATCTCTCAATAGCTTGATGTTCAGAATGACATGAGCTACTCCTGAATCCTTCATCTCGAAACAACGAGATAGGAAATCCTTGACCTCCTTAATAACATTAAGATTTGTCCCGGAAATTAATATGCCATCAACATACAAGCAAAGGATGACTCCCTCGCCCCCACCATGGCGATAGTACACACATTTGTCAGCTAAGTTTACGACAAAACCTGCTAATGTTAAAGTTCTTTCAAACTTCTCATGCCACTGCTTAGGTGCTTCCTTAAGTCCATACAAAGACCTCAACAATTTGCACACATTTCGTCCCTAACCGTCCACTATAAATCCATATGGTTGTTCCATATAAATTTCCTCGTCCAACCCTCCATTTAGGAAAGCAGTCTTAACATCCATTTGAAGGATGGGAAGCCGTGTGAGGCAACCAGTGAAAGTAGCACTCGAACAGTGGTCAATCAAGCCACGGGTGAGTAAGTTTCAAAGAAGTCTTCACCTTTCTTTTGGGTATAACCCTTGGCCACGAGTCGTGCCTTGTACTTATCAATAGTACCATCAGGCCTAAGCTTCTTCTTGAATACCCATTTGCATCATATAGGTTTGCACCCATAAGGACGATTAGTTATTTCCCAAGTTTCATTTGCCAAGATGGAATCCATCTCACTACAGACAGCTTCCTTCCAGTAGTCAGCATCTTTAGATGCATAGGCCTCTGAAATAGAACTGGGAGTATCATCTATGAGATACACAAGAGAATCATCACCAAATGACTTTGTAGTCCTCTGTCTCTTGCTCCTTTTAGGAGTCTCATTGTTGTCCTCCACATGATCTTCAAGATGATGCATCAAAATGGTAGGTTCAGAAATTGCAACTACATCCCTAATCGATGAACTAGGCAACTCCTGATTTGATGAGCTACCCATATCCTTCATGGGAAAGATATCTTCAAAGAAAGTCGCATCATTCGACTCCATGATTGTAACTACATGCATACCTGATACATCAGATTTTACAGTCAAGAATCTATTGCTAATGCTATGAAAAGCATAGCCGAGGATAACACAATCCACAGTTTTGGGTCCAAGCTTGCACTTCTTTGGAATTGGCACATTGACTTTCGCCAAGCTGCTCCAAGTTCGTAGGTAAGAGAGTTTTAACCTTTTCTTCTCCCATTCCTCGAACGGAGTTATCTCTTTATTCTTCGTGGGAACTCGGATTAGGACATGACATGCAGTCAATATCATCTCCCCCACCATGCCTTGGAGAGACCCGATGTGTCTAACATGGTGTTAACCAAATCAGTTAGAGTACAGATCTTTCTTTCGGCTACTCCATTAGACTGAGGTGAATAGGGAGGCTCCTCTCCTGGATTAACCATATTCCGAACTAAAAGAATCAAAATCATTGGAAAAATACTCTCCACCAAGATCGGACCTAAGCCTCTTGGTCTTTCGATCAAGTTGGTTTTACGCTTCAGCTTTATTGATCTTAAAAAGTTCAAAGCCTCATCTTTTGATTTCAGAAGATACACATGGCAGTATCTAGTGGAGTCATAAATTAACATCATGAAATATTTATTTCCACCTTTTGTCAAAACGCCATTCGTTTCACAAAGATTTGAATGTATGAGCTCTATTGGTGCCAAATTTCGTGTTTCTGCAGTTGTATGATATTTAAGAGATTGCTTAGCTTGCACACAAACTTCACACTTAGAACCCTTGACAACGGTGAAATTAGGAATTAAGATCAACTTGGCTAACCGCGTCATGCAACCAAAGTTAATATGACAGAGATGGGAATGCCAGACATTTGATTCACTATTGCTGCAAACATGATTAAAAACTTTATTACACACATCTGACAAAGATAGTCTGAACAAGCCTCCCGACTCATAACCTTTACTAACAAAAGATGCAAACTTGGACACTACAAATTTATTGGACTCTAAAACAAGCTTGTAGCCATCTCTACACATAAAAGGTCCGCTAACAAGGTTTTTATTGAGGGAGGGGACATAATGCACGTTTGTCAGCCGCACGATCTTCCCCGAAGTAAACTTCAGATTGACCGTGCCAACACGACGCACAGTTGCATTTGAATTGTTGCCCATCAGCATGGAAGTAGTCCCTGCGGCCTGATGAGTAGAAAACATGAAAATATCACCGCATACATGTACATTAGCACCCGTGTCAATCAACCAATCAGGAAAACGCCATACTGAGAGAATAGTGGGAAGTATTACCGTACCCAACATCCTTCATCTCGGTGTAACCAGTGACAACATTGGCGATCTTGTCTCCTTTCCCATGTTGACGCTTGTCATAGCGGTTAGGGCAACTAGGAGCCCAATGATCAGGATCTCAGGAGACATGACAAACACCTTTCTTCTTGCCAGTCTTCTTCTTGAAGTTGGTGTGCTGCGAAGCCTTGTTCTTCCCATCAAATTTTCCTTTAACATCAAACGTGCCCTTGTTCCTGAACTTGTGGGGCTGGAAGTTTTTCTTCTACACTAGATTGGAACTAGAACCTCCCTCAATACCTCAAGCATGGATGTCTTTTGCTCTCGCCTTTTCTTCCACATCAAGAGTACCAATGAGATCCAAAACGGAAAACTCCTGCCTCTTATGTTTCAGAGAGGTAACAAAGTTCCTCCACGAGGGAGGAAGCTTAGTGATGATGCCTCCGACAACAAACTTGTCCTGTAACATACAGTTGAAGTGCTCAAGCTCTCTAGCAAATGACTATATCTCGTAAGCTTCCACAAACACGGAGCGCGCATCAGTCATCTGGTAGTCATAGAATTGTTCCATGATGTACAGTTGAGTGTCAGCATCCGAGACCCCAAACTTGGCCTCCAAGACCCCAAACTTGGCATTGAGTGTGTCCCACATATCTTTGCATTATCAATTGATGCATAAGCATCAACTATGTTCTCACCAAGAACACTCAAGAGAGCAACCTTAAACAAGGTATCAGTTTTCTGAAAAGCTTGTTCCTGTTCAGGATCAAGAACTCCTTTAGGTTTGCCAAGAGTAGCGTCATAGTGATGTCTACTACACAACTTGTTCTTGTAGACTCGTGTTGGGCCTCCAAGCGCAGAGTTTTGTAGGACAGTAGCAAATTTCCCTCAATTGGATGACCTAAGGTTTATCAATCCGTGGGAGGCATAGGATGAAGATGTTCTCTCTCAAACAACCCTGCAACCAAATAATAAAAAGTCTCTTGTGTCCCCAACACACCAAATACAATGGTAAATGTATAGGTGCACTAGTTCGGCGAAGAGATGGTGATACAAGTGTAGTAATGATAGTAGATATTGATTTTTGTAATAGTAACAGTAAAAAACAGCAAGGTAGCAAGTAACAAAAGTGAGCACAAACGGTATCACAATGCTTGAAAACAAGGCCTATGGTCCGTACTTTTGCTAGTGCAATCTCTCAACAATGCTAACATAATTGGATCACATACCATCCCTCAACGTGCAACGAAGAATCACTCCAAAGTTCTTATCTAGCGGAGAACATAAGAAGAAACTGTTTGTAGGGTACGAAACCACCTAAAAGTTATCCTTTCCGATCGATCTATCCAAGAGTTCGTACTAAAATAAAACCAAGTTATCCTTTCCAATCGATCTATCTACGAGTTCGTACTAAAATAACACCATATGATACGCATCAACCAACTCTAATGTCACCTAGATACTCCAATGTCGCCACAAGTATCCATGAGTTAATTATATGATACGCATCAAACAATTTCATATTCATAATACACAATCCAACACAAAGAACCTCAATGAGTGCCCAAAGATTTATACCGTAGAAAGTAGGACGAAAACGTGCATCAACCCCTATGCATAGATTACCCCAATGTCACCTCGGGAATCCGCGAGTTGAGTGCAAAGACATAGATCAAGTGCTCTCAAATCCATAAAAGTATTCAATCCGATAATAATGAAATCTCAAAGGGAAAACTCAATTCATCACAACAAGATAGAGGGGAAAACACCATATGATCCAACTATATTAAGAAAGCCCGCGATACATCAAGATCGTGCCAAATCAAGAACACGAGAGAGAGAGAGATTAAACACATAGCTACTGGTACAAACCGTCAGCCCCGAGGGTGGACTACTCCCACCTCATCATGGAGACCATAGGGATGATGAAGATGGCCTCCGGTGATGATTTCCCCCTCCGGCAGGGTGCCGGAATGGGGTCTAGATTGGTTTTTCGTGGCTACAGAGGCTTGCGGCGGCGGAACTTCTCATCTAGGGTTATTTCTGGGGGTTTCTAAATATATAGGATTTTTGGGCATCGGTTTCACGCGAAGATGGGCCACGAGGGGCCCACAAGACACCAGGGCACGCCAGAGGGGGCTGGCGTGGCTTGGGACTACGTCGGTATTTCCCCAAAGAGGAAGGCATGATGCAGCACAGCGACGGTAAGTATTTCCCTCAGTTACGAAACCAAGGTTATTGAACCAGTAGGAGGATCACGACCACCTAATAAGCAGTACATGCACACAAACAACAAATACTTGCAACCCGACGCGAAAGAGAGGTTGTCAATCTCTCTACGGTAAAAAGATAGATTAGGTAGTGATAGATAGGAGAGATAGATCTCTCAAGAACACAAAATAGAAAAGGCAAATAAAATATGCAGCAATATGTTTTTGGGTTTTTGGTTTTGTAGATCTGAAAACAAAGATGCAAAAAGATAGATCGGAAAGCAATATGTTGGAAAAGTAGACCCGGGGGCCGTAGGATTCACTAGTGGCTTCTCTCATGAGTATAGCGCACGGTGGGTGAACAAATTACTGTTGGGCAATTGATAGAAAATCGAATAGTCATGACGATATCCAAGGCGATGATCATTATATGGGCATCACGTCCAAGATAAGTAGACCGCCTCCTGCCTGCATCTACTACTATTACTCCACACATCGACCGCTATCCAGCATGCATCTAGTGTATTAAGTTCATGGAAAAACGGAGTAATGCAATAAGAACGATGACATCATCTAGACAAGATCTATTCATGTAGGAATAGACCCCATCTTGTTATCCTTAATGGCAACGATACATGCGTGTCTTGCTGCCCCTTCTGTCACTGGGAAAGAACGCCGAAAGATCGAACCCATCACAAAGCACCTCTTCCCATGGCAAGAAAAATCGATCTAGTTGGCCTAACTAAACCAAAGATTCGAGGAACAAATCATGCATATAAGAGATCAAAGAAGACTCAAATAATATTCATGGATAGAAACTGATCATGAACTCAAAATTCATCGGATCCCAACAAACACACCGCAAAAGTTTACATCAAATAGATCTCCAAGAGACCATTGTATTAGAATCATAAGAGAGAGAGAGAGAGAGGAAGCCATCTAGCTACTACCTACGGACCCGTAGGTCTATGGTGGACTACTCACGCATCATCGGAGAGACACCTATGAAGAAGATGAACCCCTCCGTGATGGTGTTTAGATTGGATCTCGAGGTTCTGGAACTTGCGGCGGCTGGAATTATGTTTCGTCGACTCCCCTAGGGTTTTTGGAATATTTGGGAATTTGTAGGCATTAGAGGCGGTGGAGAGGGGCCCCAAGGAGGGCACAACCCATCAGGGCGCGCCGGGGCCCCCCTGGCACGCCCTGGTGGGTTTTGGTCTCCACGGCCCACCTCTCCGGCACTTCTTTGGCCCACTGGGTGTCTTCTGGTCCAGAAAAAATCTCCAAAAAGTTTCGTCGCGATTGGACTCTGTTTGGTACTGATATTCTGCGAAGTAAAAAACAAGCAAAAACGACAACTGGCACTTTGGCACTATGTCAATAGGTTAGTCCCAAAAAATGATATAAAGTTGTTATAAAATGATTGTAAAACATCCAAGAATGATAATATAACAGCATGGAACAAGCAAAAATTATAGATACGTTAGAGACGTATCAGCATCCCCAAGCTCAATTCGTACTCGTCCTCGAATAGGTAAATGATAAAAACAGAATTTTCGATGTGGAATGTTGCCTAACATGTTCATCTCATATTCTTTTCTTTTGTATAGCATGGGCATTTGGACTTGTAAATGATTCAAAGCAATAGTCTAGTTTTTACATAATGACTTCAATACTCAAGCATGTCAACAAGCAACCATGTCTTTCAAAATATCAACACTAAAGAAAGTTATCCCTAGCCCATCATGCTCAATCATTGATCCATTCATGAAACATACTCAAATATTAGCTATGCCCAATGCTCAAGTACGATCATGGTGCCCCCTAGTTGGTGCTTTATAAGAGAAGATGGAGGCTCAAAGTAAAATTAAAAATTGCATAAAGTAAATAGATAGGCCCTTCGCATAGGGAAGTAGGGAGGTGCCAGAGCTCAAGGTTTAAATTGAGAGAGAGAAAATATTTTGGGTGGCATGCTTTTCCTGTCAACGAAAACGACAAAGTAGCTCACAATACTTTCCATGCTAGATATATCATAGGCGGTTCCCAAACAGAAAATAAAGTTTGTTCCTTTTTCCACCAAACTTTCACTTTCCATGGCGGGCCGTATCCACGGTTGCCTTCCATACCAACACTCTCCAAGGAATTTATTATTTGGCAACATAAAATAAATATATTTTTTTTCTTTTTCATTTCGGGAAGGTGCATCCCTATTACCGCCGCACTCTCGTGCAATCACAAGTGAATAAACACTCATCTTGAGAATAACACATCTAGCATGGAAAAATATTGGACACTCCCTAACGTGGCTTGGACTGCGTCGGTATTTCCCCAAAGAGGAAGGGATGATGTAGCATAGCGACGGTAAGTATTTCCCTCAGTTATGAAACCAAGGTTATCGAACCAGTAGGAGGATCACCACCACCCAATAAGCAGCACCTGCACACAAATAACAAATACTTGCAACCCGACGCGAAAGAGAGGTTGTCAATCTCTCTACGGTAATAAGATAGATTAGGTAGTGATAGATAGGAGAGATAGATCTCTCAAGAACACAAATGAAAAGAGTAAATATGCAGCAATATGTTTTTGGGTTTTTGGTTTTGTAGATCTGAAAACAAAGATTGCAAAAAACGTAGATCGGAAAGCAATATGATGGAAAAGTAGACCCGAGGGCCGTAGGGTTCACTAGTGGCTTCTCTCATGAGTATAGCACACGGTGGGTGAACAAATTACTGTTGGGCAATTGATAGAAAATCAAATAGTCATGACGATATGCAAGGCGATGATCATTATATAGGCATCACGTCCAAGATAGATAGACCGACTCCTGCCTGCATCTACCTCTATTACTCCACACATCGACCGCTATCCAGCATGCATCTAGTGTATTAAGTTCATGGAAAAACAGAGCAATGCAATAAGAACGGTGACATGATGTAGACAAGATCTATTCATGTAGGAATAGACCCCATCTTGTTATCCTTAATAGCAACGATACATGCGTGTCTTGCTGCCCCTTCTGTCACTGGGAAAGAACACCGCAAGATCGAACCCATCACAAAGCACCTCTTCCCATGGCAAGAAAAATCGATCTAGTCAGCCTAACTAAACCAAAGATTCGAAGAAGAAATATGATGCTATAAGAAATCATGCATATAAGAGATCAAAGAAGACTCAAATAATATTCATGGATAGAAACTGATCATGAACTCAAAATTCATCGGATCCCAACAAACACACCGCAAAAGTTTACATCAACTAGATCTCCAAGAGACCATTGTATTGAGAATCATAAGAGAGAGAGAGAGAGAGAGGAAGCCATCTAGCTACTGCCTACGGACCCGTAGGTCTATGGTGGACTACTCACGCATCATCGGAGAAGCACCTATGAAGAAGATGAACCCCTCCGTGATGGTGTTTAGATTGGATCTCGCGGTTCTGGAACTTGCGGCGGCTGGAATTGTGTTTCGTCGATTCCTCTAGGGTTTTTGGATTTTCTGGGAATTTATAGGCTCGATAGTCGGTTGAGGGGGGTGCCCGAGGTGCCCATCCTCCACCAGGCCGCGCCAGGGGGCCTCTAGCGCGCCCTGGTGGGGGATGGCCACCCTGGGCCCCCTCTTTTGGTGTTCTTTGGCCCATCTTCTTTCTTCTGGTCCATAAAAAATCCACAAAATCCCCGCAGCGTTTGGGCTCCATTTGGTACTGATTTTCTGCGAAGTAAAAAACAAGCAAAACAGCAACTGGCACTTTGGCACTATGTCAATATGTTAGTTCCAAAAAATGATATAAAGCTGTAATAAAATGATTGTAAAACATCCAAGAATGATAATATAACAGCATGGAACAAGCAAAAATTATAGATACGTTGGAGACATATCATTCCCCACCGTTTCATGAGCGGTACGAGCACACAAAAGAGAAAATTTATTTGGAAAATTTAGAGATGGCACATACAAATTTGCTTGGAACGGCACGGAAATACCGCATATAGGTAGGTATGGTGGACTCATAAGGCAAAACTTGGTTTAAGGATTTTGGATGCACAAGTAGTATTTCTACTTAGTACAAATGGAGGCTAGCAAATAGATTGAGAAGCAACCAAACCAAGAAATGAAAATTCACATAAGTGAGCATTGAACATAACTAACACCAAATAACGCACCACAAGTAGGATGTAACTTCATTGCATAACTATTGACTTTCATGCATGCATAGGGAATCACAAACCTTAACATCAATATTCCTACTAAAGCACAATTACTCACTAACATGACTCACATATTACTATCATCATGTTTCAAAACTATTACAAAGAATCAAGTTTAATTTTACCAATGATCTTCATGAAAGTTTTTATTATATCCTCCTTGGATATCTATCACTTTGGGACTAGTTTCATATATTGTCATTGCTTTTTGGCAAGCTCAAACAAATTTAAGTGAAGCACATGAGCATAAAGATTTCATCTCTCAAAAAGGTATAAGTGAAGCATGAGAGGATTTCTTCAAAATTTACTAACTCTCAAATTGATCTAAGTGAATCATGAGAGTATTTCTACAAAAATTTCCAAGCACACCGTGCTAAAAAAGATATAAGTGAAGCACTAGAGCAATTCTATAGCTCAAAAAGTTTAAGTGAAGCACATAGAGCAATTCTAAAAAGTCATAGCATGATTTTGGCTGTCTCAAATAGGTGTGTCCAGCAAGGATACAAGTGACAAACTAACAAGCAAAGCAAGCAAAGATACAAGACGCTCCAAGCAAAACTCATGATATGTGACGAATAAAAATATAGCTCCAAGTAAAATACCGATGGTCGTTAGAAGAAAGAGGGGATGCCACTCGGGGGCATCCCCAAGCTTAGTTGCTTGTTTATCTTTGGATATATCTTGGGGGTGCGGTAGCATCCCCAAGCTTAGGCTCTTTTCACTCCTTATTCCTTCATCCATCGTGATCTCACCCAAAACTTGAAAACTTCAATCACAAAAAACTCAACAAAATCTTCGTGAGATCCGTTAGTATAATAAAGCAAATCACTACTTTAGGTGCTGTTGCAAACCCATTCATATTTTATTATTGCATTATACCTACTGTATTTTAACTTTACCATGGCTCATACCCTTCAATATAACCCATAGATTCAGCAAAACAAGCACGCAATGCAACGAAAACAAAATCTGTCTTAAACAGAACAGTATGTAGTAATCTGTACTCTAACCATACTTCTGTAACTCTAAAAATTCTAAAAATTTAGGACAACGTAAGGAATTTGTATAGAAACACTGTGTTAAAATTTCAGCTCAAGATCACGTTCTACCAAAAAACGAAAATTCATATACTTGACGCAAAGTTTCTGTTTCAGATTCAGCATCGCTTCTACTCATCCTATGAATCATCCTAAAGGCTTTGCTTGGCACAAACACTAAATAAACCATAAAAACACAACCATAACAGAGGCATAATTGTGTAAACACTCAAAAACAGAAAGGAAAAAAGCAAAAATAAATTTATTCATTGGGTTGCCTCCCAACAAGCGCTATCGTTTTACGCCCCTAGCTAGGCATAACGCATAGATTCAAGTATTATCATCTTTGGTTTTCAATTATTCAATCACACAACTAGATTTATTCAAGGATTTGGTATGCATATTCTTAATGACAACACTCCTAGGAAGAAAACCAAAAAATTCATTCTTGTAAATAGGGCCTCTTATGATTTCAACAAAGTCGGGGTGAATACTAATCATTTTAAGATCCCCCTTGTGACTACTAGGTGTGGCAACTTTATTCTTTATGACTTGTGTGGTCTTGGTAATTTTTACGGGAGTTTTTTCAATAGTTTTGATATAAGAAAAAGCTGAACCCAAGTTACTAAAAAATTCTTCCAACTTATCAATCCGGTACGGGCTCTCTTCTACCCTTTCATTAACTACGGGTTTCTTTTCCTTTAACAATTTAAAAGCATCTCCCGCCTTAGACCCAATTTTATTAGCAAGATCATGCATTCTCTTATCCAAATTTTCAAGATGTTCCTTGGTAATCATGTTTTTTACAATAGCATCCAATCTCTCCATAACGTGTTCAAGAGTTAAAGTTGTTTCATTGACAATAAGAGGGGGTGATCCCACTAAACTTCCCATAGCATTAAAAGCATCCAAAGATGGACACATCAAGAAATTCCCACCGGTAATCGTATCAAGGACGAATCTGTACCAAGTGGTGATGCCAACATAAAAACTACGAAGAAGAACAACGGTAGATTGCTTATGGATAGATCTATTATGAGCATTGCAAATCCTATACCAAGCATCTTTTAGGTTCTCCCCTCCCCTTTGCTTAAAATTAAGAACCTCGTTATCGGGAGTACACGCAATAAAGGAAGAACTAGCCATAACGACAAAGCAAGAGATCCGGCAAGAAAAGGGCAAACGAAAAAGAGGGCGAATAAAACGGAAAATTGGTGAAGTGGGGGAGAGGAAAACGATAGGCAAATGGCAAATAATGTAATTGCAAGGAGATGAGATTTGTGATTAGGAACCTGGTAGATAATGATGGAGTCCCCTCGGCGCCCACGATAGGCACGTAGAAGAGACCGCTTCCTCCCCAGCAATGGCGCCAGAAATTCCTTTGACGTGGCTTGAGACTGCGTCGGTATTTCCTCAAAGAGGAAGGGATGATGCAGCACAGCGACGGTAAGTATTTCCCTCAGTTATGAAACCAAGGTTATCGAACCAGTAGGAGGATCACCACCACCCAATAAGCAGCACCTGCACACAAACAACAAATACTTGCAACCCGACGCGAAAGAGAGGTTGTCAATCTCTCTACGGTAAAAAGATAGATTAGGTAGTGATAGATAGGAGAGATAGATCTCTCAAGAACACAAAATAGAAAAGGCAAATAAAATATGTAGCAATATGTTTTTGGGTTTTTGGTTTTGTAGATCTGAAAACAAAGATGCAAAAAGATAGATCGGAAAGCAATATGTTGGAAAAGTAGACCCAGGGGCCGTAGGATTCACTAGTGGCTTCTCTCATGAGTATAGCGCATGGTGGGTGAAAAAATTACTGTTGGGCAATTGATAGAAAATCGAATAGTCATGACGATAACCAAGGCGATGATCATTATATAGGCATCACATCCAAGATAAGTAGACCGACTCCTGCCTGCATCTACCACTATTACTCCACACATCGACCGCTATCCAGCATGCATCTAGAGTATTAAGTTCATGGAAAAACGAAGTAATGCAATAAGAACGATGACATGATGTAGACAAGATCTATTCATGTAGGAATAGACCCCATCTTGTTATCCTTAATGGCAACGATACATGCGTGTCTTGCTGCCCCTTCTGTCACTAGTAAAGAACACCGCAAGATCGAACCCATCACAAAGCACCTCTTCCCATGGCAAGAAAAATCGATCTAGTTGGCCTAACTAAACCAAAGATTCGAAGAAGAAATACGAGGCTATAAGTAATCATGCATATAAGAGATCAAAGAAGACTCAAATAATATTCATGGATAGAAACTGATCATGAACTCAAAATTCATCAGATCCCAACAAACACACCGCAAAAGTTTACATCAAATAGATCTCCAAGAGACCAATGTACCGAGAATCATAAGAGAGAGAGAGAGGAAGCCATCTAGCTACTTCCTACGGACCCGTAGGTCTATGGTGGACTACTCACGCATCATCGGAGAGGCACCTATGAAGAAGATGAACCCCTCCGTGATGGTGTTTAGATTGGATCTCGAGGTTCTGGAACTTGCGGCGGCTAGAATTGTGTTTCCTCGACTCCCCTAGGGTTTTTGGAATATTTGGGAATTTATAGGCATCAGAGGCGGTGCAGAGGGGCCCCGAGGAGGGCATAACCCATCAGGGCGCGCCGGGGCCCCCCTGGCGTGCCCTGGTGTGTTGTGGTATCCACGGCCCACCTCTCCGGCACTTCTTTGGCCCACTGGGTGTCTTCTGGTCTAGAAAAAATCACCAAAAAGTTTCGTCGCGATTGCACTCCGTTTGGTACTGATATTCTGCGAAGTAAAAAACAAGCAAAAAACAGCAACTGGCACTTTGGCACTATGTCAATTGGTTAGTCCCAAAAAATGATATAAAGTTGATATAAAATGATTGTAAAACATCCAAGAATGATAATATAACAGCATGGAACAAGCAAAAATTATAGATACGTTGGAGACGTATCAGGGGCTGGCGCACTCTGGTGGGTTGTGGCCACCTCGTGGCTCTTCTGGCCCTCCCACAAAGCTTCTAGTGCCTCTTTTGTTCCAAAAAAATCGTCAAACAGTTTCGTTGCATTTGGAGAACTTTTATTTCTGCACAAAAAACAAAACCACGGTAGTTCTGCTGAAAACAGCATCAGTCCGGGTTAGTTCCATGCAAATCATACCAAAACCATATAAAATTATTGTAAATATGGCATGAATACTTCATAAATTATAGATACGTTGGAGACATATCAGCATCCCAAAGCTTAATTCCTACTCGTCCTCGAGTAGGTAAATGATAAAAGAAATAATTTATGAAGTGTGAATGCTAGCATAGTGCATAAGTTTGATCAATGATAATTTCAACCACTTTTCCTAGCATCATAACAGCAACTCTTTCTCATAAAACTCATCATGGTAAAGTAGCAACCAATTCACATGTTATGGTTCAAACAATGAATTCTCTTAAAACTTAACAACCTATGTTCTTAGTCACCAAACAATTGCAATTCAACTTATTCTCAACAAAGTCTAAGTAAGAGCTCCACATACTCAATCTTCATATAATCTTCTATGATTGGTAGTACTCAAAGCATATTTTTAGAACAAATGGCATCCATCGAACACAGAGAAAGATAGGGGCTTAATGTTTCGCCTCCCAACTCATTTATCATAGAGATAATTGTCAACAATAATAAGTCATGATCAAATATATTTGACTGGCCATATGTGCCTAGATCTTTCCCCACCACATGATGCTTGCCAACTAGAGAATAATTGAGGTTGAAATGAGAATGCATACTATTGACTCCTGCATAAAAGTAAATACTGAAAGGTAAAAGATAGGCCCTTCGCAGAGGGAAGCAGAGGTTGTCATGCGCTTTTTGGTTTTGTATGCACAATCCCTTAATGCAAAAGAACGTCACGTTATATTGCCCCTTATGATAGCAACCTTTATTATGCAGTCTGTCGCTTTTATTACTTTGCCATCACAAGTTCGTACAACGCTCAATTTTCTCTTACACTAAATGATCAAACACATTTAGAAGCAATTTTTATTGCCTTTTTGCACCGATGACAACTTACTTGAAGGATCGTATTCAATCCATAGGTAGGTATGGTGGACACTCATGGCAAGAAACTAGGTTTAAGGGTTTTTGGATGCACAAGTAGTATCTCTACTTAGTACGAATTTTTGGCTAGCAAAAGATCCTAAGCAAACACCACATGTTGGAGGATCCATAACAATATAACTTCTATGCAAATATACACAACCATAACTCATTACGTTGTCTTCCTTGTCCAACTTCAACTAATTTGCTCAAGTTTGAAAATAATTAATGGGTATTCACAATCATAGAAGATGTCGAAGATGATATATTTGTATGTGAAAGTTCTCTTCCTTATACTAATCATTCACAAATTGCTTGTATGACCAATATTGTGATTGTCAAGCTTCAAAAGATTTCACTTTCTAAACCCAATGTGAAGCTACTACAAGGCATGATATGAACATATAATTTCAACTTCATTGTATTCAATTCATTCACTAATTTACTCATAGGATATAAGTGAAGCACAAAGTAAATGACAAGCTACTCCAAAAAGATATAAGTGAAGATCAAGCGAGTAGTTAAGTAAATGGGTAGCCATTTGAGAACTCTCTCTCATCTAAAAACTTTTAGATCTAAGTATTTTATTAAAACAGCAAGCAAAACAAAATAAAATGACATTCCAATAATAGCACACATCATGTGAAGAAGCAAAAACTTAGGCTCAACCGCTACTAACCGATAATTATTGATGAAGAAAGGTGGGATGCCTACCGAGGCATCCCCAAGCTTAGATGCTTGAGAATTCTTGAAATATTATCTTGGGATGCCATGGTCATCCCCAAGCTTGAGCTTTTGTATCTCGTTCAATCCTCTTATATCCCGGTTTCACCTAAGTCTCAAAAACTTCATCCACACAAAACTCAAAAAGAACTAGTGAGATAGGTTAGTACACATAAGAACAAATCAACACTTCATGTAATGCCAAGACAAGTTGCACAACAATTTTAAAACATCATATACTGTTTACTATCGTTTCCACAATTTATATCTACCAATATAGGCTATGGAAACTATAGGATAAGTAGATAACAAAACTATGACAGCAATCTGTCCAAACAGAACAGTCTGTAGAAATTTATTAAAATAGTGTACTTATGTAACTCAAACAATTATGAACATTTAGGACGTGATAAATAATTTATATGACAACACTGTGTAAAAATTTCAGAAACTTTCCATGTTCCAGTAAAATATGAAAATTCAAACACTACAGAGAAAGTTTCTGTTTTTAGACAGCACACATGAAACATGCAATGCAAGCATCCTAAGGAAATTCTTGGAACTTTTTATTGAAAAAAAAGATTATAAATAACACCTAACATAAAATAACAAAATATAATGACGATCCAAGCAAAGCACATATTATGTGACGAATAAAAATATAGCTCTAAGTAAGATATACCGATAATGTTGAAGACGAAAGAGGGGATGCCTTCCGGGGCATCCCCAAGCTTAGGCGCTTGAGTCTTCCTTGGATATTTCCTTGTGAATTCCTTGGGAATCCCCAAGCTTAGGGTCTTGTCACTCCTTATTCTCCTCATATCAGTGTCTCACCCAAAACTTGAAAACTTCAATCACACAAGACTTAACGGAACTTCGTGAGATGGGTTAGTATAATAAATAAAGATCATTCACTTAGGTACTGTCAAGACAAGATTCATAATTGTTCTCACATAATACCTACTGTATTATACCATTCACATAATTTATATCACTGAATATAAGCTATGGGAACACTAAAACAAGCAAACTATGCATGCAAAACAGAATCTGTCAAAAACCGAACAGTCTGTGAAGATCTGTAGTATAACCATACTTCCCTGTCTTTACAAATTCTTAAAAATTAGGACAACCTGAAGAATTTGTATATCAACACTGTGTAAAAATTTCAGATCATTATCACGCTCCAGTAAAAAATGAAAATTCCTGTTCTGGAGTCAAAAGTTCCTGTTTTGGTTCAGCATCAATTCTACTCATCTTGTGAGTCATCCCAAAGGCTTTACTTGGCACTTTATTGAAATAAAAGGCACAAAACATGATTACTACTGTAGATTAATCATGTTAACACACAAAAACAGAAAGGAAAAGTGTTGGGTTGTCTCCCAACAAGCGCTTTTCTTTAAAGCCTTTTAGCTAGGAATGATGATTTCAATGATGCTCACGTAAGAATAATATTTGAAACATGCAAGGGAGGATCATGAAATACATGACAAGCACATTTAAGTCTAACCCACTTCCTATGCATAGGGATTTTTTGTGCAAATAATTTATGGGAACAAAAATCAACTAGCATAGGAAGGCAAAATAAACATAACTTTAAAACTTTGAACACATAGAGAGGAAACTTGATATTATTGCAATTCCTACAAGCATATATTCCTCCCTCATAATAATTTTCAGTAGCATAATGAAGGAATTCAACAATATAACCATCACATAGGGCATTATTTTCATAATCCACAAACATAGAAAATTTATTACTCTCCACATAAGCAAATTCCTTTTCATCCATGGTAGTGGGAGCAAACTCAACAAAATAACTATCATGAGACACGTGATTAACATAACCACATTCAATATATCATAATGACAAGTTTCATGGTTACTATCACTCTTTGTAGCATACATGTCATCATCATAATCATCATAGGTAGGAGGCATGCCATCATCATAATAAATTTGCTCATTAAAACTTGGGGGACTAAAAATATCATCTTCATCAAACATAGCATCCCCAAGCTTGTGGCTTTGCATATCATTAGCATCATGAATATTCAGAGAATTCATACTAGCAACATTGCAATCATGCTCATCATTCAGGGAATTGTCATTAAGTATTTTCATAATTTCTTCCTCTACCAATTGAGCACAATTTTCTGAATCCTTATTTTCACGAAAGACATTATAAAGACGATACAAATGATGCAACCTAAACTCCATTTTTTGTAGTTTTATTTTATAAAAACCAAACTAGTGAAAAACAAGAAACTAAAATATTTAATTACAAGATCTAAAGATATACCTCCAAGCACTCACCTCCCCGGCAACAGCGCCAGAAAAGAGCTTGATGTCTACTACACAACTTGTTCTTGTAGACTCGTATTGGGCCTCCAAGCACAGAGTTTTGTAGGACAGTAGCAAATTTCCCTCAAGTGGATGACCTAAGGTTTATCAATCCGTGGGAGGTGTAGGATGAAGATGGTCTCTCTCAAACAACCCTGCAACCAAATAATAAAAAAGTCTCTTGTGTCCCCAACACACCAAATACAATGGTAAATTGTATAGGTGCACTAGTTCGGCGAAGAGATGGTGATACAAGTGTAGTAATGATAGTATATATTGATTTTGGTAATAGTAACAATAAAAAACAGCAAGGTAGCAAGTAACAAAAGTGAGCACAAACGGTATTGCAATGCTTGAAAACAAGGCCTAGGGTTCGTACTTTCGCTAGTGCAATCTCTCAACAATGCTAATATAATTGGATCACATAACCATCCCTCAACGTGCAACGAAGAATCAATCCAAAGTTCTTATCTAGCAGAGAACATAAGAAGAAATTGTTTGTAGGGTACGAAACCACCTTAAAGTTATCCTTTCCGATCGATCTATCAAAGAGTTCGTACCAAAATAACACCAAGTTATCCTTTCCGATCAATCTATCTAAGAGTTCGTACTAAAATAACACCATATGATACGCATCAACCAACTCTAATGTCACCTAGATACTCCAATGTCACCACAAGTATCCATGAGTTAATTATACGATACGCATCAAACAATTTCAGATTCATAATACTCAATCCAACACAAAGAACCTCAAAGAGTGCCCCAAGATTTCTACCGGAGAAAGTAGGACGAAAACGTGCATCAACCCCTATGCATAGATTACCCCAATGTCACCTCGGGAATCCACGAGTTGAGTGCCAAGACATAGATCAAGTCCTCTCATATCCATAAAAGTATTCAATCCGGTAATAACGAAATCTCAAAAGGAAAACTCAATTCATCACGACAAGATAGATAGGGGAAAACACCATATGATCCAACTATATTAACAAAGCCCGCGATACATCAAGATTGTGCCAAATCAAGAACACGAGAGAGAGAGAGAGAGAGAGATTAAACACATAGCTACTGGTACAAACCCTCAGCCAAGAGGGTGGACTACTCCCTCCTCATCATGGAGACCATAGGGATGATGAAGATGGCCTCCGGTGATGATTTCCCCCTCCGGCAGGGTGCCGGAATGGGGTCTAGATTGGTTTTTTGTGGCTATAGAGGCTTGCGGCGGCGAAACTTCTCATCTAGGGTTATTTCTGGGGGTTTCTGAATATATAGGATTTTTGGGCGTCGGTTTCACGCGAAGATGGGCCACGAGGGGCCCACAAGACACCAGGGCGCGCTAGAGGGGGCTGACGCGCCCTGGCGGGTTGTGGCCACCTCGTGGCTCTTCTGGCCCTCCCACGAAGCTTCTAGTGCCTCTTTTGTTCCAAAAAAATAGTCAAAAAGTTCCGTTGCATTTGGAGAACTTTTATTTCTGCACAAAAAACAACACCAGGGTAGTTCTGCTGAAAACAGCGTCAGTTCGGGTTAGTTCCATGCAAATCATACCAAAACCATATAAAATTGTTGTAAATATGGCATGAATACTTCATAAATTATAGAAACGTTGGAGACGTATCACATAGCAGCTCATGGTTTGAAACCATAGAACGGCTCTCACACGCCACCTCTTATAGTCCACAGCTTCGAACATAAGAGGCATCCTGGAAGCAGCAAAACCACTCGGGGTAAATTGCCTATAATAAGGTTTTTGGATTGTTGGAAATATATGAAATTTACCAAATGATTTAAAAGAAATAAACAATAGATAAAACATGATCATTGTGACAAAGACAAGACTAGTCATGCAAACTGGAGGAAAGTAGGCCATCATAACAGATGCAAGACTAGGTAGGCAAACTATAGGAGAGCAGGCAAAAATCATCTGAACATGTGTGCTAGAAAAGAATAGATCTAGAAGAGATACTAGACCAAGAAAGTCTAGTAGGATATCGAACAGAAAAGACACGAACACATACTTAGCACTGTTAATGTTGAAATATGAGGTGGGCCTAGGGCCCATCTAACAATTTCAGAAAATCTACAAGGGCCCATGTGGGTTATATGGCACTAGGGGAGTGGGAAGTTTAGTACCACCCCGGAAGTTGGAGAGGAGTTGGACCACCTTATAAGGGTTTCTCTTCTATATGCTATTGGAGCTTGAGAAGAGAAGAGGCCCTCGCGCACTCGTCCTCCGCCGCCTGCCTCGCCACGCCTCGTCACGACGCGCCGCAAGTTGCGGGATTGAGACGAGCCGAGCTCATACCTACCGCTTGTTTTTGCCGGTCAGGAACGGAGAATACCTAACGGATGCGCCATGATCTGAGATGTCAAATCGTGGGTTGTTACCTACTCGAACGTGGGTCCAGCACACGTCTCTCCACCCGGACGCGCCTATATATTCGAGGCATCGGCCAACCCTAGCCGCCACGAGATCAGATCACATCTGCTCCACGCGCACCGCCATGTCGTTCCTTTTGTTGCTGCTGCCGCCGGCGACTCCGTCCCATTCACCGCGTACACGGTTGACGAGAGAGCAGGCCTCCGAAACCTCGCCTCTCCGGATCCTGTACGGGGAGAGGGGCGACTAGGTTTTTGGGGAGCGACTACGCGACTGCTCGCCTCTGTTCGACTACTTCATCTACGTCTGCGTCGCCTTCGTCATCACAACAGACGCCGAATGTCTCGCCGCCGAGAAGCTTGGAGCCGACAAGAAGGCGGCCAAGGATGCTGTCGCCGCCACTACCGCGGCTGCGGCCAACTGGCCCATTGGAGGGTATAACTCGCTTATCCCGCTCCTGCTATTTCTGTGTTAGGCGTACTGATGATTTGCGTAGATATTTCTACTATCTGTCTAGTACGCGATAAGATGATCAAATATCAGTATGTGTTTAGCACTATTAGTGTCATGCTAGTGATTTACTCGTGGATTAATTTAATCGAAAAATTGTCTATTTACTCAACAATCCAAAAACCTAATCTGTGTAGGAATTTTTCGAGTAATGGTTTTGCTGCTGCACTGAAACCGGATAAGTTTACTGGTATGTATTTTAAGCGTTGGCAGACCAAAACCACCTTATGGCTCACGGCTATGAATGTGTTCTGGGTAGCCGGTGTTACTCCTACGGGAACGATCACTCCTAAACAGGAGAAGGCGTTCAAGGAGGCCACCGTCTACTTTCTCGGAGCAGTTCTTAGCGTGATCGGAGTTAAGCTGGTTGACACATATTTACGTGTGCGGGTTGCCAAGGATTTGTGGGAGGCACTCGAATCTAAATTCGGGGCCACCGATGCTGGTAGCGAGATGTATGTTATGGAGCAGTTCCACGATTACAAAATGATTGAGAACCGTTTTGTACGGGAACAGGCTCATGAGATAATATGCATTGCTAAGGAGCTTGAGGTTCTTAAATGCAAATTACCGGGCAAATTTGTCGCGGGGTGTATAATCGCTAAGCTCCCAAATTCCTGGAGGAACTTTGCTACCACTCTGAAACATCAGAGGCGTGAATTCTCAGTAGAGGATGACATCGGCCATCTGAGTGTTGAGAAGAACTCGAGAGCAAAGGACACGCACGGAAAAGGGGTCGAAAGTCCTTCCGTCGCTAATATGGTACATCAGAAGAACTTCAACTCACAAAAGTCCAAGGGAAAGAATTTTGTCCAACAGAATACCGACTTCAAGAACAAGGAAAAGAAGACCTTCAAGAAGAACAAGAAGGGAGATGGTTACTTCACTTGTGGTTCAGAGGAACATTGGGCCAACAAGTGCCCAAACAAGTACAAGAAGTCAGGGCAGGACAACAAGTCTGCCAATATGATTGTGGGCAACAATGAAAGTAGTGCATCTGGGTACGGTAATTTATTTACTGTATTTTCGGTTTGTCAATCCACCGATTGGTGGATGGACACGGGTGCAAATATTCATGTGTGTGCTGACATCTCATTATTCTCTTCTTACTAGATCACAGGCCACGGGTCCGTATTGATGGGGAATGGCACGAGTGCTTCTGTTCTTGGTGTTGGCATGGTCGATCTGAAGTTTACTTCGGGAAGGATCGTGTAGCTGAAGAACGTGCAGCATGTCCCCGCCATCAAGAAGAATATCATTAGTGGCTCCCTTCTGTGTAGAGAATGGTTTAAGTTGGTCTTCGAGTCTAATAAAGTAATTGTTATGAAATATGGACTTTTTGTTGGAAAAGGTTATGAATGCGGAGTTCTATTCCGCCTTTCCAATGCAGATTTTTGTAATAAAGTCGTAAACAATACTCATGTGAGTGTTAATGAATCTAAAGTTTGGAATTCATGTCTTTGTCATATTAGTTTCGGTGTTATGACGCGGCTAGCAAAAGTGAATTTAATCCCGAGTTTTACATTAGGCAAAAGATCTAAGTGCCATTCGTGTGTGCAAGCAAAGCAACCTCGCAAGTGTCACAAGGCTGCGGAGGAGAGACACTTGGCGCCATTAGAACTCATACATTCTGATCTCTGTGAGATGAATGGTGTGTTGACTAAAGGTGGAAAGAAATATTTCATGACATTGATAGATGATTCCACTAGATATTGCTATGTGTATCTGTTAAATACTAAAGATGAGGCTCTACACTACTTTAAAATCGATAAGGCAGAAGCTTAGAACCAACTTGAAAAGAAAATTAAACGAGTCCGGTCAGATCGTGTTGAAGAGTACTTCTCTATTGAGTTCGATTCTTTCTATGCGGAACACGTCATTATTCATGAGAGAATGCCTCCCTATTCACCCTAGTCAAACGGGATTGTCGAGCGGAAAAACCGTACTCTAATTGATTTCGTTAACGCCAGGTTAGATACACCGGGTTTATCCAAGGCATGGTGGGGGAGGCTATATTGACTTCATGTCATGTCCTGACTAAGGTTTCGACAAAAGATAATGAGGTCACTCCCTATGAGAAGTGGTCGAAGAGAAGGACAACACTCTCCTACTTACGTACTTGGGGCTATTTGGCGAAAGTCAATGTGCCGATCCCCAAAAAGCGTAAGCTTGGACCAAACATCGTGGACTGCGTTAATTTGGGCTATGCTAAGAATAGCGTTGGCTATAGATTTCTAGTAGTGAAATCTGAGGTATCTGACGTGAAGGTCGGTACGATTATGGAGTCTAAGGATGCTACATTCTTTGAGGATATTTTCCCCATGAGAGATATGCAAAGCACTTCTAGACAGGAATCTGAGGAGACTCTTGAGCCTGCCATTCCTATGGAATATTATGAACAAACACATGATGAATATCCTAAGGAGGATGACGAGGAAACCCTTGGTAAGGGCAAGAGACAAAGGACTGAAAAGACCTTTAGTGATGATTTCCTCGTGTACCTCGTGGATGATAATCCCACTTCTATTTTAGAAGCTTATGCATCTCCAGATGCTGACTACTAGAAAGATGCGGTCCGTAGCGAGATGGATTCCATCATGGCTAATGGGACATGGGAAATTACTGAGCGTCCCTATGGTTGCAAACCATTGGGATGTAAGTGGGTGTTCAAAAAGAAGCTTAGGCCCGATGGTACAATTGAGAAGTACAAGTCTAGGCTTGTGGCCAAGGGTTAAGCCCATAAAGAAGAAGAAAATTTCTTCGATACTTATTCACTTGTGGCTAGACTGACCACCATTCGAGTACTACTCTCGTTGGCGACCTCGCATGGTCTTCTCGTCCATCAGATGGATGTTAAGACGACCTTCTTGAATGGAGAGCTAGACGAGGAAATCTATATGCAACAGCGAGATGGCTTTGTAATAGATGGCCAGGAAGGAAAGGTGTGTAAGTTGCTGAAATCTTTATCTGGCCTGAGACAAGCACCTAAGCAATGGCATGAGAAGTTGAATACAACTCTGTCATCTGTTGGCTTCGTGGTTAATGAAGCTGACAAATGTGTATACTATCACCATGGTGGGGGCGAAGGAGTTATATTGTGCTTGTATGTTGATGTCATACTGATATTTGGAACCAACCTCAAAGTGATTGAGGAAGTTAAGTCCTTTTTGTCTCAGAACTTTGAGATGAAGGACCTTGGGGTGGCTGATGTTATCTTGAACATCAAGCTTTTGAGAGATGATGAGGGTGGGATTACACTTCTGCAATCCCACTATGTTGAGAAGATTTTGAGTCGCTTTGGATATTCGGACTGCAAAATTTCTCAAACACCATATGATCATAGTGTGCTGATTCGAAAGTTCGCAGGCACAACTAAAGATCAATTGAGATACTCTCAAATTATTGGTTCACTTATGTATCTAGCGAGCGCAACGAGGCTTGACATCGTGTTTGCTGTGAGCAAACTGAGCCGGTTTGTTGCCAATCCGGGTGATGTTCATTGGCATGTTTTTGAAAGAATTATGCGCTATCTGAAAGGTACTATGAACCACAGACTTCACTATACCAGATACCCATCGGTACTTGAAGGGTATAGAGATGCGAATTGGATCTCTGATGCTGATGAGATGAAGGCCACTACTGGGTATATGTTTACCCTTGGAGGTGATGATGTTTCCTGGAAGTCTTCCAAGCAAATAATCTTAACGAGATCGACAATGGAAGCAGAATTAACAGCATTAGACACATCTGGTGTCGAAGCAGAATTTCTTCGAGATCTTTTGATGGATTTGCCAGTGGTTGAGAAGCCGGTTCTGGCTATCCTTATGAACTGCGATAATCAGACAATTATTGTCAAAGTAAAGAGTTCAAAGGACAACATGTACTCCAACAAACATATAAGAATAAGATTGAAAGCTGTCAGGCGTTTAAGAAACTCCGGAGTGATAGAGTTGGATTATATCCAAACGGCTAAGAATCTGGCAGATCCCTTACTAAAGGGCTATCACGTGTTGTGATAGATAATGCATCGAGAGACATGGGTATGAGACCCACATGAGTTGCCATGCATGGTGGTAACCCAACCTATGTGATCGGAGATCCCGTGAAGTAGGACCTGGGAAAACAAGCCAGTGGTGAACTGAGGAGAGTAACTTTACTTATAACCCACTCCGTTGGAGATGCAATACTCTCGGATACTGTATGGTAGGATGACTACTGTCTTAACGTGTTCTAAAGCTTATATGTAAGCAAGATGTTGTCCTACAGAGCGATCTTTGGAGGAACACACATATATGGGCCTGACTGCTGGTCACACTCTATGAGATTGGGGTGATCTCTAGTAAGCCCAAGAATAGGCCAGGAGTGTGACTAATATGCTCCACCCGAGGGGTCGGCAGCCTAGTACTAGTAAGACGTGTGGTCAAACTTTTTTGACGCCAAACTGACAATTCAAGGCATAGTCCATTGTTCAGTTGTGAAAGAGTATAGCTACGTGCTCTAGGTGGAGCTCAATCTTAACAGGCCTTTACTGAAATGCTGGTATATCAAAACAGTTATTGGAACAAAGGACATAATGGGTCTTTATAAAGGTTTCTCTTCTACATGCTATTGGAGCTTGAGAAGAAAAGATGCCCTCGCGCACTCCTTCTCTCCCGCCCGCCTCGCCACAAGCGGGATTGGGAAGAAGAAGGTGAATAGGATGTGACAGAAGACGAAATGAAAAGACTCATTCCTCATACATATGGGGAAACAACCTTCCTTATAAAGAGATCCAACTCCTATTAAGTGAGCAGTATGGGACAAAACTGTTGTCCCACCTTTTGCCTTCTATTAATGGGCTGAGCGGGTCTTCAAGATTTATTAGGAATTTTAAAAATGTTATTAGGCTGGTCCATATATATAGATCAAATTCCAGCAGCAAAGTTCACCACACACACAGTCAGAGCTCCATCCATCACCTCGTGTCGTCCACGGCCATGGCGCAAGGGCAAGCATCACGGGTGACGAGGGAGGCCGTGCCCACGGTGTCCCGTGTGGCCATCATCGGCAGTGGGATTAGCGGGCTCGCGGCCGCCAAGCAGATGGCGGCCTACGACCCCGTGGTGTTCGAGGCGACGCCGTCCGTGGGCGGGGTGTGGAAGCACTGCGTGTACCGCACCACGCGCCTCCAGACGCCGCGCCCGAACTATGAGTTCTCCGACTACTCATGGCGCAACCGTGATGACCCGGTGTTCCCGACCCACACCGAGGTCGTCGACTACCTCGAGGGCTACGCCGACGCGTTCGACCTCTGGCGCTACATCTCGTTCGGGTCCAAGGTGGTGGACATCAAGTTCCTCTGCGGCGCCGAGGCCGGGTTCACCGAGCTGTGGAGCGGCACCGGCAAGGCCCCCCTCCAGGGCAAGCCAACGTGGGAGGTCGGGGTCGCCACCGGCGGCTCCGATACTGTTCAGATACCATATATACTTTGTATGCTTGCTTTGCATGATTGGTTTTACATACTGTGCACCGTGTTCTGACAAATTCAACCGACCTCACGCGCCAGTATTACAAGTTCGAATTTGTGGTGATGTGCACGGGGAAGTACGGTGACGTGCCGCGGATGCCCGTGTTCCCGCCGGGGAAGGGGCCGGAGGTGTTCAAGGGGACAGTGATGCACTCGCTGGACTACTGCAAACTGAGCAAGGAGGAGACCGTTGAGCTGATGAGAGGAAAGAAGGTTGTGGTGGTTGGGTACCAGAAGAGCGCTATCGATTTAGCCAATGAATGTGTTCAGGCAAACCAAGGTGCGTAAACGTACACTCCCATAAGTAGAATAGCTACTACTGTATGCATAGTTAGCTGAAATTTTGTCCAAATTTTCATGAGAGTAAAGTGCAAATTTTTTTATCCCTCAACTTGTGACAAGTGTGACTTTTGTCTCTGAACTTTTTTCAAGTGTGCAACCTTCATCCTTTAACTCTTACTAGCAAATGAGCCCGTGCGTTGCAACGGATGAAAAGAAAACACACTCCCTAACCTAATAAGCATGACTCGAGACTTCAATAGCTTTATGTCCTTTATTTCAACACATGAAATTCCATCTATGTTTTTATTTATCCTTCTTTCCATTCTCGTCGACGGTGGCCTCAGTGTTCACACAATCACAACATGTTTGAATGTTGCCAATCTTAAGACGTATCCCTCTCGGTATAGGATGATAAATCTATTTTTCCTGTGAGGTTTTGATGAGGCGTGCATGCGTGGATCTAGATATTTTTTCGGTTCTTATCCTGGTTTTTCCGAAGTGTTCATTTTCAATTTGGATCAGCACCAGTATGAAAGAAAGACTCACCATACATTGTTGATTAAGGTTTCATAGAAAATAACATTTTTAATGGTTAACAGGTAAAATAATATCATATTCGGATTCTATATATTTTTCTAATCAAATTTCATATATAACATGTTAAATTTAAAGTTGAGGTTTACAAGATATGAATTTTTGAAAAAATAATTAATATGTATTGCGGGTTCATTATCACAAACTTAAGGGGTTTCTAAAAAATAATATGACGGGTTAAGAATACCTATTTTCTTTATTAATAGGTATAGAATGGCGAGTATATTTAGTCTCTGACAACAATATTCATCGTCAAACTCGGTTTTGACTTGACGTGGCACTGTTTTGTTCCCATCATCACCTTAAGGCCGGATAGGCCCATATGTCATTCAGAGAATCTCTGTCCCTCCTCTCTGATCCTAAGGTGGCATAGGCCCACGCGTGATTGAGGGGCTCTCAAAATAGCATGTGAGCAGATGCCCCCTTTGAGTGAGTGTGGCCACAACTATGCCACTTCAAGTCAAAACTGAGTTTCATAATGATGAATACTGTTGTGAGAGATTAAATCAACCCGGTATTAAGGGATGGAGATTGCACCCAGACGTGGCCAAAAACTGTGTCACGTCTAATTAAAATCGTGTTTAACCGAAGAATGTCGCTGTCAAAGACTAAATCTATTCGGGTATTAAGAGCCACACTTCTCCATAAGTTGAGGGGTGAAAATTCACTTTACTCATCTCCTAAAACATGGATCGGTCGGTTAACCGATTGTGTTTCCTTTGCTTTGTTTTGTTTGTTTGAAGGCGAGGGAGGGCAGGCGTGCACGATGCTGGTGCGGACCCTGCATTGGACGGTGCCGTCATATTCCATCTGGGGCTTGCCATTCTTCCTGTTTTACTCGACACGCTTCTCCCAGCTCTTCTACGAGCGGCCCAACCAGAGCTTCTTCAGATCTCTCCTCTGCCGCCTCATGAGCCCACTGATATATGCATATGCATCGGCATACGCAGTATGCCTTAATTTGCTGGGGCTGGCTTTTGTCACCGACATGAACCAAGTCATGCATGCATGCATGCACAACTTTGTCTACTCGTCACAACGTGGTGTTCTTTGAATTTTGGTTGTGCAGCGGGCAGGGGTATCGAAGTTCATCGAGTCGTACCTGTCGTGGAAGCTGCCGCTGGGCAAGTACGGTCTCACGCCAGATCACCCCTTCGTCGAGGACTATGCCAGCTGCCAATTGACCTTCCTCCCGGAGGGCTTCTTCGACATGGCGGACCGCGGCCTGATGCGCTTCAAGAGGGCCCCCGGCGGTTGGTGGCTCTCTGAGAACGGCGTCGTCCTCGAAGACGGCACGGAGGTGGAGGCCGACCTCGTCTTCCTCGCCACCGGCTTCGAGGGCAAGGACAAGCTCCGCGAGGTCCTCCCCAAGCCCTTCCGCGGCGTCCTCGTCAACAAGTCATCCATGATGCCCCTCTACCAGTACGTGTACACTGTACAGTAGTACGTGTCATCGTCTAGCTACACGTGCATGTGCCCGGTGGCTGATGACTGACTTGTTTGTGCAGCGGCACGATCCACCCGCTGATCCCGAACATGGCGTTCGTGGGGTTCGTGGAGAGCGCGTCGAACCTGCGCACGTCGGAGCTGCGATGCCGGTGGCTGGCGGGGCTGCTGGAGGGGCGGTTCGAGCTGCCGAGCGTGGAGGCCATGATGGGGCACGTCAACGGCGAGGCCGACGCCATGCGCCGCACCACGCGGTTCTACCGCCGCCACTGCATCTCCACCTACAGCATCCACGACAGCGACGGCATGTCCGCCGACCTGAGCTCCGCCACGCACAGCAAGGGCAACTGGATCGCCGAACTCTTCGCGCCATACAACAAGGAGGACTGCAAGGAACAGTAACTACATTTACTCAGACGGCATCAATAGACGAGCGGTTGAGTACGTACGTGATTCTGGGTTATCGTTAATAAGAGTTTCTATACACGTACGTAATATGCTTCATCAGTATTGTATGTATAACTTGATTATGTCTCAGTCGATACTATATTCGTGAGATTTTATGTTGAGATCCATGTGAATTTTTCTTTTTAACTTTCTTTTACATGTTGTGTTATTTGACTGTGACTTAGTTAAGTCTTAAGTCAGCTAAGACCTAGCAACACCCTTATACGTAGTACTTTGTACATTGTAAGAGTCGTTATTCTGATAGAAAAATCAGCCTGCTTTATAGATGAACCTTGCAAGCAATGGCGATTCTAGTAGGGGGCTTTAATAGGCTGAAGCCTATCTTCCAAAATCCTGTTTCAGCTAAATATATAATATGACAATTACATCAAGGTGTTTTACATGCAACAAGTGCAACACATTTGCTAATTAGGCTTAGTAATTTGACGTTTTGAGCCTACCCTCTATTGTCATGCTAGATTCGTCCCTGCTTGCAGGTTGTTATTCTTGTGCCATTAGCGTAAGTTGTTAGGGCTTCATTGTATGGAGTTGAGTGTCATGTCTGAATCAAGGACGCGTTCGGTTAAGGAGTAGCCCGCGACGACAAGATCGATCGATCTTAGGGCATCTCCAACGCCGACCTGCAAATTCTCCGGTATATATCATCGGTTTTATGTCCGGACGTGGTCCATGGACATGATACGGGAGGGTGCAATCCAGCTAATTACAAAATATCCGGCTGGGAGAAGAAAAATAGGTGGGGACCATGCATGTGGTGGGATATTTGTGGATTACTGTCCGGTTGAGAGTAGAGAGAAAAGGACATCATGCATGTGCGGATGAGAGGAGAGAGAGAAGAGAGGGACCATGCATGTAATTGGTCAATTGCATGTTTAGACTCCGGCAAAACTCCTCATGTTTGTCTTCAAAATACCGGAATTGACACGTCCGGACAGTTTTGCGGACTAATACAGGTCCCCATTAAATTACAAAAATAAACAAATATATTTGATCGAGCATATATCGGTGTTTTGCGGGTCTCCTGGAAAATGCCCTCAGAGGAGTATTCCAACTGGAACTGGACAATAATGTGGATGGCAGAGCACGTAGACTCTAGTAGGTCCTTGTGTTATACTGCAATGTATGATTCATCCTGTACGCCCCCTGTAGTGTTCTTTTCAATGTAACTGTAGTGGTTTTATGAGCATGCAATGAAATTCGTCATTTCGTTTAATGTTCTGCAGCAACTGAACTCCGGTTAACGTGTGTTTGCCTGCTGCATGCGTCGTTAAGTACATACAGTACTAGTAAGCCGTACGCATGTAGGGGCGCTCGTTTACTTTAGTAGAAAAATGTTTGAATAGCGCGTCCAGCTTATGTTTTTACCTTCACCAGTGCTTTATCTCACCTAAGTTGAGTATGCACACGTGATTATATGCACTCCACAAGATCTTATAAAGTATAAGTAACTAGAATTTGGATCTTATAAAGTATGAGTAACTAGAATTTTCCAAACGACAACTTCCGATCATTGGAGCAGGAACTACAATTGATAGAGCTTTAAATTTATTTACTAGTTGAATGCCCGTACGTTGCCACGGGCAACAAATTTGGACATGAAGAAAATGATCAAACTATGCAGCTTATGACTGTTACAACAAATGTTGCATACTCATTAACAAAAAAAAACTTACTTAAATTCTAGGTGAACATATTTATCATCATGAGTCAAAGTTATAAAAATGGTTCTATTCTTAGCCAAATCTTGTACAACATGAGAGGAATTGGCTTCACATTCATGATCATTGTATGCTAGTAGGTGTACCAACACATTTTAGGTCCATTGGTAATATGCCCTAGAGGCAATATGTATTAATGGTTCATGATCACTCTGTAAAGAAATATAGGAACAATCACTATTGGTTCCTATATGTACTAACACCATTGGTTCATGATCACTGTTGGAAATATGCCCTAGAAGCAATAATAAATGCTTAGAGGCAATAATAAATGGTTATTATCATATTTTCTTGTTCATGGCAAGTGTTTATTATTCATGCTAGAATTGTATTGGTCGGAAACTTAAATACATGTGTGGATACATAAACAACACCATGTCCCTAGTGAGCCTCCACTAGGCTAACTCGTTGATCAAAGATGGTTAAGATTTCCTAATCATAGACATGCGTTGTCATTTGATACCGGAATCACATCATTAGAAGAACTAGTCGTGAACCCATGCATTTGCACATGCTAGCTTTTAACTGCATTATAGTTAGCATGCATGAGTTCATGAAAAAGTTGATTGTACATGCATTATTTGGGAGTTGGAAATATATAGCAAAATAATTGTACATGCATTATTTGGGAGTTGGAAAAATATAACGAAATAAGTGTACTAAAATATTGTTCATATGGTGTAATTATTTTCTTCGTATATAGCAAACATGGATAATTCCTTCAATGATACATAATTAGGTGATTAAATGCATGCAAAAACTTTCACGCTCTGTTGTAAACATGTTATGTTTACTCATAGCTAAGATGGTTATTGACGTAAGATTGTGTGTGTGTGTGTGTGCGCGCGCGCGCGCGTGCGCGCATGCGTGTGTGTGTGAAATAAAACATGTAGTGGGGAAATATAGTTGTGTGTGCGGTGGCGCGTGCATGTCAGGTTACAAAATTGACTTAAACTGAATTGATATCGATAAACATAGAGCAAGGGTGCTAAGGTTGTACTTGCATTTTTTTAACTTATTCAAACATCGACATGTTGGAAATAACTTGCAACACAAGTGACAATACAACAATTGAATTCGTATGGAGTCACAAATCCGAGAAACAACAACTTTGCATTAGTCTCCAGCATAGTAACTCGTCATGCTGATAGATAGAGGAGAAGCCTAGTTCTTAAACTCCGTAGAAAAAAAGATGGTGACTCAGAATTAGAATGACACAAGGAGAGGAGTAAAAAGAATCTTACATTCTCTTCCACAATCATTCCCTTATGTAACTAAAGCATTTCTAGACTCAACATCGACCAATTTGGCTTGGTAATCCTACAGGCAGCCAAGCTTTGATACCAAAGCTATCGAGACCCCGATCCTAAGTCACATAGATCTAGCATGTAACACCTCATATCACTTTGGCCTCACGCACGGTATTTCCATGGCTGCAGCCATTACCTTGGTCAGGACCGTTTGCATCTTTTGGCTCACGTATATGATGATGTCGCTAGCATATATATGCTAGAGAACCCGGGTCGACATGATTAGTTATAAACCAAAGTGGCACAAACATACAAGGACAGACATAGGTAACCCAGCAATGCACGTGTCGGTCAACAGCGGGTGTAACTGAGTCAGAGCAAGCTCCAAGGACTCTGGTAAACACCGCGTGACATTTCCCCGTAGGAACAGACAGAGGAGCAAAGAAGGATACATGTCGGTGAACTACCTAGGCTCAATGGAAGCATAAATAGGCATTTCCCTGTAAGGAAGGCTACCATAGGCATACAACTAGGAGTCGAACCCCACACATAGCAATACATATCACATGTACGCATAACATGCAAGTATGTATTGGTACAACATGGCATCACAACATAACTCAAGTATAGATAAGACTCGAAAGAGAAACATAGTATGATATTACAAACATGGGTCACATGTAAACCTGGGCATAGCCCGGGCCGGGCCCGGTTTCGGGCCGGGCTTAAAAAAGCCCGAACGGGAAAACTCAGGCCCGAGCCCGGCCCGGCCCGGCCGTCGGGCCTAACAAAATCGGGCCCGAACCCGGCCCGAACCTACAAAGCCCGGTAAAGCCCGCCCAGTCCGGCCCGATCTAGGCTTAAAAATTGCGTTTCGCAAGCCCGAGCCCGGCCCGGTTTGCTCTTCGGGCTCACTTTCCAGGCCCGAGCCCGGCCCGTTGGCACGATCAGGCCCGGTCCGGCCCGGGATTTTTGGGCTGGGTCGGGTCGGGCCGGCCGGGATGGGCTGCCCATGCCCAGGCGTAGTCACATGACCCGTCATACAAGTCATACAAGCAACAGAAGCATAAACCTATCTGAGTACAGAGTTGAAAATAAAGAAGGCTAGAAGGCTTGTCTATCTACAAGACCCTCCATAGGAACCAGACCTCCGTCTGGGATTCCCAAGCTACTTGGTCAACATCGAACTCGTTGTTGAAACAAATAGTAAGACTAACGTCTCCTCTGTAAAAACATAAATTAAGCAACCGTGAGTACAAAGGTACTCAGCAAGACTTACATCAGAGCTATCTACTTATGCATAAGTATCAACAAGATGGTTGTGGAGTTCATTGTGGCAAGCCAGCTTTGACTCTTGGCTAACTTGTACTACGACTACGAGTACTTTCTTTAAGGTGAGAGAGCGCACACGAGTCCACATAGTCACCACATCAATACATCAATATGGATCATCTCCCGTCTCCGTCTCCCAATGAGATTGCCATCCATAGCACTCACACTTATCTTGCGCATTTTAGAATATCCATTTAAAGATATCTATGAACCATATAAGTTTCCAAGTAGTCCATATACGCGGACGCGGCTATTCGAATAGATTTATAACCCTGCAGGGGTGTACTTCTTCACACACGCTCTCACCACTTACCACCATATACACTTCATGTACCTTGGCAACCTTCAAGCGGAAGCACTGGCGACGGCGTCGGCCACAACCGGAAACCACACAAGACTCTAGTCTAGGTTTATCGCTTATCTGAGACTAAACCCGTAACGGAAGTCCGGCCGAAGTTTCCATTACGGCCTCAAACGATGTGGCAGGGTTCCCAAGCCCACCTCGACGGATGGAACTATGCTTTGTACACCGGGCTATGGTGCCTAGTCTGTCCCAAGCCCACCTGTACCGGGTCCCACCTGGTAGACTACTAGCACGGTCAACAAACACCGCAAACTAGTTGCAACTCCTGGACAGACATCAGGGCGATTAATAAGCCGAGAGGGCCGAGTTATCGAAACCCAATGTGTGGTAGTAGCTAGTCTTGGATAACGTACACAGAACTCAGTTCTTAAGGACGGTCCCAATGAGACAACCCGCATCTATGGAGATAGCTGCTCTAGCTACAGTTTTAGATAACCCCCCCCCCCCCACCCATTTCATAAAGTATATGACCTGGTTTAACAACGGTTACCCAATATTCGGGGGACCCCTTTCCCGAGCCCATACGTGTTTCCATGGGTCTTAGTGTAACCGGTTTGTTGGGAAATATACGTACCCATTTTTTTTCCACCACGACGTGCATATTGTGTTATTGCTCTTCGTCCTGCTTCTATATGTCTCGCCGTGATCCAAGCGAGTTCAAGTGTTTGAAGAGCATATCTAGCAGTTCTTGAAGAATGAAAAAACCCGATCACTTCTTTTTGGTAGTTTAGACTAAATTCTTTTGTTCCTTGATGCTCAATCAAACCCTCTTTTTTAAAGATGGAATCTTCCTCTAGGCTCTCGTATTCGTCATGTGAGTCTTCTTTCGAGTCTTCCTCTAAAGTACCATATTTGAAAATAGATTTTTGACGGAATCAAAAGGACTTATCTGGTAGAATCGTAACCATAGAATACGACCCTAATCAAAATGCACACATTTGTCTCATACAATATGGGGATGGTGAGAAGAGATATATTTTACATCCCAAAGGGGTTATAATTGGAGATACTATTGTTTCTGGTACAAAAGTTCCTATATTAGTGGGAAATGCCCTACCTTTGAGTGTGGTTTGAACTATTGATTTACGTAACTGGAAGTAACCAATTAGGTATGTACTCCTACATGGCCTCTCATCGCTACGTTTACCAAATCGGGTTCACACATTTAGCTCTCACACAGTAGGACATGAACACAACCATTCCAATTCATCGCCCAAATGGATCAGACCCGACACAAAGCAATCATGGGTGAGTAGTCACATCATGTATCAAGTAATTCCTACTCATTTTAAGAGGTTTAACTATTTACTATGACAAAGATAGGTCATGCAAAGGAATGGGTTCAACTACCGCAACATATAGCAGTTGAATCATTGTTGTCCTAATGCAGTAAAAGAGAGAAAGAGCGAGAGAGTGGGATTTTATTGGAATGCTCAAAGGGGGTATGCTTGCCTAGCACTTCTTAAGATAGTACTTCTCTTCATCAGTGTCATCGATCTCAACGCCGGAACAACGTCTATCGAGAGAGAACAAACACCGGCAAACAAGAGGGAACAACATTCAATGCATGCAATGCACATCCAAATATATCTGGTGTCATATTAAGGTGCTGAATTGACCTAATGCAACAAGTGACCAAATTAATTGAAGTGGAATTCAAATATATACCAAATTCCAATCCAAAACTAGTTATCAAATATTCCATAATCATTAATTTTCCTAGTTGGTGATGTTAACTTGCTCAAATATGCATTAACATGTCATAAACAGATATTTCATATTTTTATGATCATTTTTCATATATAAATTGTTTTCATCTGAGTAACAGATTATTTTATATGAATTTTAGAAGTTTTAAACAATTTCTAAAATTAATAAAGCATTTCTGATTTATTTTAAATCCAGAAATAGACTATTGCGTCAGCACTACGTCATGCTTGCGTCAGCAAGCCAACACCGCCTGGTCCAGGTAAAAAATGACCAGTGGTTCCCGCATTTCATAGACATACTGGTTAGCAGGGGTTTAATTAAACTAAACCGGATTAGTTAGTTGGTTAATTAGGGTAGCGGGGTCCACATGTGAGTGTCAATGGGTTTAATTAAGCTTAATTATAAATTTAACCAAAACTTAAGAGGGGCTGGGGCCCGCCTAGCAGTGACCCAGGGTGTCATTATGTTAGGTTAAAAGTGGTTAGGTCGGCGGTTAACCGCGACGACCACAAAGGACGGCGGAGGCTCGTCGGAATTCCTCCTCTGGCGACCATTCGCACGGCGGATACCAGCTACGCGAAGCCTAGGCTCGCGCGCATCCAATGGACCACGCCGGAGGTGACGGCGGCGTCAAGGTCAGTGGCGGCTGGAGCTCGGGTTCGAGCGGGCGCGGCGTTGTAGCACACAAGGGAGCTAGCTAGCGTGCGGGTGGGGTTCCTAGCAATGCCAAGAGCACGTCCATGTGCTCGGACGCGAGCGTTGCTAGCTCTAACAACGGCGATGATGGTCACGGCGGCACTAAGCTCTCGGCCATGAAGGCATCGGCGGTTAGAGGGCGAGCGTGACCAAGGGAGCAGGGGGGACGACGCAGGGCTCACAATGCATCAGTAGGGAGCTCAATGGACTCGGGGAACCACGGACGGCGATAGATTTGACGATGGTTATCCACGAAGCAGAGGAAGAAGATGACGTCGATCGCGGTATTCCATGGTGTCCCTGGTTGCGTGGCTTGACGGAGATGAAGCGGGCAACGAGGCGGTCCTCGTGGACACGACGACTGGGCATGGGAGGCACGGTGGCTACGCAGGCAACGAGCGGCGGTGACGATGGCGTTCGGTCATGGTGATGGGGAGGTGAGTTAGCAAGCAGGCGGAAATGGGGACGTCGTCCCGATTCGGACGACAACTGGGGTCTTATCCCCGTCGTCGACATGGCTCGGGGAACATGCAGGTAGCCTGGTGCGTGGCACGTGCGGTGTCGTGCCCTGTCTCGCCTGTGCCAGTATGCAGAGGTTGAAGACGACTGGCAAGGCCAGTTGGGCTTGGGCCGGCCAGGTAGGTCCCTCTCTCTCTCTCTCTCTTCATTTGTTTCTGTTTTTCTATATATTTTTTGTCTGTTTGATTTAGTAAAAATACTAAATCAGTTTTAAAACTACTGAAATAAATTGTGGACACTATTTGGATTATTGCATTTGAATATTTATAGCAGTTAAATGCCCCAATTCAAATACAATATGGTTTAATTCTGTAAGTGCATCTAGTGCCCCTTAGTGATTTTGGTGTATTGAAGACTTATAGGTTAAGGAACGAATGTGTTTGTGAGTATACACAGGTTCCATAAGTCGCTGAGGAGTTTGATACATTCGGAGATAATCGACCCCTAAAAATGTATGTCTTCAACTGAAGACTTTGGTGAAGACTTTGCTGAAGACTTTGGTATTCCCTGAAGACTTTGAAAAAGAAGAAGTTGGTGTGACCTTAATGATATGAACGAGGACTATGAAGCGTGAAGACTTTTGTTTTCGTAGTTTCATTTCCTTTCTTTGAGTCATAGGAAACACCGTACTGTTAAAGGGGGCCGAGGTAATACTAAGGAATATTTCCAACTGATGCTCAACTCAAAAGCCTCAACCTATCCAATCCTTCGAGTGAAGCCTTTGGAAATCTCTTGCAGTTCAGTCAAGTTCTTCAGTGACAGAGACGATGATCTTCTGGTCTCTGAGGAAATTGGTCTGACTGAGGAGTTAGGATTTCGCCAGTGCGAATTGCCTACAAGTGAGGAACATGATAAGCCTGAGGACTTTCATAGTTCGAAATTCCGACTGTTGCTGTGCTAAGCGCCAGCTGTCCCAAATCATCCTATCCACATAATGGTCATATCATTGGGGGCATTTATGTCTTATCATGTCGGGTTGCACCCTGGCTATAAATAGCCACCCCCCACAACCACCAGTTGGTTGGCTGCTCCGAGAGAGAACTGACACTTGTCATTTGAGAGCATCCCATTCCTCGAGGACTTTGAGAGAAAATCATCAGTGAGGAAAAACCCCAAAACCAAACCACCAACCCAAAGTGATTGAGCATCACTGAAGAAATTGTTCCTGTGTGGAACCGACGCTTGTTACCTTTGAAGACTGTGTATCTTCCAGACGGTTAGGCGTCATGGTCTAGTGCATCCTGCAGTCAATTGGGGATCACGAAGTGACCTTGGTCTAGAGCATCCAGCAGTCAATTGTGGATCGCCGGGTGACCAGTTTGTGAGGGTTTTGGAAGTCTACCCTGAAGACTTACCACGAGTGTTGGGCGAGGATTGTGTGACCTTAGCTCAAGGAGAATACGGTAAGGACTGTGTGTCCTGGGACTGTGTGTCCTCTGGTTTAAATACCAGGCCGCTCCAAACCAGACGTACGACTGTCACAGCAGTTGGAACTGGGTTATCAAACCATTGTCTTCATCGAGCTACCTGGTTCCATTTCCTCAACCCTTTCATTTCCTCGTACACTTGTTGATGAAATTGATCGTTACTGTTTGAAGAATTTGACTGAAGACTTTCTCAATTTCCTCACCTCAAATTCTTCAAGCTACCTTGTTCCTCACCTGCTTATCCTGTATCATGCTACCTGTAATATGTGCATGCTTTATTTCATCATGATGACTATGCGATCGCTATGCTTCGTATGCACTTGAGTACTTATTCCGCTGCTAGTTATTCATCACATTTCAAATTCCTCGGTGATGAATTTGTAAAAATCGCCTATTCACCCCCCCCCCTCTAGTCGATATAACGCACTTTCAATTGGTATCAGAGCAAGGTACTCCCTTGTTCTATGTGATTTTGGTTTAACCACCTGGAGTTCTAGTTATGTCGACTGCAGGTATGATCAAGGTTTCCGTAGGATGTCCTACCTTCGATGGGTAGGACTATCCCTACTGGAAGAACAAGATGCGCATGCATCTTGAGGCTATTGACAACGATCTCTGGTACGTTGTGGAAAATGGTGTTCCCTCCATCACTCCCACGATCAGCGCTGCTGATGTGAAGAGATTCAAGCAACTTGATTCACAAGCGAAGAATATCATCTGTGGCCATCTGAGCAAAGGTCAGTATGGCAGAGTGAGTGCTTTGGAGTCTGCTAAGCTTATCTGGGATAGGTTGTCCAAAGTCAACGAAGGTGTTTCCACTCAACGTGACTCCCGTGTTGATGTCCTTCGCAATCTCTTCAACCGCTTCAAAAGACTCGACAATGAAAATGTTCAACAAACTTTTGATCGTCTCACTGATATCTCCAACGAGCTTCAAGCTCTGGGTGCCACTGACATCACCGACCACGAGGTGGTGAAAAAACTGCTAAGATCTCTTGATTCCTCATTCGATACTCTGGCTTTGATGATTCAAGAACGTGGAGACTACAAGTCACTTGATCCTGCTGATATACTTGAGAGACTCAATACTCATGAATTCCAACAAGCTGAGAAGAGAGACCTCTACGGACCAAGCTATGGAAGATCTCGTGCTCTGAAGGCAAAAGCAATTTCCTCATCCGAAGACGAAGATTCTGATAGTAGCCTTGGTGATCCTGAAGAACCGAGTCAGGAGCTGGCAATGCTCGTGAGGAAATTCCAGAAGTTCTCAAGGAGAGGCCGATTTGGAAAATCATCAAAAAGTGGTTTGAGGAAATCAGATTCCTCAAGCGACTATAAGAAGAGAACTTGTCACAAATGCAAGAAGTCAGGTCACTTTATCTCTGACTGTCCTCTCTGGGAAAAAGAATCAAAGAAGAAGAAATACAAGGACTACAGTTCTGATGACTCGAAGAAAAAGAAGAAATCTTCAAAGTCCTCAACTTCAAAGTCCTCATCTTCAAAATCCTCATCGCACAAGAAGAATGGTTCCAGAAAGGCTCGGGCTTTCATTGGCAAGGAAATGGATTCTGAAGAAGAATCTGAAGAATATGAAGAAGAGGAAGAATCTGAGGTGGAGTCAGAATCAGGTGTTGCTAGCCTTGCTCTCGCTACTGCTTTCGTCAGCAAGTCCATCTTCAATGATGAAGAAAATGACTACTCCAACGACTCTGATGTCAGCAATGATGATTACGCTCCCACCTATTGCTTCATGGCAAAAGGTTCCAAGGTACACAAGCATCACTCTTCTTTTGAATCAAGCGAAGGTGAATCTGATGAATATGTGAAACCTAGCTATGCCAAACTTGCTAATATTGCCACTAAGCAACAAAGTGACTTGAAAAGCTTCAGAAACTGCTAGACAAAAGCGATGATCTGTTGAATGAGGAAGTGGATCGGACTCAAACTCTGTCTGATGATCTCAAAAGTCTTCAGACAAAGTATGATAACCTTCAGAGTCATCATAATGCTCCCTTAGTTGACCATGAGAAGCTTTCTTATGAATTTCTTCAAAGAAAGCAAGATCTTGAGAAAATAAGAGTGTCTCATGAGGATCTCCAAAGGGAAAACGATTCCTTACTGGCTTAACAGATCAGTACCGCTCAGGAAGAATTTGTTCCACCATGTATGAAATGCATCGAACGTGAAACTGCTAATTCTTCACGTGAATGTTCAAATGCTTCTATTGCTGCAAATTCTTCAACTATCCCCGTGGTCACAAATTCCTCATCTGAGGATACCACAAGTATCACTGACGAAAATGCAGGGTTGACGGAATTGTATGTGACAGGCATGTACAAAAGTCTCAAAGGGCATCAAACTCTTTGCAATGTGCTCAAAAAGCAGATTCTGAACAGGAACCCTAGGAAAGAGGGTATTGCATTTGAGAGGAAACTCAATGCTAATGGATCCTACTGGACACCTGAGCAGTACCCCAAAACCTCATGGGTTGCTGCAAAAGGACCTCCTGTGGATCCATCCACTTTATCTGGCTTTACTTGTGAAACTTCATATTCCTCTGATGAGTCACTTGAATCCAACTACAAATTCTTCAAAAATCAGAAAGGTGAAGTATTTGCCAGATTTGTTGGAACTAACTGCAGGAACGGTTCACCTATGAGGAAAATCTGGGTTCCTAAGAGCTGCTTGGAAAATCTTCAAGTGAATGTCCTCACGACACCACCCATGAAGAAAAGGAACCCCAGATCAAATTCCTCATATGGACCAAAGTCTTCACTTGGACCAAATTCCTCAAATGGCCAAAAGTATCATTCTCGTGCTAATGCATCTGTTTCGCAGGAAAAATCTAAGAGTTCTGAATATGTGCATTATTCTTCAAATCATTATGTTCATAAGTCCTCGAAGAATTTATCTGCTTATTCATATGAGTACTCTAACCCTAGTCCTGTGAAACGAAGTGCACTAGCTTCAATGCCTCCCTTCTCATATGGAGCTCGCAGAATGATGAACTCTTTGCCACCCCTCCAGATGTGGGTGGTGAAGAAATTGAACTAACTTCTTATGCAGGGTCAGGTCTCCAGACGAACTTGAACGTCTGATGAATTTGCTGGAGACCTGAGGAAATGCTAGAAAGGACGCAAGCTAATCATGCAGAAATGAATTCCTCATTTCTCACGTCCTCACACTTATTTACTTGCTATGTTGTGTGATGAAATTCTGCCTGATGAATTTGATGTCATATTCTTCACTCTGAAGCATATGAGTTCGTAAGTTGTACTAATTCATCTGCAGGATGAAACTCCAAAAACTACTGAGTGGGTCCTCGATAGTGGATGCACCAACCACATGACTGGTGACAAGAGTCTACTGATGAATATGCCACTTGCCCCATCTCATCTGAAGCATATCACCTACGCTGACAAAGGAAAAAAGCAAGGTATTGGGTCTAGGTAAGGTTGCAATCTCCAAGGACCGACACATGGACAAGGTGATGCTTGTCGAATCCCTCGGGTTCAACCTCATGTCTGTCTCAATGCTTTGTGATCTTGATATGGTTGTCATCTTTGGAAAATATCGTTGTGTTGTCATCATGAAATCTGACCATTCCAAAGTCTTCGAAGGCTTTAGGAGAGGAGACTTGTATATTGTTGATTTCTCTACAGGTCCTCAGCCTGCCACGTGCCTACTTGCAAAGTCCTCAGAAGGCTGGCTGTGGCATCGACGACTTGGACGTGCTGGTATGAGGAACTTGCACACGCTCGTGAAGAAAAAGCACGTCATTGGCATTGAAGGTGTCAAATTCCTCAAGGATCACCTCTGTGGTGCTTGTGAGTCTGGGAAGATGACCAGATCCAAGCATCCCTCGAAGACAATCATGACCACGACTCGACCTTTTGAATTGCTTCACATGGACCTCTTTGGCCCCACTCATTATTCCACACTAACAAATGCTTCAAGTTTGTATGGATTTGTCATTGTTGATGATTACTCTCGTTACACTTGGGTGCATATTATTCTGTACAAGTCTGAAGTGCAGGATGTCTTCAGACGATTTGCTTCAAGGGCCTCAACAAACTTCGGCGTCAAGATCAAGCATATCAGGAGTGATAATGGGACTGAGTTCAAGAACACCAATCTTGATGAATATCTTGATGAATTTGGTATTACTCATGAGCTATCTGCCCCATATACTCCTCAGCAGAACGGCGTCGTGGAGCGCAAGAACAGGACTCTTGTTGAGATGGCTCGCACCATGCTTGATGAATACAAGACTCCTCGTCGCTTCTGGCCTGAGGCAATTGATACAGCATGCCACATCATCAACAGGGTATATCTTCACAAATTCCTCAAAAAGACATCATATGAACTCATGACTGGCAAGAAACCCAATGTAAGTTATCTCAAAGTCTTCGGTGCAAAATGCTGGATAAGAGATCCTCACCACAGTTCTAAATTTGCACCGAAAGCACATGAAGGTTTTATGCTTGGTTACGGAAAGGACTCGCACACCTACAGAGTCTTCAACACTTACCACCACAAGGTTGTTGAAACTGTAGATGTGCGGTTCGATGAAACTAACGGCTCGCAAAGAGAGCACCTGCCTTCTGTGCTAGATGAAAAGTCTCCTGAGGAATCCATTAAGTTGAAGGCTACTGAGGATGTAGTACCCACTGAAGAAAATCCTCAACCTACTGAGGAAGTCATTCCAACCAATGAAGACATTCATGCTGATACACCTGAAGAAAATGGTGCTGAAGAAAATCCTCAGCCACGTCAACCTGCTCATCCGAGAATTGCAAATGAAGTGCAGATTGACAAAATCATCGACAACATCAATGCACCAGGTCCTCTCACTCGCTCAAGAGCTTCACATTTGACTAACTTTTGTGGGCATTTTGCTTTTGTCTCTATCATAGAGCCCACCAAAGTTGATGAAGCTTTCATGGAGCCTGAATGGATTCAAGCTATGCAAGAGGAATTACATCAATTCAAGCTCAACAACGTGTGGGAACTTGTCAAGCGGCCAGATCCTCGCAAGCATAACATCATAGGTACCAAGTGGATCTACCGCAACAAGCAAGATGAAAATGGCCTTGTGGTAAGGAATAAGGCTCGTCTTGTAGCTCAAGGCTACACACAGGTTGAAGGAATTGACTTTGATGAAACTTTTGCACCTGTTGCTAGACTTGAAGCTATTCGCATATTGCTTGCTTATGCTAACCATCATGATATCATTTTATATCAAATGGATGTGAAAAGTGCATTCCTCAATGGTAAGCTTGAGGAAGAAGTATATGTTGCTCAACTCCCAGGTTTTGAAGACCCTAAGCATCCTGACAAAGTCTTCAGACTCAACAAGGCCCTCTATGGCCTCAAGCAGGCCCCTCGGGCGTGGTATGACACTCTGAAGGAATTCCTCATGAAGAAAGGCTTCAAACCCGGTTCACTCGACCCAACTCTTTTCACTAAATCCTATGACAATTAACTGTTCATATGCCAAATATATGTAGACGATATTATCTTTGGCTGTACTGACAAACGTTACAGTGATGAATTTGCCTATATGATGAGTGAAGAATATCAAATGTCTATGATGGGAGAGTTGAAATTCTTCTTAGGTCTTCAAATTCGTCAGCAAGACAATGGCATCTTCATCTCACAAGAGAAATACCTCAAGGATGTTCTGAGGAAATTCAACATGCAAGACTGCAAAGGCGTCAAAACTCCAATGCCTTCAAAAGGCCACCTCTGCACTGACGAAAATGATAAAGATTTCGATCAGAAGGTATACCGCTCCATGATTGGCTCTTTATTGTATCTACGTGCATCTAGGCCTGACATTATGCTGAGTGTTTGCATGTGTGCCCGATTCCAAGCAACACCGAAGGAATCACACCATAAGGCTGTGAAACATATTCTTCGATACTTAGCTCACACACCAACGCTTGAATTATGGTATCCCAAGGGCTCAAATCTTCACCTCGTCGGATACTCAGATGCTGACTATGCTGGAGATCGTGTGGATCGCAAGTCAACCTCAGGCACATGTCATTTCCTCGGACGATCCTTAGTCTGTTGGTCCTCAAAGAAGCAGAACTGCGTGTCACTTTCTACTGCTGAAGCTGAGTACATTGCTGATGGTTCATGCTGCGCTCAATTGCTGTGGATGAAGCAAACCCTCAAGGACTATGGCATCAAGGTGAAGAATGTGCCTCTCTACTGCGACAATGAGAGCGCTATCAAGATTGCTTACAACCCAGTTCAGCACTCCAAGACCAAGCACATCCAGATTCGTCATCATTTTCTTCGAGATCATGTACTCAAGGGCGACATCTCCATCGACCACATCCCCACTGAAGAACAACTGGCTGATATCTTCACTAAGCCCTTGGATGAAAAGAGATTTTGCAAGTTGCGGTGTGAGCTAAATATCTTAGAATCTTCGAATGTTCTTTGAAAAGACACACATCCTAACACTTATGCAAAATTGATAACTTTGATGTGCAACACACGAAGTAACGTTTTTCTTCAATCAATGAAGAATAACTCTCTAAGTGTGAAGAAATTAACGAAGAATTTGATTCTCAGAACCCTACGACAATTGTACGCGGTGTCTGAAATCATCATTCTTATACGGTGGGTCACACCACCAATAATAGTTGAAATTCTTCAGAGTTGAGTTTTTCATCATTTTGCAATGTCTTCAAATTTTCAAATTCCTCAAGTTTGCAAATTCCTCAACTTTTCAAATTCTTCAAACTATGAAACTGATGTTCTTCATTGACTATATATATATATATATATATATATATATATATATATATATATATATATATATATATATATATATTTGAGTTTTCAATGTCCTCAACAACATTCACTTATTGCTAATTCTTCAAGTTGATTTTCATCTAAGTGAATGTGATCTGACCCATTCCCCCTCTATGCTAAACTCAACCCAGTCTGTTCACAAATTCTTCATATGCGTTGTACTTTGAAACTACGAAAACAAAAGAGCAGAGGAAAATCAGAATTCAGAGGATTGAACGGAGGTGGGCGAAGGAGTGGAGAGACTATCGCTATGTCACTCCCAAGTACATGAAGAAATTCGCCCTCAAACCTCCTTGCAAAAGGGCTCCTCCTGCTGATGACCAAGAAGTCGATCCCACTAGCATTGCTCGTGGTGAAGACTTTCCAGCTGAATGGGCAAAGCATCAACTAAAACTTCAGAGAACTGCCAAAGCTGCTGTAAAGCAATTCAATGAAGATTGTGCTGCTGCTGCTGCCTCTGCCGGAGCCTCTGCTAGTGCTCCGAAGAAATCGATGGTGAAGAAGTCTGCAGTGAAGTCAAAAACCTCAACTTCAAAGTCCCCACTGCAAAATCCTCATGCAAGTTCTTCAAAGGCCACTGCAATGCCTTCAGTAGCTGCACAATCATCAGCTGCTGCCGCAAAGTCCTCAACACCTGTAAATCTTGCAACATGTCAGAGGACTACTGGCTTCTCAATTGCTTCAGGGGTCTCTGCAAGTTCCTCTGCCCAAGCACAGTCTTCAACAAGCCCTACTTTGATGAAGTTAAAAAGAACTGCTGGACGAGGTCAGAGACCAAGTCCTCACAATAGCAAAGCTACTGTGAATGTGCCCTCAGGATCTGAGAATGATAAAGAGGCTAATAATGAAGAATTGGAAGAAATCATCAGAAACAGTCAGCAGAGAGCTGCAATAGCCAAGGGCAGCTCTGTTCCTCTCTTGCTGGATCCTAAGATGATCCTCAACTTCATCGACATATGGCATGAGGATCCCAGCACCCCACTTTCCTCACTGAACCTACCTCTTGGTGTGGACCATGTCCTCACACACTTCATATCTGAGGAAAAATGGAAGAGAGATCAAGCTCAGAGAGCTAAGAGGAGCAGGGCCAGAAAAGAAAAGTTCCTGAGGAACAATGTGATGAATTTGACTCCCAATCAACTCATCACAGTTCAGTCTGAGATTCGCTGCCTTACTGAAGAACAAGCAAAATATGATGTTGAATGGAAGGGCACCAAAGTAAGATTCGTCAGGGCAGCCCAAGCTGCAGTTAAGGACCACAACTCAAGGGTTGCAGCTCAATTGCAATCGCAAATTCCTCAGGCTGAAGAATCTGCTCAGCCTGCTGAAAAAACTGCATGCGCAGCTGAAGAAATTCTGGCTGCTGAAGAACCTGTCAGGGCAACCTCCACTGTTGCGCCTGAAGAAACTGCCAGGCCAGCTGAAACTTTTGCTGCGCCTGATGAAATTGAGACCACTAGGACGACTGCATCAGTCGTTCCTGAAGAAACAGCTCCCCCTTCACCCTCTGCTGAAACTGCAAAATCCTCAAGAGTGAAGAACATCCACCTTCCTTCTGCATCAGAAGTGAAGAAAACTAAGGCTGCGGAGAAGAGAGCTGCCAAGAAAAGAAAAGCATCAACTTAAGATTCCTCAGCTGTGAAGAAGTTGAAAACTATGCCAAATTCTTCAACGGAGCCCATTGATGCAACTCCAATCTCCTCCGTACCTGCCTATGAGATAATTCCATTTGGTGTTGACTATGTCACTCCAAATGATGAAGATGAAGAAGATCATTCTGCTGCTTCCTCAGAGCAGATTGATGAAGAAATTGAGGTGGAAGCAAATGCCTCAACCCCACTGGTATCATCACCCCAGCCTCAGTTGACTGCTGAAGTGGCTGGCGTTGAAGAAATGGAAGAGGATGTGGACATTGGAAACACAACTCCTCTTATCAATGATGAATATTGGGAAGCTGCACACCCAAATTCACCAATGACCACTCCCCTCACTCAAATTCCTCAGTCTCTAGCCCAGACTGAAGAAATTCATACAGGATCTGATGACTTAGCTGCACCTGTCCCTGAAGATATTCCAGCTGCATCAGCTGAAGAAATTGCTGCTCCAACTGCAACTGAGGAAACTGCTGTTCAAATTCCTCCGTCTGAAGAAGTTCCTCCTATGCCTAAGGAAATTGTGGGCCGCTTCAAGCCAAACCTTCAGCCGAAGCCCAAGATGCCCTTCAAAAGCTCAAAGCGCCCCAAATTCATCAAGACCAATTTCTTCAACGAGCACATCTTCTTCAATGGGCCAAATCCTTATGACTCTGCAAGGGCCGGTCACACCAGATTCTGGACACCCACACAGATGAACTATTATGCATCAGTGCTATTTGACAAGGATAAAGTCTTCGAGCATCGGCAAATTCCTCATGCGGACATGGAAACTATCCCATGCTTCACACCGGTGCTCGCAGTCCTTCACGATGCAGGAATTCTTCCATTCTGTGTGGACATATGTGATTGGAATGAAGAGCTAATTCTTCAATTCTATGCCACCTTGCACATCACAGGCGATGCCTCTGATGTCAATTCTTGGGTCTTGGACTGGATGACTGGATCCACTCACTACACTGCTCCAGCCTCTGAACTACTACGGTCAGTCCCAATACCAATTCCCTCAGAAGGAGCAAGATGCATGTTTGATGAACCTGCTCTGCCCAATCACATGATGCAAGTGCTGATGAAGCCATTGGCTCCTGGACAACCTCAAAGGACTTCTTTCCTTGTGAAGGATTTGCTCTATGTGCCCAGGACAGTCTATCGCATTCTGACCAAAACCCTCAGTCCTCAGAAGGGCCACAACTCTGAAGAAGAAGAAGTGGAGGGAATCATGAAGAACATGCTATTCAACATCATTCATGGGATTCCCATAAATTACCATGATTTCTTCATGAGGACTTTGGCCAATGCTGCTTCAGCCCCATTTGAATTGAAGCCTTACGCTCCCTGGATCATGAAATTCATCAGATCAAGGTCTTCACTTCCATTCAAGGCTGACTTTCAGAATCACTTTAGCTTTCTGCCTCCAATCGAAGTCCTCAAGAGCTCATTTTCCTCAGTTGAGGGTAAAGGCAAAGCTGTCATTGATGAAGGTACCCGTCCATTGGATGGACAGTTTCGCAAAGCTGCATCTTATTCTACCAATGATGACACTGCTACCCAAGATTCTGCTGCAAAAGCCTCAGCGCAAAATCCTCAAGAAACTGTCCCTCGTGTGATGATTGATCGAGAGCTTCTTCTAAGTCTTCATCAGAAGATTGATCGAAATCACAAGTGGGTAAAGCGTCAGTTTGGTTCACTTCTTCGAGACATGACTGTCACGCACAACTCTATGAGGAAGAACCACTATTATCTTCATGAAGTCTTCGACCGCACATGGGCCATCCTGTCTCACCTCAAGACTCCTGAAGAACTCAAGGAGATGGAATTTCAGCAGGACTTTGATTGGTCCATCCCTCCAAGGAAGAAATGAAAGAAAGTTAAAGTTCCTCAGCTGGTTACAAGCTCATTTTCTTCATCACGCCAGGCGGATGAAGCTGAGGATATTGATGACACTGCTGCAGGTCCTGCATCAACGAATGACCCCGACAACGCTAGCGCTCCTCCACCACCTTCAAGATGAAATTCTTCAGGGGCGTTAGTCCTCATTTTTGTCCCTTTTGGTCTTCGATGACAAAGGGGGAGAAAATTTGAGTTAGTCTTCAAGCAGGTCTCTATATATGGGTTGTTTTTTGTTTAAGTTACAACTCTCGCTCTTCTGAAGCTTTTGTTGGTTGAGTTGTAAATTTAAGTCCGATGGTGGTCTGACATTTTTGAACTGCTTTCCGCATGCTATTTCCTCAAATTATCTTAATGCACGCATGCTGAATTTCCTCAGACCCCATTTTCTATCATGCATTTCAATTTCCTCATGATATATATTAAATGCGTGTATGGATTACAAGATATAGGGGGAGTTCTCCATGTTTTTAACCTGCTGTGTGCATTTGCAGTCCAAAGCAAATTCCTCAAATATGCACATCTTCAGGGGGAGTTCTTCTATATCTTGCAATCAAATTCCTCAAACACTGTACTTACACTTCATATGTTTATCCCCGTTGAAAACTTAACCTATTTGTCATCAATCACCAAAAAGGGGGAGATTGTAAGTGCATCTAGTGCCCCTTAGTGATTTTGGTGTATTGAAGACTTATAGGTTAAGGAACTAATGTGTTTGTGAGTATACACAGGTTCCATAAGTCACTGAGGAGTTTGATACATTCGGAGATAATCGACCCCTAAAAATGTATGTCTTCAACTGAAGACTTTGGTGAAGACTTTGGTGAAGACTTTGCTGAAGACTTTGGTATTCCCTGAAGACTTTGAAAAAGAAGAAGTTGGTGTGACCTTAATGATATGAACGAGGACTATGAAGCGTGAAGACTTTTGTTTTCGTAGTTTCATTTCCTTTCTTTGAGTCATAGGAAACACCGTACTGTTAAAGGGGGCCGAGGTAATACTAAGGAATATTTCCAACTGATGCTCAACTCAAAAGCCTCAACCTATCCAATCCTTCGAGTGAAGCCTTTGGAAATCTCTTGCAGTTCAGTCAAGTTCTTCAGTGACAGAGACGATGATCTTCTGGTCTCTAAGGAAATTGGTCTGACTGAGGAGTTAGGATTTCGCCAGTGCGAATTGCCTACAAGTGAGGAACATGATAAGCCTGAGGACTTTCATAGTTCGAAATTCCGACTGTTGCTGTGCTAAGCGCCAGCTGTCCCAAATCATCCTATCCACATAACGGTCATATCATTGGGGGCATTTATGTCTTATCATGTCGGGTTGCACCCTGGCTATAAATAGCCACCCCCCACAACCACCAGTTGGTTGGCTGCTCCGAGAGAGAACTGACACTTGTCATTTGAGAGCATCCCATTCCTCGAGGACTTTGAGAGAAAATCATCAGTGAGGAAAAACCCCAAAACCAAACCACCAACCCAAAGTGATTGAGCATCACTGAAGAAATTGTTCCTGTGTGGAACAGACGCTTGTTACCTTTGAAGACTGTGTATCTTCCAGACGGTTAGGCGTCATGGTCTAGTGCATCCTGCAGTCAATTGGGGATCACGAAGTGACCTTGGTCTAGAGCATCCAGCAGTCAATTGTGGATCGCCGGGTGACCAGTTTGTGAGGGTTTTGGAAGTCTACCCTGAAGACTTACCACGAGTGTTGGGCGAGGATTGTGTGACCTTAGCTCAAGGAGAATACGGTAAGGACTGTGTGTCCTGGGACTGTGTGTCCTCTGGTTTAAATACCAGGCCGCTCCAAACCAGACGTACGACTGTCACAGCAGTTGGAACTGGGTTATCAAACCATTGTCTTCATCGAGCTACCTGGTTCCATTTCCTCAACCCTTTCATTTCCTCATACACTTATTGATGAAATTGATTGTTACTGTTTGAAGAATTTGACTGAAGACTTTCTCAATTTCCTCACCTCAAATTCTTCAAGCTACCTTGTTCCTCACCTGCTTATCCTGTATCACGCTACATGTAATCTGTGCATGCTTTATTTCATCATGATGACTATGCGATCGCTATGCTTCGTATGCACTTGACTACTTATTCCGCTGCTAGTTATTCATCACATTTCAAATTCCTCAGTGATGAATTTGTAAAAATCGCCTATTCACCCCCCCCCCCCCCCCTCTAGTCGATATAACGCACTTTCAAATTCAAAAATCCAAAATGTGTCCAAATAATATGAAACCAATTTTTTGTGCTGGTTCACATTTTTTAAGGGCATTTTGGGTTCATTGAAAAAGATTTTAAGTTGAACCTAGTTTAATTCAAATGGTTCTAGGGTTTGATCATCCCCATTTCAAATTCATTTGTAAATTTAAACATGGTGCATGGATGCTCACTAATGCAACTAATATAATTATTTACAATCAAATTCTAGGGCTGTGACAATCATCATAGTCCCCCGGGATCCCAAGAATGCCTTGGAAGTAGAGGACGCCAAGCTCGAGCATGCCAATTTTGAATAAAGTTCATGTATTTGAAAAAGCTCACGGGTATGGAAAAATTTGCTGGATTTTTAAGAAAAAGAATCGCGGATTTGAAAAAAAATCACCTATTTTGAAAATAAAAGTTCATGAATTTGAAAGAATATCGCTGATTTTGAAAAAGATATATCATAAATTTGGAAAAGTTTGTGAATTCGAATGTATTCATGTCTTAGGAAAAAGTTGGCGGGATTCAAGTTTTTTTCATGAATTTGAAAAAAGTACAAGAGTTCGAAAAAATGGTTCATGTTTTTGAAAAATAAAATAACAAATTTTAAGAACTTTTTCGAATTTGAAAAATCTTCATACATATAAAAATGAAACAAACAGAAAATAAAAAATAGAAAATTAGAAAATGAAGATAAAAGAAAAAAACTTAAAAAATCCAGAAGAAAACGTCCTACAGTTTCTAAATGGGCCGGCTGCTCGGTCGGACGGGTGTGCACAGTAAACTGCACAACCGGGCAAACCCTATTTGCCGCTGCAGGCGCCCGTTATAGGGCATTTTGCTAACGGGCGCCTGCAGCGCATGCCCCCTGCCACGATTTTGGCCGGGCCATTTCATGTTTTTTATTTCTGTTTTGAAACTTAAAAAAGTGAGTGGGGAATGCGATTTTACAGGGATCTAACCCGTGTTCAATACGTTAGGAATTAACTACACTAACCACTAGGCCACCTTTTTCATATTTCTATTTCTATATATAGGAATTGCCCCCCTACGTTTCCTTGTGTATTTTCTTTTTTTTTGTTTCCTGTTTATTTATTGTTTCCCTAAATTCATGAACATTTTTCAAATGAATGATTCTTTTTCCAAAAATGATGAACTTTTTATCAATTTCAATGAACCCTTTCAAATTCGTAAACTTTCTTTCGAAATCAATGAAATTTTATTAAAACATCAATGAACTTTTTGAAATCTGATGAACCTTTTCCAATTCTATGAACTTTATTTTCAAACCCGAGGAACTTTTTTCAATTTGATGAACTTTTTTAAAAATCCGAAGAACGTTTTTCCAATCTGATGAAAAAATTTCAAATTCATGAACTTTTTGAAAATTCGATGAAATTTTTGTAGAATAGATGGAAAATTTTCCAAAATTGATGAACTATTTTTAAAGTTGATGAACTTAGTTTTTTTCAAATTCGATGAACTATTTTAAAAACGGATGAACTTTTTCTTAACGTCGATGAACTTTTTTCATTTCCACGAACCTTTTCCAATTTGCATGAACCTTCTTTTCAAATTCGTGGCTTTTTTCATTATTTTTAGAATCATTTTTCTAATTTATACTTTCTTTTCAAAATAATTTATATTGGGTATATATTGTAACTAAAGGAAGGGTGAAATAGTACTATGTCATAGTTTTACTCAACGGAATCAGCTTGTCGTCGTAGTTAGGACCTGCAGCCATCAGCTCTCTTGTGGGGAGTTCGAATCCCACTATTTCCAGGTTATATATCCACAGTAAGATATAATTTTATTTTATTTTTTTCTGCTATGTTTGAGAGCAGCTTCCTCGGATTTTTGGGCCGGCCAAGCAGCGTGGTGCGTGAGCGCCAGTTGCAGCAACTGGCGCTGAAGGCGCCGTCTAGGAGGTCCCAACTATAACCGGCACTTGAAGCGTGGAATATGACTGGGGCTGACCTACAGTACCACTCGATTTTTTCTAAATTTTTCAGACGTTTTTGCCAAAACCCAAATTTTATTGTGAAATTGATAGCATTTTCGAACACTTGGAAGAAATTTTGTTACCTCCTAAATAAAATAAAATTCTCAAAGTTTGGATTTTGTTTTTGCAAGTTTAGATCAATTTTTCAAACACAAACAATTTTGAAAATTCCAAACATTTTTTTGGAAAACCTACTAGTGAAGGAAGTCCTCCTAGAGATAAGATGTGAACATGTTTTGAAAGTGTGAACATTTTCTGTAATCATAACATTGTTTAAGAACTCAAACAATTTTTGATAATTTTGAACATGTAAAGAAAATCTGAACAGTTTATTTATAATGTGAACATTTTCTGAATTTGTGAACAAGTTTATGAAAAGGACAAAATTTTATTGAAATGAAAATCTTCTTTTTAAAACACGTTTAAATTCCCTAACTTTTTTTTAAAACGAGATTTTTTGTAATTTGTGAAGGAATTTTTAAAATTTGATTATTTTAAAATTCTGATATTTTTTGAAAACCCTATGGAACTCGCAGGTGTGTGCAGCAGAACGAACGAACAGAGATATCATATGATGGCAGTTTCTATTCCATTCTCCTCTGGTTTCCACGGTGTTTTCCATTTACTCCAGTTTTTTGGTTTTGTTTTCCCCGGGGGATACCGGGGCGAGTTGGAAGATGAATCCAAATTATTAAACGGAGGAGATTCATTGCACCGGATCAATTTCTAGTTTATTCTTTTCTTTTCTGGTTTTATATATATATATATTCGTTTTTCCAATTTTTCCTGGTATTTTTTGTTTTGTTTTTCATCCGTTGGGGTGCACAGATGTATTTGATAATTGGAGAATAATAACTGTTGTCTGTTGTATTGATTGGGGCCTCGAAGGGCTGTTTATATAGATTACAAAACTTGGACTCCAAGACTAATAGAGATAGATTACAATTCCAAACCTTGCCGGATATACTATCCGTAACCGACCTATACTCTAATATCCCCCCGCAGTCTCAGCATCAGGAACGATGTTGAGACTGAAGCGTAATCCGAAAGCGCGAACTGCCGGGTTGCCGGACTTGCCGGGGACGGGCTTGCCGGACTTGCCGGGTTGTCCGGACTTGCCGGACTTGCCGGGCTTGATGGTGACGGACTTGCCGGGCTTGCCGGGCTTGCCGGACTTGCCGATCTTGCCGGACTTGCCGGTCTTGCCGGTCTTGTCGGTCTTGCCGGGCTTGCCGGGCTTGCCGGGCTTGCCGGATTTGCCGGACTTGCCGGACTTGCTGGACTTGTCGGGCTTGCCGGGCTTGCCGGGCTTGTCGGTCTCGCCGGTCTTGTCGGTCTTGCCGGGCTTGCCGGATTTGCCGGACTTGCCGGACTTGCCGGACTTGCCGGGCTTGCCGTGCTTGTCGGTCTTGCCGCGGGAGAGGGAGCCGAGGTGATAGCCCTTGATGCCGATGTCGATGTAGCCGAGGTGTGGGCGCTGTAGTCGTGGTCGATTATGCCGTTGGTGATGAAGTCGCCATTGATGAAGTCGTTGGTGTTGATGTTGTTGTCGATGTCGTCGAATTTGCCGGAGTTGTGGAGGTTGTCGAGGTAGTAGAGGTAGTCGAGGTAGGCGGCACACCTTGCCGAGCTTGCCAGACCCGGGAGCATGTCGGGGATGAAGGCACGCGTCGGTGGTGCCAATACCGAACGTGCGAAGACAGGGACCATAACGAACCATGCGAGCCAGAGTCGGATGGAGGAGCAGAGAAAGTTTCCGTGAACGGTCGGTTTGTGGCTTACTGGTGCCGAAGTTGTCCGCCGTTGACGCCGGAGTAGACGAAATAGTTAGGAAAAAATTGTGCACATATGTGTGCAAATAAAGAAAAATAGATTGCGACTCTGGCGGCGAGGTTGTAGTGGACGAAGACGAAGAGGTTGTGGTTGATGGCGATTGAGCTGTAGAGGTAGGAGATTTCGGGAATTAAACTTGTTGGCGTTGACGAAGACCATGATTGGTGGTGATGGCGATGATGCGGTACGTGCAGCGACGTTGTTGGTGTAGATGGTTGTCGGCGATGATGACCACGGTTGTTGATGGTGCAGCCCTGTGGTGACGGCGAGACGCGTACGCGGGGACGAGCTTGATGTCCCGGTCGATTGTGTCGAAGACGAGCCGGCGTGGTGACGACATGTGGACGGAGCAGCCGGTGGCAGCGCGTGAAGGTGTCCCTTGGGGCGCCGCGCAGAGCGTGGTTGGCACGATTGTCGATGAAGATGACCGGAGATGAGTCGACGACTTGTTCCGAGCAGAGGCACGCGAGGACGACATGCGGCGGTGGGCGACGCAATCTGATCTATGATCAGCGAAAGAAGAAGAAACGCCGGTCAAGCGGCCAGCGAGAAAATTTTGATGAAGCGAGATCTAATCTACTATTTGCGCGGCCCCCGGCGGAGATTGATCTCCCCGGGGGCGGCGCGGCGCGGAAGCTGTGTGGCGGCTAGGTCAGGGAACCTAGGCCTCTGATACCATGATAATTGGAGAATAATAACTGTTGTCTGTTGTATTGATTGGGGCCTCGAAGGGCTGTTTATATAGATTACAAAACTTGGACTCCAAGACTAATAGAGATAGATTACAATTCCAAACCTTGCCGGATATAATATCCGTAACCGACCTATACTCTAATAGTATTTCCCGCATTGAGCTCAACACATGGGTGGTCGAGTATGGAGCACAGGTATGCCTTAGGTCCTTCATGCCGCGGGAGCACAAGTTAGTACACTTGGGAGCATATGATGTGTTAGTGCTAGTTGGAAGCACATGTTATTTCACACTAAGAACACAAGTTAGCACTAGCTGGAAGCACATAGATGCCTAAATATTTTGTCGAAAACTTATCAATTTAAGATCTAGTTTCGATGACCTCGACATGAGAAACACAAGGATTAAAATGATTCATAACAAGCACAAACTTAACGAACCAAACGAGTGGAGTAGCTCTTTAACGTGCGAGCTTTCGCGCCTCACCCCAAAAAGACTGGTCCGTCCGTCCGGGCGACTGCAACCGCAGATAAAAGGGACAGCTCCTTTGTTCATCTTTATCCTTTTCGATCGACCTCCCACAAAGCTCTCACACTGGATGGATACAATCAACCAGACGTGCTGACTCGTCCTGAGCTCCGATCTTGACGCAAGCGAAACCCGGACGCGACCGGCGCCGGGCACAACCGGACAGGCCACCCCTATCCTGCACTGTCACGTCGGCGAGTGAAGCCGGCCGCTCTTGATCTCTGACCATATATATATGTCCAAAAGTTGTATGCGACGCATCCATCAGCACCTGGTCACCTCGCTTGTCCGTCCACTTGAACAGTCGATATCCAGATCGATCAAGCTCTCCGTAAATCCCGCGCAGCATGTGGTGGAGCACGTATATATCCTTGCATCTGCTCGAGATTTTTAGCTGCATGGAAGGCAGTAATGACGATGCTTATCGGACCATTTACTGCAGACCCGGCGTCCCTCTCGTGGATATATCTCCAGATCTCATGATCCTATATGTATTTCGGGCGGATGTAACCTTTTTTTTCCTTTTCGAGTGCGTACGGCATTGTTAGAAATTAAATCTTCCACTCTACATTCCCTAAAAAATATCTTCCACTCTACATCAACTCGATCCCGTGTATATATCTGCCGTAATACACAGTGCAGCCATCAGCTAAATATAAACCTGAGGTGGCGCAACGATCGAGCTAACGGCGACGACAGGTATGCATTTGGGACACATGCTTCCGTACGCACTCCACTTCTGTTCTTTTTGCCGCGGGCAACGCTTCTTCTTTTGTTCTAGAACACATGCGTAAATAACTCATAAGTACTACGTAGTTTTATATGATTATTACTTAGCTCGCTGGCAAGCGGCAGCTAATGACACCCGTAAACAACACGGTCCGAAGTTCCGTACGGCCAAAAACAATCGCATTCGCACCGATGGGAAACGATCGTCTACATAATCTAATCCAAGCATTACGCAATCAATCAAGCGCATGTGGGCACGTACTCGTCGTCAACTTGATCACCACGATCCAGCCAGGCCCCTCTGGCGCCTCCCCGTTGGCCCGCCCGCGCCACGCCAAGTCAGCATTCCATCCCGGCTCCACTCCCATCCCCTGGCCGGAAAGAACCCGTCGTCCCCTCCGCCGGGTGGAGTGTTGAGCCGGAGAAGGAAGGAGCTGGCTGACCGGTGCGCGTCGTCGTCGCGCCCTGTAACTGGACGCGCCATTTTTCTATCTGACTGGCTTACTCGATCACCCATCGGGCAGGACAAACGCGGAGGCGATTAGGTTAAGCGTTAAACCGGTGGAGATCAGGCCTGATCCCCGGCGGGCTGGGGAACCTGCTGATGACGGAGCGACGCACTACCGCGCGGGGTTGCGTCCAGGAAACGGCCGACTCCGACGTGGAATTTGGGTGCGGTTCTCCCACGGGTTGAGCAAGGCAACGGCGCGACGGAACGGGCGATCGCATCGGCCGGTCGTCGTCGTGCCAGCTCGATTTGCGCGCTGGATGTGCGTTGTTTCAGTGGGATATTCTCTCGAATAGTCGAATGCATGTGACTTGATCAAACTACATCTTTCTTGGAAAAAAAATAGCTGGGTAGAGAAGAGATGTTCCAGGGAATCCCAACATAGGTTTTTTGTAGCACGCCTAATTGTCACGTGATTTTGATGGTAGCCCTAAGTAATTCTGTTGAGGCGTAGGGTTGACGGCGATTCGGTTTTTCAGGCCCTGCACATGTATGCCCCTTGTGGAGTGGTATATGTTCCAAAAAAAAAGAAAAAACTTATCGTTAGGAGGTCAGTGGTATCCCCATTTAGATACAGCTGACACATTGCATCGTGAAGCAATCTGGTTGGATGGTTAGGAGGACAGTGGTATCCCCATGCCACCAGGGTTCAAGTTCTAGACTTGACATCGGTGTTAGCATTTTCCTGGATTCATTTCAGGCCTTTCGGCAATGTGCGTTCAGCGGGAGAAGTTTCTAGCTCGGTCTCTTGGAGGTGCTCATAGGAGTAGGGTTTGCATACATTCATAGGGGTGAGTGTACGTATGCACAAGCATCTGCGTCTATATTGTGTTAAAAAAAGACACATTGCATAAGATGGTATAAATCATATGTAATTTGCTGCTTCAAATGCATAAGGGCGAAACAGTGGAAGGTATCTTTATTTTTGAATGGTCAATGGAATGTATGTAAAAGAGCTCCACCCCCCCCCCCCCTCCCAAGATGGTTACGGCAAAGCCTTCCTTCCCTCGATCTCCAGCATGAGCCCATGGATTGGCCTCCCCTCTGTCTGCAGCTTCGGCGGCTGGTGACGGGGAGCGGTATCCTGGTGTCTCAACTCCAGTTAGTAGATAAGCTAGGGTTTTGTTACAAAAAAATCCGCCCTACGAATCAAGAACCATGATCACTATGAAGATGCACACATGGTTAGATCAAATCGTTACCAACCCGAAGTTGCAACGGAAGAAGAGTTGGTGTGAATCGTTCTTGAAGTTCCTCGAACCGTCTCTCGAATGAAGATAGACATCACGACCTCTCTAAGGATTGCACGCGTACGAGATCAACGATCCGGCAACGCTTCACCATCTAGAGCTAAGTGTTGCCACGGAGCTAGAGAAGGGATGAGCAACCTCATAACAGACCAACTTTTCTTCAGAACTAAAGGGAGAGGGGGGCCATGTCTTTTGTGCGGGAACTTGTGTGCAAAAGAGGGGCACCCCCTTGGGTATATATAGGTGTAGGGGGAGGCCGACTTGGAGGAGGGTCCTCCCTCATGTGGCGGCGCACCAAAGGGTGTGGCCCACCTCCAAACCCTAGCCGCACCAAGCTAGGCTTGGGCGCAAGGCTAAGGGGGCGCCACCCTATTGGGCCGTACGGCCCATGCGGCTGGCCCCTATAGGCCTTTGCCTATATGGGCCAGGCCAGGATGCCTCTTTAATCCTTGGGGACTCCGGGGGAATTCTAGGAGCTCTCCTACATAATTATACACCACCGAGAACTTTTTAACCATTCTAGTTTTATCCCGTTTTCTCCAAACACTTTCAATTTCTCCGAAATAGTTCTGGTTCTCTCTCGAAACAATTTTTTGTTATATCTGAAACATTTCCGGTGATATTATCCTAATCTCCTAACTTAGCTAGTACCCAATAGATCATAGACCCTTAACCATGTGACCCTGCAGGTTCGGTGACATATAAACTTGACCTAAATACCTTTCGTTCAAAGAATAGTAGTGGAACAGTGGACATGCATATTGAGTATTTACTCATACATTCATATGAATGATTATAAAGTGAACCTGTAGCCACCGTATGTTATTTTTTTTGCTTCATGATACTTTACAAAACCCGTGGTGGGATATATCAGAATCCTCATGAGTCAACACATGATCACTATGCCAGTCTCCTTGTTATGATTTTTTTTCTCATTCTCGTGTTCTGGCTTTGCCGTGAGGAAGTCACATTGTGTCTGGCCAGACAATGATGGATACCGTCACACCGAGAGGGCCCTAAATATCTCCCCATCGTGGGAGGAGCAACTCTCGGTCTTGAGTATCTAGTCCCTTGTCATACATTTTCGATGAACCTGTAAGTTGCCATTATGATCACCCTGTTACGGTTGACATTAGAACAACCCCAACGTGCATCGTCCAGTATAAAGTGACTCGGTACTCTCATGGTCTAAGAAATTATGCATACATTACCTTTCTTTGTGTTATGGACTATAGACTTGTGGCGAAATCATCTTCTAATATAACATACAACTTGGGTCAATTCAACACAATTGTTCTTCTAACATCATGCACTTAATGTTGTCGGCATCATCGTTACACCTAACTCATGCCAATGATCAGAAAAACAGACCATCATGCAATACTTGGGCTAGTTCTAAAGGCAAGACTAGGAATCTATTTTACTGTTTATTATTCTACATGTGCATGTGAGTTTTTGAAAGGGTCAATATGGTTGACTAGAGGAGGGGTGAATAAGAAACTACCAATTTTTAGGTTTTCTAAACAAATTAGGCTTAGCAACAAGATCGGTGATGAGTTAAAGGGGCTCCTCGGATGCCCGACTTGTGAACTCTTCGGATTCACCTCGGCGGTCCTCAAGATCAGTGATGGGAAGATTTATTGAACCAGTTTTCAAGACCGACGGCCGAAGACGAAGAACTATTCGAAAGAACCGAGGAGTGTCCCTAACTTGAAGACCGGTTCAGGGGGCTACTGAGGGAGTCCGGGACTAAGGAGTCCTCGGGCCGCCGGCCTATCTCTACGGGCCGGACTCACGGGACACTTCGGGCAGCTGATGACATATGGCAAGGAAGATTCCACAAGACTTGGTGATCAAGACGAGGACTCCTCTCCACCGACGTAGCTGACTAGGACCCTTGTTATCCTAGGCCTCCGGTGTGTTATATAAGCCGAGGCCGGGCTAGACATTAGACAGATCATCAGAAGTTAAGCTCATTACTCCTAGGGTTTTAGACCATATCATACGATCTCGAGGTAGATCAACTATGTACTCGATACTCCATCATCAATACAAAACAAAGCAGGACGTAGGGTTTTACCTCCATTAAGAGGGCCCGAACCTGAGTAAACACTGTCTCCCTTGTCTCATGTTACCCATCGATCCAAGACCCACAGTTCGGGACCCCCTACCTGAGATTTGTCGGTTTTGACACCGATAGCAGTGCCAACGGCTAGTTCTGACGGCGGCAGTGGTCACTTAGTGGTTCAGGGAGCTCGACATAATTTTATTATGTTTGGGGTGCTTTGTATTTTCAGAGAATTTTAAGAATAGATCTGAATCCTTATCATAAAAAAAATGTTTGTAACACCTGCTTGATTTTTTCCTTCCTTTCTCTTACACGCTTAGAAGCCCGTCATTTTCAAGATGAGCACTTGGCACTGGCAGTTGTTCACTCCCTCCATGCATCACCCCGCTCGGGAGCCTCCGCGACCTCCCTTCCCAACTCGTCCTCCCTCGACGCTGCATGAGGCAGCCATCGGGCAAGCCCATCACACTTCTGAGGAAGGTGGCGACGGGGCCTACGCTCCTCCGCTTCTCCCACGGGCGGGGGGGGGGGGGGGTTCGGTACAATACTACTTCCCTAGACCTGGGCATTCCTCTGGCCGATCTTTTTCCGAGACAAGCTTCAAAAATACCGACCCCAACACCCGAGCCTGAGCTCTACACGAAACAAATAAAAAGTGCATGTTTCCTATTAATTATTAAATAACCTTATTTTAATTAATTTAGAGACATATAAATAACATGTTATAGCTATATATCTTAAAACCATATTTTTGAATTACTTCATGCTTTCGGGTTTCTAGCTCATACCAAATCTAGAACCCTAGCCTAGTCATAGGCCTTTGGGTTTGAAGTGTCAATCCGTGCTGGCCATGCCCAGGTGTACTTAACCCATTAAAAAGGGTCTCCTTCTTTTATAGCATCGTACAACTATCCTGAGTCAACTCTTCTTTTGCGTCAAAAAATTCTAATATCTTCATCAAACATCGTCGCAGTACAAAGAACACGAGAAGTAACAAATAATACATCCATGTCCATAGACCACCTAGCAACGACTACAAGCACTAGAGCGAACCGAAGGCGCGCCGCCATCATGCCCCTCCCTCACTGGAGCGGGCAAACCTTGTTGTAGTGACCAATGCACAAGAATAGCAACCGCCGTTGATGAAGAGAAGGGTAGATCGGAAGGATCCAACCTGTAGACACAAGAATGCAGATGAATAAAGGTCGGATCCACGCGGATCCATGGAAGATAAACACCTAGCGGATCCAGTGAGATCCAACGGAGACACACCTCCACACACCCTCCGAGGACGCAAGACGCATCATCGAGACGAGGGCAAGGTGGGAAGAACCTTATTCCATCTTGAGGGAACCGACGCCGTCTTGATTTCCTGAGTGGGATACAAACCCTCAAAGGACTAAAAAACACCTAAAAATGAAGCATGAGACCTCCCACCGGCAAGGGTCGAGATCCACCACGCCTTCAAGGCCTAAGACCGCAAGAGATGAGGCAGGTCGGAGGCGGTGCCGGTAGAAGACAAGGAAACCCTAGACGACTCTGAGCCCTTTTTTCTCTTTCTTTATGAAACTTGTGTATTGAGTCAACTTCTCTTAGAGCACCATCCATAATTCCATAAGCCGGAATAATGCAAATGTTGCTTCCCTTGGTCGATTTACATTGTGGATCGAGGCTTGCCGGGAACACACACTTATACTTTTACCTTGGTCCCAAATTACTTATCTTATTAGAATTGTCTAGATACGGAACGGAGGGAGTGTTATCACAGAGAGAGAACACGGTATATTTTTGCAAGAGAAAAGGATAGGTAGCAGTATGTTTTTTTCTAGTTGGGGAAGTAGGTATGTTAGAGCATCTACAACCGGACCCCTATACGTCCGAAACGTCTGTCCGGTCAGTGTCCGGTCAGTGCCCGGTCAAAAAAAATGACTCAGACGGACCTCTCATTTCATCCCTAAACGCTCGGACTGACCGGCATCCCTCAAACCCGTCTCAAATATGGGGGCAATATGAGGCTGCCCGGGCACGCCCAGACACCTCCACTTGACCCCAGCGACCTGGGGGAGAAAACGGAGGGAGAGGGGAGGGGCGAGCACGGGGCGCCGATGCGGGGCGGGGCGAGCGCGGGGCGCGGCCGCGGCCGGAGCGGGGAGGGGCGAGCGCGTGCGGGAGGGCGGGAGGGCGTGCGCGTGCGCGTGCTGGCTGGCCGGCCGGCGTTGCTGCGGCTGCGGGCGGGCGGGCGGGCGCATGCGCGTGCTGGCTAGCCAGCCGCTGGCCTCGTGCGTGCGCTGCGTGCTGGCTGCCGAGCGGCGCGCGGGGGCGTGCGGGGCGGGGCAGGGGCGCAGCGAGCGGGTCGTGCGCGGCGCGGCTGGCAGGGGCGCGGGCGCGGACGCGGCCGCGGCCGCGTGCACTGGCCGCCCCGGGGTAGACGCCGGGGCGCGGGCGTGCGGGGCCGCGAGCTCGGGCGCGGGTGCGGACGCAGACGCAGGCGAGCGCCGACGCGGCCGCGGCCGCCGGACGAGTGCGCGGGCGCGGGCACGCGGGCCGCCAGACGCGCAGCAGGCGGCCACGAGGCGCAGGCGGCCGGGCGCGGGGGCGCGCGAGCGCGGCTTGCGTGCATGCCCGGCGTGCACAGCCGCGTTGTGCAGCAGCAGCCGCATGCCGTGCGTGCGTGCTTTGGCTGCTAGCCACCGCGCGCGTGCCCGCATGCGTGTGTGCTAGCCACCGCAGCAGCCGCCGCGTGCGCTGGGCTTGCGTGCGTGCGCGCAGAGCAACCGCCGCCGCGTGCTGGCCGGACTGGCCGTCGTCGTCGCGTGCGTGAGTGCAGCCGTGCGTGCTGTCCGTCGACGTTGTCCAGCTGGTCTATTTCATTGGCGGCGACCTTGTCCTCTGCATGCTCTGGTGGTGCCGCTCGGAAAGTGCTCGACGAAATGTCTGAAAAAGTAAGGGGTCAAAGTAGGGGCTATGGCTGCATGCAAGCAAAAATGAGGGGTCAAAACGGACGCGCCAGGACACTGACCGAACACGTCCGCGGGCGTTTGAGGGACGAGATCTGTACATTGTGTTTGTAGATGCTCTTAGAACGCACCGTACGTTTACATATGCACTACCAACTATGCAGAATAAAATGGCTCTGTTTCTTACAAGACATTGCTTACAGCTGCTAGATTCTTCGTCTAGATGCCTGCCGTGGTTAGCGCAAACCAAACCACCTGAAGAGTAAAACTAACACGGGTTAGGCTGCCTGTGTTGACCCGAGCGTGCATGGAGCCCGACAGGGACGTAAGCACGAAATTAGCGCAAATGACGGCGACAGATGGATGCAGGTGTCAAGTTCCGATTGTCGTTCCACGAAAAAACTATTGAAAGAAAAAGAGCTGTGGTTGTTGAGCGCTTGAGCTACTATCACTCACTGGCATGGCAGCGATCTTGTTAGGTTAAATTAAACAAGCGAGTACGCTAGAATGAAAACGATCTACCCGTCGTGCATTGCATTTGCATTCTGCATTTCTTTCACGTCAAATCTGAACAAGAGAGACTCCAATCGGCGACTTTAATTACACCTTGGAGCTGTACTGATTAGTAGAGCTTGGTTAAGCCATCTGTGTCGATCGGCGGTTGTCTATAGGTCCACCACGTGGGAATCATGTGGGTATGATGCTAGTAGTGTGAAATAATTAAGTTCATGACTTTGTGGCCACAATTTCAGCAAAACCTACGCTAACTGCCGATAATCTTGGGTGGTATGTTCACAACTAAGACCACTGAAAACTTGTACTAGGACCGTGACTTAATTACTGTACTCTAAACAGTAAGGAGAGCCATGCGCGACAAGCAACTGCTTTATGCATTCATTACCAAGTACCAACTGTAAAAGAATGTTCAGGATCAGGCCCGGATTGCCAACTTTGAATGGCTCACCGAAATGAGCTCTTTCTTTGGTTTCACTAGTCAGGACATCCCCAACGCAATCCTTTAAAACAAAAAACAGACACCGCAAATGACCACGAACGCATCCAGACATATGCTCATATGCTCGCGGATACAGTTACAAGAGCCGGTCATTCAACTCTATATCTCAAATATCCGCCACTATTAACACCTTCCATCAAATAGCTAGTAGCAGCAGTCACATTTTACATGAATTTAGTGGCTTCCGTCAAATATGCGTGACTCATTATACTAATCCATGGATTAGTACCTTCCGCCAAACACTTGAAGAAAGGTTTCCGCCTAAACATGTGTGACTCACTATGATATTAATGCATGGATTAAGTAGCTTCCACCGAACATGAAGAAAAAAAAATGAAACAAAGTGGCTCCGCCAAATCATGCTAGGAGCTCTCAAAGCCTTCCGCCAAAATGCCAAGCATGCCTTCCATTAAACAACAAAACAAATAGCAAACACCGGCCTTCCGCTATCCGAACGGAAAAAAGAGAGGGGTACGTGGTGGCTTTCCATTGATTAGGCGGTTGTCTAGACTCCCGCAAACCTTCCTCCAGTTTACTTTCGATTTACGGGAATTCAGATATGCAGACTGGTTCGCTAACGTTTGCAGCACCACGTTGGATGGCAAAAGGAAAACAGAACGCCCCGGTCCAGATAGTTGCGGGTGATTTGAGAGACGGTGTTGGAGATGCCCTCATTCTGTTGTTGTTATGGACATGTGGATGCGCAATTAAGGCCAACTCCAACGCGCGACCATATTTAGTCTGTGTTGGTCCATTTTTTGTCCGTTTGGAGCAAAACGGACACAAATCGCGTTCCAACATGGTGACCCAAACGGACGAGCATCCGTTTTTTTTCATTCGTGACCTATTTCCGTTCTAAATTTGGATCGCGTTTGCGTCGAGACGAACAAGGCGCGGCCGGGCGGGACACACGCCCTTGTCCCCCCTGGACCGCCCATCGGAAGCACATACCCCACTTTCCTCCACCTCTCCCAAAACCCCTCCCGCCCTCGCGCTCCCGCCATGGCGACTGCCCCAAACGCCGCCGTCATCGCCATCCCGGCCTCCACCTCTGCACGCTCTGCGGCCCCGAAGAAGAGGAAACGTAGGAAAGAGCTCACGCCAGAGCAGATCGCCCGAGAAAGTGTGAAGAGGGCTAGCCGTAGGGAGAAAGATGCGAAGAAGAAAACCAAAGCCCAGGCCGCCCTCGATGCCTTCTCCATGCAACACAAGGCCGTCGTCGAGGGCAACGATGTCCTCGTCGCCAAGGCCACACAGGCAGCGACGCTAAAGGCCCTAATCATGCTAGGAGGGTTCAGCCAACCAACGACGGGCGTGCTTAGCGCCGTCATGGACGCGGCGAGCACCTGCTCGTTGGTTGTTCACTATCCACAGGGGCAGTCATCGAGTTCCTCCATAACACCGCAGATGACCAATCCCCATCCGACGTGCGACCATGGTGTGTCCCGCTTCTACAAGTCGCCAGAGGGTAGCGTGATCGTGCCGGCCACACCCGCTCCCACAGCCATCATCAACCTCAACGTCATGCATGCGTCTGGTGCCGGCTAGTCGTCCACCGGGATGCAAAGGAAGCGGTCACGGGAGATACGAGTTTGGTTCGAGAAAAAGCAAAGGGCGATGCTCGATCAAGAAGATTGAGCTACGGCCATGAGGGATATCATTTTGTATGTTGGCTTTGTGTGATGGCATGAACTAGGGGCCATGAGACATGAACTTTGGCCCTTTTTTGCGCTGGCAGGTGTGCCGATTGCTGGCTATTGTGCCGGCGCGAACTCTGGGGGCTGATCATTTTGTAGTCCCGCATGTGTGCTGGTAGCTGGCGCTCTGGCCAGCATGAACTTTTGGCCGCCGGCATGTCTATGGCAGCCGTCTATTTTTAGTTTTTATTATTATTCTTGCAAAAATATAGCAGCCTGGACGAAATGTGGCCGTCGGCTGGGCGAACCGGCCAGATTTGCTCCGGCGCAGCCGGACAACGCCCCTTTGCCCGTCCCAAACAGACACAATCCGGACAAAACGACCGCTCGTTTACGGTCTTGCGTTGGAGTTGGCCTAACTTCCTAGCTGCCTACTCTTTTCTTCAGCACTACATCGTCATGTCACACCTAGTTTGGTTTGTAAAGCCAAAACTTTCCCCTACATGTGCCTACGCAACCCACATCATCTAGCTTGCAAATCCGAGACAACACAAGGCCACATGAAAGTAGAAGGCTCTCCCCATCAACCCATCACGAACACTACAATGACCAGTACCCAAACACAGACATAGAAAAAAAAATTGTGGACTTGTTCGTACCAGAAGCACCTACCCAAAAGGGACCCAAAGGCCGGTAGTGTTGGGCATCGACCCATGCATGGACGATGCCTTCCGTCGCCATAGCACCGGTGGACCAGGACCCTCTCCTACCTGGCCATGCCCTCGGCCACTTGTTCGTCCCCGTCCGAATCAAAATCCATGTGGACGAGCCGCCATCGCACACCTAACACTCACTCCACAGTGCTAGGCAACACACAAACATTAAAAACCACCAGGAAAAGGAGGTCAAGATCACACACCGTGTGCAGAAGAAAGCAGAGGAAAAGCACTGTGCTAGATTGACCGCCCGTGACTCCGGCGAGCCCGGGACGTCCTCGGCGTGACACCTGTCCGGGATCCGCTTGAGAAGAGACTCAAAAGGTAAAAGGTAAAAGTAGAATTAGATAAGCTCATGTGCTAATCTGGTGGCGATGATAAGTGCATTGCTGTGCTGAAAAGCGGAGATAAAAGTGAGGGCTGGCCTTGTGCTTATCATGTGTCCTCCGGTGAGTGGATAAGGATGCCTTATCAGAAAAAAAAAAATATCTACAGCATTTTGTTTTTGCGAAAATCTACAGCATCTTAGGTCGGATAGTTTTCAAGGAAAATAGCCAGTACAATGAAAATACAACTAGACGCAGAACGCCATGCAATGCAAATAATTGATTGGTTGGGAAGGTTGGTTCGGAAAAAAAAAAACTAGTAGTGAAAGAATTACTCGCTGGGAAGGTTAATTGGTGGTTCCTGAATTTTGGTAGACTGATCTAGATGGTCGTTTGGTTGAACGCCATGCAATGCAATCTTGTGGAGCTGGGTGAGCATGCAATGGTTTTCAGCAGTGGTCCTGGAGAATAGACCGGTGCCTGGTGGTGACTCCACACGTCTAGATTGAAGGAGGCAAGGCTTGGTGTGTAATCTAGTAGGTGCCTAGGTGGTTAGAAGATCGATTGTTAATTCTACCAGCAATGATAATTAACTCAGTGCATGATTGAATCACTGTCTTTTCAGAGATTTTTTGCTAAAAAGAAAGACAGTTGCATGATGATAGCACTCCTACCAGTTTTTTTCTTTTGCGAAAAACTTCCAATCTATTCATCTTCAATCATGGCAGTACAACGAACACCAGAAATAATAAAAATTACATCCAGATCCGTAGACCACCTAGCGACGACTACAAGCACTGAAGCGAGCCGAAGGCGCGCCGCCATCATCGCCCCTCCACCGCCGGAGTCGGGCACAACTTGTTGTAGTAGACAGTCGGGAAGTCGTCGTGCTAAGGCCCCATAGGATCAGCGCACCAGAACAGCAACCGCCGCCGATGAAGAATAACGTAGATCGAAAGGATCCAACCCGAAAACACACGAACGTAGACGAACAACGACTAGATCCGAGCAAATCCACCAAAGATAGATCCGCCGGAGACACACCTCCACACGCCCACCAACGATGCTAGACGCACCACCGGAACGGGGGCTAGGCGGGGAGACCTTTATTCCATCTTCAGGGAGCCGCCGCCGTCTCGCCTTCCTGAGCAGGACACAAACCCTAACAAAACTCAAAGGAACGACTAAAAACGGAGCCCTCTTGCCGGCTCTTACCAGGATCCACCACGTCCCCATGGCCCTAGGGCCACCGGAGACGAGGCGGATCGGCGGCGGCGCCGGCGAGAGGCAAAAACCCTAGCTTTTTTTTGGAGGAGAGGAGACGCCTCCTGTCTGCTTGTTCTTCGCACTCCTACCAGTTGCATGTAAAAGGTTGGTTGCGGGTTAATGGGTCATCCTGCTTGCCTACCTACCGTTATTTGCTAGTACTTCCGCCGTAATTTTGAACTAAAACCACATCAGTTATTTTCAAATGGAGGGAGTATAAGTTTTAATTCCATGCTGGGCGACCTGGGTTGTGTATACAAACTCTCACATTTTTTTCCCTGCAAAAAAAAAAAAACTCTCACGTTTTTTGCCATTAGTGATGTGGGATTAAAGGAAGTGATGCAACTTCTATTATTGGAAATAGCCATGAGACATCGAAATTTCGTAGTATGTGGTTTGTCTTATTTTAGTACAGTTCAAGAGATATAGAAAAAACAAAAACAAAATACAATTCCAGAAGATGGGACCATAACCTTGGTTGTAGATCATAGTGGAGCATCCACAATGGTCCCATGTGCATGAATTAGCATAAACATGGCCTCTGATTGTTGCTCATTAAGATGTCGTGGGGCTCCTCCACATGCTAGCTCGGTGCGGAGCTACAATACTCAATGTGGTCTCAATTGGCATCAAAATTCTCTGGACCCAACAATATGAATTTTGACCAAGCTAGCAATTAAACACAACTGAAAGCGCCAATCTAGCTACATGACATATTATCCTAGACCTCACCGGCCTTAGGCCAACTCTAACGGATCCCTATAAATAAATAGAGGCTGATCTGGCCGAGTAAACCTTTAGTGGAGTATATTTACTCCACTAAATTTTGGCCTGACCTAGCCGATCCCTTAAATATAACGGAGTAATTTTTTATTTTCTCTAAACATATGCAATTCTAGTATACATTGTAACTACATATTAGCACACATATAAAAACTAAACATAAACATGAATGTTCAAGCAAATCATGAATATGGTTTACAAACCGAAGTATTCAAATTTAAACACACGAAATGTAGCAAAAATGTGAAAGAACAATTATGAAGCAGTATGAAGTTGCCAGTGATGCTCAATAAGATCATTTTGGAGCTGAGTATAAACTTCTCGATCCTGCGACTCTCTTCAAGGAATGTTAGGATCCTATTTGGCTCATACTCTTGGCTTAACCGGAGTCCCGATGGTGATGTACCAAAAGTTCTCAGACATATCCCTCTCGTCTTTAATGATCATGTTATGTAATATGATGCAACAAGCCATGATCTGCCATAGAACCTTGGAGCTCCAGTACTCAGCAGAGCCACGAACAATTGCAAAGCGCTTTTGAAGCACACCGAAGGCTCTCTCCACATCTTTTCTAATAGCTTCTTGACATTGGGCTTGCACTTATCTCTCCACTTGCATTTCTTCAGAGCTTGAACTGGTCATCATACTTCTTAACGGCTTTTGCAATGGTAAAAAAAGACTTGTGTGCATCCAAAAGCGCCGGCGAAAGTACTTCTCCGGATAGGTTGGATTTGAAGCAAACTAGTCTCTCATGATCTTGGAATGGCCCTCCACTCTATCACGGTTGATGTGTATGCGGCCAAACTGCAATCCTCTCCTTGGCGCCGAATATCATCATTGAAAATCATGCTTAAAATGGTTTCAAAGTCTTCGTCATCTTCTTCCTCTTTGGATGACAACGAGTCCTCGAAGACTATCTTCCTCAACCTCTTCATCTACAAATCGAACGGCTTGGTTCAATCCAAACGGCTTTGTTCAAAAAGAAATGAACAAAAAAACTCACCTAGGCAAGCCGTTGAAAACTTGCGGTGCGATGGTGGTGCACCCGCCAGCCGTCGTCGTTTCGGCCAAACCGGCAGGCGACAAAGTGTGGGTGTGACCTGCAGCGGTGCGGAAGCGAAGTCAGATGCGGCGGCCACCAAAAAGGAAGAACATATGAAGCAATCCGACGAATCATCTATGGCGACGGCTGCGGCGTTTCACCTTGATTCCGGCGACGACGACGAGGCTGAACGGGCTCGGCGTCGGGCATAAGGGCGACGAGGTCCAAGGGAGGCAATGAGGTAGTGGCGGGGCCGACAAGCTGTCGCCGGGAGGTGCGTCGGCGAAGATGCGGTAGCGGGGGGGGGGGGAGGTGAGAGAGAGGCTCAGCTTTTCCTCCGAGCGGTAGCAACCGAGTAAATTTAGGCGTGGTATAGGCATCAGAGGATAACTTCTCCTCCACTATATAACCGTTTTAGGTGATCGGCTAGGTGTCGGTTAGAGGAGTAAAACTGACTTTTTACTCCTCTAATGCCGGATAGGGGATTGGTTAGAAATGCCCTTATTTCCCTTCTCATTCTTAGTAGTTGTAGACTTGTAGTATTATATTTTGCGCATTTGCTATTCATCCATTGACTGAAATTTGGACTCTTTCCATTCTATTTTGGCCAGAAACGGGAACGCCACGACGAGTGTCAGCAAGGCGCGGGGACGCCGGCGAGGCCGAAATAGGAACAACCCGGAGCAGGAGACGACACAACAACGACATAGTTGGTGGCTGGGAGTTAGAGGTTGACATGTTCGGGCGTGAGAGGGAGGGGTGCACTGCGGGGAGGTCTCTGGCGATGAAATCATGGCGGAGTTTGGATGAAGGGGCGACAGCATCAACTACATCTCGGGTGAGGCCGCTAAGCGGGCATGGCAGCGAGTGGCGACGACTGGCGGTGTGGAAAGGAGGTCATGCGGGGACAGAATTAGCCGGAGGAGGACGAAGCACTTCCAGCCGTTCTATTAAATCAATTTTCAATTTTTTTAGCCTAACGATAGATAGGTGTCCTTTTGAAATGGGAGCGAATATTTGGAGCCTAACGCTATTTGGGTGCTTGGTTAAATATGTTCATATACTTTTCATTTTTTTTCCTTATCCTTCTATTTTATTTTTTGCGGAAAGAATCAGATCTATTATAAAAGTTCACAAGAAGTACAAAGCATCTTAAACATATTAAAAATTACATCTAGATTCCGAGACAACCGAACGATCTCTATTGCTGCCCGAACGAGCATGTTGCCACTCCCCTACTAGAGTTGGCTTGACATTATCGATGATAGCCGGGAAGTCTTTGTGGTTTGTGCCAGTGCCCATAAGGACTAGTGCCCTAGAGCCATAATCGTCGTTGTTGAACCGTTGCATAGACCTGAAGCATCTAACACCAAATCTCGCCACATGACGAGAAATCCTAACCCTCACCGCCCAAGGAGACGGAAGGAATCCACGTCGAAGCTTCATCGACTACATCCAAATGGATGACTCGAGGAGGATCGAAGCCCGAAAGACAAACTCAAATAAGAAGCGTCGCCACCCCCCCTACGAGTGTCGCACCTGCGAGGAGCAAAAAACTCTAACCTAAACTACTAACCGGAGCGGAGGCACTCGGATTCTCCTCCCCGCCACCGGCCGCCGGGGAGGCGAATCCACGGGCTCGCTGATGAAGTATGGAGGGGAAAGTTTTCCCTAGCCTCCTAGGGTTAGGGTAGGAATAGACATACTTATCCTTTTGTTTAATAAAAATTTACATAAGGCAATCCACCTATTGTTTACCTAAGAAAATTATGGAACAATTTTGGAATTTAGTAGAAAGTATAAGCTATACATTTTTTTAGAGAAAAACATGCATGCGGATAGAGAATAACTTGTTCTACTAGCTGTTGGTAAGCAAGTACTATACCCATTTGCAAGATGTGCATGAATCACATAACTAATTATTGCAATATACTATGGTATAAATTAGAGTATTTAACAAAAAAACTACCACATTTTGTCATTTTGTGTCCACAAACTACCACTTTACGAATTTGTGTCAAAACTACTACTTTTTTGCTAATCTGTTGCAAAAAACTAGCAAGTGAGAAAATTGCCCACTTCGCAGCGTTTAAGCACGCTTTTGAATGGTCGGCCCCACATTTTAGGCGCCAGCGTGGCCGAGCATTAACGGCCACGCGTTAACGCTCGTTAACGGCCTCGGCGGTCTGGTCAACATCTGACCTTGCCCTCTCCTCTTAGAGTTCTCTCTCTCTCTCTCTCTCTCTCTCTCACGGAGCTCTACCCTATTTCTGACCTAGGTGGCGGCCGCCATGGCGTCGGTGAGTCCGTCCGGCGGTGGCGCCGATATGGGTGGCGGCGGGGTTGGTATTGAGACCGCGGAGCGCTCCTCTGTCTATGACCTAGGTGGCGGCCGCCATGGCGATGGTGGATCCGGCCTTGGCGATGGCGGCGACGGCGGTACGAGTTTGGACGGGGTGGGCTCATTCTCTGAAGTCGATAACTGGTTGGGGAGCACCAGTTACGCGACGCAACGTGCTTCACAGGCGGCTTTGCAGTAGCCGGAGGCACAAGTCGTCCAGTTATCGTCGACGCCTCCGTGGTCCATGGGTTGCAGGTATGATAATATCCTCTGCTTTTTCTATTTACTTTGGTTTGTTTGACATGAATAATTCTTAGTAAGCATATTGTACTGTGAAGTTGTATTATTCCAATTGAATTTGATGTGTTATAATTAGTAAATTTAGAATAATGACAGATAAGTTGTACTTATTTATGTAGTTTGGGTGACGAGAAGTGGCACATATGGTTTCATTTCAATGGAAGAAATCGTGTGAAAAGGGGTATATATGAGAGAGATATTTCTTTTCTGTCTCTAGTATCACTCATTGCTAGTGAGGGGTATGGGAAGAGTGATTTCATGTACTATGTAAAGGAAGAGGATATTGGAATTAAAGGAGTAAAGTATTTAGGTAATGAAGATAGTGAAAGGATCGATATGGTTGACTAGAGGGGGGGGGTGAATAGGCAACTACCCGTTTTTAACTTTTCTTTAACAGATTATACTTAGCAACAAATAGGTTGGCTAGATATGCAACTAGGTGAGCAACCCATATGATGCTAAACACAACAAGCAACTCAAGCAAGCAAGATAAACAAAGTAAGTAACTTGCGTGAAGTAAAGGTAAGAAATAACCACAAGGGAAACCGATGGAGACGAGGATGTGTTACCGAAGTTCCTTCCCGGTAAAGGGAAGTACGTCTCCGTTGGAGCGGTGTGGAGGCACAATGCTCCCCAAGAAGCCACTAGGGCCACCGTATTCTCCTCACGCCCTCACACAATGCGAGGTGCCTTGATTCCACTAGTGGTGCACTTGGAGGCGGCATCGGGACCTTTACAAACAAGGTTGGGGCAATCTCCACAACTGAATTGGAGGCTCCCAACGACACCACGAAGCTTCACCACAATGGACTATGGCTTCGAGGTGACCTCTTCCATCTAGGGTGCTCAAACACCCAAGAGTAACAAGATCCGCAAGGGATTAGTGGGGGGAATCAAATTTCTCTTGGTGGAAGTGTAGATCGGGGCCCTCTCAACCAAACCCTAGAGTATCAACAAGTTTTGTTGGCTAGGGAGAGAGATTGGGCAAGAATGAGCTTTGGGCAACAATGGAGCTTGGGGAAGGATAAGAGGTAAGGCTTCTTGGGGAAGAAGACCCTTTATATAGGAGGGAGAGGAATCTGCCCGTTGCCCACCCACCAGCCGCGCTTCAGCGGTAGTACCGCTGGTTGGGGCGGTACTACCGCCCAACAGAAGCCAGTAGAAGGGGCGGCGGTAGTACCGCTTAGTACTACCGCCCCTACTACAGCTGCGGCTGGGAGCTGGCGCGGGGCACCAGACACACCCAGAGACGTGTCTGACCCCACGCGCGAGGTGCCCAGCCCTCCCTTCTTTCCCTAAGCGGTATTACCGCCGGCTGGGGCGGTAGTACCGACTGAGCGCGGTACTACCGCTTCCCAGAGCGGTACTACCGCTGAGAGAAAGACAGGGAGAGTAGGGCAAAGACAGATACTCCATGTTGCCGGGAAACGAATGGGGGTGCGAGTGTGTACGTGATGATTCCTCCCCAATCTTTCCCACCGCGGACCCCCTCTTGATAGTACGGATTTTTCCTACGACTTAAGTCCACCGACACTAAATCATCGAAAAGACACCGTCTTCCTTTTAGCTTCCTCAGGGGTAAGATAATCGTCTCGTGCCACCTGATATTCTCTGAAAGCTTAATGCACACGATTAGTCCGCAAAACACATTGTCATCAATCACCAAAACCATTAGGGTATAAATATGCCCTTACAATCTCCCCCTTTTTGGTGGATTGATGACAACACTGGATTTGCATATAGAATAAATAAGAGAAAGAAAGCAAACCCAAACATCTACAAAAATATAGACGGGCTCCCCCTAGATGTGTGCTATATTTGATATGCTTTTGGAATGCAAAACACACATGCTAGGATCAACACCCCCCCTATATTTTAGAGACGAATACTCCTTGCAACAATATATAATATGACATAGATAACTAAGCAAGGAGCACTATGTGAGAGTATAACACAGATGGAATAGTGAAACTAACTCACAACGAGACATATAAGGATAATTAAGGATAGCATATGTCTTACACCATACGACGAAGTGACAGAAGTCTCACAACCATAAGCAAAGCAAAGCAAAGCAACTAGAAAGAGTTCACGAGCAATGACATAAAAGAAAGCAACTCGGAAAGCAAACGCTCGTGACTCGGCAAATCCCTACACTCTCTCCCCCTTTGGCAGCGAGACACCAAAAGGGTAGGGAGGACTAAGACACACAGGTGGCAGAACATGAGGACCCATCATCAGTACTCTCCGGACTCTGGAGTGTGGGAAACGGTGCCGGGCGGAGCAGGAGCAGAAGAGCCAGGCAGATCATCGTCAGAGTCCTTGTAGTGTCGTGAGATCTAGACCTCCTCATCAGTAATGACCTCCTCAGAACCACTGGGAACCTCCAACCCAACGTGTCTGCCAAGAGCCTTGTGACGCCGTCTAGCTTCCTTCTCAGCAACATGAGCCCTGTACTGACCGTTAGCCTGTAAACAGAACAGCTTCTTCATCTTCTCCTTGAGCTTCTTAGCCCAAGATGGTTCAGACGGAGAAGGAGCAGAACGAGGAGCCGCACCACCCTGGACCACGAAGTCCTCATCATCCTCGTCATCCTCATCTTCATCCTCAACCTCATCATCAGCCAGATCAGCCTCGGGAGCAACATAGTTTGCCCATTTGTCCTTCTGACGGAGCTGCACAACCTTATGAGAAACCACCTCACCATGCTCAAAGATGATGTCTGGATGGGTCTTAGCCCACGTGCTCTCAAGAAGAAGCATCAAGTATGGGCCATAAATAGGAACCTTACGATCAAAGACAGCAGAGTGCAGTTCATACCACATGATGTGAGAAATATCCAGAGCAGGCACCTCAGCAGAGTCCTTCATATGCTGACAGAAGAGCAAGAGATCCACCACGTAGGAGTGCACCTGGTCCAAGTTTCCAACACGAGGAAACAAGGTGTTACGGAATATGCGGTGCATAATATCAAGGAACGGCTGCAGAACATAAGTAGTTTTGCCAGTGGTGTTGGATACCTTCTCACTGGAGTAGGGCCAAAGTTGGCGCTTGTGAGTTGGCGAAGGTTCCTTGTGTGGGCGAAAACCGACAGGGTCATCGATCCCCCTGTCCTCAACGTGAAGAAGGTCCATGAACTCCTTCCATATAGCAGACAATCTCCTCCCATTAGTCATCCAGGTCATAGTCCTGGCATCATCAGTCCCAAAGTGAACGGTAGCATAGAACACGGCAATCATCTCAGCATTGAAGTCCATGTTGAATTCCATGAGATGGGTGAGCTGAAGCTTCTGACAGAGCTCAATAGCCTGGCCAAAGTAGTGGGCATTCTTTTCCAAGCACTCCATATCAATCGATTTCACATTTGGCACAAAAATGTTTTCCTTACCCAGAAGCACGTCATTGTAAACACGCAATTGCTGCTTGGTCCAGAAGGGACGGTTGCGAACAGCATTCTCTTGAGGAGAGACATATGGATCGTGACGGCGGATGGCCCAGTAATCTTTGATAGGGATCTTGTCCAGGGATGGCTGCGACCTCTTGGAGGTAACCTTCTTTGACTGCTGCTTGGGAGGGTTGGCTGAGCTGTTGCCTTCTTCGGAGGTGCGCGGTCGCTTGGAGCCGGTCTCATGGCTCGGGTTCCTCCTACTGCCACCTGGAAACCAAAACGAGAACACAAAACGAGAGCAAAAGAGTGTAAACCAGTTTGCATAAGCCAAGGAAAAAAATGAAGCAATTCTGAAGATTTAAGAGAAAAATATGGGCAGTTGGCATCACCAGCGGTAGTACCGCTTAGTACTACCGCTTGGTACTACCGCTCCAAGGGGCAGTAGTACCGCGCGGGCGAAAACCGCAGCGAACCTATAGCCGCCGGCGAGATCCGGTACTACCGGGGATGTCAAATGCACATATTTGACTCCTAAACGTTGAGAAATACTTCCTAGCAATCATATATAGAAGAAACTCGCCCGGATTTGACCCAAAAATGATGGAAACAACACGCATTGTCCAAGACCTAGATTCAAAGAGAGAAGAACCTAGGGAGAGAAAAACGAGACAATACCGACATCCATGGCGAGAGGGAGGGATGGAGATCAACTCCTCCGGTCGGTTTTGCAAAAGATTGACCGGAATCGGAGATCCGGCGAAGACCTCCGCGGCCTTGGGTGCGCCTGGAGAGAGAGAGCCACGAGAGAAGGGGGTGAATGGGTATGGGTGTTGGAAATATGCCCTAGAGGCAATAATAAATTGGTTATTATTATATTTCCTTGTTCATGATAATCGTTTATTATCCATGCTATAATTGTATTGATTGGAAACTCAAATACATGTGTGGGTACATAGACAACACTGTGTCCCTAGTAAGCCTCTAGTTAACTAGCTTGTTGATCAAAGATGGTTAAGGTTTCCTAGCCATAGACATGAGATGTCATTTGATTACGGGATCACATCATTAGGAGAATGATGTGATGGACAAGACCCAAACTACGAACGTAGCATATGATCATGTCAGTTTATTGCTATTGTTTTCTGCATGTCAAGTATCTGTTCCTTTGACCATGAGATCATGCAACTCCCTGACATCGGAGGAGTACCTTGTGTGTATCAAACGTCGCAACGTAACTGGGTGACTATAAAGGTGCTCTACAGGTATCTCCGAGGATGTCTGTTGGGTTGGTATGGATCAAGACTGGGATTTGTTACTCCGTGTGACGGAGAGGTATCTCAGGGCCCACTCGGTAATTCAACATCACAATGAGCCTTGCAAGCAATGTGACTAAAGTGTTAGCCACGAGATCTTGTATTACGGAACGAGTAAAGAGACTTGCCGGTAACGAGATTGAACTAGGTATAGAGATACCGACGATCGAATCTCGGGCAAGTAACATACCGAAGAACAAAGGGAACAGCATACGGGATTAACTGAATCCTTGACATAGAGGTTCGACCGATAAAGATCTTCGTAGAATATGTAGGAACCAATATGGGCATCCAGGTCCCGCTATTGGTTATTGATCGTAGAGGTGTCTCGGTCATGTCTACATAGTTCTCGAACCCGCAGGGTCTACACACTTAACGTTTGGTGACGATTAGTATAGTTGAGTTATTTTGTTGGTGACCAAAGGTTGTTCGGAGTCCCGGATAAGATCCCGGACATGACGAGGATCTCCGGAAGAGTCCGGAGGTAAAGATTGATATATGTGATAATAGTGTTTTGATCTCCGGAAGGGTTCCGGAATTCACCGGAAGGGGTTCCGGATGTTTACCGAAGTGTTCGGGTGCAGCAACACTTTATATGAGCCAAAGGGGTAAAGCCCACGAGGTATTGAAAAGTGCAAAAGGAAGTTTTGCTGCTGCCTTAAGCGGTACTACCGCTGGTAAGGCAGTACTACCGCGTAAGCGGTACTACCGCTTGTGTGAAGCGGTACTACCGCATAAGCGGTACTACCGCTTGTGTGAAGCGGTACTACCGCTCGTGAGCGGTACTACCGCTTGTGCGCGGTACTGCAGGGATCCGAGTTGGACTCTTTCCCTGCGGGCCAAACCGACCTTGTGCGGGCAAAACCGACCTGGAGGAGGCTTTTACTCCAAGTTTAGACCCCAAGGCACAACATATAAATAGAGGGGCAGGGCTAGCACACAGGATACATCAAGATTTCCCAAGCCGTGTGTCGGCAACCCTAACCCTCTAGTTCTCCCGTCATAATCTCTGTAGTGCTTGGCGAAGCCCTGCAGAGATTGTTCCTCACCATCATCACCACGCCGTCGTGCTGCCGGAACTCATCTACTACTTCATCATCGCTCGCTGGATCGAGGAGGTGAAGGCGTCATCAAGCCGTACGTGTGTTGAACGCGGAGGTGCCGTCCGTTCGGCACTAGTTCATGATCGGATCGAGGGACGACTTGCGATTTGGATCGCGGAGACGTTCGACTACATCAACCGCGTTTCTTAACGCTTCCGCTTAGCGATCTACAAGGGTATGTAGATTCACTCTCCCTCTCGTAGATGCTCATCACCATGGATAGATCTTGTGTGTGCGTAGGAAAATTTTTGTTTCCCATGCAACGTTCCCCAACAGTGGCATCTGAGCTAGGTATATGCGTAGATGAGATCTCGAGTAGAACACAAACGAGTTGTGGGCATGGGTGTATACATATTGCTTGCCGTTACTAGTTGATACTTGATTCGGCGGTATTGTGAGATGAAGCGGCCCGGACCGACATTACGCGTACGCTTACGCGAGACAGGTTCCTTCAACTGACATGTAACTTCGTTGCATAAAGATGGCTAGCGGGTGTCTGTCTCTCTCACTTTAGTTGAATCGATTTCAATGAAGAGGGTTCTTTTAGAAGATCAAAAAGCAATCACTACACCACGTTGTGGTTTTGCGTAGGTAAGAACGGTTCTTGCAAACCCGTAGCAGCCACGTAAAATTTGCAACAACAATTAGAGGACGTCTAACTTGTTTTTGCAGGGTATGTTGTGATGTGATATGGCCAATTACATGATGAGATATATGTGATGTATGAGATGATCATGTGTTGTATAGAATATCATGACTTGCATGTCGATGAGTACGGCAACTGGAAGGAGCCATAGAGTTGTCTTTAATTATTTTCGCCGTTTTGCTTTACTTTATCGCTATAAGTTAGCAATAGTCGTGGAAGCAACAGTCGGCGCGACAACCTCATGGCGACACGTTGATGGAGATCAAGATGATGGAGATCATGGTGTCATGCCGGTGACGATGGAGATCATGCCGGTGCTTTGGAGATGGAGATCAAAAGCACAAGTTCATGGCCATATCATGTCACTTATGATTTGCATGTGATGTTAATCCTTTTATGCATCTTATTTTGCTTAGGACGACGGTAGCATTATAAGGTGATCCCTCACTTAAATTTCAAGATAAATTGTGTTCTCCCCGAGTGTGCACCGTTGCGAAAGTTCGTCGTTTCGAGACACGCCGTGATGATCGGGTGTGATAGACTCTACGTTCACATACAACGGGTGTAAGCCATGTTGCACGTGCGGAACACTCGGGTTAAACTTGACGAGCCTAGCATGTACAGACATGGCCTCGGAACACAAGAGACCGAAAGGTCGAACATGAGTCATATAGTAGATATGATCAACATGAAGATGTTCACCATTGAAACCACCTCAACTCACGTGATGATCGGACTTGAGTTGGTGGATTTGGATCATGGTACACTCGAATGACCGGAGGGATGTCAATTTGAGTGGGAGTTTTTAAGTAATATGATTAACTAAACTCATTATCTAGAACAATAGTCTAAGTTGTCTTTACAATATTTATGTTGTAGATCATGGCTCGCGCAGTAGCACCCCTGAATTTTAATGCGTTCCTAGAGAAAGCTAAATTGAAAGATGATGGAAGTAACTTTGTGGACTGGGCCCGTAATCTAAGGATTATCCTTACGGCTTCCCAGAAGGCTTATGTCCTTGATGCACCGCTTGGTGATCCACCCGCTCCAGTTGAGTCTCTAGACGTTGTGAACGCCTGGCAGGCTCGTTCTGAAGATTACACAATAGTTCAATGTGCAATATTGTATGGCTTAGAACCGGGACTTCAAAGACGTTTTGAACGTCATGGAGCATATGAGATGTTCCAGGAGTTGAAGTTTATCTTTCAGAAGAATGCCCGGATCGAGAGATATGAGATCTCCGATAAGTTCTATGCTTGCAAGATGGAGGAGAACGGGTCTATCAGTGATCACGTGCTCAGAATGTCTGGGTACTCCGCGCGTCTGGCTGAATTGGGGATGCCCCTTCTGCCAGAGGCTATCACTGACAGAGTTCTTCAATCATTGCCACCTGGCTACAAGAGCTTCGTGTTGAACTATAACATGCACGGGATGAACAAGTCAATCGCCGAGCTGTTTGCGATGCTGAAAGCCGCTGAGTCTGAAATTCAGAAGGAGCATCAAGTGTTGATGGTCAATAAAACCACTAGTTTCAAGAAAAATGGCAAGGGTAAGAAGGGTAACTCCAAGAAGAGTGGCAAAGCATTTGCTCCTCTCGTGAAGAAACCCAAGGCTGGACCCAAACCAGAAACTGTGTGTTTTCATTGCAAGGGAACTGGACACTGGAAGCGGAACTGCCCCAAGTATTTGGCTGACAAGAAGGCGGCCAACAACAAACAAGGTATATATGATATACATGTTATTGATGTGTACCTTACCAACTCTCGTTGTAGTGCCTGGGTATTTGATACCGGTGCGGTTGCTCATATTTGCAACTCAAAACAGGAACTGCGGAATAGATGGAGGCTGGCAAAGGACGAAGTGACGATGCGCGTGGGAAATGGTTCCAAGGTTGATGTGATCGCCGTCGGCACGCTCGCTCTTCGATTACCATCGGGATTAGTGATGAACCTGAATAAATGTTATTTGGTGCCTGCGTTAAGCATGAACATTATATCTGGATCTTGTTTATTGCGAGACGGTTACTCATTTAAATCAGAGAATAATGGTTGTTCTATTTATATGAGTAATATCTTTTATGGTCATGCACCCAATGTGAGGGGTTTATTCTTATTGAATCTCGATAGTAATGATACACATGTTCATAACATTGATGCCAAAAGATGAAGAATTGATAATGATAATACCACTTTCTTGTGGCACCGCCGTTTAGGTCATATTGGCGTAAAACGCATGAGGAAGTTCCATGCTGATGGACTTTTGGAGTCACTTGATTTTGAATCACTTGACACATGTGAGCCATGCCTCATGGGCAAGATGACTAAAACGCCGTTCTCTGGAACAATGGAACGGGCAAGTGACTTATTGGAAATCATACATACTGATGTGTGCGGTCCGATGAGTATTGAGACGCGCGGTGGTTATCGTTACTTTCTGACCTTCACTGATGACTTAAGTAGATATGGGTATATTTACTTAATGAAACACAAGTCTGAAACATTTGAAAAGTTCAAACAATTTCAGAGTGAAGTTGAGAATCATCGTAACAAGAAGATTAAATTCCTACGATCTGATCGAGGAGGAGAATATCTGAGTTATGAAGTTTGGCAGTCACTTAAGACAGTGTGGAATTGTTTCACAATTGACACCGCCTGGAACACCACAGCGTAATGGTGTGTCCGAACGTCGTAATCGAAATTTATTGGATATGGTGCGATCTATGATGTCTCTTGCCGATTTGCCACTATCGTTTTGGGGTTATGCATTAGAGACAGCTGCATTCACTTTAAATAGGGCACCATCGAAGTCCGTTGAGACGACGCCATATGAACTTTGGTTTGGCAAGAAGCCAAAGCTGTCGTTTCTTAAAGTTTGGGGATGTGATGCTTATGTCAAAAAGCTTCAGCCTGAAAAGCTGGAACCCAAAGCGGAGAAATGCGTCTTCATAGGATACCCAAAAGAGACAGTTGGGTATACCTTCTACCTCAGATCTGAAGGCAAAGTGTTTGTCGCTAAAAACGGAACATTTCTTGAGAAAGAGTTTCTCTCGAAAGAATTGAGTGGGAGGAAGATAGAACTTGATGAGGTTGTTGAACCTTTACTTCAACCTGAAAGTAGCGTAGCGCAGAAAGATGTTTCTGTAGAGCCTACGTCAGCTGAAGAGGAAGTTAATGATGATGATCATGAAGCTTCGGATCAAGTTGCTATCGAACCTCGTAGGTCGACAAGGACGCGTACTGCTCCTGAGTGGTACGGCAACCCTGTCTTAGAGGTCATGTTGTTAGACAACGATGAACCTACGAGCTATGGAGAAGCAATGATGGGCCCGGATTCCGAGAAGTGGTTAGAGGCCATGATATCTGAGATGGGATCCATGTATGAAAACAAAGTGTGGACTTTGGAAGTATTACCTGAAGGGCGTAAGGCCATTCCGAACAAATGGATCTTTAAGAGGAAGACGGACGCAGACGGTAATGTCACCGTCTATAAAGCTCTACTTGTGGCAAAGGGTTTTTCACAAGTTCAAGGAGTTGACTACGATGAGACCTTCTCACCCGTAGCGATGCTTAAGTCCGTCAGAATCATGTTAGCAATAGCTGCCTTTTTCGATTATGAAATTTGGCAGATGGATGTCAAAACAGCGTTCCTTAACGGTTTCCTTAAGGAAGAGTTGTATATGATGCAACCAGAAGGTTTTGTCGATCCAGAGAATGCTGACAAAGTTTGCAAACTCCAGCGATCCATTTATGGACTGGTGCAAGCATCTCGGAGTTGGAATCTTCGCTTTGATGAGGTGATCAAAGCGTTCGAGTTTATACAAGTTTACGGAGAAGCTTGTATTTACAAGAAAGTGAGTGGGAGCTCTATAGCGTTTCTAATATTATATGTGGATGACATATTGCTGATTGGAAACAATATAGAAATGTTGGAAAGCGTGAAGGAATATTTGAACAAGAGTTTTTCAATGAAGGACCTAGGAGAAGCTGCTTTCATATTAGGCATCAAGATCTATAGAGATAGATCGAGACGCTTAATAGGACTTTCACAAAGCACATACCTTGACAAAGTTTTGAAGAAGTTCAAAATGGATCAGTCAAAGAAGGGGTTCTTGCCTGTTTTGCAAGGTGTGAAGTTGAGTAAGACTCAATGCCCAGTGACTGCAGAAGATAGAGAAAAGATGAGTGTCATCCCCTATGCTTCAGCCATAGGCTCTATCATGTATGCAATGCTGTGCACAAGACCCGATGTCAGCCTTGCCATAAGTATGGTCGGAAGGTTTCAAAGTGATCCAGGAATGGAACACTGGACGGCGGTCAAGAATATCTTGAAGTACCTGAAAAGGACTAAGGACATGTTTCTCGTTTATGGAGGTGATCAAAAGCTCGTCGTAAAGGGTTACGTCGATGCAAGCTTTGACACTGATCCGGATGACTCTAAGTCGCAAACCGGATACGTATTTATTCTTAATGGGGTGCGGTTAGCTGGTGCAGTTCCAAGCAAAGCGTGGTAGCTGATTCTACATGCGAAGCGGAGTACATCGCTGCCTCGGAGGCTGCGAAGGAAGGTGTCTGGATGAAGGAGTTCATGACAGATCTTGGAGTAGTGCCTAATGCGCTTAACCCAATGACTCTGTTTTGTGATAATACTGGTGCCATTGCTCTAGCCAAGGAACCAAGATTTCACAAGAGGACCAGACACATAAAGCGACGTTTCAATTCCATCCGCGATTACATCAAGGAGGACGACATAAATATTTGCAAAGTACACACGGATCTAAATGTTGCAGATCCGATGACTAAACCTCTTCCAAGGGCTAAACATGAACAACACCAGAACTGCATGCGTGTTCGATTCATTACAATGTAAATCACATAGTGATGTGAACTAGATTATTGACTCTAGTGCAAGTGGGAGACTGTTGGAAATATGCCCTAGAGGCAATAATAAATTGGTTATTATTATATTTCCTTGTTCATGATAATCGTTTATTATCCATGCTATAATTGTATTGATTGGAAACTCAAATACATGTGTGGGTACATAGACAACACTGTGTCCCTAGTAAGCCTCTAGTTAACTAGCTTGTTGATCAAAGATGGTTAAGGTTTCCTAGCCATAGACATGAGATGTCATTTGATTACGGGATCACATCATTAGGAGAATGATGTGATGGACAAGACCCAAACTACGAACGTAGCATATGATCGTGTCAGTTTATTGCTATTGTTTTCTGCATGTCAAGTATCTGTTCCTTTGACCATGAGATCATGCAACTCCCTGACATCGGAGGAGTACCTTGTGTGTATCAAACGTCGCAACGTAACTGGGTGACTATAAAGGTGCTCTACAGGTATCTCCGAGGATGTCTGTTGGGTTGGCATGGATCAAGACTGGGATTTGTTACTCCGTGTGACGGAGAGGTATCTCAGGGCCCACTCGGTAATACAACATCACAATGAGCCTTGCAAGCAATGTGACTAAAGTGTTAACCACGAGATCTTGTATTACGGAACGAGTAAAGAGACTTGCCGGTAACGAGATTGAACTAGGTATAGAGATACCGACGATCGAATCTCGGGCAAGTAACATACCGAAGAACAAAGGGAACAACATACGGGATTAACTGAATCCTTGACATAGAGGTTCGACCGATAAAGATCTTCGTAGAATATGTAGGAACCAATATGGGCATCCAGGTCCCGCTATTGGTTATTGATCATAGAGGTGTCTCGATCATGTCTACATAGTTCTCAAACCCGCAGGGTCTACACACTTAACGTTTGGTGACGATTAGTATAGTTGAGTTATTTTGTTGGTGACCGAAGGTTGTTCGGAGTCCCGGATAAGATCCCGGACATGACGAGGATCTCCGGAAGAGTCCGGAGGTAAAGATTGATATATGTGATAATAGTGTTTTGATCTCCGGAAGGGTTCCGGAATTCACCGGAAGGGGTTCCGGATGTTTACCGAAGTGTTCGGGTGCAGCAACACTTTATATGAGCCAAAGGGGTAAAGCCCACGAGGTATTGGAAAGTGCAAAAGGAAGTTTTGCTGCTGCCTTAAGCGGTACTACCGCTGGTAAGGCAGTACTACCGCGTAAGCGGTACTACCGCTTGTGCGCGGTACTGCAGGGATCCGAGTTGGACTCTTTCCCTGCGGGCCAAACCGACCTTGTGCGGGCAAAACCGACCTGGAGGAGGCTTTTACTCCAAGTTTAGACCCCAAGGCACAACATATAAATAGAGGGGCAGGGCTAGCACACAGGATACATCAAGATTTCCCAAGCCGTGTGTCGGCAACCCTAACCCTCTAGTTCTCCCGTCATAATCTCCGTAGTGCTTGGCGAAGCCCTGCAGAGATTGTTCCTCACCATCATCACCACGCCATCGTGCTGCCGGAACTCATCTACTACTTCATCATCGCTCGCTGGATCGAGGAGGTGAAGGCGTCATCAAGCCGTACGTGTGTTGAACGCGGAGGTGCCGTCCGTTCGGCACTAGTTCATGATCGGATCGAGGGACGACTTGCGATTTGGATCGCGGAGACGTTCGACTACATCAACCGCGTTTCTTAACGCTTCCGCTTAGCGATCTACAAGGGTATGTAGATTCACTCTCCCTCTCGTAGATGCTCATCACCATGGATAGATCTTGTGTGTGCGTAGGAAATTTTTTGTTTCCCATGCAACGTTCCCCAACAATGGGGAAGTAAAAACTTCCCCTGCCCCGCCCCAAATCCCTTCGTGGAAACTCACAGGCGGTAGTACCGCCCGGGAGGGTGGTAGTACCGCCCCGGAACTACACAGCGGCAGGAGGCCCGGTAGAACCGCTCCGGCGGTAGTACCGGTAGTCGTAGCGGTAGTACCGCTTAGTACTACCGCCCAAGCCAGCGGTAGTACCGCTCTGGATACCGCTCTGGACACCACCAAGGCAGAAAATAAAGAAAGAAAAGAGTGGCTTATGCAAGATTTGTTTGGTAAAAAGGTTGGAGACAACAAAACATCCAAAAATCAGGAAACACTCCGATGATGCCGATCTAAAACAAACCAAAAGGTTGGAGTGACCCCGAAGACACAAAAACGAGCTTCTCAAAAGCAAATGCCTCGCTAGGAGGGGCGGTGGCCGAGGCCACCTATGTTTGAGTCAAATGGTATGGCACCGCGAAGATTTGAACCGTGGGCCCATGGCCAAAACTCGTCTTTGAAGCACAAAAACCATCAAAAATGGCGGATGTGAAAGACTTTGATTAGTTAATGCATAATAGGAGGAGGGATAGTTCATTAAGAGAACTAGACTCCCCCTAAATCCATGCCTACATCTAAACAAGACATGATGATGAGTGTGGTGGGGTGTGCACTAAGTCAAGCCACATTGCTCGAATCAATGATATTTAGCTCATGCCTTAACTCGCGAAATCTTGCTTCATCTAATGGCTTCGTGAAAATATCTGCTAGCTGTTCCTTGGTATAAAGATGAATAAGATCAATTTCTCCGCGCTTGATGTGGTCCGGGATGAAGTGATGACGAATCTCAATATGCTTCGTCTTGCAGTGTTGAACCGGGTTGTTGGAGATCTTGATCATGCTCTCATTGTCGCAGTAAATAGGCACTTTGTCACAGTTGACACCATAATCCTTTAAGGTTTGCCTCATCCAAAGAATCTGAGCACAACAACTTGCGGTGGCTACATACTCGGCCTCGGTGGACGAGAGAGAAACACAGTTTTGTTTCTTGGAAGACCAACTTACCAGAGAGCGACCAAGAAGTTGGCAACCTCCGGAAGTGGACTTCCTTTCCACACGGTCTCCCACCCAATCCGAGTCAGTATATCCAATGAGATCAAATGAAGCACCTTTGGGGTACCATAAGCCAAAGTTTGGGGTATGAGCCAAATATCGAAAGATTCGCTTGACAGCCACATAGTGACTCTCCTTAGGTGCGGATTGAAATCGTGCACAAATTCCCACACTCAACATGATATCCGGCCTAGATGCACAAAGGTAAAGCAGAGATCCAATCATGGAGCGATATACCTTCTGATCCACAGCTTTACCATTGGGATCACTGTCAAGTTGGCACTTGAGTGGCATCGGAGTGTTGGCCTACGGAGGATTTAGCTCATCCATCTTGAACCTCTTGAGCATGTCTTGAGTGTATTTGGCTTGGTTGATGAAGGTTCCTTGGCTTCGTTGCTTGACTTCAAATCCAAGGAAGAACTTCAACTCTCCCATCATAGACATCTCAAACTCTTTGGTCATCAGTGCGGCGAACTCATCATTAAAAGCTTTGTTAGAAGAACCAAAGATAATATCATCAACGTATAGTTGGCATACAAACAAGTTCCCGTTAATCCTCTTAGTAAAAAGAGTGGGGTCGATTTTCCCAATTTCAAACCCACGATCTTGCAACATCTCGGTAAGGTGCTCATACCACGCACGTGGGGCTTGTTTAAGGCCATAGAGTGCCTTATCGAGAATGTACACATGATTGGGGAACTTGGGATCCTCAAACCCCGGGGGTTGCTTGACATATACCAACTCCTTAAGTGGACCATTAAGAAAAGCACTCTTCACATCCATTTGATATAATATGAAATCATGATGAGAAGCATAAGCAAGCAACATGCGAATAGATTCAAGGCGAGCAACAGGGGTAAAGGTTTCACCGTAGTCGATACCCTCGACTTGGGAGTAGCCTTGAGCCACCAGTCTTGCCTTGTTGCGAATAATGATACCATGTGCATCTTGCTTGTTCTTAAAGATCCATTTGGTTCCAATGACATTGTGATTCTCTTTTGGTCTTGGCACCAATCGCCACACTTTGTTGTGCTCGAAGTTGTTGATTTCATCATGCATGGCTTCAAGCCAATCCTCGTCTTTGAGCGCATCTTGTACCTTGAGGGGTTCAAAGCAAGAAACAAACGCATGATGTGCACAAAAGTTTGTTAATTGACGACGAGTAGTTACCCCTCTTTTCAAGCTTCCATAGACGTTCTCTAGGAGGTGTTGCTTTTTCTGAAGCTTGGAGGCAATCGTGGCAGCTCGTCTTTCAAGAATTTCCTCCATGGAAAGTTGAGGCTTGGTAACTTGACGAGCTTCGGTACTAGTACCGGCTTGCTCATGATCTTGAGCATGATCTTGATCTTTAGCTTGACCTTGATCTTGAAGTTGATCTTGGTCCTGAGCTTCATCTTGATCTTGAGCTTGCACGGGGGTGTGAACAAGATCTTGAGCATCATGTGAAGTAGAGACATCACTAGCCAGGTTATCTTGCCCTTGATCTTGATCACGGGGTTGAGGGCCTTCACTTTGTTCTTCGGAAGCGTGTGGGTCGTGCGTCGGTGATGGTTCCACTTGAGTGGAACATTGTCCTTCTCCTTCGGCCACAAGGGGTTCCTCAACGGGTAGGAAGTATCCCACACCCATTCTTCTTATGGCTTGGAGAGGAATTTCATCACCTATATCACAAAGACCACTTTGCTCCACTTGGGAGCCATTATTTTCATCAAACTCTACGTTACTCGTCTCCTTAATGAGTCCGGTGGACTTGTTGAGGACACGGTAAGCATGAGAGTTTGCAGCATAACCAACAAATATGCCCTCATGGGCTCTAGAATCAAATTTAGAAAAACGAACACCTTTCTTGAGAATGAAACACTTACAACCGAACACCCGGAAGTATTTGAGGTTGGGCTTGTTCCTGGTAAGAATCTCATAAGGAGTCTTGTTCAAGGCTTTGCGGAGATAGAGCCGATTTGATGCATGACACGCTGTGTTGATGGCTTCGGCCCAAAAGTTGTACGGAGATTTAAACTCTGCCATCATGGTTCTTGCCGCATCCATCAACGTTCGGTTCTTCCTCTCCGCAACACCATTTTGCTGAGGGGTGTAAGGTGTGGAATATTGGTGCTTTATCCCCTCATCATTGAGAAACTCATCTAGGGTGTAGTTCTTGAACTCAGTGCCGTTGTTACTTCTAATCATCAAAATCTTTGCTTCATGTTGATGTTGGACTTCATTTGCAAAGTTGATGACGGTCTGTTGGGTCTCACTCTTCCTCTTGAAGAAATATACCCATGTGTATCTCGAGTAATCATCCACAATCACCAAGCAATATCTTCTTCCTCCAAGGCTGTTAAAAGATGGAGGCCCGAAGAGATCCATGTGAAGGAGCTCTAAGGTCCTCTTTGAGTAGATTGTAGTAGTTGGATGATGAGCTTTTTCATGTAGCTTTCCTTCGATACAGGCACTGCAAGCACGATATTTGGCAAAACTCACATTTGTTAGTCCAAGAATGTGATCCCCTTTAAGGAGACTTTGCAAAGATCTCATATTGACATGGGCTAGTCGGCGATGTCAAAGCCATCCCACATCAACTTTAGCCATTAGACATGTCGCGGTCTTAGTGGGTCGCTCCGAGAAGTTAATCACATAGAGACCGTTTTCGACATGCCCAACAAAGGCTACTTTAAGAGTCTTGCTCCACAAAAGGGTCACGGTATCAATGCCAAAGAAGGTACTAAAACCCATGAGTGCAAGTTGACGAACGGAAAGTAAATTGTATGCAAGGGTCGCAACAAGCATGACTTTCTCCATGGTTAAGGTCGGAGAGATAACCACCTTGCCAAGACCCAATACCTTTGAGATTGCATCATCTCCAAATGCGACTTGGGTGGCCACGGATGCATCGGGTCGAACATCCATCACCAAGTCCTTGCTTCCGGTCATATGATTTGTTGCTCCGCTATCGAGCAACCATGAGACTCCCCCGGAAGCAAAGTCCTACAATAGATCAATGCTTGGATTTTGGTACCCATTCTTGAATGGGTCCTTTCATGTTAGTGACAAGGGTCTTAGGAACCCAAATAGACCACTCAATATACTCATAGGAAGAACCAACATATTTGGCATAAACATGCCCATCACTAGCACGACACAAAACATAGGAGGGGTTAAAATCGCCGGCCCTGTTGGAGGGAGTGATCTTGCCCTTCTCGGCATTATCACTCACAACCTTGTCTTTCTTCTTCTCATGAGTAATGTTCCCCGCTTTGACAAATGTTTCCTTGAGTGGAGGAACCTGCGTGGTCTTCTTCTTCTTCTTTTTTTTGGATTTGGGTGCAAACCCAACTCCTTCCTTTGCAATCACTTCCTTTTGATTGCTCAAAAGGTCATTGAGATTCTTCTCACCTTGTATACATGTCACAAGGCCTTTCTCAAGCTGCTCTTTTAGTTTAGCATTTTCCTCCACAAGATGTGCATGCTCACAACACGGGTTAGTAGCAGATGCATTATCAATTAAGACAAAGGGAGGACACGTGGCAATTTCTTTAGTGAGTTTCACTTGGAGTTGATCATGCGACTCTTTAAGAGAAGCATGAACGCTCTTCAATGCCTTATGAGCATTGTCAAGGGAGACAAACTCATCCTTGAGTCGAGCATAGTCAACCCCAAGTGCAACCTTCTCAGATTTAAGAACACGGTTAAGAACAATAGCATGATCATAATCTTTATGTAATTTAGCAAAGTCGTCATTTTGTGACTCCTTAAGAGTCAAATGAAGACCTCGCTCTTCCTTTAGAGCAATAGAAAGATCTGCTATCTCGTCGGCATAATCACGACTATGGCCTCTCATCTCCTCAAGAATTTCTTCTTGAGAATCAATCGTGTCATTGGCCTCACCAAGTTGTTCCAAGAGAGCAACGAAGTGCTTCTTGGACTCTCCCTTGAGTTTACACAAGAACTTGTCAAACTCATTCTCACCCTCTATCGCCTCCTCAAGTTCATCCACACAATCTAACAAAGATGGAGTGGAAGAAACAGAAGTCTTAATGTTTGAGGTTTTGGCGTTGGAGGTTACCTTGGTGATACCTTTTGCCATGAGGCACCTAGCGATGTGGTTCTCATTGGGGGCGTCGAAGAGTGACACCTTTGTTGGGGTGGAGGATGCAATTGCCACAGATGCCATTGCCATTCCTTCACCACTTGTGTCTCCGTCATCACCATCATCATCCGATGCATATTCTTCTTGAGCCACCAACACTTTGTGTGAAGTCTTCTTGGTGAAGTTGGTCTTGTTGGGGAAAGACTTGGCCTTATCTTTGCGGATGAGCTTGCCACCATTGTCTTCCCTCTTCTCGTATGGACAATCCACCATAAAGTGACTCACATTACCACAGTTGTAGCAGGTCCTCACACGTTGCTTGCCCTTTGACCCATTTGAGTTGTTCTTGGAGAAGTTGGGCCTTGTGTTTCTCTTGTTGCCCCAAAATTGCCTGGACGCAAGAGCCATGTGCTCATGATAAGCATATTTGGTGTCCTCGGGGCAACCCTCTTCTTCTTCTTCTTCTTCTTCTTCTTCTTCCTCTTGACAGACCTTGGCCTTCACAACAAGGTTGGGGGATGATTTCTTTGACCATTGCACGCGAGCTAGAGCATTGTCAGCTGTCGTGTTCAAGATGTTCATTGCAATAAATTCATCCAACACATCACCAGAAGACAAAGTGTGAAAGTCCGGTCTTTGACGGATGACAGCGGACATGGCCTTGTTGTAGGGCATGATGGCCTTCAGAAACTTACGCTTGATCCAAGTATCATCCACATCCTTGCTGCCATGATCTTTGAGGGCAACGGCGAGGGCAGTCACCCTTCTATAGAGCTCACGTGGTTCCTCATCCTCTACCATTACAAATTCATCTGACTGATCAAGGACAACTTCATAGTTTGACCGTTGAATGCTTGAGCTGCCCTTGTACATGGAGATAATGTGTTCCCAACACTCTTTAGCAACAGTGAAGGGACGCAGGTGAGGTAGGTCTTCAGTAGGAACAACAGCTTGTAGTATGAACAAAGCGGAGGAATTTAGCTGTTTATCCGCTTCTTCCCTTGGAGTGAGGTTGCGTGGATCACGAGGGTAGTATCCTTCTTCAATGACTCGCATGAGTTGAATTGAGCTGTGATCCAAATGAGACTTGATACAGAAAACCCAATTAGCAAAATCATTTTTAACAAGCTTAGGAGGAGGACCGTGATTAACTATATGAGGTGGGTGCACCGGTCCTCCATAGACCAAGGGAGGGGGAACTGAGGCAAAAGTCCCCGACCCATTAATTCCTTGAGAACGATTATCTTTATCAGCACTAGCTCCCTCCTTACCAGAGTTGACATCCGATGTCGAGTTAGTGGGATTAACCACTTGAACCGCATCGGTGGAAAGTTTAAGAGTGTCAAGGAATTCTTTAAACATGGATTTGACCTCGGTCATCATGGAGGATTTAAGCGAGGACATGGCCTCATTTAAATCATCGCGAGAGACCGTGTTCACTCCCACGGCCTCGGGAAGTTCTCCCAACCGCTCCTCTTCGCCCTCCATACTCTTTGGGTGGTGAAACCCTTAATAAAGAGACGAGGCTCTGATACCAATTGAAAGGATCGATATGGTTGACTAGAGGGGGGGGGTGAATAGGCAACTACCAGTTTTTAACTTTTCTTTAACAGATTATACTTAGCAACAAATAGGTTGGCTAGATATGCAATTAGGTGAGCAACCCATATGATGCTAAACACAACAAGCAACTCAAGCAAGCAAGATAAACAAAGTAAGTAACTTGCGTGAAGTAAAGGTAAGAAATAACCACAAGGGAAACCGATGGAGACGAGGATGTGTTACCGAAGTTCCTTCCCGGTAAAGGGAAGTACGTCTCCGTTGGAGCGGTGTGGAGGCACAATGCTCCCCAAGAAGCCACTAGGGCCACCGTATTCTCCTCACGCCCTCACACAATGCGAGGTGCCTTGATTCCACTAGTGGTGCACTTGGAGGCGGCATCGGGACCTTTACAAACAAGGTTGGGGCAATCTCCACAACTGAATTGGAGGCTCCCAACGACACCACGAAGCTTCACCACAATGGACTATGGCTTCGAGGTGACCTCTTCCATCTAGGGTGCTCAAACACCCAAGAGTAACAAGATCCGCAAGGGATTAGTGGGGGGAATCAAATTTCTCTTGGTGGAAGTGTAGATCGGGGCCCTCTCAACCAAACCCTAGAGTATCAACAAGTTTTGTTGGCTAGGGAGAGAGATTGGGCAAGAATGAGCTTTGGGCAACAATGGAGCTTGGGGAAGGATAAGAGGTAAGGCTTCTTGGGGAAGAAGACCCTTTATATAGGAGGGAGAGGAATCTGCCCGTTGCCCACCCACCAGCCGCGCTTCAGCGGTAGTACCGCTGGTTGGGGCGGTACTACCGCCCAACAGAAGCCAGTAGAAGGGGCGGCGGTAGTACCGCTTAGTACTACCGCCCCTACTACCGCTGCGGCTGGGAGCTGGCGCGGGGCACCAGACACACCCAGAGACGCGTCTGACCCCACGCGCGAGGTGCCCAGCCCTCCCTTCTTTCCCTAAGCGGTATTACCGCCGGCTGGGGCGGTAGTACCGACTGAGCGCGGTACTACCGCTTCCCAGAGCGGTACTACCGCTGAGAGAAAGACAGGGAGAGTAGGGCAAAGACAGATACTCCATGTTGCCGGGAAACGAATGGGGGTGCGAGTGTGTACGTGATGATTCCTCCCCAATCTTTCCCACCGCGGACCCCCTCTTGATAGTACGGATTTTTCCTACGACTTAAGTCCATCGACACTAAATCATCGAAAAGACACCGTCTTCCTTTTAGCTTCCTAAGGGGTAAGATAATCGTCTCGTGCCACCTGATATTCTCTGAAATCTTAATGCACACGATTAGTCCGCAAAACGCATTGTCATCAATCACCAAAACCATTAGGGTATAAATATGCCCTTACAGATAGTGTTAAGGAAATGTTAGAACTTTATCATCGTCAGAAGGTTCTAAACATTAAAGTTGTGAAAGGTGTCGAACCTGCAAGTACTACACAGTCTGATGAGAATTACATGAGCACTCAGCAGAGCTGCAATGTGAAAAAGGTTGTGGATGAATCTGATCTTTAGAATATAATAAGTGATAGAAAGGCTCAGCTTGAGAGGAGCAGGATTCAAAGAGAGTCATATTTTGACCATTTTTAAGGGGATACTGATGTCTCTGAATTTTGTTCAGATGATTCACTTCATTCAGATAGGAGTGCTGAAGCTGTATTAATAGAATCAGAGTGTGCATCTGAAGATGAAATAGCATTGGAATTAATTTCATACACAATTCCTTTGAAACATGTGAAGAATCTAGGTCCAACAACTAGATCTCACCAGGACTCGTAGAAGAAACAAATTCCAGATTGGTTTCCTGAAGCAGATGAGTTTTGTTTTCCTGGTGATTTAGGCATCAGTGATGAAGAAGAAGATGAAGATGAAGTTGAACTACCATACCTCCTGAAGAAGGGTTAAGAATAAAAGGATGAAAGACAGGGTATGGTTTGATCCCTCAATTCCTAATTCACATTTACTGTTGTGCAAGCGCTTGTGTTTTGATACTGTTTATCAGTTCAGAGATGCTATAAGGGATTTTCATATAAGGACTTTGCGGTCTTTTCACTACCACATGAACTCCCCGACAAGAATGGTGTTCACAGAGAGAGCATGGATGTGAATTTTACATGTGTGTCTCCAGAATAGCTCATGAAGAAACTTTCTGCATTAAGAAGTGTAACATGGAGCACACTTGTCTAATATCAGCTGAGAACACAAAGGTTACTACTAAGTGACTGCCCAAAGCAGTTGAGCCTTCTCTTAGAGCAGATCCTAGAGCACATGTGGAATAACTAATTAAAAAAAGCAAAGTCAAGTTTTCTGTTGATGTATCAGGGAGTGTGGCCCATAGGGCAAGGAGGAAGGCCATTCAGGTAGTGCAAGCTGACCACAAGGAACAGTACTTGAGAGTGAGGGACTATCTACAAGCAGTTCTTGATACAAACCCTGGTAGCACGTGTATTGTTACAACATTTGTGGACCCAGAAAACTCAGCACCAACTCCTAGATTTAAGTACATGTTCTACTTAAATGGCTTGGATGGAGACGGAGCAACATGCTAGGCAGGCGCAGCAGCAACACTAGCAGCGGGTGGAGGAAGAGCAGGAGCAGGTTCTGCAGCAACAGCACCAGTAGATGGCGATGGAGGAGGCAGGTACATCAAGGAGGAAGAAGAAGGGATCTACAAAGATGCTGACGGGGCCTGTTCATCATTCAGAGCGCCTTCGCCAGCTTCACATGGAGTGAGCATGCTGCATGTGCAGGTTGCTGCTAGTACCAGTTGCTTGGCTTAAGTTAGTATGTTCCCAAGTTCCATGTTTCTTGTTTATGACTACTACTACATGTCTATCTATCCAATGTGACCAAGTTTGTTTGATGATCCTAGTTTATGAACTTCTACTACCTATGTATGAATGTTTGCTACTTTTGCAAGTTTCTACTTTGGTTGTGGGCAGAAAGTTCAGAAATGCACCTACTTTTTGCAATGTTCAGAAATGTTCTGAAATGCAATAACTAGATTTATTTGTAAGGTAGAAAAAGTTAATAACCATATTCAATTTTTTGCACATTGCCCAAATTCTACCATTAATACACCAACTTCAACCATCTGCCTACCAGTAGTCCAATCGATCAAATTTTTGCACACTGCACCACTCCAACTCTATTCAACTTCTCCACTGAATCACTCCACCTAGCTTTTACTCCTCACTTAACTCTTCCTCTCTTTAAGTACACCACTCCACAGACTCTTCTACCACAAACAACTCTCACATCTCTCATCTGCTCTTCTCCACCTCTTCTCCTCCAAGCTCATGGCTAACCCTAACCCCAACCCTTTCCCAACTGGGTCGGGATGGATGGCTATGTTGCTTGGTTCAGCAAGAGGCAACCACCAACTCTTCATTGACTACATGGAAATCACCAACAGGTACAACAGCCTGCAAGAGATGGTCGCTGCTGCAGAAGTAGTTAGGTTCGTGCCACGCAAGAGGAGAAGACCAGCATGCATCGACCCCATGGAGTGACGATGCCAGGTGTGCTCCCCATTGACATCTTGCTGTGGGCGATGAAGGATGATGATGCATCCAACTCACAGTAGCGTCAACGTTGGGCACAATACATGACTCGCTTTCCTGCGGACAACGAGGTTCAGGTGGTGCCACCACCGGTGATGCATGGCGCACCCATCGTCATCCTAGACCCAGACGAGGAAGAGCTCCTAGATGTGGCGCCACCGGTGCAGGAGGCAGTTCAGTTGCCGATGTGTCGCTCCGCAAGACTCGCTGGCGACTCCGGTGCAAGAAGCAATTCAGGTTCATCCAAGAAGCGCAACCCGGCAACCAAGTGATGAATAAGTGTTGCTCTACCTATCATCAGTTTCTGTGCTGATTTCTTCAGTATCGTCTGTCACTATTGTTATCGTTAGTTTTGCTATGGTCAGTAAGCTAGGTTTGGTCAGTGTGTTAAGTGTCAGTTTGGACTCTTGCTATCTATGTATGTCAAAACTATGTTGCTATCTATTTGTTCTAAACTTGCTATATGTTCTATCTGTTTCAATCTTTGTCTGATCCTGGTGTTTTGAATCTATGAAAGCTATACAAAATGAAGGACAAACAAGCTCATAATTAAACTTTCTTACTTACTTAACTTAGCATATAAGGTCTTAACATAAAAGTCATTACACCATAGATAGAAGCACTTAGTTCTTAAAACCATTATATATCATACCATTTCCCACCACCTAAATAACTTGATTCAGAAGCTTAAACAACATAGCACATTCCCAAGGCCAGATATATATAGGCCTAATAATTACTTAACCAACACACCCACATGACTTCACTCATCCAAGATTACCTTGATCTTCTCTAACTTTTCTTTGCATCCATGCCCAGCCTTCAACAGATCTGCAATCATATACTCCAGCTTCTTCTCTTCCTTAAGTAGGTCCCTCTCCCCCTCCACTTCCTTCATGGCTTTCCTAGTGTTTTGAATGATATCGTCTTGGGTTTGAAGAATGCACCTTTGCTCCTTGGCAAGCTTCAGCTTCCCCATGTCTATCTCAATCTTTGTCTGATCCTCAAGTTGTTTATTCTTTTCATTTAGTTCATTGATTACCTGGCTGATGTAGTCCATGTCATGAGTTTTCTTGCCATCTTGATAGTCAAATAAGTTGGATACATCATTAACCAACTGGCTGTAGCTGTTGTCTAGGAACTCAATCTCTTTCTCTAGCTTGGCCACCTCTTTCTCACGAGCCTCTTTGTCCTTCACCCTACCCAAATTCTGCTCATGGTACATGTCCCAGATCTTGGCTAGACACCTTTGTAGGATCTCCGGCCAAGGAGCATCAACCCACTCCACCACCCCACAGTTCACACCTCCATGCTGCAAATGCAATGTTTATAAAATTAGCACAAATGCCAGTACTACACACCATTTCTAGACTACAAAAACAATGAACTGAATTCAGTTAACTGAAACCCTAGGTTCAGAGGTTCAGATGTATGTTGTATGATAAGTTAACTGAATTATTTTAACTACACATATATTCAGTTAACTAATCAAATTAAGAACATGCTAATCCAATTACATGAATAAACGGAATGAAAACAAAACTAGTCAATTCACCTTACTGAAACAGTTAATAACAGGGGATTTTTGTAACGGATTTCAGTTAACTAATTTTTACTTAACTAAATTTTATTTAACTGTTAACTAAATTAAGTAACTGAATTTAGTTCTAACCACATCACACTGCTAGGCAAACTTGAGAACACCACTATTTAACTAAAGAAACAGAATGCTAAAGCAAACCACAAAATGTTTTTTCCTCTTTAAGAGCTGAAGATCACACACCTGCACAGAACAACCTAGGAATCGCCTCCCAGTCAGAGTACCTTCGAAAGCAACCATCTTCCTAGGCCTCTGACTGTGGAGCATGCATTTTGGTTCAGATTCGGTTATAGAACCACAAAAAGATTGATCCACCACAGTGTCCGGGGTTTCCTGCAAACATTTGAACCAAACACATACATGGAATCAAGCATTAAAACAGATAAAAATGATAAAGTCTAAAAATTCATGACCTAGCCCTAACAAAAACTCAGATCCAGCACATGTACTTACAAACAGCTCCTGCTCCATGCCAACCATGGAGATGTCATCGTCCGAGCTCTCCTCACCATTCCAAGAAGGCATCCTCAAGTTCTACCGGCAACAATGACGGCGGCGGCGACGACGACGATAGGGTCGAGGGAGAGAATGAGTGAGCGAGGAGGGAGGGAGAGAGTGAGTGAGTGAGTGAGCAAGAGCAGGGGTCGGGTAAACAAGACTTTGACCACTGACGGCCCCCTCCCGGTGTTAACGGGCGTTAACGCGTGGCCGTTACCGCTTGGCCATGCTGACGCCTGAAATGTGGGGCCGACCCGTCAGAAACGTGCTTAAACGCGACGAAGCTGGCAATATTCTCACTTGATAGTTTTTGGCCACAGATTAGCAAAAAAGTGATAGTTTTTGGCACAAATTCGTAAAGTGGTAGTTTGTGGGCACAAATCGACGAAATGTGGTAGTTTTTTGTTAAATACTCTATAAATTACACAACTTACTATGTAAATTGCGGTTTCCGCACAACTGGCAAATAATCATTTTTTTCTCGCTACTTACAAGGTGTTAGTTTTCAAGGGTTTCAAAAAGTAGGTGTGCCATGTATCCACCTTGTATCTCGCCGACCTTGTTTCTTTTCTCACTCTTACTGTCATTTTGAAATAGAGAGCAATATGGATCATCCTTTCTGAATTTTGGTGAAATGTATAAGATATAAAAAATACAAAAAAACATACATGTAGATAAAGAAGTATTTCCCCTAGTATTTTCTGGGAAAAGAATATGTCCAATGGGACTCGTGCACAAATCACAAAATGAGATGATTTTTTAACATAGTACAATTTGCAAATGCTCACATACACGTACAAACACTCAGTCCTATGAATGCATGCACGCACACCCTATCCCTATGAGCATATCCGAGATAGTGAGTCGGCACAATATTTTGAGATTGACGAAGTCAACATAGGCGCATCTTAGTTGACGAAAACGTTTCCTTTCAATGAAGAAACATCATCGGAAAGACTAAAATAAGTTTAGGACTTGAATCTTGATGTGCTGGTTCCACCATAAAGAATCCAACCATCTAAACTACCCTAGTTCAATCAAGATGAGATGTTAGGCAATTGTCTACGGTAAAAATTGCATAACTTATTACGCGAGAAGTAATCTTGTGTTTTTCTTGCACAGCTGGCAATTAATCGACCTTTTCTCAACACCCAAAAATTGCGAGTTCTCTATGTTTTGAAAGGCAGAACCACACACAAACTCATGTTGAGATTAGTATCCCTCCTCTCAACCCCCCCTAGATCCCTTCCAACTTGAGAAAGTCGCACCTTGCATGACAAGATTGGTGAATAAGCACTGCATTAAGTATTGCATATGGGATGCTTGCGCCAGGGCCTAAACTATTCCTTCGCGCCAGGTAGTTGCCATTGACATTGATCATGGAATACCTAATCAACGTTTTATCGTTTCATCTCCACTACTTTTCTTTTGAGAATGTTCTTATCATCTCCCCCTTAATAACCCACACATTGTTAAACAAACACCCATACACACATAAAAAAAACCATATTAATGGCTTCCTAAATTGCCCTCCATCAATTTATTTACAGCCAGTTGTTAAATTCTCCACCGTAAAATTCGTCCTGCTCCAACCAAAAAGAGGCCATTTACCAGCTTCCTCTTGGACAAAGCCAAACCCAAACCTAAAGTTTCTTCTTTTCTCTAGTGTAGGAGCACGCTTGTTTTCTCTCTTTCTGAAAAGAGCACAATAAATCGGGCCAAAAAAGATGCCGCCGCTGCCGCAATGATTAGTCCGGTAGCATTTGCGGCTTGCCACTCTCGCCTGGCGTTGCGTTTGCGTGGTGTTTTTGTGGACGACGGCGTCGTCGTCGCCAGCCAGCCAGCCTCCTCCTTGTGGCTCTCGTCTTCCTCCCCCCGCGTTGCCCTCGGAAAAAATCCATCCTTTCTGCTCCGGAAATTTAGTCCCCTCCTATTTATGACCCGTCCATCTCTCCCGCGGAGGCGGCCCCTCTCCGCCTGAAAATCCCCCCTTGCTCCCCTGAATCGGCCTCTTGGTTCCCGCGTCGATTTCCTCTTCCCTCTCCCGCGTTCTTGATCCGAAGGTGCGTGTGTTTTCTGGGGAATTTTCCGCTGTTGGGGGTGTGAATTGGATCCATTTCGATCCGTCCGGTCGTCGCTGGTCCCTTCTTGATCCCAACGGCGGGCTTCTTGATTGGTTCTCGTATGACCCTGGAGCATTCTCGCGCGAGACCAAGATGCTCTACTTGAAGCAGCCCAAGAGGAGCTAGCTGAACCACGCGGAGTCTCCGATTTGTTTGTTCTGAATTTCTCAGGCTCGGATTCGTTCTGGCCCTCTTGTCTGCCTGCCTGCCTGTTGATCTGAATTTCTGACCCGATGGAGGCCATGAGAGGTGGCAAATTTCTTCAGAAGTTCAGGCTCTACGAGACCAGATCGGTAAGCATCTCTTGCGAATTCTGTTTACCCAGTTCCTTGATTTGGTTTGGATTGTATTCGTAGGTTCATTAGGCATGGCAATCTTTGTGTCAGTTAACCTCGTGTGTTTCTGTTATGATGGGGGCCTGTGTTTGTTTGTTCATGGTTGATTGGATTATTGGGTGATTTAATGCTTGCACTGTGGGGCGGATCTAGTTTATGATTGGTTTGGTCCGATTTGATTATACTAGGAGAGAGTAAAAGGCTGCAAAAAGGCGAGGGGAGATCCTTCTTTTTGTTTCTTTTGCAGGGGAGGGAAAACGCTGTCCCTTTTTGCTGCTCCCTGCAATTGTGTCATGCAGATTAAATATGTGCTGGACGATCTTGTTGAATGATGATGTAATGTTTTGGTGTTTGCCTTCTGCTTGGGGATGCCATGCTATTGCAAACAATTAAACTTACTGGCTTTCAGCCGACCTTGCATATATGTGTAATGATCCTCAGATATTCATAATTCAGAAGCTAAGATTTAGCTATTGGTCGTTAGGACAGAACAATAGAAGCTATGTAATTTTTGTCCTTCGAGTACCGTTTCTTTGATTTACTAGAAGTGAGGCTTGATGTCAAAAGTTCTCATGCGTTCTAGCTCAAATTCTGCCGTGCTAAATATTGTGCGATATTTTGGTGCAGAAATTTTATCTTGTTGGAAGAGACAAGAGCAGGACTCTTTGGAGGGTGCTAAAGATAGACAGGTTGGAGTCTACTGATTTGGGTATCCAGGAGGATCCTACTAGTTACACGGAGAATGAATGCCAAGAACTACTATGGCGGATTCATGAGGGAAATAGGTTGACCGGTGGGCTGAAATTTGTCACAAAATGCTATGGAATAATTGGTATTTGAACATGAACTGAGATTCATAGAGTATATCAATCAAATCATTTTAGCTGTTCAAACTATAACATTTACCACTTATTTGCTTCTTCAGGTTTTATGAAGTTTCTTGGTCCTTACTACATGGTTGTAATTACCAGGAGAAGAAAAGTTGGCACAATCTGTGGCCATGATATTTATTCAATTGGCAAGAGCGAAATGATTCCGATTCCATGTCCTATAGTCTGCCCCAATGTGGCTAATTCTAGGGATGAGAACAGGTCTTTCATTGTTTCATTATGTAAATATTGTGTATTGCCTGTTGTAATTCCATCGCTGGTTCTTAACAATATCAAAATCACCAGCTTGCTTCCTTTTGTATTTGAAGTCTTGGATATTGATCTGCTATTCATTTATGTTACTTTAGGCCCTTTTCTTTTCCAAATATTCCAGTTCATTTTGGTGCTACATTGTGATAAGACAATGTGCATTCTGCATTGTTGGTGGTGGCTTCTATTTTATTTTATTGTACTGTTTTATACTGCATTATTCTCAGATAAGCTTTCCCGGTGTGTATTCATAGTCGTAGGTGAACATGGGCAGTTCCATTTGGCCCAGTAACGGTGTACTATTTCTTTTGGTGCATTTAATGTTATTTTGTCTGTAAGTATAAAATCTGCTTGTTGATAACAATATGCATCCAGCTTATATGGTCGGTACATCATGACCATTCTTGCAGTACTGAGATTTGTGTATGGGTGGTCAGAGGTATATAGAATTGTTTTGAATTTCTTTGCTCCCATAGTATTATACTTGTACTATTATAAATGTACTTTAAATATATTATTGCTAATGTTCTTTTGGTTGTTATTGTCTGCACATATTAATGTTTTTATTGCCCACTTTTTGTAGATATAAACGACTCCTTTGCTCGGTTGATCTTACGAAGGACTTCTTCTTTAGCTACTCTTACAACATCATGCGCAGTCTCCAGAAGAACATAAATGACAAAAATACTGGACATGTTGTTTATGAAACAATGTTTGTATGGAATGAATTTTTGACACGAGCAATGCGGAACCATCTCAAGAATACCGATTGGACCGTGGCCTTGGTCCATGGATTTTTTAAACAGGTATATTCTTCTGTGACTCATTAAGACTTTTGGCACTGCATTATTATTTTTTATTTCCATCATCATCTTCAATTATTGATCTTACCGGTATCATCTATTCATCACGAAAGACCACAAGGGCTCATGCTAACTCAATACCGTCGTACTAACTTATGCGTTTTACTGCACATTTAGTGACCTGACATGTAGTGAATGCTTGAATAAAGGGTTTGCAAACGCATGGCTTTGTATAACCTGCTGACATTTTTCAGTTTGAGATGCTTGCGGCTTTCGCGAGTCGAAACACTTGCTTGTAAGTGTCAGCAGACTGTTCCTGCTTTTTTCAGTTTCTATCTTTTGTATGTTCCTGGTGCATAGTAGTATTGTACAGTCATCATTGAATTGCTATTTATACCTTAAATAAATGTCTGTTAGCAAGCACTGAGCACAACCCCTTGTTCCTTGTGCAAGAAAGACCTCATTATGCCAGTATTTATGATATTTACGAGTGTAATTAAGAACTAATAGTAATATCTTATTGTTGCTATTCGGGTTGAAGTGTCGTTATGCTAGTTGTGTTTCTGTCTTTGCAAGGCTTGCATGCTAGTAGTGTGTTTCGTCTATTCATGTACTATACGAAGAGAAGCTAATAGATATATATATTCGTGTGTTCAGTCGAAGCTGTCAGTATCTGGGAAGGATTTCTGGTTGACACTTATAGCCAGACGCTCCCGTCATTTTGCTGGAACCAGGTTCGCGTTACAAGCATTTGAGCTTTTCTATAGTCAAAGCTCACCTTTATATTTATCTCACAAATTTATTTATTTTTATCATTTTGAAATGTAGATTCATGAAACGAGGTGTTAATGAAAAGGGTAGGGTTGCCAATGATGTTGAGACTGAACAGATTGTTTTTGAAGACACACCTGATGACATCCCAAGTCAAATAACTACTGTTGTACAACATAGAGGATCAATACCTCTTGTCTGGTTTCAGGAAACTTCAAGACTGAATATTAGGCCAGAAATCACGTGTAAGTTCTGTACCGTTAGTCTGATATGAATTTGCAGATCTGTACACTTCTCTGATAATCCTTGCTACCTGCAGTAAAATCAGATGTGGACTACAAGGCCACCCGCCTTCATTTTGAAAACCTTGTTCTTAGATACGGGAACCCTATAGTCATCTTAAACTTAATCAAGGTGAGTGTAATAGTTCAACGTAATTTACATCTATTGATTTAATGGTCAGCTCGATAGCCTCTTGGTATCCTTTCTGAATACTCCCTTTTGGATTGCTTGTATGTCTCTCAGACTCGTGAGAAGAAGCCTCGTGAATCTTTGCTCCGTGCAGAATTTGCAAAGGCTATCCGTTACATAAACAAGGGGTTACCGGATGACAAACGTCTTAAGTTTTTACACATGGATTTGAGTAAGCTTTCTCGAAGGTAATCTATTGTATTACAAGAGGATATTCTATCTGAGGTTGCCCCTGTAAGAACCTGTTTGTTTTGCATGAAGTACTTACTAATGATATTAATCTACATGCCATCTGCAGGAAAGGCACCAATGTGCTTGGACTGTTAAACAAGGTAGCATCAGATGTGTTGGAACTAACGGACCTCCTCCATTGCGAGATAACTACATCATCAAAACCTTTGGATGCTTCAAGGTAATTTGTATACCTACTTAGGAACTTGCAATTGCTTAAGAATCTATAAGTTCGATTTAGCAAATCCATGAAATGAGCCCCTCCAGGAAATAAACTACAATATTTTCTTAATGTTTGACTATATATCTACATTGCTGTATAGATTTCACACAGAAGAAACCATCCATTGTTATTTGTATTAAATAGTCTTTCATAGTATATATGTGGTCAGTGTTAGTTCACAACATGGGTAAACATCCGTATGAGAGGAGAACATGGCCATGTGAAAGGAGAGCACTGTTTTGGAGAGGAACAGATGTATTACAGCTGGCCAGATAAGAGATGATTGACAGGGACTTGCTTACTAGAAGACTTTGCTATTCCATTGCTTAAAACTGAAAGATAGCTGCCACACCCTTCCTATCCGAATTGATTTTGACATCCGTATCTAAAACAAATATGTACTCTAGTGCAGATAAAATGGAAACTACCAACCCAAAGGAAACAAGTCAACATAATGTGCAAGTAATGGACTTCCTGCTGGCTTCCTGCTGGCAGTACTAATGGTTATCTTTTACATGTTTTGCAGTGGAGAAGGGCCATGTGATATCAAAATCAATGATGATTTCTGCGCAGCTACGATGGTACCTCTTTTGCTACAGAAGGGTGTCCTCAGGACAAACTGCATAGACTGCTTAGACCGCACAAATGTCGCACAGTTTGCATACGGATTAGCTGCTTTAGGGCGTCAACTTCATGTGTTGAGGCTCACTGAAGAACCTAAGATTGATCTGCATGATCCTTTGGCCGATGATCTGATGGATTTCTATGAGAGGATGGGTGATACATTAGCCATCCAGTACGGTGGTTCTGCTGCTCACAACAAGGTTAGCATCTTGTTATATCTGTTACTCCTGAGGAACATAATCTGCATAACACAACTCTTGAAATGGCGCTTTATAGAACTAAAATTTAGTATGCTTGTGCAGTTGTGTACTATTGTTTTAATGTATTCTTTACCACCTCTGGAGTGCTTCTAATTTCCCCGAGTAGTTCTAAACTTCTAATTGTCACACCACACTTCCCTTTCTCTATCATTTGATTGATACATTTATTTTCCTTTCCCTTTTGTTGTATTTGGCTATTTAGCCACATGTTTAAGTCAAATGAACATTAAGGCCACCTGTCACCTGAAAATAGGACTCTGAAAGAGCAGTTGCTACTATCATGGGTCAGTCTGTCATGCTTGTCATTTTAGCAAAGGTCATGCACACCAGGACAGTTGATACCTTATATGAAACGTTTGCTCTCACAGGTCTTCCCATGATTAAATGAACTTCCTAAATCAATTGATACACTCGGCTTTGCCCTTTGGAAACAATTTAGCAGTAGAGGTCGTTAATAGGGCGAGGACATCTGTCACCCAACCATGTTGAGTGTATTTACGAAAATTTATCTCGAGTTTTTGCATCTGAAATTTTTGTGACTAAAATAACAGGCATTTCTTACTGATTATAGTTTTTGAGAAAAAACCTATAGTTGATTCTCATATTAAGTGTTTGCTGTTGTAATCTTGAATATCTTTATTTCAGAATGATTTGAATCTTGTTGGTTGGCAGTGAATTCAGTAGTCAACACAAATCCAACTTTGTATTTTGAATGATCAGTCTAACTTTTCCATTGTAACATGTCACAGATCTTCTGTGAGCAAAGAGGACAGTGGAAGGCAGCAACCCAATCCCAGGAGTTCCTTCGAACCCTTCAGCGTTACTACAATAATGCCTACACAGATCCTGAGAAGCAGGATGCTATAAATGTGTAAGCTTCATGTCTGCAAAAATATCACCCTAACAAAACCAATGGAAATTGGAAAATGCCGACATTGGTCTAATATTCCACACAAGATTTATCTGTTGTGTTTTTTTGAAACGCAGGTTCTTGGGTCATTTCCAGCCTCAACAAGGCAAACCACCTCTGTGGAAGTTGGACTCAGATCAGCATTACAATATCGGCCGGCAAGGAACTTTAAGTGAAGAAACTGGAAGGTGCTGATATAAACTCTTCCATTAACAACAACATTGCTTGATGAGCTGGTCTCCAACATATTTTGTACACCATTAGCTTTTACTTGGATACTTTTCTTACCTTTAATCAGATGGTATATGAAGTAGAAATTGTTAGATATTGTAACTTGATCCATTCCCTCATTCCATGGGTTGAAGGCCAATATGAGTCCTACTACAGTACAACTATCTCTAACAAAAATGTCATTGTTGTTCCCACTTGGTCCATGTAATAAGTGTGAAAAAGTTGTCACCAATCAAGAAATACCAAACTTGTTTCTGGAGCTGCAATTTCATAGGGCTCTGATACCCTGGAGTAACAAGAATTAGGTGTTTTTACATGCATCTTTCATTACAGATAATTACGTCTGGATGTTCCAACACAGTAAATTCTGATGACCACTAATAAAATATGATACCAAAGAACCTAACTTGATGTTCAGTTCTTACATAATGAAGGATTACTGAAACAATCTAGACTCAATTAGGTTGTCGTTGTTCTTCAATCAAGTTTACATGCATATATTAGTAAATGAGACATTTCATATCAGCAGATTCATAAAGAGGTCGCTCTCGGATGGAAATATTCTATGTGAAAACAGTGCACCCGTGTCTGACCGTAATGTCGGCGAAAACAACACTGCGAACTCAGAATTACTGCCTGTGCAACAGCTGGATGATATTAGAGAGCCTACTGATTCTGCACCAGAGATCTATATGTGTGAAACAAACCCATGCCCCAGGTTTGTTAATCCTTGTTCATTTTTTTTTCATTTTTTGTGGAGAAATCCTTGTTAAAATTGGCCCCTGGAGAACTACTTCGGCTTGTCCATGAGTGTAATACGACTAACTTGTTTCTTTGTTATGTTTAGTGCAAAATATAGCACGATGCCTGGAAGACACTCCATTTCAGAGGAACGACAGAGCTACTTGAAAAGATTAGGTTATCCGGAGTTGCATTCTTCAAATTTTCTCGATCTTGATTTGTTATCATCTTCAGGAAATTCTTGTGATGAAGAAGCCTTTGAGAGGTACCATATATTGCTGCCAGTTTACATTTTGTCGCATTCATTACATTCATATCCCCTTGATCTCTTATTAAGGCTGATAATGTGATACTACTCCAATCATTGTTATGGTTAAAATCAAGAAGGTTCTTCAAACTATCATTTACAGGTCATCAATCATCCATTCACCTTTGGATGGTATCAGTGTTGGATCTACTACTACTTACAGTGAGCCAGGACACAATGATGAGGTCAGCTTGTCTTCCTAAACTTTTTTCACTGTGAAACGCTTAGTTAGGTCCATCAGGATCTATAAGATATGATAGTACACCCCACTCGACTTAACCTTGAGATTGGTTTTCCCGGATCTGGATTTTTTACGGTTAAGATTTTAATCTATATATTCATCAGTGTTAGAACTTGTCTCCCTCCTGTAACAGGGAAGGGATGAGACCGACCTGTCGCGCTCAAGCAGCCAGCTCTCAGACTCGCGCGACTATTCCGACCACTTTGCTCAGTGGGTGGCTAATGGAGGCATGCTTTGCTACTAAGTGCTAAAGAATTTGTCCTGGTGGCATCTCCATATAATTTTCACTGCAGCATGAAAGCTCCACAGCTAGAACAAAGGAAAAAGCTCAAGAAAAGGCTGTGGCTTGCATGAACAGTGCTGCCATTCGCCGAGGCTGAAGAAGAATCGGCGCGATTCGCTCGGTGGATTGAGGCTCTAACGCGGTAACTCTGTTGAGGAATGAATGCAGATGATGGTGGCTTGTGGTTTGGTTTTGTTTGGACAGGATTGGAGTGCTATGGTGAAGAATTGACCGTAGTGAAGGGAAAGGCAATGCAATGAATGATAGGCAAAGGCAAACATATCTATCTGATTCTTTTCAAGGGTTAGCTTAGCTAGACAGCTTATGTTTTTTGTTCGCCTTTATTTTAGAGAAAAAATACCAAAAAAAGAAAATACATATGGAAAATGAAAAAAGAAGAAAGACTTCTCCTGTAAATATATATGGTACAGGTATATATGCTGCTCACGTATGTTTTGGACGGCGGTTTACATGTATATGTTTGTAAGACAGGATCTCACAGAAAACAGGTTCTGAAGAAAATTTCTGCGCTTCAATTGGAGTCTCTACTAGGTATGCTCTCTTTTCTGAAAATAGAAACGCCAACAACTAGGTATGCTCTCTACCCGTCTCGTAGTTGCATATGTTAGGGCACATCTAGATGTGTCCTAGTAATTACACATATAGATGATTTAATCAAACATAAAAAAAAAATACACCACACGAATCTTTAGCTAAAATCAATGACATAGGACTTAGTTGTACAAGGCTTATGACACATCTACATGTGTTTTAGCAAAACTGATATCGTATCTGTGGGTTACAACTTGCTGTGGCCGTGTGGCACAACACGGAGCCGTTTGTTCATGATTTGCATCATGGACACCGCCTTTGCTGGCTGTAGAGTGGATTTGCTACCAGGCCGGGTGCCTACCTGCCGTGTGTCACTGGCATGGGAGGGGATACATGATCCAGCCAGACTAATCGGTCCCAAGCAAGATATAAGATATGGGGATGTGCTACGTGTTGGCAGGCGGGTCGCGAGCTTCAGATTCATGATGCTCAGCGTGCGATTCGTATAGTGTGTCCATGTTCTATTTTCCCCTCGTTGTAACAAGAGCCTCATTGCAATTACAACATGGCCCTTGTTGCGGAAGCATCTCGGGCTCGTAGTCGTGTTCAGCGCCGTTGCAACAATACCCTTACTGCAATTGTCACTTGACCTTTATTGCAAAAAGCATCTTTGCTCGTGGATCTGAGACAAGGAGGCCGTTGCTGTCGGGGACTTGTGTCGTCGTCGCCGCTGCCAACCGCAAGTCCATCCACCTTGAGCTCTCGTTTCGAGCGCCGCCAACCTCCGCCGCCCGTTGTGTCGACCGGCGGAGCAGCACGTCGCTGCACCCTCCTCCCCCCCCCCCCCCCCCCCCCCCCTCTTCTTGTCCCTCCTTCTCCTCTCTCACCTTCCTCTGTCGTCGTCAGATCTTCGAAATCGCCCAGGCTTGGCTCGCTGCCGCGCCTAGCCATGGCGCCGCCACACGCTGGCAACTGCCCTACCCTTTCCTGGTCGGTTTGCAACAAACTTTTTGTTGCGCTCGAAGGGATTGCAACAAGGGCCACGTTGAAAAAGCTATCCTATGGTGGTTTTTTGCGAGCCTTCTGATGAAAGGCAGGTCTAATTGTCACGGAGACAGTAGACGGTGCGGCAAAGTTGGTTGGTAGACGGTGCGACAAAGTTGGTTGGTTAAGCGGAAGCGTATCCGATAAGATATTGGAAGTTTGGGACATGCTATTTGTAACTTGCCATAAAAAAATAAAGTTGGTCGAATTTTTTCCGTCGCTGGATTAAAATCCGACGATTGCTGTTTTTCTTCCTCCTCGTCTCATCCCCTTCCTCCTGCCGCCCCGCTGCCCCAAGTCGTCAACCGTCAACCTCAGACACCCCCCTCCCTACACCGGCGGCGCCACTCAGTGTCGTCCCCAGCTCTGGGTCGCTCCTGGCGACCTTGTCTCCGGCTAGAAATCGACTGACACGAGTTGCAAATTCAAGAACCTTGCTAATAGCAAACACGGAAGATAATACAAGATTCAACAGGGGAATGTCTTGAAACAACACAAACTTCAATGGCAGAGATTACACTGAAAACCATCCATATATTATTCGCAAAAAGAAAAACATCCATATATGATACGACTACCCACCTTAGTGGTGGCCGTTGGGAACCATCCATATATTATTCGCAAAAAAGAAAAACATCCATATATGATACGACTACCCACCTTAGTGGTGGCCGTTCGGTGGGCGATCGGACGGCGATGCCCCGTCGGCGTTGGCAGCGGTGGTGGCCATGACGACCGAGTACAAGAGCTCCCCTGCCTGCCGCTCCACTTCTTCCCTCACCACCTGCCGCATCGCCGCCATCAGTCGCGCGTCATCGTCCCCCACGCCCACCGGCGGTGGTGTCTTTTCCTTTGCCTTTGCCTTTGCCACCTCCGACGCCCCGTCCGCAGCCATGGCAGGCCCAGGCTCAGCGTCAGCGACGGCATTGGTAGCGGGTCATCGACGGCAGCAGTACTCGCTCCATGCACGGCGGCCGGCGGCACCACGACCTGTTCCTGCTGTTGCGTCTTGGCTCTCGCGGTCGATCCGGACGACGAGGAGGAGGCGGCGGCGCGCGCGGTGGAGGCGGCAGCCATGGCCCTGGCGCGGCGCTGGCACCTGCGGAGGTTGGAGTTCCAGTGGTTCTTGACGGAGTTGTCGGTGCGGCCGGGGAGGAGGCGCGCGATGTCGGCCCACTTGTTGCCGTAGCGCGCCTGCGCGGCGACGATGAGCGCGTCCTCCTGCGCCGTGAAGGGGCGGTGCTGCACGTTCGGGCTGAGCTGGTTGCACCACCGGAGCCGGCACGACTTGCCCGTGCGCCCGGGGACGCCGGCGCTGATCATGCTCCACCGCCGCGCGCCGTGCTGCCGGACGAGGGCCGACAGCAGCGCGTCCTCCTCTGGGCTCCACGACCCCATCTTGACTGGTGCCCGCGCCGCCATCGTCGCGTCGCCCGTGCCCTCGTTTCCGACGCAAGCAGCGGCTGGAATCATCTCTCGGACCGAGGAGTGGTGGTGACTGGCGAGGGGCGGTGCAGCGCCGAGCTGGCTATATAACGTGCCCCGTCACTGGTGTAAGTGTGTGTTGTGTTGCGTGGTCTGTTGCGGACCTTGTTGTCTGCATTGCACGTGGCTGGGGCGCCGACGTGGATGGCTAGAAAGAAAGGAAGGCATCCGTTGCCGCGACAAGCAACGGATGCACGCCAGGGTGCAGTGAGGACATCACTGCGAGCGGAGAAGCAACAGATGCACGCCAGGGTGCAGTGAGGACATCACTGCGAGCGGAGATGGACGTACATGATTGAAACGGAGGGATGAAAGTGCATGCCAACCCAGCAGCAAAGGATATGATCTACCTATTTGATCTTTAGTTCATCACTAGTTGTAAAATTTACACTAAACTTGTATGTGAATTGTCCATGAGCCCGTCTCACTTGCATCATTGATTTGGAGGCCCATACGTAAAAGAATGAGCCCTCCGCGGACCGCTATCTTATTGTTTCCTTTTATTTTGGTGTTAGTAGATCATGAACCGCGGCGAGAATATGTATTCCCAACATGTTGATTATATGGTTCTAAGAGGGCATGTTGATTATATGGAGATGCCATAAGGTTACAAAATATAGGAGCAACTTCAACCCACTCAACAAAAAAATATGCTAAGATGTATTAACCAAACCGACAGTAAAAGTAAACGTTCTCTGTGAGTGTGTATTGTGTTGCATGGTCTGTTGCGGGCATTGTTGTCTGCATTGCAGGTGGCTGGGGCGCCGACGTGGATGGCTAGAGAGAAAGGAAGGTGTTTGTTTGTTTCTTCGCGCCACGACAAGCAACAGGTGCACACCAGGGTGCAATGCGGGCGTCACTGCAAGCGGAAACGGATGTACAAAGATTGAAACGGACGGACGTGCATGCCAACCCAGCATCAGAGCATATGATCCACCTATCTAATCTAATATAGCAATGCTTAATTTAATTTGGAGTTGGGATGCAAGCGGCGGCCTGCTTACCCCGTGTGAAACTACTCCTTTAGTTCATCACTAGCTGTAAATTAACACTAAGCTTGTATTATGGAATTTTCTGTGAGCTCTTCATTTGGGGGCCCATATATAGAAGAATGAGGCCTCTACCACCCACTATCTTATTGTTTCCTTTTATTTTCGTGTTAGAAGATCATGAACCGTGGCAAGAATCGTATTCCTAACATGTTGATTATACGTTTCTACAAAAGCATGTTGATTATATGGAGATGCAATAAGGTTACAAAATATAGGAGCAACTTCAACCCACTCAACAAAAAATTACAAAAAAGTGCTCAGATGTATTAACCAAACCAACAGCAAAAGTAAGAGTGATCCACGAGTGTGTGTTGTGTTGCGTGGTCTGTTGCGTGCATTGTTGTCTGCATCGCAGGTGGCTGGGGTGCCAACGTGGATGGCTAGAGAGAAAGGAAGGCATCCGTTTCTTTTTTCGCGTCGCGACAAGCAACAGATGCATGCCAGGGTGCAGTGAGGGTGTCACTTTGTGCGCAAACGGACGTACAAGATTGAAACGGATGGACATGCATGCCAACCCAGCAGCAAAGCATATGATACATCTATCTAATCTAGTGTACTAATGCTTTCATTTAATTTGGTGTAGGGATGCAAGTGGTGGCCCGCTTATCCCGAGTGAAACTCCTCCTTTAGTTCACCACTAGCTGTAAAATTAACACTAAGCTTTTATTGTGGAATTGTCCGCGAGTCCGTCCCACTTGCATCCTTGATTTGGGGGCCCATATTTATAAGAATGAGCCCTATGCCACCCACAATCTTATTTTTTTTCTTTTTGTTTTGGTGTTAGTAGACGATGAACCATGGCGAGAATTGTATTTAGTATGTTGATCATATGGTTCTAAAAACACATGTTTATTATATGAAGATGCAACAAGGTTACAAAATGTAGGAGCAACTTCAACCCACTCACCAAAATATTAACAAAAAAGTGAGGGTCGGTGGCCAAAGCCACCTATGTTTGAGTCGGATGGTTTGGCGCCGCAACGATTTTAACCTTGGGTCCAAGACCAAAACTCATATTTGAAGAACGAGTACCATAAAAAATGGCTAATGTGGGTGCCCCTCTGATGATGCGTGAGTAGTCCACCATAGACCTATGGGTCCGTAGGCACTAGATGGCTTTCTCTCTCTCTCTCTCTCTCTCTCTCTCTCTCTCTCTCTCTTTCTCTCTCTCTCTCTTTTGATTCTCAATACAATGGTCTCTTGGAGATCTATTTGATGTAATGACTTTTTGCGATGTGTTTGTTGGGATCCGATGAATTTTGAGTTCATGATCAGTTTCTATCCATGAATATTATTTGAGTCTTCTTTGATCTCTTATATGCATGATTACTTATAGCCTCGTATTTCTTCTTCGAATCTTTGGTTTGGTTTGGCCAACTAGATCGATTTTTCTTGCCATGGGAAGAGGTGCTTTGTGATGGGTTCGATCTTGCGGTGTCCTCTCCCAGTGACAGAAGGGGCAGCGAGGCACGCATGTATCGTTGCTATTAAGGATACTAAGATGGGGTCTATTCCTACATGAATAGATCTTGTCTACATCATGTCACCGTTCTTATTGCATTACTCCGTTTTTCCATGAACTTAATACACTAGATGCATGCTGGATAGCGGTCGATGTGTGGAGTAATAGTAGTAGATGCAGAATCGTTTTGGTCTACTAATCTTGGACGTGATGCCTATATAATAATCATCGCCTTGGATATCGTCATGATTATTTGATCTTCTATCAATTTCCCAACAGTAATTTATTCACCCACCGTGTGCTATACTCATGAGAGAAGCCACTAGTGAAACCTACGGCCCCCGGGTCTACTTTTCCAACATATTGCTTTCCGATCTATCTTTTGCCGCTTTTTGTTTTCAGATCTATTATTCCAAAAACCCAAAAATACCTTGCTGCACTTTTTATTTGCCTTTTTTATTTTGTGTTCTTGTGCGATCTATCTATCCAACCTATTACAATCTAATCTATCTTTTTATCGTGGAGATATTGACAACCTCTCTTACGCATCGGGTTGCAAGTATTTGTTCTTTGTGTGCAAGTACCGTTTACATAGTGTTGCGTGGTTCTCCTACTGGTTCGATAACCTTGGTTTCATAACTGAGGGAAATACTTACCGTAGTTGTGCTGCATCATCCCTTCCTCTTTGGGGAAATACCGGCGCAGTCTCAAGCCACGTCTAAGGAATTTCTAGCGCCGTTGCCGGGGAGACATCATCAACATCTATCAGGTTCCTAATCACAAATCTCATCTCCTTGCAATTAGATTATTTGCCATTTGCCTCTCGTTTTCCTCTCCCCCACTTCACAAATTTGTTGTTTTATTCGCCCTCTTTTTCGTTTGCCTTTTTCTCGTCAGATCTCTTGTTTACTTGCAATCTTATTTGCACAGTCACGATGACTCAAGAAAATACCAAATTGTGTGATTTTTCAAATAACAATAATACTGATTTTATTAGTACTCCTATTACTCCTCCCGCCACTAGTGCGGAGTCTTGTGATATTAATGCCGCTTTGTTGAATCTTGTCATGAAAGATCAATTTTCCGGTACTCCTAATGAGGATGTCGCGTCCCATCTAAACATATTAGTAGAATTGTGTGATATGCAAAAGAAAAAGATGTGGACAATGATATAGTGAAGTTGAAATTATTTCATTTCTTCTTGCGGGATCGTGCAAAATTTTGGTTTTATTCTTTGCCTCGCAATAGTATCGATTCTTGGAATAAGTGCAAGGATGCTTTTATTACCAAGTATTTTCCGCCCGCAAAAATTATTTCCCTTAGAACTCAAATCATGAATTTTAAGCAACTTGAGCATGAACATGTTGCACAATCTTGGGAAAGAATGAAATTGATGCTAAGAAATTGTCCTACTCATGGTTTAAATCTTTGGATGATCATACAAAAAAATTATGCGGGATTGAATTTTGTCTCTAGAAATCTTTTAGATTCCGCCGCGGGTGGTACTTTTATGGAGATTACTTTAGGTGATGCTACTAAATTGCTAGATAATATTATGGAAAATTATTCACAATGGCATACTGAAAGAGCACCTACTAGTAAAAAAGTTAATTCGGTTGAAGAAATTAGTACTTTGAGTGAAAAAGTTGATGCTCTTATGAAGTTGGTTGCTAGTAAAAATGCTCCTATTGATCTTAATGATGTGCCTTTGTCTACTTTGATTGAGCAAAATAGTGATTCCATAGATGTGAATTTCATCTCGCGAAACAATTTTAATAACAATGCTTATAGAGGTAATTTTAATCCTAGGCCTTTTCCTGGAAATTCCTCTAATAATTACAGTAATTCCTATGGTAATTCTTCTTACAATAATAATAGGAAATCCCCGTTTTAGATATGATCCAACAAGTTTTCAATGATGTTAATCAAAAATATTCTTGGATTGTGGCCGGGAATCAAAGAGGGTACGTAGATGGACAACTTGATAGTGCTAAGATTTCTGTGGATAATGTGTTTCAAGTTATATTTGCAAAACCTCTTGACAAAAATACCTCTATGAAAACTAAAGATGACAATACTTGAATCTAAGCATTATGCCTAGCTAGGGGCGTAAAACGATAGCGCTTGTTGGGAGGCAACCCAATGAATAAATTTATTTTCATCTTTTTCTTTTTGTTCTCGAGTTTTGACACAATTATGCTACTATTATGATTGTGTTTTTTATGTTTTAGTTAGTGTTTGTGCCAAGTAAAACCTTTAGGATGATTCACAAGATGAGTAGAAACAATGCTGAATCTGAAACAGAAACTTTGACTCCAGTGCAAGAATTTTCATTTTCTACTGGAGCGTGATAATGAGCTGAAATTTTAACACAGTATTGACATACAAATTCTTTACGTTTTCCTAATTTTTTAGAATTTTTAGAGTTACATGAGTATGGTTAGAGGATAGATTACTACAGACTGTTCTGTTTTTGACAGATTCTGTTTTCGTTGCATTGTGTGCTTGTTTTGATGAATCTATGGTTTGTATTGAAGGGTATAAGCCATTGTAAAGTTAGAATACAGTAGATATAATGAACTAATAAAATATCGATGGGTTTGCAACAGTACTTAGAGTGGTGATTTGCTTTATTATACTAACGGATCTCACGAAGGTTTTGTTGAGTTTTGTGTGATTGAAGTTTTCAAGTTTTGGTTGAGATCACGATGGATGAAGGAATAAGGAGTGAAAAGAGCCTAAGCTTGAGAATGCTACAGAACCCCCAAGATAATATCCAAGGAGAAACAATCAACTAAGCTTGGGTATGCCCCGAGTGGCATCCCCTCTTTCTTCTAACGACCATCGGTATTTTACTTGGAGCTATATTTTTATTCGTCACATATCATGAGTTTTGCTTGGAGCGTCTTGTATTATTTGAGTCTTTGCTTGATTTGATTTTTAGTTTGTCACAAGTACCCTTGCTGGAGACACCTATTTGAGAGAGCCAAAATTATGCTATGATTTGTTAGAATTGCTCTATATGCTTCACTTAAAAAAATGAGCTATGGAATTGCTCTAGTGCTTCACTTATACCTTTTTGAGCATGGTGTGCTTTAAATTTTGAAGAAATACTCTCATGCTTTGCTTAGATAAATTTGAGAGTTAGTAAACTTTGAAGAAATTCTCTCATGCTTCACTTATACTATTTTGAGAGATGAAATTTGTATGCTCATGTGCTTCACTTAAATTTATTTGAGCTTGTCAAAAGCAATGGAAATATATGAAACTAGTCCAAAAGTGATAGATATTCAAGAGGGATATAATAAAAACTTTCATGAATATCATTGGACAAATTACACTTGATTCTTTGTAATAGTTTTGAGACATGATGATAGTGATATGTGAGTCATGTTGGTGAGTAATTATGCTTTAGTAAGAATATTGGTGTTAAGGTTTGTGATTCCCTATGCAAGCACGAAAGTCAATAGTTATGCAATGAAATTACATCCTACTTATGGTGCATTATTCGGTGTTAGTTATGCTTAATGCCCGTTTATGTGAATTTTCGTTTCTTGGTTGGTTGCTTCTCAATCTATTTGCTAGCCTCCACTTGTACTAAGTAGAAATTCTACTTGTGCATCCAAAATCCTTAAACTCAGTTTTGCCTTATGAGTCCACCATACCTACCTATATGCGGTATTTCCATGCCGTTCTAATTAAATTTGTATGTGCCATCTCTAATTTTCAAAATGAATTTCCTTTTTGTGTGCTCATACCGCTCATGAAATGGTAGGGGGTGTCCAATATTTTTCCATGCTAGATGTGTTATTCTCAAGATGAGTGTTCATTCACTTGTCATTGCATGAGAGTACGGCGGTAATAGGGATGCCCAGTCCCGAAATGAAAAGAAATTTACTTTATGTTGTCAAATAATAAATTCCTTGGAAAGTGTTGGTATGGAAGGCAACCGTGGATACGGCTAGCCATGGATTGTGAAAGAATGGTGGAAAAAGGAATAAACTTTATTTTCTGTTTGGGAACCGCCTATGATGTATCTAGCATGGAAAGTATTGAGAACTACTCGGTCATTTTCGTTGACAGGAAAGGAATGCCACCCAAAATATGTTTCTCTCTCAATTTAAGCTTTGAGCTCTGGCACCTCTACAAATCCCTACTCCCCTTTGCGAAGGGCCTATCTATTTACTTTATGCAATTTTTACTTTTATTTAAGTCTCCATCTTCTCTTATAAAGCACCAACTAGGGTGCACTATGATCATACTTGTGCATTGGGTGTAGTTAATATTTGAATGTGTTTTATGAATGGATCAATGATTGAGCATGATTTACTAGGGATAACTTTATTTAGTGTTGATATTCTGAAAGACATGGTTGCTTGTTGGCATGCTTGAGTATTAAAGTCTTTATGTCAAAACTAGACTATTGCTTTGAACCATCTAAAAGTCCAAATGTCCATGCTACAAAAGAAAAGAATATGTGATGAACATGTTAGGCAGCATTCCACAACAAAAATTCTGTTTTTATCATTTACCTACTCGAGGACGAGTAGGAATTAAGCTTGGGGATGTTGATACATCTCCAACGTATCTATAATTTTTGATTGTTCCATGTTGTTATATTATCATTCTTGGATGTTTTACAATCATTTTATAGCAACTTTATATCATTTTTCTGGGACTAACCTATTGACATAGTGCCAAGTGCTAGTTGCTATTTTTGCTTGTTTTTTACTTCGCAGAATATCAGTACCAAACGGAGTCCAATCGCGACGAAACTTTTTGGAGATTTTTTTGGACCAGAAGACATCCACAGAGCGAAAGAAGTACCTGGGAGGAGGCCCGTGGAGCCCACAAGACACCAGGGCGCGCCAGAGGCCTCCGGCGCGCCCTGGTGTGTTGTGGTGGCCTCGGGACCCCTCCTCCACCGCCTTTGAGCTCTATAAATACCCAAATATTCCAGAAACCCTAGAGGAGTCAACAAAAAATACTTCCAGACGCCACAAGTTCCAAAACCACGAGATCCAATCTAACACCATCACGGAGGGGTTCATCATCCTCCTTGGTGCCTCTCCGATGATGCGTGAGTAGTCCACCATATACCTACGGGTCCGTAGGCAGTAGCTAGATGGCTTTGTCTCTCTCTCTCTCTCTCTCTCTCTCTCTCTCTCTCTCTTGATTCTCAATACAATTGTCTCTTGGAGATCTATTTGATGTAATGAATTTTTGCGATGTGTTTGTTGGGATCCGATGAATTTTGAGTTCATGATCAGTTTCTATCCATGAATATTATTTGAGTCTTCTTTGATCTCTTATATGCATGATTACTTATAGCCTCATATTTCTTCTTCGAATCTTTGGTTTATTTAGGCCAACTAGATCGATTTTTCTTGCCATGGAAAGAGGTGCTTTGTGATGGGTTCGATCTTGTGGTGTCCTCTCCGAGTGACAGAAGGGGCAGCGAGGAACGCATGTATCGTTGCTATTAGGATAACAAGATGTGATCTATTCCTACATGAATAGATCTTGTCTACATCATGTCATCGTTCTTATTGCATTACTCCGTTTCTCCATGAACTTAATACACTAGATGCATGCTGGATAGCGGTCGATGTGTGGAGTAATAGTAGTAGATGCAGAATCGTTTCGGTCTACTAATCTTGGACATGATGCCTATATAATGATCATTGTCTTGGATATCGTCATGATTATTTGATCTTCTATCAATTGCCCAACAGTAATTTGTTCACCCACCGTGTGTCATACTCATGAGAGAAGCCACTAGTGAAACCTACGGCCCCCGGGTCTATTATTTCAACATATTGCTTTCCGATCTATCTTTTGCCGCTTTTGTTTTCATATATATTATTCTAAAAACCCAAAAATACCTTGCTGCACTTTTTATTTGCTTCTTTTATTTGTGTTCTTGTGCAATCTATCTATCCAATCTCATACAAACTAATCTATCTTTTTACCGTGGAGAAATTGACAACCTCTCTTTCGCGTCGGGTTGCAAGTATTTGTTCTTTGTGTGCAGGTACCGTTTACATAGTGTTGCTTGGTTCTCCTACTGGTTCGATAACCTTGGTTTCATAACTGAGGGAAATACTTACCGTAGCTGTGCTGCATCATCCCTTCCTCTTTGGGGAAATACCGACGCAGTCTCAAGCCACGTCACGCACACCGCGTACGCCAAGTTCCTGGAGAATCTTAACGATCAAGCATTATGATGATATGTTGGATTGAATCTATCTAGTTTGTGTGTATTATATCTATGCTTGACTATATATGTTTATCGATTGAACTACATGTTGGTGAGACTATGTGTAATGAACTAATAGTGCAATGTAATTGCAGTCTTAAGCCGCAATCAGTCTGGTTTATTTGATTTTATGCGTCTCTCAGACCAACCAATGATTGACCACAACGCACACAGCTTATTAGCGTGAATCGTCTGTGTTACTTTCAGTCTTTCCACACGGTTTTATAATAGAAACCGTTTGCCCACAACACGCACAACTTCAGGTTGAAGTTGGCAAAAAATTTGAACGCGTAGGGTGCATATTAGGGTGAATGTTTAGCATTTGTAATTTTTTTCCCCAGATTGGAGTTGTGTGCGATATCACCAAAGAACTAGCCATGGACAGGGGTGCGTGGAAGCTTGCTATCCATGTGCCAGAACCATGAGTTGGTCGCGAGATCTTATGGGTTTCACATCTAGCCTACCCCAACTTGTTTGGGACTAAAGGCTTTGTTTGTTGTTGTTGTTGTTGTTGTTGGAACTGTGTGCGATGGCTTCCATTGTGTCGCGTCACTTGTGTTCTTATTGGCCGAAAAGCATCCTCACGGATCGCACGTCTGAACCGCAGGATGTACACAGATCGAACGGTTGTCCGTATCTCCATCACACCCGAGTGCTAGTTTTTTTAGAGTGATATTTTCGATTTATCACACACTGCTGGGTCTAGTAAACTGTTGCCTCCAAAGCACATTATATTCTGGGGTGATATTTACGCTTTATCGCACACGGTTAGGTGTACAAGCCGTTGCCTCGGAAGCACATTATTCCAGGACAGAAAACACTCAGCACCCACACGTCACAAAACCCTCACCCGCCCCCTCCCCCGGCCCTCCCCCTCCCTGTCCACAGTAGCACCTACAGTACTCCTCTGGGCCTCTACATGTCACCGCCTATCCCCATGGCAATCACTTAGCTCGACGCCTGTCACCGCCGCCGACTGCTGCCAAACGCCACCGCATTTCGCCACTGCCGCTTGCCGCGGCCTATCGGCACTAAGTTTCTCGACGCTGCTCGCCGTCGACCCAGGTAACTAATCTACTTAAATATTTCCGCTCATCTCTTATCCCAGTCATATCTGCCCCTTTTAATCACCCGAGCAAAATCGTCGTGGATTCATGTTCCTTCTAGCTCTGGAGGTTATCCTCCTTTTCAAAAAAAATCCTTCTAGTTGATTCGAGGGTTTTCATTCATAGAGTGTGCAGTGCAAGGACACATCAGGGCTATGCGGCCTTGGCCAGACAGCTGAGGACTTCCATCTCACTGTACCAGACGACTTCATGAAGCGCACGGTATGTTCAATCTCACACTACATGGGTTGGCATGGCCTATACTTTTTCGGAACCTATACTATATATTGCTACATTTGGATAAAAGGTGCCACATGCAGCATATACGTTAACGGTGATCTTCTTCTTCTTCTTCTTCTTCTTCTTCTTCTTCTTCTTCTTCTATATTAGGCAAATTAATGTTGTATTGTTCTTTCGTTTACTCTCATATTTTGCATGACATCATGGTTACATTATCTATTTATTTATATATTTTTTCCTTTCATATCAACTGATGTGCTATCCTTTTAACTACTCCCATATTAGCATGTTAACATGTTCTTTAACAATCTTATCAATTGCTGCAGTACATCCATTGCTTTGCAACAACAACTGTAGTGCTAAATCTTGGCTTTTACATAACTGAAGACTCTAGGGCTGTCATATTGAGCACAAACCATGGATTTATAATCGTTGTTACTGTAAAACTTGATGAAGACTGTCACTCCTATTTTGAAGCGGGCCTTTGGGGCAGAAATTTGTAAGTTTTATGTACTGAAAGCTGGCACTAAAATTACACTGCACCTAAAAGAGCCTGGTCATATGATAAATGCTAACTTCCCCGACGACATCATCCATCCAGACTTTGTTGGAAGTAAGTGTTATTTCTGGTATCTGCATGTTGACTTGCGTATCAATATCAAAGTAATTGCGTAGTATTTCAGAAACCAATTGGGATTTCATTTTCTGAACCTGTTAAATCTGTTCTGGCCTAGTAACTTCTAATTACCAATGCACTACTCTTCTTCCCTGATCTAACCACATAATCACTATCCTCCCACTGCTCTACTCATGCCAGAAAGTGTCGCCACCGCCGATACTTCGGAGGTGAAGAACGAGGTTGCCAACAAGCGGAGGCGGGTGGAGCCAGAACCGCAAGCGCCTCCGGCAGGCCTACACTTCATCAGCAGCCTCCCCGACGATATGTTGACAGTCATCATCTCCCTCCTATCAATCGAAGATGGCGTGCGGACAACCTTCCTCTCCCGGTGGTGGCTCTCCCTGTGGTGTTGCGCTCCTCTCGGCATCATCAACGAGCACGTGCCCTGCAATGGATATCGCAAATGCTTGGATGCATTGTCCCAGATCCTCGGCATGCATTGTGGCCCAATCAGAGGCCTTATTATGGGCAATTTCCATTCCAATGGCAAGGACCAAGCCAAGCTTGACGAGTGGTTCTTATCGACCGCCCTAGATCAACTCGAGGAGCTTACTGCCACCCTCCGCACTGCGCTTCGCACCAACGATGTCCATCGCCAGGTTCATGAACTGCTATTTCCCCCAGATTAAGGCCGAGCCCGCTCTTTTGCTACCTCGACTGAAGCACCTCGAGCTTGTCGCCGTTTGCATCCCCAATGACGACATGGAGCGCCTGCTCCGTTGTTGTACTGCGCTCGAGTACCTTCATCTTCAGGCGATCAATGGGTTGAGTAGCCTCGACATCGCCTCCATGAGTCACCGGACAATTTGTGTGTATTGTTGTTGCTGCAACAGGAGATCACACAAGGTGAATCACCAAATGGTCATTGAGGACGTGCCTTTACTTGAGAGATTACTTGTAGTTGATCAACAAGGTCCAACAAGAATCAGGGTCATTTATGCGCCAAAGTTGATAGTGTTTGGCTACTCGCCCGTCAACTTCTCTGAACTTGTTATTGGATCCATAACCGTCCAGGTACAACAATTGCCTTCTTCTCCTTCTTGAAATTAACATTTTTTCTCTATTCAACATGTATGTTCGTCTGTCATCCAGAAAATGATTTCGACAAGCTCGACCCCATATCTGCACACAGTGAAGCTCTTGGCACTACAATCCATCGGCCCCAACCTGGACCAAGTTGTCAGATTGCTGAGATTTTTTCCGGGCTTGGAGAAGCTACATATTGAGGTGATGCTCCTTTCATGTTAAATGTTAACCACAAGGGAGTTCAATATTTGAAACTATGCAAATCAAAAGAGGTCCCTTGTGTGTCCAAGCACTAATACATTCCCTTCTTTTGCAGATACGATTAGGCCCGACAGTGGATAATGTGATACAATATAACAATCCCATCGAATGCCTTGATCTCCATCTCTTAGAAATTACTTTGAACTCCTACTGAGGGACCTTACCGGATATTATATTCGCCAGGTTCTTTGTTGTGAGAGCAAGTGCGCTAAAGATAAGGATATTTTCCATACATTTATTGTGCAAAAAAGAATGGTTTGTTGATCAGCTCCGACGACTAGGACAGAATGGAAAAGGCTCTACAGAAGCTCAGTTTCATTTTGTAACTTCAGTTGACAGACTATTCGGAAGTCCTTATGTCAAGCCCATACATGGCATGTCGGTGGCGGATCCCTTTGCAGAAATATTGAAGTTGTGAAACTAGTTGTAATATCAGTATGAACCTCTCATATGTTCATGTTCAGCTCATCAGCGCGGGCGTCTAGAGCTGCGTGACAAGTATGACTCGTATTTTGGTAGTACTATTTTTTCCTCAATATGCATGGACGACTAATATCCGGATCTTAATATGCAATTAACGATTATATTTGGACCTTAAGAAACACAACCACGACCAAGGGTATCCTGCACGGCTCTAATGGCGCTCCCAGCGGCTGCCGACGATGAGCGCCAGTTCACCATGCATGCCGTAGTGGACACGAACAGAAGGTTCACGGAGCTCTCGGTGGTGTACACCAACCATCCGATCTGGGTGGAAAACTCCATCAACGTTATCGACATGTTGCTTGATGCAAACAAATACAAAGTGGTCGGGTTCGACCTCGCGTTCCTCTGGGCGCTCTGCTCTCGCGTCCCTCCGCGTGCTCTGCTCTGCCCCCCCCCCCCCCCCCGCGCACTCTGCCAGCGGTTGTGGCCAGCCCACGATCATGTTCGGGGCGCCATATGCATGCGGTTGCGTCACGCGTGTCGCCCCATGTAGTTACTTGCTCCACGACTGAATCACGCGCTACAAAAACTGTCATCCGGACATGCCGGTTTTCCAGGACGTCCGGCCCCCATTTATACCCGCGGCCATTAACCATAGTCTCTTCACGCTTTCGATCGCGCCCCACAACACAATAAGAACGCCCTCGACGACGCATATATAGAGAATATCCAGCGGCGCTCCAATGGAGTTCGGCGTGCATCATGTGAAGACCCACATGAGGAAGACGGACCTCGCTGTGGTGCACACCAACGACTTGGTCATGGTGGAGGACTCCATCAACACTATGGAGCGGTTGCTTGCTGTGGATGACAAGTACAAAGTGGTCGGCTTCGACCTCGCTTACACCGGTGGTCGTGCCGGGCATGATGAGAAGGTTGTCATCGCCCAGTTGTGTGTGCACCATCACGTCCTCCTCCACCACTACTGCTTGGCCATAGTGCCTTGCGAGCGTTTCACCAGGTTTGTCAACAGCCCCGACTACAAGTTCGCTACGGTGGACACCACCAACAATCCAAAGGTGATCAAGACTTCGGGCTTGGCCTGCCAGAAGCTTGTCGACATCCGCAGCCACTACAAGGTCTGGGGCAGCAAGAAGGACATGGACTCCCATGTTGACCTGGCCGAGGCCATCATCGACCCCTACTACGGAGACATGAAGGCTGAGTGCAACAAGAACAAGCCTGCCTGGCACAAGGCCTGGGTGAAGAGGCTGGATGAACATCACCTCCAGACCGCGGCCAAGGAAGCGTACACATGCTACGAGATGTTCAGGCAGATCGTTAACATGAGGAAGTGCCTCCTACCTGAAGACGTCAAGGGATTGAGCCACAAGCAGAGCGGTGGCGGCAAGCGTCACAGGACGTAGATGATTTGATGATCATTTCCCATACTCACTCTGTGACAAATATTTATAGTTTTAGTAGGCTAAGTTTATTATGCATGTAATAGTTTATTGAGGTGTGCGTCAATGTTATGTGTGTAGTCACTTATGTATTTGGATGCTTAATTAGGTTATGCAATCATGTTGTTATGTGTGTAATTGTTTATTGAGGTGTGCCAGTGTTATGTGTGTAGTCACTTATGTATTTGGATGTTTAATTTGGTTATGCAATCATGTTCTTCCACACAGAGCATAGATGTTTGTGCGCAAACTGAGCATCACACCGCATACGGATTAAACTACCAAATCTGTCGGTGATGATTTCATTAATCGCTGACAGTTCTATACCGGCAACCGTTTTCCCACAACACATCCGAGAGTGACATGTACGTTGTACATCACACACATCTTGATCTGAGCAACCATTTGTGTTATTTTTTCTCATCGTAAACAGTTCATACGGGCAACGTATTTGCCGTCTATCTCACACATCTTGATCTGGGTAATCGTTTGTGTTGTTTTATGTCACCGCAAATAGTTCATCCGGCTGACCTGTATGTCGTCCATCGCACACATAATCATCTGGCCAATCGTTTGTGTTCTGCTGGATGAGCGCAGACAGTTTATCAGGGTTAACTATATGTCGTACATCGCACACACTTGTATTTTGTTAACCGTTTGCGTTATTTTGTCCCATCGCAAACAGTTTATCTTGGTGAACTGTTTGCCACAGATCGCATACGCAACTTTTTTTTGAATCGTATTTGATGGATCCGCCATCGCACACAGTTTTTGTTATTGGCAACAAAGCTATAACTATATTGTTTGTGATTCATGCATCGCACACACTTTCGTTGAAGGGTCTCTGATTGATGTGTCATATTTGGACCATCCTGCAGTAGTGCAAACACGTAGACGGAGTACGTAGAGGATAGAGACAAGTTACAAGCCAACATGATGTTGGAGATGAAGAGAAGCATGGCGGCGGAGGCGGCGATGGAGAGGGCACCGGCCCTCTGGTCGGCGCCGGATGTGGAGGGCGCCTCCTCTCCTCCTTATCTTCGCCCTCTCTTTATGGTGGAGTTGCTGCAATGGAGGTGTGGAGGCGGCTGATGGAACTTGTGGAGGATGGAGATGATGATTCCCTACAGCTAGGGTTGGAGGTCTTCTTATAGGAGGCCTCCTCGGTTCTCCTCCGTTGATGTAGCGTCCTCCCTTTCATCCAAGGACTCTAGGGGAGTCATATCCACGTCCAATACAAGCCTTGGTCGTCAAGAATCCCGTAGGGGAAAACGAAGACGAAATTGGAGCAAAATCTGGAAGGTTATGGCCATTTTTTGTCGTTGTCACGAGGTCATACGACCATCCATATGAGCGGCTATGCTCCTATGGAAGACTGACAAACACTCTGGGCCTTCGGGAGTTGTTTTGTATTTTGGTCGCCATTTCTTGATACGAACTCCGATTTTGACGTTCTTGGGCTCATTGGATTGCTAAGGAAAAGACCGGGGCGTCAGAGGCCTTGGATAAACATTTTGGACACTTTGATAAATGTAAAATCATTGAACTCTTGAAAGGGTCTTGATCTGGTCCTTGAAACTTCTCTGGTTTGACCCCCCCCCCTTCTTATTTTGATGTCCCAAGTACATGAACATGTCAACACACCTAAAAAGAACACAAAACAAAGGAAAAATAATTAAAACTAAATGAAAATAAAAGGTGTGCAATGAACTTGGTAAAACAAATAAATATCGACAACTATGCATTGAGGGCATGAATAAGTGTTAGATGGATATGATATGAGGGATTTTGGAACTAGAATATACTCTAATTAAAAAGTATGCAAAAAATCCACTCATCAGTATATACTTCAAATTATGTACATCGACTCTATAACACAGCGGAATATGAAGCACTGCTTCATGGACTCCAGCTTGCACTATCCATGGTGACGGGGGGATAACCCCGGGGTAGCCTCAGCCAAGCCTTCACCCCAACTTTTCAAAACAACTGCAGGACGAGCCGCCTCCCCCTGCAGTCCGGCTCCGCGCAGCCGGCTGCACCAATCGGCCGGCTAGGGGCGGAGACGCTTAGCCCCCTAGCCGGCGGTGATGCAGGTACCGCGGTCAGAGCACGCGTGGCTACAGAAGCCCCCGTCGCATCGGGGGTCAGCGCCCGCATGGCCACGGTGGAGGCGACAGTGCCTCTGACCCCGGCCGACTGCGACCTGGCGGACGACACAGTGCCGGCACGCCCTCAACCTTCTACTCGTATTGTATCCCGGGGGGTTGGCCTATAAAACCCCCCGGGGCTCCCCCATGCAGGGGGGCGATGACTTTTCCCTAGCACACACGTACACACCCACGTAGAGAGGCAGAGAGGGCAAGCTAGCTCCTTCTTCCTCCTCTACCCATACAGCTCAAGGAGCACCATTGTAGCCCCCTTTGGTTCATCAACCAGACCGGCAGGACTAGGGGTATTACCTCCCACGGAGGGCCCTGAACCTGGGTACATCGCGTGTCCCGCACCGTTTGTCCCCAATCTCGCTCCAGGAGTCCACCGGCGTCCATCGGCCCCAACCACTCTCGATAAGCCTCCCCATGGCATCTGCCGTGAGAAAACGACGACACATGGGAATCTAGCGTCTCGAGGTCTGAGGTGACTCCAACCTCACAATCTCCCAAGTTAACGGAGACTTCGATGCAAATGACCCAAAAATGGCGGTATATCAGAACGTCGTTATGATTTTGTCAACTTGTTTTGAGGGTTTGGAATTTCATCATATTCAGAGAGACAACAATCAAGTCGCCGATATTCTCGCCGGGATGGGCACTAAATGGGAGTTGGTACCCGAAAACGCCTTCCTTGAAGGATTCTTTAAACCATCGGCCAAATGGCAGAGTGGCACTGAGCAGGCCGCCAAAACGGTCGAGCAGTCGGAGGCCAAACTGATTACTCCAGTCGCCATTGAGCCGGACGAGGAGATGATCGGGGCCTCAGCGATCGTGGAAACCTCATCGGCCCATGAGATCATGACCTTAATCGCACCCTGGACTGAGCCCAGACAGATGTGCGTCGTGTAATCCGAAGATCGAAAGCGTACAAGGTCCATATTAAAGAATTATACAAGCGCAACGTCACTAGCGTACTCCGGCGTTGCATATCCGTGGAGGAAGGAAATGAACTCCTCCCGAAAATACACTCCGGCATGTGTGGTCATCACACAGAACCTCGGACTTTGGTAAGCAAAGTTTCCCGAGCAGGGTTTTATTGGCCCATTGTGCGTGTCGATGCATGGAAACTCGTAGATGAATGCGTGGGTTGCCAGCTCTTCGCCAAACAAAGTTACCTACCAGCCACATCCGTAAGAACCATCCTGATCACCTGGCCATTCGCAGTCTGGGGTCTAGACATGGTCGGGCCACTTCGCGGTGGAACATATAAAAAAAGAGATACCTCATGGTAATGGTCGATAAAATTGACAAAGTGGATCGAGGCAAAACATGTGACTTCGGCTAAGGCTGGACCATTAATTGACTTTATTTCTGGCATAGTACACCGTTATGGAGTACCCCACAGCATCATCATGGATAACGGGTCCAATTTTACCGCTAAGGAGGTAGATTGATGCGCGAGTCAAGGCATTAAGCTTGACTTTGCCTCGGTTTACCACCCGCAAACCAACAAACAAGTAGAACGAGCAAATGGCTTAATTTTGGGTGGCATTAAGCCTCGCCTGGTTCGCTCTTTGGGAAAGCTGGTAATAAATGTGTCGAGGAACTCGAATCCGTATTATGGGGCTTATGCACCACACTAAACAGATCCACTGGCTATAGTCTATTCTTCATGATCTACGGGGCCGAGGCCATACTCCGCGGCGACCTCATTCATGATGCACCACGAGTACGCATGTATGAGGAGCAGGAAGCAAAGCAGAGCCGGCAAGATGACCTCGACGCCCTCGATGAGGAGCGAGATGTCGCCCGAGCATGCTCCACTTTTTACCAACAACAGGCATGGTGTTACCAAAGTCGCGAGGTCCGAACGAAGAAGTTCAACGTGGGCGACCTAGTCTTACGGCTCCATCCAGACAAACCGGATAAGCATAAACTATCTCCGCCCTGGAACGGGTTGTTCATCATCGACAAGGTGCTCACTAGAGGGGCATATCAGGTCCGTGACGTTAAAGATGATCGCCTGGAGCCGCAGCCATGGAACGCCACCCTCTTAGCCAGTTTCATGGATAGTATTTTATCTATTTTTTATTTTTCAAATTCTTGCTAGGCAGCTTATCTTTTTTTCATAATTAGAATTGATATATCGTACTATTTTTATTTGATTGCCTTTTCCTGGCTCTTTTCTAATAATATGACATGCTCTGCTATGATAGAAGAGATAGCCTTTCAGTAATTGTCAGGCTTCGAATTCTTCATAATCCTACTTCCAAATTCTTTGAAGAAAATTGTACAGAATAGTAGCTTGTGGGTTTGATGATTGGGTCATGATGATGTCAATTGAAACCCTCGCCAACAGGCATCTGAATCCTACACCCACAAACTGCCACCGCCCATGTGTTCTGTGTCGTAGCAGGAACTATGTTTATCTAAGTTTTTAAATATGCAGTACCTTTTGCTAGATCTATTCTGCGGCAGTGCATAACTTCACGCAATATTGTTTTAGGGCAAAGCATAAAACAATTTTGCAGGGCGGATTTATACAGCATCTGCTAGAGTTGTAGTGTTGCTCTGAGCTTCGCCATAACAAGTTTTGCACGCTGCACATATAGTCGGAAGTTATGGGGCTCCAGGAAGCGAACACACAATAGGAAAGGCGCAACAATTCACAAGTGAAACAAGTTTCACCGGATTTGATAAACCAAACAGCAAACTTAGATAGAGCCAGCAAAATGCATAGAAACATCAGAGTATAAGCACTACAAAATGTAGACAGACAAGTTGAAAGCCAACTTATAACACAACTTTCAGTCTCCCTCTCCCTCTCCCAACATCGATATAACAGAGATAACAAGTTCATCTAGAAAATCCTAAGACACAAGTTTTTGTCCATAGGGTAGATATAGCAGACCGCATCGATTCTAGAGATATTCATTCATGCCTCACAAAATATGAACTTTAAGCCGCAAAGACATCTCAAGGTGACATCCTAGTCTACTCCCAGCCTTGAGCAGCAGGTTGCACCCCAGCTTCCCAGCCAGTAGCAGCCACAACAGGAGGAGCGACGCCACCTTCCACAGCAACAGGTGCCCCTGCTGCATCCCATCCACCATCGCCACCAGCAACTGGAGCTGGATTTAACAAACAAATTGACAAAAGTTGTGATCAATTTATGTTGCACTGCAAAATATTCAACTAGGCCTCAGCATAAACTACTAAAATTTCAAACAAGACATTGGAAACATGCAACATGTGTTCAACATTAGTTAAGACATCAGGGCAAACTGTTGGGCATGAACTTGTCTTGAGCAACAAATTCATGCTGAGTAATGGATGCCACTAATCAAATCAAATGCTAGTAAACTACCCAAAGTAGATGCATGTCTGATACCTCTGTGTTTAGTAATTAGAATGTCTTGCACCAACTAGATAAATAATCATCCCAGGAAATAATCAGTACTACTGTGTGTTTTCATCCGAATACACAAAATGACATCACCAAACAAAATTCTAGAGTTTTCAAACAAGGCAAATGAACTTTTAATAAAGGAGAACAAACCTTCAGCCATCGGCCACTCGCCACCAGTAACAGGCGGGGGAGCAGGTGCATCAGCGGTCCACTGGTCACCACCCCATTGGCCAGCTGCTGCTGCGTAATCAGTGATGGCAGCATACTCTGGGGCTCCAGCAGCTTCATCCTCCTGCTCCTTGGCTTCCTCAGGGTCCCTGTAGAAGAACAGATCAACCTGCAAAGGGCAAACATATTATAACCTTATAAGAACGCAAAAGGAATGCAAGACACCCACAAAGAAACACAATTCAACTAGGAATCTGAAAGGTCTATTGAGCTGGCATACCATGACATCCCACTTGTGCCCAGGCAGGATAGTGCCCCTCATCTGCAGAACCATCCTGGCCAAGAGCCAGTACAGGCAGCCAATGCTGTTCCTCCCCTTGTTGTTTGCTGGGATGCCGATATCGACGTATCGCATGGGAGAGTCAGTGTCACAGAAGGCAATGGTAGGGATGTTTCCCAGAGCAGACTCCTTGATGGGCTGCACGTAATAATTCAACAGATTAATGACTAGATCATCAACATCGCCACAACAAACGCACACTGCTAGTACATATGGTATTAGTTTGGCATGGGAAATCGCTTCACCTGGTGGTCAGTCCTTGGGTCGGTGAGGATGAGCAGGCGGGGCTCGCTGAAGGAGGTCTGCATCTGGTTGGTGAAGGTACCAGGGGTGTGCCTCCCGGCGATGGCGTTGGCGCCGGTGTGCTGCGCGAACTTGAGGACGGCGCGCTGGCCGTAGGGGCGGGCGGACTGGACGATGATGTCCTGGGGGTTCTCGATGGCGACGATGACCCTCGCCGCGAGCTGGAGCTTCTCCCATGTCTTGCCCAGATTGATGATGTAGATGCCTAGGAATCGCAAAACAAGAACGGACGCATCACATTCCACAGTTCACCCCCAAAGAACAGAAGCATCATCACTAGCCACAAAAACACCAATACGCATCACGATCCGCAGCAGATCGACTCTAACTAGTACAAAGCTGACACTGCGCGTCCAATAGGCAAGGCCAGATCCGTGAGGACAACTGAACCTAAGCAACGAAAGCGCTCGCAAGGTGAAGAAAAGGTTTGAGCGTGGACGTACCGTCGGAGCGGCGCTTGTAGGCGTAGCGCTCCATCTGGAAGTCGCAGTTCTTGGTGCCGAGGTGGACGTCGGCGGCGAGCATCATCTGTATGTCCTGCTCCTTCTGGGACAGCGCCCGCGGGGCCTCTCCAGCCGCTGCCGCCATGGTTGGTCGGGGACTCGAGCGTCCGGGTGGCGCCGCGAAGGGGAGGGAGGGATGTGACCGGCGGCGCGAGCGGGGAGAAGGGGAGGGGGCGAGGGCTCTTATCTGCGGCTGCCCTAAACCCTAGTCGGCTTTTGTAGTGAGATGGGATGAGAGTGCTCCTTGGACCCCCGTAGTGAATGGATCGGCCCAGGTGACTATACATGTGGCCTGCTTTCTCCTTCTCTCATGATTTTGCATTTGTTTTTTCGTCTCCAAACACGAATTTCCTTTTTTGGCTGTTCTTTTTCATCAAATCCAGATGGATTTTCGCTGTCTTTCTGTCAATGACAAGTATACGGGTCAATTTCTGTAGGTGAGACGGTGGAAAAAATGCATATCTGACAGTGAGAATATATTCTTTTACATTTTAGTAATATAATAATCAGTAAAGCGTTTTCAACTACAAATTAGCAAGTGAACACTAACATTCCAGCTAGCATTATCATATCTTTGTTACATTCCGGCAAGCATGCTCTGGAAGATAAATTTGTGCTGGGGTAGCAGAATACATAGCAGACGAGCAAAAAAAAAAATGCACGCATGAAATTTTAGGCAATCGCCACATTCGACAGGAAAGGTGCACTCATGAAATGTCAGGCAATTGCAACATTCGGCAGAAATGCATAAGAAAACATAATCTGGTACTCATTTAGCTAAAACAGGCGCATCCGATGCTCTGAGTGTGTCAAAATGCGGTACACCATACAGAAGAGAATACAATTGCCAAGACTAGCTTCTTCACTGGCTCAAGTTCTATTAAGCCCCCTCAGTGGGTCTGGGTGCAGCCGAGACAGACAAAAGTGCTTGATGTCAATCTGATCATGGTTGCTGAATCAGCTCAAGATGGGGAATATGCGGGTCACGTGCTCGAACGGAACAGTGTCGGCTGTGTTCTTCTTGAGTTCGGGGTGATTGAACTCGTTGCGCGGAAGGACAATCAGTTGGGAGCGTGCACCCTTCTCGATCACCCATCCTGAGTTTGCAGCATGATACTCCATAAACTTGTCCAATGCAAGACCTTCAATGTTGATGGCCTGGAAAAATAAGTGGCAGGCACATCAGCAAAGAAACAATACATGTATGTAGACAATAAACCCAATTGGATAAACAGCATGATTAGGCAGAAGAATGATGCTTTAGTTGTAATAATAAAGAGTCCTTGTAGCTCCCATCTAATCTAATATAATATAATGATTGAATTGCGCTCATAAGGAGAGGACTTCCATAATTGATTAATAAGGATTGCATAATTTACCTCTGCTAGAACTGGCCTAGGAACTTTCTGGTATGTCAAGGAGAGCACATGAATCGCATAGCTTTGGATTGCCTGCTCAAAACCTACAAAAAGAACTACTTGTGTCAGAAAACTTCATCTCTAGGTAAAAAAACAAAGACCTCATATCAATCGGTGCAACTGACCAAAAACTAGGGGGAAATCTGTGGCAGTTTCCAGTTTGGATTACAATCAGCCTTTTCAAGTGAAAGAAATAAAAATAGGAGATACGAAGTTAATATAAGACTCCTAGTCAGCCATAGAGAATTATATTTTATTTGAAATGAATATGCCATGTAAATGCATGCTACGAAAAGGCTAAAGAAAAAAGGGGCTCTGAGGAAATGAAGCTTCTTTAGCAAATACAGTAAAGCAGAAAATCTGCACTGCGTAACTCACAGCCAAGTCTGATAACAACAAATGAAAGGAAAATACTGACATGGTTCAACACTCAGGGATCCTATGTGGGCATTAACATTCACAAGCACTCATACTGCCAAGTCCTAGCAACAAGCACTCGTACTGCCAACAAAGCTTCGATGTCTCAAGAAAGTGTATACCTGGTACAACATCCAGTATGTTACGGCTCTTTGATGCCTCGTCCCAAAACTGGCGGAACCTACCAGTCTGTAAGCAATTAATCGAGGTTAGCAGTCAATAATCAATACACGCGCTCTTAGGCATTCATATATTACTCAATTATGCAGAAAAAGTGTGTACCTCCAGGTAGTGAGAAAGAACTATCATGGTCTTGAACTGCTCCTCCATTTGCTATAATAAAAACCAATAAAAGTCAACTTCACATAACGGCAGAACAGTTAAGGAGATTAAAAAATTCTATTAAAAAGGTGCGCAACTACAAGGTCACCAATACGGACATCTCACATCTTATACTTATGTACGACTAATTTGTATTGTGCGATATTTCGATGTTTAAGTGACTGAGAAGGGATACTTCAAATCGAAATGTACATTTCATTGCATGATATCATTGATCTGCAAATGAGCTTATACTGAAACAAAGATGCTTACTCCATCCACTAGAAGCCCACAAGTAATTCTAATAGTGTGCATCTCCAGGTCTACAGATATGACATGTTTCAAGGCCGAAGTAACAATCATCTACGACGACAAATAGATAAATGAACATTCACATCTGAATCAATGCTTTAATTTTTAGACACTCCTAAGATGCATGTACAATAGCATTTGCTTGAGAAACATAAATATAAATGGGACGAGAAAAGATAGATTCCTCAGAAACAGGAAGGCAGGACAAATTTCTCATACCACATGTTCAGGAATTAAGAACAAGCATAGGCTGAAGTCAGGGGCTGGCATCGCCATGAGAGCCTGTCAATAAAACCATGCGGGGAGCTTAGCAGTTGAGAATGAACCAAAAAATCTGGTATTAAAAAAAATTGACATAACCATTAGTTATTCTCTGACCTTGATCAATATGCGGGCTACAATTTGTACGCTAATCCTTTCTGGCTCAAACTGCAATAGGGAATCAATCATTAAGCATACATATAATTGTGGCATAATACAGCTAGCAACAGTTCATATGCAAATGCGATTTTACCTGGTAAAGGCGTAGAAGGCTGAGATTTGCATCCAGGTTATATGTTTTAGTAGAAACCTAGTAAAAACACGATATATTGTTAATTCAAAAGGATCAAAACATGACATAACTTATGGTGCACAATACATAGAGCCTAAAAACAGTTTATTCAAGCATGTTTCTGTAGATTTAACAGGCTGAACAGCAACTGTATCAATAGAATAAGTGTGATATATGTGTATCATGTGCACAAAAGCTTAGGTTTGCCACTTCATGATCATAGACATAATCTTTGACTGGAGATCCATCTCTCTATCCATCCACCAATGTATGAACACAGGGTTGATACTGAGGAGGTATCAAACCTCTTCAGACAGCAATGGCAAATTTAATCTGCCTACTCTAATAGCATCCAAACACAATTTCTTCTGCCATCACTCTCTATGAACCACCCTGCAAAGTACGCATTATAACTTAACTCACGCCGATGAATAACTCATATGCCCAGCCACTCTCAATCCTTTATACGGCACTAAATTCACTAGTCCAGGCAACTGAATACACTACGATCCAGAGGCAAAGACGAAAATACTGCTAAAAAGTACTAGCATCTGCGCATTCCTACGATTTGCCTCCATCTGACAACGCCGCACAGTTCAGCACACCAACCAACCAACTGATTTCGCAACCGTTCCATCGTAAAAACCAGACAGCGCAAACGATTAGCACAACCAACCACCAAATCTTCCGGCTGAGACTTACATGACGGAACTGACAGGGGTAAACGTGCCCCGGGGCTAGGGTTTACCTGCTCGTTGACAAAGACCTCGAGGTCGTTGAGGATGTCGGGGTTGTAGGGGTTCACGGCCACGAGCTCCTCCACCGTGTAGGTCTCCGCCGGCTGCTCGTTCGCCATGGTCGCCGGTTTCGGGGCCCTGACCGCTAGCTGGATCGACAAACCCTGGGAGCGGCGAGAGAGGAGAGAAGTGGCGGCGCAGAGGGAGGAGGGGAGATGGTGGCTGCAAGGGTTTCCTGGTTCGCGTGAATTTGTCACTTTAGTCCCTCGGTTATCCGCGCACTGACACGCGGCAAATGCGTTCGTGTACTCACAAGGTTTTGAAATTATATATATGCCCCTCAGTGTTTACTTGTATTTCCCCGGAAGTCTTGCACCTACGCGTCTACGTGCCAACAAATGTACCATTGTCCATCTTAAGAAAAAACTGCACTCCCTTTGTTTTATAGATTAATTTTTTTTGCGGGGTTGTTTTATAGATTAATTAAAGCTATTAAAGCTCTAGCTATTAATTTTGAGCTTCATATGCAGATGATGATACAATTATCTGCCTAGATCATGACTTGGATAAAGCTGTTAACCTCAAGCTGCTCCTTTATACTCCCTCCGTCCGTATTTACTTGTCATGAAAATGGATGAAAATAGATGTATCTAGAACTTAAATACGTCTAGATACATCCATTTTTTCGACAAGTATTGTCGGACGGAGGGAGTATTTTTGAAATGATGTCCGGTCTCAAAGTCAGTTTTCAAAAAAGTGGAATTTTGACAGTGGGAGGGGATGAGCAGATTGATAAAGCGTATGCTGAGTTGTTTAATTGTGATATAGGCCACTTCCCCTTAAAATATCTTGGAATGTATGTTTGCTTTACTATCCTTAAAAATTCTAATTGGAAGTTTATAATGGGAAAGTACCTCAAAAGATTTGATGTGTGGGCGTGTAACGTTGCTTCCATGGGGGGGGGGGGGGGGAGGCATACTTTTCTTCTATTGTTACTCAAATCTTCTTATACCACATGTCTATGTGGCTTATGAACAGAACTTTTGCGGAAAGGCTAGATAAGCATAGAAGAAGATTCTTCTGACAAGGTTGTAGCAAAAAAATGCCGACATTATTTGGTTAGGTGGAACAGAATATGTCGTTCCAAGGACAAAGGGGGACTGGAGATCAAAGATCTCCGTAAACAAAATAGTAGTCTTATGGTTAAGTAGTGGTGGAAACTTCATACTCAATCCAGTCTTTGGCAAGGTATTGTCAAAGCTAGATATCTGCGAAACCAGACTGTTGCTATTGTTGGTCCCCGTTTCTTTGATCCACCATGTTGCAAAATTTTGTTGAGAATAAAAGAGTTGTATATGTTGGGGAGAAAATTTAAAACTGTATCAGGAAAAGTGACAGGATTGTGGAAAGATTCCATTAATGGGTTAACCCCATTCATGGAGCAATACCTCGACTGTTTGATGTTTGCAATGATAAAGTTTGCACTTTTGATAAGCTCGAGGGGGTTGATAGCTCATCTCTTTTTCGAAGAAGATTAGATCCTGAGTTGTTGGGGCAATGGATTGATATCCATAACTATATTAATGGTGTACACCTTACCAATGAAAAGGACTTTGTGTACTCGGGGCTAAATAAAACTGCTCGGTGCACTACTAAATTGATGTATAAGTGGCTTGGGAAACCTCTAAATGGGTGCAATTTCAAATGGATTTGGAAAGCTAAGATTCCCACTCCAGGAATTTTAATACAATGACAGCCATTACAAACTACTACCATTTCAGCGCTAGTAAAAACACGAATGTCAACAATGGTGTTACCGACAGTGAGGCGGAGATGATTGTAGTTGAGGCCAAGGGAGTTGGTCAACATGGTGATCACTCCTCCACATACGATATCTCCTTGTGCATGATTTGCTTGATGCGCGAGATGTGGCAAAAGTATTGCACCTTAGTTGGGCGAATAACTGACGTCCAGGTTTGATGCTTTCCCGAGAACTAGCTTGTTCTCATCATTCACCTTAGAAACTTCTCATCTTGCATGCAACAAGTTAGTGATAACATAGTAGAAATAACGTATAGCAGGACTTTCAATGCAACTAACTCTTTGCTTAGATCCATGGTGACTCATCTGGTTAAAGGATTGCCTTGGGTGTGGGTCAATGAAATCATAAACATATCTAATATCATCATCATTGTTGGGGAAGCCAAAGTAGTTACACCACTCAACAAAAGGGATGTTAAAGTCTTGGTTAAGGAGACAGAAAGTGATCCTCTCCTCCTCATATGCATTTGGCATTAAACCAACATTGTGCGAGAGAGTACTAAGAAACTCAAGCGTCAATCATTCATAAGTCTCACATCCTTGATAAACAAAATGATGCAACCCGGCATTATGACAAAGCAAATTAAAATCATGAGTGATACCTAGCTTGGCGAGAGTATTCGCACATGCCCATTTGGTTGCTTTGATCTTCCTTCGGTGAGCTTCTGGAACTTCTTCCTTGCTCCATGGTCAGTGAAGATGATCCTCTGAGTGAAAACTTGTTGTGGTTGTGAGGTGGATGAACTCGAACCACCGCGTACACGTGAAGACCTCCGTGTTAACATCTACAAAACAATTTTTCAGTCCAACACAATGAAACTGATCCTACGGTACTCACAACATCATACTCCTCTAAAAACATCAAAAAATCAATGCCAAACTCAAGTTTGAATTAGAAATATGCATATCCTAGATATGGCAATGCTAGGCATGTAGAACGTGGATTCGCGAAAAATAAGTTGGGCATCGGAGGAGAAACGTATCGTAGATCGATCACACGGAAGGATTCAAACTGAAAACGAACGAGTAGAGAGATCGGGCGAAGTTTTGCTAGGGTTTGGAGAGGTTTGGAGGAAGAAGAAGAAGAAGAAAAGAGATGGATGGGGGCGAAATACCTCCTTCCTCAGGCTTATTGGAGCCGCCGACGTGCAAAACGACCGCTCATACAAGCGCAAGCGCCCGCACGGAACGCCGTCTTCAACCCTGTTTAACTCACCTTTGCCTGCGGGCAGACGAAACAACTGCTAAAACGGACGCCGACGTTCGTTTTGAACACCGTCGTTCATTCTGTTCTTTTTGTGCTCCTGGTCGAAGATGTCAAATGACCGCTCGAACGGGCGCGTGCGCCCATTTGGAACACCGTTGAACGCTCTAGATTCGGTGATGGTTTCTGCAAAGAATCAAAACGACCGCAAAAACGAGCGTGTGCGCCCGTTTGATACGCCATATTTCTCTCTATTCCCTTTGTTTTTTTGCGCTGGAACCTCCTCCAGGTCAAACGACTACACGTGTGACCGCTGCGGTCGTAGGAAAGGCCGTCTTTTGATCTGTTTCTTTCGAAACCTGTATTTTTTTCGTTTTCCTCCGGTGTTAGTTCAATAACAATGCATAGACAGATTTCCAGGCATTCAAACATCAATCATATAAATCATCTTGCACAAGGCTAGGCCTCCATTAGAACAACTCTTCCAAAATCACTTCTTCATATGAAACTTCGATCACTCTTTTATTAAAAACCAAAATAAAAACTTACTTATCTACTTTATTCGCGTGGGTTGCCTCCCACGAAGCGCTTGTTTTCGGTCGAATAGCTCGACTGTAGTGGTGATCAAGGTGGTGCTAGAACACCAATACCGTAGCTTCTGGCATTCAAAATGATGATACCTTCTGTGTAGGTCTTCAATTTCTTTTTCCTAGGGAAATGCCTTATAAAGGGATCTTTAGCTGGTAAATTGAAACGAACATTCCCCTCAAACACATTTATCACAACTTTGATAGTCCTTAGAAAAGGTCTACCGAGAATTATAGGAGCAATTGGATCCTCAGGCATATCTACTATAAGAAGATCAATCATGAAAGGGCAATCATTAATTTGAATTATAACTCCATGCCTACGGACTGGGTAAAGTTAACCATATTCAATATAATCTCAGTATTAGCATAAGGACCAAGATTGATACTATCATAAACAGATTTGAGCATAGTGGAAACACTTTCCCCTAGATCACATAAAGCACTGAACTTATTAAATCCTATCTCAATCTCTATAGTAGGTTCAAAAGTATCCTCTTGCTTAGCTGGTATCTTACTGAATAACTTTTTTCTTTCATCGTCAAGTTCACGTACCTTGGCTACAACTTGTGTTAAACAAAGACATTATATGCCTCACCATTAGTTACCTCCGGTAGTGGATACTTCATGGATATCATCTCGACAAAATCTGCAACAATATAATGGTACTCTGGCACATGACTTGTGTCAAGTACCTCGGCTTTCTCTTCGTTGCTCCTTACCATTTTAACTTCTTCAACCGAGTTAGGCTCCAAACTTGGCCAAAATCATGGTTTGGCTCTCTGATATCTTTGCCACTTGTGCCTCCATATTCTTGGATGTGGCTTCAAGTATCTGCACATCATTTGTTAGTCCAACAACCTTACCGGTCAATTGACCATGTAAGTTATCATGATTCTTCAAGTTATCCTTGAAGTTTTCATTTTGCTCAGTTTGGCTAGCAATAAATTTTTTAAGAGTTTCTTCAAGAGTATTTCTATTGCTACCATTAGCTCCATTAAAATTATTGGATGCCCCTCCATTATTAGGATAAGAAAGTTTAGAAGCATAACCTTTATATTTCCAATTGGGATTATAGCTATTACGAGCAATAAATTTCACGTCACTAGTATCTTCACTAGTGATGGCATTGACATTCACCTCTTATTTACCTTTCATTAAAGAGATAAGTTCTTCTAGCTTGCTTGTCAACTCTGAGATATTTTCTTCTATGACATTTATCTTCTTGGTGGTGGTTCTCTCAACATGCCATTGGGCATGGTTCTCTTGCATATCATCTAGTATCTTCTTGACATCTTCTATGGGCTTTCCCATGATTGTTCCTCCTGCAGCTATATCAAGCATATTTTGACACGTGATTCAAGCCATTATAAAACATATGAAGGATTAGCCGCTCCTCCATTCCATGATTAAGGCAGTTTCTTATAGCTTCTTTCATTCTATCCCATTCAAGCGCTAGTGGTTCACATGCTTCTTGCTTAAAACCTGTAATCTGAGAACGTAATTGCATAATTTTTGCAGCTGGACAAAACTTAGATACAATTTTTACTGCAACAAGCAGCCCAAGAAGTAATACCGCCTTTAGGCAAAGCTAAAAGCCATTCCTTAGCTTTTCCTTTCAAAGAGAAAGGAAATAAGAGAAGTTTCAGAGCATCTGGGTCATAATCCTTTATGCGTGTCATGTTGCATAATTCAGTAAAATTATGTAAATACATACCTGCATCTTCCAAAGCAGAGCCTCCAAATTGGTCCTGTTGAACCATGGAAACTAGGTTCGGTTTGATCTCATATTCTGCAGCTACAACATCAGGTTGTGCCATTGGTTCACGCATGAAATTGTTGCTAGGAGTAGTAAAACCCCCAAGATTACGAGACATAGTAAATTTTTGGTATTTTCAACTAAAAGACTTGCAACAAAATAAGACTTAAACTAAAAACTGAAAAGTAAAAAACAAAAAACTGAAAATTAACTTTAACAGAAAACTCTAAACGCAAAGACTGGGAATACTAAACTCCTCCCACTAGTGCAGAAAAGCCTAGCTATGGCGTGGCGATATGGCCTTGCTGGCGTAGACACCCGACGCCACCAATATAGCGCCACTGTTAAAAAATAGTGGTGGCGTTGGATCCTACGCCAGCAGTATATTACATGATGCTGGCGTCATTTGGAAAACGCCAGCTATACATCTACACTACCTTTGTCGTGCATTGTTGTCCAACGCCAGCAAATTGTTTTTTGGATAATAAAAAACTCCTTCAGAAACTAAGAGCTTAAACTTCACAAAAGGTATTGATCAATTAAACATACTCATAAACTTAATAAGGGTTTAAAACTAAGTACTAATGAACTAAACATACTCATAAACTCCAGACTTTAAAACCTAGATAGTACTGAACAACTAAACATACTCATAAACTTCAGAGTTTAAAACTACACAAAAGGTACTGCAATAATTAAACTACTCAACATCATCAAGGATTAACTCCAACTGGCGAAGCTTTTTCCAATTGTTCTCTCCATCTATTTTGAAGTGATCAACGTGTGTCTGTAGGTTAGATTTCTCTATCCTGTATTTTTTTCTCCAGCTTCAAGTTGTCCCTCTTCTCCGTCAACTCATCCCTCAGACCCCTCAGTTTGTTTGACTTAGTGGGGCATTAACACCCTCTGCGAGCAGACTATCCCTTTCATTCTTCAGTAAGGCATTATTTTCTTCGAGTTTTTTTATGATCCACTCTAACTGCTCTAATCGCCACTGATTCCACCTCTGCACGTCGCCCACTGATTCGTTATTGCTTGATGAATTGTCCATATGTGCTGTAATGAAAGCTCACTATCTTATAGAATGAAGAATTTAAAAATAACATGCAGAATTTAAAAAGAACTAGAACATAATTAAGCACCGTAAAATTTAGTAAAATTACGAATCATTATGAAACAGTGTGCTCTTTTATCTATCATGTCATTTTATCTACGTGTTACACTACATCTAGTTTAAAAAGAGTTGTACTACAACTAGTCTATCATGACAATTTATCTATCATCATAATTTATCTATCACGGCGAATTCATCTACATGTTATAGTATAGCTAGTTTAACAAGAGTTGTACTACAGCTAGTCTATCATGACAATTTATCTATCATCACAATTTATCTATCATGGCGAATTCATCTACATGTTATACTACAGCTAGTTTAACAAGAGTTGTACTACAGCTAGTCTATCATGACAATTTATCTATCATGACATTCACGGCGAATTTAAGCATCTACATGTTATACTACAACTAGTTTAAAAAGAGTTGTACCACAACTAGTCTTTCATGACAATTTATCTATCATGACGAATTTAAGCATCTACAGCTAGTTTAAAAAGAACTAGAACATAATTAAATTACATGTGCTTAAGTGTTGGGCGTCGGGCGAGGCGGCCTCACGCTCCTCCTCCGACGAAGACGGGCCGGGTCGGGCGGGGCGGCGGCTGGCGGAGACGGGCAGCGTCGGGCGGGGCGGAGACGGGCATCGTTGGGCGGCGACAGCGACGGGCGGGGCGGCGGCGGGGATCGAGAGGAGGACGGGTGGAGTTGGGGATCGAGAGAGTGAGGACGAAAGGATAAGGTTTTACTGCGTGGGGACCTGGTAAAACCTACTAGTGCTGGCGTGGGCCTAATGGGCCTGAATGCGCAACGTCGGGCCTAATGTGCAACGCCAGTACGAAGAAAATAGCTATGGAGTAGGAACTTTAGCCACGCCAACAATAATATGTGAAAGGTGAGAGCGCTGGGGTCCTCATACAAGTGACGTTCGGCAGAATTTGAACGCCACCACTATGTGTGTAGCAATAACGTGCAAATTTAGCCAATGCCAGCACTATTTGCAAATATTAGTGCTAGCATTGGAGGGAAATGGTGCGCCACAAACAAGAGTTGTGACTAGCCATTTCTCCACTAGTGTCCCCGACAACGGCGCCAGAAAAAGGCTTGATATATCCTTTTTATTGATCCGGTATTAGAACAAGAAAGGGTATCCCACACCTATTTCCCTAGAGGTGACCTTGGGTATCGAACCCACGAGAGGAAGATTCCCTTGAAGCAATGGTCTCTAGCAAGCTTTTGCTAAAGTCTCAATCCAGCTTTTGCCCAGATAATCAAGCAATTGGTGATTCAACAGTTATGATAAAAAGAAGGTAGGGGGATGAGGTCTTAATGCTTATAACCATGTATTGGTGTTGGGATAAAAAAATGATATTAGTTTGTGCTTGGAAAGTCACCCATCAAGAGGTGCTTGCTTCGTATCGGAGTGGGGGATGTGTTTAAATAACATCTTGATCGACATGAGTCATGCATCAAGAATCAGTTGTCCTACCGAAGGCCCTATCCGTCTTGCGGGGTTGCCCCGATAATTAAGATAATAATATCAGACAAAAGCATTGGGTGTTTAATGACTACACCTCATGAATCCCCAAGGCTATGATCCATGTTATCCTACTAAACATTAATGTCACCGATGTTCGGTATAACACTTCACGGTCCCCTTGCTCTTAGCCTCACCCGGTGCTCAATCTCCATGATCTTGGGTACTTGCAGGGATGAAGATCGCGGACAAGACAAGAGACACTTCACGAAACAATTTTATTTCACACATACGAGACAGTGTGTCAAAGACTTTCATTGATCCCTTCACTAACTACTTGGGTTTGCAAGGCTCATGCCTCACCCCATACCTTACCGAACTACTCACACGTGGAGATCAGATCGCGAAGAACACATCTTGGGATTGATTGATGATTTTTTTTCAAAACTATGACGTATTTTATAGCAAATTTGAAAACTATAGGGCCGAACGCAAAAAATTCAGAAATATGACCCCGTCGGCCTGCGGTGGGCCGAAGAGTGGCCCGTCGGCCTGCGGTGGGCCGAAGAGAGGCCCGTCGGCCTGCGATAGGCCGAAGAGGGGCCCGTCGGCCTCCAGGCGACCGAAGAGTGCCCGTCGGCCTCCAGGCGACCGAAGAGCACTCTTCGGCTTCCCATTGGCCGAAGAGTGTCAGGGGCACAAAACGTAGTTAAGATGGCCTCAAATGAAAAAGTTATCAACATGAAAAATCTTCGTCTCGTCGAAACGGTTGATTTTGATATAAATATCGTCTTAATCCGAGGTCGTATGCAACCTGTAGAGCCAAAACAAGGTCAGGGGCAGAAGCTGCAGAGTTACTTCGGACATACCGAATGGATGTCAGAAAATTTGTCACGGGGCACCCGGTGCACTCGGTGAGACCGTGTGGAATACAGAAGAGTACACACGTTTGGTCACGTTCACTCGGTGAGACCGAACCAAACCACTCGGAGGCTCCGAATGGATCCGAAAAATTGCCAAAGATTTTTGGATCGAATTTTTAGTCCTTTTATTGTACGGGAAGTCCAGCCGCCTCATAAATGGATGTGGGCATTGTTCGTCTGCACCGGGAAGACACATGCGGGCATTGAAGAAATGTCTCTGTTGCGATGGCAGGAATTGAGACCAAAACTTTCGGCGGTGGAGTCATCCACCATGCAAAGTAGAGGAAATGGTCACCTCTCAGGCCCGTCACCGAGTACCCTCGACGCCGGGGGTGATGCACACAAAAACGTCACCGTGTACCCTCGACGCCGGGGGTGATGCATCGTAGCTCACGTCGAAGGAGACCCGGCCAGAAGCGCGGTACGCAAGCAGTCTTCCCGGTGCAGACGAACAATTTTTCGGATCAAAAATCCTAACTTTAACTCGGACAGGAATCTTTGGCAATTTTTCGGATCCATTCGGAGCCTGCGAGTGGTTTGGTTCGGTCTCACCGAGTGAACGTGACCAAACTTGTGTACTCTTCTATATTCCACACGGTCTCACCGAGTGCACCGGGTGTCCCCTGACAAATTTTCTGACATCCATTCGGTCTGTCCGAAGTAACTCTGCAGCTTCTGCCCCTGACCTTGTTTTGGCTCTACAGGTTGCATACGACCTCGTATTAAGACGATTTTTATATCAAAATCAACCGTTTCGACGAGACGAAGATTTTTCATGTTGATAACTTTTTCATTTGAGGCCATCTTAATTACGTTTTGTGCCCCTGACACTCTTCGGCCAACGGGAAGCCGAAGAGTGCTCTTCGGTCGCCTGGAGGCCGACGGGCGCTCTTCGGTCGCCTGGAGGCCGACGGGCCCCTCTTCGGCCTACTACAGGCCGACGGGCCTCTCTTCGGCCCACCGTAGGCCGACGGGCCTCTCTTCGGCCCACCGCAGGCCGACGGGCCACTCTTCGGCCCACCACAGGTTGACGGGGTCATATTTCTGAATTTTTTGCGTTCGGCCCTATAGTTTTCAAATTTGCTATAAAATACGTCATAGTTTTGAAAAATGCTCTTGATTGATTGCAATATGTCTTACAATGGATGCCTTGTGCGATGCACGATTACAAGTATAAACTAGATGAGAGAGCACTATGGTGGTGGAGATGGCTATGGAGATGAAAATGGCGGCGTCTAGGGTTTGTGGATGAGGATGATGATGAAGATGTTGGAAATACAATAATAAAATGGTTATTATTATATTTCCTTGTTCATGATAAATGTTTATTATCCATGCTATAATTGTATTGATTGGAAACTCGAATACATGTGTGGGTACATAGACAACGATGTGTCCCTAGTAAGCCTCTAGTGAAGTAGCTCGTTAATCAAAGATGGATGTGGTTTCCTAGCCATGGACAAGAGTTGTAATTTGATAACGGGATCACATCATTAGGATAATTATGTGATGGACAAGATCCAAACTATGAACGTAGCATATGATCGTGTCAGTTTATTGCTATTGTTTTCTGCATGTCAAGTATATGTTCTTATGACCATGAGATCATGTAACTCACTGACATCGGAGGAATACCTTGTGTGTGTCAAATGTCATAACATAACTGGGTGACTATAAAGATGCTCTGCAGGTATCTCCGAAGATGTCTGTTGAGTTGACATGGATCAAGACTGGGATTTGTTACTCCGTGTGATGGAGAGGTATCTCAGGCCCACTCGGTAATACAACATCACAATGAGCCTTGCAAGCAAAGTGACTAAAGTGTTAGCCACGGGATCTTGTATTACGGAACGAGTAAAGAGACTTGCCGGTAACGAGATTGAACTAGGTATGGAGATACCGACGATCGAATCTCGGGCAAGTAACATACCGATAAACAAAGGGAACATCGTACGGGATTAACTTGACATAGAGGTTCAACCGATAAAGATCTTCGTCGAATATGTAGGAACCAATATGGGCATCCAGGTCCCGCTATTGGTTATTGACTGTAGAGGTGTCTCGGTCATGTCTACATAGTTCTCGAACCCGCAGGGTCTGCACACTTAACGTTCGGTGACGTTTCGGTATTATTGAGTTATGTATGTTGGTGACCGAAGGTTGTTCGGAGTCCCAGATGAGATCCCGGACGTCACGAGGAGCTCCGGAATGGTTCGGAGGTAAATATTTATACATATGAAAGTGGTATTTGGGTTCCAGAAAAGTTTCGCGCACTTCCGGTAGTGTATCGGGAGTGACGAATGTGTTCCGGGGGTTCACCGGGAGGGGCCCACCCACCCCGGGGGGGGCACATGGGCCCAAGAGATGGCGCACCAGCCCCTGGTGGGCTAGGCAGCCGACCCCATAGGGGCCCATGCGCCCAAAGCAAAGGGAAAAAAGGGTGGAGGTGCCTTGGAGGGGAGGGACTCCTCCCTAGGGTTCCCACCTCCCTTGTGGGAGGAGGACTCCTCCCCCTAGGGTCGGCCGAACCCCTCCTTGGAGGAGGGGCTAGGGCTGCATCCCCCCTCCCCTTCCTCCTATATATAGAGAGAGGGTTTTCGAGGGCAGCCACCACCTGAAAAGCCACTTGCTGCCCTCTCTCCCTCTAGATCGTTTTCTCCTCTAGATTAGTTCGGTAGAGCTCGGCGAAGCCCTGTCGGATTAGTTCCACCACCACCGCCACCATGTTGTCGTGCTACCGGAGAACTCATCTACCTCTCCGCCCTCGCTTGCTGGATCAAGGAGGCGGAGATCGCCATCGAGCTGTACGTGTGCTGAACGCGGAGGTGTCGTCCGTTCGGCACTAGATCGTGATTGGATCGCGGGACAGCTTGCGATTTGGATCGCGAAGACGTTCGACTACATCAACCGCGTTTCTTAACGCTTCCCGCTTAGCGATCTACAAGGGTATGTGGATCCGATCTCCCCTCTCGTAGATGCTCAGCTCCATGGATAGATCTTGTATGTGCGTAGGAATTTTTTTTGTTTCCCATGCAACGTTCCCCAGCAGTGGCATCATGAGCTAGGTCTATGAGTAGATGAGATCACGAGTAGAACACAAAGGAGTTTGTGGGCGTTGATATTCATATTGCTTCCCTCCTTAGTCTTTTCTTGATTCAGCGGTATTGTGGGATGAAGCGGCTCGGACCAACCTTACTCGTCCACGTACGAGAGACCGGTTCCATCGACTGACATGTAACTTTGTTGCATAAGATGGCTGGCGGGTGTCTGTCTCTCCCACTTTAGTTGAATCGGATTCGACAAAGGCGGTCCTTGTAGAAGGTGAAATAGAAACTTGTATATCACCGTTGTGGTTTTGCGTAGGTAAGAATCGTTCTTGCTAGATACCCATAGCAGCCACGTAAAACATGCAATAACAAATTAGAGGACGTCTAACTTGTTTTTGCAGGGTATGATGTGATATGATATGGCCAAAAACATGATGAGATATATGTGATGTATGAGATGATCATGTTTTGTATAGATTATCACGACTTGCATGTTGATGAGTACGACAACCGGCAGGAGCCATAGGGTTGTCTTTAATTATTATGTGGCCTACGCGTCACTCATTAAGAACTATGTAATGCTTTACTTTATCGCTAAGAGGTAGCAATAGTAGTAGAAGCATGGTTGGCACGACAACCCCAATGGCGACACGTTGATGGAGATCAAGATGATGGAGATCATGGTGTCATGCCGGTGACGATGGAGATCATGCCGGTGCTTTGGAGATGGAGATCAAAAGCACAAGTTCATGGCCATATCATGTCACTTATGATTTGCATGTGATGTTAATCCTTTTATGCATCTTATTTGCTTAGGACGACGGTAGCATTATAAGGTGATCCCTCACTAAAATTTCAAGATAAAATTGTGTTCTCCCCGAGTGTGCATCGTTGTGAAAGTTCGTCGTTTCGAGACACCACGTGATGATCGGGTGTGATAGACTCTATGTTCGCATACAACGGGTGCAAGCCAGTGTTGCACATGCGGAACACTCGGGTTAAACTTGACGAGCCTAGCATGTACAGACATGGCCTCGGAACACAAGAGACCGAAAGGTCGAACATGAGTCATATAGTAGATATGAGCAACATGGAGATGTTCACCATTGAAAGCACCTCATCTCACGTGATGATCGGACTTGGGTTGGTGAATTTGGATCATGTAGCACTCGGATGATCGGAGGGATGTCAATTTGAGTGGGAGTTTTAAGTAATATGATTAATTAAACTCATTATCTTGAACAATAGTCTAAGTTGTCTTTGCAAATTATATGTTGTAGATCAATGGCTCGCGCAGTAGTTCCCCTGAATTTCAATGCGTTCCTAGAGAAAGCTAAGCTGAAAGATGATGGAAGTAACTTTGTAGACTGGGCCTGTAATCTGAGGATTATCCTCACGGCTTCCCAAAAGGCTTATGTCCTTGATGCACCGCTCGGTGAGCCACCCGCTCCAGTGTCGTCTCCAGACGTTGCGAATGCCTGGCAGTCGCGTTCGGATGATTACTCAATAGTTTAGTGTGCTATGCTGTATGGCTTAGAGCCAGGACTTCAAAGGCGTTTTGAACGTCATGGAGCATATGAGATGTTCCAGGAGTTGAAGTTTATCTTTGAAAAGAATGCCCGGATCGAGAGGTATGAGACCTCCGATAAATTCTATGCTTGCAAAATAGAGGAGAATGGGTGTGTTAGTGAGCACATACTCAGAATGTCTGGGTATTCCAACCGTCTGGCTGAGTTGGGAATTGCCCTCCCGCCGGAGGCGATCACTGACAGAGTTCTTTAATCACTGCCACCTAGCTACAAGAGCTTTGTGTTGAACTATAACATGCAAGGGATGAACAAGTCAGTCGCCGAGCTGTTTGCGATGCTGAAAGTCGCTGAGTCTGAAATCCAGAAGGAGCATCAAGTGTTGATGGTCAATAAAACCACTAGTTTCAAGAAGAATGGCAAGGGAAAGAATGGTAACTCCAAGAAGAGTGGCAAAGCAGTTGCCCCTCCCGTGAAGAAACCCAAGGATGGACCCAAGCCAGAAACCGAGTGCTTTCATTGCAAGGGTACTGGCCACTAGAAGCGGAACTGCCCCAAGTATCTGGCCGACAAGAAGGCGGCCAACACCAAACAAGGTATATATGATATACATGTTATTGATGTGTACCTTACCAACTCTCGTTGTAGTGCTTGGGTATTTGATACCGGTTCGGTTGCTCACATTTGCAACTCAAAACAGGAACTGCGGAATAGACGGAGGCTGACAAAGGACGAAGTGACGATGCACATGGGAAATGGTTCCAAGGTTGATGTGATCGCCGTCGGCACGCTCGCTCTTCGATTACCATCGGGATTAGTGATGAACCTGAATAATTGTTATTTAGTGCCTGCGTTAAGCATGAACATTATATCTGGATCTTGTTTGTTGCGAGACGGTTACTCATTTAAATCAGAGAATAATGGTTGTTCTATTTATATGAGTAATATCTTTTATGGTCATGCACCCATTGTGAGGGGTTTATTCTTATTGAATATCAATAGTGATGATACACATGTTCATAACATTGATGCCAAAAGATGTAGAGTTGATAATGATAGCACCACTTTCTTGTGGCACTGTCGCTTAGGTCATATTGGTGTAAAGCTCATGAAGAAACTCCATGCTGATGGACTTTTGGAGTCACTTGATTTTGAATCACTTGACACATGTGAACCATGCCTCATGGGCAAGATGACTAAGACCCCGTTCTCTGGAACAATGGAACAAGCAAATGACTTGTTGGAAATCAAACATACTGATGTGTGCGGTTCGATGAGCATTGAGGCGCGCGGTGGATATCGTTATTTTCTCACCTTCACCGATGACTTAAGTAGATATGAGTATATTTAGTTAATGAAACATAAGTCTGAAACGTTTGAAAAGTTCAAGCAATTTCAGAGTGAAGTTGAGAATCATCGTAACAAGAATATTAAATTCCTACGATCTGATCGAGGAGGAGAATATCTGAGTTATGAGTTTGGCAATCACTTAAGACAATGTGGAATTGTTTCACAGTTGACGCCACCTGGAACACCACAGCGTAATGGTGTGTCCGAACGTCGTAATCGAACCTTATTGGATATGGTGCGGTCTATGATGTCCCTTGCCGATTTGCCACTATCGTTTTGGGGTTATGCGTTAGAGACAGCTGCATTCACTTTAAATAGGGCATCATCTAAATTCGTTGAGAAGACGCCGTATGAACTGTGGTTTGGCAAGAAATCAAAGTTGTCGTTTCTTAAAGTTTGGGGATGCGATGCTTATGTCAAAAAGCTTCAGCCTGAAAAGCTGAAACCCAAAGCGGAGAAATGCGTCTTCATAGGATACCCAAAAGAGACGATTGGGTACACCTTCTATCTCAGATCCGAAGGCAAAGTGTTTGTCACTAAGAACGGGTCATTTCTCGAGAAAGAGTTTCTCTTGAAAGAATTGAGTGGGAGGAAGATAGAACTTGATGAGGTTGTTGAACCTTCACTTCAACCAGAGAGTAGCGCAGTGCAGAAAGATGTTTCTGTGGAACCTACATCAGTTGAAGAGGAAGCTAATGATAGTGATCATGAAGCTTCGGATCAAGTTACCATCGAACCTCGTAGGTCAACAAGGGCACGTACTGCTCCTGAGTGGTACGGTAACCCTGTCTTAGAGGTCATGTTGTTGGACAACGATGAATCTATGAGCTATGGAGAAGCGATGGTGGACCCGGATTACAACAAATGGTTAGAGGCCATGAAATTCGAGATAGGATCCATGTATGAAAACAAAGTGTGGACTTTGGAAGTATTACCTGAAGGGCGAAAGGTCATTCAGAATAAATGGATCTTTAAGAGGAAGACGGACGCGAACGGTAATGTCACCGTCTATAAAGCTCGACTTGTGGCGAAGGGTTTTTCATAAGTTCAAGGAATTGACTACGATGAGACTTTCTCTCCCGTAGTGATGCTTAAGTCCGTCAGAATCATGTTAGTAATAGCTGCATTTTTCGATTATGAAATTTGGCAGATGGATGTCAAAACAACGTTCCTCAATGATTTCCTTGAGGAAGAGTTGTATATGATACAACCAGAAGGTTTTGTCGATCCAGAGAATGCTGACAAAGTTTGCAAGCTCTAGCGATCCATTTATGGACTGGTGCAGGCATCTCGGAGTTGGAATAAGCGCTTTGATGAGGTGATCAAAGCGTTTGGGTTTATACAAGTTTACGGAGAAGCTTGTATTTACAAGAAAGTGAGTGTGAGCTCTATAGTGTTTCTAATATTAAATGTGGATGGCATATTGCTGATTGGAAACAATATAGAATTTTTGGAAAGCGTGATGGAATATTTGAACAAGAGTTTTTCAATGAAGGACCTAGGAGAAGCTGCTTTCATATTAGGCATCAAGATCTATAGAGATAGATCAAGACACTTAATAGGACTTTCACAGAGCACATATCTTGATAAAGTTTTGAAGAAGTTCAAAATGGATCAGTCCAAGAAAGGGTTCTTGCCTGTGTTACAAGGTGTGAAGTTGAGTAAGACTCAATGCCCAGTGACTGGAGAGGATAGAGAAAAGATGAGTGTCATCCCCTATGCATCTGTCATAGGCTCTATCATGTATGCAATGCTGTGCACAAGACCAGACGTCAGCCTTGCCATAAGTATGGCCGGAAGGTTTCAAAGTAATCCAGAAGTGGATCACTGGGCGGCGGTCAACAATATCCTAAAGTACCTGAAAAGGACTAAGGAAATGTTTCTCGTTTATGGAGGTGATCAAGAGCTCGTCGTAAAGGGTTACGTCGATGCAAGCTTTGACACTGATCCGGACTCTAAGTCTCAAACCGGATACGTATTTGTTGGACTCCATTTTTACCATGAGATGCTTATATATTATTTATTTATTTTATTTAGTTGAGGTAACCAGGCAATCGTCATCCCGTTGATAAAAATATATTTTGCACTCTCAGTCACATTAACGCATACCCTTGTGTTGGTCAAATGGATTTAATATTGGATCAACCAGTTTGCCAATGGAGTAAATTATGTGTGCATGCATGGGCCTCTAGTAAGCAACGATCCATGCAAACGTTTGGTGTAACATGGACGAAATCTGTGCGACGCGCCGACTCCTCCTGCTAGCTAGACATGTACGTATTTCAACGGATACATAATTGGTTCGGCTTGACCACATCTACGGGAAACAAGTATTGACTAAGAGGAAGACAAACCAGCCGCCTCCAGCTGCTCAATAGGCAGGACCGAAGGGTCGCATACTTTTTCCCTACCCTAGCCGCCGCCACAAACCAGGCCTAGGGAGGCGATTTTCTTCCACCGATCTCCATCGGCGAGGGCGCTGGCCCCCTCTCCCTCCGACTGCTGCTCCGGCGGCAGGAGGGAGGTGGGACCCCGTTCCTTCGCTATGTAGTTAGGGTTTGGATTTGTAGGTCATGGTGCGCCGTTGGGGTGGTGGGAGCGGCGTCCGGACGAATAAATCTGCCTCAACTCCACTCTCACACCGGCGGTGTCCTTCATGATAGCGTCTCGGAGTTGTTGCCATCGTGTGTTTGCTGATCCTTCAGATCGGCGGCGTTAGGGTTCATGGATGGTGTCGGCGAGACGGCGGCGGCGGCTCCATCAGGTGTGTCTCTCCTTCTGCTCTGTCCCCGTTGCTGCGGCGTTGTCTCCGACGTCATGGTGGAGCAGAAAGGTTTTGTCGTCAAGGAGTACGCGCAGACGGTTGTCTACGCAAGTGACAGCTGGAAGATGGTGCATCTTGTGCTGGGTTTGTGGTTGGAGGCTGACAGTTCTGGTTTCCTCCTCCGACGTTGTAGTCATGCGGGGGTGTCAGTTCTGGAGTTCGATGGCGTGTCCGGGGACACGTTGCCCCGGTCTGATTTTTTCAACGGTAATGGTTTTGCTTCAGGCAAACTACTTTGGAGGTCCGTAAAGCTGCTGATCAGCGATGGAGCCGCGTCGAGCTCGGGTGAAGAGGTGATTTGTCTCCTTTTCCTTAGTGGAGAGGGACAGGCGCTGGTTTCTTGCATAGGATTATCCTATCTTTTCAGTCCTATAATGTCGATGTTTTCGTGGCTTGTAACTGAATTTTTATGTTATTAATGAGACACGTATTACTGTGCAAAAAAAAAACAAGTATTGACTATTGACCAAGGCGTGTGAACAGAATTTGTTGTTTCAACGGCGCCGGCCGAGAGATTAGAGATAAGATATGGTTTGTTACTAACGGCAGCGGCGATGCTAATCTTTCGTGCTAATCCTTCTATCTGCTATTTACACGTTCATTTCATTGCCATTCATCGTACTACTCACACACACACATTTCATATCATCTCCACTCCAGTACTCACATACACGCAAGTCTTCAATTCTCGTCCGGCGTTTCCCTTCGTGGCCGGCGTCCATGGCGCAGCCATACGGTGAGTAAATCATATGAAGGTTGCATATGATTCATTTATTTTACTTTATTTCTTTCATAATTCTTTCGTGGCATCTCGCGGCTTTACATGGCGATCTAATCGTCGTCGCGGACGTTTCATGGCTTGAGCTACAAAATAAATCGGCGGCGTCTCGCGGCTCTACATGGCGATCTAATCGTCGCCACGGACGTTTTACGGCCCGATCTACAAAAGAGTTTTGGTCGGCATCTAGCGGCTCTACATGGCGATCTAATCGTCGCCGCGGGTGTTTGTGGTCCGGTATGAGAAAAAGAGGCTTTGCATTCCGTGGCTCTACATGGCCATCCAATCGTCGTCACGGATGTTTTCATGATTTTGGACTATGTAAAAAAAAAAAAAAAAAAGAGTTAACATCTTGCGGCTCTACATGGCGATCAAATCGCCGCCGCAGATGTTTCATTGTCAAATCTGCAAAAATAGAAGAAAAAAAGGTTTTAGGTATCTCGCGTCTATACATGATGACCAAATCGTCGCCGCGGACTCAAGAGCAACATCGTGAGTCAGCACATGCAAAGGCATCAAAAGTCATTAATAAAGTCAAGTAAATCGTGCAACATGCAAAGGGTGAAGATGTTTATCCTGAGAATAATAAAGACATGGCCATCTACACTGGAATAAATGAGACGCCACTGTTGAATTTTTGCAAGTTCATGTTTCTCAAATCAAACAAGGGGTTCATCTTCAAGTCCATGTGCAACACATTTTTTTCCGCGACCGACGAGGCCGGAACTGATATACACGTCCTGACCGACGAGGCGGGATACATTATGTTCGACGTGGCCGAACTATCCATTTTATTTTCTCTTCGTGACTTGATCTACATCCCGTGTTTGACCAATGCATGACATCCGTTAATTTTTGGCTTGGCGAGATTTTTTTTTCATGAAGCGTTTGCATATGTTATGCCTTGGAGACAGAAGCCATGAGTTTGATGATGATGATGACCGTTTGAGGCAGTTTAATCGGAGGTCTTTCATGGATATGAATCCATGAATGTAATTTAACTAGAGGTCCTTTCGAGGCCCTAGGAGTCGAGAACTGTACAATTGTCTTTTGTTTGTCAGATGCTACATCTAGAGCATGTAAAATGAGCTTGTATATCCTAAGTAATAAAGACTACAAGTTTCACTACAAGATTTTTATGTGCTTTGTTTTACTTTAATTTGTATACACTCGTATACTGGCACGCCCGCACCTAAAATGCCAACGCGGGTAGATTTAATATTTATCTTGCGAAAACAGTATTTATTCTCAATGGAGGAGCGGTAAGCTGGTGCAGTTCCAAGCAAAGCGTGGTAGCTGATTCTACATGTGAAGCGGAGTACATAGCTGCATCGGAGGCGGCGAAGGAAGGTGTCTGGATGAAGCAGTTCATGAAGGATCTTGGAGTTGTGCCCAGTGCACTGGACCCAATGACTCTGTTCTGTGACAACACTGGTGCCATTGCTCTAGCCACGGAACCAAGGTTTCACAAGAGGACGGGACACCTAAAGCGACGCTTCAATTCCACCCGCGATTACATCGAGGGAGCACTAGTAGAAAACATGCCATTAGTCCCGGTTGGGAAGGGCCTTTAGTCCCGGTTCCCCAACCGGGACTAAAGTATAGAGACTAAAGGGTCCAAGCCTTTAGTCCCGGTTGGCTACGAACCGGGACTAAATCCTGGCCACGTGGTCGGCAGCGCGCGCCAGGGCATGGGGACCTTTGGTCCCGGTTGGTAACACCAACCGGGACTAAAGGTTTAGGGGTTTAGGGGTTTAGTGTTTATTGTTTATTTTTCCTTTTCATTTTGTGTTTTCCATTTATTTTTTTTTCATTTCAAACATATTTTACGCTACTACATACTGTACACGTACGTTATGCATATATAATAGAATTTCTCGTAGAACCGGTCATATATCATAAAATTTCTCGTACAAGCAATCATATATCTTAGAATTTCTTGTACGACCACATGCATACACACACACATATATATATATATATATACAATTTGGTATATACAATTTATCGTACAATTTGCAGATCATTTGCGGGTCGGGTAATGGTATTCTCCGTCGGGAGATATGACCCGCTGAAGCAAAAAAGCCGCAATTTCCTCTTGAATTGCTCGTATGCGGTCCGTTGGTAGGAGCTTATCCCGCATCTCGTGCATCTTTAAAGAAGGAGATCAATATGAACATGTTAATTGTGCGTATATGTATTAGATCATGATAAAAAAATATGAATGGTGTTTACGTACCCAAAGATCTCTTGCACTCTTGTTGCTTTCGGTCGTAAAGCGAATGTTCTCGCAAACGTAATATGCACATATTTCAGTCCCCGTTGCCTGCCTCATGCACTTTACGAGAATAGAATTCAATCAGATAATAATGACGCATGACAATGGTATTGAAACTAGAATTAAAGAGATGCGCGGACGTAGCTAGTACTACTTAATTACCCTGGGCTTTCGCCATTTCAGCTCCTCTTTCCATTCACCTCTAACATCTTTGGTGAATTTTTGCCAAACCCTGCTCGACAAACAAAATGAATAAAGGAGTTATTAATTACTTGATATCAGGAAATGAACTAATAAACAAGCCGACATAGTGCGTCAATGATTGAAATTATCTTTCGAGCAACAAATGCAAGCTTTTGTAATCTTTAGGGTCTTTACTTAGCGAGTCCAGTACTTCAACAGTTCCATCGTCAACTCTAATGATTAGAAGGATCCAGTGGTAGCTGCGCACACGATTTGTATAAGCGGGCATGCATAACTCATCAACTACACTTAACATCGAGTATATATATATATATATATATATATATATATATATATATATATATATATATATATATATAAGCAAAAATAGAATTTGTAGTACAAGAAAGTAACACTCACTGGAAGTTCCAAGGTAAAATTATTTCTGCTTTGTACTTTAGGGCCTTCAAAAACCTTAGAAGCAATTTCTCCGTGTCTTTAGGGTGCCTTCTCAACACTTCTTCATTGATGGTATTTGGGTCAATGAACCCAATGCCATAGACTCCAGCTCTTTTCAATTCAAAAATCTTCATTCTGCATAATACCACACAAAAGAATATAGTGAGTATAATAACAGGCAATGAACGAGCTGAGCTAGAGACTTAAATTATAGAAAGAAATCACTTACAGACAATAGCAACTGACGATAGATTTGTCGAGTGCTTTTTGATTGAATAACTGAAAAAATTCTTCATTTTCAATCCACAAATCTTTTTCATGGACGTAATGCTCTTTCTCGACTTTCACCATTAGGCTCTCTCGCCCGTCCTTTATTTCTCTCATGTACCAGTCATGTGTTGGAAATATGCCCTAGAGGCAATAATAAAATAGTTATTATTATATTTCCTTGTTCATGATAATTGTCTATTGTTCATGCTATAATTGTATTAACCGGAAACCGTAATACATGTGTGAATACATAGACCACACCATGTCCCTAGTGAGCCTCTAGTTGACTAGCTCGTTGATCAATAGATGGTCATGGTTTCCTGACCATGGACATTGGATGTCGTTGATAACGGGATCACATCATTAGGAGAATGATGTGATGGACAAGACCCAATCCTAAGCATAGCACAAGATCGTGTAGTTCGTCTGCTAGAGCTTTTCTAATGTCAAGTATCATTTCCTTAGACCATGAGATTGTGCAACTCCCGGATACCGTAGGAATGCTTTGGGTGTATCAAACATCACAACGTAACTGGGTGACTATAAAGGTGCACTACAGGTATCTCCAAAAGTGTCTGTTGGGTTGGCACGAATCGAGACTGGGATTTGTCACTCCGTGTGACGGAGAGGTATCTCTGGGCCCACTCGGTAATACATCATCATAATGAGCTCAATGTGACTAAGGAGTTAGTCACGGGATCATGTGTTATGGAACGAGTAAAGAGACTTGCCGGTAACAAGATTGAACAAGGTATAGGGATACCGACGATCGAATCTCGGGCAAGTAACATACCGATGGACAAAGGGAATTGTATACGAGATTAATTGAATCCCCGACATTGTGGTTCATCCGATGAGATCATCGTGGAACATGTGGGAGCCAATATGGGTTACCAGATCCCGCTATTGGTTATTGGCCGGAGAGGTGTCTCGGTCATGTCTGCATGGTTCCCGGACCCGTAGGGTCTACAAACTTAAGGTTCGGTGACGCTAGAGTTGTAATGGGAATTGTATGTGGTTACCGAAAGTTGTTTGGAGTCCCGGATGAGATCCCTGATGTCACGAGGAGTTCCGGAATGGTCCGGAGGTAAAGATCTATATATGGGAAGTCCTATTTTGGCCACCGGAAAATGTTTGGGATTTTTCGGTATTGTACCGGGAAGGTTCTAGAAGGTTCCGGAGTGGGGCCCACCTGCATGGGGGGACCCACATGAACATGGGTAGTGGGGGCAAGGCCCCACACCCCTGGTCAAGGCGCACCAAGATGCCCCCTTAGAAGGAATAAGATCATATCCCGAAGGGATAAGATCAAGATCCCTAAAAAGGGGGGATAACAATCGGTGGGGAAGGGAAAGGATGGGATTTCTTTCCTCCCACCTTTGCCAATGCCCCAATGGACTTGGAGGGCAAGAAACCAGCCCCCTCCACCCCTATATATAGTGGGGAGGCGCATGGGAGCTGCACCCCTTTCCCCTGGCGCAGCCCTCCCCCCTCCTACACCTCCTCCTCCTCCGTAGTGCTTAGCGAAGCTCTGCCGGAGAACCACGAGCTCCACCGCCACCACGCTGTCGTGCTGCCGGAGCTCTCCCTCAACTTCTCCTCTCCCCTTGCTGGATCAAGAAGGAGGAGACGTCCCCGGGCTGTACGTGTGTTGAACGCGGAAGCGCCGTCCGTTCGGCGCTTGGATCGGATCTTCCGCGATTTGAATCGCCGCGAGTACGACTCCATCAACCGCGTTCTTTGCAACGCTTCCGCTTAGCGATCTTCAAGGGTATGAAGATGCACTCCCTCTCTCTCGTTGCTAGCATCTCCTAGATTGATCTTGGTGACACGTAGGAATTTTTTTGAATTATTACTACGTTCCCCAACAGTGGCATCAGAGCTAGGTCTATGCGTAGATTCTATGCACGAGTAGAACACAAGTAGTTGTGGGCGATGATTTGGTCAATTTGCTTGCCGTTACTAGTCCTATCTTGATTCGGCGGCATTGTGGGATGAAGCGGCCCGGACCGACTTTACACGTACGCTTACGTGAGACTGGTTCCACCGCCTGACATGCACTTGTTGCATAAGGTGGCTAGCGGGTGTCTGTCTCTCCCACTTTAGTCGGATCGGATTCGATGAACAGGGTCCTTATGAAGGGTAAATAGAAATTGGCATATCACTGTTGTGGCTTTTGCGTAGGTAAGAAACGTTCTTGCTAGAAACCCATAGCAGCCACGTAAAACTTGCAACAACAATTAGGGGACGTCTAACTTGTTTTTGCAGGGTATGCTATGTGATGTGATATGGCCAAAAGGATGTGATGAAATATATGTGATGTATGAGATTGATCATGTTCTTGTAATAGGAATCACGACTTGCATGTCGATAAGTATGACAACCGGCAGGAGCCATATGAGTTGTCTTAATTTATTGTATGACCTGCGTGTCAATCAAAAACGCCATGTAATTACTTTACTTTATTGCTAACTGTTAGCCATAGTAGTAGAAGTAATAGTTGGCGAGAGAACTTCATGAAGACACGATGATGGAGATCATGATGATGGAGATCATGGTGTCGTGCCGGTGACGATGGTGATCATGCCGCGCCCCGAAGATGGAGATCAAAGGCGCAAGATGATATTGGCCATATCATGTCACTTTATGATTTGCATGTGATGTTTATCATGTTTTTACATCTTATTTGCTTAGAACGATGGTAGCATAAATAAGATGATCCCTCACTAAAATTTCAAGAAATGTGTTCCTCCTAAGTGTGCACCGTTGTGAAGGGTCGTTGTTTCGAAACACCACGTGATGATCGGGTGTGATAGATTCTAACGTTTGCATACAACGGGTGTAAGCCAGATTTACACGCGAAACACTTAGGTTGACTTGACGAGCCTAGCATGTACAGACATGGCCTCGGAACACGAGAGACCGAAAGGTCGAACATGAATCGTATAGTAGATGCGATCAACATGGAGATGTTCACCATTGATGACTAGTCCGTCTCACGTGATGATCGGACACGGCCTAGTCGATATGGATCATGTATCACTTAGATGACTAGAGGGATGTTTATCTGAGTGGGAGTTCATTAAATAATTTGATTAGATGAACTTAATTATCATGAACTTAGTCTAAAATTGTCTTTACAATCTATCTTGTAGATCCAATGGGCCACGTTAATGTTGCCCTCAACTTCAACGCGTTCCTAGAGAAAACCAAACTGAAAGACGATGGAAGCAACTATACGGACTGGGTCCGTAACTTGAGGATCATCCTCATAGCTTCCAAGAAAGCATATGTCCTTGATGCACCGCTAGGTGACGCACCCATTTTCCCAGCAACTCAAGACGTTATGAACGCCTGGCAGTCGCGTAGTGATGATTACTCCCTGGTTCAGTGCGGCATGCTTTACAGCTTAGAACCGGGGCTCCAAAAGCGTTTTGAGCAACACGGAGCATATGAGATGTTCCAAGAGCTGAGAATGGTTTTCCAAGCTCATGCCCGGGTCAAGAGATATGAAGTCTCCGACAAGTTCTTCAGTTGTAAGATGGAGGAAAATAGTTCTGTCAGCGAGCACATACTCAAAATGTCTGGGTTGCACAAGCGCTTGTCTCAGCTGGGAGTTAATCTTCCGGATGACTCGGTTATTGACAGAATCCTCCAGTCGCTTCCACCTAGCTACAAGAGCTTTGTGATGAACTTCAATATGCAAGGGATGGAGAAGTCCATTCCTGAGTTATATTCGATGCTGAAATCAGCGGAGAGTGTTGATGGTGAATAAGACCACCAGTTTCAAGAAAGGCAAGGGTAAGAAGAACTTCAAGAAGGACGGCAAATTAGTTGCTGCGCCCGGTAAATCAGTTGCCGGGAAGAAGCCCAAGAATGGACCCAAGCCTGAGACTGAGTGCTTTTATTGCAAGGGAACCGGTCATTGGAAGCGGAACTGCCCCAAGTACTTAGCGGATAAGAAGGCCGGCAACGTCAAAGGTATATATGATATACATGTTATTGATGTGTACCTTACCAGCGCTCGTAGTAGCTCCTGGGTATTTGATACCGGTGCGGTTGCTCACATTTGTAACTCAAAACAGGAGCTGCAAAATAAGTGGAGACTGGCGAAGGACGAGGTGACGATGCGCGTCGGGAATGGTTCCAAGGTCGATGTGATCGCCGTCGGCACGCTACCTCTACATCTACCTTCGGGATTAGTTTTAAACCTCAATAATTGTTATTTAGTACCAGCTTTGAGCATGAACATTGTATCTGGATCTCGTTTGATGTGAGATGGCTACTCATTTAAATCCGAGAATAATGGTTGTTCTATTTATATGAGAGATATGTTTTATGGTCATGCCCCGTTGGTCAATGGTTTATTTTTATTGAATCTCGAACGTCATGTTACACATATTCATAGTGTGAATACCAAATGATGTAAGGTTGATAATGATAGTCCCACATACTTGTGGCACTGCCGCCTTGGTCATATTGGTGTCAAACGCATGAAGAAACTCCATGCAGATGGACTTTTGGAGTCTCTTGATTATGAATCATTTGACACGTGTGAACCATGCCTCATGGGCAAGATGACTAAGACTCCGTTCTCCGGAACAATGGAGCGAGCAACCAACTTGTTGGAAATAATACATACCGATGTATGCGGTCCAATGAGCGTTGAGGCTCGCGGTGGCTATCGTTATGTTCTCACCCTCACTGATGACTTAAGCAGATATGGGTATGTCTACTTAATGAAACACAAGTCTGAGACCTTTGAAAAGTTCAAGGAATTTTAGAGTGAGGTAGAGAATCAACGTGACAAGAAAATAAAGTTCTTACGATCTGATCATGGAGGAGAATATTTGAGTCATGAGTTTGGCACGCACTTAAGGAAATGTGGAATTGTTTCACAACTCACGCCGCCTGGCACACCTCAGCGTAATGGTGTGTCCGAACGTCGTAATCACACTCTATTGGATATGGTGCGATCTATGATGTCTCTTACTGATTTACCGCTATCATTTTGGGGATATGCATTAGAGACTGCCGCATTCACTTTAAATAGGGCACCGTCTAAATCCGTTGAGACGACACCGTATGAATTATGGTTTGGGAAGAAACCTAAGCTGTCGTTTCTGAAAGTTTGGGGATGCGATGCTTATGTCAAGAAACTTCAACCTGAAAAGCTCGAACCCAAATCGGAAAGGTGCGTCTTCATAGGATACCCTAAGGAAACTATTGGGTATACCTTCTACCTCAGATCCGAAGGCAAGATCTTTGTTGCCAGGAATGGATCCTTTCTAGAGAAAGAGTTTCTCTCGAAAGAAGTAAGTGGGAGGAAAGTAGGACTTGATGAGGTAATTGTACCCCCTCTCGAACCGGAGAGTAGCGTAGCGCAAGAAAATGTTTCTGTGGTGCCTGCACCGACTAGAGAGGAAGTTAATGATGATGATCATGAAACTTCGGATCAAGTTACTACTGAACTTCGTAGGTCCACGAGGACACGTTCCGCACCAGAGTGGTACGGCAACCCTGTCCTGGAAATCATGTTGTTAGACAACGGTGAACCTTCGAACTATGAAGAAGCCATGGCGGGCACGGATTCCAACAAATGGCTTGAAGCCATGAAATCCGAGATAGGATCCATGTATGAGAACAAAGTATGGACTTTGGTGGACTTGCCCGATGATCGGCAAGCCATAGAAAATAAATGGATCTTTAAGAAGAAGACTGACGCGGATGGTAATGTGACCATCTATAAGGCTCGGCTTGTCGCTAAGGGTTATCGACAAGTTCAAGGAGTTGACTACGATGAGACTTTCTCACCCGTAGCGATGCTGAAGTCCGTCCGAATCATGTTAGCAGTTGCCGCATTTTATGATTATGAGATCTGGCAAATGGACGTCAAAACGGCATTCCTTAACGGTTTCCTTAAGGAAGAATTGTATATGATGCAGCCGGAAGGTTTTGTCGATCCTAGGAATGCTGACAAGGTATGCAAGCTCCAGCGCTCCATCTATGGGCTGGTGCAAGCATCTTGGAGTTGGAACATTCGCTTTGATGAGGTGATCAAAGCGTTTGGGTTTATACAGACTTATGGAGAAGCCTGTATTTACAAGAAAGTGAGTGGGAGCTCTGTAGCATTTCTCATTTTATATGTGGATGACATATTGTTGATGGGAAATGATATAGAACTTTTGGCAAGCATAAAGGCCTACTTGAATAAGTGTTTTTCAATGAAGGACCTTGGAGAAGCTGCTTACATATTAGGCATCAAGATCTATAGAGATAGATCGAGACGCCTCATTGGTCTTTCACAAAGCACATACCTTGACAAGATATTGAAGAAGTTCAATATGGATCAGTCCAAGAAGGGGTTCTTGCCCGTATTGCAAGGTGTGAGATTGAGCACAGCTCAATGCCCGACCTCGGCAGAAGATAGAGAAAAGATGAGTGTCATCCCCTATGCCTCAGCCATAGGCTCTATTATGTATGCCATGCTGTGTACCAGACCTGATGTGAACCTTGCCATAAGTTTGGTAGGGAGGTACCAAAGTGATCCCGGAATGGAACACTGGACAGCGGTCAAGAATATCCTTAAGTACCTGAAAAGGACTAAGGATATGTTTCTTGTTTATGGAGGTGCCGAAGAGCTCGTCATAAAGGGTTACGTCGATGCTAGCTTCGACACAGATCCGGATGACTCCAAGTCACAAACCGGATACGTGTATATTTTGAATGGTGGGGCAGTCAGCTGGTGCAGTTGCAAGCAAAGCGTCGTGGCGGCATCTACATGTGAAGCGGAGTACATAGCTGCTTTGGAAGCAGCGCAAGAAGGAGTCTGGATGAAGGAGTTCATCACCGACCTAGGAGTGATTCCCAATGCGTCGGGCCTGATGACTCTCTTCTGTGACAACACTGGAGCTATTGCCATTGCCAAGGAGCCCAGGTTTCACAAGAAGACCAAGCACATCAAGCGCCGCTTCAACTCCATTCGTGGTTACATTCAGGATGGAGATATAGATATTTGTAAAGTACATACGGATCTGAATGTTGCAGATCTGTTGACTAAACCTCTTCCACGAGCGAAACATGATCAGCACCAGAACTCTATGGGTGTTCGATTCATCACAATGTAACTAGATTATTGACTCTAGCGCAAGTGGGAGACTGTTGGAAATATGCCCTAGAGGCAATAATAAAATGGTTATTATTATATTTCCTTGTTCATGATAATTGTCTATTGTTCATGCTATAATTGTATTAACCGGAAACCGTAATACATGTGTGAATACATAGACCACACCATGTCCCTAGTGAGCCTCTAGTTGACTAGCTCGTTGATCAATAGATGGTCATGGTTTCCTGACCATGGACATTGGATGTCGTTGATAACGGGATCACATCATTAGGAGAATGATGTGATGGACAAGACCCAATCCTAAGCATAGCACAAGATCGTGTAGTTCGTCTGCTAGAGCTTTTCTAATGTCAAGTATCATTTCCTTAGACCATGAGATTGTGCAACTCCCGGATACCGTAGGAATGCTTTGGGTGTATCAAACATCACAACGTAACTGGGTGACTATAAAGGTGCACTATAGGTATCTCCGAAAGTGTCTGTTGGGTTGGCACGAATCGAGACTGGGATTTGTCACTCCGTGTGACGGAGAGGTATCTCTGGGCCCACTAGGTAATACATCATCATAATGAGCTCAATGTGACTAAGGAGTTAGTCACGGGATCATGTGTTACGGAACGAGTAAAGAGACTTGCCGGTAACGAGATTGAACAAGGTATAGGGATACCGACGATCGAATCTCGGGCAAGTAACATACCGATGGACAAAGGGAATTGTATACGGGATTAATTGAATCCCCAACATCGTGGTTCATCCGATGAGATCATCGTGGAACATGTAGGAGCCAATATGGGTATCCAGATCCCGCTATTGGTTATTGGCCGGAGAGGTGTCTCGGTCATGTCTGCATGGTTCCCGAACCCGTAGGGTCTACACACTTAAGGTTTGGTGACGCTAGAGTTGTAATGGGAATTGTATGTGGTTACCGAAAGTTGTTCGGAGTCCCGGATGAGATCCCGGACGTCACGAGGAGTTCCGGAATGGTCCGGAGGTAAAGATCTATATATGGGAAGTCCTATTTTGGCCACCGGAAAATGTTTGGGATTTTTCGGTATTGTACCGGGAAGGTTCTAGAAGGTTCCGGAGTGGGGCCCACCTGCATGGGGGGACCCACATGAACATGGGTAGTGGGGGCAAGGCCCCACACCCCTGGTCAAGGCGCACCAAGATCCCCCCTTAGAAGGAATAAGATCATATCCCGAAGGGATAAGATCAAGATCCCTAAAAAGGGGGGATAACAATCGGTGGGGAAGGGAAAGGATGGGATTTCTTTCCTCCCACCTTTGCCAATGCCCCAATGGACTTGGAGGGCAAGAAACCAGCCCCCTCCACCCCTATATATAGTGGGGAGGCGCATGGGAGCTGCACCCCTTGCCCCTGGCGCAGCCCTCCCCCCTCCTACACCTCCTCCTCCTCCGTAGTGCTTAGCGAAGCTCTGCCGGAGAACCACGAGCTCCACCGCCACCACGCCGTCGTGCTTCCGGAGCTCTCCCTCAACTTCTCCTCTCCCCTTGCTGGATCAAGAAGGAGGAGACGTCCCCGAGCTGTACGTGTGTTGAACGCGGAGGCGCCGTCCGTTCGACGCTTGGATCGGATCTTCCGCGATTTGAATCGCCGCGAGTACGACTCCATCAACCGCGTTCTTTGCAACGCTTCCGCTTAGCGATCTTCAAGGGTATGAAGATGCACTACCTCTCTCTCGTTGCTAGCATCTCCTAGATTGATCTTGGTGACACGTAGGAATTTTTTTGAATTATTACTACGTTCCCCAACATCATGCAATTTGTACATTTGCGTTGTTAGAAGCTTCTCGTCGTCAGGACTGACCAGAGGTTTCCCGAGGACGAACGGGCCGGCCGGACGGGAAGAGCTGGAGGCAGGGGATCGATGGAGGCGGCGGCACCGGGGTCGGGCGGCGGCACCGGGGTAGATGCTGTAAAAATGCTAGCAGGATCAAACAACAATAAAATTCTAGTGCTTGCAGCAAATTCATCATTTTTTACAGCAAGTATAAACTTAATTAGAGGGGGGATGGCCATGGCGCCGCCACACGCTTGGGCAGGCCGGCGGCCATGGCGCCGCCGCGCGCGCTCGGGCATGGCGAGGGGAGGTCAGGGCGGCGGAACAGAGAGGGAGGAAGGAGGCGGCGGCTCAAGGGGATGGCCATGGCGCCGCCATGCTCGACCAGGCCAGCGGCCATGGCGCCACCGCGCGCGCCCGGGCATGGCGAGGGGAGGTCAGGGCGGCGGAATAGAGAGAGGGGAAGGAGGCGGAGGCTCACCGTGGGAGGAGTGGGCGCAGCAGGGGCTCGTCGGCGGGCAGCAAGGGGCGGGCCGACGTCGAGGTCTGGTGGCGAGGAGCGGCGACGGAGACGAGTAGCCTGGCGGCGTGGTGTGGAGAAAGTGAAGGGGGGGGGGAGAAACTGAGGAGGGATCGCACACTTTAAATACCCCGAGACTCTTTAGTCCCGGGTGGTATCTCCAACCGGGACTAAAGACCCTTTAGTCCCGGTTGGTATCACCAACCGGGACTAAAGGTCCTCCCTTTAGTCCCGGTTGGATCCACCAACCGGGACTAAAGGCCCATATTTTTGGCGGCCCAAATTCCGCGCGGGAAGGGACCTTTAGTCCCGGTTGGTAGCACCAACCGGGACTAAAGCTGTATTTTCTCTTTTTTGTTTTGTTTTGTTTTTCTAATTTATGTTTTTAGATTTGGAATAACTGTTAGAATATTTATAGTTTTTTAATGAATCTTTTTGCTTTAGGTCAAAACAATTACAAACTTTCTGTTAGTGCCAGTAGTTTTCAAATTTAAATAGTTTAAATTTGAATTCTTTTGAAATTTGTGTGAAACATTAATTTGTGAATAACTTTAGTTTAAAAATAGATTTTTGAGTGATTGTTTTTCCTGTTGTTTAATATTAGTATGTTTTATCATTATGTTAAAGTTGGGAATTTTTAGGATAATTTAAATAGGTGTTTTAATCAAAACCAGATTCTGTTTAACTCTTTTAGTTTTATACCTTCATTTGTTTTAATCAAAATCACCCAAATGAACTCCAGACTTTTTGTGCATTCAATATGCACCATTCTAGGCCACATCTTCAAATTTCAACCCTATCTAACTTCATTTGCTATTTTTCATGCATTTAATGATTTTTTTGAGCCAAATGACCCTGAAATTAAAAAGCACTACAAATGAAATCTAAAAAGGTAGAAACTTGGCATGGTATCATCATTTCACCCACATAGCATGTGCTAAAAAGTTGAGAGGGTTACGGCAAAAAGTGGATGCACTTCGTGTACAAACTAGACCATCTCCTTCGAAGTATGAGGGTTTCGGACGAAAACTCATCTGTTACAAAGGCATTTCATTTTTTTAAACTTGTTTCAACTCCATACTTTTTGTGCATTCAATATGCACCATTCTAATCCACATATTCAAGTTTCACCCCTTTCTAACTTCATTTGCTATTTTTCATGCATTTAATGATTTTTTTTAGCTAAACGACCCCGAAATTAAAAAGCACCACAAATGAACTCTGAAAAGGTTGAAACTTGGCATGGTATCATCATTTCACCCACATAGCATGTGCTAAAAAGTTGAGAGGGTTACGGCAAAAACTGGATGCACTTCGTGTACAAACTAGACCATCTCCTTCGAAGTATGAGGGCTTCAGACGAAAACTCATCTGTTACAAAGGCATTTCATTTTTTTAAACTTGTTTCAACTCCAGAATTTTTGTGCATTCAATATGCACCATTCTAAGCCACATATTCAAATTTCAACCCTTTCTAACTTCATTTGCTATTTTTCATGCATTTAATGATTTTTTTTGAGCTAAACGACCCTGAAATTAAAAAGCACCACAAATGAACTCTGAAAAGTTTGAAACTTGGCATGGTATCATCATTTCACCCACATAGCATGTGCTAAAAAGTTGAGAGGGTTACGGCAAAAACTGGATGCACTTCGTGTACAAACTAGACCATCTCCTTCGAAGTATGAGGGTTTCGGACGAAAACTCATCTGTTACAAAGGCATTTCATTTTTTTTAAACTTGTTTCAACTCCAGACTTTTTGTGCATTCAATATGCACCATTCTAAGACACATATTCAAATTTCAACCCTTTCTAACTTGATTTGTTATTTTTTATGCATTTAATGATTTTTTTGAGCTAAACAACCCTGAAATTAAAAAGCACCACAAATGAACTCTGAAAAGGTTGAAACTTGGCATGGTATCATCATTTCACCCACATAGCATGTGCTAAAAAGTTGAGAGGGTTACAACAAAAATTGGATGCACTTCGTGTACAAAACTGGACCATCCCGGCTACTCACTAGAGAAGAAAAGTGATGACGGTGCAGCCAATCACATCCCAGAGTGGGATCTTGGGGTATAATTTTTTTTCTTCGCGTGTGTCCCTTGATTATTGCGCCGTAACCATGGACAATCTTCATCATTTAACAGGATGCTTGGGTCAGTCTTCACTGCGAAGGAAGGAATTTCATCAAACTTTTCATAATCTTGTGACATGTCTGTCTTGTCCTCCACTCCCACGATGTTTCTTTTCCCAGAAAGCACTATGTGGCGCTTTGGCTCATCGTATGATGTATCCTCTTTCTTATCTTTCCTTTTTCTCGGTTTGGTAGACATGTCCTTCACATAGAAAACTTGCGCCACATCATTGGCTAGAACGAATGGTTCGTCTGTGTGCCCAAGATTGTTGAGATCCACTGTTGTCATTCCGTACTGCGGGTTTACCATTACCCCTCCTCCAGTCAGATTGGCCCATTTGCACCGGAACAAAGGGACCTTCAAATCACCTCCATAGTCAAGTTCCCATATCTCCTCTATGTAACCATAATATGTGTCCTTCTCCTTGCTGTTTGCCGCATCGTCAAAGCGGACACCACTGTTTTGGTTGGTGCTCTTTTTATCTTGGGCGATCGTGTAAAATGTATTCCCATTTATCTCGTACCCTTGGAAAGTCAATATAGTCGAAGATGGTCTCTTGGCCAACAAGTACAAGTCATCTTCAACATTGTCGTCATTCATGAGATGTGTTCGCAACCAACCGCCGAAAGCCTCAATGTGTGTACGTTGAATCCAGGGGTCAGACTTCTCCGGGTTCTTCGAGTGTATAATATCCATGTGTTTCTCGATATACGGGTCACCAAGGTAGAATTCTGTAGAACTGTGTAGTGTGCTTGCGCCCAAGAATGCCTGTCCCTACATATTATTGATTTTGGTCCAAGCGTGCCTTTTCCACGCAGTCTCCCCTCATGCCACGATTGAGGAACACCAATCGGCTTAATGTCAGGAATAAAGTCAACACAAAACTCAATAACCTCCTCTGTTTCATGGCCCTTGGAGATGCTTCCTTCTGGCCTAGCACGGTTACGAACATATTTCTTTAAGACTCCCATGAACCTCTCAAAGGGGAACATATTGTGTAGAAATACAGGACCCAGAATGGCAATCTCTTCGACTAGGTGAACTAGGACGTGCGTCATAATATTGAAGAAGGATGGTGGGAACACCAACTCGAAACTGACAAGACATTGGACCAAATCATTCTGTGAGCTTGGTAGGATTTCCAGATCAATTACCTTCTGAGAAATTGCATTGAGGAATGAACATAGCTTCACAATGGCTAATCGAACATTTTCTGGTAGAAGCCCCCTCAACGCAGCCGGAAGCAATTGCGTCAAGATCATGTGGCAGTCATGAGACTTCAGGTTCTGGAATTTTTTCTCTGCCATATTTATTATTCCCTTTATATTCGACGAGAAGCCAGACGGGACCTTCATACTGAGCAGGCATTCAAAGAAGATTTCCTTCTCTGCTTTGGTAAGAGCGTAGCTGGCAGGACCTTGATACTGCTTTGGATGCATGCCGTCGTTTTCGTGCACACGTTGCTGGTCCTCCCGTGCCTCCGGTGTATCTTTTGTCTTCCCATACACGCCTAGGAAGCCTAGCAGGTTCACGCAAAGATTCTTCGTCACGTGCATCACGTCTATTGCAGAGCGGACCTCTAGGACTTTCCAACATTATAACTCCGAAAATATAGATTTCTTCTTCCACATGGGTGCGCGTCCCTCAGCGTCAGTCGAAACAGATTGTCTGCCAGGACCCTTTCCAAATATTACTTGTAAATCCTTGACCATATCAAGTATGTCATCACCAGTACGGAGGACGGGCTTCTTTCGGTGTTCTACCTCACCTTTGAAATGCTTGTCTTTCTTTCTTAAGGCATGCTTGGTCGGAAGAAATCGACGATGTACCAGGTACACATTCTTCTTGCATTTGTCCAAATATATACTTTCAGTTTCATCTAAACAGTGCGTGCATGAATGGTATCCCTTGTTTGTTTGTCCTGAAAGGTTACTAAGAGCAGGCCAATCATTGATGGTTACAAATAGCAACGCTCGCAGGTCAAATTCCTGCTGTTTGTGCTCATCCCACGCACGTACACCTTTTTTATTCCACAGCTGTAAAAGTTCATCAACTAATGGCCTTAGGTACACATCAATGTCGTTGCCGGGTTGCTTAGGGCCTTGGATGAGCACTGGCATCATAATGAACTTCTGCTTCATGCACAACCAAGGAGGAAGGTTATAGATACATAGAGTCACAGGCCATGTGATATGCTTGCTGCTCTGCTCCCCAAATGGATTAATGCCATCTGCACTTAAACCAAACCATAAGTTCCTTGGGTCATCTGCAAAGTACGGCCACTCTCTCTCGATTTTTCTCCACTGCGACCCATCAGCGGGTACTCTCAACTTCCCGTCTTTCTTACGGTCTTCTTTGTGCCATCGCAACGACTTGGCATGCTCTTTGTTTTGGAACAAACGTTTCAACCGTGGTATTATAGGAGCATACCACATCACCTTGGCAGGAATCCTCTTCCTGGGGCGCTCTCCCTGAACATCATCACCAGGGTCATCGCGACCGATCTTATATCGCAATGCATTGCATACCGGGCATGCATTCAAATTCTCGTACTCACCGCGGTAGAGGATGCAGTCATTAGGGCATGCATGTATCTTCTACACCTCCAATCCTAGAGGGCAGACAACCTTCTTTGCTTCGTATGTACTGTCGGGCAATTTGTTGTCCTTTGGAAGCTTATTCTTCATTATTTTCAGCAACTTTTCAAATGCCTTGTCAGGTACACCATTCTCTGCCTTCCATTGCAGCAATTCCAGTGTGGTACCGAGCTTTGTGTTGTCATCTTCGCAATTTGAGTACAACCCTTTTTTGTGATCCTCTAACATGCGCTGCAACTTCAACTTCTCCTTTTCACTTTCGCAGTTTCTCTTTGCATCAGCAATGGCCCAACCAAGATCATCAGCGGGCTCATATGATGCCTCAGCTTCTTCTTCTTCATTCTCTTCCCCCATTGTAGTACCATCATATTCAGGACACCCAGGATAGTTGTCGTCATCCTCTTCTTCTTCATTCTCTTCCATCAGAACCCCTCTTTCTCCGTGCTTGGTCCAACAATTATAGCCGGACATGACCGGACGTAAACAGGTGGACGTGAATCTGTTTTGAGCTAGAGTAAGTCTTATCATTCTTACACACACCACATGGACAACACATAAAACCATCCCGCTTGTTTGCCTCAGTCGCACGCAAAAAACTCTGCACGCCATTAATGAACTGGGGAGAGCGTCGGTCATCGTACATCCATTGCCGGTTCATCTTCATTACACAACACCGAAAAGACTAAATTAATACAAGTTCATACATAAAGTTCATACACACTTATTTTCTCATAAAACAACATACAACTATCTAGATAAAACATTTAAATGTAACAACAAATGCGATCAAAATCGCAACTAAGGTAGCAATTGATCCAACATCATAATGATACCAAGCCTCTTTATTAATGGCATATTTTCTAATCTTTCTAATCTTCAAGCGCATTGCATCCATCTTGATCTTGTGATCATCGACGACATCAGCAACGTACAACTCCAATTTCATCTTCTCTTCTTCAACTCTTTTCAATTTTCCTTTCAAATCCTCGTTTTCTTTTTCAACTAAATTTAACTTCTCGACAATAGGGTCGGTTGGCATTTCCGGTTCAACTACCTCCTAGATAAAAATATCTATGTCAACTTGATGGGCATAATTGTCATTAACACGAAATGCAACAAATAGTTATAAAAGACAATATACCACATCTGAATCGTAAACCGGACGAGGGCCGACGGGCACGGATATCATAACCATGGCACTATATATAACAACAATCATACAAGTAAGAAAATTATGCAAGTAACTATCTAAATCATACAAATAAGATTTTTTTAATAAAAATGATAAGAACACAAGAAGAGGCTCACCAAGGTGGTGCCGGCGACGGGACGGTGCGGGCGATCGACGGTGGTTAGGACGGGGATGGGAAGGCACACTAAGTAAACCACACCTACACATATGCAAACTAAGGAGTTAATTTGAGCTCAAATTGCATATAAATCAAAAAAACTATCACATAATTACACCCAAACTAAAACCCACAAATCACTATACTTATAAAGCATTGCACGAGCTGATCTAGCAATAAGAAATGACAGGACAAAGTTGCTAACCTTTGTGGACACTTGGATGGATTGGGGTGCCTCAAATCTTGACAAATCTTGGCAAAAATGGAGGGAGGAGCTCGAGGTAGGGGAAGAACAGAGAGGGGAATTCGAATGGAGAAAACAGAGAAATGGAGTCAAGCTGGACGAAGGGTTTATATAGGGAAAGCTTTAGTCCCGGTTGGTTATACAAACCGGGACTAAAGGTCCACCTATAGTCCCGGTTTGTATCACCAACCGGGACTAAAAGGGCTCGTGGGGGCCCCAGGCTGACACCAGCCTGCCACCACCCCTTTAGTCATACAAACCGGGACTATAGGTCCCAAATGAACCGGGACTAATGGTGCACCTGCCCCCCGACCGCTCCTAGCCGTTGGAACCGGGACTAATGGTCACATTTGTCCCGGGCCAAAGCCAAACCGGGACTAAAGGGTTAAACGGAAGGCCTGTTTTCTACTAGTGGAGGAGACATAAGTATTTGCAAAGTACACACGGATCTGAATATTGCAGATCCGCTGACTAAGCCTCTTCCATGAGGGAAACATGATCAACACCAGAACTGTATGGGTGTTAGATTCATTACAATGTAAATCACATAGTGATGTGAGCTAGATTATTGACTCTAGTGCAAGTGGGAGACTGTTGGAAATATGCCCTAGAGGCAATAATAAAATGGTTATTATTATATTTCCTTGTTCATGATAAATGTTTATTATCCATGCTATAATTGTATTGATTGGAAACTCGAATACATGTGTGGGTACATAGACAACGATGTGTCCCTAGTAAGCCTCTAGTGAACTAGCTCGTTAATCAAAGATGGCCGTGGTTTCCTAGCCATGGACAAGAGTTGTCATTTGATAACGGGATCACATCATTAGGAGAATGATGTGATGGACAAGACCCAAACTATGAACGTAGCATATGATCGTGTCAGTTTATTGCTATTGTTTTCTGCATGTCAAGTATATGTTCTTATGACCATGAGATCATGTAACTCACTGACATCGGAGGAATACCTTGTGTGTGTCAAACGTCACAACATAACTGGGTGACTATAAAGATGCTCTACAGGTATCTCCAAAGATGTCTGTTGAGTTGACATGGATCAAGACTGGGATTTGTTACTCCGTGTGACGAAGAGGTATCTCAGGGCCCACTCGGTAATACAACATCACAATGAGCCTTGCAAGCAAAGTGACTAAAGTGTTAGCCACGGGATCTTGTATTATGGAACGAGTAAAGAGACTTGCCAGTAACGAGATTGAACTAGGTATGGAGATACTGACGATCGAATCTCGGGCAAGTAACATACCGATAAACAAAGGGAACAACGTACAGGATTAACTGAATCCTTGACATAGAGGTTCAACCGATAAAGATCTTCGTAGAATATGTAGGAACCAATATGGCCATCCAGGTCCCGCTATTGGTTATTGACCGTAGAGGTGTCTCGGTCATGTCTACATAGCTCTCGAACCCGCAGGGTCTGCACACTCAACGTTCGGTGACGTTTCGGTATTATTGAGTTATGTATGTTGGTGACCGAAGGTTGTTCGGAGTCCCGGATGAGATCCCAGACGTCACGAGGAGCTCCAGAATGGTCCGGAGGTAAATATTTATATATAGGAAAGTGGTATTTGGGTTCCGGAAAAGTTTTGGGCACTTCCGGTAGTGTATCGGGAGTGACGAATGGGTTCCGGGGGTCCACCGGGAGGGGCCCACCCACCCCGGGGGGCCACATGGACCCAAGAGGTGGCGCACCAGCCCCTGGTGGGCTGGGCAGCCGACCCCATAGGGGCCCATGCGCCCAAAGCAAAGGAAAAAAAAGGGTGGAGGGACTCCTCCCTAGGGTTCCCACCTCCCTTGTGGGAGGAGGACTCCTCCCCCTAGGGTCGGCCGAACCCCTCCTTGGAGGAGGGGCTAGGGCTGCCTCCCCCCTCCCCTTCCTCCTATATATAGAGAGGTTTTTTGAGGGCAGCCACCACCTGAAAAGCCACGTGCTGCCCTCTCTCCCTCTAGATCGTTTTCTCCTCTAGATTAGTTCAGTAGAGCTCGGCGAAGCCCTGCCGGATTAGTTCCACCACCACCGCCACCACGCCGTCGTGCTGCCGGAGAACTCATCTACCTCTCCGCCCTCGCTTGCTGGATCAAGGAGGCGGAGATCGTCATCGAGCTGTACGTGTGCTGAACACGGAGGTGCCGTCCGTTCGACGCTTGATCGTGATTGGATCGCGGGACGACTTGCGATTTGGATCGCGAAGACGTTCGACTACATCAACCGCATTTCTTAACACTTTCCACTTAGCGATCTACAAGGGTATGTGGATCCGATCTCCCCTCTCGTAGATGCTCATTTCCATGGATAGATCTTGTATGTGCGTAGGAAATTTTTTGTTTCCCATGCAACGTTCCCCAACAGAAGAGGTCCTGGCTGTGCTCGACGCTTCTCTGTTGATATTTCGACGGGACGACCTGCCTCGGTTTCCATGCCAAACGACCGCTCATATGAGCGCGTGCAGTCGCATGGAACGCCGTCTTTGACTCTGGTGGCCTTCTGGCGCCTCCTGGTGACTTATTTCTTCTCCATTTTCTTCCTTTCCTTTCTCCCACGTGACTTCTTCCCTTTTTAGCCCATTTCCCCTAGAAAAATATCAAAGAGAGGATTTGTGGAATCCTTTGCATTCATTAGTCATTTGTGGCAATATTGGAGCAAATGTCTCTCTTTTAATGAAATATCTCGGTTTAAACATGGTTGAAATGAGTGTAAAAATATCACTCATCAATGAGACCTCTCACTCTAGTTACCCAGAGTTCAATGAATCCAAGGACACGGAACCATCAGAAAGGCAACCATGGACGAGGAGGGGACTCTAGGGCCTGGGGGTCAGGTGGTCCAAAGAGATTTTTTTCTGGACTCCGGGGACCCGATCCCTAGAATCCAGGGACCGAGGGGTCCTAACAATTGCACATCAAGAACTGTGGTTTTACCCTATTTTTGATCTTGCACAATGGGGAGGTTGTGTACATAGATTTAGCATGATCCCGAAATTTCCTCGAACACCCCGACCACTCTTAATAGTGCTATTGTCCTACGGCTCCAATAGAACCAAAAGGCCTTTGAGTCTTCTAAAAATAACCTCCAAGAGGCCAGTAAGGCGGTGGAGGGTTATGTGTGTGGGGTGAAGGAGGAGGAGTTAGCTCTTTTATCGAGATGGATGATGAGAGGTTTTAGGTTTTGTTTTTGCCATTTTGTAGACCAAAAATCTAGCTCGTTTAAAAAAAAGGTGATGAGAAATGGTAATGCCTCGTTCCGGCTTTTACTCTTTACATGTCTTATGTAAAACACCATCGTGACAATGAAAAAAGTATTGTCATGGCAGAACTTTTTGAGACACTAGTGTTTGTGCTGCTAGTGACGTGGGTCAGGCATGTCACTACTATATGTGTTACTAGTGTCATGGACCTATCAGGTCACCAATATGTGTGCAGTAGTGACTAGTGATGTGCATGTGGCATGTCGTCCCCACGCCACTAATAACCAGTTTGGCAGTGCCACTAGTTCAATAAATATTGTATTTGCCTCTGCTAATGTCTCGTCAATTGCCCGCGGGAGCAGAACACAACAAGCTACCATGAACATGCCCACTACATCTCAGATAATTGCTCCAGTTGTGAAGCTTTTCCTTACTAGTGACACCATGAACGGAAATTGCTTTTGGAGGCCTAGCTCCATGGAGGCCTTTAAATGCAAATTCAAAATTCATGAAAATTCATATTTTCACATTACAAAAAATCCTAAAAATAATACAGAGATAGATGAAGGTATAACACACATGTGCGCAAATTTTCTGGGCAAAATACGTTGAAACGAGGCCAGTGTAAAAAAAATCTAGGGCTTTTTAACATATGATACTATGCATCCTTTGAGGCCATGAATTTTTCTTTTTTGTACATGTCGTATTTCAAGGCATTTCATTCTAAAAATTTACACACATGCATATAACATCCTTCTTTACTTGCATTTTTTTTTCCAGATTTTAGTAAACTGAAAAGATTGAATTTTGAATTTTTCAAAAATTTCGAGCTCTAGTGAGCTGGGCCACCAAACATCCGTTCTCCACCATGAAGGTGTTTAATACCTACGCATGAGTTATATTTTCACCCCTAACCATAATGGAATGGTGGGATGTATGGTAGTTTTTTTTAACACAGTACATACACAGACATTCATACATACACATATACGTTCATCCTTATGAACATACACATGCACTCTCTATCCTTATGAGCACCTCTGAGGAAGTGAACTATTTTTTTTGACGGTGCTACGGCGGGCTTATGCCGACCTGAACCATTTTCATTATAGATAAGAGTAAGATAGAACACACCGGGTACAACAAAAGCATCCGATACACACAAGAAGACACAAGGAACGACAGAAGGAGAACCAGAAATGAGCTACGACAAACAGCCAGCACCAAGAACTAAGCACCCAACACCACTAGCTGGACCGAGAAGAGCGGAAGCAAGCTTTGTTGAATCAGTCGAAAGGAGATCCATCACCGAGAAGACGTAGAGAAGAAGTCACTAGCTGTCATGCGATCACTCTGCACCTTGAAGAGCTAGGAAGTCGCGGCCACCGTCAAAGGGCATCACGTTGCCTAGCCACGTCGCGCCAGAGAGAGCCACAGACCGTGCCGAAGGGCAATGTTCCACCGAGACAGGCCCTGCACCTCCTCTAGGCCACACCACGGCCACCATCATAAATAGAGAGAACCAGGGCACTGTGCAAGGCAACAAAACCTCAGACGCCGTCGAAGGGCACTGAACGCGGAGACCTCATTGCCGCCGCGAGCCCTAAGAGATAGGTCAACCATTAGCACCAAGATGACCAAGGGATTGGTTGCCGCCACATATCACTTCCACCGCCACCACCCTACACACCAACAACCCAACAAACACTCCAACCCAGACACCAAGCTACCAATCACGGATCCATGGCTCCCAAAAACAACGCCCCCAAGGAGGAGAAACGACATCGAGACGCCGCCGTTGTCCGATCCATAGATGGATCTAAGGCTTTCGCCCGGGGCACACGATTGAGCAGCCAACAATAGCTTCCCGATGACGCCTTCATGAAGGGAAACGGCGTCCATAGACGTCGCCGTCATCGTTGCCGACAAGGTCGACACAAGGCTTTCGTCTGAAGCATCCTGTCCCAGTCATCTCCGTCGAAGTTGGCAGCTGAGCCCAGCAGCCCAAAACCTCCCTGCCCTCGTACCAGTCCGCGGCGAGCGTCCCCGCCAGGACAAGCACGAGGCTCCGATGACACCGAAGCTCACCTCGAGCACCTGCACAGCCGGAGTCAAGTTGGTGTCAACTACCACCCGCATACAGTCCCTTGCCGCCGGCCACACCCCACCACCGCTGTAGACCGTCCCCGTCAGCAGCATCCACCACCAACCCTCTGGTCGTGGCCACGGAACCGCCGGCAGGCCAAGCAAGTAGTTGGAAAGCCAGATCTGGGTGCCATGGAGCACACCACACCGGCATGGCTGCACACACACCAGCACGACCATGCAGCCCATGCAACCACACCACGCTGGCCACCACCTCTGCCCCACGGCACCAGCAGGCTCGACGCTGCGCCTGACCGGCTCGCTGGACGCCCTGGATCCAGATCCGGACCACCAGGACTTTTGGCTGCCGCGTCGCTGCTGCAGAGTTACCCACCGCCGCCCCGCCTCCACCACCACACGATAGCACGCGCCGAGCGAGACCGCCGCCAGATGCGCCGCCGACATTGCGCCACCCGTGGCCGCACCTCGCCACCCGGAGGGAGAGACGCCCCGCCGCCGCCGTCCCTGGTACCTGCACGAGCTTTGCCGGCGGGAGCCTCTGGCGGCGGCGAGACGGGAAGGGGCGGAGGAGAGGGCCGGTGGTGGCGCTAGGGTTTGACCCCCGAGTCGCTAGAGCCAGGCGACGGGGGGGGGGGGGGGGATAACCATTCAATCGAGGGAAGTGAACGATCACATCATCCCATTAAATACACATCACTGGAAGGCCCAAAATAAATTGAGAAAAAAAGACACCGATATAGGACTCCACCCCAAAAAAAGTATAAGACCTGAATCCTTGTGAGCGGAGATACCATTGTTTTTCTAACCATCCAACCACACGGTTCATGTGTGTTCATACGGTGTGACGGTCAGAGCAAAGTTCCACGAACTAACAGGCTCAAACATGCCCGATGACATCAGTCAACCAGAACCCAGAAGGGAAGCTATCCTAACGAGTTGATCTTTCCGCTCATCGAGCCGCCTCGCGCGGTTCTCGAGATCCCTCCTCAGCGCAGCAACCTCTTCAATTTCGCGGCTGCATTTGCGGATGAGCGCTGCACACCGCACCAACACGGACCCTCTGGTTTCGCCCCCTGGGTGCGCTCCTTCCATCAGCTCAGACACGAGGATCGCCATTCGCTCGTCGCGAGGACCCTCTGCGATCAGTTGCATGATCTCCGTCTTGGACGCGGCTACATCGGTACTGATCATCTGGTCACCGGAAACGGCGGGCGGCTGGTTGAGGTCGATGTTCGTCAGAAGGCTTCTCCGGCGAGAACAGCCTTCGTTCGGGGAGTCGAGCCTAGCGCTCTTCCCGCGCATCCGGCGACCTTCGCGGTCGTACGCTGGAGCGGCCTCCTCAGCGTCGCCGCCGTACGTGCCGAGCCACACGCGCCGCCCCTGCTGGGTGTCTTCTGCCGCACATCTGCTCGACAGCCGGCGGCGAACGCGTCTGTACTTGGTGCTGTTGGCACCGGCTACGCGGCGCCGCCTGGAGCCCAAAGCAACGGCTGCACAAGCCGCCACTGGAGGAGCCTCATAGTCGTTGTCGTCCTCCTCCTCCTCCTCCTCAAAAACCTGGAACTCTGCCTCGAATTCGTCGTCGGTCGTGGCAGCGGCCCTCCTCCTCCTCCTGCCGGAAGCCGCCCTCTCCGCCGGGAAGTACACGTCCGGCCAGAGCTGGGCTGCCGTCAGCCGCCGGCGCACCCGGTCGGGGGTGAGGTTCGCGAGGATGGCACCCCCACACATTTCTTGGCTGATCTTGCCGCCGCTGGTTGCACTTCTCACCCGAGTCTTGCTAGCTCTTGCATACGCGCCGAACTTTGTAGATAGCGAATGTGAGGTGGTTGGCCTTGGGCTGCTTAAACTATGGGCTGTTCGCCTGATCCCGTTTGCGCTGGTTGCAAAGTCTTGTGGGCGCCGATGGTTTGTGCGGGATTGGGCAGATGTACGTCATCTGAAAGAAGAATTTGGGCAGTCAATTCCTGTGAGTCTTCGGATACAAGATGAACAAAAAGATCAGTTTCTTCAACCTTCCGAATCGGTTATTGTTCATTGTCTTCTACCTTGAACAGCCCGATCTACCACCGACCTAACCACCTGCTGCTGAGGGCGGTGCTACCGTGCCAGCCTCTCCGCCCCGCCCTCCCGCAACCGCTGCCCACGGCCATGCCCCCCTCCCCGTGGCCATCTTTCTAACCCCGGTCACAATCTATTTTTTCTGGTGAACTGCATCCCACCCTCAACACTTATTATATCATGGGGCAGCTTGCCACCCTAAGATAGATAATTGGGGGGGGGGGGGGGGGGCTTCTTCAATAAGTGACGACTGGTGGCTGCCTCCTTCCTACGAAAATTGACTGACCCTGATTCTATTTCCATGCGACTTACGTTCAGCTATTATGGGTTTGTGCTCAGTTGAATGGTCCTATTTGAATTTTTCTGATGACATTTGATATTTTATTTTATAATCTTTTTCAAACAATGTTCGTTGCTTCGAGTGCTTGCAAACTTTCATTTTCATGAAAATTGATGCACCTTATATTGAGGGAATCTGTTTTTAGTCCCTATTTTAGTAAGGGTCTCCCTAGGGCACATTTGGATGTGCTCTAAGTATAATTTAATACCTAATCATTTTTTTGGACATTTAGCCCCTCATATTACAAAATACGCAAGTTCGTTTAAATGGATAGTTTTTTGTACGTATTGTCCTTCGACCTCAGCACATCAGCATCATGTCACACACATGGCTCTACGACGAGGCCGGGCATGCACCACAACACACTCTCGCTTGGTCTTGGTCTTGGTATTCTTCATCTCTAGCCAGGTGCCGCTGGAATGATTCGCCATCGTCGTGACACCCTAGCTCTTCCATGCAGCTTCGTCGTCATCCTTATGTGTTTACAGGCCCGATGCCGCTGTACTCGTCGATTCACTCGTCCCCGAGCCTACCCCACCGCATGCCTCTTCCCATTGTTCGTTACTGCCGATGAGAATGCAAATGTCGTGCTCCTCAGCCTCCGTCGACTATGTGGTCATGGTTGGGGTGAGCTCATCGTGCTTTCCCCTCTCACGACGAACTGTCGCATGCCTCGTGGATCCCTCCTACCCAATGCCGCCGCCTGTGGCCACCAATCAAGTTTGCTGCCAACCCTGCCTCCGACACCTAGAAGCCTCTCCTATCAACCATGTGATACGTCCATTTTGCATCATGATTTCCTACTGTTATTATGTTTTGTTGAATAATGATGCTTTAGGGAGTGATTCTAATGCCTTTTCTCTCATAATATGCAAGGTTTACACAAAGAGGGAGAATACCGGCAGCTGGAATTCTGGACCTAAAAAAGCACATCAGAGATACCTATTCTGCACATCTCCAAATAAGCTGAAACTTTACAGAGAATTATTTTGGATTATATAATAAATATTGGAGCAAATAACTACCGGAGGGGGCCACCTTGGTGAGCACAAGACACCAGGGCGCGCCAGGCCCCCCAGGCGCGCCCTGGTGGGTTGTGCTCAGCACGGCCCACCTCCGGTGCCCATCTTCTGGTATATAAGCTCTTTTGACCTAGAAAAAATAAGGAGAGAACTTTTGGGACGGAACGCCGCCGTCTCGAGGCGGAACTTGGGCAGGAGCACTTTTGCCCTTCGGCGGAGCGATTCCGCCGGGGGAACATCCCTCCCGGAGGGGGAAATCAAAGCCATCGTCATCACCAACACCCCTCTCATCTTTGGGAGGCCAATCTTCATCAACATCTTCAACAGCACCATCTCCTCTCAAACCCTAGTTCATCTCTTGTGTTCAATCTTTGTACCGAAACCTCAGATTGGTACCTGTGGGTGACTAGTAGTGTTGATTACATCTTGTAGTTGATTACTATATGGTTTATTTGTGGAAGATTATATGTTTAGATCCATTATGCTATTAAATACCCCTCTGATCTTGAGCATGAATATTATTTGTGAGTAGTTACCTTTGTTCTTGAGGTTACGGGAGAAGTCATGTTGCAAGTAATCATGTGAATTTGATATGTGTTCGATATTTTGATGATATGTATGTTGTGATTCCCTCAGTGGTGTCATGTGAACGTCGACTTCATGACACTTTACCATCCTTGGGCCTAAGGGAATGCATTGTGGAGTAGTTATTAGATGATGGGTTGCTAGAGTGACAGAAGCTTAAACCCTAGTTTATGCGCTACTTCGTAAGGGGCTGAATTGGATCCAAATGTTTAATGCTATGGTTAGATTTTATCTTAATACTTTTCTCGTAGTTGCGGATGCTTGCGAGGGGGTTAATCATAAGTGGGAGGTTGTTCAAGTAAGAGCAGCACCCAAGCACCGGTCCACCCACATATCAAATTATCAAAGTAGCGAACACAAATCAAACCAACATGATAAAAGTGACTAGATGAAATTCCCGTGTACCCTCAAGAACACTTTGCCTATTACTAGAGACTGTTCTGGCCTGTCCTTTGTCACAAAAGGATTGGTCTACCTTGATGCACTTTATTTACCGTTACCGTTACTTGCTTGTTACCAATTATCTTGCTATCAAACTACCTATTACCTATAATTTCAGTGCTTGCAGAAATTACCTTGCTGAAAACCGCTTGTCATTTCCTTCTGCTCCTCGTTGGGTTCGACACTCTTACTTATCGAAAGGACTACGATTGATCCCCTATACTTGTGGGTCATCAAGACTCTTTTCTGGCGCCGTTGCCGGGGAGTGAAGCGCTCTTGGTAAGTGGAAATCGGTAAGGAAAAACTTATACTACGTGCTGAAATTTATTGTCACTTGCTACTATGGAAAACAATCCTTTGAGGGGTTTGTTCGAGGTATCTTCACCTCGACCGAAACCACAATTAGTTGCCCCTCAACCTACTGCACCTACTGAAAATATTGGCTATGAAATTCCTTTGGGTATGGTAGAACAACTGCTTGCTAAACCTTATGCAGGAGATGGAACTGAACATCCTGATATGCACCTATTATATGTGAATGGAATTTGTGGATTATTTAAGCTTGCAGGTTTATCCGGAGATGAAGCTAAGAAGAAGGTTTTCCTTTATCTTTAAAGGGAAAAGCATTGACATGGTATAGGCTATGTGATGATATTGGATCATGGAACTGGAATCGATTGCAATTGCAATTCCATCAAAAGTTTTATCCCATGCATCTAGTTCATCGTGATCGGAATTATATATATAATTTTCGGCCTCGTGAAGAGAAAGCATCGCTCTAGCTTGGGGGAGGCTTAAGTCAATGTTATATTCATGCCCCAATCATGATATCCCGAGAGAAGTTATTATTCAGAATTTTTATGCTCAGCTTTCTCATAATGATCAATCCATGCTCGATACTTCTTGTGCCGGTTCTTTTATGAATAAGACTATTGAATTCAAGTGGGATCTCTTAGAAAGAATTAAACGCAACTCTGAAGATTGGGAACTCGACGAAGGTAATGAGGCAGGTATAAAGCTTAAGTTTGATTGTGTTAAATCTTTTATGAATATCGATGTTTTTCACAAGTTTAGCACTAAATATGGACTTGACTCAGAGATAGTAGCCTCTTTCTGTGAAGCATTTGCTACTCATGTTGATCTCCCTAAGGAGAAGTGGTTTAAATATCATCCCCTTATTAAAGAAGAATTAAAGAACCGGTAAAAGCTAAGGATGAAACCATCATTTACAGTATTGATCCAGTTGTGCCTACCGCTTATATTGAAAAACCACCTTTCCCTGTTAGGATAAAGGAACATGCTAAGGTATCAACTGTGGTTCGCAAGAGTAATATTAGAGCACCTAAGCCCCCTGAGCAAATTAAAGTAGAACCTAGTGTTGCTATGGTTAAAGATCTCTTGGTAGAAAATATTGATGGGCATGTCATTTACTTCTGTGATGAAGCTGCTAGAATTGCTAAACCCGATGAAAAAGATAAACATAGACCCATAGTGGGCATGCCTATTGTCTCAGTAAAAATAGGAGATCATTGCTATCATGGTTTATGTGATTTGGGTGCTAGTGTGAGTGCTATTCCTTTTACCTTATACCAAGAAATCATGAATGATATAGCACCCGCTGAAATAGAAGACATAACTGTTACTATTAAACTTGCTAATAGAGACACCATCACACCAGTTGGGATTGTTAGAGATGTTGAAGTCTTGTGTGGGAAAGAAGAATACCCTAGTGATTTTCTAGTTCTTGGTTCCTGTCAGGACCGGTTTTCCAGGATATTAATTTCCCAGTAAATGGCCCTTGTGCTCACCAGCCCCAGGATTACTGTTAGCTGATGAGACACAATCTTGATACAGAAATTTCAAGCAAAATACAATACTTGAAGTACACGACCAAAGTGGTCTCTGAGTACAACAAAAGTCTCTAGTGGTTGATGGCGGAAGCGGTTTGTGGATCATCAGCGTCTATGGGACTCCATTTCCCACAGGAACAACTGACATGGTTAACTCCTATCTTCGCGAGGCTGCTGTCATCGTTGCCTAGGTTCCGGGGCTATCATCATTGCGCTCCTCTCCGAGCAAGAAATCTGGCCAAGACAATAGCCAGGGACAAGCCAGTGAGTACTTTGAATGTACTCGCAAACATCATGAAAACAGGTATAATATAACAGGTGATAATTATGCACTGAAATAATCCACGGTCACTTAATCAGTCATAAGATAATATTCATGACGCACGGAAGCAGGTTATTCATATTAAACATGAAATAGCAACCAGAGAATAAAAATAAAATACACCGATCGGGTGTCTGAAACAACGCCTCGAAAGGATAAAATATAAAGCATGCCTCAGTCGGGCGTGTGAGCGACGCCACATAAAGGGCTTATAAGAAAAATAAATAATATGCGTGCCACAGTCGGGCGTCTGAGCGATGTCACATAAAGGGCTTATAAAGGAAATAAATAACAAGCATGCCACAGTCGGGCGTCTGAGCGACGCCACATAAAGGGCTTATAAAGAAATAAATAACAAACATGCCATAGTCGAGCGTCTCAGCGACGCCACAGAAAGGGCTTATATGATAAAGCAAACAACATGCATGCCACAGTCGGGCGTCGGTGCGACGCCACATAAAGGGCTTATAAAAGAATAATCACAATGAGTATCCAGGAGGTAGAACCATCCCAGGGATACTCAATAATTCAAATAATATAAATGGTTAGTCCACAATAATAATAATCATAATCATCATTTGTCACTCGTCATGATCAATGTTCCGGTTTAGAAGTTTTCCTCCGAAGACTGACACTAAGACCGACAATTGACCCATTCCAGACTGTAGTCCTTAACTGCGGACACGGCTATTCGAATAGATATAAACTCTGCAGAGGGTGTACTCTTTACCCACGAGTAACGGATTCCTTTAGTCCACCGGGACTAATTCCGTTTACGGTCTTTGAATTGAAAACACACCTGACCCGCACACACCAGCTTAACTTACCGGTGCCTGGAATCACCCACGACACTCGTTAAGCAAAACTCTAAGTGGGGAGGCTCCAACCTCGATTAGCATGGGATCACAAAATTTATATCGCGCGCAAAACAGGGGAGCTACCCCCTCGGACTCACCGGAACACCCATGCCCCCAGACCAAGTGGCATGCCTACCAGATGCCTCCGGTATCTTCCACTGTGGCCTCTCTATATGGTGTGTGCCAAGAAAGGGGTTGACAACTTACTGAACCGTACCCTACCTGCGATAGGGACAAGTGGTAGTACCAAACAAGTATGGGGGTTACTGGAACAAGATTCGATCTATGGTCGACTCAGGAGGTTTAAGTGTTCCCTGCATGATTAGCACGACAAATATTTTTCACAAAATATGACAGAATCACCACTCATCATACTCCATCATGCCTCACTGACCATTCTCGCTCCAACGAGATGTCAGCACCAAGCTCGTGTCTACCCGAGACAGGGGCTTATCCCGGATCCCTTCCGGTAGGCATGAGTGGCACAAGGTGGTGACTACTGCCACAGTATCTCAAGTTCATTAGCAAGAATTTCTCATCATGCACTTACAAGCATGACCACTCCTTCACATGAAATAACGCATACTTCATGTTGACATAATGCAGGCAATCATTCATCCTAGCAAACAACACACAACTAGTATCATATCCGGGTTCAGGATGCTTGCCTTCAATGTGTGGAGAGGTAGGGTGCACTCCAAACTTTTGAAAGTTTACTTCTCTTCCATTTCCTAGTTTTGAAAATATTCGAATCAACACACAATTTAAAAACAGTACAAAAAGTTGTCTTGGATTTTTTTTAAATAAATATGAAAATAAACTAGGTGAAATTTGAGTGACAATAGAAAAAGAATCAATTCATTTGCAATATTGGTTTAAAAGATATGACCAGTCAAAGTCTAGGTCAAAATCTGATTTTTAAATAGAATAGAAAAGAAAACGGTTCGGGGAGGAATACGCTTTGCAGAACAGAAAACGTATGCCAAATAAATACGCTTACTCGCGAAGAAGACGCACTCGGGGGCCAGCGCCACTGGCGGTTGGGTTGAGTGACCGACAGGTGGGACCCACCTGTCGGGTTCGTCTTCTTTCTCCCCCGCGTGCCTGGACAAGGACATGGGCGGGCTTCCGCGGCGATTGCCGGTGCTAGAGGGCACCATATCCGGCGCTGGGCACACCGGCGTGCTCAGGAAGGCCGGCCGCGTCCTCTTGAAGCGATAAGGATCGCCGGGGGGCTCGGGGGTGAGCACACCTTCGACCATGGCGGAAGAAGCTCCGGCGAAGGAGGAACTCCTGTCCACGGGTTCGCTTAGGCAACACCGGCGACAGAAACGGTCTGCCGAGGTTCAGGTGGGGCCAATGGCGAGGAGAAGAGGGAGGGGGATGCTCTGGTGACGCCGAATTCAATGGCGGGAGGCGGCGGCCGAACCTGACCGGAGGTGGAGGAGATGATCTCCCCCGGTCGATTTCTCGCTACGGGAGCTCTAGAGGAATGGAAGGGGTCTTCTGAGGGTCGGGCTGATCTCGGGGGCTCCTTAAATAGGCGAGCAAAGGCGGTTCGGTGACGGCCGGGGATAAGAACGGCGGCATGCAGCAATGGAGCGACGTGGCGGCGACTGGCAGGGCTGCGAGCTAGCGGACGAGCAAGGAGCTGTGCACGGGGGCTAGCTGGCGGGCTGGTGTGTCTCGGGCGGTGCCGGCCATGGCAGAGGCGTGCTGCGGCTGAAGGCATGCCGCCAAGAGCTTCTGACGACGGCGCTGCGCGGCGCAAAGGGACGGTCGGGGCGACGCTAGCGGCTCGGAGGGGGCTTGGCGCGACGCGGCGGGTAGCAGGGGGTCAGGATAAGCTCGGGGAGAGGCGGTAGGTGGGCGCGGCGGCTCGGGCGTCTCACGTGCAAAACGCGCGCTCTGGCCGCGCTCTGCACATGCCCACCAAGTGCTCGACATAATGCCCGTGGGAGATAAGGGGCTTATATGGACATGAAACTTAACAGAATCATTGGTTAGGGTTAAATAAGTCTAATGGACATGCTGGTTTGGCCAGGAATGCAGCTTCCCAAAGTAATCTTTGGATCATGCCAAATCTGGCCATGCACTCTAGGTGTTCGACAAAATGTCATGGGCATCTAGGGGTCTGTTCTGGCCACCCAAATTTCCAGGTTGAGGTCTCCTTAGATGCACACTAGGATGGTAGACTTAGTTTGGCAAAAGCAAAAACTTGCTAGTGCAAGTTTTGCAAAACTCTGTTTCTGGACAGAAACTATGGGGCATTATTTCATGGGCTTAAAACACTGCAATGGTACCAAACTCTTGGACTTAAGAGTTTGGTAGGGGGTAGTACAAGTAGGAAAAATCCCAAGGCAACTAGAGTAAAATAAAATAGGGTTGCAGTAGAAAATACCAAACTGGACCAGAATGCAAAAGAGGATGATTTGCTCAAAATTTCCAAAACACAAGGCTGGGATTTTGCATAAAAGTGATCCAGGGACATCACATGACATCTACAAAGTTTTGTGGAATTTTTATATGAATATATAAAAGGGTTGTAGTGCAAATAGAGGTCTTTAAAGGAGTGAAAATGCTATTAAAAGAATTAAAACTAATCAAGTTTTATTATAAGAATAATTCCACTGGTTTTACTAAATGAAATAAAATGTTTGAATAAAGTATTCAAGTCCCTCAATATTATTCAAATGTTTCAGATAAGAGGGGAGAATTTTGAAATCCAGAGAAAAGAAGTGGCTCTGAAATTAATAGAAAAATCCAGAAAATAGAGAATAAATATTTCTGACAAAATTTTAATTAATAAAACCTGATTAAATTTTTGGGGTGTTACAACACTACCCCCCTTAAGAAAAATCTCGTCCTCGAGACTTGCTAAGGACGTATTTTGCAAAAATATCATTCATACCACACGGCAATCACAACATGAAGAACAATTATTCTACACACACGATAGGATGAGGTCACAGTAAAATCGCTGACTAATGTGCAGTTGTGGTGTACTAGCGGGGTGATCGATTAGGTGATAAAAGCGCGTGCGGTCCTGCATTTAGTGTACCTGGCCTGTGAGTCGTATAGCGCGAGGACATGCAAATAAATTTTTTGTTGGGAAAATATTTTTTTGTCGTAGTGGACTTTTAAGAAAAACCTTACTATTAAATTTGCTATAATGAAAACAATCGATTTTTAAATCACAGCAAACAACTGCAACCAACAATATATTCATACAGTAAATTTTAAATCACAGCCCACATATCATAACAAGCAGTCAAATGCTACACAAACTAATATAATTATGTCGCTGACGGCATAGATAATAACCTATAGGTCATGAGGAAATATTCCTCGATGAAGGAGACTTTCGTGGGGTCTTGGTTTGGGTCTACTGGTGGGATGTGCATAGCTGTCCAATATTTCGAGGCAGTGAAAGTGACCCTCGATTTGAACAGCTCATACTGAGATGGGTGGGGAGAACCCATGATACTGTGGTTAAAATCCCATAATTATATTAACAAAATTTCCCGGGTTGCATCCGGGGTTCTCATATGAATCCCAAGGCGCGACATGGAAAAAAAAAGGTTGTGAAGACAGTGCACAGGGTGAGGGATGCTTAGTAATTAAGGTCACGGGAGTGGCCTCTTGTATAACATCTGGGCTGGGTGACATATTGCGGTGTGGGGGCAATATTGATTGTCTGTACTGCTCTATGGTGGTCGGGGCCAATGCCATATGTATATACATATCGCAAAATGGGATGTATTACTGTGGTCGTTGGTTGGGTGGTCTTAAGGTGGCTACGTTCAGAATTAAATATGTGACCAGACACCAAAATTATTTATGCATGGTCACTTGTACTACTATTAAAATAATGGTGTACAAGCAGTCTGTAATTTATTAATGGCCATACGGCGTAGCAATACTAAGACTCGGCACTATTCGAGTGGCTTAGTCTACTTCGTTCATATCTAGTCTAGCGTGTCTTGTGGACGTCGAGGCTTCTCCTTGGGCTTCACAGTTGGGGTTGACTGGGTTAGGGTGCGGAGTTGCAGGGTCGGGGTAGCGATGATGACCATCGCGGGGTTGGTGGTCACAATCCCGATGGAGCGTGTCCCCAAAAGGCGACGAAGCTCTTCTGAGGATACAATTACATTACGCTCGGTTGCAGGGGCAGGCCTTGACGACTCTATTGGTTGTCCGAACAACACGACTGGGTTGTCGGCGTCGGGCACAGCTTCTCTTCTATTGCAAAGACACGACGGGTGAGGTCGACGAGGATGGTCACAAAACCTCCAAGGTCGGTCGCAGTGGTTCCATTGCGCACAATGGCACCAGGCATCTTGGCTTGGTTTGGTATAGCAGGCTGCGGGGTGTTCGTTTGGGGCAACGTCTCCTTTATAGAAAGAAAACGGAGTCTTCCTTCGCACGCTTGCGAATGGGACAACTCAGGTGTCAGTCACGGGCGTGTGGCTTACTGGCCTAGTCTGACGGGTTGGGCACCGACTGCGAAAAGGTGTCGGGCCACTGTGTGGGCTATCGGATAGGGTAGGCTTGGCTATGGGTTTGGTAGGGTTTGGGTGGGTGGTAACCTAGGTTTTCTTGACCCGGCTAAGATAGGGTTAGCCAATGGTCAGCTTGGCTTTGATACCAAGGTTGTCAGGACCGGCTTTCCAGGATATTAATTTCCCAGTAAATGGCCCTTGTGCTCACCAGCCCCAGGATTACTGTTAGCTGATGAGACACAATCTTGATACAGAAATTCCAAGCAAAATACAATACTTGAAGTACACGACCAAAGTGGTCTCTGAGTACAACAAAAGTCTCTAGTGGTTGATGGCGGAAGCGGTTTGCGGATCATCAGCGTCTATGGGACTCCATTTCCCACAGGAACGACTGACCTGGTTAACTCCTATCTTCGCGAGGCTGCTGTCATCGTTGCCTAGGTTCCGGGGCTATCATCATTGCCCTCCTCTCCGAGCAAGAAATCTGGCCAAGACAATAGCCAGGGACAAGCCAGTGAGTACTTTGAATGTACTCGCAAACATCATGAAAACAGGTATAATATAACAGGTGATAATTATGCACTGAAATAATCCATGGTCACTTAATCAGTCATAAAATAATATTCATGACGCATGGAAGCAGGTTATTCATATTAAACATGAAATAGCAACCAGAGAATAAAAATAAAATACACCGATCGGGTGTCTGAAGCAACGCCTCGAAAGGATAAAATATAAAGCATGCCTGAGTCGGGCGTGTGAGCGACGCCACATAAAGGGCTTATAAGAAAAATAAATAATATGCGTGCCACAGTCGGGCGTCTGAGCGACGCCACATAAAGGGCTTATAAAGGAAATAAATAACAAGTATGCCACAGTCGGGCGTCTGAGCGACGCCACATAAAGGGCTTATAAAGAAAATAAATAACAAACGTGCCACAGTCGAACGTCTCAGTGACGCCATAGAAAGGGCTTATATGATAAAGCAAACATCATGCATGCCACAGTCAGGCGTCGGTGCGACGCCACATAAAGGGCTTATAAAAGAATAATCACAATGAGTATCCAGGAGGTAGAACCATCCTAGGGATACTCAATAATTCAAATAATATAAATGGTTAGTCCACAATAATAATAATCATAATCATCATTTGTCACTCGTCATGATCAATGTTCCGGTTTAGAAGTTTTCCTCCGAAGACCGACACTAAGACCGACACTTGACCCATCCCAGACTGTAGTCCTTAACCGCGGACACGGCTATTCGAATAGATATAAACTCTGCCGAGGGTGTACTCTTTACCCACGAGTAACGGATTCCTTTAGTCCACCGGGACTAATTCCATTTAGGGTCTTTGAATTGAAAACACACCTGACCCGCACACACCAGCTTAACTTACCGGTGCCCGGAATCACCCACGACACTCATTAAGCAAAACTCTAAGTGGGGAGGCTCCAACCTCGATTAGCATGGGATCACAAAATTTATATCGCGCGCAAAACAGGGGAGCTACCCCCTCGGACTCACCGGAACACCCATGCCCCCAGACCAAGTGGCATGCCTACCAGATGCCTCCGGTATCTTCCACTGTGGCCTCTCTGTACGGTGTGTGTGCCAAGAAAGGGGTTGACAACTTACCGAACCGTACCCTACCCGCGATAGGGACAAGTGGTAGTACGAAACAAGTATGGGGGTTACTGGAACAAGACTCGATCTATGGTCGACTCAGGAGGTTTAAGTGTTCCCTGCATGATTAGCACAACAAATATTTTTCACAAAATATGACAGAATCACCACTCATCATACTCCATCATGCCTCACTGACCATTCTCGCTCCAACGAGATGTCAGCACCAAGCTCGTGTCTACCCGAGACAGGGGCTTATCCCGGATCCCTTCCGGTAGGCATGAGTGGCACAAGGTGGTGACTACTGCCACAGTATCTCAAGTTCATTAGCAAGAATTTCTCATCATGCACTTACAAGCATGACCACTCCTTCACATGAAATAACGCATACTTCATGTTGACATAACGCAGGCAATCATTCATCCTAGCAAACAACACACAACTAGTATCATATCCAGGTTCAGGATGCTTGCCTTCAATGTGTGGAGAGGTAGGGTGCACTCCAAACTTTTGAAAGTTTACTTCTCTTCCATTTCCTAGTTTTGAAAATATTCGAATCAACACACAATTTAAAAACAGTACAAAAAGTTGTCTTGGATTTTTTTTAAATAAATATGAAAATAAACTAGGTGAAATTTGAGTGACAATAGAAAAAGAATCAATTCATTTGCAATATTGCTTTAAAAGATATGACCAGTCAAAGTCTAGGTCAAAATCTGATTTTTAAATAGAATAGAAAAGAAAACGGTTCGAGGAGGAATACACTTTGCAGAAGAGAAAACGTATGCCAAATAAATACGCTTACTCTCGAAGAAGACGCACTCGGGGGCCAGCGCCACCTGGCGGTTGGGTTGAGTGACCGACAGGTGGGACCCACCTGTCGGGTTCGTCTTCTTTCTTCCGCGGCGATTGCCGGTGCTAGAGGGCACCATATCCGGCGCTGGGCACACCGGCGTGCTCAGGAAGGCCGGCCGCGTCCTCTTGAAGCGATAAGGATCGCCGGAGGGCTCGGGGGTGAGCACACCTTCAACCATGGCGGAAGAAGCTCCGGCGAAGGAGGAACTCCTGTCCACGGGTTCGCTTAGGAAACACCGGCGACAGAAACGGTCTGCCGAGGTTCAGGTGGGGCCAATGGCAAGGAGAAGAGGGAGGGGGGGGGTGCTCTGGTGACGCCGAATTCAATGGCGGGAGGCGGTGGCCGAACCTGACCGGAGGTGGAGGAGATGATCTCCCCCGGTCGATTTCTCGCTACGGGAGCTCTAGAGGAATGGAAGGGGTCTTCTGAGGGTCGGGCTGAGCTCGGGGGCTCCTTAAATAGGCGAGCAAAGGCGGTTCGGTGACGGCCGGGGATAAGAACGGCGGCATGCAGCAATGGAGCGATGTGGCGGCGACTGGCAGGGCTGCGAGCTAGCGGACGAGCAAGGAGCTGTGCATGGGGGCTAGCTGGCGGGTTGGTGTGGCTCGGGCGGCGCCGGCCATGGCAGAGGCGTGCTGCGGCCGAAGGCATGCCGCCAAGAGCTTCTGACGGCGGTGCTGCGCGGCGCCAGGGGACGGTCGGGGCGACGCTAGCGGCTCGGAGGGGGCTTGGCGCGACGCGGCGGGCAGCAGGGGGTCAGGATAAGCTCGGGGAGAGGCGGTAGGTGGGCGCGGCGGCTCGGGCGTCGCACGTGCAAAACGCGCGCTCTGGCCGCGCTCTGCACATGCCCACCAAGTGCTCGACACAATGCCCGGGGGAGCTAGGGGGCTTATATGGACATGAAACTTAACAGAATCATTTGTTAGTGTTAAATAAGTCTAATGGACATGCTGGTTTGGCCAGGAATGCAACTTCCCAAAGTAATCTTTGGATCATGCCAAATCTGGCCATGCACTCTAGGTGTTTGACAAAATGTCATGGGCATCTAGGGGTCTGTTCTGGCCACCCAAATTACCAGGTTGAGGTCTCCTTAGATGCACACTAGGATGGTAGACTTAGTTTGGCAAAAGCAAAAACTTGCTAGTGCAAGTGTTGCAAAACTCTGTTTCTGGACAGAAACTATGGGGCATTATTTCATGGGCTTAAAACACTGCAATGGTACCAAACTCTTGGACTTAAGAGTTTGGTAGGGGGTAGTACAAGTAGGAAAAATCCCAAGGCAACTAGAGTAAAATAAAATAGGGTTGCAGTAGAAAATACCAGATTGGACCAGAATGCAAAAGAGGATGATTTGCTCAAAATTTCCAAAACACAAGGCTGGGATTTTGCATAAAAGTGATCCAGGGACATCACATGACATCTACAAATTTTTGTGGAATTTTTAAATGAATATATAAAAGGGTTGTAGTGCAAATAGAGGTCTTTAAAGGAGTGAAAATGCTATTAAAAGAATTAAAACTAAGCAAGTTTTATTATAAGAATAATTCCACTAGTTTTACTAAATGAAATAAAATGTTTGAATAAAGTATTCAAGTCCCTCAATATTATTCAAATGTTTCAGATAAGAGGGGAGAATTTTGAAATCCAGAGAAAAGAAGTGGCTCTGAAATTAATAGAAAAATCCAGAAAATAGAGAATAAATATTTCTGACAAAAATTTAATTAATAAAACATGATTAAATTTTTGGGGTGTTACAGTTCCGCACAAGATGACTTTTGTCCCATTATCTTTGGTAGACCTTTCTTGAGCACCGTAAATGCTAAGATAGATTGTGAAAAACAAACTGTCGGTGTTAGTTTCGGTGATGTGTCTCACGAATTTAATTTCTCCAAGTTTAGTAGACGACCTCGTGATAGAGAAGTATCTAGTAAGGATGAAATAATTGGTCTTGCTCCTATTGCCGTGCCTCCTACTGATCCACTAGAACAATATTTGCTTGACCATGAAAATGATATGCACTTGCGTGAAAGAAATGAAATAGATAAAATTTTCTTTGAACATCAACCTCTACTAAAACACAATTTGCCTATTGAAACTCTTGGAGGTCCTCCTCCACCTAAAGGTGATCCTGTGTTTGAATTAAAGCAATTGCCTGATACTTGGAAGTATGCTTATCTTGATGAGAAAAAGATATATCCTGTTATTATTAGTGCTAACCTTTCAGAACATGAAGAAAAAATGTTATTAAAAATTCCGAGGAAGCACTGGGCTGCTATTGGATATACTCTTGATGATCTTAAGGGCATTAGTCCCACTCTATGTCAGCACAAGATTAATATGGAACCTTATGCTAAACCTGCTCTTGATCACCAACGGCGATTGAATCCTAAGATGAAAGAAGTGGTAAGAACTGAAATATTAAAGCTTCTGGAGGCAGGTATAATCTATCCCATAGCTGATAGTAGATGGGTAAGTCCCGTTCATTGTGTCCCTAAGAAAGGAGGTATTACCGTTGTTCCTAATGATAAAAATGAACTCATTCCACAAAGAATTGTCACTGGCTACAAAATGGTAATTGATTTTAGAAAATTAAATAAAGCTACTATAAAAGATCATTACCCTCCGCCTCAGATGTTAGAAAGATTATCTAAGCACACACACTTTTGTTTTCTGGATGGATATTCTGGTTTCTCTCAAATACTTGTATCACAATCTGATCAAGAGAAAACCACCTTTTCTTGTCCTTTTGGAACCTATGCTTATAGACGTATGCCTTTTGGTTTATGCAATGCACCTGCTACCTTTCAAAGATGTATGACTGCTATATTCTCTGACTTTTGTGAAAAGATTGTGGAGGTTTTCATGGATGATTTTTCCATTTACGAAACTTCTTTTGATGATTGCTTAAGCAACCTTGATCGAGTTTTGCAAAGATGTGAACAAACTAATCTTTTCTTGAATTGGGAGAAGTGCCACTTTATGGTTAATGAAGGTATTGTCTTGGGGCATAAAATATCCGAACGAGGTATTGAGGTGGATAAAGCTAAAGTTGATGCAATTGAGAAAATGCCATGTCCTAAAGATATTAAGGGTATTCGAAGCTTCCTTGGTCATGCTGGTTTCTATAGGAGGTTCATTAAAGACTTCTCTAAAATTTCTATGCCGCTTATTAATCTTTGCAAAAGGATATCCCTTTTGTTTTTGATGATGATTGTGTAGAAGCCTTTGAAACACTCAAGAAAGCCTTAACTTCTGAACCTATCGTCCAACCACCTGATTGGAACTTGCCTTTTGAAATTATGTGTGATGCTAGTGATTATGCTGTTGGCGCTGTTCTAGGACAAAAGGTTGATAAGAAATTGAATGTTATCCATTGTGCTAGCAAAACTCTAGACAGTGCCCAACGAAATTATGCTACTACTGAAAACGAATTTTTAGCAGTTGTGTTTGCTTGTGATAAATTTAGATCCTACATTGTTGACTCCAAAGTCATTGTTCACACCGATCATGCTGCTATAAAATATATTATGAAAAAGAAAGATGCTAAACCCAGACTCATTAGGTGGGTTCTCTTGCTTCAAGAATTTGACTTACATATTGTTGATAGGAAGGGAGCTGAGAACCCCGTAGTTGATAACTTGTCTAGGTTAGAAAATATTCTTGATGACCCACTACCTATTGATGATAGTTTTCCTGATGAACAGTTAGCTGCAATAATATTTCTCAAAACACTCCTTGGTATGCTGATTATGCTAATTACATTGTCGCTAAATATATACCACCTAGCTTCACATACCAACAAAAGAAAAAAAATCTTTTATGATTTAAGACATTACTTTTGGGATGACCCACATCTTTATAAAGAAAGAGTAGATGGTATTATTAGACGTTGTGTACCTGAGCATGAACAAGAACAAATCCTACAGAAATGTCATTCCGAAGCTTATGGAGTACATCATGCGGGAGATAGAACTGCTCACAAGGTATTGCTCTGGTTTTTATTGGACTACTCTCTTCAAGGATGCCCGTAAATTTGTCTTCTCTTGTGATGAATGTCAAAGAATTGGTAATATCGGTAAGCGTCAGGAAATGCCTATGAATTATTCACTTGTTGTTGAACCATTTGATGTTTGGGGTTTTGATTATATGGGACCTTTTCCTTCCTCTAAAGGGTACACTCATATTTTGGTTGATGTTGATTATGTCACTAAGTGGGTAGAAGCTATTCCAACTAGTAGTGCTGATCAGAACACCTCCATTAAAATGCTTAAAGAAGTTATCTTCCCGAGGTTTGGAGTCCCTAGATATTTAATGACTGATGGTGGTTCACACTTTATCCATGGTGCTTTCCGTAAGATGCTTGCTAAATATGATGTTAACCATAGAATTGCATCACCCTATCATCCTCAATCTAGTGGTCAAGTTGAACTTAGCAATAGAGAAATAAAATTGATATTACAAAAAATTGTCAATAGGTCTCGAAAGAATTGGTGTAAGAAACTAGATGATGCACTTTGGGCCTATAGAACAGCTTATAAAAATCCTATGGGTATGTCTCCGTACAAAATGGTATATGAAAAAGCGTGTCATTTGCCTCTAGAGTTAGAACATAAAGCATTCTGGGCAATTAAAGAACTCAATTATGATTTCAAACTTGCCGGTGAGAAGAGGCTATTTGATATTAGCTCACTAGATGAATGGAAAACCCAAGCCTATGAAAATGCCAAACTATTCATAGAAAAAGTAAAAAGATGGCATGAAAAAAGAATCCAAAAGTGAGAATTCAAAATAGGAGACTATGTTCTTTTGTACAACTCTCGTTTAAGATTTTTTGCAGGTAAGCTTCTGTCCAAATGGGAAGGATCATATATTATCGAAGAGGTTTATCGTTCTGGAGCTATCAAGATCAATAATGCCGAAGGTACTAACCCGAAGGTGGTCAATGGACAAAGAATTAAACACTATATCTCAGGTACGCCTATTAATGTTGAAAGCGATGTTATTCAAACCATGACACCGGAGGAACGCATAAAAGAAACCTTCCGGAACACTCCAGAATTCTAAAAAAGAGGAGGTACGTGATACGGTCAGTAAACGGACTCTGAAAAATCCGCAAAAATATTTTCTGTCAGTTTTGGAATATTACAAAAATTAGGAAAATAAGAAATAAAGGGGAAAGCAACTGAGGTGAGCACGATACACCAGGGCGCGCCAGCCCTGCCAGGCGTGCCTTGGTGGGTTGTGCCCACCTCGGACACCTTCCCGACTCCATTTTCCTTCCATATGCTTGCTTCCCAAGAATAAAAATTCTCTATATATACCCCCAACTGTTTTGACCACCGCATCGTAGAAAAATCCTCTGTTCTTGTTTCGTGTTGTTTTCCTAGCAGATCTGAAAATATGTCGTCTCAAGATTCAGAGGGGGAGAGCTATGTTGCTGACTATATTGCAAACCCCAAGATCTATGGAGAAGTGGAGCATTATGGATGGACCTCAGACGAGGAGGAAGACGTTGCCATGAAGGAAACAAAGGACGATAGCTCTGAGGGAGAGGATGACCCACTACCTCAGCCCGGAGACATGCATGTGGAGTTTAAGAAGTCAAGCCTCCCTAAAGGACACAAACGTGAGGTTCAATTTATTCCATCCCGTTTTCTGCAGGAGAGCAAGGCGGCATTATGCAAAAAGATATTAAAGCACGAGTTGGAGAATGATGATCTAAGGGAGGAAAATTTTATGCTCAAATATAAGTTGAAGAAGAAGGCCACTTCATCACCACCACCAAAGGAGACTTGAGTACACGGGTATGGGCACTCCCCTTGGCTTGAGCCAAGCTTGGGGGAGGTGCCCCGGTATCGTATCACCATCACTTTTATTCACCTTTACCTATTTTAGTTCGATCTTTAGCCTTTTTTTTGATTTAGTTGAATAAAAGTTTAGTATGATCTATTTTCGTGTGCTAGTTTCGTGATCCATCTATCTATGTAATCAAGTGAGAGTTATATAATAAAGTTTAGTTTGAGCTTTTGCTTCTTTATTTTCTTGTTGAAATCAAAATAAAGGGAAAGAGAAATAAATGAAAAGAATCATATGTTAATCTTATGGTAAGTAATGACATCACATAAGGAAAAGTATAAGTGGTAAAATTTATTGGAGATTGACAAACATAGCATTGGTCAATGATGCAATTCATGAAAGAATTAATAAGGGAAGAGAAGATTCACATGCAAATACACTATCTTGGACATCTTTTATGATTGTGAGCCCCCATTAAATATTATATGCCAAAATTGTTAACGTTGGACAAGGAAGACAACGTAATGATTTATGTTTATTCATATTCACATAGAAGTTATATTGTCATAGATCCTTCAACATGTGGTGCTTGCTCAATATCTTTGCTAGCCAAAAATTCCGCACTAAGTAGAGATACTACTTGTGCATCCAAAAACCCAAAACCCCAAATTCATGTTTTGAGAGTCCACCATACCTACCTACGGATCGAGTAAGATCCCTCAAGTAAGTTGTCATCGGTGCAATAAGGCAATAAAAATTGCTTCTAAATGTGTTTTGATCAATTAGTGTAAGAGAAAATTGAGCGCTATACGAACTTATGATGGCAAAGTAATAAAAGCGACGGACTGCATAATAAAGGTTGCTATCATAGGGGGCAATATAGCGTGACGTTCTTTTACATTAAGGGATTGAGCATACAAACCAAAAAAGCGTATGACAACCTCTGCTTCCCTCTGTGAAGGGCCTATCTTTTAGTTTTATGTATTTACTTTTATGCAAGAGTCAAAGTATTCTCCCCTATTCCTTTTTACTTTTCTCTTTTTGCAAGCATCATGTGGTGAGGAAAGATCTAGGCACATATATCCAGCTGGATGTGAGTGAGCATGAGTTATTATTGTTGACATCACCCTTGAGGTGAATACGTTGGGAGGCGAAACTATAAGCCCCTATCTTTCTATGTGTCCGGTTGAAACTTTTTGGTCATGGGTATGTTGTGAGTGTTAGCAATCATGGAAGACTAAATGATGGTTGAGTATGTGGACTTTCCCAAAGGCTCCGACATGAGACTGTTCCCGAAAATATGATGAATTGTAGTTGCAAAGTTGACTGAGAACATAGTTTGTTGGTTTTCAATAAGGTTTATGCTTTATACTTCTATGTTGTGATGAATTGTTACTTGTTCATGAGAAGTTATATGATGAAAGTATATGAATAAGTTTTATGATAAAGTTTGTTGCTGTTATGTTAAGAAGCATGATGCTACTATGTCCGTATTTTGTTTTTATCGACACCTCTCTCTCAAACCTTGTTGACATGCTTTTCAATATCGGCTTTCGCTAGAGGACAAGCGAGGTCTAAGCTTGGGGGAGTTGATACGTCCACTTTGCATCAAGATTTCCTACTGTTATTTATAATGTTTTGTTGAATAATAATGCTTTAGGGAGTGATTCTAATGCCATTTCTCTCATAATATGCAAGGTTTACACAAAGAGGGAGAATACCGGCAGTTGGAATTCTGGACTTGAAAAAGCACATCAGAGATACCTATTCTACACATCTCCAAATAAGCTGAAACTTTACGAAGAATTATTTTGGATTATATAATAACTACCGAAGGGGGCCACCCTAGTGAGCACAAGACACCAGGGCGTGCCAGGCCCCCCAGGCGCGCCCTGGTGGGTTGTGCTCAGCACGGCCCACCTCCGGTGCCCATATTCTAGTATATAAGGTCTTTTGACCTAGGAAAAATAAGCAGAGGACTTTTGGGACGGAACGTCGCCGTCTCAAGGCGGAACTTGGGCAGGAGCACTTTTGCCCTCCTGCGGAGCGATTCCGCCGGGGGAACTTCCCTCCCGGAGGGGGAAATCGAAGCCATCGTCATCACCAACACCCCTCTCACCTTTGGGAGGCCAATCTTCATCAACATCTTCAACAACACCATCTCCTCTCTAACCCTAGTTCATCTCTTGTGTTCAATCTTTGTACCGGAACCTCAGATTGGTACCTGTGGGTGACTAGTAGTGTTGATTACATCTTGTAGTTGATTACTATATGGTTTATTTGGTGGAAGATTATATGTTTAGATCCATTATGATATTCAATACCCCTCTAATCTTGAGCATGAATATTATTTTTGAGTAGTTACCTTTGTTCTTGAGGTCACGGGAGAAGTCATGTTGCAAGTAATCATGTGAATTTGATATGTGTTCGATATTTTGATGATATGTATGTTGTGCTTCCCTTAGTGGTGTCATGTGAACGTCGACTTCATGGCACTTCACCATCCTTGGGCCTAAGGGAATGCATTGTGGAGTAGTTATTAGATGATGGGTTGCTAGAGTGACAGAAGCTTAAACCCTAGTTTATGCGCTACTTCGTAAGGGGCTGAATTGGATCCAAATGTTTAATGCTATGGTTAGATTTTATCTTAATACTTTTCTCGTAGTTGCGGATGCTTGCGAGGGGGTTAATCATAAGTGGGAGGTTGTTCAAGTAAGAGCAGAACCCAAGCACCGGTCCACCCACATATCAAATTATCAAAGTAGCGAACACAAATCAAACCAACATGATAAAAGTGACTAGATGAAATTCCCGTGTACCCTCAAGAACACTTTGCCTATTACTAGAGACCGTTCTGGCCTGTCCTTTGCCACAAAAGGATTGGTCTACTTTGCTGCACTTTATTTACCGTTACCGTTAGTTGCTTGTTACCAATTATCTTGCTATCAAACTACCTATTACCTATAATTTCAGTGCTTGCAGAAATTACCTTGCTGAAAACCGCTTGTCATTTCCTTCTGCTCCTTGTTGGGTTCGACACTCTTACTTATCGAAAGGACTACGATTGATCCCCTATACTTGTGGGTCATCACCATGTTGTAGATCCACATGCCTTTACACCAGTACTTTGCTCCCTAGCTTGCTCCACATCAAAGTCGTGTAGCATTTTCGTGCTTGTGTGGTCATCAACGTTCAAACACCGGTGGAATCATGTGTAGGAATGAGAGTACATCGAGCAGGGGGGTGAATGGTAGATTTAATTTTTTTTTAAAAACTTGAAATCTCTCAGTACACAACAGTGAAAAATAGCTAAGGGGTGATATAACTAGGAAAGAAAACTACTCTGAATGGACAAACGAGATGTCGAAAAAAAGAGAAACGAAGACAAATCACATGGCTGAAACATTGCAAAAGATTAACTATTGAGGGTAATGCAATGCGAAGAAGTGACCAGTGGAGACAAGGTAGCCCCATTCACTCTTTTGCAGAAAGAGCTACGTCTGTTTAGAGGCACTTGTGATTTAACACAGAAGATAAACTATCTTTGTCATGTTCTCCTCGACAACAAGTTCTTCAACTTGTGTCAATTATTCATGCGATCTCCAAAACCTTCACATACTGTCTTCCCAAACCATATAATGTCTCTTGGTTGCTGAAGATTTTGACGCCTAACCGTCTAGAGAGTTAGGAGCTCTCAAGAGTAATACGTCGAGCGTACTACACTTATTTCTCTATGATGCTCTGGTTTTTCTCTCTTAGTGGATTAACTCTAATATTGTGGAGATACAGTTCTCAGACAAACTATCAGAATGCGGAGTAGCCAACCATCTTGGTTGGAATGGGGTGGCTGGTTATAGCTGAAGCAACCCCGAGGGGGAAATGACCATTCAGTACATGACGTCGAGCCAATGGCCAACTGACACGTTCCAACGGTCGGAGTTTAAACGTACCCGGCAATTTTACTTGAGGAACAAGTAAGGCAGATTCCTCTACTGAAACATATCTCTTGTGGTCTAGAAGATCAATGTCTCTGACTGGCAAGTAATGTTTCAAGGCTTGAAGAGATTTCTCTCAACTCTCATAGGGTTTAGTCTAGCATCATAGAAATATAAGTTTCAAAACACTCAACCCCTCTTAGTTTTACGGTGGTCCTATGACGCAAGTAAGAAAAAGAACTACGGAAGAAAATGCTATGTATCCTCTATGTATTCTTTCTTCTTGGTTGCAGTCAAGCACACGAACTGGGTACCGAAACAGTTGATTCACATCAGAAATTTTTAGGGGCCACTTCTGTCACGCAATATCTTCAATAACAATCTTCTATGCAACACAAATGATAATCTTCCGAGTTTGTAGCAAACTCCTTAGTACTTTAGGGACTTAATTTCTCTGTATGTAGTAGCAAACATGTTAGCTCCTTACTGTTTCTGTCAACAATCTCCAAAACACAAGGTGGCAAATTATTACACCAGCATCATGTCAGGTGAGACATACCCTTTAGTGTATTAGATTAGTGCTTATGAGTCACTCAGTAGTGGGGCAAGAGCTTAGTTAAAACATTTTGCCACTTCTAAAATAATTTATTCCTATTGGTGGATCCCACAGTCTAGTTTGACTTAGTAAAAAAATGGTGGGACTGATTTTGACCGCCACATGGCAAGCAGGATTGTAAAACCGGTGACATGTCAGCTCCTTACCGCTTTGGTCTAGTTTTGGACTGTGCCTGATTTACAAACCCAAGCGACAAAATGTTTTAAAAAAGACGAGAAACCAAACATGTACGTTGCATAAACTTGAGGGGCGAATTTTGTTTTCTCACTTAAGAAGACATGCAAGTTGCGTAAACTTGTCACGCCCAAGATGCGATCCTATCCTTATTTTGGGCACGAGGGCCTCGACAGGGATAGAAGCGCATCTTGACGTTTCGCAAGAATGGATATCATTACATGTACATGTAAAGAAGAGATGAGTATATGGAATTGGCTTACACTCGCCACAAGCTACAACAATATCACATCAATTCAACAACATATCCAAACATCATACAAAAGAGCAGGGTCCGTCTACGGACGAAAACAAATGATAAAATGACATCCATGCTTGCTATCCCAGGCTGCCGCCTGGAACCCATCCTAGATCGATGATGAAGAAGAAGAAGAACTCCAAATCAAACAAGCATCGCGCTCACGTCAAATCATCGCATTACCTATACCTGCAACTGTTGTTGTAGTAATCTGTGAGCCACAGGGACTCAGCAATATCATTTCCAAGGGTATCAAGGCTATTAAAGCTTAATGGGTGAGGTATGGTTACATGGTGAGGCTGTAGCAAGCACTAAGCATTTATTTGAGTGGCTAACTTACGAGTACAAGAATAAAGGGGGATGATTGTCGCATAAACGGACGTGAACTATTAATGATCTCTAAGAGATCCTGAACACCTGCTTACGAACAAACATAACCCCACCGTGTTCTCTCTCGGTTCAGAAATCACGAGAAGAGACAGTCACGGTTACGCACACAGTTGGTGTATTTTATTTGAGTTTACTTTAAGTTTGCTATGACCGGGTGTTAAACAAAGTTTCCAAGTTGCCACTTAACCGCGGGCATGACTTTCTGAAAGATTTAACCCTGCAGGGGTGCTCCAACTCATCCATCACAAACTAACCCCACGCCGCGGGAATAACCTCGACCACGAATCCCGTGATTTCCTAGGAAATTCCATTGGAAAACCTCAACCTCGAGATAGCCCAAAGTATCGGAATTCCTTACACAAGACGTTCGAGAAAGGTAAAACAAATCCAGCAAGGCCGCCCGGCGTGTCGACGAACCCGATAGGAGCCGCGTATCTCGTTCTCAGGACACGACCAGATGAGCGCAGCATATAGTGGCCTGATAGACATCACCCGAGTTGCCCCGGGTTGGCCCCGCACACGATTCTAGTTTGGACCAACACTCATGAGGAGCACTGGCCCGGGTTGTTGATTAAAGATCCTCGGGTTAATTACTCCCTATGCAGGTTTATTAGTTATTAGGCAAATGTAGTACCAATGTTGGGCCTTGCCAGACAAGTTTTATCCTAAAACGAAAATCAAGGGGGTCCCCATAACAAGCCCGAGCATGTTAGGAGCGCTCAATTATGGAACATAACACCGGTACACAAGTAACTAGGGCGGCAAGAGTGGAACAAAAAACCGAGCAAAAGGCCAAGCCTTCCACCCTTTACCAAGTATATATGTGCATTAAATTAAATAGCAATAATATTGTGATATATCAAAAGGATATCCATGTTGGCACATGGAAACAATTGCACCTGCAACTAGAAACACTATAAGAAGGGCGGAGCAAGCGGTAACATAGCCAAACAATGTTTTGCTGGGATGTGGAGGGGTTAGTGTTGGAGATATGCCCTAGAGGCAATCATGTGATGATTTTTTTTCCTATGTATTCATGAGTATTTTGTATTGTCCTTGAACATCATCAGTGATATGTATCAATAAGTATGTGACTTATTTGTGAGACTATATATAGTATGATGATTGTTCTAATAGTCCCTAGTTGTTAAGGTTATGCGGACACATTTCCTTTACTAGTATACGATTCAGTTGATGACTACGTTTCACAAGTCATATGCATAGAGATGCTAAACTGATAGTATGGACTCGGGGATTGAGATCACCGAGTCGGACATACCCACTTTGAGACACAGCGAGATAATGTCATCTGTTAGTCTCAAGCACAATGTATATGCCATGTCCTAGACCTGAGGTCATCGCATGTTCTCAGGATGAGGATCGACTTACTTAGGGTCTATCAAACGCTACTCCGTAACTGGGTAGTTATAAAGGTAGCTTTCGGGTGAGTCATGAGACATGCCGCGAGACATGGTTAACCAAGATGGGATTTGCCCCTCCGTGAGGAGAGATATTCTCTGGGCCCTCTTGTGTGATCAGATTTAGAAAGCATGGCCATGTGACATGGGTTAAGTGTTAACCCAGTTCGGGAATCTGCATCACGGTTTCGAGAAGAGATGTCAAGCTACCACAAGGGTGACAAGTACTCGCCTTGAGCTCTACAACCTATATCATGAGGCAAAAGGAATGTTGTATATGACACATTGTCGAGGTTCGTCTAACGACTTTGCGCACACATGGGAGTTGGCACGTTCTGCTAGGAGCCGCTACCGACTATCGACTCGGGTCGTGTCCATGTGTACGTGAACCTATAGGGTCGCACACTTAAGGGATTGCAGCCCATTCGGATTGGATCCGAATGGAAAATGGGACTAGACTCGTCGTGGGCCTCAAGTGTTGAGCCCACTTCGGAGGTCTATATAAAGGGGAGTGGGCGCACCTTTCAGGGTTGATCTTTTTCCTCCCGTCGACAGCCACCGCCACTCCCCACGCCACCATGCCGTGCGATCGGACCTAGCAGTCCGCCGCCCGACGCTGCCCCCGTACGTGTGGATACCTTGGAGGCATCGCATCTGCGGTGCTTGGACGGACCGTTCGAGGGATCCGTGAGGAACTGTTCAAGGGATCCGCGAGGAGCTGTTCGTGGGAAATCGGCTACACGAGGAGGAGACGAATTGGCTGATCAACTACACGCATCACCAACTCTACTTCCGCTGCGGTGATTGCACGTCTAGTGGTAAACCCGATCCCGTGATCTATTTCCAGCAGCATGTTCTTGGGTGCGCGGTAGAAAATTTTATTTGGCGCTAGCGTAGCGTATCGCATGTTCCAACAGTGGTATCAGAGCCTCCGCTGTGTGGTGATAGATTCGGTGATTTGGATATGAGATATGTAGATCAGTTCAGGTGCGGGTCGATGAGATCGGCTGTGCACGTCAGTGTTGACGGTTGGTTTCGTGATCTTGATTCCGTGATCGTGATACAGAGGTCGTGACACGAATTACCCCTACCGGTCGGTTTCCGCCATCGGGGTAGACAGTGGAACGTAAATCCAGATGCAGCATGCGAAGATCAATGAGATTGATCGAACCGGAGCAAAGATCGACACCGTGGAAATGTGATTTCCGCAGTGCTGAAATATGATGGAGGGGTCACAGTAAAACGGGCATAACTTTTGCATACGAACTCCGTTTTCGCTCCACGACCTGTCAAACTGAAGGCATGAAAAGATGCATTTGACCTTCAACAGCTTTGCCATTTTCGGCGATATTTTCGAGGTCAAAATCCTCTTGGAAAATAGAGTTTCAGACAGTTTTATTTTCGGCGGTAGAAAGTCTGACTTGTTTTTGCAGGGAATGCTTGTGATTTGGTATAGCCCATGAATGTTGCTTGTAAATTATTAAATCATGATCTGCGTGTCATGAGTGCGGCAACCGGCTGGAGCCATATGGTTGTCCCATTATTGTATTAATGACCTGCGTGTCAACTTGTGATGCCTTGTGTCGGTGTACTAAAGTTTGGGTCTTTTAGTACCCCATACTTGTGCACGGACGGTTGTAGCCACACCAGCGGCAAGGCCTGCCAGGGGACAGATGAATGCAGGTGCAAGAATATCAAGAAAGCATTCAAGTCAATAGTCAGAAGGCAGAAGACCGAAGACTGGGATCCCGGCAAGATGCTTGCCGGGATGGCTTGCGGAGCCTCGGCAAGATTTGCACCCGGCAAGACCTCGCCACCCTGTCACCCTGTCACCGCTCCAGCGCAGCGACCAGCTTGTCATTTAGGGTTTGTCCTCCTGGATGCGTGTCATGGCGCTAACGGCGGATGGGGTTAAGCGGTGCTGATGGGACGGGCCCTTTTTCCGTCCCCAAGAAAGTAAGGGACACCTAAACGGAGCATTTAATGCGTTTGTCCTAAGTCGTCAGTATTAGGTATGATAATACTGTAGTAGCTTTACACCTCTCGTACTTCGCCACTGTTGGTGACCCCTTCGATGTATAAAAGGAGGCCTAAGGCATAGCTACAGAGAGGGGAGGACCTTCTGGCCCATTCTGCATGCGTAGCTGCTGCTCGAACGTACTGTTCATCACAAGCGCTCCTGGAGCTTGGGCTTAAACACATCCAATACAACCAAAGCAGGAGTAGGGTTTTACGCTTCTCAGCGGCCCGAACCTGGGTAAAAATCCCTCGTGTTGATCGTTGAATCTGCTCTTTGTGCAAACCTTTCTCCCTGCCGAACCGTAAAGGGAGCCACGCGATCCCATAGGTGTCGTACGCCGACATCTTTGGCGCGCCAGGTAGGGGGTCAAGGGTTGCGTGAACCTGATCTAGCGATCAGCGCGCCAGTTTCTTCATCATCTTCATCGCCATGGCTCCCAAGAAGAAGGGTTTTACGACGGTTGGTCCATCCGCGTCCGGTGCGCCTGTAGCCACACAGACGGGCGACGGTGTGGACGCAGGTGGAGGAGGCGGAGGTCTTGAGCCTCCACGACGTTCTGGTGATCAAAGCCAAGCGAGCGGCGTCGTTCGCAGCGGTGACGGCAACCCGCGCGCTGCTAGATCTAAGGACGGAGCAGTGTTGCCTATGGGCGGCGTAGCAAACTCCAAGGACGGAAGGGCGCCTTCTAAGACACCCACGCCGGCGCATGCGCCGCGGCCTTCTCAGGTCGCGCGCGATGAACAACGCCGCGACGTTGGTGGTTATAAGCGTCCTCACGGAAAGACTCCTGAGCATCACTCTCGAGATGCGCGGGACCAGCTTGCACGCCAAAATACTGGTGGAAGCGGCGCACGGTCGCAGGACCGTGATGGGGCTCCTTCTAACATGGTTAGGAGTCAGAGCACCTCACGTTCCTCGCACCTTTCGCCGCCGCCTACACCAGCAGAAGCATTGGCGCGAGCATAGCTGCTCCTGGATTTTCCTCCTGCTGCGGAGAAGCTCGAAGAATGGAGAGCTACCATTCAGAGCCTCATCGGCCTCGCTAACAAAGATGGGCCGCAGCGGGCGGAGCCTTCGCTACGGCAGTCCATCGAGCCGGCGCGCACCGATGGCGAAAAGACTGGAGGCGGTACGACCACTATGCACTCTCCTCCGCGGCGGCAACAGCGGTCGCTAACTCGACGGATCGACGCCTGCGATGATGATTCAACGGTGTCGTCTGATCCGCGAACTCGTCGCGATCAACGTCAAGTTCTTCGTGAACGAAGCAAAGAAGACGCTCGGACTACCATCAAGCGGCGGCGGGAAGCGCGCCATCAATCTGATAGGCGCGCAGGGCCCACTATAGACAAGCCTGCGCTAGGGTATCCTGTCGACCTACCTTATGAGGTGGGTTGTCCAGCTTTTACCCGTGAGCTGCGGCGAGTCCAGTGGCCCAATTCCCGAACGGTCAAGCCGGAGGTCCCGGAGAAATACGATGGCAAGACTCACCCGTCGGAGTTCTTGAGCATCTACATCATTGCGGTGCAGGCTGCCGGGGCTTGCGACGACAAGATACTCGCCAACTACTTCCCGTTGGTACTTAAGCCCAACGTCAGGTCGTGGTTGATGCATCTGCCGGAGAATTCCATTTCTTCCTGGGCAGATCTGTGTCATGAGTTTGTTGGCGCCTTTACCGGAGGCCACCAAGCTCCTGGCCAGGAAAGTGATTTGCATCCCATTCCCTAGAAAGAGGGCGAAACCTTGCGCAAGTACATACAGAGATTCAGCCGCATACATCACAACATCCCAGACGTTCATCCTGCCGCTGTTGTTAGCGCGTTCCATCAGAACGTGCGCAACCGCAGGATGCGCGAAGAGCTGGCGATGAACAAAGTCAGGGATGTTGCCGAGCTTTATGCTCTGGCCGATAAGTGTGCTCGAGCTGAAGAAGGGAGGAGATTCCCCGGCGAAGATGCTGGCGCAGGAATCGACTCTGAGGATGAAGACGCCGCCGCCCCGGCAAAGAAAGGCCGACGGCGTAACAGGAAACGCAAGGGCAAGGCCGTGCTTGCCGTCGAGGAATCCGGCAACCTCGACACCGCCAAGAAGGTCAAAGTTGACGGCCCTGGCAAGGAGGTTGCCGGGTGCGCCTCCTGTCAGGCCTTGGCAGCTGCCGACAAGCCGGACGGCTCCGACAAGCAGTACTGCAAGATCCATCGCACCAAGGGCCATGACCTCCAAAACTGCCGGCAAGTTGAGCAGCTTGTCGAGAAGCAGAAAGTTGAGTACGAAAGGCGAGCTAAGGAGAAGGCCCAGGATGGTGCAGAGGGGTCCGGCAAGAAACGCGGTGGCCGAGGAGGTCGCCGCGGCAAGGCCAAGCAATAGAAGGAGAGGCCCGCTCGAGGCCGCGACAAGGAAGAGGGGGGTGACGATGACAACGAGGAGGACGACGAGTCCAGCGAGCAAAAATTTCAAAAAGCTACAGAAGTCATGTGCATCGACGGGGGCGCCTCGTTGCATTCTTGTCGGGGGGATTACCCCCGGGTAGGCTCAAGGAGACGACTCAACATTTTAAAATATCGGGGGGGCCACCCCCGGTATGCCAAGCCCCGCGAAACAACGAGACGAACGAAGAAGTGAAGACGGAAGACAAACTGTTGCCCGGGCGGCTGGCTCCTCCCGGCTGGCTCCGCCCGGCTGGCTCCTCCCGGCTGGCTCTGCCCGGCTGGCTCCGCCCGGCTGGCTCCTCCTGGCCGGCTCCTCCTGGCAGGATGCGGCCCGACGAAGTCAGCTCCAGGCGTCCCGTCGGACACGAGCTGACGACACTGTAGCTGACGGACTGCAGAGCCTGCCACCCCACTACAGTCGGGCACTATTGGCGAATAGTGCCGTTATTACCCCTGGGTATGCCGAAGGGAGGTAGTTTCGGCTCCTCCCCGAAGTGAAAACTATACGGCCGGCTGGTCTGTGGCCGGCTGCCTTTCTGGCCGGTGGCCCCTTGCCGGCTGGCCCGCGACCGGCAATGAGGTGCCGGCTGGTCCCCTGGCCGGCTGGCCCACGGCCGACTGAACGGATGCCGGCCGTCTGGCCCCCGGCCCGGCACGCCTGGCCGCTATGCGACTAGCTCGCTCGCTGACTTCCGGGCGGGCAGGTACCCGTCCCTTCCTACTGCGGCCGGGTACGCTGACAAGATGCGACCCCCACGACGAACTCCGATGTAGCTACAGCGGACGCTGACGCACGGACGCGCATGGCTACAGTCTGGCTGACCGAACCATTGACTGAGGACTGATTGGGACCCGGCGGAGCCACAGTACCTCTGCGCCGCCGTCCACTCCGTTACCTGCCCCGGCGTGGCTACATCGTCGCCGGCCGTACCGCTGACTTTGACCGGCTGGCATAAGACGACGCCAGGTGGGGTGGCCCGTGCCGCGGCAGGTGAGTGCGGACCAATAGGAGAGCCGGCTGACGGGCCCCAGCTGGCGATGGGACCGCACAGCCGGCGGGCCCTACGGGCGATGAGACGACCCAACCGGCGGGCCCCCTGGCCGGCTGGAGAGGCTGCCAGCCGGGTCCCCCTGTAATATCTTAAGGACACTGTACACCGGGGGGTTGGCCTATAAAACCCCCCGGAGCCCCCATGCATCGGGCAAAAAAGACGCACGAAGGCATTCGACCCTCTCTCACACTCACACATAGCAGGGGAAGACGAGCCGGCTGCTCCTTCTTCTACCTCCAGACAAACAGCTCGAGGAGCATCATTGTAGCACCTCTCCCAATCCAACTAGACCAGCAGGACTAGGGGTATTACCTCCCACGGAGGGCCCTGAACCTGGGTACATCGTGTGTCTATCACCGCTTGTGCCTAATCCTGCTCCCGGAGCCCGTCGGCGTCCTACGGCCCCAACCACTCTCGATAAGCCACCCCATGGCATCTGTCGTGAGAAAACGACGACAGTTGGTGCTCACCGTGGGGCAAGCTGCAGCTGGAACCGCGGTCCGGGCGGGACCCTCTTCGTCATCACCACCGCGGGGCTGTTGCCGTCTCTCCGGTGGCGCTCGGGGCTCGACACCAACATGCCCCCGGGGCTGCCGCTCGGGACGGCGCGTCCCCGCCGTCGGCCTCGTCCGCCTCCAGCTCGCTCCGACGCGCCCCCGGGGCGACCGTGTAGGTCAGCGCGTCCTCGCGCTCGGCCTGTCTCGCCCCGGTCTCCCATCGGCCTCGTCCCTCTGCTCGTGAACAGCACCTATCGGTGTTGCGGGTCGCCGTGCAACTCTCCTCCGTCTGCAACCGCGCGTGTCGCCCGGCCTCAGCGCGCGCTCCTCTTCGCATGCGCGCAACCTTCACAAATGCCGTCACCATCTCTCCCGCAGAGCTCGGGTGCTCACCATCAACATGCCCCTGACGCACACATCGCCGAACGCATGCATATGCGTACACACCTCGGACAATGCCCAGATACTATCCAGACCATGCCCAGGCAAGGGCGTACTTTGTGCTGCGCCTATGGTACGTCTCCGGCTGCTGCAGCTCCACCCCAGTGCACGGCTCGGCCTCCCTCGTTTGTCCCGCGATGCGCCGCCTCGTCCGACCATGCCGGCTCCGTCCGCTCGCGCCGGCCGTGCCGCGTCTCGCTCCGCCTACACAGCTGCGCGGTCGCGCGCGCGCGGCCCCTTATCGCCGTTCCCTCGCGTGGACGCTTGCACCCGGCCGGCTTCGCTCGCCTCGCCTGACGGCTGATTGATTCGTGCGCAGGCCGGCTCCGCGCCTTCCGCCTAGCACCTCCTCGCCGTGCACACCTACCCTTCCGCGCGACCCCCCGGTCGCCGCCTCCCCTCGCCCGCGATGGCCGCCGGCGCCGGCCTCCCCCTCGCCCGTCGCCGGCTCCGCCCCACGCCGGCTGCGTGCCCCGGCCTCCGCGCCTCCTCGCTGCGCGCCTGCACACCGGGGCGGACGCTCTACCCCTCCGCTCGATAGCTCCATCACCCCGCTCCTCCGCCTCGTCTACGCCTCGAGCGGGAGCTCACGACTGCCTTCGCGCCGCGCGCGTCCGGCCTCCCCCGCGCCCGGCCGCGCGCTCCTCGGCCGCGCTGCGCCGCTCCTCGCCTCGCCTCGGCCCCACGCTGCTCCACCTCCGCCCGCCTGCTGCGGCCGCCCTCGCGCGCGCCCGTGCCCGCGCCGGCTCCGCCTTCAGTCGCGGCCGGCTCCGCCCCCAGCGCGCCGGCGCCCCGCTCCACCCGCCTGCCGGCTCGGCCTCGGCCTCGGCCGGCTCCGGCTCCGCCTCCACGTCGCCATGTGCATGCCGGCTCCGGCCCCCGCGGCGCCCCGCTCCGCCCGCCTGCCGGCTCGGCCACGGCCTCGGCCGGCTCCGGCTCTGCCTCCCCATCGCCCTGCTCCGGCCGGCGCCCGCTGGCTCCACCCCGCCTGCCCGCACGCCCGCCGGCCCTGGCCGCCTCGTCCCCGCGCACCCGGTCCGGCTCCAGCGCCGTGCCGGCTGCTCCCTTGCGGGCCGGCTGTCGTGGGGAGGGGGAGGGGACCGGTTGGATAAAAAAAGAAAAGGCCGGCTAAAAAAAAAGAAGGGGGGGGGGGGGAAGAGGCAAACCACGCCCTCGCCTGCATCTCCACTCGGTTGGCTGACCTGCACTGCCGCTCGGTCGGCTGGCCTGCCCGTCTACCCCGACACTGGGCTGGCTCCAGCCGCCCACCCGCTTCGATGTCCGGCCGGACAGGTCCCGCCAGCCAGCACACCCGTCGACCGCCGCGGGCTCGGCGGCTACACCCAGCGGGCGCGCCGACGCGCTCCGCTGGACAAACGCCGCGTCGGCTGACTTCGACAACAACCGCCTCGCCTACGCGAAAATCAATAAACCTCCTCGCCCGGAGGCTCGGAGGCTACTCCCGGCAGCGCCTCGCGCCCATCCAGCCGGCAGACCCCGCGTCCGCCCTCGGCAGCGTCTCGCGCCCATCCAGCCGGCGGACCCCGCGTCCGCCCTCGGCAGCGCCTCGCGCTCAACAGCCGGTGGATCCCGCGTCCGCCCTCGGCAGCGCCTCGCGCTCAACAGCCGGCGGACCCCGCGTCCGCCCTCGGCAGCGCCTCGCGCTCAACAGCCAGCGGACCCCGCGTCCGCCCTCGGCAGCGCCTCGCGCGCATCAGACGGCGGACCCCGCGTCCGCCCTTGGCAGCGCCTCGCGCGCAACAGCCGGCGGACCCCGCGTCCGCCCTCGGCAGTGCCCCGCGCACACCAGCCGATGGACCACGCGTCCGCCCCCGGTAGGGCCCCGCGCCCATCAGTCGTCGGACCCCGCGTCCGCACCCGGCGTCCCCAATGCCATTGTCTGCTTCAGCAACAGCAAAGACCCTCCGCCCGACTCTTCGAGTCGCCCGGAGGCTCGGAGGCTACACCCAGCGGGTGCGCTGGCGCGCCCCCACTGGAAACAGCCAGCCGGTGGGCCCCGCGCCTGTGCCCGGCAACGCCTCGCGCTCATCAGCCGGCGGACCCCGCGTCCGCGCCCGGCGACGCCTCGCGTGCATCAGTCGGACCATGTCGGCTGCGAGCCGCGCTGGCCGACATCGAGCCTCGCCGGCACCGAAAAGCAATGTGAGCTCCCGATCGCCCATCCTCATGCCACTCGCAAACAGCGGATACCCCGAGCGTCCCTCGGAGGCAATCTCCGCATCTATTTCAGCAACTTTACTGTTCGCCCCGGCGCCAGCCTGTCTCGCCCGGGGCTGGCCGCTTGGCCCGATACGTTCGTTCCCACGAGACGGCTTAGTAGCGTGTATGGTACCAAGGCCCACTCTTTGTCTCAGCTATAGCTCGCACCGCGACTGTCCGGCTAGAGAGAGCACAAGCTGGAGGTCACCGCACGCGAAAAGCGTTTGGGGAGAAAACGGCTTGGGCGATCTGGTCGTTTCATTTACGAGTATCTGCTTGGTCGAGTCTGCTCCCAGAGTCCGAGTACTGTACGCTCCACTCCGCGGCCCACTCTTCGCCTCAGCCACAGACCGGCCCCCGGCTGTCCGGCTAGCAAGAGCAAAAGCCATAGATCGGAGAGAACATGAAAAAGACTGAAGGGGGCTCGGACGAAACCGAGTCGCCACCCTCTGCATAAACTTGCGCTACCAAAATCAAATATTTGATACATATGCATCGACTAAACTTGTCTTTTGCACGATCATTTCCATGAGGAACCTCCTCACTCGGAGGCTCGGAGGCTACTCCCGGCAGGGCCCCGCGCCCATCAGCCGGCGGACCCCGCATCCGCCCTCGGCAGCGCCTCGCACTCATTAGCCGGCGGACCCTACGTCCACCCTCGGCAGCGCCTCGCGCTCTTCAGCCGGCGGACCCCGCGTCCGCCCTCGGCAGCGCCTCGCGCTCATCAGCCGGCGGACCCCATGTCCGCCCTCGGCAGCATCTCGCGCTCATCAGCCGGCGGACCCCACGTCCGCCCTCGGCAGCGCCTCGCGCTCATCAGCCGGCGGACCCCGCGTCCGCCCTCGGCAGTGCCTCGCGCTCATCAGCCGGCGGACCCTGCGTCCGCCCCCGGCTGGGCTCCGCGCCCATCAGCCAGCAGACCCCGCGTCCGCGCCCGACATCCCTGACGCCACCATCTGCTTCTGCAACGGCAAAGACCCTCTGCCCGACTCTTCGAGTCGCCCGGAGGCTCGGAGGCTACACCCAGCGGGTGCGCTTGCGCGCCCCCGCTGGAAACAGCCAGCCGGTGGACTCCGCGTCCGCGCCAGGCAGGGCCCCACGCCCGTCAGTTGGCGGACTCCGCGTCCACGCCCGATGTCCTCAACGCCACCGTCTGCTTCTGCAACAGCAAAGACCCTCCGCCCGACTCTTCGAGTCGCCCGGAGGCTCGGAGGCTACACCCAGCGGGTGCGCTTGCGCGCCCTTGCTGGAAACAGCCAGCCGGTGGACTCCACGTCCGCGCCAGGCAGGGCCCCGCGCCCGTCAGTTGGCGGACTCCGCGTCGACGCCCGACGTCCTCAACGCCACCGTCTGCTTCGGCGGTAGCAATGACCCTCCGCCCGACTCTTCGAGTCACCCGGAGGCTCGGAGGCTACACCCAGCGGGTGCGCAGGCGCGCCCCCGCTGGAAGCAAGCCACGCCGTCCCCGGCCCACAATCAACCGTCATCAACAGCTTCTGCAACAACAACCCCAGCGGCAAAAACCCTCCCCCGACTCTCCAAGTCGCCCGGAGGCTCGGAGGCTACTGTCGGGGGGATTACCCCCGGGTAGGCTCAAGGAGACGACTCAACATTTTAAAACATCGGGGGGGCCACCCCCGGTATGTCAAGCCCCGCGAAACAACGAGACGAACGAAGAAGTGAAGACGGAAGACAAACTGCGGCCCGGGCAGCTGGCTCCTCCCGGCTGGCTGCGCCCGGCTGGCTCCTCCCGGCTGGCTCCGCCCGGCTGCATCCGCCCGGCTGGCTCCTCCCGGCTGGCTCCGCCCGGCTGGCTCCGCCCGGCTGGCTCCTCCTGGCCGGCTCCTCCTGGCCGGCTCCTCCTGGCCGGCTGCGGCCCGAAGAAGTCAGCTCCAGGCGTCCCGTCGGACACGAGCTGACGACACTGTAACTGACGGACTGCAGAGCCTGCCACCCCGCTACAGTCGGGCACTATTGGCGAATAGTGCCGTTATTACCCCTGGGTATGCCGAAGGGAGGTAGTTTCGGCTCCTCCCCGAAGCGAAAACTATACGGCCGGCTGGTCTGTGGCCGGCTGCCTCTCTGGCCGGCTGGCCCGCGACCGGCAGTGAGGTGCCGGCTGGTCCCCTGGACGGCTGGCCCATGGCCGGCTGAACGGATGCCGGCCGTCTGGCCCCCGGCCCAGCACGCCTGGCCGCTACGCGACTAGCTCGCTCGCTGACCTCCAGGCGGGCAGGTACCCGTCCCTTCCTACTGCAGCCGGGTACGCTGACAAGACGCGACCCCCACGACGAACTCCATGTTGCTACAGCGGACGCTGACGCACAGACGCGCATGGCTACAGTCCGGCTGACCGAACCACTGACTGAGGACTGATTGGGACCCGGCGGAGCCACAGTACCTCTGCGCCGCCGTCCACTCCGTTACCTGCCCCGGCGTGGCTACAGCGTCGCCGGCCGTACCGCTGACTTCGGCCGGCTGGCATAAGACGACGCCGGGCGGGGTGGCCCGTGCCGCGACAGGTGAGCGCGGACCAATAGGAGAGCTGGCTGACGGGCCCCAGCTGGCGATGGGACCGCACAGCCGGCGAGCCCTACGGGCGACGAGACGACCCAACCGACGGGCCCCCTGGCCGGCTGGAGAGGCTGCCAGCCGGGTCCCCCCTGTAATATCTTAAGGATACTGTACACCGGGGGGTTGGCCTATAAAACCCCCCGGAGCCACCATGCATCGGGCAAAAAAGACGCACGAAGGCATTCGACCCTCTCTCACACTCACACATAGCAGGGGAAGAGGAGCCGGCTGCTCCTTCTTCTACCTCCAGACAAACAGCTCGAGGAGCATCATTGTAGCACCTCTCCCAATCCAACTAAACCAGCAGGACTAGGGGTATTACCTCCCACGGAGGGCCCTGAACCTGGGTACATCGTGTGTCTATCACCGCTTGTGCCTAATCCCGCTCCCGGAGCCCGTCGGCGTCCTTCGGCCCCAACCACTCTCGATAAGCCACCCCATGGCATCTGTCATGAGGAAATGACGACAATTCTTCCCACCGCCGACTCAAACAATGGGCGCACGAGGTTAATGCGATAGAGCCGTCTGTCGATGCCCGGAAACCATTGAAATGGTCCAACACGCCTATCATTTTTGATGCTGAGGATCACCCTGATCGCACAACTGCGGTCGGGTGTCTGCCATTGTTGGTTTCACCAACGATTCGCAACCTCAAAGTGACGAAAATGTTAGTTGACGGTGGGGCCGGTTTGAACTTGATCTCGCCCGATGTGGTCAAAAGGTTGCAAATTCCTGATGAAGAACTTGAGGAAACGGGCACGTTTCAAGGGATCAATCCAGGAAGGAGCCAGCCGAAGGGTAAGATCATGCTACCAGTAACATTTGGTAATGACCCAAACTACAGAACAGAAAAGATTGTTTTCGACGTCGCCAAGATTCCATTGCCTTATAATGGGATCCTTGGCCGACCAGCGCTGGCCAAGTTCATGGTGGCATCGCACTATGCTTATAATACATTGAAGATGCCCGGGCCGATGAGCGTCATCACTGTCAACTCCGACAAGAGGGATGTGCTTATCTGCACCGACAAACTTTACAGGGAGGTAGTTGCAGCATCTGCCGCCAAGGCACTTGCTCCTGCCGCTGAAGCTCCCGGGGGGAAGAAGACCGGCAAGACCTCCAGCACACACTCCGGCAAGCGCACCTCTTCGGAGTGCTGCGCTCCCGTTGAGGATGTGCCAGAGAGCTCCACCGGCAAGAGCAAGAAATCCAAGGCAGCTCCACCAGAAACTAAGAAGGTGCCCGTCAAGGAGGATGGTACGGGAGGAACTTTCACCATAAGTTCCACCCTCGACGACAAATAGGAAAGCGCGCTCATTGCTTTCCTACGGGCGAATATGGATGTGTTTGCATGGCAACCATCTGATATCCCCGGTGTTCCCAGGGAAGTAATTGAGCACCACCTTGCTGTCTGTCCTCATGCGCGGCCCGTTAAGCAGAAGGTTAGGAAGCAGGCTTTGGAGCGGCAACAATTTATTGCCGAGGAAATCAAGAAATTGGAAGCGGCAGGTTTGGTAAGAGGATTGCTCCATCCAACATGGTTGGCCAATCCAGTTGTAGTGCGCAAGGCGAATGGAAAATGGAGGCTGTGTATTGATTATACAGATATCAATAAAGCCTGTCCAAAAGATCCTTTTCCCTTGCCGCACATCGACCAGATTGTGGACTCCACTGCCGGCTGCGATTTGCTTTCATTTCTTGACGCCTATTCAGGATATCATCAGATCTTCATGGCCAAGGAAGACGAAGAGAAAATCGCATTTATCACCCCATGTGGTACGTACTGCTTCTTACGTATGCCTTTCGGGTTGAAAAGTGCTGGTTCAACGTTTGCAAGAGCGGTCCAGATTGGTTTTGAGCCCCAGCTACATAGAAATATGGAAGCTTATATGGATGACATAGTGGTTAAAACCAAGGACAAAGCAACACTCATACAAGATCTAGAAGAGACGTTTGCGAATCTGCGCAAGATTAATTTGAAGCTCAATCCTGAGAAGTGTGTGTTTGGCATTCCATCCGGCAAGCTTCTCGGGTTCTTTGTATCTCAACGTGGAATCGAAGCAAATCCCAACAAGATCAAGGCAATTGAGCAGATTGAAGCGCCAAGACGTGTCAAAGATGTGCGTCGTCTTGCCGGCTGCGTTGCTGCTCTGAGTAGGTTCATCTCCAAATCTGCTGAGCGCGCCCTGCCCTTTTTCAAAATTTTGAAAAAGGCAGGTCCAATGAGATGGATTCCGGAAGCGGAGGCAGCGCTGCAGGATTTGAAAAGGTACCTCTCCTCTCCGCCAGTACTAGTCGCGCCAAAACCACAAGAGCCGTTGCTGCTATATCTAGCGGCAACGAATCAAGTGGTGAGTGCTGCGTTAGTGGCAGAGAGAGAAGTCGACGAAGAAGCAGCGACAGCGGCAAGACCGCCAAGTGACGAGCTGGGATCTTCCCCGGCAGAGTCTGGTGCTGATAAAGTAGGATCTGCGCAGTCAAATGAAGCAACACAGAAGAAGATGGTGCAGCGCCCAGTTTATTTTGTCAGCTCCCTTTTGCAGGGGGCTAGGTCAAGATATTCTGGCATGCAGAAGTTGCTCTTCGGCCTCCTTATGGCCTCGAGGAAGCTGCGCCATTATTTTCAAGCACATGAGATCACCGTCGTCACTCGCTTTCCGTTGCAGAGGATTTTGCGAAATCCAGATGCAACCGGCAGGATTGTGGAGTGCGCTTTGGAACTGTCAAGTTTTGGTCTCAAGTTTGAAAGTACTTCAACCATTCAGAGCAGAGCTTTGGCGGAGTTCATTGCGGAATGGACCCTGACGCCAGACGAAGAGATTCCGGAGACAACTCTCCCCGGCAAGGAAACGAATCAAGAGTGCATTATGTATTTTGATGGGGCTTTCTCGCTGCAAGGCGCCAGTGCTGGCATGCTGCTTATCGCACCCACCGGAGATCACCTCAAATACGTGATTCAGATGCACTTTCCCCGGGAGATATCGACAAATAACACTGCAGAGTATGAAGTGCTGCTTGCCGGTCTCAGGATCGCGGCAGACCTTGGAATTAAGAAGCTCATCGTCAGAGGTGATTCGCAGCTTGTTGTCAAGCAGGTGAACAAAGATTATTAGAGCCCGTTGATGGAAGCTTACGTAGATGAAGTGAGAAAGTTGGAGGAGTGCTTTGACGGTCTGCAAACAGAGCACGTTCCTCGTGCGGAAAACATCATTGCTGATGGCCTGTCAAAGTGCGCTGCCCTTAAGTTTCCTATGGAACCAGGAACTTTCATGCTCCGATTGACTCAACCATCCGTAACACCATCGATGGGACAAGAAAAAAAGGAGGAAGCTGAGTTCTGGCAAGTATTTTCCGGCAGAGCTCCCAGAGGCCTCCGGCAAATAAGTTGCCGGGAACGACACCAAGCTTGCCGGTGAGCGACAGGCTCCGGCAGGGCCTCAAGCCCTTGCCGTAGAGACAAACGCTCTCGCCGGGCTCGCCGGGGAGCAACAGGCTCCGGCAGGGCCTCGGGCCTTTGCTGTAGAGACAAATGCTCCCATGGCAGAGGACATGCCTTTGGTCCTTGTTGTCGAGCCCCAGGCTCTAGCATGGGCACAACACATTGTTCAGTTCCTCCAAACAGGAGAACTTCCCGAAGAACAGGAAGAAGCGGAGAAAGTAGCCCGTCGGTCTAATATGTACCGGTTTGTGGACAATGTCCTGTACAGAAAGAGACCGAACGGTGTGAAATTGAAGTGCATTCCTCGGGAGGATGGACTGGAGCTGTTGGCGGAGATACATGGAGGCATATGTGGTTCCCACATAGGATCAAGAGCTCTTGTTGGTAAGGCATTCCGGCAAGGTTTCTTTTGGCCCACTGCTTTCCAGGATGCAACTGCACTAGTAACCAAGTGTGAAGCGTGCCAGTTCCATTCAAAGAAATTGCATCAACCGGCTCAAGCTCTTCAGACAATCCCTCTTTCCTGGCCATTTTCGGTCTGGGGGCTCGACATATTGGGCCCTTTTCCCCATGCCACCGAGGGCTTTGAATACTTGTATGTCGCAATCGACAAGTTCACAAAGTGGCCGGAATTGGAAGCAGTGAGAAAGGTGACAGCACAATCAGCCGTCAAGTTCTTCAAAGGACTAGTTTGCCGTTTTGGTGTACCAAACAGGATCATCACTGACAACGGCACACAGTTCACAAGCCACACCTTCATGCAGTACGTGCAAGACCTTGGCGGCAAGATCTGTTTTGCTTCTGTTGCTCATACAAGGAGCAACGGCCAGACGGAAAGGGCAAATGCTGAAGTGTTGCGAGGCCTTAAGACAAGAACTTTCGACAAGCTGCGCAAGTGCGGAAGACGCTGGATTGATGAGTTGCCGGCAGTTCTTTGGTCAATCAGAATGACACCAAATCGAGCCACCGGCCAGACACCCTTCTCCCTAGTATACGGGGCGGAAGCAGTTCTCCCCACGGAACTCACATACGGGTCACGTCGAGTGCTCGCCTATGATGAGCTTGAGCAAGAGCAGTTGCAGCAAGATGACGTTACGCTCCTTGAGGAAGATTGTCTTCAGGCTGCTATGCGAGCTGCACGCTACCAGCAAGCCTTGCGCCGCTACCATAGCCGCAAGGTTCATGCCCGAAGTCTTGAGGAAGGTGACCTTGTTCTTCGGCGCGTTCAGTCGGCCAAGAATTCCAACAAGTTGATGCCGAAGTGGGAAGGCCCTTATCGGGTAGTACGAGTCACCAGGCCTGGCGCAGTCCGCCTGGAGACCGAAGACGGACTTCTAGTGAGTAATTCCTGGAATATCGAACATCTTCGTAAGTTCTATCCATAAGGCGCGGTTGCCGGGTCTCCCGGCAACCATCTTTTGTACAAGTTTTGCCGGCAAGGCATATGATCCTTTGTACAAAGCCAGGCGCAGACCCTGTGCATAGTTGAATAAGATTAAGTGTTTTACAATTCTTGTCGATTTTCATGTTTATCTATATGCATGCTTATCTGAGATATTGTATTACACTTGCTTCCGGTAAGCATTAACGAACCGCCAAGGTTCCATATCTCTATTTTCTTTTTTTTTTCAAAGGACAGAAGTTTCCCTCGCATGCAAGTTTGCCGGGGGGAATGATGGTATGGATACCGAAAGGCGACGTTCAAGGTTGACATCTTGCCGGGAGGAGTACAGCAACAAAAAGCTAAGTTGCAGAAACTTTAAACAAATTTTTGTTTTGTAAAGTTATTCTCCTTGAACGATTTCGGCCTATGTATGGGAAACCTGCACGCGAAGGAACCTTGTCATGATCGGTTGCGCCCTTATTCTGTTTCGAGTCCGCTCGACAGTTTAAGTGGCTGCACTGAAAACGTCAAGGTTTCTTGCCGGTAGCGGCTCCTCCAGCAGGCTGCTAAAGTCGCGCACCTAGCGCTCGCGGCAAGGGTGCGCGCGCCGGCAAGTTCCCAATAAGTGTAGGGTTTTCTCCATACAGAAAGAAATCAGACAAGGGAAATAGCATACATTCATCCAGAGCATAGCAAGTTATATTACATTAATAGCTGCCGCGATTCTAACATAAGACAAAATTGTCTTTGGCATGGAATGGTGGCGACAAAAAGAAGTGAACCAGCTAGTCCCTGCGCTGGCCTTCGACCCTCTTGACTTGGTTCACCTTGTCGACAATGGGTGCGACAAGTTCTTCGAGTGCCTTGAGGTCCACATCCTTCGGCAAGCGGTCAAGAACGTTGGAGAGGTTGATGTGCAGGGTTCTTGTGCACCACTTTGATGAGCACCTTGCGGAGGACGGCCTGGCAGAGTTTGCGGGATTCGTTGGCCAGATGGGTTGCTCGATCAGAGTGGAGTACCTTGAGCGCATCGATCATGCCCTCGAAGAACAAGGTCACCTTGGCGCTCGGAGACACTCTTTCATCAGAAGAATACCTGAAGTTCTGTAGGCCCATGGAGGATAGTTCTGCTGCAAGCCTTTCTGCAACATCGACAAGGCATTCAGTCCAGATCTTGACGCCTTTCTCGAAGTCATTATAGGTGGCAGTAGCACTCTTGAGCAGTTCCTTCTCATTCCGGAGATCTTTGATCAAGACCTTCTCACGAGCCTTGCTGTTCTCAACAGTCTCCCCCAGCGTGGACAGCTTCAGCTTTAGATCGGCGATAGAGTCATTGGCTAAGGAGAGCAGCTTGGCCTTGTCGGATATGGCAACTTGTATCTCCGCCAAGCTGTAGAGAGTCTTCTCTCTTTCGGCTTCGAGCGTCGAGATCTTCTTGCCGTGATCCTCAAGGTCAGCCTCCAGCCTCTTCACCTTATCGTCCAGCTCGTTCTTGGCAGCCTCTGCAGCTTCGACAGCATTGACGGCTTCCTTCAGCTTGCCGGCGTGGTCTGCGGCCAGAGCTTCGAGTGCTTCCTTGTGCTTCTGCTCCAGCTCTTGGGTCCGCTGCGCGACAAGCCTTTCAATCTCTTCATCCTTGCCGCGAAGCTTGTCGGCAAGTGCCTTCTCGCGAGCGGCGAGTTCCTCCTCATGAGCGTCGAGCCCGACGCGGCGCTCTGTTAGGTGAGCTTCCTCTGCAGCGGCCTGTTGAGCGGCCTCCTCTTGTGCCTTCTCAACATCAGACTGCTTCATGAGGAGCTTGTTCCAGCTTTGATTCAGCTGCTCTTGACTCGCCTTCAGCTCCTGAAAAGCTTCGGCGTACCAGACCTGCGTTTCTTCGACGCGCTTCTGGAAATCTACCTCCGCTGCTTTGACAACTGCTGCCCTGGCATCCAGCTTCTCTTTTCGGGCTCGGTGAAGCGCTTGGAGCTTCTGAAAGTTGTTGCTCATAGCCTGGAGGAGCTTTTCTTCTTCGGATTTGCTGCTGCTGGTGCATGGTTCGTCGACAATCTTGAGCCCAGCAACAGCGATGATGTCTTCGTCAAAAATTTCCCCTTCAGTTGGCACCCCAATGCTTGCCGTTCCTGGTATGCTGACGAACAGGTTGTCGCCGACCTTGAGGTATTTGCTCGACGGAGGGGCGCCGGATGTTGACGGTTGGTCCTCGACACTCGCCTCACCGGCGGCTGGGGGCTCTGTGACCGGTGTAGCGCCAGGCGCTCCTGCGGCAGGAATGCCGTCAGTACGGTCACCGGTCTCCTTGCCGGCCCTCTCAGTAGACTCCTCAGTGGCCTTTTCCTGTGCGGCCTTGGCGGCAGCATCCTTGGCGGCCTCGGTGGCAGCATCTTTGGCCGCCTTGTCAGCGGCAACTCTGTCGACCTCAGCGGCAGCATCCCTGGCGGTCTCCTCGATAACAGCATCAACATCCATGTGTTCCGTCGAGGGAAGATCTAAAGGCCAAGAAACAAACAAGATAAGGCTGAGGTGGAAGTTCAAGAAGACAAAAAGAAAGACAGAATGATAAGTATTCAGAGGCAAACAGTTTACCTGTGTCGAGCTGTTGAGAGGTGGCTTCTCCTTTCCCGGCAACACCAGTTGCCGAAGTTGGACCACCAAAGCCCACGCTTGCCGGCTCCTCTTCAACAAGAGTGGGCTCGCCAGCGGAAGCCCTTGCCAAAGATCCGTCTCTGGGCAACGTGGTTGACGGGGGCGGCACATTAGGGATGGCTTATGATGATGCTCCTTGTTGCCGCTCCTCTTCTACAAGCCCGGTGATGTCAGCAGTGAAGATACACACCCCGACACTTGCCAGCGGAAAGTGAGTAGTGGACTCACGCTAGGGGCTGCATCGGGGGCTGCGTCGTGGGCTAGGCTCCGGGCTGATAGTGATCGGCTCTGGCGCACCTGTGGTGCTTGCCGGCGGCTCATCGCCCGTTGAAGTCTTCGCCTTCTTCGCCATCCTTTGCGCCAATGTTTCCGTATCTCTTCGGGGACAGGCCAAAGCAAGACAAATTAGTCAAGTAAAACCGGAAATTCAGAAGATAAAGGATGTGACAGGACCCTTACTCTTCCTCTTCCGAACTGAAGGCAGAGAGGTCGAAGTCGACTTCCGCCACGGTGTCCGTGTGAGGAGGTGAAGGAGTGGTCCTGGGTCGTTTAGCTGCGGCAGAAGAGGAAGGTTGGTGGGCTGGGGCACCTGAGGTGGCTTTCCGAAGAATGCGCTTCTTCTTCTCGGGAGCTGGGGGCTCCTCGTGCAGCTGATCCTCGGCTGTATCTTCGGCAGAAGGGCCCCCGGTAGCTGTGCCACTCTGCTCTCCGGCAACCTCGCCCTGCCCGGCAGGTTTTCCCTCAGACATCACCTCTTCTTCAGTGGCGTCCCCTTCCATGAAGCCAGCGCTGTTGGCCTCCGCGGCAAGATTCGCCTCTTCCGCCCTGCTGGCGATGTACGCCACTTCTTCCTCAGTGGTGGGGCGGATGAGGTTCGCTTCTTCCCGGATGGTCCTCTCTGACAAGTTGTCAAAGAATTCTTGTGCCTGCTCTGCGGATGGCTCTTCCCAAGTTCCGTCAAGGCCGTGAGCATTACACACTGGCATCATGGCGATGATTGAGGCCAAGGCGGAGTTGTTGCACAGAGGAATTACGCCAGCCGGCAACTTGTATCTCGCGTCAGATCTGAACAGTTTTTGGCAGAGAGCTGTGTGCTGCATGACCGTCAAGCTATTATTCAGACCAGGGCACAGCCGCATGATATCTGCCGCATTCCGGAACTCCCAGGCTGGTCTCCCTTTGTTCTGCAGAGGGGCGATGCGCCGGCGAAGGAAATCAGCGCCAATCATCTCTATTGTGAGCCCGACAACTTTGAGGTGGTGAATCCTGGTAATTGCGATTGTGAGCTTCTCATCTTGAGGATCGAGGGCGCTCCAGTCATTACCACGCGCCATTTTTGTTTGTCGAGGCAAACAGAAGGGTTGAGGGTCTGTCTCCTGAATCCAGCACCACTTGGCCCGCCATTCTCCCCACTTCTCGCGGTAGACCCCGTCTGGGTATATCTCTTTGTTCCATGTCCTTGGAATCCAAGTGATAGAACCAGAAAGGGCCTCTCCCTTTTGAATATGGGGAATGAAATAGTGGCGGAAGAGGGCTGTGTTGGGGACTACTCCGGCAAAGTTTTCACAAAGATGGGCAAAGACCGACATGCATGTCACAGCATTCGGCGTAAAATCCAAGAGATGGAAGCTGTATGTGTACATGATGTCGATGAAGAAATTAGAAAACGAGGGACAGAGCCCGCAATAAAAGTAGTCGACAAAGAAGGGGAATTTATCTGGGCCACCCTTGGAGGAACCTGGGCTCACGCGAGTAGCAGGATGAGCCTTCGTCTCCCTCGCCCACATGCACTGGTACCGGTCCCTCAGGGCGCTCGCATCGAGCGCCAGAGTGAAGACGGCATGCTTCCTCCGCATCTTCACCAGTTCGCTCTCCGGGACGACGGCTTTCACATCCTTGCCCTTGCTCGCCTTGGGCGACATGGCGGCTGTGGGGGTAGACGCCGAGGACGGTGAAGGTGTGGAGGCGGCATATGAATGGGAGAGGCTCTATTTCGGGCTCGAGGAAGGAGACGACGGCGGTTTCCAGATTGGAAAGGACAGGAGGTAAATGAGCAAGCGCCTCTGTGGATTCCTTTTTATGGGGAAGGCGCGAGGCTGCCTATTTACTAGTCAATATGAAAACACCTTTGCGAGCGCGCTGCTATTTCGGCCGCTCCGCGCACGTATCCCACGTCCCGCATTCAACGTGCGTCGTGGGGGGGGGGGGGGGGGGGGCGCAGTAAGCAGAATAATTACAACAGCTAACTCCTGCCACGCGTGCCTGTCAGGACCGGTTTTCCAATAAAACATTTATTCAAAAATCGCCCCTTCTGTTAGACCAGTACAGAAAATCCTTCTTACTGGTAGACAAATCCTTGATACAGAAATCCAGTAGTACTTAATATTATACAGGGTTGAGCTGAGGCTGCTCAACAATTTATTACAAGCACGCCAATATCACACATAAAGGCGGATATGTCACAAAGGATATGTTGGCATAACTACTGACTCACAATAAAAGGTGGGGGGGGGGGAGATGTCACAGTGGAGTGGGTGACATGTCTCTAATATCTTACAACTCATCAAGCGTCGGAGTGAGGCTCGATGATTTCATTTGGGTAGCGGAAGCATATATAATACAAGTGGCAAACTCCAGAATCGCAAGGGACTGACTGTGACTCCTCTAGGCATCGGACTCGCTATCGTACTCTTCATCCATAAGATCGCCTTCTTCAACATCTGGCCAAATCAACAAGCCAGGTGAGTACTTTGAATGTACTCGCAAGACAGTTTGGACAAAAGATATAACAAATGCAAACATGATGCACAAGAGCAGAAAAGTAATACACACAAGGGCATTAAATCTGCGCAGCAAGATAAATAAAAAGGAAGTCGGGTGGTAGTCCTCTCGAAATCCCAATAAAATAGAAGAAGACCGATCGGGTGTCTGAAGCGACGCCTCGAAAGGTAAAAATAAATTAACATGCCTCAGTCGGGCGTCGGGGCGACACCACATAAAGGGCTTATACTGGAAAGTAAATAACAGTACGTGCCACAGTCGGACGTCTGATGCGACATCGCATAAAGGGCTTATAATGAAAGTAAACAACAAGAATGCCACAGTCGGACGTCTGAGTGACATCGCATAAAGGGCTTATATCGCAAGTAAATAACAAGAATGCCACAATCGGACGTCTGAGCGACATCACATAAAGGGCTTATATCGAAAGTAAATAACAAGAATGCCACAGTCGGACGTCTGAGCGACATCACATAAAGGGCTTATATCGAAAGTAAATAACAAGAATGCCACAGTCGGACGTCTGAGCGACATCACATAAAGGGCTTATATTGAAAGTAAATAACAAGAATGCCACAGTCGGACGTCTGAGCGACATCACATAAAGGGCTTATATTTCATCATTCGAATTCGAGTAGTCCAGGAGGTAGCACCATCCCAAGGAATACTCGGTGCATAATAATATACAGGTTAGTCCATCCACAGGAATAATACTCAGCCAAGTTTACTTCTGTCATTTAACATATTAGTTCTCCAGAGACTGACACTGAGACCGACACTTGACCTGTCAACCAACGTCCTTGACCGAGGACACGGCTACTCGAATAGTTTTGACTCTGCAGAGGTTGTACTCTTCACCCACAGCCAACGGATTTCAGTAGTCACAAAGGACTAGTTCCGTCTACGGTATTTGAGAAGGAAACACACGTAACCAGTACACACCCATTTCACATCCCGATGCCAGGTATCACCCTAGGCAACGTTCAAGAAAAACTTTAAGACGGGGAGGCCAACACCTCGAATAGCATGGGATCAAATTTATATCGCGCGCTCTAAGGGGTGCCCCCCTCTCGGTCCCAACCGGAAACACCGATGCCCCCTGACCGGATGACGGGCTTTAATCCAGGGCCATGGAACCCTCATCATGGCCCCTCTATTTGGTGTGTACATGGAAAGGGGTTTGCAACTTACTTCACCGTATTCCTAGCAGAAAACATGTGGGAGCACGAAAAGAAGGCAAACGGGGACAAGACTCGATCTATGTCAACACTGGAGTTAAACAATTTCTTAGATAATACCGGCATGCTCCAACAATACCAGCATACAACCTATCATGTCCCACATGACTAGTTTGTCCAATATTCCATGATCACATCAAGTTTGTAGCTTACTTGCAACTTATCAAGCATGAAATATAACATTCATCAAATGCTTATATAAACATGCCATGAGAACAACCACTCAAGGAAACATGAAAAACACTCATCATATCAAAGGTTCAAACATGCTTGCCTGGATCGGAGTAGTCGGAGTCTAGCTCGGCGAAGTTGACGGCACCGTCTCCTCCTGCGGTATCTACGTTATACAAATATTCGAATACTAACGTAAATACCGTGTGTGCATAAAAGTTGTTCCAAATATTTTTCAAATAAATATGATAAAAAACTAGACAGAAAAACTAAGATGACAGAAAAAGAATCATCTCAAAATAATCTTTTGTTTAAAAGTTTTAAAGGCTTTAGTCCAGGGACTAATCTGTTATAAACAGAAAACTTTCCAGGGGGTAGTCTGAATAAACAGAAAACGCTTCGGATAAAATACGCCAACCAGAAGGGAAAACGTACTCCGCCCGAAGGCGTCTTTGGAAAACGGTTCGAAGAAGAAGAGGAGAGGCTGACGAGGGGGTCCCTCATGTCAGGTTTAAAAACAGAGCTCGCCGGTGCCAGAAGCAAACGGTGGACGCCGGCGACGATCGACGGCGATCTAGAGGAGAGCTAGGGGATGGTTGCACTCACGGGACTATTCCGCGTCGGTGGGTGGTGGAAGGAGGCGTCGAAGAGCACCACGGCGATGGCCACTTCCTCTCCGGCGGACGGCGGCATCGGGCGATGATGGATCTCACCGAGGAGAGCTGCAGACGCCAAATTGAAGCGCGGGTCAGGGGAGTGGGTGCACTAGGAGGCTGCTGACCAAATTTGAGCTGCGGGGGCACGCTCACCAGAGGGAATTTAGCCGGAGCCCGAAGCGGATCGGGGCGGCCGGAGGCGAGGAAGAAGACCCTCCCGAGGCCCTCTGATGAGCGTGGCGTGGCTTTGAGGAGAGGAGGAGAGGTGCTGAGCTGCGGGATGGCTCGGGGCCTCCTATTTATAGGCGGGCGAGGGGTGTGCCGCAAGCAAAATATCTCCGACGAGAAATTACGGCGAGGTGGTGATCGAACGGAAGGTTACGGAGACTGGGCATCTTCGGATTGGTCCAGCGGTTCCATTTTTGGCCTAAGCTCGATCAATGATGGCCTACCGCCATGGCCTCGACGGAACGGCCTCACGGGCGCGCACCGGCTGCAGAGGGCGCGCTCTCTGGCTCCAGGCCACGGCGACGGTTCTGCAGCGCGCACAGAGAGGAGGACGGCCACACGGAGGTTCCTGGTGGTGAGGGCGGTGCTGGACGGCGTCGTTCCTCGCTGAGCTTCTCTGGTGACCGCAGCGGGCGTCGCTGCCGCCGCTCACGGGGGCGATGCACCCCTGCCAGCTCACCACCGATGCTCGCAACCGTCCAGACGACCGTGCGGCGCGATGGATAAGAAGGAGGAACAGGGAGCATGGCGCCTATGCAGCTACTGGCGAGATTGACGCCGGAGTCTGAAGAAAACGACACTGTCTCTGAAGCTTAACACTGAAACTTTGAATTTGACTGAAACAGTGCACGCCAGCTGCTCGAAGAAATGATTGACGCACGTGGAATTTTTTTCTAGAGCTGAAACTTGGAGGGGTGGCCTCTTGAAGCATCCAGAGGCTCCCTAAATTTTCTCAGAATTTTTGGAAAGGTGGAAGAATGAATTTCACCAAAAACAGCAAATCTGGTCCAAATTTGCAGTAAACAAATTTTGAAATTATTGAACTGTGGACCAGGAGATCTTTGGTGATATAAGTTGAGGGTACTAAAGAGAAGCTAGGATAATTTTCCTGGGGTCAAAGCTCAAAGGAATCTAGCACTTCCTTTGTAAATCTCAAGGGTCTAAATAAATGACAGAAAATGATTTGATGAAGAAATAGATAGAAATAAAATTTAAAAGAGGTTGAGACTTGCTGGAATTGGATGCTTGGCTTGACCCAAAGTAGGGAGGAGGGTTTAAGAAGAAAATTAGAATTGAAGGTTATGGCAAGAGAGTAGCATAGGAATATTTTTGAATAGGAAAGGATAAATCCAATTTCATAGAAATTCCTTTTAATAAAAGAAATAGCAAAATCACCCAAGAATATTTGTGTTGAACCAACACATGTTGAAAAACCCTCAAGATCAGAATTCAAGATTGAAAAAGGTTTCAATAAAGATCTGTCATTAAAAGTTTTGAGAAGGAGAGTCTTTTTAGAAAAAATTAAATAACCTCCTTCAAATCAAATAAAGAATTTGGTAAAAACCCAATTAAAATTTTGGGGTGTAACAACACCTACCCCCTTAGGAAAAATCTCGTCCCCGAGATTTTAGCTGATCCTCAAATAGGTGTGGGTGCTCTGCCCGAAGAAAATCCTCTCGTTCCCATGTTGCCTCATCCTCGGTGTGATTGCTCCACTGAACCTTGAAAAACTTGATTGTATTCTGACGGGTTCTTCTTTCAGATTCCTCCAATATTTTTATTGGACGTTCCCTGTATGTGAGGTCTGGTTGAACGTCAATGCTCTCATGAGATACATGCTTCTCCGGGTTGCTCACACATTTCCTTAATTGTGAGATGTGGAAAATGTCATGAACGTCTGACAGTTCTTCGGGTAGGTCTAGCTGGTAAGCCACTGTGCCTCTTCGTGCAATCACACAGAAGGGTCCAATAAATCGTGGTGCCACCTTTCCCTTGACTTTGAATCTTTGCAGGCCCCTCATTGGGGATACTCGTAGGTACACATATTCACCTGGTTCAAAACTGACTTCACGGTGTTTTTGATCATAATAACTCTTTTGTCGGCTCTGGGCTGCTTGAGTCGGTCCCTGATTAGTTTGACTTTTTCCTCAGCTTCCTTGAGCATGTCTGGGCCGAAAATACGGATGTCTCCTGTCTCTGACCAATTTAGTGGAGTACGGCATCTTCGCCCATACAAGGCTTCAAAAGGTGCCATTTGTAGACTGGCTTGGTAACTGTTGTTGTATGCGAACTCAGCGTATGGCAAGCTTTCTTCCCAACTGGTTCCATAGGTGAGAACACATGCTCTTAGCATGTCCTCTAGAATTTGGTTCACACGTTCAGTCTGTCCTCCCGTCTAGGGGTGGTACGCTGTACTGAATACTAGTTGAGTTCCCAGAGCTTGTTGTAGGTGATCCCAAAATCTGGAGACAAACTGAGTGCCCCTGTCGGATATTATAGTCTTTGGAACTCCATGCAAACAGACAATACGGGCAAGATAAAGTCTGGCAAGCTTCTGTGTGGTGTGGGTTGTCTTCACTGGAATAAAATGTGCCACTTTGGTTAGCCTGTCGGTGATGACCCATATGGCATCATTTCCGTGTCGTGACTGAGGTAGTCCGACAATAAAATCCATTCCAATTTCATCCCATTTCCATTCAGGTATTTTGTTTGGCTGTAATAGTCCTGCTGGTTTTTGGTGCTCGGCTTTAATGCGCTGACATGAATCACAACATGCAATGAATGTGGCTATATCCCTTTTCATACCGTGCCACCAAAATCTTTCCTGAATGTCCTTGTACATTTTGGTTCCTCCTGGGTGGATTGAATATGGAGCGGTGTGGGCTTTGGTCAAAATTTGTTGTTTGAGGCCCTCTATATTTGGTACGCATAGCCTGTCTTCGTACCATAATATTCCCTTGTCATCTACGATAAATTTTGAGGCCTTGCCCATACTCACTTTTCTTCTTATGCCTTCGATGCTGGGGTGTCCGTGTTGAGCTTCTTTAATTTGTTCCATTTAGGTTGGCTATATTTCCAAATTTGCCACAGTGCCTTCTGTGACTAAAACCATGTTGAGTTTTGCAAATTCACGCTGAAATTCAGGTCTTAAATTTTGTAGACTGCCGCTGTTCGAGCTTGGGTTTCGGCTGAGAGCATCTGCCACGACATTCGCCTTGCCTGGATGGTAGTGAATACCAACATCATAATCCTTCACTAATTCCAACCAGCGTCGTTGACGTAAATTGAGTTCTGGCTGTGTGAAAATATATTTGAGACTTTTATGGTCCGTATATATTTCACAACGATTCCCAAGCAAAAAGTGTCTCCATTCTTTGAGTGCATGAATAACAGCTGCCAATTCCAAGTCATGAGTAGGATAATTTTCTTCATGCCGAAGTAGTTGCCTGGAAGCATAGGCGACCACTTTGCCTTCTTGCATTAGTACGCATCCGAGGCCTTTCCTGGACGCGTCGCAATATACTTCAAAGTTTTTGTGTATGTCTGGCACGACTAATACTGGTGCTGTTGTTAATCTCTTCTTCAGTTCTTGGAAACTTTTCTCGCAAGCTTCAGTCCACACAAATTTCTTATCCTTCTTGAGTAGCTGTGTCATAGGTTTTGCTATGGTGGAAAATCCCTTAATAAATCTTCTATAATATCCAACCATTCCCAGGAAACTTTGTATATCTGTTACGTTGTCTGGTTGTTTCCACTCAAGTACAACCTTGGCTTTTTCTGGGTCCACGGCAACACCTTCTTGGGTTAAAACGTGGCCTAGAAAACCAACTTGTTTTAACAAGAATTCACATTTGCTGAATTTTGCGTACAGTTGATGTTTCCTTAACTCTCCCAGTACAATTCTGAGATGTTCATCATGTTCTTCTGGTGTCTTGGAATATACTAAAATATCATCAATGAATACCACAACAAATTTGTCCATAAATTTCATAAACACTTTGTTCATGAGGTGGACAAAATATGCGGGGGCATTTGTCAAACCAAACGGCATTACTGTAAATTCATATAACCCGTATCTGGAGGTGAATGCCGTCTTAGGAATATCTTCTGTCCGCACTTTTAATTGATGATACCCTGACCTCAAATCAATTTTTGAGAAAACCTTGGCTTGTGCAAGCTGGTCAAATAAATCATTTATCCGTGGCATCGGATATTTGTTTTTGATGGTGACCATGTTGAGAGCCCGATAGTCTATACATAATCTCAGTGTCCCATCTCTTTTCTTGGCAAATAATACTGGTGAACCCCATGGTGACGAGCTAGGTCTGATATAACCTTTTTCTAGTAATTGTTTTATTTGCTTCTTCAATTCCATCAGCTCGGATGGTGCCATACTGTATGGTTTCTTGTAGATGGGTTTGGTGCCAGGTGCTAGTTCAATGATGAACTCTATCTCCCGGTCTGGTGGCATGCCTGGTAGCTCTTCGGGAAATACATCAGGAAATTCACACACCACTGGAACTTTATTAAAATCTGAAATATCCACCATGTTTAATCTTGGTCGAAGTGATATTGGTCTTCCTTGAGCTGCAATTCTTATTGTCTTCCCGTGATGATGAGTGAGAATCACAGTCCGATTGTAGCAATCAATAAAACCCTTATTGGTTGTTAGCCAATCCATTCCAAGAATAACATCCAGTCCCTTGTTTTCTAGTACGATGAGGTTTGCCCAAAACTTTAATCCTTCAATCTCAATAACCACACCTTGGCAGTAACTTTGAGTGATTTGCTTAATCCCGGGGGACTTGATAGTCATTGAATTTTCCAAGGGAAAATCGGAAAATTTTGTTGCAAAGCAAATTTCTTGGAAATGAACGAGTGAGAGGCTCCAGAATCAAACAAAACCGTGGCAGGTATTGTATTGACAAGGAACGTACCGAGTATGATGTCTGGAGCATTCTGTGATTCATCCTTGGTCACATGGTTCACGTGACCCATCCTGTGATTGTTATTGGGGTTGAAGTTGTTGCACTTGGGAGCTGAATTATTTCCATTGTTGTTCAGCTTGGGAGCCGAGTTTCTTGGCTTTGGGCACTGCTTGGCATAGTGTCCTTCCTCTCCACAGGCGAAGCAGGTAATGCCTGGGCGGTACGTAAATTCCTTGTCCCTTGCATGAAATTTTTTATTTGGGCGTGGAACATTGGTTGAGGATTTGTTCGCCCCATTTCTCTGGAAATCATTCTTGTTCTTGTTGTTGCGAGAATGAGCAGTCTTGTCCCTTTTGCGCTTGCGAATGTCATCCAAGCTGCGGCGCTCATTTTCCAGTGTAATGGCCTTGTCCACAAGTGTCTTGAAATCTGGAAAGGTGTGAACGACCAGCTGACATTTTAGTGCTGGTGCAAGACCGTCCAGAAATTTTTCCATCTTTTTATTTTCAGTCATATTTTCTTCATTTGCATAGCGAGATAATTGAGTAAACTGACTATTGTACTCAGTCACTGTGATGCTTCTCTGCTTGAGGTCATCAAACTCTCTTTTCATGATCTTCATAACACTCCTGGGAATGTGCGACCCACGAAAATTTTCCTTAAATTCCTCCCAGGTGATGTTGTTCTCATTGGGGTGCATGTGTAGGAAATTTTCCCACCACGATGCAGCTGCTCCAGTGAGGTAATGAGGTGCATAAAGTACCTTCTCACGGTCCGAACATTGTGCAATAATTAATTTCCTCTCAATGTCTCGAAGCCAATCATCGGCCTCAAGAGGTTTATCAGTGTGAGAGAAAGTTGGGGGACGTGTCTTTTGTAACTCAGATAATTTGGAATGCTGCTGGTATGGTTCGCGGTGATTTCCCATATTGACAATATGATTCATCATGTCTTGATGCTGCTGCTGGCTTTGCTCATAAAGGCGGCATACTTGAGAAAATGCTGCTTCACTGTCTTGCTGACTTGACTGTCCCTGTGTGAAATTATTACCTGTCTGTGTACCATGATTTTCTTCCGGTGGACTTGGCATAGAACGAGTCCAGGGACGATGCATTTTCACTCTGGGGTAATTTTGCAAAGCACATGAGAAAAATCTGAGTGGCAAAATAAATAATTTTGCAAAGGCAGAAAATTAAATACTCCAAGATTTTTCAAGAGAATATTTGATTGCACATGGAGAAGGACCGCACAGTACATATCTTACAAGCAAGCCATAATTATACACTACATCACTCAGGATGTGCGTACACACTCCTGATATGTTATTTAGGCTAGTGCACTTCTCCAAATTCCTACATGATGCGCATTCAGACTACTTCACACCATGCCTATATACATATAAACATATCATACAAGCTGCTACAACACAACACTGCTCGGCGCACTCAGTCGGAGATGGTAAAAACTTCCCTTGGCCTGCCGAGGGTAAGTCCTAGAGGTGCTGGAGACTCAACCTCCTCCTCATGGATAGGCTCTAAGCGTGGAGTGCTGGGCTGTGGAGCTGGTGCGGGTGTGGCAGGTGGTGCAGCACTAACTGGGGTAGGGGCATTAACTTGGTCAAACTCCTCAGTGGTAGGCAAGCGGCGTGCGGTGGCTAAGATGGCAGGTGTATATGATGCTGCGAACGAGATGTATGACAGTGGTGGTGCTGTATGGAGTAGCTCCCTCCTATTGGCGACACAGCCCTGAACTGAGTCCATACGAGCAGCGACAAAGTTGTCCACGTAGTTGTCAAAAGCTGCCTCAAGAGCCTTGAGATATTCAACAAGCATCTCAATGGCTTCATCTCTCTCTCCCCTAGTGCAAGCAAATGCATAGTGACAAGTGTACGGCACGTGGCATGGGAGGTAGCGGTAGCGACGAGCCTTCATCGAAGGAAGAGCATCCCGGAGACGAGCAATTGCCTCGCGGGCAGCCATCTGCATAGCATGCCTCTCCGTAGGCATGGCCCTCCCAACGAATCGGAAGTGGCGTGATTCAGAACGCCCTCCCTTGAACTGCACCGTGGCCTGGTGCATAGACACGCTGTCGCTGAGCTTGTGCTGGTAGAGTGTGAACTCCGGACGAGTCGATGGCCCGATCGCGATCTTGGCGATGGAGGCGAGGAGCTTGATAAACCCCTCGGGTACATTGGCGAACACCTGTGACTCACAGTCGCCGCCAGCCATCTACAAAAGTAGACAAAAATTCCAGATAGTCAAATCATAAATTTATGATGACTAACAGAAAAATTGCTACAATTTGTATAGTGCTAAAATAACACTCTTACGGTAATTACCGATTAGCCATCGCACCTAGTGGCTTCCTATAGTCAGCCTGGCTCTGGTACCAAGGTTGTCAGGACCGGTTTTCCAATAAAACATTTATTCAAAAATCGCCCCTTCTGTCAGACCAGTACAGAAAATCCTTCTTACTGGTAGACAAATCCTTGATACAGAAATCCAGTAGTACTTAATATTATACAGGGTTGAGCTGAGGCTGCTCAACAATTTATTACAAGCACGCCAATATCACACATAAAGGCGGATATGTCACAAAGGATATGTTGGCATAACTACTGACTCGCAATAAAAGGTGGGGGGGGGGGGGGAGATGTCACAGTGGAGTGGGTGACATGTCTCTAATATCTTACAACTCATCAAGCGTCGGAGTGAGGCTCGATGATTTCATTTGGGTAGCGGAAGCATATATAATACAAGTGGCAAACTCCAGAATCGCAAGGGACTGACTGTGACTCCTCTAGGCGTCGGACTCGCTATCGTACTCTTCATCCATAAGATCGCCTTCTTCAACATCTGGCCAAATCAACAAGCCAGGTGAGTACTTTGAATGTACTCGCAAGACAGTTTGGACAAAAGATATAACAAATGCAAACATGATGCACAAGAGCAGAAAAGTAATACACACAAGGGCATTAAATCTGCGCAGCAAGATAAATAAAAAGGAAGTCGGGTGGTAGTCCTCTCGAAATGCCAATAAAATAGAAGAAGACCGATCGGGTGTCTGAAGCGACGCCTCGAAAGGTAAAAATAAATTAACATGCCTCAGTCGGGCGTCGGGGCGACACCACATAAAGGGCTTATACTGGAAAGTAAATATCAGTACGTGCCACAGTCGGACGTCGGATGCGACATCTCATAAAGGGCTTATAATGAAAGTAAACAACAAGAATGCCACAGTCGGACGTCTGAGCGACATCGCATAAAGGGCTTATATCGCAAGTAAATAACAAGAATGCCACAGTCGGACGTCTGAGCGACATCACATAAAGGGCTTATATCGAAAGTAAATAACAAGAATGCCACAGTCGGACGTCTGAGCGACATCACATAAAGGGCTTATATCGAAAGTAAATAACAAGAATGCCACAGTCGGACGTCTGAGCGACATCACATAAAGGGCTTATATCGAAAGTAAATAACAAGAATGCCACAGTCGGACGTCTGAGCGACATCACATAAAGGGCTTATATTTCATCATTCGAATTCGAGTAGTCCAGGAGGTAGCACCATCCCAAGGAATACTCGGTGCATAATAATATACAGGTTAGTCCATCCACAGGAATAATACTCAGCCAAGTTTACTTCTGTCATTTAACATATTAGTTCTCCAGAGACTGACACTGAGACCGACACTTGACCTGTCAACCAACGTCCTTGACCGAGGACACGGCTACTCGAATAGTTTTGACCCTGCAGAGGTTGTACTCTTCACCCACAGCCAACGGATTTCAGTAGTCACAAAGGACTAGTTCCGTCTACGGTATTTTAGAAGGAAACACACCTAACCAGTACACACCCATTTCACATCCCGATGCCAGGTATCACCCTAGGCAACGTTCAAGAAAAACTTTAAGACGGGGAGGCCAACACCTCGAATAGCATGGGATCAAATTTATATAGCGCGCTCTAAGGGGTGCCCCCCTCTCAGTCCCAACCGGAAACACCCATGCCCCCTGACCGGATGACGGGCTTTAATCCAGGGCCATGGAACCCTCATCATGGCCCCTCTATTTGGTGTGTACATGGAAAGGGGTTTGCAACTTACTTCAACGTATTCCTAGCAGAAAACATGTGGCAGCACGAAAAGAAGGCAAACGGGGACAAGACTTGATCTATGTCAACACTGGAGTTAAACAATTTCTTAGATAATACCGGCATGCTCCAACAATACCAGCATACAACCTATCATGTCCCACATGACTAGTTTGTTCAATATTCCATGATCACATCAAGTTTGTAGCTTACTTGCAACTTATCAAGCATGAAATATAACATTCATCAAATGCTTATATAAACATGCCATAAGAACAACCACTCAAGCAAACATGAAAAACACTCATCATATCAAAGGTTCAAACATGCTTGCCTGGATCGGAGTAGTCAGAGTCTAGCTCGGCGAAGTTGATGGCACCGTCTCCTCCTTCGGTATCTACGTTATACAAATATTCGAATACTAACGTAAATACCGTGCGTGCATAAAAGTTGTTCCAAATATTTTTCAAATAAATATGATAAAAAACTAGACAGAAAAACAAAGATGAAAGAAAAAGAATCATCTCAAAATAATCTTTTGTTTAAATGTTATAAAGTCTTTAGTCCAGGGACTAATCTGTTATAAACAGAAAACTTTCCAGGGGGTAGTCTGAATAAACAGAAAACGCTTCGGATAAAATACGCCAACCAGAAGGGAAAACGTACTCCGCCCGAAGGCGTCTTCGGAAAACGGTTCGAAGAAGAAGAGGAGAGGCTGACGAGGGGGTCCCTCATGTCAGGTTTAAAAACAGAGCTCGCCGGTGCCAGAAGCAAACGGTGGACGCCGGCGACGATCGACGGCGATCTAGAGGAGAGCAAGGGGATGGTTGCACTCACGGGACTATTCCGAGTTGGTGGGTGGTGGAAGGAGGCGTCGGAGAGCACCACGGCGGTGGCCACTTCCTCTCCGGCGGACGGCGGCATCGGGCGATGATGGATCTCACCGAGGAGAGCTGCAGACGCCAAATTGAAGTGCGGGTCAGGGGAGTGGGTGCACTAGGAGGCTGCTGACCAAATTTGAGCTGCGGGGGCACACTCACCAGAGGGAATTTAGCCGGAGCCTGAAGCGGATCGGGGCGGCCGGAGGCGAGGAAGAAGACCCTCCCGAGGCCCTCTGATGAGCGTGGCGTGGCTTTGAGGAGAGGAGGAGAGGTGCTGAGCTGCGGGATGGCTTGGGGCCTCCTATTTATAGGCGGGCGAGGGGTGTGCCGCAAGCAAAATATCTCCGGCGAGAAATTACGGCGAGGTGGTGATCGAACGGAAGGTTACGGAGACTGGGCATCTTCGGATTGGTCCAGCGGTTCCATTTTGGACTAAGCTCGATCAATGATGGCCTACCGCCATGGCCTCGACGGAACGGCCTCACGGGCGCGCACTTGCTGCAGAGGGCGCTCTCTCTGGCTCCAGGCCACGGTGATGGTTCTGCAGCGCGCACAGAGAGGAGGACGGCCACACGGAGGTTCCTGGTGGTGAGGGCGGTGCTGGACGGCGTCGTTCCTCGCTGAGCTTCTCTGGCGACCGCAGTGGGCATCGCTGCCGCCGCTCACGGGGGCGATGCACCCTTGCTAGCTCACCACCGATGCTCGCAACCGTCCAGACGACCGTGCGGCGCGATGGATAAGAAGGAGGAACAGGGAGCATGGTGCCAATGCAGCTACTGGCGAGATTGACGCCGGAGTCTGAAGAAAACGACACTGTCTCTGAAGCTTAACACTGAAACTCTGAATTTGACTGAAATAGTGCACGCCAGCTGATCGAAGAAATGATTGACGCACGTGGAATTTTTTTCTAGAGCTGAAACTTGGAGGGGTGGCCTCTTGAAGCATCCAGAGGCTCCCTAAATTTTCTCAGAATTTTTGGAAAGGTGGAAGAATGAATTTCACCAAAAACAGCAAATCTGGTCCAAATTTGCAGTAAACAAATTTTGAAATTATTGAACTGTGGACCAGGAGATCTTTGGTGATATAAGTTGAGGGTACTAAAGAGAAGCTAGGATAATTTTCCTGGGGTCAAAGCTCAAAGGAATCTAGCACTTCCTTTGTAAATCTCAAGGGTCTAAATAAATGACAGAAAATGATTTGATGAAGAAATAGATAGAAATAAAATTTAAAAGAGGTTGAGACTTGCTGGAATTGGATGCTTGGCTTGACCCAAAGTAGGGAGGAGGGTTTAAGAAGAAAATTAGAATTGAAGGTTATGGCAAGAGAGTAGCATAGGAATATTTTTGAATAGGAAAGGATAAATCCAATTTCATAGAAATTCCTTTTAATAAAAGAAATAGCTAAATCTCCCAAGAATATTTGTGTTGAACCAACACATGTTGAAAAACCCTCAAGATCAGAATTCAAGATTGAAAAAGGTTTCAATAAAGATCTGTCATTAAAAGTTTTGAGAAGGAGAGTCTTTTTAGAAAAAATTAAATAACCTCCTTCAAATCAAATAAAGAATTTGGTAAAAACCCAATTAAAATTTTGGGGTGTTACAGTGCCCGTGCACTGTTTGGGCCTAGCCCAACAACGCCTCGCACCTGTGTATGGCCTAGGCCCGGGGGCCCCTGTCGGTGTACTAAAGTTTGGGTCTTTTAGTACCCCATACTTGTGCATGGACGGTTGTAGCCACACCAGCGGCAAGGCCTGTCGGGGGACAGCTGAATGCAGGTGCAAGAATATCAAGAAAGCATTCAAGTCAATAGTCAGAAGGCAGAAGACCGAAGACTGGGATCCCGGCAAGATGCTTGCCGGGATGGCTTGCGGAGCCCCGGCAAGATTTGCACCCGGCAAGACCTCGCCACCCTGTCACCCTGTCACCGCTCCAGCGTAGCGACCAGCTTGTCATTTAGGGTTTGTCCTCCTAGATGCGTGTCATGGCACTAACGGCGGATGGGGTTAAGCGGTGCTGATGGGACAGGCCCTTTTTCCGTCCCCAAGAAAGTAAGGGACACCTAAACGGAGCATTTAATGCATTTGTCCTAAGTCGTTAGTATTAGGTATGATAATACTGTAGTAGCTTTACACCTCTCGTACTTCGCCACTGTTGGTGACCCCTTCGACGTATAAAAGGAGGCCCAAGGCATAGCTACAGAGAGGGGAGGATCTTCTGGCCCATTCTGCATGCGTAGCTGCTGCTCGAACGTACTGTTCATCACAAGCGCTCCTGGAGCTTGGGCTTAAACACATCCAATACAACCAAAGCAGGAGTAGGGTTTTACGCTTCTCAGCGGCCCGAACCTGGGTAAAAATCCCTCGTGTTGATCGTTGAATCTGCTCTTTGTGCAAACCTTTCTCCCTGCCGAACCGTAAAGGGATCCACGCGATCCCATAGGTGTCGTACGCCAACACCTTGTAATGTAATTTACTCACATAGCTATTAGTTTGTAATAGCATAGTTTCTTATGTAACACTTGGTGGTTGACACCATGTGTGGAGATGGAGATCACCACAAGGGCAACCATGCATGGAGATGGAGATCTCCAAGGGCATGTAGCGCTCGTGGAGATGGAGATCACCATGCGTTGATGAAAGGGGCTATACCATATCACACATATATAAACTGCATTCTAAAGTTTATCCCTTTTATGCGCCCTTCTTTTTCATGATAGATGTTATTAAGTAGGGTGATCCCTCAAAGAATGTCAAGTAAAATTGCCTCCCCAATTGCTGCAACATCACATGTTAAGTATTTTTAGTGGTGGGCCTATAAAATTAGGGTGCTGCTAATTCTCCTTAACGTGGTGTGTTTGTGTCAGACACTTACGAGTGAAGCATTGGTTAACTTGTCGTGGCTATCAAAATAGTTTTGGGCCTCGAGGCATAACAGTTGGCGTGGCATGAGATGTCCCCAACAAACAATAGTCGTATAGAGATACGATTAGCAAGTGTTGCTTACCGAGTGATCTAGTCTTCTGGCGGTGATGCAAAAGCTCACTAGTTGACATGTGGATCTTGGATCTTGAATCACTAAGAATCAACAGAGGGATGTTGATTTTAGTGGGAGTAATGTTCTTATTAAAATGTTTAATTTGAATTACACTTTATGCATACATGTCTTAGTGTTTTGCATATTTCTGTTGTAGATCAATGGCACCACCCGCTCAACCCAGTTTTTCGTTGAAATCAATCCTAGAAAAGGATAAACTGAATGGAACAAACTTTACCACCTGGTATAGAAATCTGAGAATTGTTCTCAGGCATGATAAAAAGGAACATGTTCTAGCGGAACCCGTTCCAGAGGAACCTACCGAGAATGCTAATGCCACGACCAGGAATGCCCACCAGAAACTCGTTGATGAGTCAAACGAGATCAGCTGTCTCATGCTGGCTTCTATGGAGCCCGATCTGCAGCAGCATTTTGAAAACATTGAGGCTTTTGATATGATCAAGAAGCTCAAGAGCATGTTTCAGATGCACGCAAGGACCGAAAGGTTCAACGTCTGGCGATCCTTGATGGATTGTAAGCTGAAAGAGGATGATCCACTGAGCCCGCATGTGATCAAGATGATCGGATACATGCAAGCTTTGGATCGATTAGGCTTCCCACTTGGGGACGAATTGTCCACGGATACAATTCTGGCTTCCCTTCCGACTAGCTGTGGGGCGTTCATCTCGAACTTCCATGTGCACGACATGGAAAAGAAGCTCACTGAATTGCATGGGATGCTAAAAGTGGCAGAGCAGGATATCAAGAAAGGCACGCATCAAGTGTTGATGGTGCAGAACACGGCAAAGTTCAAGAAGAGTTGGTCCAAGAAAAAGACTAAGGCAAAGGGCAAGGAGGCAACTCCTACTGTCGCCGCCGCGCCTAAGTCCGGACCAAACACGGGGACCGTTTGCTTTCACTGCAAGGAAACCGGTCATTGGAAGAGGAACTGCAGCAAGTGGCTTGCCCAGATAGGCAAGAAGACTAGAAGTGTGACTTCTTCTTTAGGTACACTTGTTGTATATGTTATAGAAATTTTTCTTGCTGATATTTCTAGTAGCTCTTGGGTATATGATACCGGATCGGTTGTTCACATATGCAACTCGATGCAGGGGCTAAGAAGGACTAGGAATGTTGCAAGAGGAGAAGTTGACATACGCGTCGGGAATAAAGCAAAAGTTGCTGCATTAGCCGTCGGCACCATGCAAGTTAATTTACCTTCAAGATTTGTAATAGAACTTGATAATTGTTATTATGTTCCTGCATTGAGTCGAAACATTATTTCGGCCTCATGTTTGATGAGGCAAGGTTATGAATTCAGTATTAAGGACAATGGTTGTTCTATTTACTTGAATGAAATGTTTTATGGCTTTGCGCTTATTAAGAATGGGTTATTTATATTAGATCTTGAAGGTGAATCGGTCTATAACATAAATGTCAAGAGGCATAAGCCTAATGAGATAAATCCGACTTATATCTGGCATTGTCGACTAGGACACATTAGTCAAAAGCGCATGAAGAAGCTCCATGATGATGGAATTCTGACTTCATTTGATTTTGAATCATTTGAGACATGTGAGTCCTGCCTACTCGGCAAGATGACTAAGACCCCTTTTGCAAAGTGTTGTGAGAGGGCGTCTGAGCTATTGGAACTTATACATAGTGATGTATGTGGACCAATGAGCACGACAGCTAGAGGTGGTTTCCAATACTTTGTGACTTTTACCGACGACTTTAGTAGATATGGATATGTCTACTTGATGAGGCACAAGTCAGAAACTTTTGAAAAGTTCAAGGAGTTTCAGAACGAAGTGGAAAATCAACTCGGCAAGACAATCAAGCTTCTACGATCTGATCGTGGCGGTGAGTATATGAGCCAGGAGTTTGATGATCATCTGAAGAACCGTGGAATAGTTCCACAACTCACTCCTCCAGGTACGCCACAGAGAAATGGTGTGTCGGAACGGAGGAATCGGACATTGTTAGACATGGTCCGATCGATGATGAGTCAGTCGGATTTACCCTTGTCATTTTGGGGATACGCTCTAGAAACCGCAGCTTTCACACTAAACAGGGTACCATCAAAGTCCGTAGATAAGACACAATATGAGATATGGACTGCAAAGAGTCATAGCTTGTCTTTTGTAAAGATTTGGGGTTGTGAAGCATATGTCAAGCGACTCTAGTCGGACAAGCTCACACCCAAGTCGGACAAGTGCATATTCGTGGGATATCCTAGGGAAACCTTGGGATATTACTTCTACAACCGTGAAGAGGGCAAAGTGTTTGTCGCTCGACATGGAGTTTTCCTTGAGAAAGAGTTTCTCAATCGGAAGGCTAGTGGGAGGTCGGTTCGACTCGAAGAAATTCGAGAGCCACACGGGGACGTACCGACAGGTGATTCAATCACGCCGGAGTTAGTCAGGGAACCCGTAGTGGAATCGGCGCCGGTTCCATGTAGGTCGGAAAGGTTGCGCAATATGCACGACTGCAATGTGTTGTTCTTGGAGAACAACGAACCGACCACATATGCGGAAGAGATGGTGAGCCCTGATTTCGAGTTATGACTTGAGGCCATGAGATCCGAATTAAAGTCCATGGATGACAATCAAGTTTGGAACTTGGTTGATCCGCCAGATGGCGTTCGAGCCATTGAGTGCAAATGGATCTTTAAGAAGAAAACTGATATGGATGGAAATGTTACAGTCCATAAGGCTCGACTTGTCGCTAAAGGTTATCGACAAGTTCAAGGAGTTGACTACAGTGAGGCTTATTCACCGGTAGCGATGCCTAAATCAATTCGGATCATTCTTGCTATAGCTGCATATTTCGACTATGAGATATGGCAGATGGATGTCAAAACGGCTTTCCTTAATGGAAATTTAACTGAGGACGTGTATATGACACAGCCCGAGGGTTTTGTCGATCCAAAGAATGCTAGCATGGTATGCAAGCTTCAGAGATCCATTTATGGATTGAGGCAAGAATCTCGGAATTGAAACATTCATTTTAATGAAGCGGTCAAAGAGTTTGGCTTCATCAAGAACGACTATGATTATTGTGTATTCAAGAAGGTCAGTGGGAGCTCAGTTGCATTTCTAATCCTGTTTGTGGATGACATATTGTTGATTGGAAATGATGTTCAAATGCTTGAATCTGTCAAGGACTCATTGAAAAATATTTTTTCGATGAAAGACTTGGGAGAAGCAGCTTATATTTTGGGAATCAAGATTTATAGAGATAGATCGAGAAGGCTTATTGGATTAAGCCAAAGTACGTATATAGACAAGGTGTTCAAGCGGTTCAACATGCAAGATGCCAAGAGAGGGTTCTTGCCCATGTCACATGGCATTAGTCTCAGCAAGACTCAGAGTCCTTCGACTCCTGATGAGCGAAGACGCATGGATGGGATTCCGTATGCTTCGGCTGTTGGGTCCATCATGTATGCTATGGTATGTACTCGTCCCGATGTTAGCTTTGCTCTAAGCGTAGTAGGCAGATACCAGGCTGATCCAGGTGAGAGTCACTAGACAGCGGTAAAGAATATCCTTAAATACTTGAGAAGAACAAAGGATATGTTCCTAGTTTATGGAGGTGTGGATGAGCTCATTGTAAAGAGTTACACTGATGCTAGTTTCCAAACCGATAGGGATGATAGTTGATCGCAATTTGGGTTTGTGTTCATTCTGAACGGAGGAGCAGTGAGCTGGAGGAGTGCCAAGCAAGATACGGTAGCTGATTCTACAACGGAGGCTGAGTACATTGCGGCTTCTGAAGCTGCAAAAGAAGGTGTTTGGGTGAAGAATTTTATTTCTGATCTTGGAGTGGTTCAGGACTCGTCCAATCCGTTGGACCTCTATTGTGGTAATAGTGGTGCTATTGCACAAGTCAAGGAACCACGGAACCATCATAAAACCCAACACATACTCAGGCGTTTTAACCTCATTCGCGACTAACGGGGATATTACCCCTGGGTATGCCAAGATAAGGGAGTTCAAGCCCCTTTCAGAAAAAAACTACACGGCTGGCTGGTCCACGACCGGCTGGCCCCCTGGCTGGCTGGCCCACGGCCGGCTGGTCCACGGCCGGGAGGCGAGTGGCCGGCTGGACCACGGCCGGGTGGACAGGAGCCGGCCGCCTGGCTCCCGGCCAGCCCGCAACCGGGCGCCCCGCGGCTGGCCCTCCCGTTGACCTCTGGACGGGCAGGCGCTTGTCTCTCCCTGCTGCGACCAAGTACGCCGATAGGACACGACCCCCACGATGGGCTTCGGCGTCGCTACAGCAGCCGCTGACGCGCGGGCACGCGTGGCTACAGTCCGGGCGGTCGTACCACTTGCCCTGGCCGATCGAGACCCGGCGGGGCAACAGTGCGGCCACGCCGGTGTCCACTCCGTCACCTGCCCTGGCGTGACTACAGCGCAGCCGGCCGTACCACTGACTTCGGCCGGCAGGCGCAAGACGACGCCACACGGGACGACCCGTGCCGCGGCAGGTGGGCACGAGCCAATAGGAGAGCCGGCTGGCGGGCCCCGGTCAGCGACGGACCACATGGCCGGTGGGCCCTTTGAGCGACAAGACGACCCCGCCGGTGGGGCCGCCGGCCAGCAAGAGGCTGCCGGCCGGGGGCCCCGTTCAGTACCTCATGTATATTGTAAGCCGGGGGGTTGGCCTATAAAACCCCCCGAGACCCCCCATGCATCGGGGAGGCATTCACCCCATCTTACACTCTCACTCCCACGTAGCAAGGAAAGAAGAGCCGACTGCTCCTTCTTCTTCCTCTAGACAAACAACTCAAGGAGCACCATTGTAACACCAAACACCCATCAACTAGACAAGCAGGACTAGGGGTGTTACCTCCCACGGAGGGCCCCGAACCTGGGTACATCATGTGTCCCTCACCGCTTGTGCCCAATCCCGCTCCCGCAGCCCGCCGGCGTCCTTCGGCCCCAACCACTCTCGATAAGCCACCCCATGGCATCTGTCGTGAGAAAACGACGACAGTTGGCGCCCACCGTGGGGCCGTCCGCGGCGCCGGCCGGAGTCACGCTCCGGGCGGGACCCTTCTCCACCTCCCCCGGCCGCCCCGCGTCCGGGCGGAACTGCACGCTCGTGGGGCTTGCTCCCGTGGGGCGGGACCCCATTCTCACCAGCCCTGCGGGCAACGCTGCCGGCCTCTCTAACGAGGGGCGCGGCGGCGACCCTCTGCTCGACGTCGCCGCCCTCACCGAGCGTGTCGGCAGGCTGAACCTCACCGACGAGCCAGCTGCCGATGAGTACCCTAGACAAGTGCTCGACTGCCTCGACCCGCCCTCATTTGTGGGCGCACTCGCCCCAGGCGATGCCAATGACTCCCGCGTCCGCGCGGGGGTAATGGTCACCGGCTCCTCCACGACTTCCGGCCGCGTCAGGGCGGAGGCGGAGGCGGCCGCCGCGGCCGCCCGCACCGGCACCTCCGACCCCCTCGGTTCCGTGCTTCAGGGCCTCAGTACCCCCGTCGCGCCTACAACGAACCTAGCAACGGCTACGGCTGAGCTGGAAGCCGCCCGCCGGCTGCTGTTCAATGAGGCGACCATGCTCGCCACCACCAAGCGCCGGATGGAGTCCGCGCAGCGCGAGTACAACTCCGTCTACGGCCTCACCCCCGCCGGCAACGAGCCCAGCCAACGCGGCGACGTCCGCAACCGCAGCCGTGTGGTCACGAAAATCCTCGGTGGCAGGCTCCCCACCTACGACACGCCGGCTGCCAACCCGAGGGCCGCCCAGGAGGCCTACGCCGACCTCGCCGACCTGGTGGGCGAAGAGCGAGAGCAGAAGGAGCGGCACATCCAGGACCTCATCGCCACCGCCAATGCCCAGCAGGCCCGACTCGATGAAGCCTGCTCCGGCTCCGAAATTCCCGCCCCCGAGGGGGACGCCCCGCCGACTGCTGGCCAGCGCTGGCCGGTCCAGCAGGCCTCTTCCCCCCGCGGCTCTGGTCGGCGGGGCACTGGGTCTCATAACGGGCGCTCCCGGCTAAGAGACGAGCTGCCGGCCGTCAACAGCCGGCGCAACGACGCCCCGGCTGGCGGCAGCCGACGCTGCCGGGACCATACCCCGCCCCCGCGGCGGGAGCGCACGCACTCGCCAGCCCCGACCGTCCGTCCCGAGCTCGCCGCTCGGCTCGGCCCGCGCATCCCGCGGAGCGAGAACGACGCCCGGACCCGCATCGACCGGCTGGCGGAGTCCGCCCTCCTGGAGGAGGAGGGTCCGATCGGCCCGGCGTGTTTCGGCCCTCGGATCCGCAATGAGCCGTTCCCAACCGGCTTCACGCTCCCTCGCGACACCCCAAAGTACAACGGCACGGCCAAGCCGGAGGACTGGCTGGTCGACTACACCACCGCGGTCGGCATAGCCAGGGGGAACAAGCGTGTAGCCGTGCGCTACGTCCTGCTCATGTTGATAGGCTCGGCTCGGACCTGGTTCAACAGCCTGTCCGCCGGCAGCGTCAACACTTGGACCGACTTTGAGGAAGCGTTCGTCCGCAATTTCACCGGCACCTACAAACGACCCGGCCGGCCCCGTGAGCTGGCCATGTGCGTCCAGGGGCCGGACGAGTCCATCCGCGACTACCTCACGCGCTGGACTGAGCTCCGCAACTCCTGCGAGGGGTGCACGAGGTGCAGGCCATCCAGTACTTCATCGAGGGCTGCCGCGACGGCACCCACCTCAAGCACAAGCTCTTGTGTTCCGAGCCGGCGACCCTGGCGGACCTAATGGCCAAGGCTGACAAATACGCCACGGCCGACTCCGCAATGCGGATGAAGGTCGCCACGCCAGCCAAGCCGACCCCGCCGCCTGCCGCGCCGCGGGCGGCTGCCGACAACCGGCCATAGCAGAACAACAAGAGCAAGGCCGACCAGCTGGATCCCCGCTATGGGAGCCGGTAGGTTGCAACCATCGAGGAGGAGCAGCCGGTTGCCCAGGCCTCCAGCCAGCGTCAGCGAACCAGCAAGAACGCCTGGTAGCCCAAGCTCACCTTCGAGCAGATGCTCAACGCACCCTGCAAGATGCACTCCGGGGCCAAGCCGGCCACCCACACCCTCCGGCAGTGCAGCTTCTCCCTGCGGCTAGCTCGAGGCGAGGGCCTTCTGGTTCCTCCGCCTCTAGCTCCCCTCGCTTTGGCTCTGGCTCCGGCTCAGCCGCCCGCTCCGGCTCCGGCCGCCAACGATGGCCTCCTTCCCGACCAGTTCCCCAACCAGGACGGGTCTTATGTCGTCTTCACCAGCGAAGGAACCGACAAGCACAGTGTGCGACAGCGCCGACACGAGGTGAACGCCACCGCCCCCTCGGTCCCCCAGTTCATGCACTGGTCTGAGAAGCTGGTTACCTGGAGCCGGGCGGACCACCCGTCCGTGATGCCAAACCCCGGCAGCTACGCTCTCGTCCTCGATCCCACCATCGCCTCCGAGAGGCTCACCTGCCGCTTCTCGCGGGTGCTGATCGACGGGGGCAGCAGCATCAACATCCTCTACCGCGACACGCTGCTCAAACTGGGGCTCAGGGAGAAAGACCTGCGGGCGAGCCGGACGATCTTCCATGGCATCGTGCCGGGAAAGTCCTGCACCCCCCTCGGCAAGATCGAGCTCGACGTCCTCTTCGGCAACAAGAGCCACTTCCGCCGTGAACCGGTATGGTTCGAAGTGGTGGACCTTGACAGTCCCTACCACGCGCTGCTGGGCAGGCCGGCCCTCGTCAAGTTCATGGCGATCCCCCATTATGCCTACATCAAGCTCAAGATGCCGGGTCCCAAGGGCATCATCACCATCGCCGGCGACTACAAGATGTCGATCGAGTGCGCGCGCGACGGCAGCCGGCTGGCCGAGGCCCTGGAGATAGCGGAGGAAAGGCGGCAGCTCGACCGGCTCGTGGCTCACGCCTCTGTCCAGCCGGCCGTGCTGGCTCCTCCATCCGTGTCGGCCAGCGAGGCGTCGTTCCAGCCGTCCAAGGACACCAGGCAGGTGCCACTCGACCCGGCCAACCCCAAGCAGTGCATCACCATCGGCGCCCACCTCGACAGCAAATAGGAAGGCGAGCTCGTCGACTTCCTCCGTGAGAATCGGGACATCTTTGCGTGGTCTCCAAAAGACATGCCGGGTGTTCTGAGGAAGTTCGCCGAGCACAAACTTCATGTGCGGCCGGATGCAAAGCCGGTCAAGCAACCCCTGCGGCGTTTTTCCGAGGAGAAGTGGCGTACTATAGGAGAGGAGATCGCTCGGCTTCTCACAGCCGGCTTCATCATGGAAGTGTTCCACCCGGACTGGCTAGCCAACCCAGTCCTGGTGCTGAAGAAAAACAATACCTGGCGCATGTGTATCGACTACACCAGCCTAAACAAGGCCTGTCCCAAGGACCCATTCGCCCTGCCCCGGATCGATCAAGTCATCGACTCCACGGCCGGCTGTGACCTACTGTCCTTCCTGGACGCCTATTCCGGCTACTACCAGATCAAGCTGGATCCAGCCGACCGGCTGAAGACCTCCTTCATCACCCCTTTCGGGGCCTACTACTACATCACCATGTCCTTCGGCCTGAAGAACGCGGGTGCTACCTTCCAGCGCTGCATGTAGAAGTGTCTCCTGCCTCAGATCGGCAGGAACGTCCACGTCTACGTGGACGACATCGTCGTCAAGACCAAGAAACATTTCAGCCTCCTCGACGATCTTCGGGAGACCTTCGCCAACCTGCGCGAATACAAGATCAAGCTGAACCCAGAGAAGTGTGTTTTTGGCGTGCCAGCCGGCTAGCTCCTGGGTTTCTTCGTGTCCGCACGCGGCATCGAGGCTAACCCAGAGAAGATCAGAGCCATCGAGCGCATGCACAAGCCGACCAAGCTCCGCGACGTCCAGAAGTTCGACGGTTGCCTTGCCTCGCTCAGCCGGTTCATCAGCCGGTTGGGCGAGAAGGCGCTGCCCCTCTACCAGCTCATGAGCAAGACGCCCAAGTTCGAGTGGACCGACCAGGCGGATGAGGCGTTCGGCAACCTCAAGCGCGCGCTCTCTAGCGCTCCCGTTCTGGCGGCTCCGGCTGAGAAGGAGCCGATGCTCGCGTACATCGCGGCAACCACCCGCGTGATCAGCGTCGTTCTGGTGGTGGAACGACCGGAGGAGGGCAGGGCGCTGCCAGTCTAGTGCCCCGTCTACTACCTCAGCGAGGTCCTCTCCGCCTCCAAGCATAACTACCCCCACTACCAGAAGATGTGTTTCGGCATATAATTTGCCGCCAAGAAGGTCAAGGAGTACTTCCAGGAGCATACCATCACCGTGGTGAGCACGGCCCCACTCGGCGAGATCATGAGCGGCCGGGACGCCACCGGCCGGATCGCCAAATGGGCCATCGCTCTCGCCGACAACGAGATTCGGTACGAGCCGCGTACCGCCATTAAGTCGCAGACGATTGCGGACTTCCTCGTCGACTGGGCCGAGACCCAGTTCGTGCCGCCTCCCCCGAACTCCATGCATTGGCGCGTGCACTTCGACGGCTCAAAGATGTGAACCGGCCTGGGAGCCGGCATTGTCTGGTCGTCCCCAAAGGGGGACCAGCTCAAGTACGCGCTCCAGATCCTCTTCGTCGCCTCCAACAACGTGGCCGAGTACGAGGCGCTCGTCCACGGCCTCCGGCTCGCCAAGGAAATCGGGATCCGGCGCATCCTCTATTTTGGCGACTCCGACCTCGTGGTGCAACAGGTCTCTGGCGAATGGGACGCCAGGGACGCCAACATGGCCAGCAATCGCTTCCTCGTCCAGCAGCTCACCGGCTCCTTCGAGGGCTGTGAGTTCCACCACGTCCCCCGGGCGGACAACGAGGCGGCCGATACGTTGGCAAAGATCGGCTCCACCCGGCAGGCCATTCCAGCCGACATCTCCCTCGAGCGGCTACTCAAGCCTTCGATCAAGCCTTCCCCTGAATCAGAGTCTATCTTCGTGCCGGCTGACGTCGCCGGCTCTTCGCCAGATCCGGTTGCTCTGCCGGCACCATCAGCTCCGGCTGCTCTTCCGGCACCATCAGCCCCAGCTGCTCTGCCGGCACCACCGGCTCTGGCTGCAATACCGACCTCGTCGGCTCCAGCATCCGACGCCCCCACGGCGGCCGGCTCCGGCTCCACGGCCATCATGATGGCGATCGCCGCACCTCTCGCTGTCTCATTCTCGGGGACTGGTGCCCCGATCCCGGGGGCTGGCGAGCCGGTCCCGGGGCCTGACAAGCCGGACCCATCGGCTCCGGCTGCCTCCGGCGCCCCGCTTGAGCTCGAGCCGGCTCCCGTCTCGGCCCTCTCGTGGGCCCAGCCCATTCTGGCTTTCCTCTTGCGCGGCGAGCTCCCCCCTGACGAAGCCACGACAAGGCAAATCCAGCGCCGGGCCCCGGCCTACAGCATCATCAACCACGAGCTGGTTCATCGCAGCACCACCGGCGTGTTCCAACGCTGCGTCGAGCCGGAGAAGGGGCAAGAAATCCTCCTCGACATCAACCAGGGCGAGTGCGGGCATCCGCCGCCTCCAGGACCCTAGTGGCCAAGGCATTCCGCCACGGTTTCTACTGGCCGACGGCCTTGGAAGAGGCCAAGCGGCTAGTCGATAAATGCGAGGGGTGCCAGCGCTTCAGCACACAGAGCCACCTGTCGGCAACAGCCCTCCAGACCATCCCACTCTCGTGGCCCTTTGCCGTCTAGGGGCTGGACATGGTAGGTGTAAGAGCACATTTCTCCATGTGTGGTTTTGGGTAATTGATGACACCCCTATGGACTAATGGTTGCCTTGAGTTATATTCGAAGGATTTGTCCATAGGTACTTCTTGAAGTCCATCTGTTGGTTTCAAGGAGTTTATATGGTGACCAAGGTTGTATTCAAGGTGTTATCCAACGATTGGTCATGTAAGAGTTGAGCTTACTGCAAGCATGTCTTGAAGAAGAAGACCGTGTGAGCATTCATGTTTACCTTCAAGACATCATCTTTATGAAGAGAGAAGATAAGATACAAGGTTGATCAAGACTAAGTCAAAGAGTGAACCAAGTTCATCAACACACAAAGCGTACAAGATGTACCGAGAAGGATCAAGTGATCCCATGGTATGGTAAGCATTGTCCATTACGCTTTGTGTAATAACCCATGTTCCCTGTGAGTGTTCTTTGTGGGGTTAGGAATGTTTCCATGGGCGAGCATCAATAAGAAGATCCCATACAATCCATGGAGGATGACATCAAGTGGTGATCGTCATCAAGGTTGCGGTGTGCAAGTTCAAGTGAAGCATCACGGAGAGATCATGCTTGAAGCTTGCCTTCCATTGTGGTGACAATGGACTTGTGAAGATGTGCCGAAGAGTGGCTCACCCATAGTGGAGTATGGGGGAGCAATCATCTAGTCTTCATCGAGCCAACGCAATCAAGAAAGGTGGTCCATCTTGAGGAAGTCAAGATCGTCATCATCTAGCTCAAGTGGACTATGCGCAAGGCTAAGGTTTGACCTTGATAGGGTTTTCTATTTTACCGGTCTCATAGTGGTAGTTGGGAGACTGGGTTATAGGATAGATAGCCGTACTATCAAGGGGGCTCTCAAGTGAGTAGCTTGATCGTATCGTTCGTTGAGAGCTCAAACCATTGCATTCTTGGCATCATCATCTTTCTTGGTTCTTGGTTGGATTTTCTCTTTGAGGTTTCTTGAGCTTATGGTCAGCTTCATGACAAGCTCAAGTTCATCGAAAACGGAGTCCATATGCATCTTCTATGATGTTTTCGATGTTTGAGTTTTTGCCGATTCTTCATTGAAAGAGGTTTCACATCTCTATACCATTGGCATTTTCATACTGCCTCTTCTTATGAAAACCAACAAGCTTGAGTTTGCTCAATTCGGAGCTCATTTGCAGAGGTTATGGCAGTTCTGGTATTACCTGTTTTCTTAATACGGTTGTACCGCTCGCTCGTGTCTTCCGGCATAACCACCACCCCAGGGGTGATACCCTGGGGGTGTTGTCACTATCTGGTCCCCAGCGGTTGTACCGCTGCCTCCGGGCGGTTGTACTGCCAATTGCTGGGTGACCCTGGGTGGCAGCCCTGGGCGGTTGTACCGGCCCAACACCGGGCTACAACTGGACACGGTTCTGTTGTGCTGCGGTTGTTGGGCGGAGGTTGGACGGTTGTACCGCTATATTACTATAGCCCGGTACTACCGGTGTCTCAAGCAGTTCTACCGCTTGGGACTTTGCCATGTCCAGCGATCGAGTTGAGCGGTTGCACCTGGCCAACTTTCTGTTGTGGTCCACCCACTCCACCGGTTGTACCGCCCGTGTGCTATTCTGCACATAACGGGCAGATTTGTGGGGACCTATTTAAGGGGGTCTTCTTCCGCAATGGTTCCCCAACCTTTGAGCAAGTTTTCCCCCACCATTGTTGACCTCTTGGAGCTTGCTATATCTAAATCCCTCCAATGATTCTTGCTAGTTCTTGAGGGAAAAGAGAGAGGAGATCTAGATCCACATTTCCACCAATCACTTTCTCCTCTATGTGAGGGGAACCCCTTGGATCTAGTTCTTGGAGTTCTTGGTGTTCTTCTTTGTTCTTCCTCTCATTTTCCTCCCTAGCATTAGTTGCTTTGGTGGGATTTGGGAGAGAAGGACTTGGGCACTTCATGTGCCCTTGCCATTGTATTTGGTGCATAGGTTTGAGTTCTCCACAGTGATACGTGGAAGTGAAGTTTGAGAAGCTTCTTACTCTTGGGTGTTTGAGCACCCTTGAGCTTGTTCCTCTTGGGTGCTTTGGCGCCATAGACGGTTGGTGGTGCCTCGGAGCTCAATCATTGTGGTGCAAAGCTCCGGGCAAGCTTCGGGGTCTCCAATTAGGTTGTGGAGATTGCCCCGAGCATTTGAGGTCACCTCGAAGCCACAATCCATTGTGGTGAAGCTTCGTGGTGTCGTTGGGAGCCTCCAATTAAGTTGTGGAGTTTGTCCCAACCTTGTTTGTATGGGTTCAGTGACCGCCCTCAAGGGTCCCTTAGTGGAATCACGGCATCTTGCATTGTGCGAGGGCGTGAGGAGATTACGGTGGCCCTAGTGGCTTCTTGGGGAGCATTGTGCCTCCACACCGCTCCGAACGGAGATTAGCATCCGCAAGGGTGTGAACTTCGGGATAAATCGTCGTCTTCGCGTGCCTCGGTTATCTCTTATCCGAGCCCTTTACTTATGCACTTTACTTTGTGATAGCCATATTGTTTCTTGTTATATATCTTGCTATCACTTAGTTGTGTATCTTGCTTAGCATAAGTTGTTGGTGCACATAGGTGAGCCTAGTTGTTTTAGGTTTTGTGCTTGACTAATTAAACGTTAGTTTTATTCCGCATTTGTTCAAGCCTAAACCGTAATTATTTTAAAGCGCCTATTCACCCCCCCCTCTAGGCGACATCCACGTCCTTTCAGTTGGGCTCTTCAAGACTACGCGGGGCGGCATGATGCACCTATTGGTGGCTATCGACAAGTTCACCAAGTGGATCGAAGCCAGGCCCATCAAGAAATTGGACGGCCCCACAGCCGTTCGGTTCATCAAGGACATCACGGTCCGCTACGGCGTTCCCCACAGCATCATCACCAACAACGGCACAAATTTTGCCAAGGGCGCGATGGCGCGTTTTTGTTCCCAGGAGGGCATCCGGCTCGACCTCGCGTCGGTGGCCCACCCACAGTCGAACGGCCAGGCGGAGAGGGCAAACGGCTTGATCCTGGCCGACCTCAAACCTCGGCTCGTGGCGCCCCTCGTGCGGTCGGCCGGCTGCTGGATCGACGAGCTGCCGGCTGTCCTCTGGAGCCTCAGGACCACGCCCAATCGGTCGACCGGCTACACCCCTTTCTTCCTCGTCTACGGGTCTGAGGCGATCGTCCCCATGGATGTCGAGTTTGACTCGCCTCGAGTCACCCTATATACGGAGAAGGACGCATGGGAGGCAAGAGAAGACGACGTCGACCTACTCGAGGAAGCACGCGAACTGGCCTTGAGCCGGATGGCCATCTACCAGCAGAAGCTCCGGCACTACCACAGCAAGAGGATCCGGCCCCTCTCATTCCGTGAAGGAGACCTGGTGCTCAGGCGGATCCAGCGGACCGCTGGCCAGCACAAACTGTTCTCCCCATGGGAATGCCCGTTCATCATCAGCAAGGTGCTGCACAACAATGCCTACTATCTGATAGATGCCCAGAAGTCGCAGAAGCGCAAAAGAGACGCCTCCGGCGAGGAGATGGAGCGCTCATGTAATGCGGCGCTCCTTGGACCGTTCTACTGCTAAGAAAGAACCAGTGTATGTATGTATCTTCCCTTCCGTTGGAACTTAATAAATGCAATGGGGGCCCCAAGCCGGCACTTGGGACACACCCCTTTTCAATTTCATCGAAAGCTTGTCACCCCTTAAGCAAGGTACCCGGGCCCGGCTCCCTGGGCCCGGGGGCTCGCCGACTCTTCTCCAACGCGGTCAAGTAGCGTGAACAAGCAATCTTTCCCCCTCCCCCCCCTGCCCAGCCATAGACCGGCTCCCGGCTGTCCGGCTGGCAGGACCATGGGATAGGAAGGAACTTGTCATGCGAACGCCACCCGAGGAGTAGCAGCCGGACAGGTTCAACCGGACCATGTCATCTTTAGAAACCAGCCTCTGCCAGCTCACCCTAACTCTAGCCAGACGGCTCTAAGACCTGCACGGTTTCCCCAAGGACGATGCCCCGTCCCTGTCCCAGTCCGGCTCCCGGCTGGCTGACAGGCGGGGCGGAAGCCGGAAGGATTCCTTGAGTAAGACATAAGTCGAAAGGTAAAAAGTGAAAGATGAGCCGGCACACAAACATTTCTACTTCAAGAAAGTTTATAAACAAAAGGCCACATGCCAAAGGTTCCTTACAATACACCCCCAGTGGGTGGAAATGCGTCTTAAACAAGTCTCGCAGCAAAAAAAGAGATACGATAAAAGAAGGGCGCCTAAGCCTTCGGCGCACCACCAGCCGGCCCGGCAGACTGCTCGGGAGCGGCCGCCGGCTCCTCCTCCATGGCCTCCGTCGCCTCGGTGTCGCTGCCGGTGCTGGAGGCGGTGCTCTCGTCGGCAACCTCATCGTCCCCGGGCCCTTGGGGAATGCCAAAGGAGTCCTCGACAACCGGTTCGCCGTCGTCACCTATCGTCGGCAGGAGCTCGTCCGGGTCGGCGTAGGAAGCTAGCTCGTTGGCTCGGCGGACCAGGGCGCCTTCGCGGGCGGCTCGCTCCGCCTCGGGAACCTCGCGCATCGTGGCCAGCCAGTCCAAGTTGACGCCGGGGTACCACGAGGTGACGAACCGAAGGGCCATCTGTGCCCCGGAGCAGGCCGCCGATGCCTTCCAAACCTCGAGCCGGGCCACCGCGTTCTCCAGCCATAGCGCCACGCGGCCCGCCGGGGCCCCGCGACCCGGCCAGAGGGCCAAAATCACCTCCTTGCCGGCCGTGTGGAGCCGGTCCATACCGCACTGAAGGAAGAGCAGCCGGTTCTCGATGGCCAGCGCGAACTCTGGCAAGTCCCAGCCGGCGTGCTCCTCAATCTCCTACCCGCGCTGCCGCATGCACTCCCGATGCTCCGCCACGACCCGCTCAGCGTGGCGCTGAGTGTCCGGGAACCGATCTAAGGGAAAGGAAAGAATCAGAAAAGCGGGGAGAGAAGCAGCCGGCAAGGAAAGAAGACCCAAGAACAAAAAACTTACGCTGGAAGGCTTCATCCACCTCGATCGCAAACTGGAGGCCCAAGCTCCGCTCCCTCTCGCGCGCCTCCTCTGCCTGGGCAAGGGTGGCCTCACGCCTCTCAAGCTCGCCGCCAAGGCGAGCGACCTCGTCCTGCAGGGCGGCGACCTGCTGGCTGGCGTCTACCGCCTGCTTGGCGGCCTCCTCCCGGGCCGCCACCTCCTTCTGCAGCTTCGCGGTGAGGCGCTCCCGGGCCGCCTGCCCATCCACGACCAGGCTGCCCAGCCGGTCCCGCTCCGACGTGACCGCCTGGAGGTCCCGTTCCAGCCGGTCCCACTCGGAGGCCACCTCGTCCCTCTTCTGCCGGATCGGGGTCAGGACGGCCAGCTCCTCTGCAAAATGACCAACCCACATTACTCAAAGTACGGAAGACTCGAGCCGCCTGCCGAACAGCCGGCCCGACTCTCGGGGGCTACACCCAGTGGGTGCGCTGGTGCGCCCCCACTGGAGCAAACGTACCTCGCGCCTTCCGCAGCTCCTCCTGGACCTGATAGAAGCCGACCTTGCCGCGGTTGTGGATGGCAACCGCCTCATCAAAGAGCGCCTGCCGCTTGGCATTCTCTGCCTGCTCCGCGCCAAGAGACAAGATGTTAGACAAAAAAAGAGATAGATCCGGCCCGACTGCCATGCGGCCGAGCAGCCGACCCGAATCTCGGGGGCTACACCCAGTGGGTGCGCTCGCGCGCCCCCACCGAAAGTTCAACGCAAGCTAGAACCTCACCTCCACCACCTCCTCCACGCGCCGGAAATCACTTTCGGCGGCCTCCACAAACCTAGCTAGCCCCTCATGGCAGTATGCCATGAGGTGGCCTGGCTCCCTAGGCGCAAGGGCCTAGTTGCTGGCTGGCGGGGCCGGGACGACCGGGACGAGGGCCGGCGCTTTCCAGTCCCAAATCACGTCAAGCATGGTCCTTCTCGACCGTCTCGCCCCACCACTTGACCCGGCGTCCGCCACGGCGGCAGCCGGCGGAAGGTTTGTGGTAACCACCAGCGCTCGGGAGCCGTCCTCGGGCCCCTCTACGACCAGCACGGCCGGCTCCACCACCTGCCGGACCGGCTCGACAACCGGCTGGGCCGGCTCGCTCTTCCCACCAACCGCCATCTCCGGTGCCGCCTCCGGCACGGTCGGAGCGACGGGTGCGTCTCCCGCGGCCGGCTCGATGGTGGGTGGGGTCACGACCCTCTCCTTAGCCGGCTCGGGCGCCGCCCCCGCCGGCCGGGCCACCTCCGCCAAGGGCGGGGCCATGGCCGTCTCCTCGACCGGCTCTCGCGGCTCGCTCGATGGAGGCCTCGACATCCGCGTCGATTTCGTCGCCGAGTCCGTCGCATGCGCCGGGTCTACGGGCCGCCTCCGCCTCCCATCACTCGAGGCCCCCGAACGCGAGGGCGCACCCTTCGCCCCTGCCTTCGCGGCTCGAATTTCTGCGAGCCTCCTCTTCTCCACCCGCACCGTGGCCGCATGCTCCTGGGCCTGCAGGCTGGAAGCGTCCACCGGGTTGGCGGTCGACTCCGTGTCGTGGAGCTCGATGGCGTCCTTGGAACAAACAAAGGCTGGGCCCTCAGGCGCTCGCCGGCTCGAAAACTCGAAAAAACCCACAAGAACAAGGAAAAAGCACTCACCCGGCGACGACAGGAAGGGCCCGCCTGGCCCGAGGCGGCGGCTTCGCAACGGCCGCTCGCACTCTCTTGCGAGCCGGCGGCTGTGTCGACGGCTGCCCCGAGGCCGGCCTCTTCTCCCACCGGGAGGTCTCGCCCGCCCGGCCGCGGGCCGGCTGCTCCTCGCTCCATCCACGTGGCTCCCGCTGAGCTGCGGGGGGAGGTGCGTCCAAGATACGGACATCGTCATCGTCATCGGTCCAATCTCGGATCGTGGGTTCGGAGGTGAACTCACCGGCAGCTCTGGACCCGCCGGCTCCCGGGTCGCCCATCATCCCATCCGCCTCGACCTCCCCAAGGATTCGACCTCCTCCTCAACACCTCCCCCCAGCTCGAAATCCTTCGGGTCGGAGTCGGCGCGATCCGCCTCGAACACCTGAGGATGCGGGCCGTCCACCGTGTTCTGTCGCACAAAGCGCTGCGGTCAGCAGGGCGCGTAAGCGCGGAGGCCGACTGAAGGAGCGAAGAAAGGACAAAAAAGGGAGAGGCGCCAGGTCGAAACATGCCAGGGGTGCCGGATCGAGCCGGCTGTAGGGCAGCTTGCCGAAGTGCCAGGTGCGCGGCGCCAGCTTGAAGTTGGTGATGGCGTTTACCCGCAGCGCCACCTGGGCCACTGTCAGCTCGAAGGTGGACAGCCGGCAAGGGTTTTGCCGGCCCCCCATATCGCATATCCGGTGCGGCCTCAGCTGCAGGGGCAGCACCCGGCGGTCGATGAAGGCGGCCACCAGATCCGCCGCGACCAGCCCCTTCCCGCTCCTCATGGTCTGGAGCCGGCCCAGCATTCCGACGACCTCCTCGAACGCCACGTCGTCCGTCCAGTTCGCCCCGGAGGACGGGACGTTGACGAAGGGCGGCAGCCGGATGTAGTCTCGAGCTGGGTCGACGTTCTTCACGTAGAAGAACGTCCGGTTCCATCTTTTGACGGACTCGATGAGGGTGAGGCGGGGGAAGAGTGTGCCGCGAATGCACACCATCGCGCCCCCGTAGGCGTACGGCTCGTTGTCGTTCTTCAAACTCTTGAGATAGAAGAGCTTCCTCAATAGCGTCAAGAAGGGAAGAAGGCCGAGGTAGCCCTCGCAGAGGGTCACGAAGCTCAACATCTGCAGGATCGAGTTTGGCCCCAAGTGATGCCGCTGCAGATAGAGGGAATCAAGAAGAAACCTGAAGAACTGGCTCGCCGGCAGCCCGAAGCCGCGTGAGAAGTGCGAGGCGAACACCACGCACTCTCCCTCCTCGGGCTCCGGCACCACCTCAGCGCCCAGAGGACGGGCGGCGACGCGGTCCTCCGACGGCAGCATACGGGCGCGGCGGAGGTACGCGATGTCTGCTTCGGAGACGGTGGAGCTGCCCCAGCTGCTGGATGGGCCGTCGGCCATCGCCACGGAAAACCAGAGTGGAGGCGCGTACGGGCGATGCGGCGAAATGAGCTCGGAGCGACAGAGGCGAAAGGAAGAAGATGACGGGAGAGAGGCGCGTTAACTGCCTCCGCCTCTCCCCCTCCCCCTTATAAATAAGGGGGCAAAGCCCGGGGGACGTGGGATTAACTGCGCCCACTTCCCCCGAGAAATCCGCAGGGTGTGGGGCGCCTCGGGCCACGACCGCTGGGATCCGGATGCAGAGGAACTCGGCCGGCGGCCCAAGGCCTATTGGGATAGGCCCATGGCCTACCGGGCTAGCCCCAGGGCAACGTCCCGTCGCGCCTCCAGCCATGGGGCCCGCCACGTGGCCGCGCCCCACGTGGCGCGTCGCAGCTCAGTACGGGTTCCGAGGCGGCGCGGTTGAGCCCGAAGCGACGGGCGTGGCCGCCCGCGCATTTCACCCATCGACCCCACGTACCGGGCCGGTACCGCCAGATGAAGCCGCCGGCTCCCCCTCGTCGAAAGGACATGGGCCCCCACCGGCTTCGGGGACTACTGACGGGGATATTACCCCTGGGTATGCCAAGATAAGGTAGTTCAAGCCCCTTTCAGAAAAAACTACACGGCTGGCTGGTCCACGACCGGCTGGCGAATGGCCGGCTGGTCCCCTGGCTGGCTAGCCCACGGCCGGCAGGCGAGTGGCCGGCTGCCCCCCCTGGCCGGCTGGACCACGGCCGGCTGGACAGGAGCCGGCCGCCTGGCTCCCGGCCAGCCCGCAACGGGGCGCCCCGCGGCTGGCCCTCTCGTTGACCTCTGGACGGGTTGGCACTTGTCTCTCCCTGCTGCGACCAAGTACGCCGACAGGACACGACCCCCACGATGGGCTTCGGCGTGGCTACAGCAGCCGCTGACGCGCGGGCACGCGTGGCTACAGTCCGGGCGGTCGTACCACTTGCCCTGGCCGATCGAGACCCGGCGGGGCAACAGTGCGGCCACGCCGGCGTCCACTCCGTCACCTGCCCCAGCATGGCTACAGCGCAGCCGGCCGTACCGCTGACTTCGGCCGGTAGGCGCAAGACGACACCACACGGGACGACCCATGCCACGGCAGGTGGGCACGGGCCAATAGGAGAGCCGGTGGGCCCTATGAGCGACTAGACGACCCCGCCGGTGGGACCGCACGGCCGGTGGGCCCTATGAGCGACTAGACGACCCCGCCGGTGGGGCCGCCGGCCGGCAAGAGGCTGCCGGCCGGGGCCCCCATTCAGTACCTCATGTATATTGTAAGCCGGGGGGTTGGCCTATAAAACCCCCCGAGACCCCCATGCATCGGCGAGGCATTCACCCCATCTTACACTCTCACTCCCACGTAGCAAGGAAAGAAGAGTCGGTTGCTCCTTCTTCTTCCTCTAGACAAACAGCTCAAGGAGCACCATTGTAACACCAAACACCCATCAACTAGACAAGCAGGACTAGTTACCTCCCACGGAGGGCCCCGAACCTGGGTACATCGTGTGTCTCTCACCGCTTGTGCCCAATCCCGCTCCCGGAGCCCGCCGGCGTCCTTCGGTCCCAACCACTCTCAATAAGCCACCCCATGGCATCTGTCGTGAGAAAACGACGACATCGACATTGTCGAGAGAGGCGATGTAAACATATGCAAGATACACACGGATGCAAATGTAGCTGATCCATTAACGAAGCCTCTCCCGTAGTTGAAGCATGAGATGCACATGAGGTCCATGGGCATACGATGCCTAGATGATTGACTCTAGTGCAAGTGGGAGACTAATGGAGATATGCCCTAGAGGCAATCATGTGATGATTTCGTTTCCTATGTATTCATGAGTATTTTGTATTGTCCTTGAACATCATCAGTGATATGTATCAATAAGTATGTGACTTATTTGTGAGACTATATATAGTATGATGATTGTTCTAATAGTCCCTAGTTGTTAAGGTTATGCGGACACATATCCTTTACTAGTATACGATTCAGTTTATGACTACGTTTCACATGTCATGTGCATAGAGATGCTAAACTGATAGTATGGACTTGGGGATTGAGATCATCGAGTCGGACAGACCCACTTTGAGACACAGCGAGATAATGTCATCTGTTAGTCTCAAGCACAATGTATATGCCATGTCCTAGACCTGAGGTCATCGCATATTCTCGGGATGAGGATCGACTTACTTAGGGTCTATCAAACGCTACTCCGTAACTGGGTAGTTATAAAGGTAGCTTTCGGGTGAGTCGTGAGACATGCCGCGAGACATGGTTAACCAAGATGGGACTTGCCCCTCTATGAGGAGAGATATTTTCTGGGCCCTCTCGTGTGATCAGATTCAGAAAGCATGGCCATGCGACATGGGTTAAGTGTTAACCCAGTTCGGGAATCTGCATCATGGTTTCGAGAAGAGATGTCGAGCTACCACAAGGGTGACAAGTACTCGCCTTGAGCTCTACAACCTATATCATGAGGCAAAAGGAATGTTGTATATGACACATTGTTGAGGTTCGTAACGACTTTGCGCACACATGGGAGTTGGCACGTTCTGCTAGCAGCCGCTACCGACTATCGACTCGGGTCGTGTCCATGTGTACGTGAACCTATAGGGTCGCACACTTAAGGAATTGCAGCCCATTCGGATTGGATCCGAATGGAAAATGGGAGTAGACTCGTCGTGGGCCTCAAGTGTTGAGCACACTTCGGAGGTCTATATAAAGGGGAGTGGGCGCACCTTTCAGGGTTGATCTTTTTCCTCCCGTCGACAGCCACCTTTCAGGGCGATCGGACCTAGCAGTCTGCCACCCGACGCTGCCCCCGTACGTGTGGATACCTTGGAGGCATCGCATCTGCGGTGCTTGGACGAACTATTCGAGGGATCCGCGAGGAGCTGTTCGTGGGAGATCGCTGTTCGTGGGAAATCGGCTACACGAGGAGGAGACGAATTGGCTGATCGACTACACGCATCACCAACTCTACTTCCGCTACGGTGACTGCGCGTCTAGTGGTAAACCCGATCCCGTGATCTATTTCTAGCAGCATGTTCTTGGGTGCGCGGTAGAAAATTTTATTTGGCGCTAGTGTAGCATACCGCGTGTTCCAACAGTTAGAGGCTTATCATGGCATTTGGGAGGCTTGCCAAACAAGTGGTAGGTAGCGAGACAGCGATAGAAACGAGACATCTAGCATGGTAATGATAGTAATGGTATCCAGGGAAATGATCATCTTGCCTGAGATCCCGCTTGGAAGAAGAACGAATCCATGAAGAAGACACGCCAACGTAGTCGAACGAATCCTCACACTCCGAACGCTTTCGGAACTCTATCGAGAAGAAGCAATCCGAAAACAACAATCAACACATGATCAACACGACAACATATGCATGACATGACGCACTTCAAATATGATGCATGTTATGCATGACATGGCAAGCACAACAATCAACTTCTACACATTAAATGAAGCTCAATATGCAACGAGTTGCATATTGACGTAACTCCACATTCGAATATTTAGTTCACTGTCGTTTAGGTACACGACAATATTAAATGTTGTTAAACATGGCAAGAGGTGAAGCATAAGTAAACTACACATCTAGGCAAGTTTAAATGAGGCCGGAAACAACATATAGCATTTCCGAAACGACCCCATATGTTAATTTCGAAATTGGTCCAGATCTGAACTAATCATGTTTTGTATTTATTAAACAGGAAAATAAAGTATACCATGCAATTCTACACGTCATTCTAGTCGATTTACATATATGGAACATCTCAAACGGAGATACGGTCTAAAAGATATGACCTTCACAAGATGAACATGACATGAATGCAAAATGCATGAAAATGACAACCACAACATTTCAAATCATGAATGCAGCAAGATATTATGATACTACATGAAAATCTAAGCAAGTTTCATATATGGCATGTGCAAAACGGAGCTACGGTTCAACCACAACAACCAACACAAGTTTTATTGCAAATCTGTCCAAAACAGCAACATGACATATTGCACGCATGAAAACAGCAAGTTACAAGATTCTAAAATGCACAAACTAAGCATGGCGTAGTAGCATATAACACACACTTCATTTCATCTTCACATAACATACTGAAAAGAGTCATGGATCACATGGTAGGAAGCTCACAACATGGCAATAAATATAGCAGATTAGGACTTAGTGAAAATAACAGTTTTTAGCATAGCAGATTTTCATGGAGGCATATTGGCAGCAGTAAAACTATATGCTACAAGTCATATATTGGCATGAAACTTAACAGCATGGTAGTAGACATGATGCACTACAAATAATTCCATGATGGCAACGTCTAATTATGCATAGAAACGTGGCTAGCGTCATCACAACATGGCATTATGAAGAAAACAAATTCTCATACTTAGTGAAAATTAGAGTAGACATGTGCATCAGTTTTTAGCAGACTGACATGTTGGACAATGAATATAACTATGATGCAAATCCTATACATGGCATCAAAAGACACAACCTGGTAGACAACAACATGCTTAACAAAAGACTCTTTGGGAGCAACCACAAAAGACTCCTAGATCAATAGCAAATCACATGACAACACAGCAACAAAATATTACAGATTCCAGACTTAGAAATATTTCAGCATCTCAAATCAGCAACATTGGTTAAGCATGTACTCATGATGAAATCTACAGCTAAACACAAGATTCATGGCATGGCAAACCTATCAACAACAAGTAGACATAGCATACTACAACACACTCCAAAGACTCAAACACAAGGAGGCATGGATTGCTTAATACGAGCACCGCAAAATGGAACTCTACGTTAACACATTTCAGTTTTAACGAGGTAGCAACTTGAGAGCAAGAATTATACATGAAAATGATGTTCTACCTAGCAACCAGAGGCATGGCATGATAGTAGACATAACATAGGGCAATAATCATGAAGACACCACATGCAAAAGGCCTACGGTTGAGATGCAACCATCCGCGGAAGTTTGAATAAAATAACAGATTTCGCAACTACTAGGGGTCCAGGTGAAGCGTTGAGGGTCATCCAATCTGCCGGTGTACTGGCACATTAAAGCGCCACGGCGGCTCAGCGGCAGAATCCTCCAGGAGACCCAGCAGCGGGTTAGATCAACACCCGTCAATCCATTGGCCAGCAGGGCCCTGACCTTTGAGAAGGTGGCAGCATATTGAGCGTGCCCGACGGGTGACATTCTGTCTGGAAGCTCTGTATCTGTGCTAAGCCGGTAAGGACGGTAACCCGGCAGTGGATTCTCCCCCTCTGGTGAATTGTCTCGGCAATAAAACCAAGTCTTGTTCCACTCCTTGGGGTGACTTGGCAGAGTCGCCACTGGGAAGAGTATGTCTCTCCGCCTGTGAAGAGCGACACCCCCGAGCTCAAGGCTTAACCCGTCTGCCATTTCCGTCTGGTGGTTGATGTAAAAGTATTCCTTGAAAAGGTCAACCGACGGCTCTTCCTGAAGGTAGGCTTCACAGAAGGTTTGGAATTGGCACATGTTGGTCACAGAATTTGGGCCGATGTCTTGGGGGTGCAGATTGAACGCGTGTAAGACATCCCGGAAGAACTTTGACCCTGGCGGGGAAAAGCCCCGAGGAAGGTGGTCTGTAAAGATAATGACCTCCCCGTCTTTGGGCTTAGGGGTGTTTTCATTTCCTGGAACCTACCAATGGAAGACGTCCTGAGCCGGCAGAACCCCCATGGTGACGAATTCCTTGAGAGACTCTTCGGTCACTCCAGACTTTACCCAATTGCAAGTAGATGGAGTCTTCGACATGGTGGCGGCTTAGGAAGCTGCGGGAAGGCATGAATATTTGGGGGTTTACAAATACATTTTGACCAAGATTGCTACAGCTATAAATGGTGATAACATTGGGCGGGTCAATAAAAACTATGAGCCGCCGAAGCTACTTGTGGCGAGACAAAGTGAGCCGGCAGCATTTTTGGCGGGTCAAGTTTATCCACGCAGATTGAGAAAATGACTAAGTATTGAGAAACAACTTCCGCAACTACAGCTACGGATCCAAGATCTACGGGCGAGGAAAAAGAAAAGTAATCTAGCCCTAAAAGAACTAGCGGAAGAACAGGTGGCCGTTACTCAGATTCAAACAGGCAACAGATCTACAATGAGTGCGGCATAAGTGCGGAGCAGGCGGCCGCAGGATTCCAGCAGCATCGCGAGGCTTCAAAGAAGGTGTTTTCAACCGATCGATGAAGAGCGCTCCCGCGAATGGTGATGAACACCGAAGAACTCCATGGATTCAAAGAAACCCTAGTGCAGATCTGCAGGGGGCAGGATTGGAACCTTAAGGGAGCGGCGGCTGCACGGGAACTCGTGTTCGTTTCAGATTGATGCAGCGGCCAATGTCGATGAAGACGACGAGGACCGAGCGGCGCGACTGGCTTCAGCGGCGCGGGCGTTCGGAGGAAGAAGAGGAAGCTGTAGGCGGGGGAAAATGAAAACGATAACCCCCCATGCCTATTTATAAGGGTATAATGGTCTTTCAAACGGTCCGGTGCGGAAATCGAGGGAGCACGATGATGATTAAACTAAGAAGACGCCTCGATTTTCGGGCTGGTCATATTAATGACGAAGGATCCGCTCTGACGTCAGAGGAATCTTTTTTGATTTTTCTGATGACGTCACGGCGGGTCATGAAAGCTTTTCAGACGCAACGATTGCTCATTTTCGGCGGGTCATGAAGAATATAAGAGAAGACAAGAATCGCCAACCAGAAGACTGAAGATTGACATGAACCGGTTCAAATCAATCTGGGGCCTAATGTTGGGGATATAACCCCAGGGTGAGACCCGCCCAGGTGGAGCCGGGTCATGCGGTTGGCGGCTTACGACAAGATTAGGAGTAAGTTTATCCAATGGGCCAGGAGGCCCAGAGCCATAAGACAGGATGTAACCTGGTGGGCTTGAGCCACCGGGGGCGACTTGTTAGATAAGGCATGTATAGTTAGAGGCGAGGTCGGTTGTCAAGTATAACCCGGCCCGGACTCTTGTAAGCTCAGGGCCTCGACCCGTGTATATAAGGGCGGGTTACCTGGGCGGCTTAGGCCACGAAACAACTCATCGAGAGCTAGGTCAAGCGAACTCGCTCCCTTGTAATCGATACCCAATCAATACAACACAAAGCAGGACGTAGGCTTTTACCTCTTTACGAGGGGCCAAACCTGGGTAACTCTTGTCTCTCGATTCCGATCAACCCCTTCGAGCTCACCTTAGCGATGGCCTCGAACCTAAGTCCTTTCACGAGGACATCTGCCATGACAAAACCACGACACATAACATCCTCAAAAGAGTCATGGATCACATGGTAGGAAGCTCACAACATGGCAATAAATATAGCAGATTAGGACTTAGTGAAAATAACAGTTTTTAGCATAGCAGATTTTCATGGAGGCATATTGGCAGTAAAACTATATGCTACAAGTCATATATTGGCATGAAACTTAACAGCATGGTAGTAGACATGATGCACTACAAACCATTCCATGGTGGCAAGGTCTAATTATGCATAGAAACGTGGCTAGCATTATCACAACATGGCATTATGAAGAAAACAGATTCTCAGACTTAGTGAAAATTAGATTAGACATGTGCATCAGTTTTTAGCAGATTGACATGTTGGACAATGAATATAACTATGATGCAAATCCTATACATGGCATCAAAAGACACAACCTGGTAGACAACAACATGCTTAACAAAAGACTCCTTGGGAGCAACCACAAAAGACTCCTAGATCAATAGCAAATCACATGACAACACAGCAACAAAATATTACAGATTCCAGACTTAGAAATATTTCAGCATCTCAAATCAGCAACATTGGTTAAGCATGTACTCATGATGAAATCTACAGCTAAACACAAGATTCATGGCATGACAAACCTATCAACAACAAGTAGACATGGCATACTACAACACACTCCAAAGACTCAACCACAAGGAGGCATGGATTGCTTAATACGAGCACCGCAAAATGGAACTCTACGTTAACAGATTTCAGTTTTAACGAGGTAGCAACTTGAGAGCAAGAATTATACATGAAAATGATGTTCTACCTAGCAACCAGAGGCATGGCATGATAGTAGACATAACATAGGGCAATAATCATGAAGACACCACATGCAAAAGGCCTACGGTTGAGATGCAACTATCTACGGAAGTTTGAATAAAATAACAGATTTCGCAACTACGATGGAATGCACTTTTGCCACACATATTTGAGCATGCAAATGAATCCTACCATGGGTGCAAATGATGCTATCATGAAGAGCACGAAGAGTAGATAAATTTTCATGTATTACACTCGTTCATACGATGCACGGTTACCGAGATACAAGGTACACAAAAATGCAATATGATAATTTTGCAGCACGAAAATGACTTAGAGAAAAGTTGCACTCGCAGAAAATGGGATAGGACGGTCCCGTACCGCAGGGCGGGCGTTTGGATGCCGGGTCGTGGGGGTCCAGGGATGAGGCGGACGCGGGTCGGCGTCGTCCAGATCAGGAGGAGGCCGTCCATGGCCGGAGCTTGGCGGCGGTTCCGGCGCCGGCGATGTCATGGACGACGCGGAGGAGCTAGATCCGGGGCGGGACCGAGTGGATCCGGCGTTCCCCCAGCCGGAGTTGGTCGCCGGAGACCTAGGTGGGCGGAGCCGGGGCGGTGGCCACCCGCAAGCACACCGGCCGGCGGCGGCAATCTGCGCGCGGGAGGAACAGTGGCGACAGCTGGGCGAGCAAGCGGTGGGCAGCGCGAGGCTCGACGACGACGAGGCGGCAGCGCGCAGCTCCGGCGGGCGAGGTGCCGGCGGAGGCAGGGTGGGAGATGGCGGCGCAAGGTGCTCCTGGGCGGCATCGCTCGGGCACGCGGGACGGCTGGCGCGCGGGCTGCCCCGGGCCCGGGCGGGCCGCGGCTGGCTGGGACGGCGCGGGGGCGACCTGGGGCGCGACGTGGCGGCCCCCGGTTGGTCGGGGTGCGGCGGCTGGCCCGTGGCTTGCTGCCACTTGGCGGCTGCGGGCTGGGGAGGGCCGGATCTCGCGGGGGAGGTGGCGGCAGCTGCTTGGGGAGGCGTGGAAAACGAGGGAGAGGAGGAAGAATGCCAAAATTGGAAGGGGGAAGTGTTTATATAGGGTAGGGGCTAGGGTTTGGAGGGTTTGGGGCCGTTTTCGGACCCTCCGATCGCGATCGGACGGTTCCGGTCGCGGGTAGGGTCTAGGCTGGGCTAGGTGGGCTGTGGTGGGCTGTGTAGAGGGGCTTGGGCTGAGAGAAGAGGAAAGATAGTGCCCCGGCATCGAGTTTTATAAACCGAAAATGTCCGATAAATAATCTGATGACTGCGCTGCTACGGTTGATCGTTCGGGTATCAAACAACCTCCGATTGCGACGAAATTTGGCAGGCGGTCTACCTACAATAAAACAAGACCGCACGCCTGTTGGGGAACGTTTCATGGGAAACAAAAAATTTCCGACGCACACGCAAGATCTATCCATGGTGATAAGTATCTACGAGAGGGAGAGTGGATCTACATACCCTTGTAGATCGCTAAGCGGGAAGCGTTAAGAAACGCGGTTGATGTAGTCGAACGTCTTCGCGATCCAAATCGCCGAGCGTCCCGCGATCCAATCACGATATAGTACCGAACGGACGGCACCTCCGCGTTCAGCACACGTACAGGTCGATGACGATATCCGCCTTCTTGATCCAGCAAGAGGGAGCGGAGAGGTAGATGAGTTCTCCGGCAGCGTGATGGCGCGGCGGCGGCGGTGGTGGAACTATTCCAGCAGGGCTTCGCCTAAGCGCTGCTGAAAACTAGAGGACTTGATCTATCGGGAGAGAGGGCTTCACTATGGACTTTTTGGTTGAAGTGCTTTTGCCGTCTCTCCCTCTAGTATATATAGGAGGGAGGGGAGGGGCTGGCCGGCCGAAATCTCCTCCTAGGAGTCGGCCGCAAGGAGGAGGAGGTGGAGGACTCCACCTCCAATCCTACTCCTAGTAGGATTCCATCCCTTCCCCACTTGGACTTTCCTTTCCCTCAAGCCCAGCCGCATAGGCCTTCTTGGGCCGGCCGCCCAGCCCACCAGGGGCTGGTGCGCCACCCTCAGGTCCATGTAACCCACTTGGGGTGTGGTGGGCCCAATTGGTGGACCCCTGGAACCCATTCGTCACTCCCGGTACACTTCCGGAAATGCCTGAAACTTTTCCGGAGTTCAAACACGAACTTCCTATATATCAATCTTTACCTCCGGACCATTCCGGAGCTCCTCGTGACGTCCGGGATCTCATCCGGGACTCCGAACAACCTTCGGTCACCAACATACATAACTCAACTATACCGAAACGTCACCGAACCTTAAGTGTGCAGACCCTGTGGGTTCGAGAACTATGTAGACATGACCGAGACACCTGTACGGTCAATAACCAATAGCGGGACCTGGATGCCCATATTGGTTCCTACATATTCTACGAAGATCTTTATCGGTTGAACCTCTATCTCAAGGATTCAGTTAATCCCGTATGTTGTTCCCTTTGTTCTTTGGTATGTTACTTGCCCGAGATTCGATCGTCGGTATCTCTATACCTAGTTCAATCTCGTTACCAGCAAGTCTCTTTACTCGTTCCGTAATACAAGTTCCCGTGGCTAACACTTTAGTCACATTGCTTGCAAGGCTCATTGTTATGTTGTATTATCGAGTGGGCCCTGAGATACCTCTCCGTCACACGGAGTAACAAATCCCAGTCTCGATCCATGCCAGCTCAACAGACACTTTCAGAGATACCTGTAGAGCATCTTTATAGTCACCCAGTTACGTTGTGACGTTTGATACACACAAGGTATTCCTCCGGTGTCAGTGAGTTGCATGATCTCATGGTCATAGGAACAGATACTTGACATGCCAAAAACTATAGCAATAAACTGACACGATCATATGCTACGTTCATAGTTTGGGTCTTGTCCATCACATCATTCTCCTAATGATGTGATCCTGTTATCAAATGACATCTCATGTCTATGGCTAGGAAACCTTAACCATCTTTGATAAACAAGCTAGTCTTCTAGAGGCACACTAGGGACACAGTGTTGTCTATGTATCCACACATGTATCAGTGTTTCCAATTAATACAATTATAGCATGGATAATAAACGATTATCATGAACAAGGAAATATAATAATAACTACTTTTATTATTGCCTCTAGGGCATATTTCCAACAGTCTCCCACTTGCACTAGAGTCAATAATCTAGCTCATATCACTATGTGATTTACATTGTAATGAATCTAACACCCATACAGTTCTGGTGTTGATCATGTTTAGCCCTTGGAAGATGTTTAGTCATCGGATCCGCAACATTCAGATCCGTGTGCACTTTGCAAATATTTATGTCGTCCTCCTTGATGTAATCGCGGATGGAATTGAAACGTCGCTTTATGTGTCTGGTCCTCTTGTGAAACCTTGGTTCCTTGGCTAGAGCAATGGCACCAGTGTTATCACAGAACAGAGTCATTGTGTTTAGTGCACTAGGCACTACTCCAAGATCTGTCATGAACTCCTTCATCCAGACACCTTCCTTCGCCGCCTCCGAGGCAGCGATGTACTCCGCTTCACATGTAGAATCAGCTACCACGCTCTGCTTGGAACTGCACCAGCTTACCGCACCCCCATTGAGAATAAATACGTATCCGGTTTGCGACTTAGAGTCATACGGATCAGTGTCAAAGCTTGCATCGATGTAACCCTTTACGTCGAGCTCTTGATCACCTCCATAAACGAGAAACATGTCCTTAGTCCTTTTCAGGTACTTCAGGATGTTCTTGACCGCCGTCCAGTGTTCCACTCCTGGATCACTTTGAAACGTTCCGGCCATACTTATGGCAAGGCTGACATCGGGTCTTGTGCACAGCATTGCATACATGATAGAGCCTATGGCTGAAGCATGGGGGACGACACTCATCTTTTCTCTATCTTCTGCAGTCACTGGGCATTGAGTCTTACTCAACTTCACACCTTGCAACACAGGCAAGAACCCCTTCTTGGACTGATCCATTTTGAACTTCTTCAAAACTTTGTCAAGGTATGTGCTCTGTGAAAGTCCTATTAAGCGTCTTGATCTATCTCTACAGATCTTGATGCCTAATATGAAAGCAGCTTCTCCTAGGTCCTTCATTGAAAAACTCTTGTTCAAATATTCCTTTACGCTTTCCAACATTTCTATATTGTTTCCAATCGGCAATATGTCATCCACATATAATATTAGAAATGCTATAGAGCTCCCACTTACTTTCTTGTAAATACAAGTTTCTCCGTAAACTTGTATAAACCCAAACGCTTTGATCACCTCATCAAAGCGAAGATTCCAACTCCGAGATGCTTGCACCAGTCCATAAATGGATCGCTGGAGTTTGCAAACTTTGTCAGCATTCTCTGGATCGACAAAACCTTCTGGTTGCATCATATACAACTCTTCCTTAAGGAAACCGTTAAGGAACGCTGTTTTGACATCCATCTGCCAAATTTCATAATCGAAAAAGGCAGCTATTGCTAACTTGATTCTGACGGACTTAAGCATCGCTACGGGTGAGAAGGTCTCATCGTAGTCAACTCCTTGAACTTGTGAAAAACCCTTTGCCACAAGTCGAGCTTTATAGACGGTGACATTACCGTCCGTGTCCGTCTTCCTCTTAAAGATCCATTTGTTCTGAATGGCCTTACGCCCTTCAGGTAATACTTCCAAAGTCCATACTTTGTTTTCATACATGGATCCCATCTCGGATTTCATGGCCTCTAACCATTTCTCGGAATCCGGGCCCATCATCGCTTCTCCATAGCTCGTAGGTTCATCGTTGTCCAATAACATGACCTCTAAGACAGGGTTGTCGTACCACTCAGGAGCAGTACGCGTCCTTGTCGACCTACGAGGTTCGATAGCAACTTGATCCGAAGCTTCATGATCATCATCATTAACTTCCTCTTCAACCGATGTAGGCTCTACAGAAACATCTTTCTGCGTTGCGCTACTCTCTGGTTGAAGTAAAGGTTCAACAACCTCATCAAGTTCTACCTTCCTCCCACTCAATTCTTTCGAGAGAAACTCTTTCTGAAGAAATGTTCAGTTTTTAGCGACAAACACTTTGCCTTCGGATCTGAGATAGAAGGTATACCCAACTGTCTCTTTTGGGTATCCTATGAAGACGCATTTCTCCGCTTTGGGTTCCAGCTTTTCAGGCTGAAGCTTTTTGACATAAGCATCACATCCCCAAACTTTAAGAAACGACAACTTTGGCTTCTTGCCAAACCACAGTTCATATGGCGTCGTCTCAACAAATTTCGATGGTGCCCTATTTAAAGTGAATGCAGTTGTCTCTAATGCATAACCCCAAAACGATAGTGGCAAATCGGCAAGAGACATCATAGATCGCACCATATCCAATAAGGTTCGATTACGACGTTCGGACACACCATTACGCTGTGGTGTTCCAGGCGGTGTCAATTGTGAAACAATTCCACATTGTCTTAAGTGACTGCCAAACTCATAACTCAGATATTCTCCTCCTCGATCAGATCGTAGGAATTTAATCTTCTTGTTACGATGATTCTCAACTTCACTCTGAAATTGCTTGAACTTTTCAAACGTTTCAGACTTGTGTTTCATTAAGTAAATATACCCATATGTACTTAAATCATCTGTGAAGGTGAGAAAATAACGATATCCACCGCGCGCCTCAATGCTCATCGGACCGCACACATCAGTATGTATGATTTCAAATAAGTCACTTGCCCGTTCCATTGTTCCAGAGAACGGGGTTTTAGTCATCTTGCCCATGAGGCATGGTTCACATGTGTCAAGTGATTCAAAATCAAGTGACTCCAAAAGTCCATCAGCATGGAGCTTCTTCATGCGTTTTTGAAAGCACAACATGCTCCCTTAGTGGTTTTGATAATTCATGACAACATACATTGTCTCTTGGACTAATACCTTTACCTAGTGTATTTCAGATAAATTCCATAGAGAGGGTTGGCAAAAGGATTGTGGAGATTGTGGGAATACCCCAAGATGCAAGGAAATGGATTGGCAAAGCTTCAAGCAAGAGAACTCTACATTTTACTTTGTGAGAAATCACTTTGAGTCTATAGGAAAGCCAATACTATTAAAAGGGGCTAAGGTACTGTTGGTGAACAAAATGCTCATACGTGCACAAGTGATAGTCACCAAAAACACCCACAAGCTCTTCCACAAAAGTCTGTCCAAAGTCAAATATCCAAAATTGGTGCAACCAACACTTTCCACTCGGTGCCACCGATTCCCATACTCAGACAGACCTAAGCCAAACCCTAGCTTTTCGGTGCAACCGATTCTGCTTCGGTGCCACCGAGTTTAGGTTGCCAACTTTCTGTTACGCAAATTCACAATATCGGTACCACCGAGATTGTTGGATCGGCGTCACCGAGAATAGGCAATCTGACCGTTGGTCACCTTATCGGTGCAACCGAGTTTCCTATATCGGTCTCACCGAGATTCAAAAGTTGCCACCTTTTGGTCACTTCGGTACCACCGAGATTAACACATCGGTGTCACCGAGTTGGTCATTTTGTGTGTAACGGTTGGATTTTTGGGGATGCCTATATATACCCCTTCACCACCACCCACTGGGAAGAGAAGCACTCAGAACTATTCCATACTTGCCCCATCCAGTTTTCTGATAGAGAGCCACCTACCCTTGTGTTGAGGTCAAGATCATCCACTCCAACCATATGGATCTTGATTTCTAGCCTCCCCAAGTTGCTTTCCACCAATCCCATCTCTTCCACCAAGCCAAATCTGTGAGAGAGTGATTGTGTGTTGAGGAGTCTATCATCTTAAAGCACAAGAGCAATGAGTTCATCATCATTGCCGAGCCTATTACCTTTTGGAGGGTGGTGCCTCCTAGATTGGTTAGGTCTCGCTTGGGAGCCTCCTACTTCGTGTTGTGGAGTTGAACCAAGAAGTTTGTACGGGCAAGGAGATCACCTACTTCGTGAAGATCTACCCATAGTAAGGCTAGTCCTTCGTGGACGGAAGCCGTTATGGAATAGTCAAGGTTGCTACTTCGTGGAACCTTATCGGTGGAGCCCTCCGTGGACTCTCGCGACCGGTACCCTCCGTGGGTTGAAGACTCCATAAACGTGGACGTACGATAGCACCACCTATCGGAACCACGGGAAAAATCTTTGCGTCTCCAATTGCGTTTGATCTACCTATCTCAACTTTTTTACTTCATGTGCAATGTCTTTATTTTCCGCTGCCATATTTGTTGACATGCATGTGTAGGGTATTAGACTTGCTTAAACTGTTAAAATCTGCCAACAAATTAACTTTGGAAAAGGTTAGGTTTTAAATTCCTGCTAGTAGTCTATTCACCCCCCCTCTAGACACTCTTCTAGTGATCCCTCAATTGGTATCAGAGCTTTGGTCTACATTGCTTCGGTTTAATCACCGAGGAGGAAGATGAATGTGTCTAGTATAGGGAGTTTGAGTTGTAGAGTGCCTATTCTTGATGGAGAGTACTATAGTCAATGGAAAACTTTGATGCTTGAGCTATTTAATGAATTTCAATTGAGCAAATATGTTAAGTGCCCTTATGTACCTCGCATTAATCCTTTACGCCCCACACACGAAGAGGAAATTGATATGCTATGCAATCTTAGAGCTGTTAATCTCATTGTTAGAGCATTGCCTAGAAATGTGCTTAACCAAATGAAGAATTTTGAATGTGCTTGCACTTTGTGGAATGACTTGGAGAAACGATATCCAAGTTATTCATTGAGTAATCTTGATGAAATTCTTCATAAAACTATTGCCTTCCACAAATTGACGCCTAGTGATCCCAAGTGTGATGATTGTCTATTTGAGCTTAGAGACCTCATGCGTGCTAGAGGAGATGTCACAACTATCAACAACATCATTGTAGAAGCCATTCACATTCATAAGGTTGAACATTGTCATGATCACAACCCTAACGAATCTCTTGTTCTTTATGACGAGGATTTCCCACTTGATGATGACAATGTGGAACATGGCTACTATGATGAAGATGAGCTGTTCGACATCGAGTATGAGAAGATCATGAAGAATCTAAGTCTCATGGCAAACTTCAAGGATTACATGTCCAGAGGAAAAGATTGGATTCTCGATAGCGGATGTACCTATCATATGACCGGAGATAGAGAAATGTTTGAAGAGATCACACCAAACCATGGACCACGAAGGTACGTAACATTTGGAGACAACTCCAAGGGTAAGGTACTTGGTCTTGGTAAGGTGGCCATATCCCATGATAGCTCTATTCAAAATGTTATGCTTGTTGAATCTCTTGGCTACAATCTTCTTTCCGTATCTAGACTTGCCGACTTTGGTTTTAATGTGCTATTCACGAAAATAGATTGCCAAGTGTTTCGTCAAGATAATCAGAAAATGGTCTTTACCGGTTTCCGTAGAGGTGATCTATACATTATCGATTTCACTAAGAGATCCAAACCTCGTACTTGTCTTATTGCAAAATCTTCTAAAGGTTGGCTTTGGCATAGGAGACTAGGACATGTTGGCATGCGTAATCTAGACAAGCTTATCAAAGGTGATCATATACTTGGTGTTAAAGATGTTATCTTTGACAAAGATAGACTTTGTAGTGCTTGTCAAGCTGGAAAGCAAGTAGGTGGAAGTCATCCCGTTAAGAATGTCATGACTACTAGGATACCACTCGAGTTACTTCATATGGATCTTTTTGGTCCCAATGCTTACAAGAGTCTCGGTGGAAATTCCTATGGTCTAGTTATAGTTGATGATTTTTCCAGATTTATGTGGGTATTCTTTCTTGATGATAAGTCGCAGGTTCAAAAGATCTTCAAGAACTTCGTTCGCAAAGCGCAAAATCAGTTTGAAGTGAAGATCAAGAAGGTTCGGAGCGATAACGGATCGGAGTTCAAGAACACCCATGTGGATACCTTTCTTGACGAAGAAGGTGTCTCACATGAGTTCTCGGCTACGTACATGCCTCAACAAAATGGAGTTGTTGAGAGGAAGAACCGAACGCTTATTGAGATGGCAAGAATGATGCTTGACGAATACAAGACGCCAAGACACTTTTGGGCAGAAGCCGTGGAAACAGCATGTCATGCCACAAACTGACTTTACTTGCACAAGCTTCTCGGTAAAACGGCATACGAGCTACTCACCGGTAACAAACCCCAAGTTGGATACTTTCGGGTATTCGGCTCAAAGTGCTACATTCTTGATAAGCATCATCGTACTAAATTTGCTCCTAAATCTCATGAAGGATTCCTACTTGGTTACGGATCAAACTCTCACACTTACCGTGTCTACAACAACTTCACTCGAAAAGTTGAAGAGACGGTAGATGTGAAGTTTGATGAATCTAATGGTTCGCAAGTCGAACAATTGCCAAATGATGTAGGTGATAAGGACCCTTCGGAAGCTATCCAAGACTTGTCCATCGGCAAGATTCGTTCCATGGAGGTGAAGGAAAGTACTTCATCAACTCAAGTGGAAGCCCCTACTTCACGTCAAGGTGAACCACAACATGATATGGAGGCATCCACAAGCGGTACACGACGAGATGATAAAGAGGAGGAAGTGCATCATGAAGATCCACCACTACCTCCTTCATCGCCACCTCAAGGAAACGACACCTTCAACAACAACAAAGATGAAGGAGATGATGATGAGGAAGAAGCTCCACCATCCAACAATCGGAAGCTGGCCCGAGTTCGAGCACAAGTGACCAAGAACCATCCCCTAAACCAAATCTTTGGTGATATACAAACAGGGAGAATCACTCACTCTAAAACTCGCCTAGCTAACTTTTGTGAGCATTATTCTTTCATCTCTAGCATTGAGCCCTTGAAGGTAGAACAAGCTCTCAAAGACGCGGATTGGGTGAACGCGATGCATGAACAGCTTCACAACTTCGAGAGGAACGAAGTGTGGACACTCGTGGAAAAGCCCAAGGATGAGCAAAACATCATCGGAACAAAATGGGTGTTTCGGAACAAGCAAGACGAAGACGGTCAAGTCGTACGGAACAAGGCACGTCTCGTAGCCCAAGGATATACGCAAGTCGAAGGTATGGACTACGGTGATACCTACGCCCCCGTCGCTAGACTTGAAGCTATTCGCATTCTTCTTGCTTATGCTAATCACCATGATATCACGCTTTATCAAATGGACATTAAAAGTGCCTTTTTAAATGGTGAGATTGAAGAAGAAGTATATGTTAAGCAACCACCTGGTTTGGTGAATCCTAAGAAACCTAATCATGTTTACAAGCTTCGTAAAGCCCTTTATGGTCTTAAGCAAGCCCCTCGTGCTTGGTACAAATGCTTAACGAAGTTTCTCATTGAAAAAGGTTTTGAAATTGGTAAAATTGACGCAACCTTATTCACTAAGAGAGTTAATGGTGAATTATTTGTGTGCCAAATCTATGTGAATGATATTATCTTTGGATCTACTAACCCACAATTTAGTGAAAGATTTGGAAGGTTGATGTCCGAGAAGTATGAGATGTCCATGATGTGTGAGCTGAAATTCTTTCTTGGTTTGCAAATCAAGCAAATGAGAGAAGGAACTTTCATCTCTCAAACTAAGTATACCAAGGACTTGATCAAGAAGTTCAACATGCAAGAGTGCAAAGGTATGAAAACTCCCATGCTACTAGTGGACATGTTGATCTTACCAAGGAGGACGAACCGGTTGATCAAAAGGTTTATCGATCTATGATTGGTTCACTGCTATATCTATGTGCCTCTCGTCCCGATATTATGCTTAGTGTGATGAGGATATCCCTACTATGGTTCCCTCTCTACCTCATGAAGATAAACAACCTGTTGCTGCAAAGAAGATGTCCAATGATGAAATCAGGATTGGCCCAATTACAAGAGCTCGTGCTAAGTTACTAGAACAACAGGTGAATTCTCTCTTAGTTGATAATGCTATTTATTTTAATGAGAGCTTTATACTGCCTAAATCCTTGTGTGTATGTGTCATTAGGTACATTGGAGAGGAAGGCATGGCACAAGGGAGCAAGGAGGCATTGCAGCTGGAAAGGGAGGAAGACGCTGCAGTTTCCAGGGCGGTAGTACCGCCCCACACAAGCGGTAGTACCGCTCCAGTACTACCGTCCTAGTACCGCTTAGGAAATTTCTTCTGGAATCGAAGCGACCCCAAGCGGTACTAAAGAGGCACTTGATATTTGTACGAGCGGTAGTACCGCTTATCACGGTAGTACCGCTTGCCATAAGCGGTAGTACCGCTCTGCCTGCGCGCAGGTTTTGGGCTGTCCAGCCCGTGTACCCCTTCGATCTCGTTTTAGACTATAAATACCCGTCCCCTAGAGTTAGTTAAGGTTAGACCACGTTTAAGATAAACCCTAGTTCTTGAGATTGCTTGTAAGCATTCATCTTGAATCCTCATCTCCAATTCGTATCGATCTGGAGATCATATACTGCAAGTTGAGTGTAATCTGCTGTTCCATTGGGAATTAGTATATTGCAATTATACCGTTTCGTGGTCGACGGCTACGTGCGCAAGTGTGTGACGTTGTGAATATCCAAAGGGTTGAGACCTTTTGCATTGGCATCAGGGATCAAGCGAGGGAGAGTTCATCGGCGACATACAAGTTATCTATCATCTTCATCATCACCACCGCCGCTTACTGAGAAGATCGGGACACCCCATATCATAGTGTTTGCATGTGTGCTAGATATCAAGCTGCACCTAAAGAGTGTCATCTTTTGGCCGTAAAACGTATTGTGAGATATTTGATACAAACACCAAACTTTGCCATTTGGTATCCCAAGGGATCTTCCTTTAACCTTGTTGGCTATTCCGATTCGGACTATGCCGGTGACAAGGTTGATAGAAAATCCACCTCGGGTACTTGTCAATTTTTGGGTAGATCTCTTGTGTCTTGGTCCTCCAAGAAACAAAACTCGGTATCTCTATCTACTGCCGAAGCTGAGTATATTGCTGCAGGATCTTGTTGTGCACAATTACTATGGATGACACAAACGCTTAAGGATTATGGAATCCATGTTAGAAATGTTCCATTACTTTGTGACAATGAAATTTCTATTAAAATTGGTCATAATCCTATACAACATTCTCGAACTAAACATATTCAAGTTAGACATCATTTTATTCGTGATCATGTTGCCAAGGGAGATATTGATCTTAAGCATGTTCGCATTAACAAGCAATTGGCCGATATCTTTACTAAGCCACTTGATGAGAAAACATTTTGCTACTTGAGGAGTGAGTTGAACATCATTGATGCTTCAAACTTGAGCTAGACTCACTCGTTTGCATGCAAGGGCATGAGCTTTCTTGATATTTCCATGATACTCTTAACATGTTATCTTATGCCATAGAATTCTATGCTCCCTTGTATTGCATCTAACTTTTTGTAGGTACTTGGAAGAGCTTCACTCCACAAGATTGCCATCAACTCAAATCATAAGCAATCTTGTCATGACCGAGTATCCACAATCTCTCTTGATGTTGGAAGGAAGAAGACAACTCAACCATATCCTTGACATATACTTGATGTGATCATATTTGCTAAATCTCAATTGGTATCATGTCAAATGGATATACCTATTGTTCATTTACTGTTCACGTACTGACAGTTGAAAAAAAAACAGAGAGAAAGAAAGAAATGAGAGAAACAGTGGCTGGACGTTGTTGCTATCTATTGCACTGTTGGATTTGTATTATCTTGCAATTGTGCACTAGTAGAATTGAGCAATCTTGTGCCTGTTTACATTGAGCATTGCTAGTGTCTCTCTAGTGCATTGCAACACATCCTGTTTTTATAGTTGCTTTGCCACATTTTTCTCCACCGTATGTGTTTCCTTGGGTGTTTGTTCACACGATCAGCACTAGGACTTGTCTTCGGTGTTGTTAGGTATCCAAACCAAGCTCCACCATATACCCTGCTTTGTCATGTGATTGCTCTTATACCCGGGTATTCACTTCATCACATCCGTGCATTAGTCATCCATCCGAACGGGTAAGCATTGCTATTCACTTTGGAACGGTAAGATTTCCTTTTCTTGTCAGTTTTGAGTGAGTTGTGAGTGTGCCACCAACCAGATTTTGATTTTTGCACTAACCGACTAATCATGTCTTCTAGTGATGTTGATGTGCTGCAGAAAAAGGCTGATGACGAGTGTGTTTCCTGGAAGGACCATGAAGCTCTCCGCGTTCATTTGACAGGGGTTATCGATAGACCCGCTGAAAAAATTGAGGCTGATATTCAAGTTATACAAATGAAAGTGGACGCCACAGACACTACCGTCAATGCTATGCAAACACAAGTCAATGCTCTCCAACTAAGTATACAGCAGTTGACCACTTCAGTTAATGGGCTGCGTGTCACTATTGAGCAACGCCAACATGACGGTCATGACGATGCTGATAGTGTCCATGACGACAATGACAACATGGTGGGCAATCATGGCCGTGGGCATGACTTGCAAGGTCATGGTCATCTACCACTACGTGGTGCTCGGCGTGTACCGCTTCAGGAGGATGATGGTTTGGGCAAGCCCAAGTTCACGATTCCTAGATTTGAAGGCTCTACTGATGTCGAAGAGTATCTCACTTGGGAGCTTAAGATGGAGAAATTATGGCGTTTGCATGATTATACTGAAGATAGGAAGGTCAAGCTTGCTTCTTCTGAATTTGATGGCTATGCATTGCGTTGGTGGGATAGCATTGTGAGTACCCGTCGCGATGACAATGAACTTCCTGTTCGCACATGGCATGAGATGAAGGCGGTTATGAAAGCTCGTTTTGTTCCCACTGATTACTTGCGGACAGTTTATGATAAATTGACACAATTGAAGCAAGGTTCCATGACGGTTGATACATATTACATGGAGATGGAGATGTTGATGCAGCGTGCTCGAGTAAGAGAATCTGTTGAGATGACTATGCAACGTTTTCTCCATGGGCTGAAATATAACATTAAGGGTATTGTTCGGCATCACCAATACAATAAAATGAACGAGCTACTCCATCATGCAAGAGAAGCTGAGTCCCAGTTGGCCGAAGAAGCTCAAATTAAAGGCCGTTATACTACGGCTGGGCGGTTCTCCAACAGAACACAGCCGCCCCCTAGTGAGGGCGCTGCCAGCCGCCCCTCTTCTTCTACAACCAAACCAGCCTCCACTGTTCCACAATCCAAGCAACCTGCTGCTCCTGCTGCTAGCTCAGGTTCCAATATGTCTACAGCCCGTAATAGAGATATGCTCTGTCATACATGTGGAGGCAAGGGACACTTCAAGAGAGAGTGCCCAAATAGAAAAGTGATGATTGTGAACGATGACAATGAGTATGAGACTGGAGATGATGCTGATCCATATGCTTCAGATGACGATGGGTACACATGTGACGACGGCATAGATGCTTTTGCTTCTCCAGCACCTACTATTGTTGTCTCGCAGCGTGCTCTTAGTGTGCAGCCACATGTTGATTCACAGCGTTGCAATTTGTTCCAAACAAAAGCACTAGTTGGCCCCAACAAAGCTTGCAAGGTGATCATTGATGGAGGTAGCTGCCGCAATCTTGCAAGCAAGGAGTTATGTGCCAAGCTAAATCTGAAATATTTACCTCACCCCAATCCATATTACGTACAATGGTTGAGTGACAATGGTGAGATGAAGGTGAGTCATATGGTGCGCGTGAATTTTGAGATAGGACCATACACGGATTCCATTGAATTTGATGTGGTGCCTATGAATGTTTGCCATCTTTTATTGGGTCGGCCATGGCTCTATGACCGCCATGTGCAACACAATGGCCGTGCCAATACTTATCACTTGGAGTTCAAGGGCAAGAAAATAAATCTGCAGCCTATGTCACCACAGCAAATTGTCACTGAGTCTCGTCAGAAAACAGAAGTGAATATCGAACAGCCACCTGCACGAGAGAACAATGTAAAAGCCGTGAGTGATAATATAACGAAAAGTGCGAGAGAGCCTAGTTTGCTTATATTAGCCACCAAAGATGACATGAGAGAATTTCGAGAGGATCCTACAGCCCTGCCTCTTGTGCTTATGTACAAAGGCGAGGTTTTAGTTTCTAATGATACGCAATCTGTTTCTCTTGGTGTGTCTACTGTTTTGCAGGAATATGGCCATGTGTTTCCGGAGGAGGTACCATTGGGGCTGCCACCATTGCGTGGAATTGAGCACCAAATTGATCTCATACCCGGCGCCACCCTCCCCAACCGAGCGCCATACAGGACCAATCCCGAAGAAACGAAGGAAATACAGAAGCAAGTGCAAGCACTACTAGACTAAGGGTATATTCGTGTTTCTCTTAGTCCTTATGCTGTTCCTGTTATTTTGGTGCCTAAGAAAGATGGTACATGGCGCATGTGCGTAGATTGTAGAGCTATTAACAACATCACTATTCGATATCGTCATCCTATTCCACGCTTAGAGGATATGCTCGATGAATTGAGTGGTGCTGCTGTTTTCTCTAAGATTGATTTGCGTAGTGGTTACCATCAAATTCGGATGAAGGAAGGCGATGAATGGAAAACTGCTTTCAAAACTAAATTTGGTTTATATGAGTGGTTAGTTATGCCTTTTGGTCTTACTAATGCACCTAGTACCTTCATGAGATTAATGAATCATGTTTTGCGAAAGTTTATTGGTCGTTTTGTGGTTGTATATTTTGATGATATACTTATTTACAGCCACAATGAATCTGAACATTGTGATCATATTCGACAGGTTTTGCAAGTGTTGCGTGATAATAACTTGTATGCTAATCTTGAGAAGTGCACATTTGCAAAAGATAAAGTGATATTTCTGGGATACGTTGTTTCTAAGCATGGGGTAGAAGTAGATTCATCTAAGATTGAAGCAATTCAAAAATGGCCTACTCCCATGAATGTTAGTCAAGTACGAAGTTTTCACGGTCTTGCTGGTTTCTATCGTCGTTTTGTGAAAGACTTTAGTACTATTGCTGCACCATTGAATGAATTAACAAAGAAAGGTGTGCCTTTTGTGTGGGGCGTAGCCCAAGATCATGCTTTTGACGAGCTGAAACGTTTACTTACTTCTGCACCATTACTTGCACTACCAGATTTTTCCAAACAATTTGAGGTTGAATGTGATGCTAGTGGTATAGGTATTGCTGGTGTGTTGATGCAAGAAGGTAGACCTATTGCTTATTTCAGCGAGAAACTTTCTGGTGCTAGACTGAATTATCCTGTTTATGATAAAGAATTGTATGCGCTTGTTAGAGTTCTTGAGATTTGGCAACATTATCTATGGCCAAAAGAATTTATCATACATTCTGATCATGAAGCATTGAAGTATTTGAAAGCTCAATCAAATCTGCATCGACGCTTAGCTAAATGGGTTGACTTTATTGAGTCTTTTCCGTATATCATTAAGCATAAGAAGGGAAAAGATAACATTGTTGCTGATGCTCTATCTAGGAAGAACATGCTCTTGACACATCTCGATGTTCAAATTCCTGGTTTAGAGAGTTTGTGTGATTTGTATGCAACTGATCATGATTTTGCTGAACCATATCGTTTATGTTTGCTTCGAAATGCATGGGAGAAATAGCACATCCATGATAGATACTTGTTTCGAGCTAACAAACTTTGTGTTCCAGAATCGTCCGTCCGTTTGCTATTGTTGCAGGAATCACATGCAGGAGGATTGATGGGTCACTTTGGGCGTGAGAAGACGTTGCTCATGCTGGCTGATCACTTTTATTGGCCCAAGATGAGGCGCGACGTGGACAGGTTTGTTCGGCGCTGCATTACATGTCACAAGTCCAAGTCAAAACTGAAGCCTCACGGTTTGTATATGCCACTACCTACACCTACCACACCATGGGAAGATATAAGTATGGATTTTGTGTTAGGTTTGCCACGCACTAAAAGAGGTCATGATTCTATATTTGTGGTAGTGGATAGATTTTCTAAGATGGCACATTTTATTGCATGCCACAAAAGCGACGATGCGTCGCATATTGCTAACCTGTTTTTCAGGGACATCGTACGCTTGCATGGAGTGCCAAAGACAATTGTTTCTGACAGGGACGTGAAGTTTATGAGCTACTTCTGGAAGACATTGTGGGGAAAGCTAGGAACAAAGTTGTTGTTCAGCACTACATGTCACCCACAAACTGATGGTCAAACGGAGGTGGTGAATCGCACATTGTCCCAATTGCTGAGAGTTATGATCAAGAAAAATCTGCGTGAGTGGGAGGAGTGTTTGCCACTTGTTGAGTTCGCTTATAACAGGGCTGTGCATTCTACCACCCAGCTTTGTCCTTTTGAGGTGGTGTATGGTTTCAAACCAATTACACCACTAGATTTGCTGCCTCTTCCATTGCATGAGAGGGTTGATATGGAGGCATCAAACAGAGCAGATTATGTGAAGAAGATTCATGAGAAGACATGGGAAGCTATTGAGAAGCAAGGCAAGAACATTGCTGCTGCACGAAACCAATCAAGAAAGAAAGTTTTGTTCCAGCCTGGCGATATGGTGTGGGTGCATCTTTGCAAGGACAGGTTTCCACAGTTGAGACGTTCTAAACTTCGGCCGCGTGGTGCTGGCCCTTACAAGGTGTTAGCCAAGATAAATGACAATGCCTACTCGATTGATATTCCTATTGCTGACTTTGGTGGCGTTAGCAACAGTTTCAACGTTGCTGATTTGTCCCCATGTGATGTCGATGACCTTGGAGCGTCGGGGTCGACGCCTTTTGAAGGGGGGGAGGATGATGAGGATATCCCTACTATGGTTCCCTCTCTACCTCATGAAGATAAACAACCTGTTGCTGCAAAGAAGATGTCCAATGATGAAATCTGGATTGGCCCAATTACAAGAGCTCGTGCTAAGTTACTAGAACAACAGGTGAATTCTCTCTTAGTTGATAATGCTATTTATTTTAATGAGAGCTTTATACTGCCTAAATTCTTGTGTGTATGTGTCATTAGGTACATTGGAGAGGAAGGCATGGCACAAGGGAGCAAGGAGGGGAGCAAGGAGGCATTGCAGCTGGAAAGGGAGGAAGACCCTGTAGTTTCCAGGGCGGTAGTACCGCCCCACACAAGCGGTAGTACCGCTCTAGTACTACCGTCCTAGTACCGCTTAGGAAATTTCTTCTGGAATCGAAGCGACCCCAAGCGGTACTAAAGCGGCACTTGATATTTGTACGAGCGGTAATACCGCTTATCACGGTAGTACCGCTTGCCATAAGCGGTAGTACCGCTCTGCCTGCGCGCAGGTTTTGGGCTGTCCAGCCCGTGTACCCCTTCGATCTCGTTTTAGACTATAAATACCCGTCCCCTAGAGTTAGTTAAGGTTAGACCACGTTTAAGATAAACCCTAGTTCTTGAGATTGCTTGTAAGCATTCATCTTGACTCCTCATCTCCAATTCGTATCGATCTAGAGATCATATACTGCAAGTTGAGTGTAATCTGCTGTTCCATTGGGAATTAGTATATTGCAATTATACCGTTTCATGGTCGACGTCTACGTGCGCAAGTGTGTGACGTTGTGAATATCCAAAGGGTTGAGACCTTTTGCATTGGAATCAGGGATCAAGCGAGGGAGAGTTCGTCGGCGACATACAAGTTATCTATCATCTTCATCATCACCACCGCCGCTTACTGAGAAGATCGGGACACCCCATATCATAGTGTTTGCATGTGTGCTAGATATCAAGCTGCACCTAAAGAGTGCCATCTTTTGGCCGTAAAACGTATTGTGAGATATTTGATACAAACACCAAACTTTGGCATTTGGTATCCCAAGGGATCTTCCTTTAACCTTGTTGGCTATTCCGATTCGGACTATGCCGGTGACAAGGTTGATAGAAAATCCACCTCGGGTACTTGTCAATTTTTGGGTAGATCTCTTGTGTCTTGGTCCTCCAAGAAACAAAACTCGGTATCTCTATCTACTGCCGAAGCTGAGTATATTGCTGCAGGATCTTGTTGTGCACAATTACTATGGATGACACAAACGCTTAAGGATTATGGAATCCATGTTAGAAATGTTCCATTACTTTGTGACAATGAAAGTGCTATTAAATTTGGTCATAATCCTATACAACATTCTCGAACTAAACATATTCAAGTTAGACATCATTTTATTCGTGATCATGTTGCCAAGGGAGATATTGATCTTAAGCATGTTCGCACTAACAAGCAATTGGCCGATATCTTTACTAAGCCACTTGATGAGAAAACATTTTGCTACTTGAGGAGTGAGTTGAACATCATTGATGCTTCAAACTTGAGCTAGACTCACTCGTTTGCATGCAAGGGCATGAGCTTTCTTGATATTTCCATGATACTCTTAACATGTTATCTTATGCCATAGAATTCTATGCTCCCTTGTATTGCATCTAACTTTTTGTAGGTACTTGGAAGAGCTTCACTCCACAAGATTGCCATCAACTCAAATCATAAGCAATCTTGTCATGACCGAGTATCCACAATCTCTCTTGATGTTGGAAGGAAGAAGACAACTCAACCATATCCTTGACATATACTTGATGTGATCATATTTGCTAAATCTCAATTGGTATCATGTCAAATGGATATACCTATTGTTCTTCCTTGCATGACTAAACTATGTAGGTGACAAGTATACTAAATCGAGAAGGATTGCTCCCAACTCAAGATGACCTTCATCAACCTCGAGCATCCTCAACAAGTTCACATACAAGCCACGTCATCAACATCACTCAAAGGTATGTACTCATATCCTTGAAAAGGCTTTACTCCAAGACATGAGCTAAAGCAACTCAAGTGATATGAAGACATTAAAATGCTTAATCAAAAAATGGTAACCCCATTTTGAGCTTAACGTTGAGTATGCCCTATGATCAAGTATTCTTGCTTGGCTCCTATGTCAATATACTCTAATATAGGTGACCTAGTCACCGCCCATCATCTAGTTAAGTATTTTGGATGGTTCATTCTTCATTTTGCAAGTTTTCTTGGAACCACTCAATTCTTCTCCAGTTGATATTCTTTTGTAAAAACTTTTGCATTTCTTTTGAAAATATCTTTTGAATCTGTGTTATTGAAAAGTTTGAGAAATCTCGATTTCAGAATCCCATTGCCAAGTTTCTGTTTCTGCCTCGGAGCCGCCGATACAAATAACTCGGTTCTACCGAATTTGCAGATGAGCTGCACCATAACATCTCGGTACCACCGATTTGTTTGTCTCGGAGTCACCGATTTTCTTTCTTTTCTTATTTGCGTTCGCAGTTGCAAATCTATGTTTCTTCTGTGTTCTTACAAGTGATGATTTTGTTACTTCGATGATCCCTTCTTATTAAAACAAATTTAATTACTTTCCTATGACCAAAGGGAGAGAAATTACTTTCCATGATTCCCTCAGTTTTCACTTCTATGAACCCTACGTTCAATGACACTTGTTCTCAAGGATCCCTTCTTAGTCAATGATCCCTGTATCTATTCCTGTGTTTGGCCATTTTGGAAATTAATGCCAAAGGGGGAGAATAACAAAGCTTCATGCTAAAGGGAGATACATGCTTATGCAAAAGGGGGAGATATGATCAAGGGGGAGAGCGAATATCAATGTTTATACTCATATAGACAAGGGGAGAATACCAAAGTAGGGGGAGAAAAATATATTTGGAGAAAAATGTGTTTGTTTTGGAGAATCATCTTAGATTTTTCTCACCCTATCCAATCCCAATATCTACATGCTGAGATTCAGGGGGAGAGGATGATCTACTACCTTCATATCTAAGGGGAGAAAACTCTAAATGATCTTGGAGGCATATCAATCTTAAGAAATACTACCTTTTATATGTTCTCCATATCTTGGTACTTTTGAGTTCTATTGCCTTGTTGACTAGTAGAATACTCTTGTGTTTCCTAACATTGTTTTCTCAAGTGTGTTTCTACTACAAGAATGCTCAAGAACTCAAGGTAAGTATATGCATCATATCTTTGATCAAGATGATGATCTCTTGCTTCTTGCACATATTGTTTGAAAGAGTGAAGTCTTGAACAAGGATACATCTCATTCACATATATTTGACGCATATAGCCAAGACACACATGACGTCTTATATCCCTTCTACTATATGTGTGTCCATGCATTCCAAAGCAAGTATCCATTAAAGGGATTGCACACATTTAGGGGGAGCAAATCTAAGTCATGTGTCTCTCAAAGTCTTCATTATATCCATGCATATATTTATTTGAAGCTTTGATTGTATGTTGTCATCAATTACCAAAAAGGGGGAGATTAAAAGCACAACATGCTCCCTTGGTGGTTTTGATAATTCATGACAACATACATTGTCTCTTGGACTAATACCTTTACCTAGTATATTTCAGATAAAGTCCACAGAGAGGGTTGGCAAAAGGATTGTGGAGATTGTGGAAATACCCCAAGATGCAAGGAAATGGATTGGCAAAGCTTCAAGCAAGAGGACTCTACATTTTACTTTGTGAGAAATCACTTTGAGTCCATAGGAAAGCCAATACTATTAAAAGGGGGTAAGGTACTGTTGGTGAACAAAATGCTCATACGTGCACAAGTGATAGTCACCAAAAACACCCACAAGCTCTTCCACAAAAGTCTGGCCAAAGTCAAATATCCAAAATCGGTGCAACCAACACTTTCCACTCGGTGCCACCGATTCCCATACTCAGACAGACCTAAGCCAAACCCTAGCTTTTCGGTGCAACCGATTCTGCTTCGGTGCCACCGAGTTTAGGTTGCCAACTTTCTGTTACGCAAATTCACAATATCGGTACCACCGATATTGTTGGATCGGCGTCACCGAGAATAGGCAATCTGATAGTTGGTCACCTTATCGGTGCAACCGAGTTTCCTATATCGGTCTCACCGAGATTCAAAAGTTGCCACCTTTTGGTCACTTCGGTACCACCGAGATTAACACATCGGTGTCACCGAGTTGGTCATTTTGTGTGTAACGGTTGGATTTTTGGGGATGCCTATATATACCCCTTCACCACCACCCACTCAGAAGAGAAGCACTCAGAACTATTCCATACTTGCCCCATCCAATTTTCTGAGAGAGAGCCACCTACCCTTTTGTTGAGGTCAAGATCATCCACTCCAACCATATGGATCTTGATTTCTAGCCTCCCCAAGGTGCTTTCCACCAATCCCATCTCTTCCACCAAGCCAAATCTATGAGAGAGTGATTGTGTGTTGAGGAGTCTATCATCTTGAAGCACAAGAGCAAGGAGTTCATCATCATTGCCGAGCCTATTACCTTTTGGAGGGTGGTGCCTCCTAGATTGGTTAGGTGTCGCTTGGGAGCCTCCTACTTCGTGTTGTGGAGTTGAACCAAGAAGTTTGTACGGACAAGGAGATCGCCTACTTCGTGAAGATCTACCCATAGTAAGGCTAGTCCTTCGTGGACGGAAGCCGTTATGGAATAGTCAAGGTTGCTACTTCGTGGACCCTTATGGGTGGACCCCTCCGTGGACTCTCGCGACCGTTACCCTCCGTGGGTTGAAGACTCCATAAACGTGGACGTACGATAGCACCACCTATCGGAGCCACGGGAAAAATCTTTGCGTCTCCAATTGCGTTTGATCTACCTATCTCAACTTTTTATTTCATGTGCAATGTCTTTATTTTCCGCTGCCATATTTGTTGACATGCATGTGTAGGGTATTAGACTTGCTAGATGATACGTCCATTTTGCATCATGCTTTTATATTGATAAATAGTGCATTATGGGCTGTTATTACACATTGTTGTACAGTACTTATGCCTTTTCTCTCTTATTTTACAAGGTTTACATGAAGAGGGAGAATGCCGGCAGCTGGAATTCTGGACTGGAAAAGGAGCAAATCTGAGATACCTATTCTGCACAACTCCAAAAGTCCTGAAAATCTACGGAGAATTATTTTGGAATATATAAAAAATATTGGGCGAAAGAACTACATCAGGGGACCCACCAAGAGGTCACAAGCCAGGGGGCGCGCCCTACCCCCCTGGGCGCGCCCTCCAGGCTTGTGGGCCCCCTGGCAGGCCTCTGGTGCCCATCTTCTGCTATATGGAGGGTTTTGACCTGGAAAAAATCATAAGGGAGCTTTCGGGACGAAGCGCTGCCGTCTCGAGGCGGAACTTGGACAGAACCAATATAGGGCTCCGGCGGAGCTGTTCTGCCGGGGAAACTTCCCTCCCGGAGGGGGAAATCGAAGCCATCGTCATCACCAATGATCCTCTCATCGAGAGGGGGTCAATCTCCATCAACATCTTCACCAGCACCATCTCCTCTCCAAACCCTAGTTCATCTCTTGTATCCGATCTTTGTCTCAAACCTCAGATTGGTACCTGTGGGTTGCTAGTAGTGTTGATTACTCCATGTAGTTGATGCTAGTTGGTTTACTTGGTGGAAGATCATATGTTCAGATCCTTAATGATAATTAATACTCCTCTGATTATGAACATGAATATGCTTTGTGAGTAGTTACGTTTGTTCCTGAGGACATGGGATAAGTCTTGTTATAAGTAATCATGTGAATTTTGTATTCGTTCGATATTTTGATGAGATGTATGTTGTCTCTCCTCTAGTGGTGTTATGTGAACGTCGACTACATAACACTTCACCATTATTTGGGCCTAGGGGAAGGCATTGGGAAGTAATAAGTAGATGATGGGTTGCTAGAGTGACAGAAGCTTAAACCCTAGTTTATGCGTTGCTTCGTAAGGGGCTGATTTGGACCCACATGTTTCATGCTATGGTTAGATTTATCTTAATTCTTCTTTCGTAGTTGCGGATGCTTGCGAGGGGTTAATCATAAGTGGGAGGCTTGTCCAAGTAAGGACAGCACCCAAGCACCGGTCCACCCACATATCAAATTATCAAAGTAACGAACGCGAATCATATGAGCATGATGAAAACTAGCTTGACAGTAATTCCCATGTGTCCTCGGGAGCGCTTTGCTTTATATAAGAGTTTGTCCAGGCTTGTCCTTTGCTACAAAAAGGATTGGGCCACCTTGCTGCACCATTGTTACATTTGTTACTTGCTACCCGTTACGAATTACCTTATCACAATACTATCTGTTACCGATAATTTCAGTGCTTGCAGAGAATACCTTACTGAAAACCGCTTGTCATTTCCTTCTACTCCTCGTTGGGTTCGACACTCTTACTTATCGAAAGGACTACGATAGATCCCCTATACTTGTGGGTCATCACTAGACTTGCTTAAACTATTAAAATCTGCCAACAAATTAACTTTGGAAAAGGTTAGGTTTTAAATTCCTGCTAGTAGTCTATTCACCCCCCCCCCCTCTAGACACTCTTCTAGTGATCCCTCAGTTTTATCCCAATATGACCTAAACGTCACTGCCACAAGAAAGTGGTACTATCATTATCAACTCTACATCTTTTGGCATCAATGTTATGAACATGTGTATCGTCACTATCGAGATTAAACAAGAATAAACCCCTCACGTTGGGTGCATGACCATAAAAGATATTACTCATATAAATAGAACAACCATTATTCTCTGATTTAAATGAATAACCGTCTCGCAATAAACAAGATCTAGATATAATGTTCATGCTTAACGCAGGCACTAAATAACAATTATTCAGGTTCATCACTAATACCGATGGTAATCGAAGAGCAAGCGTGCCGACGGCGATCACATCAACCTTGGAACCATTTCCCATGCGCATCGTCACTTCGTCCTTTGCCAGCCTCCGTCTATTCCGCAGTTCCTGTTTTGAGTTGCAAATGTGAGCAACCGCACCGGTATCAAATACCCAGGCACTACAACGAGAGTTGGTAAGGTACACATCAATAACATGTATATCATATATACCTTGTTTGTTGTTGGCCGCCTTCTTGTCAGCCAAATACTTGGGGCAGTTCCGCTTCCAGTGACCAGTTCCCTTGCAATGAAAGCACTCAGTTTCTGGTCCAGCCTTGGGTTTCTTCACGGGAGGGGCAACTGGTTTGCCACTCTTCTTGGAGTTACCCTTCTTACCCTTGCCATTCTTCTTGAAACTAGTGGTTTTATTGACCATCAAAACTTGATGCTCCTTCTGAATTTAAGACTCAGCGACTTTCAACATCGCAAACAGCTCGGCGACTCATTTGTTCATCCCGTGCTTGTTATAGTTCAACACGAAGCTCTTGTAGCTAGGTGGCAATGATTGAAGAACTCTGTCAGTGATCGCCTCTGCTGGAAGGGGCATCCCCAATTCAGCTAGACGTGTGGAATACCCAGACATTTTGAGTATGTGTTCACTGACAGACCCGTTCTCCTCCATCTTGCAGGCAAAGAACTTATCGGAGGTCTCATACCTCTCGATCTGGGCATTCTTCTGAAAGATCAACTTCAACTCTAGGAACATATCATATGCTCCATGACGTTCAAAACGTCTTTGAAGTCCCGGTTCTAAGCCATACAACATTGCACATTGAACCATTGAGTAATCATCAGAACGAGCCTGCCAGGCGTTCACAACGTCTGGAGACTCAACTGGAGCGGGTGGATCACCAAGCGGTGCATCAAGGACATAACCCTTTTGGGAAGCCGTAAGGATAATCCTTAGATTATGGGCCCAGTCCACAAAGTTACTTCCATCATCTTTCAACTTAGCTTTCTCTAGGAACGCATTAAAATTCAGGGGTGCTACTGCGCGAGCCATGATCTACAACATAAATTTTGCAAAGACAACTTAGACTATTGTTCAAGATAATGAGTTTAGTTAATCATATTACTTAAAAACTCCCACTCAAATTGACATCCCTCTGGTCATTCGAGTGTCACATGATCCAAATTAACCAACTCAAGTCCGATCATCACGTGAGTTGAGGTGGTTTCAATGGTGAACATCTTCATGTTGATCATATCTACTATATGACTCATGTTCGACATTTCGGTATCTTGTGTTCCGAGGCCATGTCTGTACATGCTAAGCTCATCAAGTTTAACCCGACTGTTCCGCTTGTGCAACACTGGCTTGCACCCGTTGTATGCGAACGTAGAGTCTATCACACCCGATCATCACGTGGTGTCTCGAAACGACGAACTTTCGCAACAGTGCACACTCGGGGAGAACACAATTTTATCTTGAAATTTAAGTGAGGGATCACCTTATAATGCTACCGTCGTCCTAAGCAAAATAAGATGCATAAAAGGATTAACATCACATGCAAATCATAAGTGATATGATATGGCCATGAACTTGTGCTTTTGATCTCCATCTCCAAAGCACCGACATGATCTCCAACGTCACCGGCATGACACCATGATATCCATCATCTTGATGTCCATCAACGTGTCGCCATGAGGTTGTCGCGCCGACTGTTGCTTCCACGACTATTGCTAACTCATAGCGATAAAGTAAAGCAAAACGGCGAAAATAATTAAAGACAACCCTATGGATCCTGCCGGTTGCCGTACTCATCAACGTGCAAGTCGTGATATTCTATAGAATACATGATCATCTCATACATCACATATATCTCATCATGTAATTGGCCATATCACATCACAACATACCCTGCAAAAACAAGTTAGACGTCCTCTAATTGTTGTTGCAAGTTTTACGTGGCTCCTACGGGTATCTAGTAAGAACAATTCTTACCTACGCAAAAACCACAACGGTGATACTAAAATTGCTTTTCAACCTTCTCAAGGACCGCCTTTGTCAAATCCGATCTGACTAAAGTGGGAGAAACAGACACGCGCCAACCATCTTTATGCAACGAAGTTACATGTCAGTTGATGGAACCGGTCTCTCGTAAGCGTACGAGTAATGTTGGTCCGGGCCGCTTCATCCCACAATACCGCCGAATCAAGAAAAGTCCAAGGGAGGAAGCAATCTGAATATCAACGCCCACAAACTCCTTTTTGTTCTACTCGTGATCTCATCTACACATAGACCTAGCTCATGATGCCACTGTTGGGGAACGTTGCATGGGAAACAAAAAATTTCCTACGCACAAGCAAGATCTATCCATCGTGATAAGTATCTACGAGAGGGAGAGTGGATCTACATACCCTTGTAGATCGCTAAGCGGGGAAGCGTTAAGAAACGCGGTTGATGTAGTCGAACGTCTTCGCGATCCAAATCGCCGAGCGTCCCGCGATCCAATCACGATCTAGTACCGAACGGACGGCACCTCCGCGTTCAGCACACGTATAGCTCGATGATGATCTCTGCCTTCTTGATCCAGCAAGAGGGAGCAGAGAGGTAGATGAGTTCTCCGGCAGCGCGACAGCGCGGCGGCGGCGGTGGTGGAACTATTACAGCAGGGCTTCGCCTAAGCGCTGCTGAAAACTAGAGGACTTGATCTATCGGGAGAGAGGGCTGCACTATGGCCTTTTTGGTTGAAGTGCTTTTGCCCTCTCTCCCTATAGTATATATAGGAGGGAGGGAGGGGCTGGCCGGCCGAAATATCCTCCTAGGAGTCGGCCGCAAGGAGGAGGAGGTGGAGGAGTCCACCTCCAATCCTACTCCTAGTAGGATTCCTTCCCTTCCCCACTTGGACTTTCCTTTCCCTCAAGCCCAGCCGCATAGGCCTTCTTGGGCCGGCCGCCCAGCCCACCAGGGGCTGGTGCGCCACCCTCAGGTCCATGTGACCAACTTGGGGTGTGATGGGCCCACTTGGTAGACCCCCGGAACCCATTCGTCACTCCCGGTACACTGCCGGAAATGCCTGAAACTTTTCCGGATTTCAAACACCAACTTCCTATATATCAATCTTTACCTCCGGACCATTCCGGAGCTCCTCGTGACGTCCGGGATCTCATCCGGGACTCCGAACAACCTTTGGTCACCAACATACATAACTCAACTATACCGAAACGTCACCGAACCTTAAGTGTACAGACCCTGCGGGTTCGAGAACTATGTAGACATGACCGAGACACCTCTACGGTCAATAACCAATAGCGGGACCTGGATGCCCATATTGGTTCCTACATATTCTACGAAGATCTTTATCGGTTGAACCTCTATGTCAAGGATTCAATTAATCCCGTATGCCGTTCCCTTTGTTCTTCGGTATGTTACTTGCCCGAGATTCGATCGTCGGTATCTCTATACCTAGTTCAATCTCGTTACCAGCAAGTCTCTTTACTAGTTCCGTAATACAAGATCCCGTGGCTAACACTTTAGTCACGTTGCTTGCAAGGCTCGTTGTGACGTTGTATTACCGAGTGGACCCTGAGATACCTCTCCGTCACACGGAGTAACAAATCCCAGTCTTGATCCATGCCAGCTCAGCAGACACTTTCGGAGATACCTGTAGAGCATCTTTATAGTCACCCAGTTACGTTGTGACGTTTGATACACACAAGGTATTCCTCCGGTGTCAGTGAGTTGCATGATCTCATGGTCATAGGAACAGATACTTGACATGCAGAAAACTATAGCAATAAACTGACACGATCACATGCTACGTTCATAGTTTGGGTCTTGTCCATCACATCATTCTCCTAATGATGTGATCCTGTTATCAAATGACATCTCATGTCTATGGCTAGGAAACCTTAACCATCTTTGATCAACAAGCTAGTCTACTAGAGGCACACTAGGGACATAGTGTTGTCTATGTATCCACACATGTATTAGTGTTTCCAATTAATACAATTATAGCATGGATAATAAACGATTATCATGAACAAGGAAATATAATAATAACTACTTTTATTATTGCCTCTAGGGCATATTTCCAACAACGCCAACTTTCGATCCAATCCGAGAATGTTTTATACGCAATTTCAAAAACAATATTTTAACGATGCCGCGGGCGCGTGCGTGTGTGGTTGGTCTCGAAACGGTCGACGACACGAACGGCAAGAACCGACACCTACGAACGGATGCCAGTTTTCGAAAACGAGTGACGATGCCATGCAGATGATGCGAATGATGCGATGATGAAAGCGGTAACCAAACGAAACACATGATGACAACGGAATAAAAGGGGAATCTTCTGGAGCATCGGTCTCGGGCTGTTACAACTCTCCTCCACTTACAAGAGATCTCGACCCGAGATCTTAGAATGAGAAGGGGAAGAGGAAGAAGAAAGGATGAGGTAAACTTAGTTGCTTCTTTGACAAACGAGTGAAACCAATGAAACTTGAAGGTTGCCAAGAGAAGAAGAGTGATATGAGGAACAAGCAAGAATTCACAAGAAATTTGGGCAGCACTTCGGTAGAAAGAGACAAAACTTGATTAGATGGAAAGAACTTGAAGATAGGACACAACACTCCGGTTAAATGAATAAGCAAAGAAGGAACATGATCTTAACCAACCGAGATGATGGGATGAATAGAGCAACATCACAAAGCCTCCGGAATAAGAGAATAGAAGCTAGATACTTGGAATGAAAAGAACAGAAATAAAATGACAACTTCTATCCCAATTGAATTGCAAATCATCCTTACCAAGGGGAGATTGAACAAAGTTATTGTAAAATCAACAACGAAAAGAATAAGTTTGTTGTGGGCTTATGGAAACCCTTTCAAAATTATGAGGTGACAACCCGCCACTAACGGAAAACAATGATTGCTTGGGAACAACATGATATGCAAACTTCTTTCACCAAGAGGATACATTGAAAACTTGGATCATTGATGAGCACCATGATGGCAACAATCCTAAGGAAATGCTTTAGGTGAAATCCAATCCAAGATAGCTCCAATGAGGAAGATGATGGGTTTACATATCTCATTCTTGAAGAAAATACTCTTCGAGACTCCTCATGAATCAAGAATGCTATAACACCATCTCAAAGATAAGAGAGAATGAATTGCACTTCGGAATGCAAGACGAATGATACTTGAGCCTCTCCAACAAGAATCTTGAAGAACACTTCAAGAATGAATAAAATCCTTGACGAACCACCATGTAGAACCTCCGTATACAAAAGAATGATCAAAGAATTGAAGGTTGAAAAGAATAAGATTAAGGCCTTGCAATGATTTAGATGAAGCTTCGAGATACTAGAGAAAACTTGAACTCCGGAAAAGAAAAGATGGACACTTAGAATCGAGAATTGATATCATGAACAACTCCGAAAGAAGGATTGAAATCGCTTTGATGAAACAAGAACAAAAATTATGTTATGCTTATCCTTTATCAAGTTAAATTGATGACAAGCAACGGATCTGGCATACGACTTATACTTCTTGAAAAGATTGAGGCCAGAAAAGAGCACAAACTTGAAGAAGCCTTGAACGAACCACCGGTGAGAATTGAAACAAATGGGAGTACATGAGAATGAAGAGATCAAGATTTTCCTAATAAAAATTGAACAAGGCACCAGAATAACTGAGATACGAACGAAGGGACAACAATTGAGAAGAATTGGAGAGCGAAAGCTGAAAGCTGAGAACGAAGAAATCTTATGAAATGATGGCCTTCGAAGGATCGAGAAATGAAAACAACTCTGAAACGCTCCGGATATATATGGAAGGAATTACTCATGATCTAAAACATTTGAAAGGATGGCACCAAGCTAAAACCATGAATCTCCGAGAATGGAACAAGATTTAAGAGAAACTCTCCTTCGGTCTTAAATGAAGAGAATGATGACGAGAAACACCACCAAGAATTACTGAGACACTCCGGACAATGAATAAGGAAAGGTTGAGGCAATGATGAAAATGATTTAGAAGTGACCTTCAAGAAGGAATATGACTAATGGGATTCATTCTTACGTCACATTTGAAAAGAACTTGAGATCTCCGGAAAGATTAGAAGAGTCAGGTAAGATCTTGGGGAAAACCCTATGGGTTATGAGCCCACTCAAAGAAAACACCATTGAAAATATTGCTTAGAAGGAGATATTGCACCGGAAGCTTGAATGAATCCACCAGAAAAGAAAACAAAGATGAATACTAAGAAATGATATACTTGAGCACTTGAGCATCTTCATAATGAATCACCGGATACCATACGGAAGAAAAGATAGCGGAAACATCACTTGAATAGAAACGACACTTTGATGAGAATTTAATAATTGAAGAAAAAGGGCGGGAGGGTGGGAAAAAAACAAAGAAAACTTGGAACAGATGAAAAGAACTCTAGATGGAAATACGAGGATTGATCTTGCCAATATTGGGGAGGAATGAATAATCTCGATGAGAAACACACCGGTTAGGAAAGATATGAAATCACCACTGACATCGAAGCAACTCAAATTACCATACTCCAACAAAACAAAAGATGACGCTTTTGAATTAAGCCGGAAACAAATACATAACCCATTTGCATTTGTTGGAAGGATAATCCTAGGTAACTACTTGAATTCCCGCCTAAGAACTTCCGAAGTCTTTCTTGTTTATGCGATTCGGGTTGCGGACCCAGGAATGTACCCAAGGATTCGGGTTGAGTATATGGAATTGGCTTACACTCGCCACAAGCTACAACAATATAACATCAATTCAACAACATATCCAAACATCATACAGAAGAGCAGAGTCCGTCTACGGACGAAAACAAATTATAAAATGACATCCATCGTTGCTATCCCAGGCTGCCGCCTGGAACCCATCCTAGATCGATGAAGAAGAAGAAGAAAAACTCCAAATCAAACAAGCATCGCACTCACGTCAAATCATCGCATTACCTATACCTGCAACTGTTGTTGTAGTAATCTGTGAGCCACAGGGACTCAGCAATCTCATTTCCAAGGGTATCAAGACTATTAAAGCTTAATGGGTGAAGTATGGTTACGTGGTGAGGCTGCAGCAAGCACTAAGCATTTATTTGAGTGGCTAACTTACAAGTACAAGAATAAAGGGGGATGATTGTCGCATAAACGGACCTGAACTATTAATGATCTCTAAGAGATCCTGAACACCTGCTTACGAACAAACATAACCCCACCGTGTTCTCTCTCGGTTCAGAAATCACGAGAAGAGACAGTCACGGTTACGCACACAGTTGGTGTATTTTATTTGAGTTTACTTTAAGTTTGCTATGATCGGGTGCTAAACAAAGTTTCCAAGTTGCCACTTAACCGCGGGCACGGCTTTCCGAAAGATTTAACCCTGCAGGGGTGCTCCAACTCATCCATCACAAACTAACCACACGCCGCGGGAATAACCTCGACCACGAATCCCGTGATTTCCTAGGAAATTCCATTGGAAAACCTCAACCTCGAGATAGCCCAAAGTATCAGAATTCCTCGCACAAGACATTCGAGAAAGGTAAAACAAATCCAGCAAGGCCACCCGGCGTGTCGACGAACCCGATAGGAGCCACGTATCTCGTTCTCAGGACACGACCAGATGAGCGCAGCATACAGTGGCCTGATAGACATCACCCGAGTTGCCCCGGGTTAGCCCCACACATGAGTCTAGTTTGGACCAACACTCATGAGGAGCACTGGCCCGGGTTGTTGATTAAAGATCCTCGGGTTAATTACTCCCTATGCAGGTTTATTAGTTATTAGGCAAATGTAGTACCAATGTTGGGTCTTGCCAGACAAGTTTTATCCTAAAACAAAAATCAAAGGGGTCCCCATAACAACCCCGAGCGTGTTAGGAGCGCTCAATTGTGGAACATAACACCGAACACAAGTAACTAGGGCGGCAAGAGTGGAACAAAACACCGAGAAAAAGGCCAAGCCTTCCACCCTTTACCAAGTATATGTGTGCATTAAATTAAATAGCAATAATATTGTGATATATCAAAAGGATATCCATGTTGGCACATGGAAACAATTGCGCCTGCAACTAGCAACGCTATAAGAAGGGCTGAGCAAGCGGTAACATAGCCAAACAATATTTTGTTGGGATGTGGAGGGGTTAGAGGCTTATCATGGCATTTGGGAGGCTTGTCAAACAAGTGGTAGGTAGCCAGATAGCGATAGAAACGAGACATCTAGCATGGCAATGATAGTAATGGTATCCAGGGAAATGATCATCTTGCCTGAGATCCCGCTTGGAAGAAGAACGAATCCATGAAGAAGACGCGCCAACGTAGTCGAACGAATCCTCACACTCCGAACGCTTTCGGAACTCTATTGAGAAGAAGCAATCCGAAAACAACAATCAACACATGATCAACACCACAACATATGCATGACATGATGCACTTCAAATATGATGCATGTTATGCATGACATGGCAAGCACAACAATCAACTTCGACACATTAAATGAAGCTCAATATGCAACGAGTTGCATATTGACGAAACTCCACATTCGAATATTTAGTTCACTCTCGTTTAGGTACACGACAATATTAAATGTTGTTAAACATGGCAAGAGTTGAAGCATAAGTAAACTCCACATCTAGGCAAGTTTAAATGAGGCCGGAAACAACATATAGCATTTCCGAAACGACCCCATATGTTAATTTCGAAATTGGTCCAGATCTGAACTAATCATGTTTTATATTTATTAAACAGGAAAATAAAGTATACCATGCAATTCTACACGTCATTCTAGTCGATTTACATATATGGAACATCTCAAACGGAGCTACGGTCTAAAAGATATGACCTTCACAGGATGAACATGACATGAATGCAAAATGCATGAAAATGACAACCACAACATTTCAAATCATGAATGCAGAAAGATATTATGATTCTACATGAAAATCTAAGCAAGTTTCATATATGGCATGTGCAAAACGGACCTACGGTTCAACCACAACAACCAACACAAGTTTTATTGCAAATCTGTCCAAAACAGCAACATGGCATATTGCACGCATGGAAACAACAAGCTACAAGATTCTAAAATGCACAAACTAAGCATGGCGCAGTAGCATATAACACACACTTCATTTCATCTTCACATAATGTTGGGGATATAACCCCAGGGTGAGACCCGCCCAGGTGGGGCCGGGTCATGCGGTTGGCGGCTTACGACAAGATTAGGAGTAAGTTTATCCAATGGGCCAGGAGGCCCAGAGCCAGAAGACAGGATGTAACCCGGTGGGCTTGAGCCTCCGGGGGTGACTTGTTAGATAAGGCATGTATAGTTAGAGGCGAGGTCGGTTGTCAAGTATAACCCGGCCCGGACTCTTGTAAGCTCAGGGCCTCGACCCGTGTATATAAGGGCGGGTTACCTGGGCGGCTTAGGCCACGAAACAACTCATCGAGAGCTAGGTCAAGCGAACTCGCTCCCTTGTATTCGATACCCAATCAATACAACACAAAGCAGGACGTAGGCTTTTACCTCTTTCCGAGGGGCCGAACCTGGGTAACTCTTGTCTCTCGATTCCGATCAACCCCTTCGAGCTCACCTTAGCGATGGCCTCGAACCTAAGTCCTTTCACGAGGACATCTACCGTGAAAAAACCACAACAGTTGGCGCCCACCGTGGGGCTAGCGCTCGGTGGTGTGGAGTTCTCGAAGGGCTCTCTCCCAGGGATCGAGGGATACGCCGTTGGCAGGATGACCAAGAGTCACCGCGGCACGCTCTACATCGACGATGCCGGCTGGGGCCCCGAGGCCGACTCAATTGAGTACGGGCACCGGGTCCCCTTCGGCGGAATTCACGTCTTCATCGGCAAGATCGGCGGAATTCACGTCTTCATCGGCAAGATCGGCAAGATCTGCACCGACCTCGTCGAGCCGGCCCGGCGCGTGCATCCCGCCCGTGTTAATCCGGGCAGGAAGCACGTCTTCGTCGGCTTTACCCAAGGCATGGAGCTTGAAGGTTCCATGTCGAGGGAGGAAACTCTCATCTGCTCAGAGGACGGATCCTCCAGTGGAGAGACGGAATCAATCTATCAGCTTCACAACGGCGGGCTTGGGGGCTACGTCGAGGGTTACCCCGAGCCAGAGTATCATGAGCCGGAGGACTATGAGCCGCTGAACCGCACTGCTGTCTTCATGGCGGGTTCAGCGCCGGCCCCTAGTAGCACAGCCGCCGGTGCAACCGGGTCTGGAGCTGGCAGGCCGCCGGCTCAAGTTCTTCTGGATCTGATGAACGAGCTTACAACTCTGATGGAAACCGAGGTCACTACTGAAAACCAAGCGGCCCGTAACACGGAGATCACGAGGTTGAAGAACGAAATGGCCGGAGTCCAACAGGAAATCAATGCATTGAAAGCTCAGATGGATGCTGAGGCGGAGCGCCTTAGGACGAATGCTTTTTGCCTTGAGCTAGAGCAGCAGTCTGCAGCGGCGGTTCATCGGATGAGGCATCAATCCCGTCCGCTGGATCAATATGAAGCCAGAAATCTTTTTAACACGCCAGGGACGGGATGGAATGTGCCTTTGACCGTAACCCGGACGGCGGAAGTACCTGGAAGCCGGGCGGCGGTTCAGCGTCAGCAGCCAGACCCGCCCCGCCGGAACCAGACCCCACCACAGTCTTTTCCGATGCCGCCAGGTCATTATTCTAACCCGGCGGAGAACATGGTGGCAGCGGCGACCAGGCTTGGTACAATTCCCATCCCCGACGAGGCGCCTTTTGCAGAGGAGGTGCGGAACGCTATTGGATACCTGCAGACGGCGGTGGCCCAGCAGGAGAAATACACGTACAGCCGGAGCTGCGTGCACTCAACCCCCATCCCCAGCCGTAGCTACAACCGGCGTTATGAGTCGCCGGCGGTTTCCAGTAGTGACCGGCATTGAAACCCGCCGCGAGATGATCGGGCGGCTCTGGATGCTCAGGCGCTGGTGGATCGGGCAAGAGCACAGCGAGAGGCGGCGGCTCTGACGGCTGCGGGGGCTTATCAAGAACCCACGGTCGCACCTACCATTTCGGTAGGAGCCGGAGTAACATCCAGGGCTGTGGGAGTGCCATGCTTAGCGCCGGCTTTGCGTAATGAGCGTCTGCCAAAAGACTTCAAAGGTCCTCGCAAGGTGCCCAATTACACTGCTGACCTGCCTCCAGAAGCTTGGATTGAAAGCTATGAGCTAGCCATGGAGATGCTAGATGTTAGCGATGCAGTATGTGCTAAGTATTTCATCATGATGCTGGAAGGGCCGGCTCGCACGTGGTTGAAGGGTTTACCACCCAACACCATTAATTCGTGGGCCGAGTTAAAGGCGAAGTTCATCAAAAAATTCCAGGGAACGTGCAAGCAGCCCATGACCATTGTGGATCTGGATCATTGCGTACAGCGTGAAGACGAGTCGGCTCATCACTGGGTCCGGCGGGTCTCAACCATCATTCACTCTTCTGACAACATTACGGCGGCTCAAGCGGTTTTGATTATCGAGAAGAATTGCCACTTTATGCCCTTGAAGTAGAAGCTCGGCCGGCTCAAACGCTCATGCCAAGACATGGGGGAACTCATGGCGGCTCTCACCAAGTATGTAGACTCTGATAACACGAAGGACCCTGTCTCCGACGATGAGAAGTCGGCCAAGGGTAAAAAGAATAACAATGGCAAGGGTCAATCGCAGAACGGGGGAGGAAACAACAACAATGGCAATGGCGGAAAGCGGAAACACCAGGACGGCGGGTCAGATCTAGTGGCCAACACCAATACTGGGAATAACCATGGCAAGGGGAATGGCAAGCCGCCTTTTAAGCGGAAGCCAGCTGACATGAAGGCGATACTGAATGCTCCTTGCCCGAAACATAGCCTTCTGGATCAACCGTCTACTCATGCTTGGAGGGATTGTTGGATTATGCGTGAATATCGAAACCTCAATGCTAACCAGCACTAAGGCGGCGGCGGTGGACCATCCGGCGGGTCAGGATCCGGTCCTTCCGGGTCTGGCTTTGGTCCGGGCGGCTCAGGCTCTGGCCATCAAGGCCAAGGAAACCATGGAGATAATAATCAACAGTCTGGCGGTGGAGGTCAGCAGCAAAATAACAAGTCCGGGTATCAGAGTAACCCCAAGCAGCTTAATGGAGGGCAGTACCATGTTTTTACAACCAGCCTCGACAAGCGGGGCCGGAAGGTGCGCAAGCGGGCGGTTAATGTAGTCATGCCGGCTCTCCCGCAATACTTAAAGTGGTCTGAGTATGACATAACTTGGAGCAGGGAGGATCACCCGCCGTGTGTTGATAACCCGGGGCAGTTGGCTTTGGTAGTTGCCCCCCAAGTGGGAGGATACGTGTTTACCAAAGTGCTTATGGATGGTGGCAGCAGCATCAACATCCTGTACTATGACACTTTCCGCCGGATGAATTTGCTTGACAAGGATCTTAAGCCCTCCTCAACAGTTTTTCATGGTGTGGTGCCCGGAAACTCGGCTTATCCAGTGGGAAAGATTTCTTTGGAGGTAGCTTTTGGCGATGAATTCAATTACAGGGTGGAGTCTTTGTGGTTTGAGGTGGTCAAAATCAAGAGCCCATACCACGCTCTATTCGGTCGACCGGCTTACGCCAAATTCATGGCTAGGCCTTGCTATGTGTACTTACAGCTCAAGATGCCAGGGTTAAATGGGACGATTACTGTGCATGGTGATCGGAAGATGGCTCTTGAGTGTGAGGAAGGTGATGCAGCATACGCAGAGTCGAGTTGCGTTGAGGCGGAGCTCAAATTTTATAAGAGAATGTTGACCCGATGGATATGACTCCACTGAAGAAGCCTAACACGGAATCTGAGCCGCCCCTCAAGTTTGTGGCAGAAGATACCAAGATGGTGGACTTTACGTCGGGCGACTCATCACAGCAGTTCACTATTGGGGCCAATATGGATCCCAAATAGGAAAGCGCGCTCATCAAATTCATCCGTGAGAATCGGGACATCTTTGCATGGAAACCTTCTGACATGACGGGTGGACCGAGAGAATTCGCTGAGCACCACCTTAATGTGGATCCTAAATTTAAGCTGGTCAAATAATTCCTCCGTCGATTTAACGAGGAGAGACGTAAGGCCATTGGGGAAGAGGTGGTCCGGCTCTTGGCAGCAGGGTTCATCGTTGAAGTTTTTCACCCGGAGTGGCTCGCTAACCTGGTGTTGGTACTCAAGAAGAACGGCACGTGGCGTATGTGCGTGGATTACACAGATCTTAACAAGGCGTGTCCAATTGACCCGTTTGCTCTCCCCCGTATTGATCAAATCATTGATGCAACGGCGGGTTGTGAGAGTCTGTGTTTCCTGGATGCTTATTCAGGTTATCATCAGATCAAGATGGCAGTTAAAGACCAAGAGAAGACGGCTTTTATTATGCCTTTTGGTGCTTTCTGCTATGTGTCTATGCCTTTTGGGCTCAAGAGTGCCCAGGCGACTTACCAGCGTTGTGTGCAGAACTGTCTTCATGGTCAAATTGGGCGCAATGTTCATGCTTATGTGGATGATACTGTGGTTAAGTCAAGGAAGAAGGAAACTCTGCTGGCTGATTTGAAGGAAACCTTGGACAATTTGCGGGTTTACAAGATGATGCTTAACCCGGCAAAGTGTGTTTTTGGTGTACCTGCAGGCAAGCTCCTGGGATTCTTAGTCTCTGAGCGTGGCATTGAAGCTAACCCGGACAAGATAAAAGCTATTACTTCTTTATCTGAGCCGGCGTGCATCAATGATGTTCAGCGCCTGGCGGGTCGTATTGCTACATTAAGCCGGTTCATAAGCCGCCTGGGTGAGAATGCTATTCCTCTGTATCAGATGATGAAGAAGACAGACGATTTCGTCTGGAGTGATGCAGCTAAGGAGGCGTTTGAGGCGCTCAAAAGGCAATTGGTTGAGCCGCCTGTTCTGGCTGCTCCCATGGAAAAAGAACCTCTGCTCTTATATGTGGCGGCTAATAACAAGGTTGTTAGTGCTGCAGTTGTGGTGGAGCGCAAGGAGGCGGGTAAGGAGTATCCATTTCAGCAGCCGGTTTATTATGTCAGTGAGGTCCTAACGGAGTCTAAGCAAAGATACCCTCATTGGCAAAAACTGGTGCTTGGAATGTTCATGGCCAATCGCAAGCTGAAGCATTATCTCCTTGGTCACCCAATCACAGTGGTTAGTTCTGCTCCTTTGGGAGATATAATCCATAACAGAGAAGCCACTGGAAGGATTGCTAAGTGGGCAATTGAGCTTGGGCCTCTCAATCTGAAATATGTGCCCCGAACGGCTATCAAATCTCAAGCCATGGTGGATTTTATCAATGATTGGACAGAATGTCAAATTCCTGAGGAGAAGCCGGACAATACTTATTGGACGATTCACTTCGATGGATCCAGGCAATTGGAAGGCTCGGGGGCTGGAGTTGTTTTGACTTCCCCGTGAGGTGACAAGTTTTGTTATGTCTTAAGGTTAATGTTTCCTTGTACTAACAATGCAGCGGAGTACGAGGCTTTGCTTCATGGGCTCCGGGTTGCCAAGGAGATGAACTTGAGCCGGGTCAGATGTCTTGGCGACTCAGACCTGGTGGCTCAGCAAGTCTCTGGCACCTGGGATTCTAAGGACCCTCGCATGGCGGCTTATCGTCAGGCGGTTGATGTTATTGCGGGCCACTTTAAAGGTTATCAGGTGGATCATATTGACCGCCGGAAGAATGAGGCGGCTGACGCTTTATCAAGGCTGGGGTCTCAGCGTAAGCCGGTGCCGCCTAATGTGTTCTTGGACGTATTGCATCACCCGTCAGTCAAGTTACCGTCTGAGGAGGACTTGGCTATACCTCACCCGGAGGAGCAATTGGTGGCGGCTCTTCGCGCGATACCTGACTGGACGTTGCCTTATCTGACGTACCTGACTCGCGGTGAGTTACCTCAAGACGAGACTCTGGCACGGAAGATCACAAGGCGGTCTAAGTCTATGACTATTGTCAACGGCGAGTTACATCGACGCAGTGTGACTGGTGTTTTCCAGTGCTGTGTTTCTCCTGATGAGGGCCGTGAGATCTTGCAAGAAATTCTTGCTGGCGATTGTGCTCATCACGCCGGGTCAAAATCATTGGTGGCCAAGGCTTTTCGACATGGGTTTTACTGGTTAACAGCTCATAAGGATGCAGAGGATTTGGTCCCTAAATGTGGCGGGTGTCAAAAATTTGGGCGACGTGCCCATGTGCCGGCTCAAGAACTACGGATGATTCCGATCACCTGGCCGTTTGCGGTCTGGGGGCTTGATATGGTGGGACCTTTCAAGAGGTCTAAAGACAAGAAGACCCACCTCTTCGTGGCGGTTGACAAGTTTACTAAGTGGGTGGAAGCTGAGCCGGTCAGCAAGTGTGACGCGGCAACAACAGTTCAGTTTGTCAAAAAATCGATCTTTCATTTTGGCTACCCGCATAGTATCGTCACTAATAATGGTACAAATCTGTCAAAGGGGGCTATGAAGGAGTTCTGTGATGAGGAGCATATCCGTCTTGATGTATCTTCGGTAGCTCACCCATAGTCTAATGGTCAAGCTGAGCGTGCTAACCAGGAAATTTTGAGAGGTATTAAACCCTGGCTTATGGTCCCTTTGGAGCGCACGCCGGGATGTTGGGCCGAGGAGTTGCCATCTGTTCTTTGGAGTATAAGAACCACTGCCAACAGATCTACAGGCTATACGCCTTTCTTCATGGTTTATGGCACAGAAGTTGTTCTCCCTAGTGATATCCGTCATGACTCGCCCAGAGTGGCGGCTGACGTGGAAACTGATAATGAGGCGGCGCGTCAGGATGCTTTGGATGCCTTGGACAAGGTGCGTGATCGTGCAGCTGCTCGGTTGGCGATTTATCAACAAGACCTGCGTCGCTATCATAGCCGCAAGGTCAAGACCCGGACGTTCCAAGAAGGCGACTTAGTACTCCGGCTGATTCAAGACCAGTCAGATATGCATAAGTTGTCACCTCCCTGGGAAGGGCCGTTTCTGATCATCAGAAATCTCAACAATGGCTCTTATTATCTCATGGATATACGGGAAAGTGACAAGTCTCGCACTTCTGGTGAGGAGACCAAGAGGCCGTGGAATATTGCTCACCTTCGGCCATATTATACATAAGCCGCCAGCCGGCTCTCATCAATGTACATATCCCTGTCATTGTATAAACCATCTTTTATGATATAATAAAGTTGGCATCCCCATGATTAGGGGCCTCTGCCATTTTTCTCCACACTGAGTGTCATACAAAGGAGTTGATCCTTTCATCAGGTCACTTGGGGGCTTTTAAACCCTCTTGGCCAGGTTTATGTTACAAAGGAGTTGATCCTTAATTTGGTCACTTGGGGGCTTCCAACCCTATGGGTTTAGCTTATTTACCCTCTTGACCCGGCTTTCCGCCATGTTCGAGTTAAACCTGCCTGTTTGCAACTTGCTACTCCGCCATGTGACCCGCCGAACTCTTGATAGTTATTCTTGATAAGAGACCCTGAACTTTTCTAAGTTATTCTCGCACGAATACACTGAACTTGTCAAGGTTTAAACGGCAGCTTTTGTCACGAGAGAGCCGGCTTACAGTGAGCGAGGACAAACTCGTCTTGTCTACCGTACCCCCTCCGCTATGTGGCCTGTTCGTACTCTTAGCAATGTCAATCTTTTAAAGACCCTGAACTTGCTAAGGTTTAAACGACGGATTTATGTCACGTGAGGCCCGGTTTACAAGTTTCAGGCTTTCCGCCTCGTTTCTTTGGAAACAAAATATTTTTATAAAAAACAAGTTATCTTATCCTGCCGTGCCTTTAAAGCCTGCTTATATGATGAGACATACAATTACTTGTTCTTGCAGGGCTTCTCATGATAAGATTATAAGTTTTGGCAAATTTCCGGCTTGGTCCATGGAGTATAACCCGCCCGGTGAGTCAAAACAGTTAAAGTGATCACATATCAAAAGATGAGTTTGTTGAGTCTCCAGCAGAGCTTTCAAGCACGACATCAAAGGTGCAAGAACATGCAGTTAAGAGTTTTTCTACGACTATTACAAGGCTATTCAAAAGCCCCAAGCATTGCAGACTTCAAAGTTTTTCAACAAATCTTAATCCGGCGGGTTAAACAAGGCCAGGTTACATGATGCAAAGTGTTTTCTTTAACTTGCCGCCGGGTCATCCTGCGCCGGATCTTCGATTTCTTCGATCTGGAGGTTGTCCACATCCCAATTGCAATTGGTCAAAGCTTCAAACATAGCTTCATCGTGCAGGATTGGAGACGGGTCAACATCAGGAGCGAAGAGATGCTTACGGCGTTGGGGAACCAGGCTCTTTGCTTCAAAAGTGGGCCCTCGAATATACTTGTTGTCTTCGGAGTAAGCCGCCTGGTATACTGATAGATCAGCTTCTTCTGCCAGCCGGCTTGCCAGGACCCGAGACGCCTTATGACAGCGACTGTAGTCTTCTTGCAAAAACTCTGAGCCGTCGTCCTTCAGCTGCGGGAAGCCGTCCATCATCTCATCCGGGTTAAGCTCCGGGGCATAAGCCAGTGACCGACTCAAGGCAGCAATTGCGCCCTTACGGGCGGCTGATCTCTTTAGTTCCTGAAGCTGCATTGGAATAGTTGACATGGTTTCCAGCACGCCCTTCATGACCTTTGGGATGCCCCTTTCAGACATGACGGCCTTGATAGTGATCAGAGACCCGGCATACAGTTGCTCCGTCAAAGAGTACAAAGCCTTGAGCTTAAGCAGGTTGTTGCTGGGCAGTTGGCGGCTCCGTTCATCTACAGGCAGATCAGAATTTTATAAGCCGCCAGGGAAGAGTATTAAACAGTGTTTGCATATAGTTGACAGATAAAATTTCTTACCAAACACGGCTCCAATCATACGGGTGATGTGGCCCTTCAGAGTGTTCAGCTCATCAGTCGCCACTTTGAGCCGGCCTTCTGCGTCTTCAGCACGTTTGACCAAGGCGGCTTGGCTTGACTCAGCAGTCTGTTTGAAAGTGTCAAACTCTGTCTTGATCTTTTCAAGCCCTATGGAGCAGAGCCGCCACTTTTCTTCCGTCTCTGCTCGGCCTTTCTGTTGTTGTGCAAGGCTCTTCTTCAGGTCTGTCACGATCAACTCAGCGGCGTTCACAGATTCCTGCATAAGACAAGTCATGAAAGAGCAAGGTTTGTTAGTTTTAAGTCGCCAGTCCGGCTCACACAGTTTACAGCAAAATCTGGTGCAATGATTACAAGTCCCAAGCATATTGCAAGCAATTCACTTGACACTTGGGGGCTAATGTGCCTCAGCTCTTTTTCAAGAACCGGCTCATTACTTAGGTATTGACCCGGCTCTTTGGGGCTACGATCGGCGCTTGCTCTATGATTGAGTGCCGGCTCATTACTTAGGTATTGACCCGGCCCTTGGGGGCTACGATCGGCGCTTGCTCTATGATTGAGTGTCGGCTCATTACTTAGGTATTGACCCGGCCCTTGGGGGCTACGATCGGCGCTTGCTCTATGATTGAGTGTCGACTCATTACTTAGGTATTGACCCGGCCCTTGGGGGCTACGATCGACGCTTACTCTATGATTGAGTGCCGGCTCATTACTTAGGTATTGACCCGGCCCTTGGGGGCTACGATTGGCTCTTATTTTATCTCAGCTCTATCTTTGAGTGCCAGCTCATTACTTAGGTAATGACCCGGCCCTTGGGGGCTACAATTGGTTCATATTCTATCTTTGAGTGCCGGCTCATTACTTAGGTAATGACCCGGCCCTTGGGGGTCATTACATGTTTCACATGTTGAGGACTCTTCAAAAAGTTGCTGAATTAATGCAAGACCCAGCTGACCTTCTGAGAGTTCAACCGGTTCTTGGGGGCTACATAAGTATATGCAGGAAGAGGCAAGGGAAGCGAAATACCTCATATTTGTTATTCATCTTGGCGATCAGATTGGCCTCCATGTCTCGGCTGGTAAACAGACGGCTCAGATAGCCGGCATGCAGTTCATCAGCAGTAAGCTTGTCCAAATTGGAAAGATCAGCTGGAATTTTCTCTTCCTAGGAAGGAGCCGCCTCGTCGACCTTCATATGCTTGGATAGTGCACGTGAAGGAGTGGGAGGTTTGTAAGCCGCCCCGGTGACAATGACTTCTTCATGGGAAGCCACGTTTTCGGTCGACGGCCGTGGGCTGGGCGGCTTAGGAGCAGAGTCTGCATGGGCTTCAGGAGCCTTAATATCCATGGCAGCTGACTCAGCCTGTGGAGGAACCTCTTTAGGGGCGTCTTTAGCAGCATCAGAAGACTCAATATGAGAGTCCGGAATATTGGGCGTTGGGATCTCCGGGTCTTGGACATCAGGAGTTGAGGATGACCCGGCCCCTTTCCTTCGTTTGGCTCGAGCCCTATGAACAAAGGTAATGTTGGATATGTCATGATAAGGTATGAGACATTAAAGCACATTTTGGGATATAGAAATACTTACCCCGGATTAATAATAAGAGGGGGCAGCTTTGAGGCGGTGGAATCGCCAGAAGAAGGAGGCGAGTCCTGGAAAAATTTAGCATTACGTAACAGTCAATAAGCTGCAAGGATAATGTACAGACAAAGTAAGACAAGGAAGTACCTCGGTGCATTGTTTCTGATGGGCCGGCTCATTTGGTAAGCCGGCCAAAAGGTCTCCAGAGCCGGTGCTCCGGGTCTGACGTCTGCTATCGTCTTGATGTTTCTTCAAAAGAAAGTTATGACTCAAGTAAGCAAAAGGACGAGAACTCTTTACCTTCCGTACAGCTCGCCGTACTCTCTTTATTGGTGAAAGATCCGAGTTAAAGGAGACAATGGTTACCTCAGCAACGTCGGCATGGCTTGTTTCAGCTTCTTCCTGTGAGTGATCGCCGTCAATAAGTTGCATAAATCGAAGGCCAAGGGAGTCAAGTTCTACCTCTGAATCGTCTAAGTCAAATAGCTCTTCTGCGGACTGTTTCCTCTTGCGGGTCGGCGCCTTAGGCTTTGACGCCTTTGGGACCTTGCTCTTCTTCTTGAGAGTCGGAGGCAACAGCTTTTTCCAGAAGGAAGAGTCGGCCTATGTATGACAAAGCATATTGGCAGAAAAGGTTCAGTAAGTATGTAAAATACAACAGCAAAAGAATGGATGAAGGTTAGGATGAAATGACTTACATCCGGAGCCGGGTTAAGTGCAGAAAAGGGATTTAGACTAGTCTTGTTGCAGGCGGCTAATGTTTCCCCCAGCAGAGACTTGACGATGGTATTAAGATCCTGGTCCTTCAGAGGGGTCCGGGTGAAGCGTTGAGGGTCATCCAATCTGCCGGTGTACTGGCACATTAAAGCGCCACGGCGGCTCAGCGGCAGAATCCTCCAGGAGACCCAGCAGCGGGTTAGATCAACACCCGTCAATCCGTTGGCCAGCAGGGCCCTGACCTTTGAGAAGGTGGCAGCATATTGAGCGTGCCCGGCGGCTGACATTCTGTCTGGAAGCTCTGTATCTGTGCTAAGCCGGTAAGGACGGTAACCCGGCAGTGGATTCTCCCCCTCTGGTGAAGTGTATCGGCAGTAAAACCAAGTCTTGTTCCACTCCTTGGGGTGACTTGGCAGAGTCGCCGCTGGGAAGAGTATGTCTCTCCGCCTCTGAAGAGCGACACCCCCGAGCTCAAGGCTTAACCCGTCTGCCATTTCCGTCTGGTGGTTGATGTAAAAGTATTCCTTGAAAAGGTCAACCGACGGCTCTTCCTGAAGGTAGGCTTCACAGAAGGTTTGGAATTGGCACATGTTGGTCACAGAATTTGGGCCGATGTCTTGGGGGTGCAGATTGAACGCGTGTAAGACATCCCGGAAGAACTTTGACCCTGGCGGGGAAAAGCCCTGAGGAAGGTGGTCTGTAAAGATAATGACCTCCCCGTCTTTGGGCTTAGGGGTGTTTTCATTTCCTGGAACCTGCCAATGGAAGACGTCCTGAGCCGGCAGAACCCCCATGGTGACGAATTCCTTGAGAGACTCTTCGGTCACTCCAGACTTTACCCAATTGCAAGTAGATGGAGTCTTCGACATGGTGGCGGCTTAGGAAGCTGCGGGAAGGCATGAATATTTGGGGGCTTACAAATACATTTTGACCAAGATTGCTACAGCTATAAATGGTGATAACATTGGGCGGGTCAATAAAAACTATGAGCCGTCGAAGCTACTTGTGGTGAGACAAAGTGAGCCGGCAGCATTTTTGGCGGGTCAAGTTTATCCACGCAGATTGAGAAAATGACTAAGTATAGAGAAACAACTTCCGCAACTACATCTACGGATCCAAGATCTACGGGCGAGGAAAAAGAAAAGTATAATAGCCCTAAAAGAACTAGCGGAAGAACAGGTGGCCGTTACTCAGATTCAAACAGGCAACAGATCTACAATGAGTGCGGCATAAGTGCGGAGCAGGCGGCCGCAGGATTGCAGCAGCATCGCGAGGCTTCAAAGAAGGTGTTTTCAACCGATCGATGAAGAGCGCTCCTACGAATGGTGATGAACACCGAAGAACTCCATGGATTCAAAGAAACCCTAGTGCAGATCTGCAGGGGGCAGGATTGGAACCTTAAGGGAGCGGCGGCTGCACGGGAACTCTGGTTCGTTTCATGTTGATGCAGCGGCCAATGTCGATGAAGACGACGAGGACCGAGCGGCGCGACTGGTTTCAGCGGCGCGGGCGTTCGGAGGAAGAAGAGGAAGCTGGAGGCGGGGGAAAATGAAAACGATAACCCCCCGTGCCTATTTATAAGGGCATAATGGTCTTTCAAATGGTCCGGTGCGGAAATCGAGGGAGCACGATGATGATTAAACTAAGAAGATGCCTCGATTTTCGGGCTGGTCATATTAATGACGAAGGATCCGCTCTGACGTCAGAGGAATCTTTTTTGATTTTTCTGATGACGTCACGGCGGGTCATGAAAGCTTTTCAGACGCAACGATTGCTCATTTTCGGCGGGTCATGAAGAATATAAGAGAAGACAAGAATCACCAACCAGAAGACTGAAGATTGACATGAACCGGTTCAAATCAATCTGGGGCCTAATGTTGGGGATATAACCCCAGGGTGAGACCCGCCCAGGTGGGGCCGGGTCATGCGGTTGGCGGCTTACGACAAGATTAGGAGTAAGTTTATCCAATGGGCCAGGAGGCCCAGAGCCAGAAGACAGGATGTAACCTGGTGGGCTTGAGCCGCCGGGGGCGACTTGTTAGATAAGGCATGTATAGTTAGAGGCGAGGTCGGTTGTCAAGTATAACCCGGCCCGGACTCTTGTAAGCTCAGGGCCTCGACCCGTGTATATAAGGGCGGGTTACCTGGGCGGCTTAGGCCACGAAACAACTCATCGAGAGCTAGGTCAAGCGAACTCGCTCCCTTGTAATCGATACCCAATCAATACAACACAAAGCAGGACATAGGCTTTTACCTCTTTCCGAGGGGCCAAACCTGGGTAACTCTTGTCTCTCGATTCCGATCAACCCCTTCGAGCTCACCTTAGCGATGGCCTCAAACCTAAGTCCTTTCACGAGGACATCTGCCATGACAAAACCACGACACATAACATCCTCAAAAGAGTCATGGATCACATGGTAGGAAGCTCACAACATGGCAATAAATATAGCAGATTAGGACTTAGTGAAAATAACAGTTTTTAGCATAGCAGATTTTCATGGAGGCATATTGGCAGTAAAACTATATGCTACAAGTCATATATTGGCATGAAACTTAACAGCATGGTAGTAGACATGATGCACTACAAACCATTCCATGGTGGCAAGGTCTAATTATGCATAGAAACGTGGCTAGCATTATCACAACATGGCATTATGAAGAAAACAGATTCTCAGACTTAGTGAAAATTAGATTAGACATGTGCATCAGTTTTTAGCAGATTGACATGTTGGACAATGAATATAACTATGATGCAAATCCTATACATGGCATCAAAAGACACAACCTGGTAGACAACAACATACTTAACAAAAGACTCCTTGGGAGCAACCACAAAAGACTCCTAGATCAATAGCAAATCACATGACAACACAGCAACAAAATATTACAGATTCTAGACTTAGAAATATTTCAGCATCTCAAATCAGCAACATTGGTTAAGCATGTACTCATGATGAAATCTACAGCTAAACACAAGATTCATGGCATGACAAACCTATCAACAACAAGTAGACATGGCATACTACAACACACTCCAAAGACTCAACCACAAGGAGGCATGGATTGCTTAATACGAGCACCGCAAAATGGAACTCTACGTTAACAGATTTCAGTTTTAACGAGGTAGCAACTTGAGAGCAAGAATTATACATGAAAATGATGTTCTACCTAGCAACCAGAGGCATGGCATGATAGTAGACATAACATAGGGCAATAATCATGAAGACACCACATGCAAAAGGCCTACGGTTGAGATGCAACCATCCGCGGAAGTTTGAATAAAATAACAGATTTCGCAACTACGATGGAATGCACTTTTGCAACACATATTTGAGCATGCAAATGAATCCTACCATGGATGCAAATGATGCTATCATGAAGAGAACGAAGAGTAGATAAATTTTCATGTATTACACTTGTTCATACGATGCATGGTTACCGAGATACAAGGTACACAAAAATGCAATCTAATAATTTTGCAGCACGAAAATGACTTGGAGAAAAGTTGCACTCGCAGAAAATGGGATGGGACAGTCCCGTACCGCAGGGCGGGCGTTTGGATGCTGGGTCATGGGGCTCCAGGGATGAGGCGGACGCGGGTCGGCGTCGTCCAGATCGGGAGGAGGCCGTCCATGGCCAGAGCTTGGCGGCAGTTCCGGCGCCGGCGACTTTAGGGACGACGCGGAGGAGCTAGATCCGGGGCGGGACCGAGTGGATCCGGCGTTCCCCCAGCCAGTGCTGGTCGCCGGAGACCTAGGTGGGTGGAGCCGGGGCGGTGGCCACCCGCAAGCACACCGGCCGGCGGCGGCGATCTGCGCGCGGGAGGAGCAGCGGCGGCAGCGGGGCGAGCAAGCGGTGGGCAGCGCGAGGCTCGACGACGACGAGGCGGCAGCGCGCAGCTCCGGCGGGCGAGGTGTCGGCGGAGGCAGGGTGGGAGACGGCGACGCGAGGCGCTCTTGGGCGGCGCCGCTCGGGCGCGCGGGACGGCTGGCGCGCGGGCTGCCCCGGGCCCGGGCGGGCCGCGGCTGGCTGGGACGGCGCGGGGGCGACCTTGGGCGCGACGTGGTGGCCCTCGTTTGGTCGGGGTGCGGCGGCTGGCGGCGGCTGGCCCGTGGCTTGCTGCCACTTGGCGGCTGCGGGCTGGGAGGGCCGGATCTCACGGGGGAGGTGGCGGCAGCTGCTTGGGGAGGCGCGGAAAACGAGGGAGTGGAGGAAGAAGGCCAAAATTGGAAGGGAGAAGTGTTTATATACGGTAGGGGCTAGGGTTTGGAGGGTTTCGGGCCATTTTCGGACCCTCCGATAGCGATCGGACGGTTCCGGTCGCGGGTAGGGGCTAGGCTGGGCTAGGTGGGCTGCGATGGGCTGTGTAGAGGGGCTTGGGCTGAGAGAAGAGGAAAGATAGTGCCCCGGCATCGACTTTTATAAACCGAAAACGTCCGATAAATAATCTGATGACTGCGCTGCTACGGTTCATCGTTCGGGTATCAAAGGATCTCCGATTGCGACGAAATTTGGCATGCGGTCTACCTACAATAAAACAAGACCGCCCGCCTATTGGGGAACGTTGCATGGGAAAAAAAATCCTACGCACATGCAAGATCTATCCATGGTGATAAGTATCTACAAGAGGGAGAGTGGATCTACATAACCTTGTAGATCGCTAAGCGGGAAGCGTTAAGAAATGCGGTTGATGTAGTCGAACGTCTTCGCGATCCAAATCGCTGAGCGTCCCGCGATCCAATCACGATCTAGTACCAAACGGACGGCACCTCCGCGTTCAGCACACGTACATCTCGATGATGATATCCGCCTTCTTGATCCAGCAAGAGGGAGCGGACAGGTAGTTGAGTTCTCCAGCAGCGTGACGGCGCGGCGGCGGTGGTGGTGGAACTATTCCAGCAGGGCTTCGCCTAAGCGCTGCTGAAAACTAGAGGACTTGATCTATCGGGAGAGAGGGCTGCACTATGGCCTTTTTGGTTGAAGTGCTTTTGCCCTCTCTCCCTCAAGTATATATAGGAGGGAGGGGAGGGGCTGGCCGGCCGAAATCTCCTCCTAGGAGTCGGCCGCAAGGAGGAGGTGGTGGAGGAGTCCACCTCCAATCCTACTCCTAGTAGGATTCCTTCCCTTCCCCACTTGGAATTTCCTTTCCCTCAAGCCCAGCCGCATAGGCCTTCTTGGGCCGGCCGCCCAGCCCACCAGGGGCTGGTGCGCCACCCTCAGGTCCATGTAACCCACTTGGGGTGTGGTGGGCCCACTTGGTGGACCCCTAGAACCCATTCGTCACTCCCGGTACACTGCCGGAAATGCCCGAAACTTTTCCGGAGTTCAAACACCAACTTCATATATATCAATCTTTACCTCCGGACCATTCCGAAACTCCTCGTGACGTACGGGATCTCATCCGGGACTTCGAACAACCTTCGGTCACGAACATACATAACTCAACTATACCGAAACGTCACTGAACCTTAAGTGTGCAGACCCTGCGGGTTCGAGAACTATGTAGACATGACCGAGACACCTCTATGGTCAATAACCAATAGCGGGACCTGGATGCCCATATTGGTTCCTACATATTCTACGAAGATCTTTATCGGTTGAACCTCTATGTCAAGGATTCAGTTAATCCCGTATGCTGTTCCCTTTGTTCTTCCGTATGTTACTTGCCCGAGATTCAATCGTCGGTATCTCTATACCTAGTTCAATCTTGTTACCAGCAAGTCTCTTTACTCGTTCCGTAATACAAGATCCCATGGCTAACACTTTAGTCACATTGCTTGCAAGGCTCGTTGTGATGTTGTATTACCGAGCCGGCCCTGAGATACCTCTCCGTCACACGGAGTAACAAATCCCAGTCCCGATCCATGCCAGCTCAACAGACACTTTCGGAGATACCTGTAGAGCATCTTTATAGTCACCCAGTTACGTTGTGACGTTTGATACACACAAGGTATTCCTCCGGTGTCAGTGAGTTGCATGATCTCATGGTCATAGGAACAGATACTTGACATGCAGAAAACTATAGCAATAAACTGACACGATCATATGCTACGTTCATAGTTTGGGTCTTGTCCATCACATCATTCTCCTAATGATGTGATCCTGTTATCAAATGACATCTCATGTCTATGGCTAGGAAACCTTAACCATCTTTGATCAACAAGCTAGTCTACTAGAGGCACACTAGGGACACAGTGTTGTCTATGTATCCACACATGTATCAGTGTTTCCAATTAATACAATTATAGCATGGATAATAAACGATTATCATGAACAAGGAAATATAATAATAACTGCTTTTATTATTGCCTCTAGGGCATATTTCCAACAGTCTCCCACTTGCACTAGAGTCAATAATCTAGCTCACATCACTATGTGATTTACATTGTAATGAATCGAACACCCATACAGTTCTGGTGTTGATCATGTTTAGCCCTTGGAAGATGTTTAGTCATCGGATCCGCAACATTCAGATCCATGTGCACTTTGCAAATATTTATGTTGTCCACCTTGATGTAATCGCGTATGGAATTGAAACGTCGCTTTATGTGTCTGGTCCTCTTGTGAAACCTTGGTTCCTTGGCTAGAGCAATAGCACCAGTGTTATCACAGAACAGAGTCATTGGGTTTAGTGCACTAGGCACTACTCCAAGATCTGTCATGAACTCCTTCATGCAGACACCTTCCTTCGCCGCCTTCGAGGCAGTGATGTACTCCGCTTCGCATGTAGAATCAGCTACCACGCTCTGCTTGGAACTGCACCGGCTTACCGCACCCCCATTGAGAATAAATACGTATCCGGTTTGCGACTTAGAGTCATACGGATCAGTGTCAAAGCTTGCATCGATGTAACCCTTTATGACGAGCTCTTGATCACCTCCATAAACGAGAAACATGTCCTTAGTCTTTTTCAGGTACTTCGGGATGTTCTTGACCGACGTCCAGTGTTCCACTCCTGGATCACTTTGAAACCTTATGGCCATACTTATGGCAAGGCTGACTTCGGGTCTTGTGCACAAAATTGCATACATGATAGAGCCTATGGCTTAAGCATGGGGGACGACACTCATCTTTTCTCTATCTTCTGCAGTCACTGGGCATTGAGTCTTACTCAACTTCACACCTTGCAACACAGGCAAGAACCCCTTCTTGGACTGATCCATTTTGAACTTCTTCAAAACTTTGTCAAGGTATGTGCTCTGTGAAAGTCCTATTAAGCGTCTTGATCTATCTCTATAGATCTTGATGCCTAATATGAAAGCAGCTTCTCCTAGGTCCTTCATTGAAAAACTCTTGTTCAAATATTCCTTTACGCTTTCCAACATTTCTATATTGTTTCCAATCAGAAATATGCCATCCACATATAATATTAGAAACGCTATAGAGCTCCCACTCACTTTCTTGTAAATACAAGCTTCTCCGTAAACTTGTATAAACCCAAACGCTTTGATCACCTAATCAAAGCGCAGATTCCAACTCCGAGATGCTTGCACCAGTCCATAAATGGATCGCTGGAGTTTGGAAACTTTGTCAGCATTCTCTGGATTGACAAAACCTTCTGGTTGCATCATATACAACTCTTCCTTAAGGAAACCGTTAAGGAACGCTGTTTTGACATCCATCTGCCAAATTTCATAATGGAAAAAGGCAGCTATTGCTAACATGATTCTAACGGACTTACGCATCGCTACGGGTGAGAAGGTCTTCGGATCTGAGATAGAAGGTATACCCAACTGTCTCTTTTGGGTATCCTATGAAGACGCATTTCTCCGCTTTGGGTTCCAGCTTTTCAGGCTGAAGTTTTTTGACATAAGCATCACATCCCCAAACTTTAAGAAACAACAACTTTGGCTTCTTGCCAAACCACAGTTCATATGGCGTCGTCTCAACGGATTTCGATGGTGCCCTATTTAAAGTGAATGCAGCTGCTCTAATGCATAACCCCAAAACGATAGTGGCAAATCGGCAAGAGACATCATAGATCGCACCATATCCAATAAGATTCGATTACGACGTTCGGACACACCATTATGCTATGGTGTTCCAGGCGGTGTCAATTGTGAAACAATTCCACATTGTCTTAAGTGACTGCCAAACTCATAACTCAGATATTCTCCTCCTCGATCAGATCGTAGGAATTTAATCTTCTTGTTACGATGATTCTCAACTTCACTCTGAAATTGCTTGAACTTTTCAAACGTTTCAGACTTGTGTTTCATGAAATAAATATACCCATATCTACTTAAATCATCTGTGAAGGTGAGAAAATAACAATATCCACCGCGCGCCTCAATGCTCATCGGACCGCACACATCAGTATGTATGATTTCAAATAAGTCACTTGCCCGTTCCATTGTTCCAGAGAACGGGGTTTTAGTCATCTTGCCCATGAGGCATGGTTCACATGTGTCAAGTGATTCAAAATCAAGTGACTCCAAAAGTCCATCAGCATGGAGCTTCTTCATGCGTTTTACACCAATATGACCTAAACGGCAGTGCCACAAGAAAGTGGTACTATCATTATCAACTCTACATCTTTTGGCATCAATGTTATGAACATGTGTATCATCACTATCGAGATTCAACAAGAATAAACCCCTCACATTGGGTGCATGACCATAAAAGATATTACTCATATAAATAGAACAACCATTATTCTCTGATTTAAATGAGTAACCGTCTCGCAATAAACAAGATCCAGATATAATGTTCATGCTTAACGCAGGCACTAAATAACAATTATTCAGGTTCATCACTAATCCGGATGGTAATCGAAGAGCGACTGTGCCGACGGCGATCACATCAACCTTGGAACCATTTCCCACGCGCATCGTCACTTTGTCCTTTGCCAGCCTCCGTCTATTCCGCAGTTCCAGTTTTGAGTTGCAAATGTGAGCAACCGCACCGGTATCAAATACCCAGGCACTACAATGAGAGTTGGTAAGGTACACATCAATAACATGTATATCATATATACCTTGTTTGTTTTTGGCCGCCTTCTTGTCAGCCAAATACTTGGGGCAGTTCCGCTTCTAGTGACCAGTTCCCTTGCAATGAAAGCACTCAGTTTCTGGTCCAGCCTTGGGTTTCTTCACGGGAGGGGCAACTGCTTTGCCACTCTTCTTGGACTTACCCTTCTTACCCTTGCCATTCTTCTTGAAACTAGTGGTTTTATTGACCATCAACACTTGATGCTCCTTCTGAATTTCAGACTCAGCGACTTTCAACATCGCAAACAGCTCGGCGACTCACTTATTCATCCCGTGCATGTTATAGTTCAACACGAAGCTCTTGTAGCTAGTTGGCAATGATTGAAGAACTCTGTCAGTGATCGCCTCTGCTGGAAGGGGCATCCCCAATTCAGCTAGACGTGTGGAATACCCAGACATTTTGAGTATGTGTTCACTGACAGACCCGTTCTCCTCCATCTTGCAGGCATAGAACTTATCGGAGGTCTCGTACCTCTCGATCCGGGCATTCTTCTGAAAGATCAACTTCAACTCTAGGAACATATCATATGCTCCATGACGTTCAAAACGTCTTTGAAGTCCCGGTTCTAAGCCATACAACATTGCACATTGAACCATTGAGTAATCATCATAACGAGCCTGCCAAGCGTTCACAACGTCTGGAGATTCAACTGGAGCGGGTGGATCACCAAGCGGTGCATCAAGGACATAACCCTTTTGGGAAGCCGTAAGGATAATCCTTAGATTATGGGCCCAGTCCACAAAGTTACTTCCATCATCTTTCAACTTAGCTTTCTCTAGGAACGCATTAAAATTCAGGGGTGCTACTGCGCGAGCCATGATCTACAACATAAATTTTGCAAAGAAAACTTAGACTATTGTTCAAGATAATGAGTTTAGTTAATCATATTACTTAAAAACTCCCACTCAAATTGACATCCCTCTGGTCATTCGAGTGTCACATGATCCAAATTCACCAACTCAAGTCCGATCATCACGTGAGTTGAGGTGGTTTCAATGGTGAACATCTTCATGTTGATCATATCTACTATATGACTCATGTTCGACCTTTCGGTATCTTGTGTTCCGAGGTCATGTCTGTACATGCTAGGCTTGTCAAGTTTAACCCGAGTGTTCCACTTGTGCAACACTGGCTTGCACCCGTTGTATGCGAACGTAGAGTCTATCACACCCGATCATCACGTGGTGTCTCGAAACGACGAACTTTCGCAACGGTGCACACTCTGGGAGAACACAATTTTATCTTGAAATTTAAGTGAGGGATCACCTTATAATGCTACCGTCGTCCTAAGCAAAATAAGATGCATAAAAGGATTAACATCACATGCAAATCATAAGTGACATGATATGGCCATGAACTTGTGCTTTTGATCTCCATCTCCAAAGCACCGGCACGATCTCCATCGTCACCGGCATGACACCATGATCTTCATCATCTTGATCTCCAGCAACGTGTCGCCATGAGGTTGTCGCGCCGACTGTTGCTTCCACGACTATTGCTAACTCATAGTGATAAAGTAAAGCAAAACGGCGAAAATAATTAAAGACAACCCTATGGATCCTGCCGGTTGCCGTACTCATCAACGTGCAAGTCGTGATATTCTATACAATACATGATCATCTCATACATCACATATATCTCATCATGTAATTGGCCATATCACATCACAACATACCCTGCAAAAACAAGTTAGACGTCCTCTAATTGTTGTTGCAAGTTTTACGTGGCTGCTACGGGTATCTAGCAAGAACAATTCTTACCTACGCAAAAACCACAACGGTGATACAAAAATTGCTTTTCAACCTTCTCAAGGACCGCCTTTGTCAAATCCGATCCGACTAAAGTGGGAGAAACAGACACCCGCCAGCCATCTTTATGCAACGAAGTTACATGTCAGTTGATGGAACCGGTCTTTCGTAAGCGTACGAGTAATGTTGGTCCGGGCCGCTTCATCCCACAATACCGCCGAATCAAGAAAAGACCAAGGGAGGAAGCAATCTGAATATCAACGCCCACAAACTCCTTTGTGTTCTACTCGTGATCTCATCTACACATAGACCTAGCTCATGATGCCACTGTTGGGTAATGTTGCATGGGAAACAAAAAATTTCCTACGCACACGCAAGATCTATCCATGGTGATAAGTATCTACGAGAGGGAGAGTGGATCTACATACCCTTGTAGATCGCTAAGCGGGAAGCGTTAAGAAATGCGGTTGATGTAGTCGAACGTCATCGCGATCCAAATCGCCGAGCGTCCCGCGATACAATCACGATCTAGTACCGAACGGACGGCACCTCTGCGTTCAGCACACGTACAGCTCGATGACGATCTCTGCCTTCTTGATCCAGCAAGAGGGAGCAGAGAGGTAGATGAGTTCTCCGGCAGCGCGACGGCTCGGCGGCGGTGGTGGTGGAACTATTCCAGCAGGGCTTCGCCTAAGCGCTGCTGAAAACTAGAGGACTTGATCTATCGGGAGAGAGGGCTGCACTATGGCCTTTTTTGTTGAAGTGCTTTTGCCCTCTCTCCCTCTAGTATATATAGGAGGGAGGGGAGGGGCTGGCCGGCCAAAATCTCCTCCTAGGAGTCGGCCGCAAGGAGGCGGAGGTGGAGGAGTCCACCTCCAATCCTACTCCTAGTAGGATTCCTTCCCTTCCCCACTTGGACTTTCCTTTCCCTCAAGCCCAGCCGCATAGGCCTTCTTGGGGTGTGGTGGGCCCACTTGGGGTGTGGTGGGCCCACTTGGTGGACCCCCGGAACCCATTCGTCACTCCCGGTACACTGCCAGAAATGCCTGAAACTTTTCCGGAGTTCAAACACCAACTTCCTATATATCAATCTTTACCTCCGGACCATTCCGGAGCTCCTCGTGACGTCCGGGATCTCATCCGAGACTCCGAACAACCTTCGGTCACCAACATACATAACTCAACTATACTGAAACGTCACCGAACCTTAAGTGTGCAGACCCTGCGGGTTCGAGAACTATGTAGACATGACCGAGACACCTCTACGGTCAATAACCAATAGCGGGACCTGGATGCCCATATTGGTTCCTACATATTCTATGAATATCTTTATCGGTTGAACCTCTATGTCAAGGATTCAATTAATCCCGTATGCTGTTCCCTTTGTTCTTCGGTATGTTACTTGCCCGAGATTCGATCGTCGGTATCTCTATACCTAGTTCAATCTCGTTACCAGCAAGTCTCTTTACTCGTTTCGTAATACAAGATCCCGTGGCTAACACTTTAGTCACATTGCTTGCAAGGCTCGTTGTGATGTTGTATTACCGAGTGGGCCCTGAGATACCTCTCCGTCACACGGAGTAACAAATCCCAGTCTTGATCCATGCCAGCTCAGCTGACACTTTCGGAGATACATGTAGAGCATCTTTATAGTCACCCAGTTACGTTGTGATGGTTTATACACACAAGGTATTCCTCCGGTGTCAGTGAGTTGCATGATCTCATGGTCATAGGAACAGATACTTGACATGCAGAAAACTATAGCAATAAACTGACACGATCATATGCTACGTTCATAGTTTGGATCTTGTCCATCAGATCATTCTCCTAATGATGTGATCCTGTTATCAAATGACATCTCATGTCTATGGCTAGGAAACCTTAACCATCTTTGATCAACTAGCTAGTCTACTAGAGGCACACTAGGGACACAGTGTTGTCTATGTATCCACACATGTATCAGTGTTTCCAATTAATACAATTATAGCATGGATAATAAACGATTATCATGAACAAGGAAATATAATAATAACTACTTTTATTATTGCCTCTAGGGCATATTTCCAACAACGCCAACTTTCGATCCAATCCGAGAATGTTTTATACGCAATTTAAAAAACAATATTTTAACGATGTCGCGGGCGCGTGCGTGTGTGGTTGGTCTCGAAATGGTCGACGACACGAACAGCAAGAACCGACACCTATGAACGGATGCCAGTTTTCGAAAACGAGTGACGATGCCATGCAGATGATGCGAATGATGCGATGATGAAAGCGGTAACCAAACGAAACACATGATGACAACGGAATAAAAGGGGAATCTTCTGGAGCATCGGTCTCGGGCTGTTACAACTCTCCTCCACTTACAAGAGATCTCGACCCGAGATCTTAGAATGAGAAGGGGAAGAGGAAGAACAAAGGAAGAGGTAAATTTAGTTGCTTGTTTGACAAACGAGTGAAACCAACGAAACTTGAAGGTTGCCAAGAGAAGAAGAGTGGTATGAGGAACAAGCAAGAATTCACAAGAAATTTGGGCAGCACTTCGGTAGAAAGAGACAAAACTTGATTAGATGGAAAGAACTTGAAGATAGGACACAACACTCCGGTTAAATGAATAAGCAAAGAAGGAACATGATCTTGACCAACCGAGATGATGGGATGAATAGAGCAACATCACAAAGCCTCCGGAATAAGAGAATAGAAGCTAGATACTTGGAATGAAAAGAACAGAAATAAAATGACAACTTCTACCCCAATTGAATTACAAATCATCCTTACCAAGGGGAGATTGAACGAAGTTGTTGTAAAATCAACAACGAAAAGAATAAGTTTGTTGTGGGCTTATGGAAACCCTTTCAAAATTATGAGGTGACAACCCGCCACTAACGGAAAACAATGATTGCTTAGGAACAACAAGATATGCAAACTTCTTTCACCAAGAGGATACATTGAAAACTTGGATCATTGATGAGCACCATGATGGCAACAATCCTAAGGAAATGCTTTAGGTGAAATCCAATCCAAGATAGCTCCAATGAGGAAGATGATGGGTTTACATATCTCATTCTTGAAGCAAATACTCTTCGAGACTCCTCATGAATCAAGATTGCTATAACACCATCTCAAAAGATAAGAGAGAATGAATTGCACTTCGGAATGCAAGATGAATGATACTTGAGCCTCTCCAACAAGAATCTTGAAGAACACTTCAAGAATGAATAAAATCCTTGACGAACCACCACGAAGAACCTCTGTATACAAAAGAATGATCAAAGAATTGAAGGTTGAAAAGAATAAGATTAAGGCCTTCAATGATTTAGATGAAGCTTCGAGATACTAGAGAAAACTTGAACTCCGGAAAAGAAAACATGGACACTTAGAATCGAGAATTGATATCATGAACAACTCCGAAAGAAGGATTGAAATCGCTTTGATGAAACAAGAATACGAATTATGCTATGCTTATCCTTCATCAAGTTAAATTGATGACAAGCAACGGATTTGGCATACGACTTATTCTTCTTGAAAAGATTGAGGCCAGAAAAGAGCACAAACTTGAAGAAGCCTTGAACGAACAACCGGTGATAATTGAAACGAATGGGAATACATGAAAATGAAGAGATCAAGATTTTCCTAATAGAAACTTGAACAAGGCACCAGAATAACTGAGATACGAATGAAGGGACAACAATTGAGAAGAATTGGAGAGAGAAAGCTGAAAGCTGAGAACGAAGAAGTCTTCTGATATGATGGCCTTCGAAGGATCGAGAAATGAAAACAACTCTGAAACGCTCCAGATATATATGGAAGGAATTACTCATGATCTAAAACATTTGAAAGGATAGCACCAAGCTAAAACCCTGAATCTCCGAGAATGGAAAAAGATTTAAGAGAAACTCTCCTTCGGTCTTCAATGAAGAGAATGATGACGAGAAACACCACCAAGAATTACTGAGACACTCCGGACAATGAATAAGGTAAGGTTGAGGCAATGATGAAAATGATTTAGAAGCGACCTTCAAGAAGGAATATGACTGATGGGATTCATTCTTACGTCACATTTGAAAAGAACTTGAGATCTCCGGAAAGATTAGAAGAGTCAGGTAAGATCTTGGGGAAAACCCTGTGGGTTATGAGCCCACTCAAAGAAAACACCGTTGAAACGATTGCTTAGAAGGAGATATTGCACCGGAAGCTTGAATGAATCCACCGGAAAAGAAAAAACAAAGATGAATACTAAGAAATGATATACTTGAGCACTTGAGCATCTTCATAATGAATCACCGGATACCATACGGAAGAAAAGATAGCGGAAACATCACATGAATAGAAACGGCACTTTGATGAGAATTTAATCATTGAAGAAAAAGGGCGGGAGGGTGGGAAAAAACAAAGAAAACTTGGAACAGATGAAAAGAACTCCAGATGGAAATACGAGGATTGATCTTGCCAATATTGGGGAGGAATGAATAATCTCGATGAGAAACACACCGGTTAGGAAAGATATGAAATCACCACTGACATCGAAGCAACTCAAATTACCATACTCCAACAAAACAAAAGATGACGCTTTTGAATTAAGCCGGAAACAAATACATAACCCGTTTGCATTTGTTGGAAGGATAATCCTAGGTAACTACTTGAATTCCCACCTAAGAACTTCCGAAGTCTTTCTTGCTTATGCGATTCGGGTTGCGGACCCAGGAACGTACCCAAGGTAATCAACTACAACTGCACCCGCAACCTTCCACACCATAATCCAAGAAACTCCGCAAACTCGTCTACCTCAGACACTCGTAATCACAACGATACTAAATATGGCAGTACATCCGAACTCTCTCCACCAGTACTGGGGATGCCGGACTCCTCTCGCCACTATTAGTATTGAAGCAATTCCGAACATCCTCCGTCCTGAGATACTAAGGAAACTGAACGATAACGATGTACAAAAATCCCTCGGAGCTCTACTCCTCGATAACAGGAGGCACCAAGACAGAATTCCTTCACATCGGCATCATATAGTTTCCAAAACACCCGCGTGATCCTAAAAAAAAAATTGAGCGAGAAGAGGAGTAGAATCAAAATTCCTAAGTTGAATACCTCACGAGAGCATAGAAGAGGAGTAAAAAAAGAATCCTACTCTCCCAAGATGGCCAAATTCGATCAATCAAGGGGGCTCCTAGGTCGGTACAGGTTCTGATACCAACTTGTCACGCCCAAGATGCGATCCTATCCTTATTTTGGGCACGAGGGCCTCGACAGGGATAGAAGCACATCTCGATGTTTCGCAAGAATGGATATCATTACAAGTACATGTAAAGAAGAGATGAGTATATGGAATTGGCTTACACTCGCCACAAGCTACAACAATATAACATCAATTCAACAACATATCCAAACATCATACAGAAGAGCAGGGTCCGTCTACGGACGAAAACAAATGATAAAAAGACATCCATCGTTGCTATCCCAGGCTACCGCCTGGAACCCATCCTAGATCGATGAAGAAGAAGAAGAAGAACTCCAAATCAAACAAGCATCGCGCTCACGTCAAAGCATCACATTACATGTACCTGCAACTGTTGTTGTAGTAATCTGTGAGCCACAGGGACTCAGCAATCTCATTTCCAAGGGTATCAAGACTATTAAAGCTTAATGGGTGAAGTATGGTTACGTGGTGAGGCTGCAGCAAGCACTAAGCATTTATTAGAGTGGCTAACTTACGAGTACAAGAATAAAGGGGGATGATTGTCACATAAACGAACGTGAACTATTAATGATCTCTAAGAGATCCTGAACACCTGCTTACGAACAAACATAACCCCACCGTGTTCTCTCTCGGTTCAGAAATCACGAGAAGAGACAGTCACGGTTACGCACACAGTTGGTGTATTTTATTTGAGTTTACATTAAGTTTGCTATGATCGGGTGCTAAACAAAGTTTCCAAGTTGCCACTTAACCGCGGGCACGGCTTTCCGAAAGATTTAACCCTGCAGGGGTGCTCCAACTCATCCATCACAAACTAACCACACGTCGCGGGAATAACCTCGACCACGAATCCCGTGATTTCCTAGGAAATTCCATTGGAAAACCTCAACCTCGAGATAGCCCAAAGTATCGGAATTCCTCGCACAAGACGTTCGAGAAAGGTAAAACAAATCCAGCAAGGCCGCCCGGCGTGTCGACGAACCCGATAGGAGCCGCGTATCTCGTTCTCAGGACACGACCAGATGAGCGCAGCGTACAGTGGCCTAGATAGACATCACCCGAGTTGCCCCGGGTTGGCCCCGCACACGACTCTAGTTTGGACCAACACTCATGAGGAGCACTGGCCCGGGTTGTTGATTAAAGATCCTCGGGTTAATTACTCCCTATGCAGGTTTATTAGTTATTAGGCAAATGTAGTACCAATGTTGGGCCTTGCTAGACAAGTTTTATCCTAAAACAAAAATCAAGGGGGTCCCCATAACAACCCCGAGCATGTTAGGAGCGCTCAATTATGGAACATAACAACGGTACACAAGTAACTAGGGCGGCAAGAGTGGAACAAAACACCGAGCAAAAGGCCAAGCCTTCCACCCTTTACCAAGTATATATGTGCATTAAATTAAATAGCAATAATATTGTGATATATCAAAAGGATATCCATGTTGGCACATGGAAACAATTGCGCCTGCAACTAGCAACGCTATAAGAAGGGCTGAGCAAGCGGTAACATAGCCAAACAATATTTTGCTGGGATGTGGAGGGGTTAGAGGCTTATCATGGCATTTGGGAGGCTTGTCAAACAAGTGGTAGGTAGCGAGATAGCGATAGAAACGAGACATCTAGCATGGAAATGATAGTAATGGTATCCAGGGAAATGATCATCTTACCTGAGATCCCGCTTGGAAGAAGAACGAATCCATGAAGAAGACGCTCCAACGTAGTCAAACGAATCCTCACACTCCGAACGCTTTCGGAACTCTATCGAGAAGAAGCAATCCGAAAACAACAATCAACACATGATCAACACCACAACATATGCATGACATTATATACTTCAAATATGATGCATGTTATGCATGACATGGCAAGCACAACAATCAACTTCTACACATTAAATGAAGCTCAATATGCAACGAGTTGCATATTGACGAAACTCCACATTCGAATATTTAGTTCACTCTCGTTTAGGTACATGACAATATTAAATGTTGTCAAACATGGCAAGAGGTGAAGCATAAGTAAACTACACATCTAGGCAAGTTTAAATGAGGCCGGAAACAACATATAGCATTTCCGAAACGACCCCATATGTTAATTTCGAAATTGGTTCAGATCTGAACTAATCATGTTTTATATTTATTAAACAGGAAAATAAAGTATATCATGCAATTCTACACGTCATTCTAGTCGATTTACATATATGGAACATCTCAAATGGAGCTACGGTCTAAAAGATATGACCTTCACAAGATGAACATGACATGAATGCAAAATGCATGAAAATGACAACCACAACATTTCAAATCATGAATACAGCAAGATATTATGATACTACATGAAAATCTAAGCAAGTTTCATATATGGCATGTGCAAAACGGAGCTACGGTTCAACCACAACAACCAACACAAGTTTTATTGCAAATCTGTCCAAAACAGCAACATGGCATATTGCACGCATGAAAACAACAAGCTACAAGATTCTAAAATGCACAAACTAAGCATGGGGCAGTAGCATATAACACACACTTTATTTCATCTTCACATAACATACTCAAAAGAGTCATGGATCACATGGTAGGAAGCTCACAACATGGCAATAAATATAGCAGATTAGGACTTAGTGAAAATAATAGTTTTTAGCATAGCAGATTTTCATGGAGGCATATTGGCAGCAGTAAAACTATATGCTACAAGTCATATATTGGCATGAAACTTAACATCATGGTAGTAGACATGATGCACTACAAATCATTCAATGGTGGCAAGGTCTAATTATGCATAGAAACGTGGCTAGCATCATCACAACATGGCATTATGAAGAAAACAGATTTTCAGACTTAGTGAAAATTAGAGTAGACATGTGCATCAGTTTTTAGCAGATTGACATGTTGGACAATGAATATAACTATGATGCAAATCCTATACATGGCATCAAAAGACACAACCTAGTAGACAACAACATGCTTAACAAAAGACTCCTAGGGAGCAACCACAAAAGACTCCTAGATCAATAGCAAATCACATGACAACACAGCAACAAAATATTACAGATTCCAGACTTAGAAATATTTCAGCATCTCAAATCAGCAACATTGGTTAAGCGTGTACTCATGATGAAATCTATAGCTAAACACAAGATTCATGGCATGGCAAACCTATCAACCACAAGTAGACATGGCATACTACAACACACTCCAAAGACTCAACCACAAGGAGCCATGGATTGCTTAATACGAGCACCGCAAAATGGAACTCTACGTTAACAAATTTCAGTTTTAACGAGGTAGCAACTTGAGAGCAAGAATTATACATGAAAATGATGTTCTACCTAGCAACCAGAGGCATGGCATGATAGTAGACATAACATAGGGCAATAATCATGAAGACACCACATGCAAAAGGCCTACGGTTGAGATGCAACCATCCGCGGAAGTTTGAATAAAATAACAGATTTTGCAACCACGATGGAATGCACTTTTGCAACACATATTTGAGCATGCAAATGAATCCTACCATGGGTGCAAATGATGCTATCATGAAGAGCACGATGCACGGTTACCGAGATACAAGGTACACAAAAATGCAATATGATAATTTTGCAGCACGAAAATGACTTAGAGAAAAGTTGCACTCGCAGAAAATGGGATGGGACGGCCCCGTACCGCAGGGCGGGCGTTTGGATGCCGGGTCATGGGGGTCCAGGGATGAGGTGGACGCGGGTCGGCGTCGTCCAGATCGGGAGGAGGCCGTCCATGGCCGGAGCTTGGCGGCGATTCCGGCGCCGGCGACGTCAGGGACGACGCGGAGGAGCTAGATCCGAGGCGGGACCGAGTGGATCCGGCGTTCCCCCGGCCGGAGCTGGTCGCCGGAGACCTAGGCGGGCGGAGCCAGGGCGGTGGCCACCCGCAAGCACACCGTCTGGCGGCGGCGATCTGCGCGCGGGAGGAGCAGCGCCGGCAGCGGGGCGAGCAAGCGGCGGGCAGCGCGAGGCTCGGCGACGACGAGGCAGCAGCGCGCAGCTCCGACGGGCGATGTGCCGGCGGAGGCAGGGCGGGAGACGGCGGCGCGAGGCGCTCCTGGGTGGCGCCGCTCGTGCGCGCGGGCTGCCCTGGGCCCCGATGGGCTTGGACAGGCCTGCCCCGGGCCCGGGCGGGCCGCGGCTGGCTGGGACGGCGCGAGGGCGACCTGGGGCGCGACGTGGCGGCCCCCGGTTGGTCGGGGTGCGGCGGCTGGCGGTGGCTGGCCCGTGGCTTGCTGCCACTTGGCGGCTACAGGCTGGGGAGGGCCGGATCTCGCGGGGGAGGTGGCGGCTGCTGCTTGGGGAGGCGCGGAAAACAAGGGAGAGGAGGAAGAAGGCCAAAATTGGAAGGGGGGAGTGTTTATATAGGGTAGGGGCTAGGGTTTGGAGGGTTTGGGGCCATTTTCGGACCCTCCGATCGCGATCGGACGGTTCTGATCGCGGGTAGGGGCTAGGCTGGGCTAGGTGGGCTGCGATGGGCTTTGTAGAGGGGCTTGGGCTGGGAGAAGAGGGAAGATAGTGGCCCGGCATCGAGTTTTATAAACCGAAAACGTCAGATAAATAATCTGATGACTGCACTGCTACGGTTGATCGTTCGGGTATCAAATGACCTCCGATTGCGACGAAATTTGGCAGGCGGTCTTCCTACAATAAAACAAGACCGCACGCCAACTTTCGATCCAATCCGAGAATGTTTTATACGCAATTTTGAAAACAATATTTTAACGATGCCGCGGGCGCGTGCGTGTGTGGTTGGTCTCGAAACGGTCGACGACACGAATGGCAAGAACCGAGACCTACGAACGGATGCCAGTTTTCGAAGACGAGTGACGATGCTATGCAGATGATGCGAATGATGCGATGATGAAAGCGGTAACCAAACGAAACACATGATGACAACGGAATAAAAGGGGAATCTTCTGGAGCATCGGTCTGCTGTTACAAAACTTGAGGGGCGAATTTTTTTTCTCACTTGAGAAGACATGCAAGTAGCCTATTATTGAAATAGGACTCAGCAGATATGAAGTTTCTAATCCTGAGCTCACATGCTCTTGGATGAATAGTAGAATCCAAAAAATAGTAACAAATTCAAAAATAGTTGATCTTTTGTGACAAACATTGATAAGTGTTTCACAGACGTGCAAAATTTCACGATGAAATAAAATTTGTGAGGTCTTCCAAAAAAGTCAATGCTTCAAAAGGACAATTTTTTGAAGAATTTTTTAGCATCAATTTTTTTTCCTAGACCTCCACAAATGTCATTTTATCAGAAAAATTTGTGCACAAATAAAACATTCATCAATGTTTGTTTCAAAAATATCTAGACTTTTCTATTTGCTTTACTATTTTTTTACTATTCAACCAGGTGCACGCGAGCTAGTTCAGCAGTAGGGTAGGCCTTAAGCCAGCCAGGTATTGTAAGCATTGTTTTAAATAACGAACTATGCCAAATAGTGACAATCCTTAAGCTATAGGGCCATAGCGCAAAATTACAAATGGTGCACAGGCAACATGGTGCCCTTTTTCAAGAAACCATTTTCTACAACGCAAAAGTAATTGATTTTTTTTGTAGAAACACACACAGATGCATACTACGTATGTGCAAAATTTCACAACATTTTACTTTCACACGTGGCCTACAAAGAAAATTCAAATATATATTTTCAAATGGACCGCTTTTTTGTTTTTCAGCCAGAATTTTGTATTTTTGTACAACTTACAAATTACATTTTTTAAAACAAAATTTCGTGGATCCATAGTGAACACATACAAGTTTTCACAATTTTGTTTTGATTTTTTTTTTGAAACTTCTAAATTTAGTTTTTTTAAAAGGACATCATGGTGCTCGTGCACCACAAGTTCGTACTCGGCTATAGCGGAGAAGGAGCGAGGCGAGCGAGTTACGGGCGAATATCGCGGGTGGTTAGCTCTAGACTGATGGGATATTCTTTTTTCATATATGGCGCAAAATCTATGACCGTGAGATTCCTATAGAATCGAAGGCAGTTGACAGGTCTGACGATGGCCTCGGATCAGACTATAGATAGAAAGTGTTTCCCTATAATTAAACTTCTACTTCCGTACATCCTTCTTAAATACATTGATGGTTGAGATCTCTTCATAACACTTCATAATAAAGGGTAGGATGGTGTTTTTTTTAAATATGTCGCCCACGCCGATATGCGGTCTATGTACATATCGCTCGCACACGGCACCCTCAACTTCTTTTCTCTTTCTTTTTAAACTTCCAACAAAAGTGCACGCAACGTGAACCGAAAACATGACCACTTCCTTAAGAAAGAACGACACTAACCAATCAGGGTATCTTAACGTTCGTGCCTATTTTTTCCTTTTCTTCTTCTTCAGGTCGCGGAAGTCCCCCGGTTTGGCTGGTCTGGTCCATTGTCGAACCACTCTTTTTCCCACTATTTTTTTCTCTTTTTTCTTTTTTGTTTCCTTTTAAATTTTTTTCCTTTTCATTTATTTTCTTATTCAAAAATGCTCGCTCTTTTATTTTTTTCAAAATTTTAAAAAATATTGTCTTTTAAAAAACCCATAAAATACAAATACTAGCAGTTTCAAAAAATCTACAGAAATTTCAAGAAAGTATTTCTATCTTTCAAAATTGCTCACAATGTCAAAACACAAACATTTTCTTAAAAGAGCGAACATTTTTTTGAACACCAACGAATTTGGAATTTTAAAAATCAGAAAAATAAGAAAAAAATGAAATCATTTTTATAATTTCCCTGAATATTTTTTGTATTTGTGTAGAATTTTGTTGGAAACAGGAAAATTTGTTAACTTTCGAATAAATTTTGAAAACGTGAACATTATTTGAAACTCCTCAAACATTTTCTTAAGTTATGAACAAAATTTTCATGGTCTTGTATAACCAATTCAAGGCATCATACAAAGTTGTTTGGGTTTCGACAAGTTTTGTATTTTTCAGAGTTTTCTCGGTAAAAAAAAGACCAATAGATGGCCTGGCGTGTTGCAACATGAACACGGTCTGGGAAGTGGCTCAAACATGGCATGGATGCATACCATGGACATTCCCACCTGGTGGAAAAAGTTGGGGTCATTTGAGTGATGTCGAAGAGCATGTTTTTCGACATTCTTCAAATGACCACAATTTTTTTCCATGGCCTTGTATGACCATTTCAAGGCATCATGCCAAATTACTTAGGTTTTTGACAAGTTTTACATTATGTGGATTTCTCTCAGTGAAATGGGGTGATTACTTGGCAACAATCCAGACACAAAGCTTTACATTTTCTAGAGTTTACTCGGTGAAATGGGCCGATAACTTGGCAAAAATTTAGAAACAATTTGTCAAAAACCCAAATAAATTGACATGGTGTCTTGGATTGGTCATGCAAGGCCATGCACAAAATTGGATCATTTGACGAATGTCAGAAAAAACGTGTTGTCGAACGGAACATTCTAGCCTACCCGGAGACCCTACATTGAAAATGGTGTATTTTAGGACATCCTTAAAATGACTGCAACTTTTGCAAATAGGTGGGCATGCCCATGGTAGGCATCAATGCTAGATTTGAACGACTTCTGACATCGTATGCACCTTGCGACACGTCCGACCATTTATCGACCTTTTTTCATCGAGCAAACTCCAAAAAAATACAAAAATTATCCAAAAAAAAATCCAAACAACATGGTATGGTGCCTTGAATTGGTCAGGCAAGGCCACGGAATTTTTTCTCACAAATTCAAAAACATGTTTGGGAAGTTCCAAATAATGTACGCGCTTTCAAAATGTGTTCAAATTTTTTAAAATGTTCCTATTTTCAAAAAAATAGCATTCAAAAATTTTATTCATATTTTTTTGAAATTCCAAATATGTTAGTTTTTTCAGAAAATGTTTGAAAATTTAAAACAAACCATGTTCAAAATTCTGTTCGCTTTTTTTTCTTCATGTTTTTACATTCTGAGCAATTTTTAAAATACATTTTTTGAAATTTCTATACCATATTCTGAAAATGCAAATGTTTGTATTTCGTGAACAAAATTTGAAAAGCGGTCCTTTGAATAATTTTTTAAAAGCTTGAGCATTTTTTGAAAAGAAAAAAGAAACAAAAATGAGAACGAAAAAACTAAAAAGAAACAAAAAAGAGCAGAAAATGAAAAATAAATAATTGGAAAACTGAAGCGAACCTTGTATAATTATACCATTTGCAGAAAGGGTCAGAATCCCCGTTTCCGTTTCAGGTTATAGCACTGCTATTTATGGCATCCCCAAATCAAGTCATGTATACCTCATTTGCTCTTGTCAGGTGCAGTGTGTTGTGATGTTTCTCAAGCCTGTTACCGTTTTTCTGCTGTGAGGCGATCTATCAGGCGACTAGGGTTTCAGCCGGCCGCCGCCGGCCGCTTCCTTGGCGGCGACGCGTGTGCTGGCGTCTCTTTTCCCAGGACGGCGTCGGAGGTGCTGTGGCTGGTCTCTCGTTCTCAGCTAGGGTCTCGGACTCTCGGCCTTGCTAGCATGCAGCAACAAGTCCGGTGTGTAGGCTTCATGAATTGATCTTCTCGTGTGTGTACTGCTTGCACGCTATGAGGAAATCATCCACAGCTTCGTTGGAGTACAGCTTCCCTGATGGTGCTTAGGGAACTCGGTTGTTGATCGGATCTGAAGACAACTTTGGATTTGTTCAAGCTTTTCTGTCCCGGCGCTGCCTGGTGCAGTGATCGGTTTCTGTCCCGGCGTTGCTTGGCAGCGACTGGTTCTCTTTATTGCAGTTCTGGCTATTTGTCGACGAGTTTTTGCAGTTCTTTTGTCCGTCTATTCAGATCTGAGGGAGTTCGCCGGGAGCAATGAAAATATTATGCTGGAACTGCCGCGGTTTGGCCAGTACCGCGACAGAAAGGGCGCTTCTGGATGTCCAGAAGCAATGGGGGCCGGATGTGTTTTTTCTGTCCGAAACACATTTGAACAAAGCTAGGGTGGAAAAATTAAGGAGGAAACTTAAGATGGATCACCTTGAAGTTGTAGAAAGCGTAGGAGCTAGCGGTGGGCTTATACTATTTTGGCGGAACCCTGTTGCAATTGAAATTTTGGACAAGTCAAAGAACTATATTGATGCCAAAATAGGTACAGCGACGGAGGAGAATTGGAGGTTCACTGGATTCTATGGTGAACCAAAGTGGGAGGATAAACATTTGTCATGGGATTATCTGAGAAATCTATACCTGCAATCGTCTCTTCCATGGGTTGTTGTGGGGGACTTCAACGAAATCCTATACTCTCATGAGAAAGAAGGAGGTGCTCCGAGACCAGTACATATGATGCAGAATTTCCGAGACGCACTGGTTGACTGTGAATTGGACGACATGGGCTGCACGGGTGAGCTTTATACATGGAGGAGAAGACGCCTGAGGGAACGGCTGGACCGCGCGGCCTGTAACGCTGGTTTTCACGGCCTGTTCCCACATGCAGTAATAACGAATGCACCTCACACTAAATCTGATCACAGACCGCTGGTTCTCGATACAGATGGAGAGGCGGGCAGCACTGATAGTGGTCAAAGGTTGCGTCGCTTTGAGGCAAGCTGGCTGAAAGAGAATGATGTGATGGATAGGGTCACGGAGGCATGGAACCGAACGCCTAACTCGGTGCCATTGGCGGAACGAACAGCGGCAGTTCACTCGGAGCTGCATGAATGGGACCGGAGAGTACTCAAGTCCCCCCAACGCCGATTAAAAAAACTGAAGGAGGAGCTGGAGACTTTGCGATCGGGGCCACTCACTGACGAGTCGGCAGATCGGCAAAGGAATTTGCTGATTGAGATTGAAGAGACCATGGAGAAAGAAGAGATCTATTGGATTCAGAGGGACAGAGCGAACTGGCTCAAGTTCGGCGACCAAAACACAAACTTTTTTAATAACTTTGCTTCAGCAAGGAAAAAGAGGAACTATATCCGCAGGCTGATGGATGAAAACGGGAATTGGAGGGAGGATAACGAAGCAATGAAAAATCTGATTGATAGTTACTTCAAACATTTATTTACAGCAGAAGTTCATATACCGAAGCCTGATGTTCTTGATAAAGTAAAGCCTAAAGTTTCTACCTATATGAATGAGGCTCTGCTTGCGCCATATACTGAAGAAGAGGTAAAAAAAGCATTGTTTAGCATGGGGGACTTGAAAGCTCCTGGGCCGGATGGTTTACACGCTATATTCTATAAAAAGTTTTGGCATTTAGTGGGTGATGATCTTGTGAAAGAAGTGCTGCAAGCGGTAAACAGTGGGGTAATTCCGGATGGATGGAACACCACCACAATTGTTTTGATTCCTAAAGTTGATACACCAGAGAAGGTCACGCAATTTAGACCCATTAGTCTATGTAATGTGGTTTACAAAGTCATTGCAAAAATGTTGGCAGCAAGGCTTAAAGTTTTCCTTCCTGATATTATAAGTGAAACGCAAAGTGCTTTTGTTCCGGGTCGTATAATTACTGACAATGTGATCATGGCCTACGAATGCTTACACACCATGAAGAAGAAGAAGAAGGGGAAGAATGGAACTTGTGCAGTAAAATTAGACATGCATAAGGCTTATGATCGAGTGGAATGGGTTTTCTTGGAGGCAATATTGCACAAATTGGGCTTTGACACCCGATGGATATCACTCATCATGGCATGTGTCAAGTCTGTAAAGTACAAGGTGAGATTTAATTCTAATGAGACGGAACAATTTTCACCCTCACAGGGCCTGAGACAAGGGGACCCCTTGTCCCCCTATTTGTTTCTCCTATGTGCTGAAGGTCTTTCAGCCCTAATCGCTCATGAGGAGGAAAACGGACACCTAAAGGGGGTCCAGGTTTGTCGGGACTCCCCATTCATTTCTCACTTATTATTTGCTGATGACTCGTTAATACTTATGAGGGCAGATGCTGCCAATGCTACCACTCTTAAGAGGATCCTTGATGACTACTGTGCTGCTTCAGGACAGCTAGTTAGTGCTGCCAAATCCTCTATTTATTTCAGTCCTAATACCCATGTGGATGAGAAGGTGGAAGTGTGCCAGATTCTTGACATTATGACTGAATCTTTATCTGATAAATATCTGGGATTACCATCAATGATTGGTGTTGACCGTGTGGATTGCTTCAAACATCTCATTGAAAGAATGCAAAAGCTAGTCAATGGGTGGAAAGCGAGAACATTGTCTTATGGTGGAAAAGAGGCTCTAATTAAGGCGGTGGCCCAAGCCATTCCTACCTATGCGATGGGTGTATTCAAATTTCCGAAGAAAATATGCAAGGGAATCACTGATACTATATCGCATTATTGGTGGGGAGATGGAGAGGACCAACGCAAACTACACTGGTTTGCTTGGTGGAAGATGTGTGTTCCAAAGGTATGGGGGGGAATGGGCTTTCGTGACATTCATAGCTTTAATCTTGCAATGTTGGCTAAACAGTGTTGGAGGCTCATTGATAATTATGACTCTCTTTGTGCCAAAGTTCTCAGAGCAAAATACTACCCCTCTGGTGACCTGCTAAATTGTGAACTAAAGAAGGGCTCATCCTTTGTGTGGCAAAGTATTTGGTCAGGGGTCCAAACTTTTAAAAAGGGATGCATTTGCAGAGTTGGCAATGGATTGAAAATCAATATTTGGGAGGATTGTTGGATCCCAAATAGTATGTCCAGGAAAATTATCACAGTGCGGGGTAACTGTGTTCTCACTACAGTTAATGAGCTTATAGACCCAGCTACAGGTGAATGGGACGAAGCTTTGATTCGAGACAATTTCTGGCATATTGATGCGGAGAGGATTTTGCAGATTCCAATATATCAGCATGATACAGAGGACTTCATCGCGTGGCATCTCACAAAGTCAGGTATCTTCAGTGTCCGGTCTGCGTATTATAGACAATGGGAAGAGTGCTATGAATCCAACACTGCAAATCCGATTGGTATTCGAGGCTCCTCACCACACCCAATATGGAAAAAATTGTGGAGTTTGAAGGTACCGGGCAAAGTTAAAATCTTTATATGGAGATGTCTTCATGACGCCATTCCCTGTTTGTGTGTGCTAGCTAATAGACACATTGCCACTTTTGCACAATGTCCTATTTGTTCGAGGTATGCAGAAGATATAGCACACCTTTTGTTTAAATGCGGAAGAGCAAAAGAAATCTGGAGTTCGCTAGGGCTGCATGAAATGATGGCCAATGTGACAGTACCTGGTCGGTCGGGAGCTGAGATCTTAGAAATTCTCTTATGCGATCCAATACACAGCAAAAAATATATGGACAGAGTTGATTTACCTGAGCTAATCTCGGTGGCAGCTTGGTATTTGTGGTGGCAGAGGAGGATGATAAGCCGACAAGAACCAGTACAGCCTCCAGTTCAGACGGGTCAGGCGATACAAGCGTTGGCGTTGAACTTCGCGCGTGCGGCAAGCACACCAACGCCGACACCACGACTGCTTCAGTGGAAGAAACCCATGCAGAACCAACTGGCGCTAAATGTTGATGCAGCTTATTTGGAGGAATCAAGCACAGGGGCGTGTGGAGCCATTCTGAGGAACAATAGGGGACTATTTTTGGCTGCTTCAACTGCAAAACTTTATCATGTCGCTGATGTTCTTTCTGCTGAAGCTGCAGCCTTGGCTGAAGGCCTGAAGCTTGCTAATACAGTGGGTAGCAATTCTCTTCTGGTACAGTCTGATAGCTTGGTTTTGGTGGAGGCTCTACAAAACAATTCTGGTCACTCAACGGTGGCAGCCCCAATTCTTGAAGAGTGTCGATTACTGTTAATTATTTTCGGGAAGGTCGTGATAGAGCATTGTAACCGTGATTGTAATAAGGTAGCTCATGTGCTGGCTCAGAATGGACGTGTTGATCCACCAAATTTGTGGTTGGACTCACCTCCGGCTTTTATCCTTGAACTATTAGCGGACGATGTAAGCGTTGTTTAATTTTAATAAAGCTAGCCATGATGGCCTTCCCCTCAAAAAAAAATGTTTCTCAAGCCTGTTTTAGGACATTACACGTGTTGTAAGGGAGAGAGGGATTTGGTGGAATAGTTGTTGTATTGCTTGAGCCTCGTGGGCATATATATAGGAGTACATGATTAACTTGGAGTACAAGACAAGCCAGAATAATTCCTAGTCTATCTTTTGTTTCCTAACTAAACACGATACTCAACATCCCCCCGCAGTCACAACGGTAGCGATGCAGACGGTGAGACTGGAGAAGAATCCGAAGGTAGGCCGACGGTCATCCCCCCACAGTCGTAACGGTCGATGCATCGCGGAAGTCGTGGCTGGAGAAGAAACCGACGAGGTTGCTTAAGCAAGGCGGTAGCCCTTTGTGCCGTTTGTCGAGGTAGCCGAGAGCGTAGGGTGGTGTAGCCGTGGTCGAGGTAGCCGTGCGAAGAATGCCGTGGTCGATGTCGAGTCGGGGTAGCCGGTGTCGAGAGAGTCGCCGAGTTAGTCATGGGCGCAGTGGTGTCAAAGTAGTGGTGCGCCGGGAAGAAGACGAAGTTGAGACGCGTCGCGCCGGGATTGCCAAGTCCGGGGACACGTCGTGGACGAAGGCACGCGCCGGTGTTGCCAGCACCGGGCATGCGTAGACGGACAAAGACGAAGTTGACGAAGCGTCGCTCTAGGCTTGCCAGGCCCGAGGACACGTTGTGGACGAAGGCACGCATCGGTGTTGCCAGCACCGAGCATGCGTAGACAGGGACCTGCACGAGCTGTACGCCATGTCGGAGAAGTCGGAGGGGCCAGTAGATAAGAACTCGACGACGATTGCGGCGTCCATCGGCGCGGGACCAATGTCACCAACGGTGGTCGGAGTAGACGAAGTGGTCGGGGTAGATGACGGCGACGCTGGCGACGGGCTGGTGCTGGATGAAGATGAAGGGGGTGGACGGGCGGCGCGGCTCGGGTGAGTCAGCTACAGCGGCGCCGAAGAGGAGCAGCGGCCGCGGCCTGACGGCGACGGCGACGGCTGGTTAGGAGCGCGGCGGCGATGCTTGAAGTAGGCGAGGAAGAACCCGACAACGTGACGAAGACCGGCGCGGATGGTGGCGTTCCTGCGCCGAGGGAGACGGCGCGGCGCATACCACGGGAAGTCGACACGCGGGGACGGCGGAGTGGACCGCGGGCCGCGGCGCTACGGCCCAAAGGGGCGAAGCAACAACAGCAGGCGGGTCGGGGCGACGACGGGAAGACCTCGGGCGGCGGCGGTGACCGCGGGCCGCGACGCTATGGTCCGAAGGGGCGGCACGGCGGCGAATCGCGGGTCGGTGCGACCGCGGGGACGGCCTCGGGCGGCGGCGGAGACCGCGCGCCACGCTCGCTACGGCCCGATGGGGCGACGCCGCGGCAGCGCGAGGGTCGGTGCAGCCATGGGGACGGCCTAGAGCGGACGGCCTCGGGGCGGCGGTGGACCGCGGGCCGCGACACTACGGCCCGAAGGGGCGACGCAGCGGCAGCATGCGGGTCGGTGCGGCCGCGGGGAGAACCACGGGGCGGCGGCGCTGCGGGCCGACGAGGGCGACGCAACGGCAGCCCGGTGCTCGATCGGTGGAGGGGCGCGCTTTACTCGGGACAGTCTTCACGGGACCTGCGAAGGCGCGCGCAACCGACATCCCAAGTTGGTCGCACGGCGTAGATGAGGCGGATCGCGACGGCGGGCGGGTGATCAATCCGATCGCGCGCGAGGTCGGGGACGCCGCTCGATGGAGGCGGGATAACAGCGGAGTCCGATATGAAGCCGGCGACGACGGTCGGCAGAGCGGCCGTACAGGCGCGGCGTAGATCGACAGGCGGGCCGACGCGCGAACGGCGGCTGTGATGGGCCGCCGCATGGCGCGATGCCGCCGGGTTGGGGCGATGCAGGAGTCCCAATGAGAGCAGGGCGCTGACGGCCGGCGTAGGGCGACGGGCGAGCAGACGCGCGGGCGACAGCCGTGAGGGGCCGCCGCGTCGCGCGAGGCCACCGGGTCGGTGTAGAGGCCGGGTCGCGCCGATGTCGGAGTAGAGGCGCGGGGTCGCGGCAGTGGGCGACGCAAACCGTTCTTAGATCGGAAAACCAAAAAGAAAACGCTGATCAATGCGACCGGCGGAAGAGAGAAAACCCCGGATCAAGAGATCGGGAAAAAGACTCTCTAGGGCAACCGGTCAACACGACCGACGGACGAATCCTAGGTACGAGCACGATGCGGAAGCGGTGGGCGGCTAGGTCTAGGAACTTGCGGCAGATACCATGTTATAAGGGAGAGAGGGATTTGGTGAAATAGTTGTTGTATTGCTTGAGCCTCGTGGGCATATATATAGGAGTACAAGATTAACTTGGAGTACAAGACAAGCCAGAATAATTCCTAGTCTATCTTTTGTTTCCTAACTAAACACGATACTCAACAACACGCACATACCTTCATTTGTTCTCTCCATCAAGCTCATTCCTTCAGAAGCAAGTGAGCCATTCATGCATCCTTGTGTTTTTCAAGTAATTGATCATCATATCAGTGCCTTGCCTCTTCGTTATTTTGAACCATGCGTAGGAAATAGTTCGTTTTCGGGGAGTAACAGAATCTAGTCTTGCACAAAGCCCTTATGTTCTGAATGTGCATGTAGTTCATAACCAAATCCAAGTATTCTTATACGGAGGGAAATACTGTGTAAATCTTCATCGGTAATCCTGGGAGAGAAACAAATTCAAAGCTATTGGAACTGCCAATAGTAATAGTGGCACTTCAGGTTCAGGGAACAGACGAGGTGTAGTGTGATCCAGCAATTTCACAAAAGCTTCTAAGGGCCCAAAATAATAAATAATCATCATCAATAGGCCCCAAGATTCTTCTATATATGTCTCTATATATGTTTCTGTGCCACAATCTAACCAGTCCTTATCTGAAAATTGCAAGAACACAGAGGCTCCTTGGATGATAATAATAATACTGATCCGGTATTACCTCGAATTAAATGGGATATGCAGAGTAATGAAAAGTAATACTGGACGATAGAAAGAAGGGAACCATGGGTTCTTCTCAGCCCACGGCCTGCTCCTGAGCACCCCAGGTTTGCTGCGCCTGCATCCAATAGATTCGAACTGTCACCGTTTGCAGAAAGAGTCACAAACCATTTCCCCTGTTTTAGCATTACTACTAATAGCATCCAAACTCAAGTCATGCAATCCTCGTTTGCTCTCTTCAGTTGCCTGCTCTGACCAATGTGAGTTTTTGGCCATCACATGCATACGATGTCTGATGACTGTTCTCTCCTCTGACTGCATTTCTTCAGAAGCAGTAGGGATCCATGCATCTTTCTTTTACATGTAAGTCATCATTCATCGGCACCTTGTATCTTTTTCTTTTTTTTTGGTATTATGTGTAGGAAATATTTTGTTTTCTTGGACCTGTGGAGTAACAAAATCTTTCACAAAGTCCATGCCTTCTCAATGTGAATATAATTCATGACCAAATCCAGATATCGTACTGTCGGAGATCTAGTATAGTTACAGTAGTACAGTGCTACTTCAAGGAAAAGAAGAGGTGACAGTGATACTGATCCTTTGCTTTCTTGTAGTGATCCTGCAATTTCTGTGCCAGAAAAGCTTGTAAGGACGCTTTTTTAGTTCTAGAACATCCATTTCTGCGACAAGTAATTCGGGATGGACGGAGTACTTGTAATTACCAAGAGGTCATATTCTTCAGTCAAGTGTCTAGATAGTGGAAGAGAGGTGCAAGTACCCGTCCTTATCTGAATATCTAAACCCGGACAATTCTTCTTTAATAAGAACTATATATGACATGTCCAATCTATTTATGAAGAACCATACGGGACATCATTCGCTCATCGGAATCGGCACGGTTAGTAGCTTTGTGAAGAGAAGGATTAGGTACCCTGTATGGGGTCTGAATTATATTGTCAATGAACTCAACTTGCAGGTAAAACAATGCCAAAGTATGAAGGCCGTAGCAACTTGAATGGTATTCAACTTTTTCCTTCCTGTAAGGGACAACTTGCATATACTTGCAGTAGCTTGTCCTACCACCTATGAGTATCTTTGCTTGAGAATCCTGGAAGTTAAATGAAATTGGATTGTATCGAGTCGCTGTCATGCCCATATCGCGACAAGAATTATAATAGCAAGAAGTGCAAATTGCAGCCTAAAATAGGGAGTAGGAGTACAATTCAGCTGCTCATGAAAACCACCGGTAGCCCCTAGGTTCCCACCGGATTGCGAGGCGGTTTTCGCATCAGTTGGGAAACTACTCCGGGAAAATCATGGCTGAAGGATAGAAAATTATTTGCAAGATGTGGCACGACATGCTTTTTCTGAAATTACATGTGTGATAATTGGCGTATCAGGCATAGTCCCCTAAAACGGTTTAATTTTTCTGTGACATTTAGACATACTAGCGTGAAGTCCATGCATTGCTACGGGATAACATTTAGACATACTAGCGTGAAGTCCATGCATTGCTACGGGATAAAATTAAATAAATATATACCTGTTAAAAAATGATCATTCTGTCATTTGTGCTAGATTGAATCATTTGTGCCAGATGAAACCATACGTACTCATTGTTGTTCCAATCTTATACGGGATTCGACGTGTGTTCGGACCACCGTCACATATTGACATATTTATAGTAGGTAAGGATCAACTACACAGTGTAGCAAACACATCTAGAATTGTATAGCTTAGGTCATTTCTAACCGATCCTCTATCCGGCGGTAGAGAAGTAAAAAGTTGGTTTTACTCCTCTAACACGCACCTAACCGATCCCCACTCTGCCGTAGAGGAGAAATTTTTTATCCTCCGGCGCCCCTTCCTCCCCTAAATATATTCACTAGATTGGTGCTGGAGTAAAAAATTTGGCGCTCCCTCGCCCACGCCCACCTCTGCCTCCCTCCTCCCCGGCACACCGCCAGCCCCTCTCTCCGCCCCCGCCCTCGCTGCCCCTCCTCCCCGCCCTCCGCTGCCCCTCCTCCCCGCCCCTGCCCCCGCTGCCCCCTCCCCAGACCCCCCCGCCCGCTGCCACCTGCTGATGCCGCGTCCCATCCAAGGCAAGAACCCCTCGCCCAGCCATCGCTGCATGTTTGCCTCACCGTCGTCACCACTGGCTCCGCCCCAGGCTTCCCCGTCCATCGCCTCACGGTCGTCCACCTTAATCAATGATTTCCATTGTTGAAGGAAAGAGACAAGTTTAAACAAAGCATCAACATGCTTATTAGGAAATAAATGCTCAATAGTGAATTTGTTGCGTGTAGTCTAGATCACCCAGCACAAGGTAGCGAACCCAACCCAAAACAGACGCCTAGAGGCCCCAGAGAGAGAGGACGCCCTGACTAGTAGATAAGGAAACGAAGAAGGGGCCCAGTCCACATTAAGCCAGGAACGAACCCCACTCCATAGGAGGTTGGCGAAGACACAGTTGAAAAGCACATGGTTTCTGTCCTCCCTCGCACCACAGAGGTGGCAAAAAGTAGAGCTAGGGCCATTACGTTTACGAATCTGGTCTGCCACCGACAATTTACACCGAATAGCTTGCCACATATTTTTTTTAATCTTTAGGGGAACTTTGGCACGCCAAACCTCCTTGAATTTAGAGGTGGGAGAACCGGCAATCAACCTACCATATAAAGCCTTAACAGAAAACCTACCCGACGTAGCGTGGGGCCAGACAACCGTGTCATCGCCCTCCGCGAGCACGGGGAGAGCGCAGCAAGGCCTTGCCACACTCAACCAATTCTTCAGGAGAGAGAGACCGCCGGAGGCCCAAGTCCCAATTATTAATTGAGAGCTTCGAGATGGAAATCCCGAGAGAAGAATAGTAGGAAAAGATAACCAGGAAAGGAGGAGCCGAGAGGTTTGGTGCCACACCACCAATCTAGCCAGAACCTGGTGGCCTTGTCGTTATGAACACAAAACTTCACCTGGCTGTGAAACTCGTCCATGAGCTTAACAAGATCACACCAGAATTGGGAACCCAGCCGTTGGGGCGAACATAGGACCGGACATGGGAAAGTACTTAGCCTTAAGCAAGTCAAACCAAAGAGTGCGAGGACTGACATGCATAATGTGCCACCACCATTTCATAATAAGACACTTGTTCATCACAGAGGTGTTGAGAATGCCCAACCCTCGCAGGTTTTTGGGTTTACACATAAGTTTCCATTTAACTAGACGGTACTTGCGCTTGTTATCAACAGAATTCCAAAAGAAAGCGCTTCTGTGTTTGTCAAAGCCCTCATGAGTACCCTCAAACAGTCTGTAGAACCCCATCAGGAACATAGGGAGCGAGGAGATACAAGCATTGATAAGGTTGATGGCTCCATATTTTACCCATCTTTAGAGCTCATTTGTTGCACATTATCTCCGTATATCAAGTCATATCATGTTCCACTGAGCCAATTATATGCCCATATGCATGATTTTCAGTTTTATCCTTTTCACCGCTAGCATTGCACAATATTTATTCTTTGTTAGTTTTTATTAGTTTTCTTTCTCTTTGTGTGTCTTGTAGGTGTGATGGACTTCCCAAGTACTTAGCATGATGAAAGGAGCTCAAAGAGTGGACACCTAGGGCGCAGATTTGGCCATTTCAAAGGTGGAAAAGGCCATTTTTTTTCAAAGTGCTCCAAATCAAGATCTAAAACTAGAAATGGATCGGCATCGTTCATACGAATCTAACGAGACTAAAAATGTCAAATTATGAGTTCGTATGAAGAAATGTCGACCGTTTTACCGAAGGAAGACATAACAAAAGACGACCTTTCATGCGACCGCACACAGTCGTTTCGGCAGTCGTTTGACATGCAGACAGCTCTAAAAGTTGCCCTTTCAGACGAGATTCTTCACCGATTTCGTCCCCAATTGTCCCTATGAGATTCTTGGCTCTTAATGAAGTGATTGGGAGAGGATAAGGCTCATCTAGACCCCTTGGATCAAAGGAGAGAAGCCACATAAAAGGAGGAGGCTATGGGAGATCCCTTATATAAATACCTCCAAACCTAGCTGCCTCCATGAAGCTTCATCATTGATGTCTACTACATAACTTTATTCTTGTAGACTCATGTTGGGCCTCCAAGCGCAGAGTTTTGAAGGATAGTAGCAATTCTCCCTTAAGTGGATGACCTAAGGTTTATCAATCCGAGGGAGGTGTAGGATGAACATGGTCTCTCTCAAACAACCATACAATCAAATACAAGCAATCTCTTGTGTCCCCAACACACCCAATACAATGGCAAATTGTATAGGTGCACTAGTTCGGCGAAGAGATGGTGATACAAGTGCAATATGGATAGTAGAAATAGGTTTTTGTAATATGTAATGATAAAAACAGCAAGGTAACAATTAACAAAATTGTGTAAAAACGGTGTTGCAATGCTTGAAAACAAGGCATAGGGTTCGCACTTTCACTAGTGCAATCTCTCAACAGTGCTAACATAATTGAATCATATAACCATCCCTCAACGTGCGACAAAGAATCACTCCAAAGTTCCTATCTAGCGAAGAACATAAGATGAAATTGTTGTAGGTAGCAAAACCACCTCAAAGTTATCCTTTCCGATCAATCTATTGAGCCACCCCTATAAGTGTCACAAACAACACTAGTGTTCGTACTAGAATAACACCTATGATACGCATCAATCAACTCTAATGTCACCTAGATACTCCAATGTCACCGCAAGTATCCATGAGTTAATTATTCGACATGCATCAAACAATTTTTGATTCATCATATTCAATCCAACACAAAGAACTTCAAAGAGTACCCCAAGATTTCTATCGAAGAAAGTAGGACGAAAATGTGCATCAACCTATGTGCCTGGATCACCCCGATGCCACCACGGGGGTCCGCTAGTTGATAACCAAAACATATATCAAGTGACTCAATAGAACACCCCATTGTCACCACGGGTATCCACATGCAAGAAATATATCAAGTGTTCTCAAATCCAAAGTATTCAATACAACATAACGAGATCTCAAAGGGAAAGACTCAATTCATCACATCAACATAGTAAGGGAAGAACACCATACTCGTGATACATCAAGATCGTGCCATCTCAAGAACATGAGAGAGAGAGAGAGAGAGAGAGAAAGAGAGAGAGAAAGAGAGAGAGATCAAACACATAGCTACTAGTACATACCCTCAGCCCTGAGGGTGAACTACTCCCTTCTCGACATGAAGACCGCCGAGATGATGAACATTGCCTCCGGTGATGATTTCCCCCTCCGACGGGGTACCGGAAAAGGGCTCCAGATGAGATCGCTTTGGAACATAGGTTTGCGGTGGTGGAGCGGAAGTTCTAGGTTAACTTTTGGGGGTTTCTCAATATATAGGATTTTTCAGCGTTGGAATCAAGCCAGGAGGTGCCATAGGGGCCCACAAGGCAACATGGCATGACCACCCCCCTGGGCGCACCCTGTTACCTTTCCACCTCCTCGTGGGTCCTCTGGTACTCCCTCGAAGCTTCCTGGGTCCCTTTCCTTCTAGAAAAAATCGTCAAAAAGTTCCATTCAATTCCAAGAACTTTCATTTTCTGCACAAAAAACAACACCATGCTAATCTACTGAAAACAACGCCAGTCCGGGTTAGTTCCATTTAAATCATATAAAGTGCATCAAAACCATACAAAAGTATTGTAAACATGGGTAAATATGGCATGAATACTTCATAAACTATCGATACCTTCGAGACGTATCAACATCCCCAAGCTTAATTCCTACTCATCCTCGAGTAGGTAAATGATAAAACAAGTAATTTATGAAGTGTGAATGCTAGCATAGTGTAATCAATGGTAATTTCAATCACTTTTCCTAGCATCATAAACAATAACTCTTTCTTATAAAACTCATCATGATAAAGTAGCAATCAATTCACATGTTATGTTTCAAACTATGCATTCTCTTGAAACTTAACAACCTATGTTCTTAGTCACCAAACAATTACAATTCATATTGTTTTCTAGAAAGTCTAAGTAAGAGATCCACATACTCAATTATCATAAGTCTTCTATGATTGCTAATGATTAAAGCATATTTTTAGAACAAATAGCATCCATCGAACATAGAGAAAGATAACGTCTTAATGTTTTGCCTCCCAACTTACTTACCATAAAGATAATTGTCAACAATAATAACTCATGATCAAATATATTTGACCGGATATATGTGTTTAGATCTTTTACCACCACATGATGCTTGCCAAGTAGAGATTGAGGTTGGGATAAGAAGGTGACTCAACATGAAAAGTAAATAAAATAAAAGTAAATAGAATATCCCTTCACAGAGGGAAGCAGGGAGTTGCTTATGTGCGAGAGCATTGATTAAAACAAAGACGATTATATTTTCGGTGGTGTGCCTTTCCTGTCAATGTCACGACAAAGGGTTTCAATATCTTCCATGCTAAACACATTAATTGCGGTTCCCAAACGGAATTGACATTTTACTCCCCCTCCACCATTCAAACACATTCCATGGCTGGCCGAATTCACGTGTGCCCTCCAAACAATCAACTTTCTAGGGAAGAGTTCTTGTTGTATTTATTATGCAGGACTGTGCATCCTTTTTACCATCCTCTCTCGTGCAATGACAAGTGAATAAACACTCATCATGAGAATAACCCACTTAGCATGGAAGATACCGACCGTCCCGATCGCTCCTGAGTGGTACGGGCACACAAAACAGAAATTTATTTAAAGGTTTTAGAGGTGGCACATGCAAATTTACTTGGAATGGCAGTGAAATACCATATATAGGTAGGTATGGTGGGCTCTCATGGAAGAAACTTGGCTCAAGGATTTTGGATGCACAAGTAGTATCTCTATTTAGTACGAAATTTTGGCTAGCAAAGAGTTCCAAACAAGCATCACATGTTGGAGGATCCATAACAATATAAATTCTATGCAAATATACCCAAACATAACTCATTACGTTGTCTTCCTTGTCCAACTTCAATTAATTTGATCAAGGTTGAAAATAATTAATGGATATTCACAATCATAAAGATGTCCAAGATAATATATTTGTATGTGAAAGTTCTCTTCCTTATACTAATCATTCAAATTGCTTGTATGACCAATACTATGATTATCAAGCTTCAATAGATTTTACTTTCTAAACCAAATGTGAAACTACTACTAAGCATAAAGCACATGTATGATTTCAGATTTATGATATTCAATTCATTCACAATTTACTCTTCGGATATAAGTGAAGCACAAGAGTAAATGACGAACTACTCCAAAAGATATAAGTGAAGATCAATGAGTAGTCAAACAATCAAGTAGCTATGTGAGGACTCTCTCTCTCTCAATAAAGATTTCCAGATATGAGATTTATTTAAAACAGCAAACAAAACAAAAAGGGCACTCCAAGAATAGCACATATCATGTGAACGAATAAAACTTAGGCTCAACATAGGCTAACCGATATTTGTTGGCGAAGAGAGGTGGGATGCCTAACGTGGCATCCCCAAGATTAGATGCTTCAGACTTCTTGTAATATTGACTTGGAGAGCCTTGGGCATCCCCAAGCTTGAGATCTTGTGTCTCTTTAATTCCTCTCATATCTCGGTTTCCTAAATCTTAAAGCTTCATCCACACAAAACTGGACAAGAACTAGTGAGATAGGTTAGTGCACATAAGAATAAATCAACACTTCATGTACTGCCAAGACAAGTTGCATAGTAATTTTCAAACATTATCTATTGTATACTATCATTCCCACAATTTATATCTACCAATATAAGCCATGAAAACACTAGGACAACTAGATAACAGAACTATGACAACAATTAGTCTAAACAGGACAGTCTGTAGTAATCAATTCCAAAGGTACACTTCTGTAACTTAAAAAATTCTGAAAATTTAGGACATAATAAAAATTGTATGACGATACTGTGTAAGAATTTCAGAAACTTTCCACGTCCCAGTAAAATATGAAAATTCCAACACTACAACAAAAGTTTTTATTTTTATACAACACACATCAAACATGCAATTGAGGCATCTTAACGCAATTCTTGGAACCATTTATTGAAAAACTTGATTATAAATAACAAAAAACAAATACCAACAAAATAAAATGACGCTCCAAGCAAAACACATATTATGTGACGAATAAAAATATAGCTCCAGGTAAGATATACCGATAGTGTTGAAGAAGAAAGAGGGGATGCCATCCGGGGCATCCCCAAGCTTAGACGCTTGAGTCTTCCTTGAATATTGCCTTGGGGGTGCCTTGGGCATCCCCAAGCTTAGGGTCTTGCCACTCCTTATTCTCTTCATATCGGTTTCTATTGAGAATGTTCCCCACGATTATGACCCGACCCAAGGTATGACCCAGCTAAGAACTTTAAGGCATTATGGGCCACCCCGTATCCTGGTCAAGATGATGCTGGGAGAACTATAGAGCCCATACATGATTTGTCAGTAGGCCGGCTCGTGGAGGAGCCCTGTAGGCTGACTCGTGGGGAAAGCCCGGGCGACAAGTTCCTTAGCTTGAGAGACAAGACGAGTAAGAGTTAAATTAAGACACGGGTTGCCAGTACAACCCGAATTCTCCTGTAACCCTAGGGACTTGACCTATTATATAAAGGGGAGTCCCTGGGACAAAAGGACCAAGTTAGAAACCCTCAAGAGCTAGGTATCAAGAGAAATACCTTGTAATCAAGATCATCATCATCAATAGCAATCAAGCAGGACATAGGCTTTTACCTCCATTGGAGGGGCCAAACCTAGGTAAAATTGCGTCTCTCGTTTCTGATCAACCCCGTTCAAGCAATCACCTAGCAGTGATGGCCTCATGACTTAGTTTCTCACAAGGACATCTGTCGTGACAAAACCACGATAGTTGGTGCCCACCATGGCGCCAACGCACGATGGTGTTGAGTTCTTGAAGAAATCTCTTCCATGGATCGAGAAGTATGTGATCGGCTGGATGACGAAGAGCCCGCGAGGGAAGCTCTACATCAACGATACAACTTGGGGTCCCGAGGCCGGCTGAATCTTGTCAGGATACCGGGCCCCGTCCGGCGAGATCCACGTGTTCATTGGTGAAATTGACCAGTCTGCTCTAGAGGGAGCCGCCGTTGCTGACTCACTTGAAGTAGCCAGCCGGGTACAACCCCACCGGGTTAGGGAGCGCCGGGTCAGCGCCTTCGTCGGCTTCGTCAGTGGCACGGCGCAAGAGCTGAATTCAGAGTCCAACTCAGCTTCAGAAGGTGATACCCTCGTCGATTCCGAGGAAGAGTCGGTGGGCGACACAGAGTCAATTCTCCTGCTTTTCGATGAAAGGCTCGGGGGATACTCTGATGATGAAACTGATCCGGAGTTGTACGAACGAGGTCATCGTGCCACGGTCTATATGGCTGGGAGTCAGGATCAGCCTCAGTATGACGTGTAGGGAAACCTGGTGACGGTCCCCTCATCAAGCCAAAATCCGGCTCAGCTCACGCCGGGCCAGGTGACGGCGGCGGCTGCTGCCACAGCCGCCTTGACGGGTACCGGCTCGGGCAGTTCAGGAACCCAAACTTTGGCTAAACTGAGGGAGACTTTGTCCGTACTTTTGATGGACCCAGTAATTCCTAGAACGTTGAGGCTCTCAACATTGAGATTACCAAGTGTCGTGAGGAGCTGGCCAAGATCCAGGGGGATATCAATACTGAGAACTCACGCCTGGTGGAGGCTTGCACTGAGGTCCTAAGGGAAGCTCAACCCTTGGATAATTAGGGAATCCACCTCACTTTTCGCCAAAACGAGTCAACAACAGTTCATCAGAGAAGGCACAACAACCGGCTCCCCACGCCTCTTGAGCCGACCCATCTTTTCGAATCACCTCGGGCAACAAATGCGCTGGTCATACCTCAATTGGCCCAAGGCATCCACCAGAGCATTCTCGGAGTCCAACCACCGGCTCAGCAGCACACGCCGGCTCAATAGCACGCACCGGCTCAACAGTGCACACCGTCTCAACCGACGCCGGTTCAACAACACATAGTGCAACCCGCTTTGAATCGACCCAACCGCTTTGTGCCTCCAACCGGTCATTACTCCAACCAGGTGGACAATGTGTTGGCAGCCACACACAACTTGGCGGCTATTCCCATACATGGAAACACCCCAATGGAGGTGGAAGCAAGGAACGCAATTGAGATGTTGAAGACAACAGTTACTCAACAGGCGAATTATTCCCGAAGCCACAGCCGTCTCCACTCCATCCCACGCCTGAGCCGGACCAGGAGCACACACGGTGAATCTCCAGCGGTCTCTAGCAGCGCTCGATGTCAAAGGGCGCCACCAGCAAATCAACAACCTCCACTCCAGCCAGCAGTGCCGGATGCACAGACCATCGTGGTTAACACTCGCGCAACACGGATGACCGGGACAGGCGGCCCTAGGATCGACCATGTCCCACCCCCCATGGTTTAGCCAGTTTCTAGGCAACCCACCCAAGTTGCATGGACTATTGGCACTCCCTGCTTAATTCTAGCTCTTCGCAACAAGCACATGCCACATGATTTCGAAGGACCTCACAAGGTACCCAATTACACTACTGATCTAGAACCTGCAGACTAGATTGAGAGTTAGGATCTGTCTATGGATATGTTGGAGGTCAGTGATGTCGTCTGTGCGCGCTATCTGGCCATGATGTTAGAAGGCCCAGCACAAACTTGGTTAAAAAACTTGCCCGCAAATTCGATCAATTCATGGCAAGAACTGAAGCGATTCATCAAGAATTTCCAAGCCACATGCAAGCGCCCGATTACCATAGTTGACCTAGAGCACTATGTTCAATAGGATGGTGAATTTGCTCATCACTGGGCAAGGCGGATTGCCGAGATAGTTCATTCATTTGACAGCATTACCGCGCAGACGACGGTCCTAGTCCTAGAGCGGAACTGTCATTTTCAGCCCTTGGTACAAAAACTTGGGCGTATGAAGCGGAAGGTTAAGGAGATGAGCGAGCTCATGGACATCTTGGCTAGGTATGCCGAGTGTGATAACACCAAAGATCCGTCTTCCAACGACGAGAAGTCTAGAAAGGGCAAAAAGAACGGTGGTAAGGGTCATCAGAGCAATGGCAATGGAAACAACAATCACAACAACAACAAGCACAAGAACTTCGCAGGAGGACCAGACCTCGTTGCTAATACCAACACAGGTTTCAAGAATCAGCGCCAAAATGACAATTTTAAAAAGCTAGCGTTTCGACGTCGCAATTACAAGGAAGCCCTCAAAGGTCCATGTACAAAGCACAATAAAGGTGATAAGCTGGCCAATTACTCGTGGGAAAACTGCTATATAATGCAGGAACTTAAAAACAAATTATTTAGTGGTGGTGACCCGGGAGCGGGTCCAAGTGGCCATTCGGGTGGTCATCAAGATGGCGGTCCTGGAGCCGGTTTCCCCCATGCCAGCTTCCAGGGAGGCAATTTCCCAGGTGCTCACAACTCGGGACCTGGTGACGGTGTCCTAGACTAGGGGGTACTCACCACGTCGTCTCCCGACCTATGGGTCGGGCCGAGGACCCCCAGGGTGATTCACTAATGGGCCACTTCGGGCAGCCCATGATGCATACAAGGGAGATTCCACAAGACTTGGCGCACAAGACAAGGACTCCTCTAAACCCTAGGCCTACGGTGCATTATATAAACCGAGGCCAGGCTAGAAAATAGACAACCTCAATCTCATATTCATTACAACAATCTCGTGGTAGACACCTGTACTATGTACTATCCTCATATCAGTACAATCAAAAGTAGGACGTAGGGTATTATCTCCTTGAGAGAGCCCGAACCTGGGTAAAATCCTGTGTCCATGTTACCATCGCTCCATGATGCCTACCTTAGGACCCCTACTACGAGATCCGTCGGTTTTGACACCGACATTGGTGCTTTCATTGAGAGCCTGCTGGCAGTCGCCGCGGTGCGATGGGAATTTAGATCGTCTCCGGCGTGATCTACGCGTCGGAACCGAGCTTTATTGTCGATGTCGGCATCTTCTTCACCGGCTCGACTGGCCACCTCGGCTGGACCGAGGACTGCGTTCCACGTCAAATCATCAATATCGTACGGATACTTTCAACATCATCAAATCTGATCTCTACCAAGATCATGGGGGAATCATCCATGGAACTCGGGGGCTCGATGTTAACATCGTCCTCACGCGACAGTGTAGTTTTTTTGGACAGCGGATCCGTGTTCGTCGTCCCTGCCTCCTTGAGCGTCGCTTTGACGATTTCTTCGGTGGAATTGTGCGGAATTGAGCCTACAACAACCCTGTAAAATTTCATCGTATTCCGATGAAGGAATCTCCGGTGATCTCCGATCTACCGGAGCCCTGTCGAATCTGGACGGGAATCTAGACGAGTTTAGGGCGAGGTGTCCATCTTCCAGCTCGGACATTGTTTGGAAGATCCCACCGTTCATAGGTTGCGGAATTCCCATACCGATCACCCCTTAAAATTTCAGCTCGATCCGACCGTTCAAACTCCGGGAAACATCCGATGAGTGCATCAATTTTCCGACCTGTTTTCTGCGCGAAAACGAATCCGACCCGAATTCATCTTTCTTTATGAACGGGATATTGGACATCCTCCTTGAGGAATTTTTTTAAGGTATTGTGTGTTGTTTTCAAACACGTGCCCACAAATTTTGAGTCTTTTCCGAGGCGATCTTCACCGTCGCGCCGATGTCAAACCGGCCCGACCACGTTGCTCCATGGCTACCGACCTGCGCCAACATCGATTGCGCCGTCGCTCCATCGAGCCGGCGACAACCACCTCGGATCATCACCTCGGCGAGCCGACCAAGAGTTCGGCATCGTGAGGGACAAACAATCATCAAGACAAGATTGTGGCCCCACGGATTGCACGGGTCGGGCGCGCCAGCATCGTCGCACGGTCTCTTCTCAAGCCAACATTGACCGCGTCGCAAATTCCGACCTGCATCGGCATCGCCGCGCCGTCGCTTCTTCAAGCCGACATCCACCATGCCGACCTGCTTTGACACCTCGGCTGTCATGGGACTTCGGCATCACCAGCCGACCTGCTCCGTCACCTCGGCTAGACCGGGCGCTTCGCCATCTCTTCATCAACCTACTGCTGGGATTTCAGCGTCATCGGCCGACCAGCTTCATCACCTCTCCTGGAACGGGGGCTTCGCCTCGCCACGTCGGCCGTACCGCGTCGCCACTTCATCAAGCTGAGCTCTTTGCTCGGGCACCTCTGGACCGGCTTGGGGGCTGGGACCTCGATCCGCCACAAGCCCGACCCACGTTATCAACGCCGAGCACATTAACCAGCTAAGTCGCTTTCATGCTCAACTTTTTTCAATTTTAATTTTTGTTCGGTTTGACCAAGCATTATATTTGTGTTAAACAAAAAAGTTGTTTGTTAAAAACTTAGCTTGTTATAAGCGTCGTTTGTTAAAAACACTTTCCTTACCCAATTTAACTGGGGGCTCTTAAATTTATATGAGCCGTTTTGTAATAAAAGTTTTCTTCTTGATCGTTGCAAAGTCTTTTTCTACTACTCCTTTTTCCGACGTGAGTGTTTGGTCAATAGTCGGGTAGCCTGGTTTCTCTCTAAAGCCGCTCGAGTTTAGTTCGCTAAATTGGCCTGAGAAGCACTCCGCCTTCGGGATAGGAGGTTGAAGCCGAAGGCTGACCCGCTTGAAGTCTGGAGATTGGATGTATCATGTTAAAGCACGATCGAAGCACATATTACTTTTCAGACCAATTTTCAGATTGGCACCAAGAAACTTGATTTAGTTCGGACGTAAAGTTTTTGTTAAAGTTTTTTGGTTTTCCGAGATTATGGCACCTTTAACCTATTTTTATGTTTTTCTTTCAGGAGGCAGGACATCCTCTTGTTCAAGGTGTTTTGCGTGATGGTTCTGCTCGGAAAATCTTTTCTGACCGACAGTTCGGCATCTTCCCTGCCGAGCTACACCTCGGCGTTGTCAAAACAAACTCAATGGATGAACTAGTTCCCGAGGAGATACGATACTAGGGTCGGCCATTTTGCCCAACCCAAGTCTCGGGGGCTACTGCATTGATTGATTCAATGCAGTAAATTTCAAAGTGCAATACAGTTTGCGAGGAGATTACGATCCTCAGGTTGGTCGGCCGCACCCAACCTGGGTCTCGGGGGCTACTGCACATTGCATTTTAAATCCTAAAGTATGTTGCCGAGCAAGGAATTGATCCTGAGGCCAATTTCGCGAATCGACCTGAGTCTCAGGGGCTACTGGGATTAGTGGTTTTGTTTTATCCTTCAGGTGCATCCCGGGTTTTAGACCGACACACACCTTGAGGGGTACTGGCTATATATCTCTGCAGAGAATAAATTGCACCAATCGAAAATATCCGTAAAAAATCAGCCCACGGTCAGGGTGGTGCACCACCTCGGAAGCAGTCCGGCATAAAGCTCGGATGCGAATGGCTGGCTCCATAAAAGATTATTTTTGGCATTAAGCTCTGATAAACTCCTTCAACTTTTTCAAGACCAAGGTAATCTATGACACCTCGGATGCAGTTCGGCGTTGGAGCTCGGCTGCAAAAAGACACCTCGGATGCAGTTCGGCGTTGGAGTTCGGATGCAAGAGGACACCGCCACACGGGAAACACTTCAAACCCGAGGTGTGGCGTAAAAAATAACAAGGCATTAATAAAGGCCGAGAACTTAAAGGGGCTCCTCGGATGCCCGACGTGTGAACTCTTCGGATATAGTTCGGCGATCCTCAAGATCGAAGATGAGAAGATTTGTTGAACCAGTTTTCAAGACCGACGGCCGAAGACAAAGAGATGTTCGGAAGAACCGAGGAGCGTCCCCAACTTGAAGACCGGTTCAGGGGGCCTGGTGACGGTGTCCTAGACTAGGGGGTACTCACCACGTCGTCTCCCGACCTATGGGTCGGGCCGAGGACCCCCAGGGTGATTCACTAATGGGCCACTTCGGGCAGCCCATGATGCGTACAAGGGAGATTCCACAAGACTTGGCGCACAAGACAAGGACTCCTCTAAACCCTAGGCCTACGGTGCATTATATAAACCGAGGCCAGGCTAGAAAATAGACAACCTCAATCTCATATTCATTACAACAATCTCGTGGTAGACACATGTACTATGTACTATCCCCATATCAATACAATCAAAAGCAGGACGTAAGGTATTATCTCCTTGAGAGAGCCCGAACCTGGGTAAAATCCTGTGTCCATGTTACCATCGCTCCATGACGCCTAGCTTAGGACCCCTACTACGAGATCCGCCGCTTTTGACACCGACACCTGGGTTTCAGGGGGCTGGAGGTGGCGGGTCACATAATCATCGCAGTGGCGTCAGGTTTCCAGAGCAACCCCAAACAGCTGAATAGTGGACAATATCATATTTTTACCACTAGGACCAACAAACGGGACAGGAAGGTCCAGCGACATGCAGTCAATGCAACAATGCCAGCCGTTCCAGAATACCTCAATTGGTTTGAATATCCTATCACTTGGAGTCGAGCAGATCATCCTCCTCGAATAGATAACCCTGGGAGTCTTGCCTTGGTGGTGGCACCTCAAGTAGGTGGCTACAGGCTAGTATTGATGGACGGAGGCAACGATATCAACATCTTATATCACGATACCTTCAAACAGATGAATGTGTCAGAAATCTAGTTGAAGCCTTCGTCCACGGTTTTTCATCGTATTGTCCCAGGCAAATCTGCTTATCCCATTGGATGAATCACTCTGGAGGTTGCCTTTGGCACTGAGTTCAACTTCCGTCCAGAATTTCTAACCTTTGAAGTGGTCAAGATAAAGAGCCCCTATCATGCACTTTTTGGGCATCCGACATATACACTGTTCATGGATAGACCGTGTTACGTTTATCTGCAGCTCAAGATGCCTGGGCCGGATGGAACCATCATGGTAAATGGGGACCGGAAGATAGCTATTGAGTGTGAGGAAGGAGATGTCGCTTATGCTGAGTCTGCCTGTGCAGCCGAAGACTTAAAGTTCTATCAAGCCAATGTGGACTAAAAAAACCACCATCGAGTCTGAGTCTGTGCTCAAGTTCAAGTCGGCACGGGATACCAAGTAAGTGGATTTTACCCCTAGTGATTCATCGCAGTAGTTCATCATCGGGGAAAACATGGATCCTAAATAGGAAAGCGCTCATCTAGTTCATCCGTGAGAATTGGGACATCTTTCATGGAAACCATCTGACATGCCTGGTGTACCGAGAGAACTCGCTGAGCACCGCCTAAATGTTGATCCAAAAATGAAGCTTGTGAGGCAGTTCTTGCGTCTTTTTAATGAAGAGCGTCGCAAAGCCATTAGAGAATAAGTAGCCCAGTTCTTAGTTGCCAGGTTCTCAAGAAAAACGACACTTGGCACATGTGTGTTGATCATACAGACCTTAATAAGGCTTGCCCCAAGGACCCCGTTTGCTCTTCCACGCATTGACCAGATCATTGATTCAACTACTGGCTATGTAAGTCTGTGTTTCCTAGACGCTTATTCTGGTTACCATCAAATCAAGATGGCTAACAAGGACCAAGAAAATACGACGTTCATTACTCCTTTCGGGGCTTTCTGTTATACTTCTATGTATTTTGGACTCAAGAGTGCAGGTGCAACTTATCGCCGTTGTGTTCAGAATTGTGTGCATACTCAGAGTGGATGCAATGTTCACGCTTATGTGGATGATATTGTAGTGAAGTCAGAGAAGAAGGAGAATCTCCTGGTGTTAGCACTCATTTTTGGCAGGAGGCGATTCAAGGCTGATGACCCGCCCCAGGAGGTGACCCGGTGTGGTGATGACTCGGCTAGCGACGGCTCAAAGATCACTGCTGGAGAGGCGCCAATGTGGAAGAGATACAGCTGCCCACAGAGGTCGGTTATCGGCTCAACAGCTCAGTAACCTGGTGACAGAAATCAGCTCAAGGTCAGAGCCGGCTCATCATGGATTCGGCTCCACAGTACCGGCGACTCTGACAAAGACGATGAGCCGCCGCTAGCATATTGAGCCGGCGTCGTTCGAGGGTTGTTGATCATGTTATGTCCCAGTTCACAGGGTTGTCAAAGGCTGGCAAGATCGAGACCCGGCAAGGCGGCTAATCAGCAAAGCGGCAGATTACGAAGCGAAGTGAACTGACGTCAACACAGAAGAGCAACGGGCGACTCAGGGAGCCAGGAGCAACGGGTGACTCAGGAAGCCAAGAGCAAAGGGCGGCTCAGAAAGCCGGGTCTATAAGCCGGCTCTATGGCTCAGGAGAAGGAAAGCTGACTGCGAGAAGCTAAGGATAGACTCAGAAGAACAAGGCCGGCCCATGCTTTCGGCGACTCACACTGTAAGCCGGCCCAACAGAGAGTCCGAGCCCAAGACGGCCCTGGCGGGTGACTTACCTAGTTAAGGCTAGAAACCGACTCTGATTGTAACTTGTAATCCGTGTAGGAGTCTCTTACTTGCACGGGAAGTCCAGCCGCCTCATATATATGTGAGAGGTGATGGCCGATTGAATCAAGCACACAATCGACATATCAATACAATCTACTTTTTACCCCTTAACCCTTGTTCATGCTTCCGTTATTCGGCGACTTAGCATAAGTTCATCGAATATCGACAACCGAGCCGGGGGCGAGCGAATCGACCCGGTTCAGCCAATCGTCGCCGGCTCCCTCCGACGGGGTCCCTCCCGAGGAACCGGGGCGTCTGGTCCCAAAAGCGCTGGCTTACTGTCTTGCGTATCGCGCTGTGAGCCGGCCTCCCGCGGGGCGAGTTGCGGTGCATCACCCCCGGCTCTACGGGTACACGTTGACGTGTTCGTGTGCGAACACCTGGATGACCTGAAAGAGGCGTTTGACAATTTGCGAGTTTATTAGATGAAGCTCAACCCAGCCAAATGTGTGTTCGGGGTACCTGCATGGAAGTTGCTCGGTTTTGTGGTGTCTGAGAGTGGCATTGAGGCTAACCCGGATAAAATCAAGGCAATCACTTTGTTGAAGAAGCCGGCCAATGGGGTTCAGAAGCTCACAGGATGCATTGCCGCCTTTTGAGGCACTAAAGAAACGGTTGTCCGAAGCTCCTATTCTTGCTGCACCACGGTTGAAAGAACTGATGCTTTTATACATTGTCGCCAACAATAAAGCGGCCAGTGTTGCTGTTAAGCGCAAAGAAGAGGGCAAGGAATATCCTATTCAACGCCCATTCTATTGCGTGTGTGAGGTTCTTACTGAGTCCAAGCAGCAATACCCACATTGGCAGAAATTGGTTTTTGGGGTCTTCATGGCAAGCCGGAAGCTGAAACACTATTTCCAGGAACACCCTATTACTGTCGTCAGTTCTGCGCCTTTGGGGGATATCATCCAAGACAGGGAGGCTATAGGATGGATTGCCAAGTGGGTTATTGATCTTGGCCCTCATGAGGAGAAATATGTTCCTCGCACAGCTACCAAGTCGCAAGCCTTGGTGTACTTCATCAACGATTGGACTGAACTTCAAGCTCCTACAAAAAAGCCAGACAATACATATTGGACACTGCATTTTGATGGTTCCAGGCAATTGGAGGGCTCGGGGGCTGGAGTAGTATTAACTTCTCCTCGAGGTGACAAGTTTAGTTACGTTTTGCTGCTTATGTTTACATGTACTAACAATGCAGCATAATATGAGGCTCTTCCTCAAGGACTGTGGTTAGCCAAGGAAATGAATATAAGTCGAATCCGATGTCTTGGGGATTCGAACCTTGTGGCTCAACAAGTCTCTGGCACCTGAGACTCAAAAGATCCATTGATGTCGGCTTATAGGCGTGCCGTTACTCTAGTAGCTGGACATTTCAAAGGATATGAAGTTGATCATATCGATCGACGACATAAGGAGGCAGCAGATGCACTATCTCGTTTGGGCTCTCAGCGTAAACCAATTCCTCCTAGCATTTTCCTGGATATTCTTCGTAACCCGTCAGTGACATTACCAACTGAGGAGAACATAGCTATTCCTAATCCAGAATCAGCATTAGTGGTTGCAGTTAATGCCATACCAGAGTGGACGACACCTTACCTGGCTTATCTCACTCGGGGCGAGCTCCCAGCAGAGGAAATCATCGCTCAACATGTTATCCGGAGGTGTAAATCTAGGATGATAGTCAATGGTGAGTTACACCGACGAAGTGACTCTGGCGTTTTTCAATGCTTTATTTCTCCAGAAGAAGGTCATGAAATTCTCAATGAAATCAACTCAGGAGATTGTGGGCATCACGCTAGTTCCAGATCATTGGTTGCTAAGGCATTTCGATATGGTTTTTGCTGGCTTATGGCTCATGCGGATGTCGAGGACATTGTCCGTAAGTGTGATGGTTGTCAGAGATATGCAGGACAGGAACATGTGACGACTCAAGAATTACACATGATACTGATCACTTGGCCTTTTGCGGTCTGGGGGCTTGACATGATTGGGCCCTTTAAGTCATCTTCTTGCAAAAAGACGCACCTATTGGTTGCGGTAGTCAAGTTTACCAAGTGGGTCAAAGCTGAACCTTCAGCAATTGTGATGCTGAGACAACATCCGCCATTTATCAGCAAGACCTACGTCGCTGTCATAGCCGTAGAGTCGGAAGTCGAACTTTCCAGGAAGGAGACTTAGTGCTCCATCTGTTACAAGACCAGAAAAGCATGCATAAGTTATCTCCTCCATGGGAAGGACCCTTCGTCATCAGCAAAAATCTTAACAACGGGTCATATTACCTGGTAGACATACGTGAAGGGGATAAATCACGTACTTCTGACGGAGAGAGCACCAGACCCTGGAACATTGCACATCTTCGTCCATATTTTACTTAGTCAGTTTTGCTTAGTTCACGTTATTTATGTTTTTACTATGTAAGTACTACTATATGTATTAAAGAAATAAACTTAGACCTTTCTGAACAATAGAGATTTGTGTCATCAGTTCCTTGTTGAGTTTTTTATTTTCTTTGGTCACTTGGGGCCTTCCAACTCATCATGTTTAGCTAAAACATCCCTTTGACCCGACTTATGCCACCACATTATTTGGTTATACATGCATGTTAGCTTGATGCTACTCACATATATATGTCTATTTTTCTTTTCAGGTACTAAGTATAAATATTCCTGGTCAACAAAACACCGGGTCATATATGTCACCAAGTTATATAAAAGCCGGGTCATCCACATCGCCGGGTCTCACAAGCATGACCAGGTCTGATGCAATATGTTATACGCCAGATTATTACAAATGGATTCCTAAAGACATATTTTAATGGCTTATATTATAAGTAGGCCTACAGTCTTCAATCACATCTCACCAGTGTTTTACTGCACACAGTATATTGCCTTACAAGTAAAAGTAAGGAAGCAATACTTCAATGCACGAGGACATTTTCAACTCAAGGAGTTACATATTCCAAAAGATTAGAAAAGCCATATTTGGATCAATTTTTCTCAAAAAAATTTACACCACAATGATAACAGAAGCATCTCCTCCTTACAAGCCGCAACTGGAGCTTTTTGGGTTGACATTTTGCATCTCGTCCAGCCTTTCGGCCGGGTGAGCACTTGTCAGGTTGTCATCTCCTTCACGGGCCGCCTCCTTTGCTTTTTCTGTCTGGGGGACTTCTGACAACCAATAAATGGAGTGCAAAGCCTCAAACACCATGTCGCCCTTGAGCACATCGTAAGTACTGACATCTGAGGCGAAAGGTTTCTTACTTGGGCAAGGAAACACCAGTTCAACTGGTTTTGGCTAGGGCAGATCTATCTTTTTGCCGGGTGCAGAATAACCGGCTTGGAATTTTGTCAAATCCAATTCCTCTGCAATTTTTGTAGTGGCGACTCAGGTTGCTTTCACACAACGAAGATAGTCTTTTTCTGTGAAAGGGGTATTATCCGCATTGAATTCTGGAAATCCCTCTACCAGCAGAGCCGACTCCATCTCCGGGTGATAAGCATGCGCCCAGGTTAGCGCGTACATTGCCCCTGATCGACAAGCAACTTTATTTATCTCTGAGATCCACTCAAGCACAATTGACAGCTCATTCAACATGTCCATACTATACTAAGGAGGAGCTTTGGTGTTTTTAATGGCCATTAAACACTTGGAGCCCCCAATATAAAGTTTCTCTATGAACTTGTAGTAGGCTTATAATTTCACCAGGGGGAGTTCTCTCAGGTTGTGGTGTTTTCTGCCTGCGAAGACATACGACTCATGGTTAAATATACCGACAATGTTGATGACCCAGATTTTGGTGAAAAATGACAAACAAACAGTTTACTTACCAAAGATGACTATGCACATGTTAGAGATATGGCCCTTCAGAGTCCGCAATTCTTGTGTTACCGGCTTGAGTTTTGACTCGGCCGTTTCTGCACGATTGACTAAGCTGACTCATTCTTCTTCAAAGGTTGCCTTGGTTTTCTCAAGATTCTCAGTTCACGCCAGAAGTGACTTGTGGTAATCGGCTGATTGACGTTCTACTTTTTCTCGTAGTTTCTTTTCAGCCTTGAACAAACCAACAACCTGTTTTTATGTTCGGTTTAAAATATCCTGCACAGACAAGACGATATTAGAAATTATATGGGATCATACAAATTCAAAGTCCCAGCTCAAATACGAGCAGTTGAGTCGGCACTTCGGGACTACAACAATTAGTTCTCAAGCTTCATATAGGAGGCCTCCTCGGGTGTCCTCCATTGATCTAGCCTCGTCCGTTTCATCCAAGGGCTAAATGGGAGCCAAATCCACATCCAATACAAGCCTTGGTCGTTAGGGATCCCGTAAAAAAACAGGGAAAACATCGAAAAAAATCAGAAAAGTTCTGGCCAGTTTTTGCAGCTCCCCGAAGGTCATATGAGCGCCCAAACGAGGCCTATGCTCGCATGGAAGGCCGTCATACGATCTGTAACCTCGGGGTGGTTTCGTATTTTTGTCGCCATTTCTTCATACGAACTCTGATTTTGACATTCTTGACCTGGTGCCTCAAGCTTCTCCGGTTTGATCTCCATCTTGGTTCTTTTGATGTCCCAAGTCCATGAACATGTCAACACACCTAAAAAGACCACAAAACAAAAGAAAACTAATAAAAAATAAATAAAAATAATAAGTGTGCAATGAACTTGGTATAACAAGTAAATATCGAAAAGTATGCATTGGAGACATGAATAAGTGCTAGATGGGTATGATATGAGGGATTTTGGCACTAGAATATACTATAAAAAGTATGCATAAAATCCACTCATCACTCAGTCAACAACAACAAACTCATGGGCCAACCGCCCATCCTCCAGTTTGGATCTGAGCTCTGCCTCATAGGCCAGGTCCGCCCCCTCTTCTAACGAGCCCTCACACCAGCGCTTGCCCGCAGAGATAGCCTCGGAGGATGAGGCATAGGATTTTTCCATGGACAACATCTCCGCAAACGAAAGAGAGAGAGGAGGAGGGGGGAGAGCGAATGGGGCGGCTGTATCTCGCGGGCGGAGGCAGGAAACCCTAGACAGGGGTTACGCTAGCCTTTAGGAAGCCATATATACCCATGGGGGAAAATGAGTGGTTGGGCCAACACCGCAACGGACTGTGGCTCCAGCCGGGCAAGATGAGGGGAGGGAGGGAATCAGATATGGGTGGAGGGCCCACCGTCCCAGAGATAGAAGCAGGCTCGCCCAGCCCAGACCCAAGCGACACGGACAGATCCCTGCCCATCGCGGTGTCGCCCCCCACTAGGGTTCCGCCCACTGCCACCACCGTTGGCTCCCCGGAGCCAATCACCAGAGCACACAAGGGAGAGGGTGAGGAAGAAGACACCAGAGAGAGACGAGTGAGAGGACAAGGACCAAGTAGGCTGATGTGGCTTGAGACTGCGTCGGTATTTCCCCAAAGAGGAAGGGATGATGCAGCACAGCGACGGTAAGTATTTCCCTCAGTTATGAAACCAAGGTATCAAACCAGTAGGAGGACCACACAAGACTATGTAAACGGTCCCTGCACACAAAGAATAAATAATTGCAACCCGACGCGAAAGAGAGGTTGTCAATATCTCCATGATAAAAAGATAGATTAGATTGTAGATTGGATAAATAGATCTCACAAGAACACAAAATAAAAGAGACAAATAAAAAGTGCAGCAAAGTATTTTTTGGGTTTTTGGAATAGTAGATCTGAAAACAAAAGCGGCAAAAAGATAGATCGGAAAGCAATATGTTGGAAAAGTAGACCTGAGGGCCGTAGGTTTCACTAGTGGCTTCTCTCATGAGTATAGCACACGGTGGGTGAACAAATTACTGTTGGGCAATTGATAGAAGATCAAATAATAATGACGATATCCAAGGCGATGCTCATTATATAGGCATCACATCCAAGATTAGTAGACCGAAACGATTCTGCATCTACTACTATTACTCCACACATCGACCGCTATCCAGCATGCATCTAGTGTATTAAGTTCATGGAGAAACTGAGTAATGCAATAAGAACGGTGACATGATGTAGACAAGATCTATTCATGTAGGAATAGACCCCATCTTGTTATCCTTAATAGCAATGATACATGCGTGCCTCACTGCCCCTTCTGTCACTGGGAGAGGACACCGCAAGATCAAACCCATCACAAGGCACCTCTTCCCAAGGTAAGAAAAATCGATCTAGTTGGCCTAACTAAACCAAACATTCGAAGAAGAAATATGAGGCTATAAGTAATCATGCATATAAGAGATCAAAGAAGACTCAAATAATATTCATGGATAGAAACTGATCATGAACTCAAAATTCATCGGATCCCAACAAACACACCGCAAAAAGTCATTACATCAAATAGATCTCCAAGAGACCATTGTATTGAGAATCAAAAGAGAGAGAGAAAGCCATCTAGCTACTGCCTACGGACCCGTAGGTCTATGGTGGACTACTCGCGCATCATCGGAGAGGCACCAATGAGGATGATGAACCCCTCTGTGATGGTGTTAGATTGGATCTCGCGGTTCTGGAACTTGCGGCGGCTGGAAGTGTTTTTTGCTGACTCCTCTAGGGTTTCTGGAATATTTGGGTATTTATAGAGCTCAGAGGCGGTGGAGGGGGTTCCCGAGGTGGCCACAACCCACCAGGGCACGCCCGGGGCCTCTAGCGCGCCCTGGGGTCTTGTGGGCGGCCTGGGCTCCCTCCTGGGTACTTCTTTCGCCCACTGGCTTCCTTCTGGTCCAAAAAAAATATCCAAAAAGTTACGTCGTGATTGGACTCCGTTTGGTACTGATATTCTGCGAAGTAAAAAACAAGCAAAAAACTGCAACTGGCACTTGACACTATGTCAATAGGTTAGTCCCAAAAAATGATATAAAGTTGCTATAAAATGATTGCAAAACATCCAAGAATGATAATATAACAACATGGAACAATCAAAAATTATAGATACGTTGGAGACATATCAGCATCCCCAAGCTTAATTCCTACTCGTCCTCGAGTGGGTAAATGATAAAAATAGAATTTTTGTTGTGGAATGCTGCCTAACATGTTCATCACATATTCTTTTCTTTTGTAGCATGGACATTTGGACTTTTAGATGGTTCAAAGCAATAGTCTAGTTTTGACATAAAAACTTTAATACTCAAGCATGCTAACAAGCAACCATGTCTTTCAAAATATCAACACTAAAGAAAGTTATCCCTATCCCATCATGCTCAATCATTGATCCATTCATGAAACACACTCAAATATTAACTACACCCAATGCACAAGTATGATCATAGTGCCCCCTAGTTGGTGCTTTATAAGAGAAGATGGAGACTCAAATTGAAAATAAAATTGCATAAAGTAAATAGATAGGCCCTTCGTAGAGGGAAGTAGGGATTTGTAGAGGTGCCAGAGCTCAAAGCTTAAATTGAGAGAGAACAATATTTTGGGTGGCATGTCGTTCCTGTCAACGAAAACGACAAAGTAGTTCTCAATACTTTCCATGCTAGATACATCATAGGCGGTTCCCAAACATAAAATAAAGTTTATTCCTTTTTCCACCATTCTTTCACAATCCATGGCTAGCCATATCCACGGTTGCCTTCCATACCAACACTTTCCAAGGAATTTATTATTTGACAACATAAAGTAAATTTCTTTTTCATTTCGGGACTGGGCATCCCTATTACCGCCGTACTGTCGTGCAATGATTAGTGAATAAACACTCATCTTGAGAATAACACATCTAGCATGGAAAACTATTGGACACCCCCTACCGTTTCAGGAGCGGTAAGAGCACACAAAAAGGAAATTTATTTTGAAAATTAGAGATGGCACATACAAATTTGCTTAGAACGGCATGGAAATACCGCATAAAGGTAGGTATGGTAGACTCATAAGGCAAAACTAGGTCTAAGGATTTTGGATGCACAAGTAGTATTTCTACTTAGTACAAGTGGAGGCTAGCAAATAGATTGAGAAGCAACCAACCAAGAAACGAAAATTCACATAAACGGGCATTGAGCATAACTAACACCGAATAATGCACCATAAGTAGGATGTAATTTCATTGCATAACTATTGACTTTCGTGCTTGCATCGGGAATCACAAACCTTAACACCAATATTCTTACTAAAGCATAATTACTCACCAACATGACTCACATATCACTATCATCATGTCTCAAAACTATTGCAAGGAATCAAGTTTAATTTGTCCAATGATCTTCATGAAAGTTTTTATTATATCCCTCTTGAATATCTATCACTTTGGGACTAGTTTCATATATTGCCATTGCTTTTGACAAGCTCAAATAAATTTAAGTGAAGAACATGAGCATAAAAGTTTCATCTCTCAAAATAATATAAGTGAAGCATGAGAGATTTCTTCAAATTTTACTAAATCTCAAATTAATCTAAGTGAAGCATGAGAGTATTTCTTCAAAAATCTAAAGCACACCATGCTCAAAAAGATATAAGTGAAGCACTAGAGCAATTCCATAGCTCAAAAAATTTAAGTGAAGCATATAGAGCAATTCTAACAAATCATAGCATAATTTTGGCTCTCTCAAATAGGTGTGTCCAGCAAGGATACTTGTGACAAACTAAAAAGCAAAGCAAGAAAAGACTCAAATAATACAAGACGCTCCAAGCAAAACTCATGATATGTGACGAATAAAAATATAGCTCCAAGTAAAATACCGATGGTCGTTAGAAGAAAGAGGGGATACCACTCGGGGCATCCCCAAGCTTAGTTGCTTGTTTCTCTTTGGATAATATCTTGGGGGTGCCGTAGCATCCCCACGCTTTGGCTCTTTTCACTCCCTATTCCTTCATCCATCGTGATCTCACCCAAAACTTGAAAACTTCAATCATACAAAACTCAACAAAACCTTCGTGAGATCCGTTAGTATAATAAAGCAAATCACCACTTTAAGTACAGTTGCAAACTCATTCAAATTTTATTATTGCATTATATCTACTTTATTCTAACTTTACCATGGTTTATACCCTTCAATACAAACCATAGATTCATCAAAACAAGCACACAATGCAACGAAAACAGAATCTGTCTCAAACATAACAGACTGTAGTAATCTGTACTCTAACCATACTTCTGTAACTCTAAAAATTCTGAAAAATTAGGACAACGTAAAGAATTTGTATAGCAACACTGTGTTAAAATTTCAGCTCATTATCACGCTCCAGTAAAAAAATGCAAATTCATGCACTGGAGTCAAAGTTTCTGTTTCAGATTCAGCATTGTTTCTACTCATCTTATGAATCATCCTAAAGGCTTTACTTGGCACAAACACTAATTAAAACATAAAAAACACAATCATAACAGAGGCATAATTGTGTCAACACTCAAAAACAGAAAGAAAAAGATAAAAATAAAAATAAATTTTATTCATTGGGTTGCCTCCCAACAAGCGCTATCGTTTTACGCCCCTAGCTAGGCATAATGCATAGATTCAAGTATCGTCATCTTTAGTTTTCAACTCCTCAATCACACAACTAGATTTATTGAAGAATTTAGCATGCACACTTTCAATGATAATAGTTCTAGGAATAAGACCAAAAAATTCATTCTTGTAAGTAGGGTCTTTTACTATTTCAACAAAATCGGGATGAATACTAATCATTTTAAGATCTCCCTTGTGGCTACTAGATGTATCACCTTTGTTCTTAGTGACTTGCGTGGTATTGCAAATTTTTACGGGAGTTTTTTCAATAGTTTTAATAGAAGAAAAGGCCGAACTGAAGTTACTAAAAATTTCTTCCAACTCATCAATCCGGTAAGGACTTTCTTCTATTCTTTCATTAACTATGGTTTCCTTTTCCTTCAACAATTTAAAGGCATCTCCCGCTTTTGAACCAATTTTATTAGCAAGATTATGCATTTTCTTATCCAAATTTTCAAGATGTTCTTTGGTAATCATCTTCTTTTCAATAGCATCTAGCCTTTCCATAACATGTTCGAGAGTTAATGTTGTTTCATTAATCATGGGAGATGGTGAACCCACTAAATTTCCCATAGCATTAAAAGCATCCAAAGATAGGCACATCAAGAAATTCCCACCGGTAATCCTATCAAGGATGAATCTATACCAAGTGGTGATGCCCACATAAAAACTACGGAGAAGAACAACGATAGATTGCTTATGAATAGATCTATTATGAGCATTGCAAATCCTATACCAAGCATATTTTAGGTTCTCCCCTCCCCTTTGCTTAAAATTAAGAACTTCATTCTCGGGAGTACACGCAATAGAGGAAGAACTAGCCATAACGACAAGGTACACAAACAAGAGATCTGACAAGAAAAAGGCAAACAAAAAAGAGGGCGAATAAAACGACAAATTTTGTGAAGTGGGGGGGGGGGGGACAAGAGGCAAATGACAAATAATGTAATTGCAAGGAGACGAGATTTTTGATTAGGAACCTGATAGATGTTGATGATGTCTCCTCGGCGCCAGAGATTGGCACGTTGAAGAGACTGCTTCCTCCCCGGCAACGGCACCAGAAATTCCTTTGATGTGGCTTGAGACTGCGTCGATATTTCCCCAAAGAGGAAGGGATGATGCAGCACAGCGACGGTAAGTATTTCCCTCAGTTATGAAACCAAGGTATCGAACCAGTAGGAGGACCTCGCAACACTATCTAAATGGTACCTGCACACAAAGAACAAATACTTGCAACCCGACGCTAAAGAGAGGTTGTCAATCTCTCCACGGTAAAAAGATAGATTAGATTGTAGATTGGATAAATAGATCTCACAAGAACACAAAATCAAAGAGGCAAATAAAAAGTGCAGCAAAGTATTTTTGGGTTTTTGGAATAGTAGATCTGAAAACAAAAGCGGCAAAAAGATAGATCGGAAAGCAATATGTTGGAAAAGTAGACCCGGGGGCCGTAGGTTTCACTAGTGGCTTCTCTCATGAGTATAGCACACGGTGGGTGAACAAATTACTGTTGGGCAATTGATAGAAGATTAAATAATCATGACGATATCCAAGGCGATGATCATTATATAGGCATCACGTCCAAGATTAGTAGACCAAAATGATTCTGCATCTACTACTATTACTCCACACATCGACCGCTATCCAGCATGCATCTAGTGTATTAAGTTCATGGAGAAACGGAGTAAAGCAATAAGAACGGTGACATGATGTAGACAAGATCTATTCATGTAGAAATAGACCGCATCTTGTTATCCTTAATAGCAACGATACATGCGTGCCTTGCTGCCCCTTCTGTCACCGGGAGAGGACACCACAAGATCGAACCCATCACAAAGCACCTCTTCCCATGGCAAGAAAAATCGATCTAGTTGGCCTAACTAAACCAAAGATTCGAAGAAGAAATACGAGGCTATAAGTAATCATGCATATAAGAGATCAAAGAAGACTCAAATAATATTCATGGATAGAATCTGATCATGAACTCAAAATTCATGAAATCCCAACAAACACACCGCAAAAATTCATTACATCAAATAGATCTCCAAGAGACCATTGTATTGAGAATCAAAAGAGAGAGAGAAAGCCATCTAGCTACTGCCTACGGACCCGTAGGTCTATGGTGGACTATTCACGCATCATCGAAGAGGCACCAATGAGGATGATGAACCCCTCCGTGATGGTGTTAGATTGGATCTCGCGGTTCTGGAACTTGCGGCGGCTGGAAGTGTATTTCGTCGACTCCTCTAGGGTTTCTGGAATATTTGGGTATTTATAGAGCTCAGAGGCGGTGGAGGGGGTTCCCGAGGCGGCCACAACCCACCAGGGCGCGCCCGGGGCCTCTGGCGCGCCCTGGTGTCTTGTGGGCGGCCTGGGCTCCCTCCTGGGTACTTCTTTGGCCCACTGGCTTCCTTCTGGTCCAAAAAAATCTCAAAAAAGTTTCGTCGCGATTGGACTCCGTTTGGTACGGATATTCTGCGAAGTAAAAAACAAGCAAAAAACAGCAACTGGCACTTGGCACTATGTTAATAGGTTAGTCCCAAAAAATGATATAAAGTTGCTATAAAATGATTGTAAAACATCCAAGAATGATAATATAACAGCATGAAACAATCAAAAATTATAGATACATTGGAGACGTATCATAGGACAGCTCCAAGATGTGGGGAATGAAACTTACTAGATTTGCGCCGGCGAGGACGTGCATCCACCCATACAAAGACGACGACGAGCCCACATCCGAAGTCCACCCCGGTCAACCGCCCGGGGTGAATTTGCACTCGCGTCGCTCCGTCGGAGCCGAGACTGCCAGCTGGGCCGGGGAGTCCACATGGGCATCACCCACATCTGAGTCATCATCTGGATCTGAGGACATGGCCCAGAAACGTTTGCGGGACGGGGCAAGGGAAGGGGATGAAGGAGGAGGAGGTGGGAGGAGCAAGGAAGGGGAGGGGAGGGAGGAGGGGAGAGGAGAGGCGGGGAGACGAGATGAGGGGAAGGAGGAGCAGAGCACAGCTGTCGTAGTGCACGACCGCGATGACGAGGAAGGCATCGCAGCAGGGGAAAGGGGATGCAGGGAGGGGAAGATAGAGCCATCTCACCCAATGTCTCTGCTAGTTTGATATACTCCAATGAAGGATAGTAATTCAGTTCATATGATTATGTTCCTTCGAATCTGCATTATCAAGGAAGCAATCATGAAGTAGACATGGATTAGCTACACCCTTCCTTGGTTCCTCGCCAAGAACCAGAATCTGGTCTTAAGGATAGGAATTTTGTAGGATAAATTCCTTTAAAGCCCTTTAATTTATAGAATGGATTTCTATTCCTATGAAGGATAGGAACCATTCCTTCACATTTGAAATAAAAAAATATTAGCCTAGACTTAGGGAAAAAATTCTATTATATGCATCAAATGATATATTTGTTATATAAAAATTGAAATACATGTCATCTCACTTTCTATTTCTAAGATATTCCTATCTATAAACAAAAGAAGGCCTGTACTAGTTTATGCGTTGTACTCAACTGAGCTTTTCCATTTTCTTCATTGTGTATAGAGGAAAAGCTACCAAGGTACTATCTCCGTCCTGGTTTATTGGCCCACTTCGCATTTTGTCTTAAATTTTGACCATGGATTTAATTAATAAAATATTAATGCATGTCATAAAAAATTATATGGCCGGATTTATATTTGACCATAGTTTCGGATGATATTATTTTTGCTATATATAATTTATATTTATTAGTTACAATCATAGTCAAAATAAAATAAGATGGAGACTAATAAACCAGAGAGAGAAAAAAACAACAACATCTGGTAGACTGCATAAGGCATGTACGTCTCTACCACGTGTTTACCTAACTGCGAGATAAGATAAAGAGGAGGAGCGTCCAACATGGCCATGTGCCTGAAAGCAACGTGCCACGGTCCTCATGGTTGCCATGATGATCCCTCTCTTTTCTACATATAATTATATTTCTTCCTAAACTTTGATCAAAGTTTTCGAGATTTGACTTTTATAAAAATTTATATGCACTATATTATACTTCCTTCCTCTGTTTTAAAATAAGGCTGAGTTCGGTTTGAAGGAATACTGGAGGATAAGTGAAGAAGAAAAACAGAGGAAAGTTTTAGGGAAGTAGCGTTCGGTTCGCAGGAACGAGCTGCAATAATTCCGGAGGAAGGTTTCTAAAGACTCTGATTTCATGGGAAATAAAACATCTGCCTGGAGCTCTTTTTTGGGCGGAGTCCCGAGGTGAGACACAGGAATAGCTACTGCCGGAGGCCCACAACATGGGGTGCTTCGGTCATGTGCTGCGATTGGTGGGTCCCAAACATTTGCATGTTCTCTTTCCTGTGAAGCGAAAGTCTTCATTTTTTACTTCTCTTGTTTCTCTATCCCATAGGTTTGTACTAGCACCTCAATCCGATTCCTATACATGTTTTTGTTCCTTTGTTTTCTATACATATGTTCCGAACGGGGCTAAGTGTCGACTTAATACTAAACTTGCATAACTTATTTTGGGACGAAAAGGGAGTAAAACGTTGGGAGTAGTACTACTGAATTATTTAGACAGGGTTTAGGGATTGTTTGGTTCCTAGCCACACATTGTCATACTTTACCACACCTCATTTTAAACAAGTTTGATTAAGTTAGATGGGTGTTTGGTTCTAGCCACACCTAAGACAAGCATTATTTTTATGAAAAATAAACCCAACATGTCATAGACACAAAAAGTGTGACAAGAATCCCTTAGGCCAGCCAAATTGTGGCTAACAATTTAAACAACTCAAGTAAGGCAAATGTGACAAATATGACAAAAATAGTCACAATCCAAACAGCCCCTTGATCTACTCCCGAGCCACGCATCCGATCTTATCTGGCATGGTCTTCGCCGTTGGTCCGACGGGGCTACATATACAGGGAGAAATGTGACGGGAACTCCACAGCACCATCATCTAGCAAAACAAAAGGCAAGTAAACCAACCAGCCATGACGAGACGCGCTGCAGCCATCCTGGTGTTGATGCTTTCGCTCCCGGCGGCGGCCCTCCTCGTCGCCGCCGACAACGTTGGCGTGGACACCATTCGCCTCCCTAGCGACGCAGAGAAGCCGTGGGCGTGCTGCAACCGCGCCGTGTGCAAGGAGTCGTTCCCGCCGATATGCCGCTGCCTGGACGAGGTGAAGGAGTGCGCCGCCGCGTGCAAGCTGTGCGAGCCGTCCGGGATCAAGAGCGTCTGCAACGACTGGTACCGTGGCGACCCAGGGCCCAAGTGCGCCTAGGAGGAGTGGCCGTGGACGTGCTGCGACCGGACCGTCTGCACCACCAAGTCGTTCCCGCCGACGTGCCGCTGCCTGGACAAGGTTGAGGTGTGAACGGTCGACTTGGTGCAATACACGATGGATCATTGCAGGGTTAAATAAAATTGCGTGCGTGCGTGTTTTACTTCCCGGCGAATAAAAACTGTGTGTGCTTCCCCCGCAAAACAATGGTCCCTTGAATTACACGTACACGATGGATTACTTTGCAAATAATCTATATCTTCATCTTAGCATCTCCATCGCCGACCCTCAAACCGTCCGCATACGTCTGGATCGCACGATCCGGACCACGAAAGTCATCCAACACAGGTCTGTATCACTCCGTGGGGCTGTCCGGACGTGCTTTTTCTCGCAAAGCGAAGACAAAGTAGGGAGTCTTTGCGGGCGTTCGGACCGCTGCTATGGCCGCTCCTGACCGCCTTGCCCCCCCCCCCCCCCCCCCCCCCAAATCCCACCTGCCTCTCCTACCACTCTTTCTACCGAACGCCCGCGTGGCTTGCCGCGTCGTATTCATGTGGGCCGAGCCGACATTGATGTCTGCGATTTGACCGGATGGGAGGGCGGCGTAGGCGGACGCGACCTCTCGGGCGACGCCGCTTCAATGCGGACGCCACGTTCCGAGAAACCAACTACGGTCGTTGCGACACAATGAAGCGGGCTGACCGGCCCTTTGCCTGGCCTGGTCTCGGCTATTTAAGCTATGCGTCGGCGACACACAAAGCCGCACTCCACCTCCCCGAGCACCGTTCTCCTCTCCCTCCCCCTCCCCGTCACCTCCTCGAGCCCAGTGGCAATGCCGCGGTATTGGTTCTCCGCGCCAGTGGAAGTTCCTGATAGAGGAAAAGGTGTCCTCAGCGGTTCCTCTTCAACCGCCACCCTCGATCTCTGAGACCATCTGCATCCATGGCGGCGGGCTCCTCCAGCGACGAGGATGACCAGCCGCAACAATGGACCTGTCTCCTCTCGGAGGCGGCTCTGACAGACGAAGAATTTGTTCGTCAGATGGAAATCATGACGAACCGTTCGCTCTGTCAGATGGGCCCGACACCACCATCATCGGCGCGCGTGAAGGAGGAGCCACCGTCCCCGCCGTGCATCCGCGTGAACCGGGAGCTGGCATCCCCACTTCGGCGGGTGAAGGATGAGCCGGCGTCCCCTCCGTGAAACCGCGGCCTACACATCGGCGGCCACATGAAGAAGCAGTCGGTGTCCCCCCAGCACCTCCGTCGCATGAAGGATGAGCCGGCGTCGCCTCCGCCACACAGCCGCTACACACAGATTGATGGGCCCTCGTCACCACCACGACACCACCACTGCCTGATAAAGAAGGAGCTGCCGCCAGCGATCACGAAGGCGCGTGGCCCCATCCTCCACTACCTCAGAGGAGGCGGTGAGGTACGACCGCCGCAATGTCGGTCACGCTCCACGTTCGCCAAGACGGACGTGGCGCCAGAATGGGTCCACAACGACCCTGACCTCGCCGCCGCGTGGGCGCTCGCCGCTCCGTCACCATCGGGGAGACGGTCGCCAGGCGCCGCCGTCGCCTTGATGGCGAGCTCGCGAAGATCGACGAGGAGTGGTCGCTTAGTGACAGCTGCACCAACAATGTGCCGGAAAGAACACCGCCAGGGATCCGCCAGCGTCGTCGACAGTCACCAAGGTGGCCCTCCGCACCGGCAATAGGAAGCGGAGCGGCTCCTCCGCGAGCGGTAGGCGGCCGTCGGACAAGGCTGTCGCGGCCCACCGGCATCCTTGCGCCACTAGAGAGACGACGACGATGACGAAGACGACACAACGAGATGGCGGCGGCCACGCTTACGAGGTGGTCGTCCGATAGGGTTTAGATTTTTTAATAGTTTTTAGTAAAACGGTCGAAAAATCGTCCGTTTATGTAAATTATATCCGAACTTGAATGAAGTCCGCCCGGTTGCATGAATTTTGTTTGGTTAATTAGTTGTTGAAATGTATGCAGGCAGCGTTGGATGGCAGCCTCCGACATCGGTGTCTGCGTACTGGCCCCCTGTCCGCGGCTTGATAACGGAGCAAAATTGCAGGTCAACGTTGGAGATGCCCAAAGAACATCTACATGCGGACCCTTATTTCCTTCCTAAACGCCCGGTCAAAAAAATGTGACCTAACCGAAACCCATACTACCTCCCCGAACGTCTAGACTGACCGGTGTACTTCAAACTGAGACCAAATCTAGAGGCAATATAAGTGCGGCCGGACGCTCCCGGACACCCTGCTTCCCGTCATAGCCATCCACATGGTCCCACATGCAGCCACCCAACCCTCTTTTCTCTCTCATCTCTCTCGCGCGTGGAGCATGCAACGATGCCGACAGAGGAGGTGATGCCTCATGGGAGCAACGTGGTGGGCGGAGGAGGTTGCTGATGACGACATGGACGATGGCGGTGTAGGTGACTGACGACCTCACGCAGTTGCCGCGTGTGCATGCTAGCCACAACCGCGGGCATGCTGACTGACCGTCCTAGCTGTTTTCTGCGTTGGCATCATTTTTTATGATTTTTTGGACTAACCTATTAATTTAGTGCGTAATGTTAGTGTTGTTTTCTGCATATTTTCAGAAAAAACAATTTTAGAGGGTCCATTCCAAAAAAAAACGGGATGGAGTTTTGCATTGGAAAGCTTCCGGAGGAGTCAAGAAGAAGCAGAGGGGACCTACAACCCCACGCACCCCACCATGTGGCTAGGGGAGCGTGATGGGGCCGTGTGGGGCCCATGGACCTCCGTTCCACTGCCTCTTGATGCCTACACTATATATATACACCTGAAAATAGCCCTGAAATTTTAACCCTATATTTCGCCACCGTACCTCTCTATTCCACGAAGATTTCAATCTGGAGGCCTTTTTCGGAGCTCTGTTGCAGCGAGGATTCTTCATGGTAGTCATCTCTATCAACTTCAAGGCCATCATGGTCACTCGCGAGTAGTTTCTTTTGGACTATGGGTCCATAAGAATAGCTAGTTGGTCTTCTCTGCCATGTTTAGAATGATCACATGAGCTTTCCTACATGATTGAATCCATCTGATGTAATCTGCTTGTGTGTTTGTTGTGGTGTAATTAATTTATCACTTATGATTATCTATGAATCTTTTCGAGATCTATTTGGTTTCTTTACTACATAATTATTATTCATATATGCTCTCCAATCTATCTATCACTTATGCTTGTTGGATAACGGTCTTGGGTGAAGTATTAACTATAGATGCAGTTGGATAACAGTCTACTAGATATTGTGACGTGATGATCATATGTTAATTATGACATGAATAGTCATAGTCATAAATATTGCAATTTAATCGATACTCAAATATATTTTGTTCATGACAACATGCTTTCATATGCAGAGAAACCACTAGCAAACCTATGGATCCCGGTCCATCTTCATCTTATAATCTTCCAATATAAATCAAACACGCTTTTGGTTTCCTTGCTTTTACTGTCTTGTTGCTATCAAATCTTCCACACTTGTGCTTTAAATCCTTGTAAGTAGAAAAGCTAGTGATATTGACAACCTCGCTAGTTTTGTTGGGAGCCAAGATACTTTTGTATCTGTGTGCGCAAATGCTGATCATTGGCTATGCTACTAAGCTCTTGTTGGTTCGATAAACCTTGAGGTCACTTAAGGAAAATTGTTGCTTGCTACAAACCCTAGAACTTCGGGTTCCATCATCTTCCTAATCGAGAGGAAACAAGGTTGAAACCCCGCCCTCTGCATTAGAAGGTGACCACATCCATTTTTATTAAACTATTCAACGAAGGTCTGGTAAAAACACACATCAAACAACCCGAAGCCACCATGTCACACCTTGAAACTCGACAATGGGGGATGCCATCACAACATCCCACTAGCTAGACCCAGAGTCATTGCCGAGCCGCTCCCATGCGTAAAGGGAGCACACATCTAGTCCAATAGAAAGTCACCACCACCATTGAATTGTCGAATCATCTTCAGAGTCAAGATCCTCATGATCCTTGCGAGGCCAGCCGCCGACGCCGCCACGGTGTCAAATAGCACCACCGCCCTGCGCTTGTCCATCATCACGCGTCCACCTCCGAGACTGCACTGTGCCATGCCGCTAAGACCCGCCGTTGTCGACGCAGTAGCTACCACGCCGCCCCACCTCCTCAAGCACCACCATCTGCCATTGGTCCCACAAGCCAGGTCCAGCTCCCACATGTTGCCTCCAAGGGGGAGAACGACACTAGGCGACGCCAACGTCCGACCTGAAACAGATCTAGGATTTCCCTCGAAGTGATTTGGGCAGGATCACGAACAATGACGCTGATGCCTTCAAGAATGTTAATACGCCTGCGGGTGCACTTCCGTTGATGTCTCTGACCGTCGTCAGAGCCTTCATGCAATCCCACTCGACACCTTGATCCGGACCGGCTAGTCCACCTAGCAGTCCACCCACGAACCGCTCCGCCGCAAGGAGTCAGGACCCCAGATGCCCGCAACCAAAAGGATTCAGAGATCCAGATACATAGCGTCAAGACACCTGGAGCTGAGCCACAAGGACGTCCTGGCAGCCATTACGCTCGCTGCCCCATCACTGGGAGGAGGAGCCCGCCGCAATGCCGCAAAACCCCAAGGGGAAGTGATCGACGAGGGACTGCCGTCCTTGCCAAATACCACCGGAAGAAAAGGCCGGGGCAACCGCTGCGAGACTCCGCTGCGGCCGCACTCTAGAAATACGGAGGAAGGCCTCACCGCCGCCATCATCCCCCACCCGAGCTTTGCCCAGCGGCACTCCGACAATGGCGGCTAGGGTAAGAAGCGGGGGAACGAAAAGCCTCTAGTCAAAACACTTGACCATTCCAAAATAGTTTTAATCCTATTGGCGGATCCCGCAGTCTAGTATGATCAAGTCAAAGCTGATCGGGCTGAACCACATGCGGCAAGTGGGATCCTAAAACTGGTGACACGTCAACTCCATACCATTTCGGTCTAGTTTTGGATGAATTGTGTCCGGTTTGGAAACATGGGGGACAAAATGTCGAAAAAAGAAGGATGGTTAATCAAACATATACTCCCTCTGTTCAGAAATATAAGACGTTTTAGAGACTTGGATACATCGAGTAAACTTAAGGGGCGAAAATTATACTTCTTCTCAGTTAAGAAGGGCATGCAAATGCAACTTGCCAATTAATGAAATATAAGTCAGCTACTTGTTTAAGCAATAGTACTGGCAAATGAGATAAGGCGATGAAAAGAATGAAACCATGGGCTCCTTTTCAGCCCCGAGCCTACTTGTGAGCACCCCGGGTTTGCTGCTCCTATAACACTAGTATAATTATACCATTTGCAGAAAGGGTCAGAATCCCCTTTTCCGTTTCAGGCTATAGCACTGCTATTTATGGCATCCCCAAATGAAGTCATGTATACCTCATTTGCTCTTGTCACCTGCAGTGTGTTGTGATGTCTCTCAAGCCTGTTTTAGGACATTACACGCACATACATCCTATCAAGCTCATTCCTTCAGAAGCAAGGGGGCCATCCATGCATCCTTGCGCCTCTCATGTAAGTGATCATCATATCAGTGCCTCGCCTCTTCTTTTTTTAGCCAAGTATACATGGAATTAAGTAGGATACGCCGTGTAATGAGAATGAGAAGTACTAATACTGGATGATACAAAGATTGGAACCATGGGCTCTTCACAGCCCAGGGGCTGCTTCTGAGCACCCCAGGTTTGCTTGGCCTCCAACAGATTCGAAGTGCCCCCGTTTGCAGAAACAGTCAGAAACCATTTTCCTGTTTTATGTCATCACACAGTTTTCCTCTAACTTATAGGTCACACAGCATCCCAACTCAAGTCATATACCCCTCGTTTGCTCTGCTCTGTCCAATATGATGTCTGAAGCAGTTTTAGGCCATCACATGCATACGATGTCTGATCACCTGTTCTCTCCTCCGACTGCATTTCTTCAGAAGCAGGAAATCTGTAAGTGTTCCTCGTCACTTCCTTTTTTACCATACGTGGAGTAACCCATGGCTTCCAAATGTGCATTTCTTCAGAAGCTTGAAATCTGTAAGTCGTCCTCCGTTGCTTGTTCAGAAGAATCCACTAATAAATATTCTTTATTTCCTCTCGGTCTTTTTTTGCATGCAAGTGATCATTCATCGCTACCTTGTATCTTCTTCTTTTTTTACTATGTGTAGGAAATCTTTCATTTTATGGGACCTGTGGAGTGACAAAATCTTGCACAAAGTCCATGTCTTCTCAATGTGCATGTAATTCATAACCAAATCCAGATATTTTAGTACCGTGAAATTTGATAGAAAAAAAACCCTGCAACGACAATCCTTGGATAGAGAGAAATTTAGAGCTATCCGCGCAGCCAGAGAGTTGCAGTAGAATAGTGCTACTTCAAGGAAGGTGATAGAGGAAAATTTTAGAAAATTTGCTTTCTTGTAGTGATCCTGCAATTTCTGTGCCAGAAGAGCTTGTGAGGATCTGTAGAACAAAATGAAAAGTAATAATCACCAGGAGGGCTCGAGATTCTGATAAGAGGATCTTGCTTAGAATATTTCCAGTGTCTAGATAGTGGAAGACAGGTGGAAGTACCCGTCACTATCTGAATAATTAAACCCAGTCAATTCTTTCTTTTAATAAGAACTATATATGGCATGTCCAATCTATATATGAAGAATCCCTAACCCTAAAACAGGGGCATCATACCGCAAATCATTCGCTCACCGGAATCGGCGCGGCTAGTAGTTTTCTGTGGGGAAGGATGGCAATGAAATCAACTTGCAGGTACAATAATGCCAAAGTATTCAGACCGTAGCAACTTGCATGGTATTTAAATTTTCTTTCCTGTAAGGGACAACTTGCATATATTTGCATTAGCGTGCCCTTCCACCTATGAGTCTATCTTTGCTTGAGAACCCTGCAACTTAAATGAAATTGGATTGTAGCGAGTCGCTGTCATGCCCATATCGCGACGAGAATTATAATAGCAAGATGTGCAAATTGCAGCCTAAAATAGGGAGGAGTACAATTCAGCAGCTCATGAAAACCACCGGTAGCCCCTAGGTTCCCACCGGAGTGCGAGGCGGTTTTCGCATCAGTTGGGAAACTATCCCGGCAAAATCATGGCTAAAGGATACAAAATTATTTGCAAGATGTGGCACGACATGCATTTTGTGAACTCACATGTGTGATAATTTGGCGTATGAGGCATAGTCACCTAAAAACGGTGTAATTTTTCCGCAACGTTTAGACATACCAGCGTGAGGTCCGTGCATTGCTATGGGCAAAAATGAAACAAATATATACCTGTTAAAAATTATCATTCTGTCATTTATGCTAGATTGTACTACCTCTGTACCGAAATGCTTGTAGTTGGGGGAAACTAGAGTATCATAAATGATATCTTTTGAGCCAGATCAATCCATGCATACCCATTCTTGTTCCGATCTTATACGGGATCCGACGTGTGTTCGGTCCACCGCCACAGATTGACATCTTTATAGTAGGTAAGGACCAACTACACAATGTAGCGAACACATCCAGAATTGTACAGCTTAACTGAATTCAGCAAATTGCCATCGTAATGCACAGTCCAGCTCAAAATGACAGGATGTGTAGGTGATACATGCACGCAAGATAAGAAATGAAGATTTCTAAGGTGAAAGGGTGGTTGTTAGTTCTGTAGTGGATGATACATGTATAATTTCTGTTGTTTTATGTTTGTCTGAGCTTGGTAAAAATCAACTGCCCAATGTAGCAAATACACCGAGAATTGTACTAGCTTAACTGAATTTAGCAAATTACAATATTTTATTACATAATCCAACTCAACATTGCCGCCGTCCATGGAGATTCTTACAACCGATCGAGCGCATCGCACGGAAAACGTCAGAAAATGACGCTGTCCATGGGGAACTCGTCGAAGCTCCAGAGGCTAACGCCGTCCATGCCGCCGTCCACACCGCGGCCATCCTGGATGACAGCGTCCCCGGCGAAGAGGCTGTCCATGGATTCGTACTGGAACGTCATGAACGGATCGAACCCAAGCTCGTCGGCGAACCCCAGCATGGCGCCGCCGCCGCTCCCCGCCGACGAGCCCTCGTCGACTCTCGGCATCTTGTCGGCGAAGGAGCTCGCCGTGACAGGCGGTTGCGCGGCGACGGCGGTGGTCAGGTCGTGGAAGGCGTGCACGTCGAAAAACTCCATCAGCTCGGGCTTCACCATCATAGCGTCCTGCTCCGGCTGTGCGCGTGCTGCTGCGGTGGCAGAGTACGCCGTCGTCCTCGCAGGGGGGCATTGCGGTTTCTGCGCGGTTCTACGGCTGGCGCGGCGCGGGCGCGCCCCGGCCCTGGCCGCGTCGGGGAAGTTGACCTTGGCCTTGCTGCCGCGGAGGCGTCGGGCGGCGACGTCGTAGGCGCGGGCGGCATCATCGGCCGTGTCGAACGTGCCGAGCCAGACGCGGGTGCCCTTGTGCGGGTCGCGGATCTCCGCCGCCCACTTACCCCACGGCCGCTGCCGGATGCCGTGGAGGACGCGCTTCTTCGTGCTTGCCGCCTGCGCCGCGCGGCGGCCACCATCGTAGGCTGCAAAACGAATCTCATCAGTCTTTCATCTAAATTTTCCACCTAAGTACGCGACGGTCGATGAACATTCTTTCATGATTGCACACTGGATGAACTACGAGAGTTACCCTACCCGGAGAGAAGGCAGGCTTGAACGCGAAAACGACATGGTCGCCGCCGTCCTCCTCCGCCTGCAGGTCGAAGTCGTCATCGAAGTCCTTGAAGGCGGCCTCGAAGTCGTCGACATCGGCGGCGCTGCCGTACTTGTTGTGCCCCTTGCTCTTGCCGTCCTTGTTGGCCGAGACCCAGCCCGCGGCAACCTGCTTCGACGCACGGCCCGCCGCCGGCGGGATCAGCTCCGCTAGGATGGCGCCGCCGCACATTGTTTTCGCTTTCTGTGTCGCGCTTTTCCTCTCACGTCTTGTGTTGGTCACCGAGAGGGAAATGCACCTACTTATAAACGCAAGCTAGCTGACGAAGACGATTGTGTCGTGTGGTTGGCAGGGAGCCGGTACATCGGACGACTCGACAACTGAGGTGGCATCACATGATGCCAGGTGGCAGGACCACAACGGTCAGCTGCCGGATGACATGGCACATCTATCTACGTGGCAACGGGCAAGGAGGAGCCACGTGGCAGGACATGCACTTTTCCTTGCCGGATTCTATACACAATCCCAGCCAAAATGAACATCCATCACTCCACGCAATTTGGCGCGTGAACAGCTCAACTTTCAGTTTGGTGCAAATGATCGAGCTTAGATCCCGAAATGGACGACCACTTGTATTACAAAAACTTACGACAACAATTAGTTAGGCCTACTGATATCATTGATTGATTACTTGAGCAATGACGTCGTCTGAAACAGCAATAGTCAAGGCACCCTAGCAAAACTTAGTTTAAGGTCGCCGAGGCAGATCAACAACAGCTAAAAGAGCTACTACTAGGAAGGATGAGTCGGCTAGCTAACCATAATTTGTCTAAGCATGCATCTCCTTTCAAAAAGGAAAAAAAAACATGCACATCCTTCATAACACACTCTCTCTTTGTCTCTAATCATGCATGGGATGCTTCTTTCAGTTCAAAGGATTTTCACCAACAATAATCACAAGCCTTGGTTTTTACTGCCTCTCAACATTTTGTTGATCCAGTGGAGATTTACCTTGTGCGTAAAATGTGTCAAATATTAATCAACTAATTCATTTACTTGCATGCAGGTTTTTATTTATAAATGCTTCTCGAAATACGCTTTCGCCCCGGTTTATAGATAAAGCAAATACCCGTACAACCAAGTCTCAAGTGTCATGCCAAATATGACGGCCGGGACAACAACACAATCATGCCTAAAGAAAGCATAAAAGAAATGTGAAAAAAGCCATCGCATGGGAGGTGACAAGGTGCCCCTCCGAAGAGGATAAGCGATGTGCGGTAGCCAGAAGCGCATATATCATGAGCCCAAGCCGGTTGTGGTCACGCTGCCTAGAAAGTGGGTGCCAGTGCTGCAAGAAAGCAAGGAATTTGAAGAACGAGTGAGAGGCCTGCCGTGGAAAGATCCAATCAGTCACCATTTTATTACGTGGCGTCCATAACGTCCACGACATCACCGCAAAGATTAACCAGAATAGGCGGTGATTCCACTCAGTCTCGGTAACTCTGGTCTCAAGGAACTCTGCGAAGTCGAGGGCCTCCCAGTCGGGCCCCAGGGACTCAAGTACGAAAGTCCACAGGGCCCGCACCGCCGTGCACGAGAATAGGATTGGGTCTCGGTTTCTGGGACATCACATAGGAGGCATACGCCATTACCCGGGCCATGCCGCTTAAGCACCTTGGGCCCAGAGGGTAGGCGGTCACGCAATAGTTGCCACACAAAAATCTTGATCTTTAAAGGCAGTGGGGCCTTCCACAGAGGAGAAAGCCAGGGATAGTGAGTGAACGGTATAGTGCATGATATGTCGAGCACACAGAGAATTCACCCGAAGGTGAGAGACTCCAAGAAACGGTGTCCATATATCCCGGCAACAACGGCGGGAGAGCTTCCCGCAATCTAGCCCACTTAACAATTTCCTCCCGTCCAAATGTGCGACGGATCAAGATGTTCACCGCCCATTTTGGGAGGCCGCGAAAACCAGGAGCGTCGAATCAACGCTGATAGTAAACAGACTAGTGAAACCCACCCGAAGTGGCTCCCCACCCATCCAAGGATCCACCTAGAATTGGGTTCCTTTCCCATTTCCTATAGTGAAGGAAACCCCTGGACAAATATCCTCCTTGATCCGTTGGATCGATTTCCATAACTAGGAACCACCCGAGCGAGAGCATGCCGGGAGAGGCTCGCCTCTTAGGTATTTTTCCCGAAGAAGCTGCAGTCACAAGCCTCCCTCACCCCGCAAGATACGCCATACCCATCGCAACACGAGGGCGATGTTCTATAGTACTCACATACACACACGGCGGGTAGTGAACACCGCAGTCATATACTTTTAGGATTGAAAAAAAATCACCATAGACACGTCACCACTAATAGGGATATTAGTGATATATTAGTGATACGGTCGCCCACCAAAAAAAATATAAGCCTCTGAAATGAGACACAAGGCATTAAACATGGGATGTGATCAGTTTGGGCTACACCACTCTCCTAACCATCGCTAACCATCCAAGCGATGGTTGGTTCTCTACATGTGATACTATGTAACATATGAAATCCACTTCCATTTGAAAACAATTCGACGATGCGAGAACTGAAGATGGCTAGTTCTCCCACAAAATGAAGTTAGGACACAATTTTGTGCCTTTTACTAAAATGGTTGTTTTATATCATTGCCATTAAGAGTGAAATTTTTCATGTCAGTTTTAAAGCTTTGACCAAATTTTGGATAGAGTTGATGTTTTCTTCAGCTTCCCCTTTAATTTTTTGAGACAACCAAAAATTTGCCATCCAATTAACATGGCCAGGGTTTTGCCTGATATATTTGCAAGGCAAACATGTATGCGTGTTAGTAAAATGGGTCTTCATTCGTGGCTACTTACTTTTGTGTAATTAAACAATAGGTCCCTCGCCAAAAAGTAATTAAACTATAGTTACCCTTTTAAGTATTTACATATTGGTGACTAGCAAGAGCATCATCACCATGTCATTAGTTAGATATGTTTCCTACCCTATTATGTGGCACCGTCATTGCGGTGATAGCAATCGAACATTCACTCCGAAGATAGCCGATTGAGAGTTAATACGTACTACTATGAACAATCGACCAGAAGATAAGAGCCCCGTGAAACCGAGGCAAAAACCACTCTCGGTCACCGGTGTACATATCTTGGTTCCCCGTCCGCAATGATATATGCCTCTTGCACTTAGGCATTGGCGCAACTTGCACTATTTTAAAGGATTGCAAGGTTGGAAACAGAGAAGGTTGGCAAGAGTAATTAAACATGGCCACAAGTGCCTAACTGGCCAAGTCACCAAGTGCAGGCGCACCCGTCCCGATCGATCTTCACACGGACATGGAGACAAAGTTGCGTCCCGTGACTCCCATCTTGCAACTTGCAAGTGTTGTTGCGAACTGTGATTGGATTGTTAGGGGACAGTGGTATTCCTAGTTCAAGGTTCAAGTTTTAGACTCGACACTGGTGCACGTATTTTTCTGGATTTATCTGAGACCTTTCAGTGATGTGCGTTCAGTAAAAGGAGACGTTCTCGTCGACTAAGACGACATCTGTGGCGAGTTCGTAAATCTCAGGATGATGTATCGGCTCAGTCTTTGGAACATGCTCATATGGGTAGGGTATGCGCGTGTGTATTCATAGGATGAGTACATAAAAGGTCCGCGTCTGTATTGTGTTAAAAAAGTTGTTGGGTTTGTGGAAATGTGCAGAGTATGTACTCCCTCCGTTCACTATTATATTATATTCTATTTTTTATTTAAATGTGTGTTTACTTATTATGTAATTTATATCTATATCTAATAATAGAGGCCTATTGTTTCTTGCAGTACGTCATGAAAATTGCATCCAAAGTTGAAAAATATTATCTACCAATTAATGCTATCTATAAATGATAAAAAAAAATGTTTCACACAACAGAATCACCCCGTCTGGGCAGGTCCATTCAGTAGGGCTCTGCGCGTTGGAAGAAGACACAACCCGCCCGTTTGGGCTGGCCCATGTCCGGACGACCTGTATTTTAAATTCCATTTTTTATTTTTTTTGTTTATTTTTCTACTTTAAATAAGTTGGGACTTCAAAAATAATAATGTTGAAATAAAATGTTTAATAAATCATAATTTTTTTGTGAATTTAAAAAATGTTTGTGATTTTATAAAAAATGTTGCTTATTCAAAAAATAATCAACATTTTGGAATCAAATGTTCGGGAACTCAAAAAATGTATATGATTCTTTAAAAAGTTCGTGTATTAAAATATGTTAATGAAAATGACCAAAATTTGGCCAATTCAAAAAAAATTCAAGAATGAAAAATATCCTAAATATTTGAAAACAGTTCGTGACTTCCAAAATAATTTATTCATTCATAAAATGTTCGCTGATTCAAGAAATGATCATGAATTTTAAAAAATATTTGTTAAATTAAAAAACTGTTTCTTAAATCATAAAAAAATCGTGAATTTTAAAAAGTATTCCACCAATTTTCAAAACAGTGTTCGCCCATTCTAAAAATGTTCACCGATTCAAGAAAATTGTTAAAAAAATGTTCACATTTTTTTTGAAAACAATATAAATTTTTTTTGAAATCGAAAAATCTTGTTGATTTTAGAAAATGGTAAGAAATTTGTAAAAGTGTTCATGAATTTGAAAAATGTTCATGATTTTAAAAATGTTTACGGGTTTCGAAAAATGGTCATAATTTCACGAAGTTAAGAGTGATAGTGTATCTCGGTGATGCACCAATATATGATCATGACCATTGAAGATTATGATTTTTTTTTCTCTCATTACAATGCACGGACCCTTTTGCTAGTATATATTGAAATATTGAAAACATCTTATGTTTTATAAACGAACAAAGTACTCCCTCCTTTCCTAAATATAAATATTTTTATAAACGAATGTATATAGACATACTTTAGAGTATAGATTCACTCGTTTACAGGTGCCCGTCGATTCACAAGCTTGCGGATCGGTTTCCGTAAAAACACTGCCGTTGTGACGATTACGTACAGGTTTATAACATCTTTTTCTGGTAAAAATCGGGAGTTTTATTCCATAGTAACTGGTTTTTAGTTTGCTACTCCCTCAGTCCCATAATATAAGAGCGTTTTTGGCACTACACTAGTGTAAAAAACGCTCTTATATTATGGGACGGAGGGAGTAATATAGAATCATGAATGAGGGGGGAGATGCAACCAACAGGCAGTGTTACGTTCTGCCCGTGCATAATTAGCTAGACGACAATGTGAAACATGATTTTACTATCTTGCTATGTTCATCAAAATAAACTACCGTAATGCCATAAATGCTTTGATTTCTTGCATCGGGTGACCATATGGAGACCCCTTTTTTAGTAATATTAAAAACCCGACGTCACATTTTTTAATCATGGAAAATCAAACATTTTTATGGCTAATTTAGTTATCGAGAGGATGGCAGTTGGTAGAAGCACAGCCGCACGGTGGGATCCCCATGCCATGGTTCCAGCATGGCCGGACACCAGTTCCAACATTCTCGTGCACCGATTCCAGCATGACCATCAGGCAGCAAGGAATGCACCACGACCGCAACGCGAGGAAGATGAGGGGGTGGGCAGCACATGACCACCAGCGAAAACGTTGGCTAGCCACAACTCTTATTCGTGGCGCGTCATTTCTTACAAACGTCAGCACTAATATTTTAAAATAGTGCCGACATTAGCTAAATTCGAACGTCATAACTATTTACTTTATGCTGACGTTGCACATTAAGCCCATTAGGCCCACGCCAGCACTAGTCGGTTTTAGCAGCCCTCCTGGCCCAGTAAAAAAACTTATCCTTTTCACTCTCACTCTCGATCCCCAACGCCACCTGTCCTCCTCTCGATCCCCGACGACGCCCCGCCCGACGCGGCTCGTCTCCGCCCGACGCCACCCGACGCCGCCCGTCTCCGCCCGATGCCGCCCGTCGCTGCCCGCACACCTCCTCGCCCCTGAGCACCTCCGCGGTAAGTCTGGCGCCCCTCCCTCTCTCCATTTCCTCTCTCATTTTGCTTAGGGTTAGGGTCTTCTTCGTTGAGAACTATCTAGCTAGACATGGATAAGGGTGGAGGCTAGAGGATAAACGAACAACCAAGTTGAAATATTAGACTAGCTAAAGAAGCCCAAGCCGCAAATTTAGTTTGATTAAATTTTGCTGGTGTGTGCATCTTTTTGTATGCAGGATTAGTAGTCTTATGTTAAGTAAAAATTATATGTACAACTTGGTAGGAATTTTGTAGAATAATAGCTAATTACTTTGGACAACATAGATCAGTCGCATCTCTTGAGCGGCGTATCCAATGCTGTTTTGACTTGTGATCGCTTATTAGTCTGATGATACAAGTAATTCATTTTCTGTTTGATGCTTCTTCCTGTTATTTTTAGAAGAAGGAATACTTCTTCTTTTCATTCATTAAACACTCCCATGGCCTTTATTCTTTAGCCAAACTTTTCTGTTTTATCTTCTGTCATTTATAGTTGTCACGCTACATATTATAAGGGGGATAATTTGTGTGAACAAGTACCATACATGGGTGCGCAAACCTGAGGCGAATGTGCTCATTTCTTTTGGGCACTCTTGAAACATAGTCACATTAGGTGATTAGCTTTAAATGGTAACCATTATTCTTTCTAGATGGTTGTTGATGGGAACATGATGAAAAACGAGTTTGCCATGCATACCTTGAAAATTCTTTCTTTATTTTTCTCCTTGATTTGCTATGGATCTGGGCTGATACTATTGATGGGCTTCTTTAGCTAGTCTAATAGTTCAACTTGGAGAGAAATAACGATTAATTTAGATTAGTAACTAAAATTTTGGAGAACATATGTTTTCAGTGCTTTATATTAGATGGATTTGAGAACATATGTCTCAATCTTGCAATGTTTAGGTAGTAGTTGATTTATAATTGCTACTATAAGTTTTAATTCGCTTGTGTACATAACTTGAAACATGACATATGGACAATTCTACATGCAACAACGAATCGGTGTATGACATGGACATGTGGAATAAGTGGCTCTTAGAGCAATCACAGTGGAACATAAAAAAACTGGGAGAACACAATGTCTATGTGGAGAATAAAAGGGATGGTCTGCTCACAAAGGGATGTTTAGTTGATCAGTACCTTTTGTGAAGTTTAGACTCTTAGTTTCTGAAATAGTATTTTTTTATTATCCAAAAACCAAATTGCTGGCGTTGGACAACAACGCACGACAAAGGTAGTATAGATGTATATTTGGCGTTGGCCACGTGGACGCCAGCAACATGTAATATACTGCTGGCGTCGGCTCCAACGCCACCACTATTTTCTAGCACTAGCGCCATATTGATGGCGTCGGGTGTCCACGCTAGCAAGACCATTTTTGCCACGCCATAGCTAGGCTTTTCTGCACTAGTGGGCCATGGCATCTAAGCGCCGAGGCTTGCCACTGTCAACCCTCTGCGATTCACAGTATCCTCATGTGGATGTAGTCACAGCTCGCGAGGGTGTGCCGCGCGATCCCTGCCCCCATACCAGCCCGATGCCGCTGACCTCACCCGCCCATCAAGCAGGGGTGGTGCGCGCGTGCGAAAAAAGCTGGAGCGACGATGCTCATGGCGACGAGGAAAGTGTGGAGGAGAAGAATAGAGGAGGGGCCGCTAAAGGAAGCATGCAACGTTGAGTTCAGTGGTTCGGCGGCACACGATACTACTAGAAAAATACTTATAGGTGGCTTTACATTAGTGGCGAGCACAACCAGGAATCTGTCATTGCTATTTTGGAAAAGTAGCAGTGACGGGTGAGAAAATGTACCAGCCACTGCAATGGAACCATCAGTTGGGGGCGGAAATACATAACCACCACATGTAAACTCTTCCAGATTTTCCCGCGTGATGAAAGCTACCAGTGGCGGGTGAGTAGAAAGGACCCCCACTAGTGTTTAAGGCAACACTGGCAGGAGATACCTATGCTGATAAATTTTGGAAACTCACACCAAAAGGAAAAACAAAATATCCATAAGTTAACCGTGGAGGGCAATAATAGCCACCCTCCATACATAAGTTAGCTATGGCGGGCAATAGTAGCAACCCGCCACACATATGACCGGTTTCTACATGTTGTGCACTGAGTTTTTTTCGTAATGATTTTAATTTTTTATCACACACTACATGTGTCCAATGAAGATAGCATGCAAAAATTTATCCCTTCTTTAGCTCATTTTCCGCCATTCCGTGCCGAAGAGGGTTCTACCCTATACAGTTGCGGGAAAGTTAATTAATACCTCAAAAATAGAAAACCAACTGAAAAATGCTCAAATTTGATCACTGGGCTTTGCATGGGTTGTAGTAATCATAGCTAAAGTTTGAGAATAAAATGATATATAAAAATGCAATGGTGTGTGTAAGACGGTGGTTTCCGTTCGAAACCCTGACACTTTGTGGGAGAGTGTTCGATTTGTACACGATGTGCATCAATTTTTTTTGTAACCATCTCAAATTATTACCACACCCCTACATGTGTCCAATGAAGATAGAATGCAATATTCATCCCTTTCGAGCTCGTTTGCCCGCTATTTTGTGCCGAAGGTGATTCTGCCCTATATAGTTGCCAAAAAGCCAATTAATACCTCAAAAAAATAGAAAAGCAACTCAAAAGGTACTCAAATTTGATCATGGGGCTTTGGATGGGGTGTAGTGATCATACAAAAAGTTTGAGTTTAAAATAATTTAAAAAAATGCAGTTGTGTGTGTAAGGCGGGCGTTTAGCAATGGTGGGCGATCCCTTACGCCGTCACTGCTGGGCATAGCATCCATGTGGCAGGCATTTGATTACGTCCGATGTTGCTATTCCCGCGTGGCGGTTCCCCTTTCCCCCAAAACCACCTCTCTCTCGGCACCAAAATTGCCCTCGCCGCCCAACCCCTCCATCGTGGCCCCCTGTCCACTGCGGTCGTTCTCCTCCGCTGCAGCCTCCCTCCTCTACGCCGCGCCCCCTTGCCGCCCCGGCCATGGACATCGCCGTGGCCTTCTTTCGCCCGCCATCGCGCCTCCTAACGTCAGCAGCGGGGGCCTCACACCGTCGCCGCCGCCCAACTCCTCCACCGAGGCCACTCCGGATCCCTCCTCCTCCTTGCGCTTCAGCGGTGTACAGGTAACTAAATGTGTAGATTCACCTATGTATAGAGTAATTCTAGAGATGAACATTTATATTAGATTCATATGTTCATAGACTACAGACTATACACGAACTTTTGATTTGAGTGCATATTCATCTCTTATCCGTATGTAGATTAACATATGTAGGTTCACATGCATATTTATTTGTAGATTCAGGTATGTAGATTCACATATGTAGATTAACTTTAGTCCATCCATACTCTTTAATATTAGTTTATGTTTAATATATGTAAATAGTTGGTAGTCTTTTATTCTTTTCCTCTCTTATCTGTATGGAGTATACACATGCATATTTGTTTGGATTGCTCAAATCATATAGGGCTTCAAAAGAGTGTCAAAAATATGGCAAAACGTTGATTAATTTTCGTTTCGCAAAATTTCGGACACTCAATGTTTTCATTTTTTAGCACAAGGTATGCCCAATTTTTTCGTTCATCCACAATATTAGTTGATGTTTAATATATGTAAATAGTTGGTAGTCTTTTATTATTTTCATCTCTTATCCGTATTGAGTATTTACATGCATATTTATTTGGATTCCTCAAACCATACATGGCTTCAAAAGAGTGTCGAAAAGATCACAAAACTCAAATTTTTCATATCCAATTTTTTCGTCCATCCATAAGTATTACTGCTTATTTCATACTTTAACTTATTGAACTATTCCATAACATGAACTTAGGCAATGAACCAATGATGTCATTTCTGTGGCGACACCAGGCTAGGTGCATGCCACAAGGTTCACCAGACTTGCAACGAAATATGTGTAGATCTTCAGGACGACTTTATCGAGCGTGTGGTATGTTTTCATTCAATTGGTGCTAGGATTTATCATTTCGCAATGTATATAAAGTTGCGTCCACAATTGTCTAATTTTTTTCCCTTCTAATTATGCTCAGTGTATACCTTGTTAGGGAAGGGCCGAGTTCATGTCTGTGGCCAACCTGCCCATCGATGATGAGGGCACAATTCAGCTTCACATGATGTTGTTAAAAAATTGGCATACCCTTGATCCTTAGTGTCACCAACGAGGCATGGACAACGTATTTCAGTGGTCCAAGTTGGATTCAGATTGCCACAGAATTAGGGATGCAAGCTGGCAAGTCATTCTTACTATTTCTTCACGAATTTGAGGAGAACCACATCGACAACAAAATCTAGTACCCACAATCACCATAGTACATATAGTTCGGTGGTGATCCGGATGTCGTACGAGTACTTGTATGGTGCTAGCTAGCACTTTATCGAACATATACTCCCTCCATTTTTATTTAGTCCGCGTATAGCTTTGGTCAAAGTCAAACTTGGTAAATTTTGACAAAAAAATTTAGACAAAAATATTAACATATACAATAACAAATTAATACCGTTAGATTCCCTATTGAATATACTTTCACATCATATAGATTTGTTATGGTAACTATTTATATTCGTTTCTATAAACTTGATCAAACTTTACTAAGTTTGATTTCATTCAACTCTAATATGCAGAGTAAATGAAAACGAAGGGAGTATATGTTATATGCATTTATTATATTGTAGTGTGTAGGTATAAACATTGAGTTGTTGAACTACATTGTACTTGAAAGGATGGAAGGAATGGGATAAGAGCGAGCTGATATGGAGGAATGGATGCATTGATATGTACTATATCTATGTGACAGATTTTTTTTCAAGATTGCTAGATGCACAATTTGACTAGCTAGTGCACTACCACACCCCATGTGTCTAGTGAACCATCCTATATGTCCAAGATAAAACATCAGATGAAAGCTAAGGGAAATGAACTTACTGTGAAAAGACAGACATGCACGATTTAGTTTACGTATCAAGAGTAGGCATCGTTGATGCAAAAGTAGCAAGTAAGAGCATCTACAGCCGGACCGTACAAATCCGACCCCTCAAACGCCTGCGGACGCGTCCGGGCACGTCCGCGGACACTGACCGGTCACGTCTTAAATAATGCATTCTACATTCGGACACCTCAAATCTCATATCTCAAATTCATACAACCCATGCAACTACTACGTCGATGCATTACACACATCGTCCGACTACTCCATCACTACTAACATGCCATCAGACTACCAAAATTTGGTATGTTTGGCTATGGTGGAGATCATCTACGGCTGCCCTTGCCCTTCCCGTCGCCCTTACCGTCCTTGTCGTGGAAGTACCGGTCGAAGACGCAGTACGGATTGAGCCGGATCTGCTCGTCGCCGGAGCTGTCCTCGCCGTCGCTCACCTCCTTCTCCTCCTTTGGTGGCGGTCCGGTCATTTCACGGACCGCCCGATTCTGCTCGCTGGTGAGGACGCGCGTGTTCCTCCGTTGTCGTTTCACGGTTGGCTTCCTCCTCTGCGGCCGTCCGCTCCGCCGCATCAGCCGCCTCCGCCTCCGCCATTTCCTCCGCGTGAAAGGCCTTGGCGACCCTTATCCTCTCCTTCCCACGGCAGGCAGCCCGTTCCCGATTGGACTCGAAGTCCGCCCGTCGGGACATCGATGATCCTGCCCCAGAGGAATTGCCCCTTTGAACGGACGCTATGGAGTCGCGACGGACAGATCCTGCCGTCGGCCGGGCGCTGTCCTCGCGGGAGTGGCGGAGTGCAATGCGAACCTCCATTGCCTCCTCCACTCCGCACGGGACGACCTCCTAGTCGATGGATCCGGACTGATCGGAGTCAGATCCGCTGCCCTCCACGCCGAAGAAGGCCGGAGATTGCCGGAGGTGAGGTAGGGTGGCAGATGGGAGTGGAGTGAAGTGGCTAGGGTTTGGTCCGGCCAACGGATGAGGACAAATATATGTGGGGTCGATGCGGGCCAGTGCGGGATATGAGGGGTGCCGGTCAGCCCGTGCGTTTGAGGCCCGTTTGAGGGGTCCGGCTGGATCGATTTTTTCTGACCGGTCAGTAATCGGGCGGCCTGCCCGGACGTTTGAGGCGGGTTTGAGGGGTCCAACTGTAAATGCTCTAATGCACATAAGGAGGATCAAGTACTTACACGGGATGCCAATCACAAGAACATTGCTATCCGTGTGATATTGAGAGTACGCTTTTGATACGGCGAGTCAGGGCAGCCTTCCATCAGGTCTTTTTTTTTTTTGAACACAGCACAAACGCAAGCGCTCATATACACGCGCATACACTCATCCCTATGAACGCACACACGCACACCCTATCCCTATGAGTACCTCCGAAAGACTGAGCCGGCATATCATCTTGAGATTTACGAAGTCACCGTAGGCGCCTCGTCGTCGACGGGAACGTCTCCTCCCACTAAATGCGCATCGCCGGAAATCCTGAAATAAACTCAGGAATAATGCAAGCACCAGGACTTGAACCCTGGTGGGCTGGGGATACCACTGTCCCTCTAACTATCCAACCACAGGTTGGTTTGCTGCCTTCCATCAGGTCTACTGCGTGGAGCAGGATCGTTGGATCAATTGTCGTAATTTTTTTTTGAGGCGTCTCCTCTCCTCCAAAAAAAAGCTTGGGTTTTTGCCTCTCGCCGGCGCCGCCGCCGGTCCGCCTCGTCTCCGGTGGCCCTAGGGCCATGGGGACGTGGTGGATCCTGGTAAGGGCCGGTGAGAGGGCTCCGTTTTTAGTCGTTCCTTTGAGTTTTGTTAGGGTTTGTGTCCTGCTCAGGAAGGCGAGACGGCGGCGGCTCCCTGAAGATGGAATAAAGGTCTCCCCGCCTAGCCCCCGTTCCGGTGGTGCGTCTAGCATCGTTGGTGGGCGTGTGGAGGTGTGTCTCCGGCGGATCTATTTTTGGTGGATTTGCTCGGATCTAGTCGTTGTTCGTCTACGTTCGTGTGTTTTCGGATTGGATCCTTTCGATCTACGTTATTCTTCATCGGCGGCGGTTGCTGTTCTGGTGCGCTGATCCTATGGGGCCTTAGCATGACGACTTCCCGACTGTCTACTACAACAAGTTGTGCCCGACTCCGGCGGTGGAGGGGCGATGATGGCGGCGCGCCTTCGACTCGCTTCAGTGCTTGTAGTCGTCGCTAGGTGGTCTACGGATCTGGATGTAATTTTTATTATTTCTGGTATTCGTTGTACTGCCATGATTGAAGATGAATAGATTGAAAGTTTTTCGTAAAAAAAAAAAAAATTGTCGTAATTTTTCTTTTAGAAACAATTGTCGTAGCTGAATCGAAACATAAATCATCGCGTGTGAAGTAGTTTCGTAATCACAAACGGGCAGGTCTGCTATTTGCACAGAAACGATTTTAGTACAGTGAAGTCGAACACAAGAAACCCAAAACCACGAAGGAGTTTTTACATCATCCACAAGGCGTTTTTTACTGGTCTGCCGGACTGAAACGGAGCAAGTATTTCTTTGATGATGAAGAGAGATCATCAGCAAGGTGTGGGGGAGCCGCTGGCCTGGAGGAGACAGTCATCGCCGCCAGAGCTCCAGAGCCCCAGCTGTCCGTCGTCGATCTTCGCGGCATCGGCGCCGAACAGGCTATCCAGCCAGCCGTACGAACCGCTGACCAATAAACCGAATTGGTCGCCGAACTCGAAAGGATCGAGCAGTAGGTTGGCGGAATCGTCGGACGCCGCCGGTAGAACCGCGTCGGCTTCGATCCGAGGCCGCTTCTTTGCGTCGCCGAGATCCACCACAGACTGGCTGGACTCCACTTCAGCATGAACATGTGGCGCCATGACCTCGTACGTCGGGCGCGGACATGCCCTGCGACGAGAAGTCCGGCAGGGCGCCGCTGGATGCGGAGCTCATCCCGCCGGCATCCGCTGCCCCGGCATCGCCCTCTTCGTCGTCGACGAGGTCAGTAACAACGCACGGCGTCGGTTTCGCGGCCACGCGGCGCTTGGGTGCGCTCGTGGACGAGGGGAAGTTGAGCCAGGCGTTGGCGCCGTGGAGGATGCGGGCGACGTCGTCGTAGGCGTGGGCGGCTGCCTCGGCGGAGGGGAAGATGCCGATCCAGATCCGTACTCTGTTGACGGGCTGGCGGATCTCTGCCACCCAATTTCCGCACAGTCGGCGCCGGACACCCTTGTACTGTGCCGGCCTACTGCCTACGCGCCTGCGTGCCGGCTGATAGTTGGCGCCAAACTCGAAAGCCGCGCGCCTGAGCACCACCACCTCCTCCTCGTCGAAGTCCTCGTCGAAGCGCTCCAAGGCGGCCTCGAAGTCGTCGACTGTCTGGCGGCCCGCTGTGAAACGCCTTGCCGGCGCCGCCGTGAGCTCTGCAAGGATCGCACCGCCGCACATCTTTGCTCAGTTGTTGACGTGTGTGTATGTTACAGCAAATTTCTTTCTAGCTTTGAGCGATGACTTGGGAAATATAAAGATGGCGAGCCGCTACAAAACTCATGGTGGATAAGGGCGTGACACGACCACGAAGAGCCGGTCCGTTGCATCGGTGCGTCTATAAAAAATGCTAGACACGCGGAATAAAATAAAGGCTTCTACGCGTCGGCCGGTGCTGTCCTGCGAGTCTTTAGATGTCGCACAATCTAACGGCTTAACATATTTCTCTACTTGTAACAGAGATTTTATTAAAAAAACACTTATAACAGAAGTTATGTTACGGATTCTTTTTTGCAACATAGGTTGTATTCGGGATGTTTTTTGCTTGTGGGATATTTTTTCTAATAGAGTTTTTGTCGCAGATTTTTTGTAACAGAGATTTTGTTGTAGATTTTTTTTACAATAGAGCTGGTGTTGCAAAAACTTGTCCAAGTTGTTGTCGTTGTTCCCTGACGTGGTTTGCAAGGAAAAAAATTACGTGCATACCTGCTGCAGACTTGATCCCATGCATACCCTGGCCCAGATTCGTCCATGTGTTTCCCCTTCATTCGACGTCCGTTGGTCATTCCAATTTGTCCGCTGCTTCCCTCGGCTCAAATGCGCTCGCTCGGCTCCAAACATGTGTGATACCGGCTTCCCAGGTTCAGCTTGGCTGCAAAAACTACACGCTATCCAGCTCCCTGGGTTTAATCGATACATATATGTGTATCTTTGTGATTGATATGCCTTGGATGGAAACATCTGCTTCTCGGGAACAATTGCGATTTGATCATGGCAGATAAGACTGGTGGCGGCCGAGGGAACCCTGGTCCGGCGCTCACTCCACGGGGCGAGACCACACCCATGTCCATGATGGCGCACACGGCGACGTACGCCGTGAAATGGCAGCCTACGAACGTCACGTCAGAAGGAGGATCGGAGGATATGACCACCGCCTTGATGGGAGAAGTAGGTCAGCGGTACGACGGGGTCGCTGGTGGTGATGGAGCCGGTGTACAACAAACAATGCAGGTATGGTCCAAAAGCGAGATCCTAGTCAGGTTTTCGACATAAGATCATCATACTCAAGTATTGCACTATGCATAATTTGAGTACATAGCAAATGACAGCTCAAAATTATTGTGCTCTCTTGAGTAAGCTTAGTAAAACAAATGCTCATAGTAGAGGTAATTTTTTCCCACATCACAATATGGTAATACAAATTTAGCTCTGGACTCATTATACCGCAGGTGATTGATAAAGTTGGACAAACGTTGATTGTTCCAAAAGTTGAAACGGCTTTCGATTCAGAGGGCAACACTTATGACATGTACAACACATATGCCAGCAAGGTTAGGTTCAGTATCAGAAAAAGGCAGACAAAGCGTTGAGGTGATGGTACTATTTCTCAAAAATATATAGTTTGCGGTAACCAAGGCCACCGAGAAACCCAATCATCTAAGGCCACTACAAGGACGGGTTGTGAGACTCATATTCAGTTCAGTGTCAAGGATGGTATCTGGACAATGCAAAAGCTTATAACTGAGCACAATCATTATCTTGCTAGTCCCAATAAGGTGCACAAGCTGAGGCTCCAAAGGCGTGTTATAGAAGTGGACAGACATCTAATTGGTCAGGGAAGCCGGGATGAAGCCATCCTAGGTGTATGACTTCATGGTAGAGTTTTACGGAGGAGCCGACAAAGTACCATTCTCAAAGATGGACTGCAATAATGAGATTGGTCGCGAGCGCAAGAAGTATTTAGAATCAAATGATGTACAAACACTGTTGGAATACTTGAAAAATAAGCAAAATGAGGATCCTACATTTTTATGCCATTCACATAGATCAGTTAGATGGCCAGATAGCTATTCTTTGGGCAGATGGTCAGTCTATCATGGATTATGCATATTTTGGGGATGTTGTATCAGTTGATACCACTTTTCAGACTAACAAGTTTGAAATGCCTTTTGCTCCACTCATTGGAACCAACCATCACGAGCAGACAATAATTTTTGGGGCCATGCTTACATTTAATGAGAGTATTGATTCATTTGTTTGGCTCTTTGAAACATTTTTAATAGCAATGTTAGGCAAGCACCCGAGCACTATTTTCACCGATCAGGACGAGGCCATGGACGGAGCAATTGCATATGTGTTTCCAAATACAAGTCAACGACTTTGTTTGTGACACATTTATCTTAGTGCTGTAGAACATCCCGGGCATGTAATTCATGAGCATCCTGAGAAGTTTTTGCCTGATTTTAATAGATGTGTCTATGAAGAAAGATCAAAATTTTACTTCAATAAAAAATGGCTTGAACTATTAGATCAATACAATCTTAAGGACAATGAATGGATGCAAAAGTTGTATATATGAGTTGAGGGAAAAGTGGGATTCTGTCTACCATGACTCTTTTAGAGCTGATATGAACTCAACTCAAAGGAGTGAAGTTATGAATAATGTCTTCAAGCAAAGATTTCGTAGGAGACTTGGTCTTTCGGAACTCCTTGTAGAATGTGAGAAGGTATCTGCCGGTCTTCGTGAAAACGAGTTGGATGCAGATTTTAGTTTGCGTCGAAATAATCTTGTTGCTTACAGCCCAAATTTTCCTTTGTTGAAGATCACATCTGAATCATACACAAGGCAAATGTATAAAGAGTTTGAGGAAGAATTCAAAAGCCAATTTTCATTATCTTGTAAACTATTACAAACCGAGAGTTCAGATCTGACATATATGGTTACACATATGTAAAACAAGCATGTTGCAAAAGTTATATTCAATACTGTAGACTGAACTGTTACATGTTGTTGTAGAAAGTTCGAATACATAGGTACATATACACAATTTAAGATGCAATGTAGTTTATAATACAACTTGATGAAATATTACATCCATATCTTGCAGGTATATTGTGCAAGCATGCATTCAAAGTCTTCAATATGAATGATGTTTTCATTTTGCCACCGCAACATATACTAAGAAGATGGACAAAGTATGCAAAAAGAGGATTTTATGTTGAAAAGAAGGAACCGAGGAGGAAAGTTTGAAAACACATGTTGCACGTATCTCAAGGAAGCCTACATCAGTTGCATTGAAGTGTACACGGTCAAAACAACTTCTCGATGATTTCGAGAAAGCTATAGATAAGTTTGACTTGGAAGCAGATAACACTCTTAGCAATATGGAGGAAAAATCCAGCGAAGTGCTGCTAGTTTTGGCTTAGTGTGCTACTAACACATTAAATGGTACAGTATCATTCAAAGTTTCCGAGGTAGGAAAAGGCACAAAGCGTAAACGAGCAACCATCTCCCTTGAAAAGGAAAAAGGGAAGAAAAAGATAAGGGCTAAAAAGAAAGGTACTGATCCTACCCATTCTATCAAGCCTTTGTCTATTCTATACTTATTTAGTTAGTTTTTCTTAGTTTCATTTCAATTCGTATGTCCAACACTAGGAGAAGATCCAAATAATGCAGTAGAAAATAGGGATGATGACAATGGACTAAAGGAATTGATGGTAAGACATATGATTGTGAAATAAGTATCCCCATTTCATATTTTTGTTACTTGCATGTTTTATGAACAATTTCAGTTTCTTTGACACAAGATGTTAATGCTGGCAGCATTGACATTACTAATACGATTGTTGGATATATGCCCTAGAGGCAATCATGTATGAAGATATTTCCTATGTGTTTATGAATAAAGATAGTCCTTGGACATTATCAATGATGTGTATTAACAAGTACGTGACTTGTTTGTGAGACTATGCATTGTATGATGACTGTACTAAATGGTCCCTAGTCAAAAAGGCTGTGTGGACACTCAGCCAGTTAGACTAGCATAACACACGGTGGATGGTCCGGTCTCATTGGCCATGTAGCATTGGATGCTAGACGGATAATATGGACTCAGAAAGATCTGGTCAGATTTGACGTAGTTGGATCCGAGTCGAGATAAGGTCTGAGTTGGACAGACCCGACTATGAGACGCAGCGATAGGTCATTTGTGAGTCTCTAGTACAACATACGTTCTATGTCCTAAGACCTGAGCTGACGCATGTACTCGGTATGGTGATAGACATGCTTTGGGCCGACCAAACGCTACGTACTCCGTAACTGGGTAGTTATAAAGGTAGGTTTCGGACTTGTCCGGACCCATGCTACGAGACATGGTTGAGCAACATGGGATTTGCCCTTCCGATCAGGAGAGATATACTCTGGGCCCCTCGGGTGATCCAACCTGGATAAGCATGGCCATGCGATGAGGATTATGACATAATTCAAAGTGTTGGTCGGATTCACCAGAACGAGAAAGAGGTCGTGCTGCAACAAGGATGACCATGTCGCCTTGAGCACGACAACATATATCGTGTGGCAAATGGAACACAAGTATGAAGTACAAGTTCGCCTAACCAGCTTCATTGGACACTTGGAGTCGACACGCTTTGCTAGAGGCCGCTAACGACTAGTCGAGCCGGATGTGATCTGACTCGCGACCAAGTGAACGAGAACCTAAGCGGTCGCGTGCTTAAGGGAAGGAACACGTGGGCTTTAGGATCCGTGCGAGGCCCAAGAGTTGAGCCCGCGACAGATGCCTATATATAGTGGAGGTGCGGCACACTTATCCAGTTGATCGCTTCGGCGCCGTCATTAGGGCTTTGCATGTGTTGCAACTAGCCACCTCCACTCACTGCCGAACTGTGTGATCGTACCTAGCAGTCCGCTGCACGGTGTTCCTCCTGCACGCACGGATACCGTTAGGGGTGGTGCACTTGTGCCGCTATGGTGAACCTGTACGTGGGATCCGGCGACCGGCTGTTCGAGGGAGATCACGCGAGGAGGAGACGGACCTCGCGAACACGCTGCCCCAACTCTACTTCTGCTGCACGACACTGCGCATCTAGTGGTAACGATCTGTGATCCATCTCTGTAGCATGTTCTTGGATGTTCTGCATGTAGGAAAATTTTAATTTGCATGCGATGCTCCTACGGTAGAACCCAACAACGATGTCATACTCTAAAAATGATGTGTATGGGCAATCTTCGACCATGGCTGCACCGTTGATCCAAGGTGAATATGCAAATTCTGGAATGCTAACCTTTACAAATGATGTGTATGGGCAACCGTTAACCATGTTCGCTCCTTCCATTCAAGGCAGATTTACAAGTGTTTTACTGGGAGTTGAGCAAGATGCCACATTGTCCTTGTCTCATAGAAATTTACATTTTGATTAATAGTATCAGGCGCAACCTATAATGAGTACTATTTATTTGAAGTAATTTGGTGTATCGATGACTTATAATTGATGCACATTAGTACACTGTATTTTGATGCTATTAAACACAGCTTGTTCTACCAACATATAGATTGAGTAGTGATACGTCTCCAACGTATCTATACTTTTTGATTGTTCCATGCTATTATATTATCATTCTTGGATGTTTTATAATCATTTTATAGCAACTTTATATCATTTTTTGGGACTAACCTATTGACATAGTGCCCAGTGCGAGTTGCTGTTTTTTGCTTCGCAGAATATCAGTACCAAACGGAGTCCAATTGCCATAAAACGTTTTGTAGATTTTTTTGGACCAGAAGACAACTTCGGAGCCAAGGAAGCACCTGCGGGGAGGCCCGTGGGGCCCACGATACACCAGGTCATGCCAGAGGCCCCTGGCACGCCTTGATGTATCGTGGGGCCCACGGAGGTCTTTTCCACCGCCTCTCAGCTGTATAAATCCTCAGAAATTCCAGAAACCCTAGAGGAGGTGATGAAACACAATTCCAGCCGCAAGGTCCAGAACCACGAGATCCAATCTAACACCATCACGGAGGGGTTCATCATCCTCATTGGTGCCTCTCCGATGATACGTGAGTAGTCCACCATAGACCTACGGGTCCGTAGGCAGTAGCTAGATGGCTTCCTCTCTCTCTCTTTTGATTCTCAATACAATGGTCTCTTGGAGATCTATTTGATGTAATGACTTTTTGCGGTGTGTTTGTTGGGATCCGATGAAGTTTGAGTTCATGATCAATTTCTATCTATGAATATTATTTGAGCCTTCTTTGATCTCTCATATGCATGATTATTTATAGCCTCGTATTTCTTCTTTGAATCTTTGGTTTAGTTAGGCCAACTAGATCGATTTTTCTTGCCATGAGAAGAGATGCTTTGTGATGGGTTTGATCTTACGGTGTCCTCTCCTAGTGACAGAAGGGGCAGCGAGGCACGCATGTATTGTTGCTATTAAGGATAACAAGATGGGGTCTATTCCTACATGAATAGATCTTGTCTACATCATGTCATCGTTCTTATTGCATTACTCTGTTTCTCCATGAACTTAATACACTAGATGCATGCTGGATAGCGGTCGATGTGTGGAGTAATAGTAGTAGATGCAGAATCGTTTCGGTCTACTAATCTTGGACGTGATGCCTATATATTGAGCATTGCCTTGGATATCGTCATGATTATTTGATCTTCTATCAATTGCCCAACAATATTTTTTTACCCACCGTGTGCTATTTTCTTGAGAGAAGCTACTAGTGAAATCTACGGCCCCCGGGTCTATTGTTTTAATATATTGCTTTCCGATCTATCTTTTTCCGCATTTGTTTTCAGATCTATTATTCCAAAAACCCAAAAATACCTTGCTACACTTTTTATTTGCATCTTTTATTTTGTGTTCTTGTGCGATCTATTTATCCAATCTAATACAAACCAATCTATCTTTTTACCGTGGAGAGACTAACAACCTCTCTTACGCGTCGGGTTGCAAGTATTTGTTCTTTGTGTGCAGGTACCATTTACATAGTGTTGCTTGGTTCACCTACTGGTTCGATAACCTTGGTTTCACAACTGAGGGAAATACTTACCGTAGCTGTGCTGCATCATCCCTTCCTCTTTGGGGAATACCGACGCAGTCTCAAGCCACATCAAAGGAATTTCTGGCGCCGTTGTCGGGGAGACATCATCAACATCTATCAGGTTCCTAATCACATATCTCATTTCCTTGCAATTTACATTATTTGCCATTTGCCTCTCGTTTTCATCTCCCCCACTTCACAAAAAATTGCCGTTTTACTCGCCCTCTCTTTCGTTCACCTTTTTCCCGTTCGATCTTTTGTTTGCTTGTCAACATGAGTGATTTTGGTATGGCAGAAACGGATGATGGCAGGACTCCTAAAATTGGAAGTTCTGGTAATCTGGATGCTAAAACTTTTGTTTTGGGGCAAGGGAACGTTATCGGAAAAGAAACTATTCAAGAATTTTCAATTGTGTTGGAAATTTGACTCTTAATGATACTCCTATACTTAAAAGAACTAAAACTTATGTGGAAGCTATTTCAGCACTAGTTCTGAAACTCGAAAATAGGTTTATCCACACCCATCTTACCTTGCAAAGATTGTTTTATGAGCTACCCATTATAAAGGATCCTAAAGCTAAAAAGTTAGCTACCCTTGTTCTTATGAATGAATTTGATCACATAGTATGAGAAGCTAGGTAAAATTTTGATTTTTTGGTATGAGCCATGAAAAACCTGTAATAGATGAGATCCTTTACAATAGTGACTACATGTTGAGACATCTTCTTGGAAATAATCAAATTTTTGATGAGAACCTTAAAAAGTTAATCCCGTTTTAGATATGATGCAACAAGTTTTCAATGATGTTAATCAACAATATTCTTGGATTGTGGCCAGGAATCAAAGAGGGTACGTAGATGGACAACTTGATAGTGCTAAGATTTCTATGGATAATGTGTTTCAAGTTATATTTGCAAAACCTCTTGACAAAAATACATCTATGGAAAATAAGAAGAAAGATGAAAACACTTGAATCTACGCATTATGCCTAGCTAGAGGCATAAAACGATAGCGCTTGTTGGGAGGCAACCCAATGAATGAAATTTATTTTTTACCTTTTTTCTTTCTGTTCTTAAGTGTTTGCACAATTATGCTACTGTTATGATTGTGTTTTTATGTTTTAATTAGCGTTTGTCCCAAGTAAAGCCTTTGGGATCATGTTGGGTGATAGTTGATTTGATCTTGTTGAAAAACAGAAACTTTTGCGTCCAGTAGCAGAATTTTCAAACATCACAGAAGCAACAAAAAATTCTGAATTTTTTACAAAAGATTTACATACAAATTTCATACGTTGTCCTAATTTTTCAGAATTTTTGGAGTTACATAAGTATGGTTAGAGCACAGATTACTACAGACTGTTCTGTTTTTGGCAGATTCTGTTTTCATTGCATTGTTTGCTTATTTTGATGAATCTATGGTTTGTATTGGACGATATAAGCCATGGCAAATTTATAATACAGTATATATAATGCAATAATAAAATATGAATGGGTTTTCAACAGTACTTAGAGTGGTGATTTGCTTTATTATACTAACGGATCTCACGAAGGTTTTGTTAAGTTTTGTGTGATTGAAATTTTCAAGTTTTGGGTGAGATCACGATGGATGAAGGAATAAGGAATGAAAAGAGACTAAGCTTGGGGATGCTATGGCACCCCAAGTTAATATCCAAAGAGAAACAAGCAACTAAGCTTGGGGATGCCCCTAGTGGCATCCCCTCTTTCTTCTAACAACCATCGGTAATTTTACTTGGAGCTATATTTTTATTCGTCACATATCATGAGTTTTGCTTGGAGCATCTTGTATTATATGAGTCTTTGCTTGATTTGCTTTTTAGTTTGTCACAAGTATCCTTGCTGGACATACCTATTTGAGAGAGCCAAAATTATGCTATGATTTGTTAGAACTGCTCTATATGCTTCACTTAAATTTTTTGAGCTATGGAATTGCTCTAGTGCTTCACTTATATCTTTTTGAGCACGGTGTGCTTCAAATTTTTGAAGAAATACTCTCATGCCTCACTTAGATTTATTTGAGAGTTAGTAAATTTTGAATAAATATTCTCTCATGCTTTACTTATATTATTTTGAGAGATGAAATTTTTATGCTCATGTTCTTCACTTAAATGTATTTGAGCTTGTCAAAAGCAATGGCAATATATGAAACTAGTCCCAAAGTGATAGATATTCAAGAGGGATATAATAAAAACTTTCATGAAGATCATTGGACAAATTAAACTTGATTCCTTATAATAGTTTTGAGACATGATGATAATAATATGTGAGTCATGTTGGTGAGTAATTATGGTTTAGTAAGAATATTGGTGTTAAGGTTTGTGATTCCCTATGCAAGCACCAAAGTCAATAGTTATGCAATGAAATTACTTCCTACTCGTGGTGTATTATTCAGTGCTAGTTATGACTAATGCCCGTTTATGAGAATTTTTGTTTCTTGGTTGGTTGCTTCTCAATCTATTTGCTAGCCTCCACTTGTACTAAGTAGAAATACTACTTGTGCATCCAAAATCCTTAAACCCAGTTTTGCCATATGAGTCCACCATACCTACCTATATGTGGTATTTCCGTGCCGTTCTAAGCAAATTTGTATGTGCCATCTCTAATTTTCAAAATGAATTTCCTTTTTATGTGCTCGTACCGCTCATGAAGCGGCAGGGGGTGGCCAATATTTTTCCATGCTAGATGTGTTATTCTCAAGATGACTGTTTATTCACTTGTCATTGCACGAGAGTACGGCGGTAATAGGGATGCCCAGTCCCGAAATGAAAAGGAAATTTACCTTATGTTGTGAAATAATAAATTCCTTGGAAAGTGTTGGTATGAAGGGCATCCGTGGATACGGCTAGCCATGGATTGTGAAAGAATGGTGGAAAAAGGAATAAACTTTATTTTCTGTTTGGGAATCGCCTATGATATATCTAGCATGGAAAGTATTGGGAACTAGTCGGTCGTTTTCGTTGAAAGGAAAAGCATGCCTCTCAATTTTTTTTCTCTCAATTTAAGCTTTAAGCTCCGTCACCTCTACAAATCCCTACTTCCCTCTGCGAAGGGCATATCTATTTACTTTATGCAATTTTCATTTTTATTTCAGTCTCCCTATTCTCTATAAAGCACCAAATACGGGGCACTATGATCATACTTGTGCATTGGGTGTAGCTAATATTCGAGTTTGTTTCATGAATGGATCAATGATTGAGCATGATGGGCTAGGGATAACTTTCTTTAGTGTTGATAATTTGAAAGACATGGTTGCTTGTTGGTATGCTTGAATATTAAAGTCTTCATGTCAATACTAGACTATTTCTTTGAACCATCTAAAAATCCAAATGTCCATGCTACAAAAGAAAATAATATGTGATGAACATGTTAGGCAGCATTCCACATCAAAAATTCTGTTTTTATCATTTACCTACTCGAGGACGAGGAGGAATTAAGCTTGGGGATGCTAATACGTCTCCAACGTATCTATAATTTTTGATTGTTCCATGCTGTTATATTATCATTCTTGGATGTTTTATAATCATTTTATAGTAACTTTATATCATTTTTTGGGACTAACCTATTGACATAGTGCCCAGTGCCAGTTGCTATTTTTTGTTTGTTTTTTGCTTTGCAGAATATCAGTACCAAACGGAGTCCAATTGCCACGAAACTTTTTGGAGATTTTTTTGGACCAAAAGACAACTTGGGAGACAAGGAAGCACCCGGGGGGGGGGGAGGCTCGTGGGGCCCACGATACACCAGGGCGCGCCAGAGGCCTCTGGCGCACCCTGATGTATCATGGGGGCCCATGGAGGTCTTTTCCACCGACTCTCAGCTCTATAAATCCTCAGAAATTCCAGAAATCCTAGAGGAGGAGACAAAACACAATTCCAGTCGCCGCAAGTTCCACAACCACGAGATCCAATCTAACACCATCACGGAGCGGTTCATCATCCTCATTGGTGCCTCTCCGATGATGCGTGAGTAGTCCACCATAGACCTACGAGTCCGTAGGCAGTAGCTAGATGGCTTCCTCTCTCTCTTTTGATTCTCAATACAATGGTCTCTTGGAGAGCTATTTGATGTAATGGCTTTTTGCGGTGTGTTTGTTGGTATCCGATGAAGTTTGAGTTCATGATCAGTTTCTATCCATGAATATTATTTGAGTCTTCTTTGATCACTTATATACATGATTATTTATAGCCTCGTATTTCTTCTTCGAATCTTTGATTTAGTTAGGCCAACTAGATCGATTTTTCTTGCCATGGGATGAGGTGCTTTGTGATGGGTTTGATCTTGTGGTGTCCTCTCCTAGTGACAGAAGGGGCAACGAGGCACGCATGTATCGTTGCTATTAAGGATAACAAGATGGGGTCTATTCCTACATGAATAGATCTTGTCTACATCATGTCATCGTTCTTATTGCATTACTCCATTTCTCCATGAACTTAATACACTAGATGCATGTTGGATAGCGGTCGATGTGTGGAGTAATAGTGGTAGATGCAGAATCGTTTCGGTCTACTAATCTTGGACGTGATGCCTATATATTGATCATTGCCTTGGATATCATCATGATTATTTGATCTTCTATCAATTGCCCAACAGTAGTTTGTTTACCCACCGTGTGCTATTTTCTTGAGAGAAGCCACTAGTGAAATCTATGGCCCCTGGGTCTATTCTTTTAATATATTGCTTTCCGATCTATCTTTTTCCGCATTTGTTTTTAGATCTATTATTCCAAAAACCCAAAAATACCTTGTTGCACTTTTTATTTGCATCTTTTATTTTGTGTTCTTGTGCGATCTATTTATCCAATCTAATACAAACCAATCTATCTTTTTACCGTGGAGAGATTGACAACCTCTCTTACGCATCGGGTTGCAAGTATTTGTTCTTTGTGTGCAGGTACCGTTTACATAGTGTTGCTTGGTTCTTCTACTGGTTCGATAACCTTGGTTTCATAACTGAGGGAAATACTTACCGTAGTTGTGCTGCATCATCCCTTCCTCTTTGGGGAAATACCGACGCAGTCTCAAGCCACGTCAAGTAGCGTCCCTGTTGCAGAGGTTTTGATGAGCTATATGATTTTTTTTTGCTCAAATCATCACCCACAAGGTTGTAGCTATCTTCGAGGCAAACCGCTGTAGAAATTTTAGATTCTTTGGACCAGTGATCTAAAATATTTTGTATTTTACAGATTGCCTGACATAAAAAGGGCTGACATATTTCATATTGAAAAAAAACTTGCTCCAGTTGAATTTCATGCCTCCAGATTTGCAATACATTTGAATTTTCAGACACATACTGTCTGACTTCAACTACAGTTTAAACCTACAAAATGACAAGACAAAAAATAGCATGTTCTCTAATGAGACCCATCAAATTGAAGTTCTCAAAACATACATATATATTGTAGACGAAAAGACAAAGGGTACAACTCTACATTATATTTGGACAATAATGAGCTATAGAGTGGTACATAGTTTGTCATCAATTCCACTCTAGAATTGTAATATCTACAAAAATCCTAGTGTAAGTGTACTTTATGACAAGACAAAAAAAGCATCTCCGCTAAGTTTAGCAAATCTGAGAATCAATCACATGTTCTTAACACATCCACCAGAAATCATCCATATCTATTTCAGATTAAAAGATACATTGTACATCGTCGGGGACAACAATTTGCTCTAGATTGGTACAAGTTCAACAAAACAAGCTCTAGATTGGTACAACATTTTTCATGAATTCAACTCCAAGTTCGCAAATTTTTACATTCCTAATCTAAGTCTACTCCATTAGCAAGCATTCATCTTCTCCAATGGTTTTCGCGAGACTAGCACTATTCGAGTGCTGTACTTGATGGTCTTCGTCCAGCGGTGTACTAGAGGTTCTTCGTCCAACGTTGTATTGGACCAGGTCTTGCCAATTTGACGACTTGTCTTTCACGGCTTCCACAAGCTTTTACGTACTAGTCTTCCTGTAAGCATACAAGGTTCAAATAAATGAACACAATAATCATACACTAGACATTCAGAAATAACAACCAAATACTCTGCTACTAATGTTTCAGCCACTACTATGCATGTTTTCCCAAAAGTCAATCACTATGCATGTTTTCCTAAAGCATCTGTTGTAGATGCTAAGTTCTAGTCCATGCTGAATTGTTGTAATGCAAATACAGTGGAGGCACCGTCAGATATGCAGTACAAGGATAAGTTCCTTGGTAAGAAAGCATTATATGGGAATTCATAGGTACACGTGATGAAAAAACCTACGCTCTAACATCCTTGATGGGCGACAGGGAGGAGATGCGCGTGGTGGATGAAGAGGCGGAGAGGAGGGGGACAAGCGGGGATGTCGTGAATTTCTGGAGGAAGTCGGCCTGCTCGGTGCATGTGACGCGGAGTCACCGGAGACTGGGCACCCCTGCTCTCTAGCGTGGCGAACGAGGGGGCGGGGCAGGCGGCTGCGGCGGCGGCAGACAAGGGGGCGGGGCAGGCAAGTGCGGCGGCGGCGGCGGTCGAGGGGGTGGGGTAGGTGGCTGCGAAATCTGCCATTGAGGATCTCATTGGAAAAAGGAGGATCTCATTGATTTCATTGAGCATCATTGGCAAAGGCATGGGATGTAAAATCTGGCATTTGTACATTCATTTCATTTAATTCATTTGTCATATGTATTATTCAATCATTGTTGTAGTGTTGACTTATTATTTAATTCATGATTTGAATAATTCTTGTAATTTGGATGATTGTAATGTTATAATATTTACATTTTACCTTATGTTGAATTCATAATTCTGTGTAATATGTGACATATGTGTCAAATTCAGAAAATATCACGGTTTTTACGGGCTGGCGGGTGTTATGGCCGTACAAACCCCGCATAGCGGAACTTTAAAACAGAATATTTGCAGAATATTCTGTTTCCAAGTTCCGCTATGCGGGGTCTGTTCGGCCGCAGCACCCGCCAGCTCACAAAAATCGTTTTTCGCGAACTGTAAATGCACTATAATGTTCCGTGATATAAGGGGTCTGCTAGAGATGCTCTGACGACTGCGTGGGCTTCAGGGGAGGCCTGCATCAGACACGTTTGGAGCCGAGCAGAGAATTTCGAGCCGATATAGTCAACCGACGGTGTGGACGAGCAAGAAACATGAGATCCAGAGGGTGGGCAGGTGGCATCATCTAACAGAGGGTATGCACGACAGGAACTTTGCAGCCGGTATGCACATTTTTTTCCCGGTTTGCAACATCGTTGCTGTAGCAAGATAAGGCAAAGGGGTATAAGGTAGGCAAAGGAAAAAAGAACGTGTGTGAGCATGTTTGAGGACGCGTGGATGAAGGATGATCCAATGGTTGCGCGTCTTCGCGCGATCAGCCGACAGAGCATTAGCGTTTCTCATAAAGTAGCGAGACATTACAGACCAACTAACTTATTCTCTTCTGGTATGAATTGGCCTAAATAATCATTCCCTCCGAATTAGAACCCCACATTTGCGAGTATTCTGTCCTACTACCGAAACAACGTTTCTATCCTAGTCCCACACTTTCAGCCTTTCAAGGTGATACCAAAACTGAGGCATGCACTGTGTGCCAGTTTCAACGTAAAGACGGTATTGTCAAGTGAAGCTTTTTTTTGCGGGGGCATTTTTTATTTAGAGTTTTTTACGTCATTATTTAGAGTTAACGCAGCTTAAATCTAGCTTATACTGGTTAATGATAGCTACTCTACGTGTTTGGAAAATTACTAGGTTTACTAGTAGAACGCTCGTGTGTTGGTACGGGCTATAATGCATATATAAAGGAATCAAACAAATATTAATGTTGTCTTCAAAACCAAAGCTTATTTCTCCGTCGTACGTCCGTGCGTGTTTGACGTCCAGTTGGCTCCCCAAAATTCATTCGTCTAGACAATCCGGGCACTCCTAAATCCAGACCACATATGGGGAGAAAATTGGTTGTCCGGACTATTCGTCATGTTATTTTCAACACGCGGGCACAACACAAAAACCCATCCCACGGTACACTCTTCCCTTTTCCCGTCAAATCCGCTCGGTTTCCCGTCGTAGTGGGACATTTTTCGCTAGAGCTCTCTCCTTTAAAACTGGATGACGCCCACCTCACCTACATCGTGCATTACAACATGGATGAAATGTTTCGTATTTACAATATAATAGAGTTGGGTTAAACTAAGGCATACTATTGACACAAAACAACAAAGAACTACATAGTTCATTCTCAAAGGTCCATTCAACTTTGCAAATGCACCCTTACATGGAAGGCGAGCGGCAACCTGACCATATTCCTTCGTCAGTGACACCTCATCTGTTTCTTCCTCTTTCCTCGCCATCTTTAGTTCTTGTTCCTACTTATTTCGTAGAATACTCTTCCTTTATTTTTCACTTTATTTTTGGAACACTTTCTTTCCTTCTCCAGCACCATGGACCATTTGTCCCCTTTAGTTCTTTTTTCCTTCTTATTCATGGAAAATTGTTCCTTTCTACTATAGCATGAACCATCTGCACAATGTAGTGTCGTGTTGTCATCGTCCGTGAACGTTCTAGCATCCGTCAACATGTGTATATCCTAGAGATCATGTTCCTCATGCATCTTGGTGAACGCTTGGTTGCCCATGTTGCGTGCGTATGGTGGTCATTGTCCATGTTGACAAGCGGTGCTCAGCCATAAATATGAGGAATTGCCATCAACTGCAAATTGCAAATTCTAGTCTAAATTGTTGGAAATATGCCCTAGAGGCAATAATAAATTAGTTATTATTATATTTCCTTGTTCATGATAATCGTTTATTATCCATGCTATAATTGTATTGATTGGAAACTCAAATACATGTGTGGGTACATAGACAACACTGTGTCCCTAGTAAGCCTCTAGTTAACTAGCTCGTTGATCAAAGATGGTTAAGGTTTCCTAGCCATGGACATGAGATGTCATTTGATAACGGGATCACATCATTAGGAGAATGATGTGATGGACAAGACCCAAACTATAAACGTAGCATGTGATCGTGTCAGTTTATTGCTATTGTTTTTCTGCATGTCAAGTATCTGTTCCTATGACCATGAGATCATGCAACTCCCTGACATCGGAGGAGTACCTTGTGTGTATCAAACGTCGCAACGTAACTGGGTGACTATAAAGGTGCTCTACAGGTATCTCCGAGGATGTTTGTTGGGTTGGCATGGATCAAGACTGGGATTTGTTACTCCGTGTGACGGAGAGGTATCTCAGGGTCCACTCGGTAATATAACATCACAATGAGCCTTGCAAGCAATGTGACTAAAGTGTTAGCCACGAGATCTTGTATTACGGAACGAGTAAAGAGACTTGCCAGTAACGAGATTGAACTAGGTATAGAGATACCGACGATCGAATCTCGGGCAAGTAACATACCGAAGAACAAAGGGAACAGCATACGGGATTAACTGAATCCTTGACATAGAGGTTCGACCGATAAAGATCTTCGTAGAATATGTAGGAGCCAATATGGGCATCCAGGTCCCGCTATTGGTTATTGATCGTAGAGGTGTCTCGGTCATGTCTACATAGTTCTCGAACCCGCAGGGTCTACACACTTAACGTTTGGTGACGATTAGTATAGTTGAGTTATTTTGTTGGTGACCGAAGGTTGTTCGAAATCCCGGATAAGATCCCGGACATGACGAGGATCTCCGGAATAGTCCGGAGGTAAAGATTGATATATGTGATAATAGTGTTTTGATCTCTAGAAGGGTTCCGGAATTCACCGGAAGGGGTTCCGGATGTTTACCGAAGTGTTCGGGTGCAGCAACACTTTATATGAGCCAAAGGGATAAAGCCCACGAGGTATTGGAAAGTGCAAAAGGAAGTTTTGCTGCTGCCTTAAGCGGTACTACCGCTGGTAAGGCAGTACTACCGCGTAAGCGGTACTACCTCTTGTGTGAAGCGGTACTACCGCTCGTGAGCGGTACTACCGCTTGTACGCGATACTGCTGGAATCCGAGTTGGACTCTTTCCGTGCGGGCCAAACCGACTTTGTGCGGGCAAAACCGACCTTGTGGAGGTTTTCTCTCCAAGTTTAGACCCCAGGCTCAACATATAAATAGAGGGGCAGGGCTAGCACACGGGATAGATCAAGATTTCCCAAGCCGTGTGTCGGCAACCCTAACCCTCTAGTTCTCCCGTCATAATCTTCGTAGTACTTGGCGAAGCCCTGCAGAGATTGTTCCTCACCACCATCACCACGCCGTCGTGCTGCCGGAACTCATCTACTACTTCACCATCGCTCGCTGGATCGAGGAGGTGAAGGCGTCATCAAGCCGTACGTGTGTTGAACGCGGAGATGCCATCCGTTCGGCACTAGTTCGTGATCGGATCGAGGGACGACTTGCGATTTGGATCGCGGAGACGTTCGACTACATCAACCGCGTTTCTTAACGCTTCCGCTTAGCGATCTACAAGGGTATGTAGATTCACTCTCCCTCTCGTAGATGCTCATCACCATGTATAGATCTTGTGTGTGCGTAGGAAAATTTTTGTTTCCCATGCAACGTTCCCCAACATAAATAAGCTAATCTTATTGGGATACCTTATTATTTTTCTTCTTCTCCCAGGTTCAACACTATATTCAGCCACCTAAATGTAATGCTGGTAGGTAGCTATCTTTTCTAGATCATTTAGCATGACTTCGAAAAAGAAATCTTCGCAAAAGATTGTATTTTTTATCATTTCCTTTGAGCAGAATTTTGTTGGCTGCTACAATAGTCCGTTGTCGCTTTTCTGCACACCCAAATTGCATGACAACAAAAGAGTAAAGTTAGCATGTAAAGAACCATACATGCAGCTCTAATGTACGAGTTTAAAAGAGAGTCGTTAGAGCACCTTCAGGAAAATTCAGATCTTTTCTTGTACTTCTAAGTGAATGCTCTTTAGATTTACTCAAGAGAATTATCTCCTTGCCCAAATATTGACAACCATACAATATCCTAGTTTTTTTTGCTAAACCATGTCCCCAAACAACAAAAGCATAATAATTTACAATGTTACAGACAGTAGTACGCTCTGGTTTGAATGGAAATATTAGATAAAAACAACAAACGATAATTGTTAGATGGAAACCTCGCCGAAGTGACCAGAATGATTGCCAAACATGGCGTTGGTGCCATTGCTTCATAGGGCATTGTACCTTGGATGGAGGACTGACGCGAAGCTATGATTTGTGCTGGTGGGTGTCGTTGTACTGAGGAACAGAGGAACCAACCTGATGGTCGAGACGTGAGGCGTGAGACATTGGCACCCTTGGTGGTGAGGCTTGAGGAGGATGCCGTGCCGATTCTTCCATATGATCAACGTGGCAACGATGGCGACGACAGCAACCTCAACACCAAACCGTTGTGCCACCACTAATAGTGTGCACGGTCTCGACCAGAAACGTTTTATACCGCCGTGAAGAACAAGATCAAGGAAATGAGAAGGATGATCCAAGGCTGTCGTCGAAAAGAAAAAAAGAATGTCGAGGGGGATGGGGGAGGGCTCACCAAAAGGATCTTACGATCTTGTTCCGAGTTGTGTCGATGCCATTAAATCTGGGGGAGGCGGACATGCGGTAATCAAACAAGGAAGGCCATCTACGTACGAGGAGAGTTAATCGGAAGGAGGGGATTGTGCCCCGATTTTTTCCGGGAGAGAGTTAACGAGAAAGATTGCATGCTGATTTCTATTAAACAGAACATAGTTGGTAGGGAACGCAAAAATAGTGGCTTGATTTACAAGATTACGTGCTGATTTTTCTTGAACAAATCATAATCGGTAGTGACCGCCGACATAGACGGACATTCATCGTTCCATGGCAAATGCATTAATGGCTTGATTTACAAATTGATTCGACACTCGTTTCCAAACTATTTTCGCATTAATGACTATATGCGAACCAACCAAATGACCTACGAACTTCCCTTTTAGAAGTAGAGATGGACCTAATTAATTGCGCACGTAATTAACAATTTGCTAATTAATTGCATTAATGGCTTGATTTACAAATTGATTCAGCACTCATTTTTCAAAGTATTTCCACATTAATGGCTACGTGCGAACCAACCAAACGAACACTTTCCTAACATATTTAGTCTGTTTTAATCAATTGGACTTTTGATTAAAGTACGTTATTTGTTTCCTAAAACAAATTGCATTGATGGGAGGTCATTATGTTAGGGAAGTGTCAGTTTACAAGGAAAGAGTGGAGAGTATTTTTTTGCTTAAATATGTTACTTGTTTCTAAAACAAATTGCATTGATGGGAGATCTTTTGTATGTTAGGAAAGTGCTAATTTAATAAAATGTGCGTGAAATTGATTTTATTATTTGGTAATGTGCTATTGTTGTCTGCCCGTTTGTAACGTTTCTTTAGTAAATTTTGAAAATGTTAGGATTTTTTTTAATGAAATGGTGAAAAAATCAATGTAAGGAGATGATGGTGGGACAAGAGGCGAAAATAAACCACACAAAAATGAACCGGGCAAAAATAAACCATGGAAGGTACAATAGATTTGGTTCCGATCGCTTATCTGATTATAATTTAACAAAGTGCCATGCGTCCCAGGTCATCATGACTAGAAGGGCAGTGCGCACTTTGCCGCGCCGCTTATGTTCTTGGGGTTATTCATGTTTTATGTAAATTTTTTGAAGTTGCGAAAAATATTTACGTATTAGTTGGTTTGGCGTATGGGGATACAATGAAGTGCATTTTTTTATTAGATATGCTACTCCTACGGATAGACTTTACGAAATCATGCTTACAGATGGATGTGTCAATTTATGGTCAGAGATTAGGGAAAAATTGGGCCAACGGTGCAAATCGAGGAAGTGATTCGTGGGACAATGTTTTGTATGAAAAATCCGTAGCGAATCGTTCGTGAGTTTATCACTTTTTTTTATTGTGGTGTTTGGGTGGATGTTTTTGACCATGTGATTGGAGGACGTCGTTTAATTAGTACAAAAACATGAGAAAGTTGCTTATGTTGTTGGACACGTGTGTTATGCTGGTGCTAAACGTGTCATGGGCGACACTTCCGTTTTGTCACCCATTCATCGAGAGATCCCACCATGAAGCCAGGGTGAACGACCCAATCAATTATGTATTCAATCCAAATTAAAGAGTTGAATGAGGAGTTTTAAAACGGGATAGCTTAACGAAGTTAGAGATTTCATTGCCACAACAAAGGATTGACGGAGTCAAAATCAAGGATTGACGGGAGAAGCTTTAAAATTAGGGAGCATAGTGTATTAAAAAATGAATGAGAGCTCATTGTGAAATTGTTAAGTTGAATAAGGGGCTTTAAAACGGGATAGCTTAACTAATTTAGAGATTTCATTGCCACAACAAAGGATTGACGGAGTCTAAATCAAGGATTGACGGGAGAAGCTTTAAAATAAGGGAGCATAGTGTATTTAAAAATGAATGAGAGAGCTCACTGTGAAATTGTTGACTCGGTCAAAATTGGATGACCCAACTCCAAATTGAGACCTCAATTGATTGCAAGACCTTAAAAAATAGGGAGCTTCGTGTTATAGAGTATTAAAATAATTAAGTAAAAAATTGTTGATCCGGTCAAAATCGGTGATCCAATTCCAAATTGGTGACCTCAACTGAATGAGAAGCCTCCAATTCTAGAGGGATTAGTGATATAGTATATAGGTACCTAATAGTTATGCAAGTGGACGCATCCATGAACTCCATGAACATCCGCATTCACGATTTTTGTATTTGCTTGATTTTCAAAAGTAACATAAATTAGCTTATTTTTCATCTTCGTGAACGTTTCTTTTTGGAAAAACTTCCATTAATTCATCACATGTCAAGGTAATACAAAGAACACGAGAAATAAAAATACATCCAGATCCGTAGAACACCTAGCGAGGATTACAAGCAATGGAGCGAGTCGAAGGCACGCCGTGTTATTGCCTCTCCCTAATCAGAGGAGGACAAATCTTGTTGTAATAGACAGTAGGAAAGTCATCGTGCTAAGGCCTCATAGAACCAACACACCAGGACAACGGCCGCCACTGATGAAGAGAAGCGTAGATCAGAAGAATTCAATCTGTAGACATATGAATACAGACGAATGAAAATCAGATCCATGTGGATCCATCAAAGACAAACGCTGACCGTATCTCATGAGATCCGCCGGAGACGAACCTCCAGATGCCCTCCGACAATGCTAGAAACACCATCGGGACGGGAGCTAGGCGGGAAGGACCTTATTTCATCTTTAGAGAGGCGCCACTGCCTCACCTCTCTAAACAGTACACAAACACTAACAAAACTCAAAAAACAATCTAAAAACAGATTAGCTTATTTTTCGCATTCGCGAATGTTCACAGCCTTCGTGGATGTGTTCACTTACATCCATATCTAATGAGGCTCGTACGCATGTTCCTAGAGCATAGCCGCATGCTACTATAACTAGAAGCAAATGTCAACTTTTGTCGCGTTGTTGTATTTTTGTCAATTTTCTCTCAATATGATTATTTCATTATATTTCTTTTAAGAAATTCAGTAGGCAATGACATTAAAATACAACTACCATTATATCAATAAGTTCATTATCTAAGAGATAACATCACTAGGCGTCGTTGCTTGTTCGTTATGAGCTCAACTCAGTAGAACGGGACTCAGGAAATAGGTGCTACTACTACTCTACGCCCACACCAGATATGGACCGACTGTCTCATGAGAAACCCAGCCCACGATCCAAGTTTCATTTCACTCCCAAAAAAAACCACGACAGGAATTATGAAATGAAGGGAGTACTACTCATCATTGTGCTAAATAATATGGACAACGAAAAATTCTACACCCCATAATCCCTTATCTGGACCGTCCAATTCTCCATCAAAGTTCGTGCATAGAAATCTTTTTTTCTCTTCTCCCTTGAACTTTGGAAATCAACACCACACAGGTACTAATCTATGTAGAAATTATTTTTAGATATTTTGGCATCATGAAAATAATTAAAATGACAAGTGAACACTAACCCTAAATTTTTTATGATACACAGAGGTGTTTGTAAGGCATCATAATTGTGCTATGATCAATGAACTCGTTTCCTTTCAATTATTCAAAAATTCGCAGGGGCACGGAGGTGCGAGGGCATGCACCTGCAGATCCTTCTCCGACCATTGATTTGTGTCATGATTCAAAAAGTTGTTCCGGTAGGAATTGGTAGACAAATGGATGAAAATTCTTAACCCCCTCAATAGGAGGCAATATACGTGCTTATCTTGTGCAAACATTCTGGTGGACCGTTATTGTACGTCTTTCTTCCCATGTGTATGCTACATCCCCGGTTCTGTTACATGCCTTCTTTATGTTTTAACCCTCTTCGAGCCGGCCACTTGGACTGTTCATCTTCTTCCTTGTCGATTTCAGTCATGTTCCATTCTGAAGTCCAGTACTCTCCATCTTATTTCTTTGTTTCTTTTTCCTTCTATGAAATTAATTTTCTTTACCCGATGTGAACTCATCATTTCATCCTATTATGTCGCTTCGCAAGTTCATGCCATCGTTTTTCCCATGAAAAATTGTTACACTACTTTTGCAAACAATTTATTTTCTATACTCTCAGACATCCATCCTTGTATTCAACAATTTAATCATCGTATGACCAAATCTGAATTTTTGGAAAGCCTTCGATGGCTTCCCTATGACTTTTTATGAGCTACCATTACGATTTTGTTCTTCCAACCACACTGATTTGTGTATGATTATATTTCATTTTCACTCCTAAGATTTTAGTTCTTCTTCTCACAAGTTACATTCCACGAAATTTACTTTCTGTTTCCTCGCGAACTTAGTCCGTCCCTTAAGTTTTGTCCCTCATAACTTGCGTTTGTTCCATCTATCGAAACTTACTAGGAGACACATGTCTCTGTTAGTTTCGTTGTCGTGCTTAAATTTCTAATAATTTATTCTTGTGCGCATCCAATGGTCCATATCACTAAGTTACCTAACATTTATTTTGTGGTGCGCAGTCCGCACAAGCATCAACTTCCTTGTGCCTTCTCTTTTCCCCTCCTCTTCTTCCTTTCTATAGTGATCCCGCTGCCCCCATCCATGAGAACACGAGGGAGACTCAAGCCGTTGGCAATCGAATCTACCAGTTGGTCATGTTCCTTGGTTGAGGGATGTGGGCCAGGTGGTCAGTGCGATCGAAGATGATGGTGGGGTCGAACCACTCTAGGAATTTCGTAGAGATAGGTAAAGTCATGTAGACTGCGCGACGCGTGAGCTTCTGGCCTGGGATGTATAGACAGCCCAAACGATCATGTGTATGCTCTGCAATCGGGAAGGCTGGTGGGTTGATGAAGATCCAGTCGTTCCGAGGCCAACCGATACCGGCGTTGCTCACGTGCTAGCAGTGATGGCAGAGCACGGAAGCACACATCGTCATCATGCTGGTCAAAGTGGAACTCGAGGCTTCCGAAGTGCATGGTGCTGATGGGGGAGGGCGACGTCTCGTCCTAGGGTAGTCCTCGTCCATCGGCGGCAAAATTGAAAGATTCAAAGATGAACATTTGGCCCGGCATGAAGTCGTCAGGCATGACTAGAGACTCGACATGGGCTCGGTCTCCACTAGGTGATGCCCGTGTCTCGCATGCCAACTGATGGTGCATAAAACGACCAGTGCCCTCGGTAGGGTGGCAAGCGTAGCCGGAAGTACCAGAGGGGAGTTCACACGGGCTATAACCCAGGTTAGGGCCCTTATGGTCGAGGTAGTACCCTACTCCTGCTTTATTTTAGATTCATATGGGACCATCTCGTGTGAGGGGGTTACAAGTGGATGAGGATGATGACTACTGAAGTATGTGTATAATGGAACAGATGCCTTGAACTAACCCTAGCCTCACCTTATAAAGGGGGCAAGAGCTAGGGTTTAAAGGGTTCCTAACCAATCTCATCAACGAGGGCTTCTTGGCTTGCACGGCAAGATCAAGCTTCACCTGCAAGCGAAGCCCCTAGACTGCACGCTAGGACAAAGCTACTGCAACTCCCCCCTCCCCCGGCCTTTAGGCCAACCCAATGTTCACAGCTGATGGGACACAACCGGTGTATTGTACTATCACAGACATTAGTTATAAACGCTTGCAGAAGCTCCATGATGATGGAATTCTAACTTAGTTTGATTTTGAATCATTCGAGACATGTGAGTCCTGCCTACTTAGGAAGATGAATAAGACTCCTTTTCAAAGAGTGGCAAGAGGGCGTCCAAGCTATTGGAATTCATACATAGTGATGTATGTGGACCAATGAGCACGATAGTCAAAGGTGGTTTCCAGTACTTCATGACTTTCACTGTCAACTTGAGCTGATGTGGATAAATCCTATTTATGAGGCTTAGGTCAAAAACTTTTGAAAAGTTCAAAGAGTTTCAGAATGAAGTGAAAATCAACTCGGCAAGACAGTCAAACTCCTATGATCTGATCATGGAGTGAGTATAAGCGCGAGAAGTTTGATGGTCACCTAAAGAGTCGTGGAATAGTTTCACCACTCACTCCTTCGGGTATGCCAAAGAGAAACGATGTATCGGAACGGTGGAATCGGACTCTCTTAGACATGGTCTGATCAATGATGAGTCGGTTGGATTTGGATTTACCCTTGTCATTTTGGGGTTACGCTCTAGAAACATTAGCATTCACACTAAAAAATGGTACCATGAAAGTCCGTAGAGAAGACACCATATGAGATATGGACTGGGAAGAGTCACAATTTGTCTTTTCTAAAGATTTGGGGTTGTGAAGCATATGTGAACCGACTCAAGTCATACAAGCTCATGCCCAAGTCTGACAAGTACATATTTGTGGGATATCCGAGGAAAACCTTGGGGGTATTACTTGTACAACCGTGAAGAGGGCAACATGTTTCTCGCTGAACACATAATTTTCCTTGCGAAATAGTCGGAAGGCTAGTGGAAGGTCGGTCCTGATACGTTCCAAAAGTATCTACATTTCCAAACACTTTTGCTATTATTTTGGACTCTAATTTGCATGATATGAATGGAACTAACCCGGACTGACGCTATTTTCGGCAAAACTTCCATGGTATTGTTTTTTGTGCAGAAATAAAAGTCCTCGATTCTGGAGCTTTTTTGTGGAATATATAAAAAATACTGGAGCGAACATCCACCGGAGGGGGCCGCTAGTTACTCACAAGGAAACAGGGGGCACCCACCCCCTGGACGCGCTCAGATGCCTTGTTGGGCCCGCGTGGCTCCGCTGACCCTAATAATCTCTAGCCTACTAATTCCTATTTCCCGAGAAAAAAGCAGGAGAGAAGATTTCATTGCATTCTACGAGACGGAGCCGCCACCACCTCCCGTTCTTCCTCATGGGGGGGGGGGGTGATCTGGAGTCCGTTCGGGGATCCGGAGAAGGGAATTCGTCGCCATCGTCATGACCAATCCTTCTCCATCAACAATTCCATGATGCTCACCACCGGAAGTGAGTAATTACCTTGTAGGCTTGCTGGACGGTGATGGCAGTGGATGAGATTTGTCATGTAATCGAGTTATTTTGATAGGGCTTGATTCCTAGTATCCACTATGTTCTGAGATTGATGTTGCTATGACTTTGCCATGCTTAATGCTTGTCACCAGGACCCGGGTGCCATGATTTCATATCTGAACCTATTATGTTTTCACGAATATGAGAGTGTTTTGGATCCCATCTTGCAAGTTGTATGCACCTATTATGTGTTATGATCCGTAGACCCCAAGGTGACAATAATTGGGATCATCTCCGGTGATGACCGCAGTTTTAGGAGGTCATGTATTCACCATGTGTTAATGCTTTGTTAGGTTCTCTATTAAAAGGAGACCTTAATATCCCTTAGTTTCCCTTTGGACCCCGCAGCCACAGGAGGGTAGGACAAAAGATGTCATGCAAGTTCTTACTATAAGCACGCATGACTATATACGGAATACATGCCTACATTATATTGATGAATTGGAGCTAGTTCTGTGTCGCTCTAGTGTGTAACTGTTACATGATGAATGTCATCCAAATGAATTATCCGTCACCGATCCAAGGCCTACGCTTTGCGCATATTGATCATTGTTACGTTACTTTCGCTATTGTTGTTGCTACAATCATTATAATCACTTCTATTACTGTTATCAAGACATTTTTCTGGCGCCATTGCCGGGGAGCATAGCTCTATTTATTGAGTTCACTTGGGATTTTCAGTTGTCACTATGTCGGAAACAACACCTATGGGATCGCGTGGATCCCTTTATGGTTCGGCAGGGAGAAAGGCTCGCACAAAGAGCAGATCTAACGATCAACACGAGGAATTTTTACCCAGGTTCGGGCCGCTGAGAAGCGTAAAACCCTACTCGTGCTTTAGTGTATTGATTGTGTCTAAGCCCAAGCTTCAGGAGCGCTTGTAATGAGCAGCTACACATGCAGAATGGGCCAGAAGATCCTCCCTGTAGCTACGCCTTGGGCCTCCTTTTATACGTTCAAAGGGGTCACCACAATGGCGTACAGTACATACATGAGGTGTAAGCTGCTACAGTGTTATCATACCTAACACTGACGGTTTAGGACAAACACATTTAATGCTCCGTCGAGGTGTCCCTTAGCGTCTTGGGGACGGAAAAAGGGGCCGTCCCATCAGCACCGCTTAAGCCCATCCGCCGCTAGCGCCTGACACGTTAACAGGAGGACAACAGCTAAAAGACAAGCTGGTCACTGCACTGGAGCGGTGACAGGGTGGCGAAGTCTTTCCGGGTGCGAATCTTGCCGGGGCCGAATCTTGCGGGGGCCGAATCTTGCCGGGGCTTCGCCAGCCATCCCGGCAAGAATCTTGCTGGGATTTCAGCCTTTGGTCTTCTGTCTCCTGATTATTGACTTGAATGCTTTCTGGATAGTCTTGTGCTTGTTCCCAGTTGTCTTCTCCCAGGAAGGCTTGCTTCCCGGAAATTCTATTCTGATCTTGCCGGCCTTTGAGCTTGCCGGTGATGCGTAGGCCTGTTCCCGGCAAGAAATCTTTGCCGGAAACCTGGGTTCTAGATGCGTCCTATAAGTGGATTTCTTCTCTGCCATGCCCTTCCCGCCTGGAGGCTGCAACTCGCCGGTGCGTGTCCAGGGGTAATGAACACCCCCTGTGCACTACACCGACAGGAGCCCCCGGGCCTGGGCCGGACGAACGTGCACAGTGTTTGTCTGGGCTAGGCCCAAGAACATGCACCGGTACACGCGTGGCGAAAAGGTTACTCTCCAGGGCGCTGCCAGCCCCCGAGCCCGCCTTCCATGCGTATTCCTGCAACACTGACTGGACATGTAATGCCACGATAGCGTTTTAGCACAACAAGTTAATTAGCTTCTGGTTTATGATTAATTTGTTGTAATTTTGACTTCTGTCGAATGTTCCCTTGCTTGTCGGAACACTTTCCGGTGCGCACAATCCAGTCGGCAGCTCTTTGAGGAACGGGTCCTTAGCAGCTTGCCGGGAACACCGCCTCCCGAAAAGGTTTACCTTCCCAACTTTAGCGCAGCTGCTCACATCGCCGAGCAGACTCGAGGCAACTAGGAGCGCAACTAGTCCCGGGGAGGCTCCTCAGCATACGGGTTTACGCAGAAATCCGAAAATAAAACTCATCGAGCCTTTCCTTGAACAATTATATTCTTGTACAATGAACCCCTACGCTTGCTGGAATACTCCCCGAATGCGCACGTTCTGGTCGATGGCGCTTAGGATCGGGTCCTGTCTAGCAGCCTATCGAGAACGCCGCCTCTTCAGGAGCTTGACGCTCTAGAGACAACCGCAGCTGCATCTGTGTTGTTGGGCGGACCCAGAACAACCAGGAGTGCAGAGTGTTTCTAGAGCGCTCCCTCGCGCACAGGTTGTACAAGACTACCATCAAGGATAAGGCTACACAACAAAATTCAATCAAAGTTTTAGGACTTAGCTTTCTGTAAGTAGAGAGAAGTCGCCATGGACGATGAAGCTGATGCGCTCACCGCTAGATCAGGTTCGCGCAACTTTCCCCCTACCTGGCGCGCCAAAGATGTCGGAAACGACACCTATGGGATCGCGTGGATCCCTTTACGGTTCGGCAGGGAGAAAGGCTCGCACAAAGAGCAGATCTAACGATCAACACGAGGAATTTTTACCCAGGTTCGGGCCGCTGAGAAGCGTAAAACCCTACTCCTGCTTTAGTGTATTGATTGTGTCTAAGCCCAAGCTTCAGGAGTGCTTGTAATGAGCAGCTACACATGCAGAATGGGCCAGAAGATCCTCCCTATAGCTACGCCTCGGGCCTCCTTTTATACGTTCGAAGGGGTCACCACAGTGGCGTACAGTACATACATGAGGTGTAAGCTGCTACAGTGTTATCATACCTAACACTAACGGTTTAGGACAAACACATTTAATGCTCCGTCGAGGTGTCCCTTAGCGTCTTGGGGACAGAAAAAGGGGCCGTCCCATCAGCACCGCTTAAGCCCATCCGCCGCTAGCGCCTGACATGTTACCAGGAGGACAACAGCTAAAAGACAAGCTGGTCGCTGCACTGGAGCGGTGACAGGGTGACGAAGTCTTTCCGGGTGCGAATCTTGCCGGGGCCGAATCTTGCTGGGGCCGAATCTTGCCGGGGCTTCGCCAGCCATCCCGGCAAGAATCTTGCTGGGATTTCAGCCTTTGGTCTTCTGTCTTCTGATTATTGACTTGAATGCTTTCTGGATAGTCTTGTGCTTGTTCCCAGTTGTCTTCTCCCAGGAAGGCTTGCTTCCCGGAAATTCTATTCTGATCTTGCCGGCCTTTGAGCTTGCCGGTGATGCGTAGGCCTGTTCCCGGCAATTAATCTTTGCCGAAAACCTGGGTTCTAGATGCATCCTATAAGTGGATTTCTTCTCTGCCATGCCCTTCCCGCCTGGAGGCTGCAACTCGCCGGTGCGTGTGCAGGGGTAATGAACACCCCCTGTTCACTACACCGACACACTATGAAGAATTTGAAATACGTTAAAACCAAGATCATACCATCTAGGACGAGGGCAGATAAGGAATTGCCATCTAGCTCTGCACTTGATTCACCTTCTGTTTATAGTATGCTTGCGACACCACCACCTGCTATTCAATCCGATATGTTGCAAGTAATTGATGATGCTAGTTCTGTTGTAAATGAAACTTATGATGATGCTACTACTATGCTAGATGAAACTGAAACTGTGCCACTAGGTGAATTTCTTAATGAAGAAATTGCTAAGTCTAGAGAACTTGAGAATGCTGAAATTGATGAAAACTATGGTTCACCTATTTTGTCTAGATCTCTAGCTAGAATTGAAATGCCTGATGTACCTGATGGTTATGTTATGCATAGGGAGATAGCTAGAGACATTCTTGCTTGTAATTATAGAGATGATCTTCAGAAACTGTTGAGTAAACTGAAAGAAAAATCTATGAAGGAGAAAATGAAACATGATCCTAAGTTTGCTACTTCTCCCATATGTGTTACCGCTAAGGACTGTGAATTCTCTGTTGATCCTGAATTAATTACTTTGGTAGAATCTGATCCTTTTCATGGTGATGAATCTGAAACTGTCGTGGCACACCTTACCAAATTAAATGATATTTCCACCATATTTGCTAATGAGGAAAAAATTTGCTACTACTATGTCCTTATGCTTTTCCCTTCTCATTAAAGGGTGATGCTAAGAAGTGGTTTCTTACTCTTGCTCCTGGTTGTGTGCATAGTCTCCAGGATATGATATATTACTTCTCCGAAAAATATTTCCCTGCTCATAAGAAACAAGCTGCTTTACAGGACATATTTAACTTTGTGCAAACAAATTGAAGAATAGAATCACCCTCAAGCTTGGGGGAGGCTTCTCCAGCTACTTAAAGCCTTGCGTGATCATCCTTTTAAGAAAAATGAAATACTTTATATCTTTTACAGTGGACTAACCGATGCTTCTAAGGACTACCTAGATAGTTGTGTTGGTTGTGTTTTTAGGGAACGAACTATTAGGCATGTTGAAGAATTATTGAATAATATTTTGAAGAATGCCAATGATTGGACACTTCCTGAACCACCTCCTGAACCAATTACGAAGAAGAGAGGTATTCTATTCCTCAGTCCAGAACATATGCAAGAAGCCAATAAATCTATGAAAGAAAGGGGTATTAAAATTGAAGATGTTAAGAATTTACCACCTATTGAAGAAATACATGGACTTGATATCCCTACACAGGTAGTAGAGGTAAATTCTCTTCGTAGATTCGATGAAAGTGATTAACCTTACAATAAAACTGCTAGTCAATGCATGGATGAATTTGATAATTACATTGTTAAGCAAGAACATTTCAATATGTATGTTAAGGATCAACTAAAATGATGTTTAGAATTTCTAATGATGTTAGAGGTTTAGGTAAATGCTCATCCATTGTTCATACTCAGTTAGAACAAGTTGCTAAGTCACAAAATGATTTGCTTACTGAAATGAATAATAAATTGAATGATCATGTTGTTCGAGTTATGACTAGAGGGGGTAAAATGACACAAGAACCCCTATATCCTGAAGGACATCCTAAATAATTGATCAGGATTCTCAGAACATTAATTACAATACAACTAGTCGATCTAAGAAAAAAAGAAAAGATAGCACTTTGAATGATTCTAGTGAACCTGTAGTAGAAAAACCTTCTGAAAATCATAATGATGTTTCTATTTCTGATGCTAAGACACAATCTGGTAGTGAACATACACCTAGCTATAATGAAAATGTCGAGGTTCATGTTGATGCTCGACCATTGACGTGGCTTGAGACTGTGTCGGTATTTCCCCAAAGTGGAAGGGATGATGCAGCACAGCTACGGTAAGTATTTCCCTCAGTTATGAAACAAAGGTTATCGAACCAGTAGGAGAACCACGCAACACTATGTAAACGGTACCTGCACACAAAGAACAAATACTTGCAACCCGACGCGTAACAGAGGTTGTCAACCTCTCCACGGTAAAAAGATAGATTGGATTGTATGAGATTGGATAAATAGATCGCACAAGCACACAAAATAAAAGAAGTAAATAAAAAGTGCAGTAAGGTATTTTTGGGTTTTTGTATTAATAGATCTGAAAACAAAAGCGGCAAAAGATAGATCGGAAAGCAATATGTTGAAAGAGTAGACCCGGGGGCCGTAGATTTCATTAGTGGCTTCTCACATGAGTATAGCACACGGTGGGTAAACAAATTACTATTGAGAAATTGATGGAAGATCAAATAATCATGACGATATCCAAGGCGATGATCAATATATAGGCATCACGTCCAAGATTAGTAGACCGAAACGATTCTGCATCTACTACTATTACTCCACACATCGACCACTATCCAGCATGCATCTAGTGTATTAAGTTCATGGAGAAACGGAGTAATGCAATAAGAACGATGACATGATGTAGAAAATATCTATTCATGTAGGAATAGACCCCATCTTGTTATCCTTAATAGCAACGATACATGCATGCCTCGCTGCCCCTTCTATCACTGGGAAGGGACACCGCAAGATTGAACCCATCACAAAGCACCTCTTCCCATGGCAAGAAAAATCGATCTAGTTGGCCTAACTAAACCAAAGATTCAAAGAAGAAATACGAGGCTATAAGTAATCATGCATATAAGAGATCAAAGAAGACTCAAATAATATTCATGGATAGAAACTGATCATGAACTCAAAATTCATCGGATCCCAACAAACACACCGCAAAAAGTCATTACATCAAATAGATCTCCAAGAGACCATTGTATTGAGAATCAAAAGAGAGAGAGAAAGCCATCTAGCTACTGCCTACGGACCCGTAGGTCTATGGTGGACTACTCACGCATCATCGGAGAGGCACCAATGAGGATGATGAACCCCTCCGTGATGGTGTTAGATTGGATCTAGCGGTTCTGGAACTTGCGGCGGCTGGAAGCGTATATCGTCGACTCCTCTAGGGTTTCTGGAATATTTGGGTATTTATAGACCTCAGAGGCGGTGGGGGAGACTCCCGAGGGCACCACAACCCATCAGGGCCTTGATTTCTTGTGGGCCCCTCGGGCTTCCCCCCAGGTGCTTCCTTGGCTCCCAAGTTGTCTTCTGGTCCAAAAAAATCTCCAAAAAGTTTCGTGGCAATTGGACTCCGTTTGGTACTGATATTCTGCGAAGTAAAAAACAAGCAAAAAATAGCAACTGGCACTGGGCACTATGTCAATAGGTTAGTCCCAGAAAATGATATAAAGTTCCTATAAAATGATTATAGAACACCCAAGAATGATAATATAACAGCATGGAACAATCAAAAATTATAGATATGTTGGAGACGTATCAAAAATCATAAAGAACTTGATAATGATGTAGAAATAGAACCTGCAGCTGATCTTGATAACCCACCTCCTAAGAATAAACAATATGATAAGAGGGATTTTATTGCTAGAAAATATGGTAAAGAAAGAGAGCCATGGGTCCAAAAATCCATGCCATTCCCTCATAAGCCTTCTAAAAATAAGGACGGGGAGGATTTGAGAGATTTATTGAAATGCTTAGACCAATATTTTTGCGAACACGTTTGACTGATATTTTAAAGATCGTTCCTTATGATAAATATATGAAAGATATTGTCACTAATAAAAGAAAGATACCTGAAGCTAAGATTTCCATGATGCTTGCTAATTATTCTTTTGAGGGTGGAGTGCCTAAGAAATTGGGAGATCTAGGGATACCTACTATACCTTGCTCCATTAAACGAAGTTATGTTTAAACTGCTTTATGTGATTTAGGAGCCGGTGTTAGTGTTATGCTTTTGCCTGTATATAAAAGACTTGATTTGAACAAGCTCACGCCTACTTAAATATCTTTGCAAATGGCTAATAAATCCACCGCTATACCTATTGGGATTTGTGAGGATGTCCCCGTTGTTGTTGCAAATGTTACTATCTTAACGGACTTTGTTATTCTTGATATGCCTGAGGACGACAACATATTGATTATCCTTGATAGACCCTTTTTGAATACTACAGGGGATGTTATTGATTACAACAAAAGCAAAGTTACTTTTCATGCAATGGAAATCAGAACACAGTGTATTTTCCAAAGAAACAAATTGTGGTGAATAATACCAATTTTATTGAATAAATAGCAAAAATCACTATTGGAGAGTTCAAAATACCTATCCCTACTTTCAAGAAGAGATATGATATTCTTATTATTTGGGAAATGCATATCCCCACTGAGGTAACATAGTATCATACGGAAAAAATCGGTTTCATGTCGATCGAAAACGGTTCGTTAATAAGACTTGATCAACCTTATTAATGAATTCTTTTTGAGATGCATGTGGTCGATAAATTTAGTAGCATAACTTTCTATAACTTTAGATTGCTCTCTGTTATTTATAGTTTAATAAAGTAAAATGCCATGATTATCCTGTTTTCTGAATAAACCGTGCAATAAAAAATGGCCCAAAAATAAAAGTGCTCGGAATGTCATAAAAAAATTGCATGATTTTTTCTGGAATATTGAAGAATTTCTGGAGCTGAACACATCCCCGGGGGTGCACCTGTTGCTCACAAGGCAACAGGGTGCAGCCACCCCCCCTATGCGCGCCAAGATACCTTGTGGGTCCCACAGGACCCCACTCACTTATTACTTCATCCCACATCATCTCTTACCTCTAGAAAAAAAATCCTGCTTGCTCTCTCTCTCTCTCTCTGTTCTTGCTCCCAAACCTGAGATTTTCGATCTTTTTGCTCATAGCTCCGTTTTCAAAACAGTTTTGAGGGATTGCTCCTTGGTATGTGACTCCTCCATTGCTCCAATTAGTTTTTTTTGCTTTAGTGGATTATATTTTGCATATTTTTCTGCTCTTGATGCTACTGAAAATGAGCTTGCATGTTGAATTCTTTGAGTTCCAAGTAGTTTGAATGCTTGATATAGCATCTAGACATCCATATAAGTAGTTGCTATCAATATTATAAAGTTTTGTTGACATATGTTTGGGGTCCAAAATATTCAGAAATTTGTTCTTAGGAAAATGAACTTCTTTCGGAGAGGTTCTTCGAGCCGGAGTCCCAAGGGAATTGTTGGGGATATCCAGGATCGCGACCTCAACATTTCACGGAGGATGGAGGTTCGGCCATGCGAGTGGCCACACCATGCCTTCATGATGGAGGTCGGGTTTCACCAAGAGTTCATGCAGTTCGTTACAAATGTTGGATTGACCGACTTCCTCTCACATGAGTGTGATCAATACGGCATCCTTACAAATTCCTTTGTGCAAAATTTCCATTTCCTCCATAGGCTCGATATTCCCATGGTACACTTTGATCTATATGCTGAACATTATGAGATACGGTTTACTGAGTTTTGTCAAATATGTTTGATTCCCTCTGATGGGGAATTAACAGAGCCGCGACTGGAGGAGTTTGAGAAGTTCTTCCGTACTTTAACTGTGGGAGGAAATAGGGGTGTGTCGAGAGCCAGAGCTACTAGTTTGGATTTTCCCGCTATGCATTACTTTGATTTATTCATAGGGAAATGTTTGACTGCTAGGAAAGAAGGTGGCACGCTCAGTCCCCTGACCTCGCCATTTTACGCCTTGCACTTTTCAATGACAACACATACATCTTAGGAGCTATCATTTCACGCCGCTTGCACACTAATAGGACTAGGGGTAAAGTTCATGGTGGTATTTATACGACTCGCTTGACGAAACATTTTAATTTTAATATATGCCACAATGATTACTTGCTTCCTAAGATTTATCTGGATCACCAGCCTATGATAGATCATCACTTTATCGATAACCCCGAGCCTCCTCACCACATCCGCTATAACTTGGTATTCATGCACCCTCTTTGTTTGATTCTCATGCCAGGCACAGATATGTCATCATGCCACCGGACATCATAGCTTACTGGAATGAGTTGGCTGCGGCGGAGAACGATGACCAGGCTTGGGACGCTCAAGTACCTCCGCCTAACCACTTTGCTACAGGACCCGACTGCTACTACGAATGGTGATTACTAAGCTGGGCCATGGCCTAAGCTTGGGGGAGTACATATTTCTCACCGACATTACATTAATGTTCATACATTTCATTCCAATTATCGGTGTTCATCCTCTTTCATTGTATATCCATGTTAGTCTTATTTTCACTTTCTTGTATGTTTGAATAACTTTGAAAACCCAAAAATATTTCTTGCTTCTTTTCGGGTTTTCTTTCTTGTTTAATTAGTTTGTAGTATTAATAGAAAACCCAAAAAGATTTATTGTTTCTTCTTTTGTTTGTTGGGAGCTCTCCTGTGTAAATAGTTTTTCTCGCCTTTCGATTTTTCGTCGTTAATTTTCTTTTTTCAGTAAAACTAAAAACTCCAAAAATATTTTAGTGTGTTTCTCTGAAATTCTTTTCTTTTCTTTGAGTCGTCAAAAGGAGAAGACCACGATGAAAATGTTGAGTGGCTCTCATATGCTATATTGTAGATCTAACAAAGAGCCAGTGTTACCTTGTCTTCTCCTTTGAATATGTTTTGCAAACTCCAGCTTAGTCCAGAACACACTTGCACTATTATCATTTTCACATCATTCGGTCGTACAAGTGAAAGGCAATAATGACGATAATTTGATGAAGTGATTGCGGTAAAGAAAGCCGGTATGAACTCTTCTTGTTTTCTATTTTTGTAAATATGTTTAGCTTAGTCACTCTTGATTCAGCATATTACGAGTAAACATGTTTGTGATCACAATAAGAGATTATAGTTGCTCATGCCATGCTTAAATAGTTAGGAATTGATAATGATTTATCTTGTGTGTGAAAATGCATTAAAATGGTTGTGATGTAGTATGTTCGCATGGTATCCTCCTCTAAGTAATTCGAGTAGCTTGACTTGACACATGTGCAAACATGTAGTTGATTCAAAACCAATGCAACCTTCATGATATTTATGTTCAGACTGTTTATATTCTACTCATGCTAATGTTCAATATTAATTATTCACAATGAATGATTATGACCATTGTCGCTCTCTAGCTGTCCGCTTTCCAGTCTATTTGCTAACCTTCATCTGTACTAAGCGGAAATGTTGCTTGTGCATCCAAAATCCTTGAACCAAAGTTGTTACATATGAGTCCGCTATATATACCTATATGCGGTATTATCCTGTCGTTCCAAGTAAATTTGCATGTGCCACCTCAAATCATTCAAATAAATATATGTTTTGTGTGCTCGTACCGCTCATGGAGCGACGGGGCGGTCAGTATCTTCCATGCTAAGCGGATTATTCTTAAGATGGTGTTTATTCACTTGTGATTGCACAAGAGAGGCTAGTAAAAAGGATGCCCAGTTCTGCATAATCAAAAATAAATAAAACAAACTCCCGGAAAGATGAATGTTGAAGGGCACCCGTGAATTCGGTCAGCCATGGCTTGTGTCTGTATAGTGGATGGGAACAAACTTTACAATTCTATTTGGAAACCGCTTGTAATGTGTTTAGCATGAAAGATACTGAGATCCTTTGTCGTGACGTTGACAGGAAAGGCACACCACCAAAAATCATACTTTCATCTCTGTTTTAAACCATGAGCTCTAGCACCTCTACAAATCAATGGTTCCCTGTTTGAAGTGACTTTCTATTTACTTTCATGTTATTTAATTTTATTGTTGAGTCATGATCTTCTCATTGAAAGCACCAGTCCTAACAACGCTATTTTCATATTTATGCATTGAGTCTAGTTAATGTTGGATGTGAGCATGACTGGATCTCTTCTACCCTGAATTACAATGTTTAGTCGCTACTTGAACCTCAAAGGTACTCTGCATTTATGTTTTCTTGTCTCAAAATGGGATCAACATACCATGTCATCATATTATATCATGATTGTTTTGACAAATTGTTACCATCCGAGATATCTTATTATTGCTCGCTAGTTAGTTAGATTATTTCCATGAGAAAATATGAGACCTAAGTGTTATCACTGACATGGTTAGTTTATGATCTTTGTTGAAAACCTGAACATTGAGTTAAGCATATATACAACAACAAGAACAAAAAAGTTGTAAAAGTTTTCTTTATCACTTTCAGTTATTCAACTGAATTGATTGAGGACAAGCAATGAGTTAAGCTTGGGCGAGTTGATACGTCCCAAACGTATCTACTTTTCCAAACACTTTTGCTATTGTTTTGGACTCTAATTTGCATGATTTTTAATCCGAACTGATGCTATTTTCAGCTGAAATACCATGGTGTTGTTTTTTTTGTGTAGAAATAAAAGTTCTTGGAATTGGACAAAACTTTTTAGAGATTTTTTGTGGAATATATAAACAGTACTGGAGCGAAGATCCACAAAAGGGGGACACTGATACTTGTCATCTGCGTTGGGTTTTCCGTGAAGCGGGTGATGCATCACAACACGGATAAGTATTTGCCTCCGTTAAGAACCAAGGTTTATCGAACCAATAGGAGTAACACGCAACCTCCGTCTTCAGGGACATTACACAAAAGAGCAAACACTTGCACCCAACGCGGGCAAGACGGTTGTTAATCCCCTTGGACTCGTTATTTGCAAGCTAGTGAAGTATATGGATGATAGATAGAAGTTGTAAATTGCAAAATAAAATAAAAACAAATAAATGGCAGAAAGGTATTGAAGGCTTTTGTAAATTCATAAGTGAATAGACTCGGGGGCCGTAGTGTTCTCTAGTGGCTTCTCTCAGGATGTAGCCATACGGTGGGTAAACAAATTACTGTTGGGCAATTGATAGAAAAGCACATAGTTATGCAATCTTTTTTCACGACAATGATCATGTATATATAGGCATCACGTCCATAAGCAAATAGGTCGACTCCTGCCTGCACCTGTTACTATTACTCCACGCATCGACCGCTATCCAGCATGCATCTAGAGTATTATGTAAAACCGAGTAATGCTTGTAGACCAATGACATAATGTAGACAAAGAGAATTCAATCAATATGAATTAACCCCATCGTTTTATCCGTAGTGGCAACAACATAAAGACGTATCTTGTCCCCTACTTTGTCAATGGGATATAGAAATCCGTCAGGTTGAACCCACTACAACGCACCCCTCTCACTAAAGAAATATCAATCTAGTTGGCCAAACTATTTCAATAGATCAGAGAGATTTAACTAGCTATAATAATCATGCAAATAAGAATCATAATAGAAATCAAAGAAGACTGAAATATTTTTCATGAATAATCTGAACATAAACCCACAATTCATCGGATCCCAATAAACGCACCGCACAAAGTGATTACATCGAATAGATCACCGCGAAGATGCAATGAACTTTGTATTGAAGATCAAGAGAGAGAGATAGACATCTAGGTACTAACTACAGACCCGTAGGTCTGTAGGGAACTACTCACACATCACCATGGGAGCAGCAAGGTTGATGTAGATACCCTCCGTGATTGATCCCCCCTTCGGCAGGGCACCAGAACAGGGCTCCATATGGGCACACAACGGAACAAAGACTTGTGGCGGCAGAAAAAGTGTTTAGGGAGCCTCTCTAGGTTTTTTCAAATTAATGAGAATTTATAGGCCATAGAGGGGCGTCGAGGGCCAACACACATCAGGGCGCGACCACCCCCTGGGCGCACCCTATTGTGTGCCGCCTCCCTCGTGTAGCCTCCGGTCTCCTCCTAAAGCTTCTAGGTCTTCTTTTGGTCCAGAAAAATCATAAAAAAAATTGGGGCAATTGGACTCCGTTTGGTACTGTAAACCTGAAAAGTCAAAAACATGCAGAAAACATCAACTGGCACTGGGCACTAGGTTAATAGGTTAGTGCTCAAAAATAATATGAACTGATATATAAACACCCAAAAAGCATCCTAGAATGATAATATTATAGCTTGGAACAATCAAAAATTATAGATACGTTGGAGACGTATCAAGCATCCCCAAGCTTAATTTATGCTCGTCCTTGAGTAGGTAAATGGTAAAAACAGAATTTTTGATGTGACATGCTACCCAACATGTAATCTATTGCATGTATGATCATTGAGAAACGATTAATTAACAAACATTAACATAGTAATACTTATAAACATAAGCAACATAATCACCAAGTTTCAAAGTATACGATCCTTAAAGAATGTTCACCCCCTATTCATTTTATCATATAAGAACAGTATGGCTCCGTCTTCACCACATAAATACAAATGTCAAGCACCACGGTGTCAATTTAGGCAATTGGAGCGTACTTCTTACGCACTTCAGTTTTTTATTACTTACGCAATATATGAGCGTGAACCATGGATATAGCATAAAGGTGGAATAGAATATGGTGGTACGTTTCAAAGGGGTAAAAGTGGAGAAGAAAGTCTTGCATCAACTAGGTGGATCAATGGGCTATGGAGATGCCCATTAATAAAAATCAATGCGAGGAGTAGGGATTGCCATGCAACGGATGCACTAGAGCTATAAGTGTATGAAAGCTCAAATGAAGCTAAGTGGGTGTGCATCCAACTTGCTTGCTCATGAAGACCTCGGGCATTTGAGGAAGACCATCATCGGAATATACAAGCAAAGTTCTATATAATGAAACATTCCCACTAGCATATGAAAGTGATAAAACAAGAGACTCTCTATATGAAGAACATGGTGCCACTTTGAGGCACAAGTGTGGAAAAAGAAGTAGTAGCATTGTTCCTTCTCTCTTTTTGTCTCATTTAATTATTTATTTTTTCTTTCTCTTTTTCTCTTTTTTCTTTTTCTTTCTTTTTATTTTCTTTCTTTCCTTTTCTTTCTTTTTCTTTCTTTTATTTTTCATCCGGAGTCTCATCCCGACTTGTGGGGGAATCATTGTCTCCGTCATCCTTTCCTCACTGAGACAGTACCGTAATAATGATGATCGTCACACTTTTATTTACTTACAAATAAACATAAAAAACTATAATATGAAGCTATATGAATGCATCTGGCAGTGTACCAGGATGTGCAATGATCAAGCGTAACATGTATAAAAATGATGAATGGTGGCTATGCCACAAATACTATGTCAACTTATATGATCATGCAAAGCAATATGACAATGAAAGTACTAGTCGTATGAAGTAACGGTGGAAGTTGCATGGCAATATATCTCAACATGGCTATGAAAATGCCATGATAGGTAGGTATGGTGGCTGTTTTGAGAAAGATATAATAAGGCTTATGTGCAACAGACGTATCAGCCACCAGTTGTTCACAAGGCATCTGGGCGCGCCCAGATGCCTTGTGGGGCTCACGTGGCTTCGCTGACCCTAATCTCAAGCCTATAAATTCCTATTTCCCGAGAAAAAATTGGAGAGAAGTTTGTTGGGAAACGTTGCATGGGAAACAAAAAATTTCCTACGCACACGCAAGATCTATCCATGGTGATGAGCATCTCCGAGAGGGAGAGTGGATCTACATACCCTCGTAGATCGCTAAGCGGGAAGCGTTAAGAAACGCGGTTGATGTAGTCGAACGTCTTCGCGATCCAAATCGCTAGCCGTCCCGCGATCCAATCACGATCTAGCGCCGAACGGACGACACCTCCGCGTTCAGCACACGTACAGCTCGATGACGATCTCCGCCTTCTTGATCCAGCAAAAGGGAGCGGAGAGGTAGATGAGTTCTCCGGCAGCGCGACGGCGCGGCGGCGGCGGTGGTGTAACTATTTCGGCAGGGCTTCGCCTAAGCACCGTCGGAATCTATTTGGTGGAGGAACTATGGAATAGAGAACTAGCACGTGGACTTGTATCTTTGGGGCCTCTATTCCTCTAGTATATATAGGAGGGAGGGGAGGAGGCAGCCCCCTAGGGTTTCCCCTAGGGGTTCGGCCGAAGGAGGTGGAGGTGGAGCCTCCCACAAATCCTACTCCTATTAGGATTCCTTCTCCTACTTAGAAACCTTCCCCCACTTGGTTTTTTTTCCTTTTCCCACATCCTAGCCGCATGGGCCTTGTGGGGCTGGTTTGCCCAGCCCACTAAGGGCTGGTGCACCACCCCTCAGGCCCATGTGGCCTCCCGAAGTGGGTGGCCCCTCCCGATGGCCCTCCGGCACTCCCGGTACACTACCGGAAATACCCAAAACTTTTTCGGTGACCAAAACGGGACTTCCTATATATCAATCTTTACCTCCGGACCATTCCGAAGCTCCTCGTGATGTCCGGGATCTCATCTGGGACTCCGAGCAACCTTCGGTCACCACCATACATAACTCAATACTACCAAAACGTCACCGAACGTTAAGTGTGCAGACCCTGCGGGTTCGAGAACTATGTAGACATGACCGAGACACCTCTACGGTCAATAACCAATAGCGGGACCTGGATGTCCATATTGGCTCCTACATATTCTATGAAGATCTTTATCGGTTCAACCTCTATGTCAAGGATTCAGTTAATCCCGTACGCTGTTCCCTTTGTTATTCGGTATGTTACTTGCCCGAGATTCGATCGTCGGTATCTCTATACCTAGTTCAATCTCGTTACCGGCAAGTCTCTTTACTCGTTCTGTAATATAAGATCCCGTGGCTAACACTTTAGTCACATTGCTTGCAAGGCTTATTGTGATGTTGTATTACCGAGTGGGCCCTGAGATACCTCTCCATCATACGGAGTAACAAAACCCAGTATCGATCCATGCCAGCTCAACAGACACCTTCGTAGATACCTTTAGAGCATATTTATAGTCACCCAGTTACGTTGTGACATTTGATACACACAAGGTATTCCTCCGATGTCAGTGAGTTGCATGATCTCATGGTCATAGGAACAGATACTTGACATGCAGAAAACAATAGCAATAAACTGACACGGTCATATGCTACGTTCATAGTGATGGTGTCCTGGACTAGGGGGTACTCACCATGTCGTCTCCCGACCAGTGGGTCGGGCCGAGGACCCCCAGGGCGATGCACTAATGGGCCACTTCGGGCAGCCCATGCCGAATACAAGGAGGATTCCACAAGACTTGGCGCACAAGACAAGGACTCCTCTAAACCCTAGGCCTACGGTGCATATATAAACCGAGGCCAGGCTAGTCAATAGATCATTATATGACATCATATATTCATTAGAACAATCTCGTGGTAGATACATGTACTCTGTACAACACCCCATATGAATACAATCAAAAGCAGGACGTAGGGTATTATCTCTTCGAGAGAGCCCGAACATGGGTAAAATCCTGTGTCCGTTTTACCATCGCTCCAAGACGCCTAGCTTAGGACCCCTACTACGAGATATGCCAGATTTCACACCGACAATGGTGCTTTCATTGAGAGCCTGCTGGCAATCGCCGCGGTGCGATGGGAATTCAGATCGTTTCCAGCGCGATCTACGCGTTGGAACCGAGCTTTGTTGTCGATGTCGGCATCTTCATCGCCGGCTCGACTGGTCACCTCGGCTGGACCGAGGACTGCGCTCCGTGCCGGATCGTCAAGATCGGACGGATACTTTCATCGTCATCATCTCCGATCTCTACCAAGATCACGAGAAATCATACATGGAGCTCGGGGGCTCGATGTTGACATCGTCCTCGAGCAACCGTGTAGTTTTTCTGGATAGCGACTCGTGTTCGTCTTTCCCGCTTCCTCGAAGCGTCGCCTTGATGATTGCTTCGGTGTAATTGTGCGGAATTGAGCCTACAACAACCCTATAAAATTTCGTCGCGTTCCGATGGAGGAATCTCCGGCAATCTCCGATCTACCGGAGCCCTGTCGAATCTGGACGAGAATCTGGACGGGTTTAGGGCGAGGAGTCCAGCGTCTGGCTCGGACATCCGTTGGAAAATCCCACCGTTCATCGGCTGCGGAATTCCTATACCGATCACCCCTCAAAATTTCAGCTCGATCCGACCGTCCAAACTCCGGGAAACATCCGATTGGTACAACAAATTTTGGATCTATTTTCTGCGCGAAAACAAATCCGACCCGAGTTCATCTTTTTCATGAACGGGTTGTTGGACGTCCTTTTTGAAGGAAATTTTCTCATCATCTTGGTCATCCGACCAAGAGTTCGGCATCGCGAGGGCCGAATAATCATCAAGAAAACCTCGTCATCCGCGGGTTGTACGGGTCGGGCGCTCCGTTGCTTCATCAAGCCAGCGTTGACCTCGTCACAAATTCCGACCTGCGTCGGCATCGTCGCGCCGTTACTTTTTCAAGCTGAAGTCCACCACGCCAACCTGCTTTGACACGTCGGCTGGCATGGGGCTCTAGCGTCACCTTACCGATCTGCTCCGTCACCTCGGCTAGACTGGGGGCTTCGTCATCTCCTCATCAACCCGCTCCGGAGAATTCGGCGTCACCAGCCGACCAACTTCGACACCTCGGCTGGCCTGAGACTTCGGCGTCGCCAGCCGACCTGCTCCGTCACCTCGGCTAGACCGGGGCTTTGGCATCCCTTCATCAACCTGCTCCGGGGGCTTCGGCGTCACCAGCCGACCTGTTTCAACACCTCGGCTGGCATGAGACGTCGGCGTCACCAGCCGACCTGCATGAGACTTCGGCGTCCGCCGATCACAGCTTCGCCATGTTAACTGGAACGAGGACTTCATCTCGCCACATCGACCGTGCAGCGTCGCCACTTCGTCAAGCCGAACTCTTCGTTCAGGCACCTCGGCACCCAGGCCATATTCCTTTACTTATTTGCTTCACTTAAATTAACTAAGTAGAAGATTTTTTTTAAATATATTATTATCTTTCTTTGTAATTACTTTTGGCTTGCACTATTTTATGAGTGCAGGAAATCGACTTCGACTGCCGTCACGCGGTCACCCCGGCGTCACCTTGCCGACCTACTCCACCACCTCGGCTGGACCAGGGGCTTCGCCTCGCCACATCGGCCGAGCCATGACACTACTTCGGAGTGCCGAACTTCTCGTTCGGTCACCTCGGGACGGGCTTGGGGGCTGGGACCTCGGTCATGCCGAAGACTACACACCGGATCTGTCAAAGTTCGATGGGCGTCCTCGTCCCGCCACAAGCCCGGATCGCGTCATCGACACCGAGCACATTAACCAGCTAAGCCACTTTCATGCTCAAACACTTTCAGTTTTAAATTTTGTTTGGTTCGACCAAGCATTATACTTTTTTGACAAAAAGTTGTTTGCGAAAAACTTTCTTTGTCAAAACTTTGTTTGTTACAAACAAATTCAAATACCCCGTTTACTTGGGGGCTTCCTTTATGAAGCCATTCCTCTTGCATATGATTATTAATGTATCGCACCCTTCCTTGTTCGTGTTTACGCCAATATATGCATCATGTTGAATTAAGTGTTTCGCAAAGCTGGGTTGCCTTGCTCCTGTGCTTATCCCTACGTTCCCGATTGTTCGGCTAGGGAGTAAAGGGAACACCTCTGCGATTGTTACGATCGGGTCATCCGAACTCGTACCTCAGACGGGTGAAGCCGAAAGCTAGCGCTCTTACTGTTTTCAACTATGGTCGGCCACGATGGAAGACAAGCATACGTAAATCTATTGCACACCCCTCATGGTAATCATGAGAACCCAAAGAAAGGAACCGTTGGCGGAACTATTTTCTTTGAAGATGCTTCTTACGTTAAATAGTAATAGAGCATAAGTTCCCTGGGCGCACTTTGTCTGTTATAGCCTAATGGCCTGATTGCCTGGTTATTCGAAACACCTCCGATATCCTCGGATGGCGTAGTAGATAACACTTTTCGGCCCTTGGCCGAAGAGGGAGAAGCCGACGGTCGGTTAAGACGCGTTTAAAGTTCGGGCGAACACATATATGATATAAGTACTTTGGTACATACAATCATTATACATAAAATTCTTTTACCCAAGTCACTTGGGGGCTCTTAAATTTCTATGAGTTGTTTCATAGTAAATGTGTTTTCTTCTTGGTCGTTGCAAAGTCTTTTTCTACTACTCCTTTTTCTGACACTAGTGTGTGGTCAATAGCCGGATAGCCTGGTTTCTTTCTAAAGCCGCTCGAGTTTAGTTCGCTCAACAGGCCTCAGAGAAACACTCCGCCGTCAGGATATGGAGGTTGAAGCCAAAGGCTGACCCGCTTGGAATCCGGAGATCAGATGTATCAGGTTAAAACACGACCGAAGCACAAATTAAATTTTAAGACTAGTTTTGGATTGGCACAATTTTCTTTTATCTAAACATAAAGTTTTTTGCATAAACTTTTGTTTTTTCCGAGCATAATTCTCGCATAACACTTTTAAAGCATCGGCAATATCAACGGGGGGCTGCAACTAGAGCCGAACCCACCAAAAGCCAAGGCACTCTGAGGAGTCCTCGGCAAAACGTTCTCGGATATTACTTTATATGCACCAGTTTCGAATTGTGTCTTCGGTCAATAGTTGGGTTGCCCGGCTCCTGTGCTTGCCTCCTATGTTCCGCTTTGTTCGGCTAGGTGTGCAAAGGGAGAACCACTGCAATTGTGCTTCCAGCTCGAATAGTTAAGAGCCTCAGTGGAGAAAACCGAAAACTGACTGTCACAATGAGCGTAAACTGGTCAGCGATCCGATGACTGTGTCAAACTACAGATCGATAGAGGTCACCCCGTGTTAAACGATGGGCCTTTCATAAGATTGGCCGAAGTGTTACTGGTTTGACCTCGACTGATGCCGAACACTATTCGGGGGCTAGTAACCGGCCCCGAACTTTAAACTCCTATGACTAAGTGAAAGTTATAAAGCCTGCATATCTGATTGCCTCGTTTCCGCTAACACAACCACCTCCGGGCACCGAGACGTCGGCTAAGGGTTGTATTGTTAGTACGGAAACACCCTGTGTAGCATCTACAAAGGGGTGGAAGGCGACGATGGGCCACTTTCAGGTTACAAATAGTCTCAATGGAGAATTTGCCTTCCATAATTATCGTAATAAAGCCATAAATATGCATCAATTTGACTTCAGATTTTGGCCAAGCTGGGTTGCCTGGCTCCTGTGCTTACCCCTATGTTCCCGATTGTTCGGCTAGGCGGTAAAGGGAGCACCTCTGTGATTGTTACTACCGGGTCATCCGGTTTAGTACCTCAGACTGGGTGAAGCCGAAAGCTAGCCATCTTAAAGGATATAATTGGTCGGCAATGATGGAAGTGAAAATTTTGGTTCATCAAAGACCACAGAGTTCGGGAACATTCCTCGAACTAAATCCTCAATATTTTCCTCCCACATTGATCGGAGTTGAGGTTTCACGATCATGGTTAACATGATATCCTGGGAAAAGGAACTTATAAATGAACTATTTTTCCAGAAGATGTTTCTTACGTTAAATAGTAATATAACATATCTCTCCGCGTACCTTTGTTTATAAAACCGTATGGCCGGATTGCCTTGTTTGCCATAAATCTTTGCCCTCATAAAGGCTTAATAAAGTAGGACAAACACTCCCCGGCCACTGGCCGAGGAGGTTGAAGCCGATGGTCGGTCGACAAAGTTTTGTAGAATGCAGATCCGAGCATTAATGATGTAAAGTACTTGGATACATAGAATCATTACACATAAATTGTGATTAAAGTCAATTTACTCCAAATATCGATCCTTAATTCGGCCACCCGTGCCCACATTAAGTCTCGGGGGCTACTGGGCTTCGCGCTTATCATTTACAAATATTAAAGGGGCACACCGATCCCCTGATCTGGTGTTGCCACCCGACCAGTGGCTCGGGGGCTACCGCATTGCCTATTCAATGCAGAAAATTCAAAATGCTCAGTGTTCGGCTTGACCGAGCTATGGGCAAACGTGTCTTCGGACAACAATAGGTACCATCTTGACCTATCCGGCATCAAGCTAATATATTATGGCAACTTCTCAAGACCCTCTCTCAAGGGCCCGCTTGCCGATCACTATTTCCTCTAATATATTACACCGCGTTTCTATTCCTAAGTATGCTACAGAGCTAGGAGTTGATCCTCAGGCCGATTTTGTGAATCGACCTAAGTCTCAGGGGCTACTGGGATCAGCTGTTTTATGTTTTCCTTCAGGTGCATGCCGGACATTCAACGGACACAGACCTTGAGGGCTACTGGCTATATATCTCGGCAAATAATACATTGCACAAATCGGAATTAAATTTACAAAAGTCAGCCCATGGCCGAGGTGGTGCACCACCTCGGAAGGAGTCCGGCATAAAACTCGGATGCAGGTGGCTGGCTCCATAAAGGGCATTTCCGGCATTAAGCTCGGTTGAACCCCTTCAACTTTTTCAAGACCGAGGTAATCTATGACACCTCAGATGTAGTCCGGCGCAAGAGCTCGGATGCAGTCCGGCGTTGAAGCTCGGCTGTAAAAAGACTCTTCGGATACAGTCCGGCGTTGGAGCTCGGAAGCAGTCCGTCGTTGGTGCTTGGCTACAAAAGATACCTCAGATGCGGTTCGGCGTTGGAGCTCGTACGCAAGAGGACACCGCCGCACGGGAAGCACTTGAACCCGAGGTGTGGCGTAAAAATAACAAGGCATTGATAAAGGCCGATAACTTAAAGGGGCTCCTCGGATGCCCGCCATGTAAACTCTTCGGATTCAGCTCGGCGATCCTCAAGATCGGACATGGGAAGAATTGTTGAACCAGTTTTCAAGACCGATGACCGAAGACGAAGAACAGTTCGGAAGAACCGAGGAGCGTCCCCACCTTGAAGACCGGTTCAGGGGGCTACTGATGGTGTCCTGGACTAGGGGGTACTCACCACGTCATCTCCCAACCAGTGGGTCGGGCCGAGGACCCCCAGGGCGATTCACTAATGGGCCACTTCGGGCAGCCCATGCCGAATACAAGGAGGATTCCACAAGACTTGGCGCACAAGACAAGGACTCCTCTAAACCCTAGGCCTACGGTGCATATATAAACCGAGGCCAGGCTAGTCAATAGATCATTATATGACATCATATATTCATTAGAACAATCTCGTGGTAGATACATGTACTCTGTACAACACCCCATATGAATACAATCAAAAGCAGGACGTAGGGTATTATCTCTTCGAGAGAGCCCGAACCTGGGTAAAATCCTGTGTCCGTGTTACCATCACTCCAAGACGCCTAGCTTAGGACCCCTACTACGAGATATGCCGGATTTGACACCGACACATAGTTTGGGTCTTGTCCATCACATCATTCTCCTAATGATGTGATCCCGTTATCAAATGACATCTCATGTCTATGGCCAGGAAACCTTGACCATCTTTGATCAACAAGCTAGTCTACTAGAGGCATACTAGGGACACAGTGTTGTCTATGTATCCACACATGCAATTGAGTTTCCAATCAATACAATTATAGCATGGATAATAAACGATTATCATGAACAAGGAAATATAATAATAACCATTTTATTATTGACTCTAGGGCATATTTCCAACAGTCTCCCACTTGCACTAGAGTCAATAATCTAGCTCACATCATTATGTGATTTACATTGTAATGAATCTAACACCCATACAGTTCTGGTGTTGATCATGTTTAGCCCTTGGAAGAGGTTTAGTCATCGGGTTTGCGACATTCAGATCCGTGTGCACTTTGCAAATATTTATGTCCTCCTCCTTGATATAATCGCGGATGGAATTGAAACGTCGCTTTATGTGTCTGGTCCTCTTGTGAAATCTTGGTTCCTTGGCCAGAGCAATGGCACCAGTGTTATCACAGAACAGAGTCATTGGGTTTAGTGCACTGGGCACTACTCCAAGATCTGTCATGAACTCCTTCATCCAGACACCTTCCTTCGCCGCCTCCGAGGCAACGATGTACTCCGCTACGCATGTAGAATCAGCTACTATGCTCTGCTTGGAACTGCACCAGCTTACCGCACCCCCATTGATAATAAATATGTATCCGGTTTGAGACTTAGAGTCATCCGGATCAGTGTCAAAGCTTGCATTGATGTAACCCTTTACGATGAGCTCTTGATCACCTCCATAAACGAGAAACATGTCCTTAGTCCTTTTCAGGTACTTAAGGATATTCTTGACCGCCGTCCAGTGTTCCATTCCTGGATCACTTTGAAACCTTCCGGCCATACTTATGGCAAGGCTGACATCGGGTCTTGTGCACATCATTGCATACATGATAGAGCCTATGGCTGAAGCATAGGGGACGACACTCATCTTTTCTCTATCTTCTGCAGTCACTAGGCATTGAGTCTTACTCAACTTCACACCTTGCAATACAGGCAAGAACCCCATCTTGGACTGATCCATTTTGAACTTCTTCAAAACTTTGTCAAGGTATGTGCTCTGTGAAAGTCCTATTAAGCGTCTCGATCTATCTCTATAGATCTTGATGCCTAATATGAAAGCAGCTTCTCCCAGGTCCTTCATTGAAAAACTCTTGTTCAAATATTCCTTCACGCTTTCCAACATTTCTATATTGTTTCCAATCAGCAATATGTCATCCACATATAATATTAGAAACGCTATAGAGCTCCCACTCATTTTCTTGTAAATAAAAGCTTCTCCGTAAACTTGTATAAACCCGAACGCTTTGATCACCTCATCAAAGCAAAGATTCCAACTCCGAGATGCTTGCACCAGTCCATAAATGGATCGCTGGAGTTTGCAAACTTTGTCAGCATTCTCTGGATCGACAAAACCTTCTGGTTGTATCATATACAACTCTTCCTTAAGGAAACCGTTAAGGAACGCTGTTTTGACATCCATCTGCCAAATTTCATAATCGAAAAAAGACAGCTATTGCTAACATGATTCTGACGGACTTAAGCATCGCTACGGGTGAGAAGGTCTCATCGTAGTCAACTCCTTGAACTTGTGAAAAACCCTTTGCCACAAGTCGAGCTTTATAGACGGTGACATTACTGTCCGCGTCCGTCTTTCTTCTTAAAGATCCATTTGTTCTGAATGGCCTTTCGCCCTTCAGGTAATACTTCCCAAGCCCATACTTTGTTTTCATACATGGATCCCATCTCGGATTTCATGGCCTCTAACCATTTCTCGGAATCCGGGCCCATCATAGCTTCTCCATAGCTTGTAGGTTCATCGTTGTCCAACCACATGACCTCTAAGACAGGGTTGCCGTACCACTCAGGAGCAGTACGCGTCCTTTTCGACCTACGAGGTTCGATAGTAACTTGATCCGAAGCTTCATGATCATCATCATTAACCTCCTCTTCAACCGATGTAGGCTCTACAGAAACATCTTTCTGCGCTGCGCTACTCTCAGTTTGAAGTAAAGGTTCAACAACCTCATCAAGTTCTATTTTCCTCCCACTCAATTCTTTCGAGAGAAACTCTTTCTCAAGAAATGTTCTGTTTTTAGCGACAAACACTTTGCCTTCGGATCTAAGATAGAAGGTATACCCAACTGTCTCTTTTGGGTATCCTATGAAGACGCATTTCTCCGCTTTGGGTTCCAGCTTTTCAGGCTGAAGCTTTTTGACATAAGCATCACATCCCCAAACTTTAAGAAACGACAACTTTGGCTTCTTGCCAAACCATAGTTCATATGGTGTCATCTCAACGGATTTCGATGGTGCCCTATTTAAAGTGAATGCAGCTGTCTCTAATGCATAACCCCAAAACGATAGTGGCAAATCGGCAAGAGACATCATAGATCGCACCATATCCAATAAGGTTCGATTACGACGTTCGGACACACCATTACGCTGTGGTGTTCCAGGCGGTGTCAATTGTGAAACAATTCCACATTGTCTTAAGTGACTGCCAAACTCATAACTCAGATATTCTCCTCCTCGATCAGATCGCAGGAATTTTATCTTCTTGTTACGATGATTCTCAACTTCACTCTGAAATTGCTTGAACTTTTCAAATGTTTCAGACTTGTGTTTCATTAAGTAAATATACCCATATCTACTTAAATCATCAGTGAAGGTGAGAAAATAACGATATCCACCGCGCGCGTCAATGCTCATCGGACCGCACAAATCAGTATGTATGATTTCCAATAAGTCACTTGCCCGTTCCATTGTTCCAGAGAACGGGGTCTTAGTCATCTTGCCCATGAGGCATGGTTCACATGTGTCAAGTGATTCAAAATCAAGTGACTCCAAAAGTCCATCAACATGGAGCTTCTTCATGCGTTTTACACCAATATGACCTAAGCGGCAGTGCCACAAGAAAGTGGTACTATCATTATCAATTCTACATCTTTTGGCATCAATGTTATGAACATGTGTATCATCACTATCGAGATTCAACAAGAATAAACCCCTCACATTGGGTGCATGACCATAAAAGATATTACTCGTATAAATAGAACAACCATTATTCTCTGATTTAAATGAGTAATCGTCTCGCAATAAACAAGATCCAGATATAATGTTCATGCTTAACGCAGGCACTAAATAACAATTATTCAGGTTCATCACTAATCCCGATGGTAATCGAAGAGCGAGCGTGCCGACGGCGATCACATCAACCTTGGAACCATTTCCCACGCGCATCGTCACTTCGTCCTTTGCCAGCCTCCGTCTATTCCGCAGTTCCTGTTTTGAGTTGCAAATATGAGCAACCGAACCGGTATCAAATACCCAGACACTACAACGAGAGTTGGTAAGGTACACATCAATAACATGTATATCATATATACCTTGTTTGGTGTTGGCCGCCTTCTTGTCAGCCAGATACTTGGGGCAGTTCCGCTTCCAGTGACCAGTTCCCTTGCAATGAAAGCACTCAGTTTCTGGCTTGGGTCCAGCCTTGGGTTTCTTCACAGGAGGGGCAACTGCTTTGCCACTCTTTTTGGAGTTACCCTTCTTACCCTTGCCATTCTTTTTGAAACTAGTGGTTTTATTGAGCATCAACACTTGATGCTCCTTCTGAATCTCAAACTCAGTGACTTTCAACATCGCAAACAGCTCGGCGACTGACTTGTTCATCCCGTGCATGTTATAGTTCAACACGAAGCTCTTGTAGCTAGGTGGCAGTGATTGAAGAACTCTGTCAGTGATCGCCTCTGGCGGAAGGGGCATCCCTAATTCAGCCAGACGGGTGGAATACCCAGACATTCTGAGTATGTGTTCACTGACAGACCCGTTCTCCTCCATCTTGCAAGCATAGAACTTATCGGAGGTCTCATACCTCTCGATCCGGGCATTCTTCTGAAAGATAAACTTCAACTCCTGGAACATATCATATGCTCCATGACGTTCAAAACGTATTTGAAGTCCCGGTTCTAAGCCATACAACATTGCACATTGAACCATTGAGTAATCATCAGAACGTGCCTGCCAGGCATTCGCAACGTCTGCAGACTCTACTGGAGCGGGTGGTTCACCAAGCGGTGCATCAAGGACATAAGCCTTTTGGGAAGCCGTAAGGATAATCCTTAGATTACGGGCCCAGTCCACAAAGTTACTTCCATCATCTTTCAACTTAGCTTTCTCTAGGAACGCATTAAAATTCAGGGGTGCTACTGCGCGAGCCATTGATCTACAACATAAATTTTGCAAAGACAACTTAGAATATTGTTCAAGATAATGAGTTTAGTTAATCATATTACTTAAAAAACTCCCACTCAAATTGACATCCCTCCGGTCATTCGAGTGTCACATGATCCAAATTCACCAACTCAAGTCTGATCATCACGTGAGATGAGGTGGTTTCATTGGTGAACATCTTCATGTTAATCATATCTACTATATGACTCATGTTCGACCTTTCGGTCTCTTGTGTTCCGAGGCCATGTATGTACATGCTAGGCTCGTTAAGTTTAACCTGAGTGTTATGCATGTGCAACACTGGCTTGCACCCGTTGTATGCGAACGTAGAGTCTATCACACCCAATCATCACGTGGTGTCTCGAAACGACGAACTTTCGCAACGGTGCACACTCGGGGAGAGCACAGTTTTATCTTGAAATTTCAGTGAGGGATCACCTTATAATGCTACCGTCGTCCTAAGCAAAATAAGATGCATAAAAGGATTAACATCACATGCAAATCATAAGTGACATGATATGGCCATGAACTTGTGCTTTGATCTCCATATCCAAAGCACCGGCATGATCTCCATCATATTGATCTCCATCAACATGTCGCCATGAGGTTGTCGCGCCAACTGTTGCTTCTACGACTATTGCTAACTCATAGCGATAAAGTAAAGCAAAACGGCGAAAATAAATTAAAGACAACCCTATGGCTCCTGCCGGTTGCCGTACTCATCAACATGCAAGTCGTGATATTCTATACAATACATGATCATCTCATACATCACATATATCTCATCATGTAATTGGCCATATCACATCACAACATACCCTGCAAAAACAAGTTAGACGTCCTCTAATTGTTGTTGCATGTTTTACGTGGCTGCTACGGGTATCTAGCAAGAACGATTCTTACCTACGCAAAAACCACAACGGTGATACACAAATTGCTATTCAACCTTCTCAAGGACCGCCTTTGTCGAATCCGATCCAACTAAAGTAGGAGAGACAGACACCCGCCAACCATCTTTATGCAACGAAGTTACATGTCAGTTGATGGAACCGGTCTCTCGTAAGCGTACGAGTAAGGTTGGTCCGTGCCGCTTCATCCCACAATTCCGCCGAATCAAGAAAAGACCAAGGGAGGAAGCAATCTGAATATCAATGCCCACAAACTCCTTTGTGTTCTACTCGTGATCTCATCTACACATAGACCTAGCTCATGATGCCACTATTGGGAAACGTTGCATGGGAAAAAAAATTCCTACGCACATGCAAGATCTATCCATGGTGATGAGCATCTACGAGAGGGAGAGTGGATCTACATACCCTTGTAGATCGCTAAGCGGGAAGTGTTAAGAAACGCGGTTGATGTAGTCGAACGTCTTCGCGATCCAAATCGCTAGCCGTCCCGCGATCCAATCACGATATAGCGCCGAACGGACGGCACCTCCGCGTTCAGCACACGTACAGCTCGATGACGATCTCCGCCTTCTTGATCCAGCAAGAGGGAGTGGAGAGGTAGATGAGTTCTCCGGCAGTGCGACGGCGCGGCGGCGGTGGTGGTGGAACTATTTCGGCAGGGCTTCGCCTAAGCACCGTCGGAATCTATTTGGTGGAGGAACTAGGGAATAGAGAACTAGCACGTGGACTTGTATCTTTGGGGCCTCTATTCCTCTAGTATATATAGGAGGGAGGGGAGGAGGCAGCCCCCTAGGGTTTCCCCTAGGGGTTCGGCCGAAGGAGGTGGAGGTGGAGCCTCCCACCAATCCTACTCCTAGTAGGATTCCTTCTCCTACTTAGAAACCTTCCCCCACTTGGGGTTTTTTCCTTTTCCCACATCCTAGCCGCATGGGCCTTGTGGGGCTGGTTTGCCCAGCCCACTAAGGGCTGGTGCACCACCCCTCAGGCCCATGTGGCCTCCCGGAGTGGGTGGCCCCTCCCGATGGCCCTCCGGCACTCCCGGTACACTACCGGAAATACCCGAAACTTTTCCGATGACCAAAACGGGACTTCCTATATATATCAATCTTTACCTCCGGACCATTCCGGAGCTCCTCGTGACGTACGGGATCTCATCCGGGACTCCGAGCAACCTTCGGTCACCACCATACATAACTCAATACTACTGAAACGTCACCGAACGTTAAGTGTGCAGACCCTGCGGGTTCGAGAACTATGTAGACATGACCGAGACACCTCCACGGTCAATAACCAATAGTGGGACCTGGATGTCCATATTGGCTCCTACATATTCTACGAAGATCTTTATCGGTTGAACATCTATGTCAAGGATTCAGTTAATCCCGTATGCTGTTCCCTTTGTTCTTCGGTATGTTACTTGCCCGAGATTCGATCGTCGGTATCTCTATACCTAGTTCAATCTCGTTACCGGCAAGTCTCTTTGCTCGTTCCGTAATACAAGATCCCGTGGCTAACACTTTAGTCACATTGCTTGCAAGGCTTATTGTGATGGTGTATTACCGAGTAGGCCCTGAGATACCTCTCCGTCATACGGAGTAACAAAACCGAGTCTCGATCCATGCCAGCTCAACAGACACCTTCGGAGATACCTATAGAGCATCTTTATAGTCACCTAGTTACGTTGTGACGTTTGATACACACAAGGTATTCCTCCGGTGTCAGTGAGTTGCATGATCTCATGGTCATAGGAACAGATACTTGACATGCAGAAAACAATAGCAATAAACTGACACGATCATATGCTACGTTCATAGTTTGGGTCTTGTCCATCACATCATTCTCCTAATGATGTGATCCCGTTATCAAATGACATCTCATGTCTATGGCCAGGAAACCTTGACCATCTTTGATCAACAAGCTAGTCTACTAGAGGCATACTAGGGACACAGTGTTGTCTATGTATCCACACATGCAATTGAGTTTCCAATCAATACAATTATAGCATGGATAATAAACGATTATCATGAACAAGGAAATATAATAATAACCATTTTATTATTGACTCTAGGGCATATTTCCAACAAAGTTTTCATCACGTTCTACGAGACGAAGTCGCCACCACCTCATGTTCTTCCTCGGGAGGGCTGGTCAGGAGTCCGTTTGGGGCTTCAGAGAGGGGAATTCATCACCATCGTCATCACCAACCCTTCTCCATCGACAATTCCATGATGATCACCACCGGAAGTGAGTAATTCCTTTGAGGCTTGCTGGACGGTAATGGGATTGGATGAGGTTTTTCATGTAATCAAGTTATTTTGATAGGTCTTGAATCATAGTATCCACTATGTTGTGAGATTGATGTTGCTATGACTTTGTTATGCTTAATGTTGTCACTAGGGCCCGAGTGCCATGATTTCAGATCTGTATCTACTATGTTTTCATGAATATGAGAGTGTTTTGGATCCTATCTTGCAAGTTGTATGCACCTATTATGTGTTATATGATCCGTAGACCCCAAGGTGACAATAATTGGGATCATCTCCGGTGATGCCCGTAGTTTGAGGAGTTCATGTATTCACCATGTGTTGATGCTTTGTTCCGGTTCTCTATTAAAAGGAGGCATTAATATCCCTTAGTTTCCCTTTGGACCCCGCTACCACGGTAGGGTAGGACAAAAGATGTCATGCAAGTTCTTACTATAAGCATGTAAGACTATATACAGAATACGTGCCTACATTATATTGATGAATTGGACCTAGTTGTTTGTCGCTCTAGTGTGCAACTGTTACAGTATGAATGTCATCCAAATCAATTATCCATCACTGATCCAAGGCCTATGCTTTTCGCCTATTGATATCTCTTAAGTTACTTTCGTTACTGCTATTGCTACAATCATTATAATCAGTCCTATTACTGTTCCTATTACTTTTTCGCTGGAGTATGGCTGGAAGGTCAGCCTAGCTAGTCTTGTCAATCGGCCCCGACTCATCTTGTCCCTACCTACCGCTATTGAAGTTCGGTACCTATATTCCCGAAACTTCACACAAGCTGGACCATTTCCTTCGGCAACGCCCTAATTCCTTTCCTATCTTTCTTCTATTTCTCAAGGACCCGATCGTTTAGCGGCTCTTTTTAAGAGACGGGATTGTAAATAGAAAACATCCCCTGGGAAAGCCTCACGACCTGGTGGTCGGCGTGCTTCTATTTCATCTCTTCAACAAGTTTAGTAATAAGAATAACGGCCCTATTGTTCCGATGGAGAGAAGAACCTATAATTAGCTTTTCGGGAAATTTCCAAACGAACAATTTCAGCGAAATATGTTACTATGCTACTAAAAACTTCATTGCAGAAACAAATTCCAGCTGTGGTTGAATTGACAACTCAACTGCTAAGACCAATAAATATTCTTTGGCTCCCCTTGTGTCGAATCGATAAATTTGGGTGAAATACTACCCTCGAAGACTGTTGCGATCCCCTATACTTGTGGGTTATCAGGTTCCACTCGAAGAATTCTAGAGCACCTCGGGGACGATTCGGCTAGTGATTCTGTCACACAGGAGTCGGCGCTGGTACCACGAAGATTGGAAAGGTTGCGCAATATGTCCGACAGCGACGTGTTGTTGTTGGACAATAACGAGCTGACTACGTATTCAGAAGCGATGGTGGGCCCGAATCCCGAGTTATGGATTGAGGCCATGACATCCGAGTTAAAGTGCATGGATGAAAATTAAATTTGAAACTTGGTTCATCTGCTAGATGGTGCCAAAATCATTGAGTGCAAATGGAACTTGATGAAGAAAATGATTTGTATGGAAATGCTGTGATCCATAAGGCTCAACTTGTCACTAATGGTTATTGACAAGTTCAAGGAGTCAATTAAGATAAGACTTTCTCACCAGTAACAATGTCTTAATTAATCAATTCGGAACATGCTAGCTATAGTTGCGTATTTCTGCTCGAGATATGACAGATGGATGTCAGAATGGCTTTCATTAATGGAAATTTGACCGATCACGTGTATATGTTGCAACCCAGATGTTTTGTCGATCCAAAGAATGCTAGTAATGTATGCAACCTTCAAAGATCAATTTAAGGGTTGAAGCAAGCTTCTCAGAGTTGAAACATTGGATTTAATGAGGTAGTTCTAAAGGGTGCGCCAACAACATAGCCACTCAAATTTCATTACATCCATTGCATCGCTTGTGCTTGCATCTCCGTGCCTTGGTTCCTCTTTATTAGACGTGGCCATGGTCTTCATGTTCTTTGAGCGGCCCTGGTCTTCATGTTCTTTGAGCGTGAAGCAGCCAAACGAAGGATCCCTTGGCGGCCTCTTCACGTCGGCATCGCCTTGTAGCTTTGTGTGTGTGTGTGTGTGTGTGTGGGGGGGGGGGGTGGAGGGGGGTCTGCTCTTCGTTGCGACGATGTGGCCCAACGCAGCCCCTCCGGCCACGATGGCAGCTCATGGGGCCGCAAAAATTGGGGCGTGCATCGTGAACCTTCAACTTGGTGGTGATGACGGCGACAGTGGAAACCATCGAAGGGGGAGCTGCGGGCGTGGCGTGAGCAATGGCGTGACGACGGGGTCGATGGTCGCATCAGAGGTGTCATCCATGGCAGTCCGATGGCCCTCGACGGTCGTGGAAGGGGTGGCAGACACGCACGGGAAGTTCCCAGTGACAGTTAGGCTGCGCATAGCAAGTCTTTTTTTTTTGCAATGGCGAGGCTGGTGTATAACTGTATATTTGCAACACAGGAGGGAAAAATATGAGGCTGCTCCAATTTTTTCTGAACAATGCTCCAAAATTTTTGCAGCACCAAATAGAGATAGAGAAGATGCTTAAATAACAGTCTTTTGGGCACTTGCCCTATTTTGCAACATTCGTTGGAGATGCTCTTATGTTGGTGAAGGCTTTTGTCCACTGTTTTTTGATTTCCACTGGTCGAAATATCTAATAGATTTTTGACTGCCGTTCAGGCGGCGGCTGATTATGCTGACCCCTTTGGTTGCGCACATGGCCAATTCCCAATTAAATATCTGGAAATACCGGTTCATTATCGGTCTCATCATTGCAGAGTGGAAGCATGTGGAGGAGCGTCGAGAGAAATGGTTGAGCAGTTCGAAAGGAAATCTGCTCTCAGTTGGAAGGACAGTCGGTTTTGATTAACTCCGTCCTCACAAATATGGTTCTCTATATGCTTTCTTTCTTCCAACTACCAAAAAGGTTCCTGCAAAGACTGAACTATTTTAGATCCAGTTTTTTTTGGCAAGGAGACAGTCAAAAGAAAAATACAGCCTGACCAAATGAAGCATGGTTTGTAGTCCGAAAGACCAAGGTGCCCTTGGAATTCATGACATGCGGGTCAAGAACGAGGCCCTGCTTAGTAAATGGTTGTTCAAACTTCTTACCGAGGACGGTCTTTCGCAAACCATGCTGCGCAACAAGTATCTTGGCCCAAAGGCGGTGTCTCAGGCATATTGGAAACCTAGTGAATTGCACTTTTGGGCTGGCCTAATGGCGGCAAAGAAACATCTCTTTAGCTTTGGGTCTTTCGCGATAAAGTACGGGTCATAGATTCGTTTCTGTGAAGACATCTGGCTAGGCAATACAAGTTTCGGAGAACAATATATATCCAGCCTTATATAACATTGCCTGTGATAAGAATAATACTATTGTGCACATGCTTAGTTCATCCCAGGCGAATATTTCGTTCAGGCGGGATTTGATTGGCCCCTGACTTGTGTCATGGCATAATCTTTTTTCCCGGCTGGATTCGATTAATCTGACACAAGGCCGGGATGTGTTTCGCTAAACTATACTACATCAAAGTCTTTTACAATAGACTCTATGTACCGTGCGCTCACGCATTCGGAGGTACTAATGAGTAATAACAAGAAAAATTGAAAGTTCAAGATTCCACTAAAAGTGAAAATCTTCATTTGGTATCTTCGTAGGGGAGGTATGTTAACCAAAGACAACATCGCACGGTGAAACTGGCTAGGGAATAAGAAGTTTTGTTTTTGTACTCATGACGAGACAATCAAACACCTCTTTTTTCAATACAAGTTTGTACGTTTTATGTGGTCGGTTATTCAAATAGCATCACGCACAAGTGTTGCCAATATTTTTGGTGATTGGTTGGACGTTATTCTAAATAGGTTCAAAACGCTAATAAGGGTGTCAGTGTATGCCTTAATTTGGTCGCTTTAGCTATGTAGAAAAGATTTGGTTTTTAACGGCAAAAATGCATCTCCCCTACATGTTATTTTTTGGTGTACGCACTCACTACGTATGTGGTCTATACTATAACGACCGGAGTACTAACCGTTGTTCAAGGTGGTGTGTACGCGATTGGGACAGGTGGCTACAGAGGTTTTTTTCCAACATGAATAGCAACATAACTTACGGATTGATCCACCACCTCCGTCGACATAGGCATAGTGTCGGTCTATAGGACTCTACTGTTGCCGAATTATCGGTTTTTATTTCATGAATTTTTGTCATACTTTTGGATTTGGCTATGTGCATCTTAGGGCCAGTTCTTTTGTAGCTTATTTGGAGCTGTGAAAATAAGTTGCCCCCTACCCAGCTTATTCTAGAAGCCCAAACTTAAATTTTATTTTAGAAGTAGAAGCCCAAACTTAAATTTTATTTTAGAATACTTCTAAAATAAAATTTAAGTTTGGGCTTCTAGAATAATAGGTGGGGGGCAGCTTATTCTAGAAGCCCAAAATAAGCTACAAAAGAACTGGCCTTTAGTTATGCAGAGACCAGATCGTTCTTTATAAAAAAAAAGATTTATGACTAGTTACCTTGCTTCACTGTTAAACCGTGGGCTGCTCTCACTGGTCGCCACATGCCAGTCTTGTGGGTGCCGATGGTTTGTGTTCAGTTCAGTGTCCTGAACACCCATAGTACATGAGTTGTTTGTCTTGATTATGAATGGTTCTGATCTGCAACTTGAATTAAAAAGGATATGCAGCAGGCCTATTTCTGACATAAAAATCAGCTAGAAACCATGGACTCTTCCCAGCCCACAGCCTGCTTGTGAGCACCCCGGGTTTGCTACTCATCTATACTAGTATCACACCGTGTAACACTAGTTTATATTTTATTATACACCAACTGTACTTATTTGCAGAAAGGGGCAGGGTCCCTTTTCCCCTTTTGGTTATATATAGCACTGCTATTTATAGCATCCCAACTCAAAGTCATGTATTCCTCATTTGCTACTCTCAGCTGCCTGTTCTGTGCAGTGTGCTGTGATGTCTCTCAATTCTGTTTTATGGCATTACACGCACATACATCTCTGAAGACTCTTCTCTCTATCAAGCTCATTCCTTCAGAAGAAAAGGGGTCATCCATGCATTTCTGTATTTTCCATGTAAGTGTTCATCAGCGCCTCGTCATTTCTGTATTTTTAACCTTGCGTAGGTAATTAATACTCCCTCCGTCCTAAAATACTTGTCGTAAGAATGGATGCATCTAGATGTATTTTAGTTCTAGATACATCTATTTTTATTCATTTTTGCGACAAATAATTTCGGACGGAGGGAGTAGTTCATTTCGGATCAGTTTGCTCCGGTTGGGGTAACAAAATCTTGCACAAAGCCCATTTCTTCTGGACGTGCATGTAACTCATAACCAAATCCAAGTATTCTTGTACAAAGGGAAATACAATATAAATCTTGATTCCATAATCCTGGCCCCTGGGAGAGAAACAAATTGAGAGCTATTCGGATGGCCAAATAGTTATAGTAGCACTTCAGGGAAAAGAAGAGGTGATGGTGATATTGATTCTTTGCTTGCCTGTAGTGATCCTGCAATTTCTGTGCCAAAATAAGAAATAATCATCATCAATAGGTCTGAAAATCGCAAGAACTTGGATGATAATATTCCTGATCCAGTATGCCTTGAATTAAGTTTTATTTTTGAGAGCAGCCTTGTATTAATGACTAGTAATACAGGACGATAGAAAGAAGGAACCATGGGCTCTTCTCAGCACCCCAGGTTTGCTTCGCCTGTATGCTACTGTCCAATAGATTCGAAGTCAGAAACCATTTCCCGTTCTAGGCCATCACACAGCTTCCTCCTGTTTATATATCCTAGCATTACTACAAGTTTTTTAGTCCTCACTTGCTCCTGTCAGCTACCTGCTCTCTCCAATGTGATGTCTGAAGCAGTTTTAGGCCATCACACCCATACGATGGCTGATGACTGTTCTCTTTTTCTTTTCCTTTTAGCGGGGAATTTGATGACATTTCTTCGGAAGCAAGAGGTGATCCATGCTTCTTTCTTTTACATGTAAGTGATCATCATCGGTACCTCGTATCTTCTTCTGTTTTTTCACCATCTGTAGGAAATCTTTCATTTTCTGAGACCCGTGGAGTAACAAAATCTTGCACAAAGTCCTCAATGTGCATGTAATTCATAACAAAATTCAGGTATTTTAGTACCATGAAATTTGACTGAAAAAATCTTCAACGACGATCCTTGGCTAGAGAGAAATTTAGAGCTATCCGCGCGGTCGGAGAGTTACAGTAGAACAGTGAAGAAATGATAGTGGAGAAATTTAGAAAATTTGCATTCTTGTAGTGATCCTGCAATTTCTGTGAGAAAAAAACTTGTGAGGACATGTAGAATGACATGAAAAATAACAATCGCCAAGAGGGCTGGAGATTCTGCTAGAGATGTTGATGTGCATGGATATTCACCGGTGTCTAGATAGTGGAAAACATGTACAAGTATCCGTACTTATCTGTTTTTTTTCTAGAAACATCGCCTTACAACACAGATGCACACACTCACACACCACACATCACCTAGAAGAAGTCACCACGGTCGTCTCGCTACCAAATCGTCGCCTCCCATTGAAAGCATAATCCGCAGTGATGAGACAGCAAAGTGTCAATCCTGGAGTTTGATATCTAGTGTGTTGGGGATATCCCTGCCCTTCTAACCATCCAACATTGGATGTTCTCCTTATTTGAATATTTAAACCCAGACACTTCTCTTCTAATAGGAACTATATATGTGGCATGTCCGATCTACGGATGTAGAATCATGAACACTAAACAGGGGCATCATACCGCAAATCATTCGCACACCGGAATCGGCACGAGAAGTAGTTTTCTCAAGGGGGGGACTAGGTACCATGTATGGGGTCTAAATTTTGTAGGCAATGAACTCAACTTGCAGATAAAACAATGCCAAAGTACGAAGACAGTAGCAACTTGCATGCTATTTAACCTTTTCTTTCCTGTAAGGGACAACTTGCATATTTTTTTCCATAGCGTGTCCTTCCACCTAGTACATTTCCATCAGCATTCATCAAGGAAGCAATCATGCAGTAGCCATGCATCAGCTGCACCCTTCCTTTGGTTCCTGGCCATGAATCAGAATCTGGTCTGAGCAAGGTTCTGTGCACGAATATTTACAAGGAACTAGTAGATGCCAGATGGAGATTCTTACAACCAACATAGTGCATCACACGTACGGAAAGCGTCAGAAGATGGCGCTGTCCATGGGGAATTCGTCGAAGCTCCAGAGGCTGACGCCATCCATGCCACTGTCCACGCCGAGGGCATCCTGGATGACGGCGTCACCAGCGAAGAGGCTGTCGATGGATTCGTACGTGTCCGAACAGGGGAGCTGGAACGGCATGAACGGATCGAACCCAAGCTCGTCGGCGAACCCCGGCATGGCACCGCCGCCGCTCCCCTCTGAAGAATCCTCGTGGACCATCGGCTTCGTCGCGCCGCTGTCGGCGAAGGAACTTTCCATGACAGGCGGTAGCGCGGTGACGGCAGTGGTCAGGTCGACGAAGGCGTCCACGTCGAAAAACTCCATCAGCTCAGGCTTGACCATCATAGCGTCCTGCTCCGGCTGTGCGTGTGCGGCTGCGGTGGCAGAGTATGCCGTCGTCCGCGCATGGTGGCATTGCCCTTTCGGCGCGGTTCTGCGGCTGGCGCGCCCCGGCCCTGGTTGCGTCGGGGAAATTCACCTTGGCCTTGCTGCCGCGGAGGCGGCGGGCGGCGACGTCGTAGGCCCGGGCGGCGTCATCGGCCGTGTGGAACGTGCCAAGCCAGACGCGGGTGCCCTTGTGCGGGTCGCGGATCTCCGCCGCCCACTTGCCCCACGGCCGCTGCCGGATGCCGTGGAGGCGGGGGGCGCCCTTCTTCTTGCTTGACGCCTGCGCCGCGCGGCCACCATCGTAGGCTGCAAACACGTGACGATCGTATCCAAGGATTAACGCCGACGAAAACTGGATGTTTCATGATTGCATACTCGACCAAACTTTGGGAGTTGCCCTACCCGGAGACAACGCAGGCTTGGGTGCAAAAACGACATGGCCGTCGCCGTCCTGCAGGTCGAAGTCGTCATCGAAGTCCTCGAAGGCGGCCTCGAAGTCGTCGACGTCGGCGACGCTGCCGTACTTGGTGTGCCCCTTGCTCTTGCCGCCCTTGTTGGGCGAGACCCGGCCCGCGGCCACCTGCTTCGAGGGACGGCCCGCCGACGGCGGGATCAGCTGAGCTAGGATGGCGCCGCCGCACATTGTTCTCTCTTTCTGTCTCCCACTTTCTTTTGGTCACGTCTTGTGTTGGTCACCGAGGGAGGGAAATGCACCTACTTATAACACAAACTAGCTGACGATCACGTCATGTGGTTGGCACGCAACCGGTACATGTACTCCCCAACTGAGGTGGCATCACATGTTGCCAGGTGGCAGGGACACAACGGTCAGCTCCCGGATGACATGGCACATCTACGTGGCAACTGTCAAGGAACAACTGGGCATGCGCTTTTTCTTAGGGCATGTGATAAGATAGTCCTATCTTAAGCCTTGCATGTAATTTAGAGATGACAAAAAAAGCATTTCTACACTGAGTTACCTATTAGCCCTATCTCAATAACTAGTTATTCCCAAAAACATGGTGAGACACATTATGCTAAGAGATCATCTTTTAAATAAGAGAAGACAGACATTTTCTTATGATTTCTCTCCTCCGCCCAAGCATTTACGTGGCACTACTAAAATAGAATCATTGTACATGCTCTTACAGGATTCTATACACAATGCAAGCCTCAAGAATCTTATTATTCTCTCTCTAAAGAAAGCAAATGTTATCGTGGCTGCAACCTGCAAATGGACATCCAACTGGCTCTACCATCTCCCAAGACAGAAAATACTCCTCGAAACCAAAATATAATGAAACTTTTCCGGAACAAACTTGACCTAGTAATGTACTCAATAAAAATTCCCACGATGAAAAACTCCTCTCGACTTCAAGGAAATGAAAAACAAAGTTTCTAGCATAAAAGAGTGAATAGTAACTCTTATATAGTACTGTTTTTATTTTTTGTCGTCCACAATACCTTGAAAGTCATTCCTATGCATAAAATTGTACACTGAGTGTAACACTTGATCATGTTTGCTTCTAAACTTCTTTTTAGGAATTTTGACTTTTTTACAATTACTGATTTTTTTGTCCAACTAGATGATACCCCGCTCAATGATGTGATAATCTGTTGCAATATTTCAATGAGGTTTGAGTTTAAAATATAAATATTTAGAGTACTAACACATGAATCAAAATTTAAAATACATATGACTTGTTATATTTTATTATGTATAGTAGTAAAATATTTATTAAATGTAACTAGACTCATAGAATAAAATTATTTTTCCAAGCATGGTTGCATCTGCTGGTGGTTGTTTCTTCATGCATGGATGTTGAGATGGGTCTTATTCCATCCAAAATTGTATGGTGGTGTGGCATGCTTGCATGTTAAAATAAATAAGTAAGTGGAAATAACTCTCTTAGGCATATATGAAACATGCCTAGAGGTTTTAAACATCATCCGCCTCCCTCCTAGTACCAAGTACTCACTTCATGCAATTTGGGGCATGAATTGCACAACCTTTTCTTGTTCTTGAACTTGCTGGCCACTTGGCTTGGATGCTCTGGTGAGGGCATCTCCAACGCTGTCCTTCAAAGTGTCGGTAAAGGTCTAGACTATAAGATCTGGGCGCTTTTTGCAATCCAACCAGTCCGTATGTTCATTTCCCCCCAAACCGGAAACAAACTTGCGGGAACATTGCAGGAGTCCGGACACCGTGCGGAGATTTGCTTGGCCCACAGTCAGTTGGGTCACATGTCCTTATCGCCTATGTGTTTTATCCTCTGGATCCACCTGGCCCACCCCCACTATCCCGGATTTGATGCCTATTTGAGGGACATGGTTTGATGGATGGCTTTTGTATCGTGTCCGTGGACGTGTCCGGACACGATCCACGGACAAATATCGTATCCGTTTTAGGAGTCCGCGCTCAAGATGCTCTGACCAAGCTTAGATCCACGGAAGGCCGGCCATTTGTATTACACAAACGTTCAGCAACAATTAGTTGGGCCTAATTGATATCATTGACTGATTACTTGAGCAATGACGTCGCACCGTCTGAAACATCAATAGTCAAGTATCACTTTCAGTGGGCGCCCTAGCTACTTAGTTTATGGTCACCGAGGCAGATCAACAAGAGCTAAAAGAGCTACTGGAAAAGATGAGTCGGCTGGCTAAACAATATAACGTTATCCACCTAGTGACTTTAATTTGTCCAAGCACTTTATCCTCCTCTCTAATCTTGCATGGGGTGCTTAAAAACAACAACAGTATCATAACTCTTGGTTTTTTACTATCTGTATACATTCTCTTGATCCAGTGAAGATTGACCTTGTGCGTAAAATGTGTCAAACATTAATCAACTAATTCATTTGTTTTGCATGTGACTTTTTAGAGATGATGACTATAGCGCGCACATACACACATAACACGGACATTGTCTCACATTGAAAAATAAACAGCTTAAACAGGACACGAAGCATCAACCATAGGTTGTGATCGGCTTGGGCTACGACCTCCCTCCTAACCATTCAAACAATGGTTGAGTCTGTACTTGAGATATCTAACATATGAAATCCCACTTCCACTTCAAAAATAATCGAGGATGTGAGAAGTCAAGCTGGCCAGTTCTCAAACGAAATCAACTTAGGACATGATTTTGTGCCCTTTCACTGCATGTTTGTTTCATATCATGCCATTAAGAATAAAAGTTTGTCAGGTAAGTTTTAAACTTTGGCCAAAGTTTATGTTTTCTTCAGCTTCCCCTTTAAATTTTGTAGCCATCCAATTAACATGGCTAGGGTTTTGCCTGACATGCTTCCAAAACTAACATATATGTATGTTAGTAAAATGAGTGTTTATTTGTAGCGGTCCTTTTGTGTAAACGATAGTTACCATTTTATGGAAAGTACCCTTTTGAGCTCGAGCTCAAATGCACCTGCATGAACAGTAAAATCGAAAAAAATTCAAAACATTTCAGGAAAATTCTGAATTTTTTTTATGATGAACTTTGACAAATTTTCTAAGTGCTTGCAAATTTTCACCATGAGATCACATTCGACGAAGGCGTGGCAAAAAAAACAAAATCAGTGTTTCAAAATGCTTTCAAAAATAGCATTTTCAGAGCATCGTTTTGGTTTATTTTGTCACACCTTCCTAGAATGTGATCTCATCATGAAAATTTGCAAGCGCTTCAAACATTTGTCAAAGTTCATCACAAAAAAAATTCAGAATTTTTCGAAATGTTTTGAATTTTTTTTCGATTTTTGTTCATGCGGGTGCATTTGAGCTCGAGCTCAAATACTCCACGTCCCCATTTTATGGATTTACATTACATATTTGCCGACCAACGAGAGCACCATCATCATGTCATTAGTTAGTACCGTTTTCTACTTTATTCCATGGCAGCGTCACTGCCGCGATATCAATCAAACTGTCGTCGTTTTGTCACGACAGATGCCATGGGTAGGCTTATCGAGTGTGGTTGGGGCCGAAGGACGCCGACGGGCTCCGGGAGCGGGGTTAGGCACAAGCGGTGGCGGACACACGATGTACCCAGGTTTGGGGCCCTCCGGAGGAGGTAACACCCCTAGTCTTGCTTGGCCTAGTTTAGACAATGGTGAGGTTACAATGAGGCTCCTGGAGCTGTATGGCTAGGGGAGGAAGAAGGAGCTGGGCTGCCTTCGCTTCCTCTCTACGTGGGTGTGATGTGTGTCGAACTGATCGCCCCTCGCATGGGGGACTTCCGGGGGGTTTTATAGGCCAACCCCCCGGATTACAATACGAATAAAAGGCTACAGGAGGGCCCCAGCCGGCAGCCTCTCTGGCCGGCTGCGGGGCCCTCGGCTGAGGGGTCCTGTCGCTGGCGGGGCCCGCCGGCTGCAGGGTCCTGTCGGGAGCCGGCGGGGCCCGCGAGGTAGGTCCCAAGGCCGGTCGCGTCGCGGCACGGACCGTCCTTCGGGGCGTCGTCTTGTGGCAACCGGCCGAGGTCAGCGGTACGGCCGGCCGCACTGTAGCCACGCCGGGGCAGGTAATGGAGTGGTTGAAGGCGTGCCGGCACTGTGGGGAGTCCTGTCGCAATCGGCCAGGGTCGGAGGCACTGTCACCTCTACTGTGGCCACACGGGCGCTGACCCCCGATAGGATGCGGTCCGCTGTAGCCGCGCGTCCCTGACCGTGGCATCCAATGCGTGGCCGGCTAGGGGGCCAGGCATCTCCATCCCTAGCCGGCCAGCAGGGCGTAGCCGGCAGGGCATAGCCAGCAGGGCGCAGCCGGACCGTAGGGGGAGACGGCTAGCCCTCGAGTCGCTTCAGAAAGTTATAGTGGGTCGTTTGAGGCTACCCCGGGGTTATCCCCCCGACAGTAGTCCCCGAAGCCGGGGAGGCCCGCCGGTGAACGGAGGCGGGCCGCGCCGGCTTGAGTCTTGTTCTGTTTTATGCACGATCCAGTCGCCAGCGGAGGTGGGAGCGCGGCGGCCGGCTCCGTAGCCGGCCGTCGCTTCGTGGGGCGCTGTGAGCGCCTCGTCGAGCAGAGAAGGCGCGCCACGTGGGGGCGCCGCAGGCCGCGACCTGACAGGCCACGCGGTGGACAAGACCGGGCCGTGGGGCGGGGCCCACCTCAGCCGCGGCCTCGGCCCGCGCGCGCGGATCCTCTGCGGCCCGGACCGTCGGTTGGAGTTCCCGGGGCGCGTTAATGCCTCCCGCGCGCGGCGGGCGCAGTGGGGATCGCGCGCGACGGATCCGCTTCCCACTACCCCCGCGCGGGGGTTTAAATGGAGGGGGGAGAGGGGCGGAACGGTGCATTCGTTCCCTCTCCCCCAACACCTTGCCGTCGTCGCCCCTCACCTCCCTGCTCAGAGAGAGAGAGAGAGAGAAACCGCGCAAAGTGTTGCACCGCCGCTCGCCGCCGCCGGAACCCGCACCGGGGCCGGACTCTCGTGCTCCACCGCCGCGGCTACGACCTCCGAGGGTGATGGCGAGCAAGGGGGCGTGGGACGGCAGCGACGTCGACGAGCACTTCATCGAGCACCTCCGCCACCGCCGCAAGCTGCCGTTGGAGGTGCATCTGGAGGCGCGCATCGCCGGGGCGGAGAACGCGCCGACCCCGCGGGAGGGCGAGGTGGTGGTCTTCGCCGAGCACTTCCTCCGCGGACTCGGCCTGCCGGCGAGCACGTTCTTCCGGCGATTTCTTACGTACTTCGGCTTGCAGCCGCACCATCTGGCCGCCAACGCTGTCCTGCAGCTGGCGGCGTTCGTCTCCCTCTGCGAGGGGTTCCTGGGGGTGGAGCCGCACCTGGATCTCTGGTGCCGGCTCTTCTACCTCAAGCGCCAGACGGTCAAGGACCCGGCGACCGGCCAGAAGGTCATGACCGCCTGCGGAGCCGCCCTGATCCACTTCCGAGCCAGAGCCGGGTTTCCGCAACTCCCCTTGCAGGACTCGATGAAAAACTGGCAGAAAGGGTTCTTCTACGTGAAGAACGTGAAGCCGGAGGCGGACTACACCAACCTCCCCGCCTTCGTCAACCAGCCGCCAGTGGCAATGCTGAACTGGAGGACGCCTCCGGCAGTCGCGCCCGAGACGGCGGACCGGCTCTGTGAGCGGCTGGTGGTGATGAGCCGGACGGAGGGGCTGGTGGCAGCGGACCTCCTGGCCACGATGGTGGCGCGCCGGGTGCAGCCCCTGCATCGCCGACCGCACCTCATTTGTCAGATGGGAGGGCGGCGCGATCCTTGCCGGCTCTCCATCAAGGAGCTGAAGGCGGTGCAGGTGGCGAGGAGGGTGAACGCCATCACAGCCGCCAAGATGAACGAGGGCGGATGGCAATGGGGGAAGGCCCCGTACAGCCGGGACCGTCCGGCTCCGCGGGTACGCGGCGAGTCGTACTACACCCCCCTTCTTTGCTGAAAACGGCCTCCCCCCACGGCATGACGACGGGTGGCTTCTCGTGCGCGCAGGTTTTCCCGTTGTTGCAGAACTACGCCCAGCCGGCTGCCTACGTGGAGGAGTCGGACGAGGAGGAGGTCGAGGACGCCGACGACGTGGAGCCGGCAGAATCGGAGCCGGCCGGCGCACCCGGCGGTGACGGGACGGAGGCGGAGGCGGCCGGCCCGACTGGTGAGTTCCCTCCCCACACGCCTTTGCGGGATTGGAGCGACGACGATGCTAAGCCGGAAGGGGTGCACGATGCAGCGGCGTCGGAGGATCCCGAGGCTTCGGGAGACGACACCACGGCTCCGAGGAAGCGCGTCCGTCGCGTCGACCGCGCGCCCCGCCAGGATGACGCGGTCGTTGGCGGCAGGGGAAAACAGCCGGCCAGCCAAAAGCCGGCTCCTAAACGGGTGGCCGCCGGGCAGCCGGGAGGTGGCCGCGGAGGCGGCGGGAAGAAACCGCGGGTGGCCCGGTCGGGCCCCGCCAGGCGGGCGGTCCCGGTCACGATCGGGTAAGCATGCTTCGAACACCTTCTTATTTCTGGCTGCCTCCCTTCCCTAACTCGCCCATCCAGGGAGCCGCGCACCCTTGGGAGGACCGCGGCAGCCGAGACGGCGGAAACGGCGCCGCCACTCACTGCCGAGGAAAGGGAGCGCGCGGCATGGCGGGACCTCGAGGCAGCCGAGCAGGAGTTGCGCGAAGATGAACGTCGCCCGTGGGAGGCGGCGGTGGAAGCGCAGGCGTCGGGTCAGGCCAGCATGGAGCCGGCCGGCCCGTCATGGGAGTCCTCCCCCCCCCCGCTAGGAGAGGAGATCCAAGGACAGGCACGACCCCGGGCAGCGGGCGGAGGCGGACGCGGCCGCGAGTGCGGCAGATGCCACCGAAAGGGCGGGGCCGGGTGCCAACGCGGCCCTGACAGGGGTGGAGGGCGCGCCGCCGGAGGCGGAGGCCCCCCCAAAAGTTGTCATCCTAGACGCGGAGGTTCCGGCCTCGGAGGCCCCGATTCCGGAGGTGAGCCGGTCCGGCGCCGCCACAGGCGGAGCGCCGGTCAGCGAGACATCGGCCCCCGGAGGGGCGGACGCCCCGGGCTCGTCAGCAGGGGCGCCCGGAACCGTGGCGCCGGAAAGGGGGAGCCGCCTGGCGATCACGGCGAAGGGCGCGTCCGGGCCCGCCGACGGGGGTCGGCCGCAGGATACCTGGGCCACGGCCGGAGACGGGGCCATCAACGACGCGCCGAGCGCCCTTGGGGCTGCGGTGGTGGCCGTCGTCGAGGAGTTTGCCGCCTGCCGAGCCCAGGTGGCGCAGGACGCCCGGGCCGCCAGCGACCGGCTGGTCCACCTCGAGCAGTCCGTTGCAATGAGGACCCGAAGCCTCTTACTCTGTTTTGGTTTTTTCCAGTGAGGGCGCGCCAGCGCACCCACTGGGTGTAGCCCCTGAGACTCGGGCCGGCTCGGAATGTAGGCGGGTCGAGTCTAATGGCGTCTTTGCCTGTGTTCTTCGTAGGCCGCGCACGACCGTCGGGTGGCCGCGTACAACACGCTGCTGGGCTTGTACCGCGGGGCCGAGAATCGGCTAGCCGTCATGTCTGCGGATCTGCAAGGTATGTGTTCTCGCGAATATCCAGTGGGGGCGCGCGAGCGCACCCACTAGGTGTAGCCCCCGGGATTCAGGCCGGTTGCCCTGGAAGCGGGCTGAATCCCTTCCTTCGCTTGCTTTCTGACAGCGGCGACCTCGTCTCGTGAAGCCACCCACGCCGAGACGGTCAGCCTCCGACGCTAGGTGGTGCGGCTTGGCGAGGAGAGGGACCTCCTGACGACGGAGCGCGACCGGCTCCGCCAGGAGGCGGATCAGGCGAAGGCGGAGAAAGATGGGCGCGAGGCGGCTCATCGCCGGGAGTTGGAGGAGCGGGAGGCGGCCTACCAACGGCGGTTGGAGGAGCAGGACGCGGCCCGTCGGAAGGAGCTGGAGGCGAAGGACGCCTCGCTGGCGAAGGCGGCCCGGGAGGAGGAGGTGGCCCGCCTTGAGTACGAACGCCGGCTTCAGGAGTGGTCGGCCAGGGCCGCCAGGGAGCAGGAGGAGGCGCTGGACGGGGACCGGCTGCTAGCCGGTACACCTTTCTTTTGTCCTTGCGCGTTGGTTTGGGGCGCTGTCTTCTTCGTCTTACATCATGCGCTCCTCTCTCCCCCAGCGGCCTTCCCGGGCACACAGGCGGCAGCGGAGGCGGCCGTGGAGGCCCACCGCGAGTCGCAACGGGCGCTTGGAGTTCAAGTGGGGGAGCTTGCGCCCTGGACCGTGGAAGAGGTGGGGATCGGCGGCAGGGCGCGTCTTGACGAGGTGGTCCGAGCCTTGAAGCGGCTCCAGGCCGCCGGCTTGGGGCTGGTCCACACCCTCTGGCCGGACGCGGTGGAGCCGGCATCCATGAGCCGGCTGTCTAGGTGGCTAGAGGCCGGGTCCGCGAGGGTGAATGCCTGGAGGGCTTCCGCGGCGCGTGCCGGGGCGGCCATGACGCTTCGGGTTGCGAGGTCATGGTACCCCGAGCTGGATTTTGGGCTTCTCGCCGCCCAGCGTGCCGGCACGGATGCTGTGCTGGAGGCCGTCGTCGACGTGCTGGCCGCGCGAGCCAGCGATCTCGCGTCCTTTGCCCCTTGGGACGAATATGTCCCGGAGCGGACGGCAGCTGGCGAGGTGGTTCCGGAGGACCGGTTTGGGCTCGCCATCGACGACCCGGAGGGCAGCGCCGGGGAGACGGACGACGAAGCCACCGAGTCCAGTACCGACGACTACGCCGACTCCGAGCCGGCACGCGGCCTGGACCCGGCGGGTGGTGCGGAGCCCTCCGTGACCAAGGACGGAGGCGAAGACGGCGCGGCCGGAAAGGATGCCGGGGCGGAGGACGGCGCCGCTGCTATTTAGAATTTTTCTCTTCTGCATTTGTTTAGACTGCAATTCCACCCACTGGGGGTGTAGATGTAATGAACTCGTGGCCTTGGGCCTTTAAGTTTTTATAAAGCTTTTGGTTGCTGAAATGTTGTTTTATGCATGCCGGCTCGGCCTTACCCCTTTTTTTGCTCTTTTGGTTCCGTTCGCTCAAAGCCTTGTCCCCCTTGGTTTCGATCCCGCCAGCCGGACAGCCGGGAGCCGGTCTGTAGCTGGGACGGGGCGTCCGCCTCGAGGGAGCCGGTCATGAGTTTGGAAACCGCGAGAGGTTTTGGGTAAGGTGAGCGACAGAGGCTAAAAGAAACTGTTTCGACTGCCCTAGCCGGCAATCCCCCTTGCGATCGATTTTCGTGTGCTAAGCTTTGCCGTCTCGAGGTCCCATCAGCCGGACAGCCGGGAGCCGGTCTGTGGCTGGGAGGGGTGGGAGGGCTCTTTTTAGTTCACATTACTTGATCGGCTTCGGGGGAGACGGGCAGGACTAGCCGGCGAGCCCCCAGGACCGGGAGCCGGACCCAGGAGCCGGCGAGCGAAAGTCTGAGAAGAACGAGAAGGGGCGTGTCCCAAGAGCCGGCTTGGGGCACCCGTTGCATTCATAAGCCCAAAAGGGAAGGATACATACATACACTGGTTCCTAGCAGTAGAACGGGCGGAGGAGCGCTGCGTTCCATGGGCGCTCCGTTTCCTCGCCGGAGGCGTCTCTCTTGCGCTTCGGCGGCTTCTGGGCATCTATTAGATAGTACGCGTTGTTGTGCAGCGCCTTGTTGACGATGAACGGGCCCTCCCATGGGGAGGACAGCTTGTGCTGGCCGGCAGTTCGCTGGATCCGCCTGAGCACCAAGTCTCCTTCGCGGAAGGAGAGTGGCCGGATCCGCTTACTGTGGTAGTGCCGGAGCTTCTGCTGGTAGATGGCCGTCCGGCTCAGGGCCAGCTCGCGGGCCTTCTCGAGGAGGTCGACGCCGTCTTCTCTTGCTTCCTTCGCGTCCGTCTCCGTGTACAGGGTAACCCGAGGCGAATCAAACTCGATGTCAGTGGGGATGATTGCCTCGGACCCAAACACGAGAAAGAACGGGGTGTAGCCGGTCGACGGTTGGGCGTGGTCCTAAGGCTCCAAAGGACAGCTGGCAGCTCTTCGATCCAGCAGCCGGCTGACCGGATCAGTGGTGCCACGAGCCGGGGCTTGATGCCGGCCAGGATCAGGCCATTCGCTCTCTCAACTTGGCCGTTTGACTGTGGGTGGGCGACGGACGCCAAATCCAGCCGGATGCCCTGCTTGGAGCAGAAACGCGCTAGCGCGCACTTAGTGAAGTTTGTGCCGTTGTCAGTGATGATGCTGTGGGGGACGCCGTAGCAAACCGTAATGTCTTCGACGAACCGGACGGCCGTGGGGCCGTCCAGCTTCTTGATTGGCCTGGCCTCGATCCACTTGGTGAATTTGTCGACGGCTACCAGCAGATGTGTCATGCCGCCTCGTGCGGTCTTGAAAGGTCCCACCATGTCCAGCCCCCAGACGGCAAAAGGCCACGAGAGGGGGATGGTTTGGAGGGTTGTAGCCGGTAGGTGGCTCTGCGTGCTGAAGCGCTGGCAACCTTCACACTTGTCGACCAGCTGCTTGGCCGCCTCCAAAGCAGTCGGCCAGTAGAAACCGTGACGGAATGCCTTGGCCACTAGGGTCCTGGAGGCGGCGTGGTGCCGGCACTCGCCCTGGTGGATGTCGAGGAGGATCTCTTGCCCTTTCTCCGGCTCGACGCAGCATTGGAAAACGCCGGTGGTGCTGCGATGAACCAGCTCGTGGTTGATGATGCTGTAGGCCGGGGCTCGGCGCTGGATTTGTCTTGCTGTGGCCTCATCAGAGGGGAGCTCGCCGCGTAGGAGGAACGCCAGGATGGGCTGGGCCCATGAGGGGGCCAAGACGGGAGCCGGCTCGGGCTCAAGGGAGGCGTTGGAAGCAGCAGGAGCCCCCGGGTCCGGTCCTCCAGCCCCCGGGGCCGGCTCGCCAGCCCCCGGGACTGAAGCAGTGGAAGGGGCGTCGATTGCCATCGTGACGGCCATGGTTTCGGAGCCGGCCGCTGCGGGTGCGGCCAGCTCATTTGCCGGAACTGGCGCTGCCGGCTGGGCAGCCGGAGTTGGTGGAGCCGGCGGAAGGGTCAACGCCGATGGTGCCGGCTGGGCAGCCGGATCCGTCGACGGGCCAGCTGTGTTAGCCGGCACGAAGATGGACTCCGATTCGGGGGAGGGCTTGATCGAAGGCTTGAGCAGCCGCTCAAGGGAGACGCCGGCTGGGATGGCCTGCCGGGTGGAGCCAATCTTCGCCAGCGTATCGGCCGCCTCGTTGTCCGCACGGGGGACGTGATGGAACTCACAGCCCTCGAAGGAGCCAGTGAGCTGCTGGACGAGGAAGCGATAGATGTCCATGTTGGCGTCCCTGGCGTCCCACTCGCCAGAGACTTGCTGCACCACGAGGTCGGAGTCGCCGAAGCATATGATGCGCTGGATGCCGATCTCCTTGGCGAGCCGGAGGCCGTGGACGAGGGCCTCGTACTCGGCCACGTTGTTGGAGGCGGCGAAGTGGATCTGGAGTGCGTACTTGAGCTGGTCTCCCCTCGGGGCCGACAAGACGATGCCGGCTCCTAGGCCGGCTCGCATCTTCGAGCCGTCGAAGTGCATACGCCAATGTGTGGAGTCGGGTGGAGGCAGCAAGAACTGGGTTTCGGCCCAGTCGACGAGGAAGTCGGCCATCGCTTGTGACTTGATGGCGGTGCGCGGCTCGTACCGTATCTCGTAGTTGGCGAGGGCGATGGCCCACTTGGCTATCCGGCCGGTGGCGTCCCGGCCGCTCATGATTTCGCCCAGCGGCGCTGTGCTCACCACGGTGATGACATGCTCCTGGAAGTACTGCTTGATCTTCTGGGCGGCGAAGTATATGCCATAGCACATCTTCTGGTAATGGGGGTAGTTCTGCTTGGAGGCGGAGAGGACCTCGCTGAGGTAGTAGACGGGGCGCTGGATCGGCAGCGCCTTGCCTTCCTCCGACCGCTCCACCACCAAGACGACGCTGATGACGCGCGTGGTTGCCGCGATGTAGGCGAGCAAAGGCTCCTTCTCAGCCATCGCGGCCAGGATGGGCGCGCTGGTGAGAGCCCGCTTGAGGTCACGGAACGCCGCGTCCGCCTCGTCGGGCCAGTCGAACACGGCCGGCTTCTTTGAGGAGTCGCGGCCTGGTTCGACCAGAGCCGTCTTCCGCAGGAGCCCGTAGAGGGGCAAGGCCTTCTCGCCCAGCCGGCTGACGAACCGGCTGAGGGAGGCGAGGCAGCCGGTGAACTTCTGGACGTCGCGGAGCCGGACCGGCTTGGGCATGCGCTCGATTGCCCTGATCTTCTCGGGGTTGGCTTCGATGTCGCGAGCGGACACGAAGAAACCCAGGAGTTGGTCGGCTGGGACGCCGAAGACACACTTCTCCGGGTTGAGCTTGATCTTGTATTCGCGCAGGTTGGCGAATGTCTCCCGGAGATCGTCGAGGAGGCTGAAATGCTTCTTGGTCTTGACGACGATGTCGTCAATGTAGACGTGGACGTTCCTGTCTATCTGGGGCAGGAGACACTTCTGCATGCAGCGCTGGAAGGTAGCGCCCGTGTTCTTCAGGCCGAAGGACATAGTGATGTAGCAGTAGGCCCCGAAAGGGGTGATGAAGGAGGTCTTCAGCCGGTCGGCCGGGTCCAGCTTGATCTGGTGGTAGCCGGAGTAGGCGTCCAGGAAAGACAGCAGGTCGCAGCCGGCCATGGAGTCGATGACTTGATCGATCCGCGGCAGGGCGAACGGGTCCTTGGGACATGCCTTGTTCAGGCTCATGTAGTCGATACACATGCGCCAAGTTTTGTTCTTCTTCAGCACCAGGACTGGGTTGGCCAGCCAGTCCGGGTGGAATACCTCCATGATGAAGCCGGCTACGAGCAGCCGGGCGATTTCTTCCCCTATAGTATGCCGCTTCTCCTCGGAGAAACGGCGCATGGGTTGCTTGACCGGCTTCGCGTCCGGTCGTACGTGAAGCTTGTGCTCGGCAAACTTCCTCGGAACACCTGGCATGTCCTTTGGAGACCATGCAAAGATGTCCCGATTCTCACGGAGGAAGTCGACGAGCTCGCCTTCCTATTTGCTGTCGAGGCAGGAGCCGATGTGGTGACGCACTGGCCGGGGTTGGCCGGGTCGAGTGGCACTTGCCTGGTGTCCTTGGACGGCTGGAAAGAGGCTTCGCCGACCAACTGGGATGGAGGAGCCGGCATGGCCGGCTGGCCAGAGGTGTGGGCCACGAGCCGGTCGAGCTGCCGCTTCTCCTCTTCTATCTCCAGGGCTTCGGCCAGCCGGCTGCCGTCTCGCGCGCACGCGATCGATATCTTGTAGTCGCCGACGATGGTGATGATGCCCTTGGGACCCGGCATCTTGAGCTTGAGGTAGGCGTACTGGGGGATCGCCATGAATTTGGCGAGAGCCGGCCAGCCCAGCAGCGCGTGGTAGGGACTGTCGAGGTCCACCACCTCGAACCACACTGGTTCGCGGCGGAAGTGGCTGTGGCTGCCGAAGAGGACGTCGAGCTTGATCTTGCCGACGGGGGTGCAGGACTTTCCCGGCACGATGCCGTGGAAAACTGTCCAGCTCGCTTGCAGGTCCTCCACCTTGAGCCCCAGCTTGTGCATCGTATCGAGGTAAAGGATATTGATGCTGCTGCCTCCATCGATCAGGACCCGCGAGAAGCGGCACGTGCGCCTCTCGAAGGCGATGGTGGGATCGAGGACGAGGGCATAGCTGCTAGGGCTCGGCATCACGGCCGGGTGGTCAGCCCGGCTCCAGGTGACCGACTTCTCGGACCAGTGCATGAACTGGGGAGTCGCGGGCATGGTGGCATTCACCTCGCGGTGGAGCCGGCGCTGAGCGTGCTTGTCCGTCTCTTCACTGGTGAAGACGACGTAGGAACCGTCTTGGTTGGGGAATTGGTCGAGCAGCCGGCCGTCGTTCTGGGCCGGAGCCGGGGCCTGAGCCGGAGCGGGAGCCGGAGGCGGTGCCGGCGCGCGAGGAGGCGGCGGGGGAAGAGTCGGAAGACCCTCGCCTCGGGCCAGCCGCTGCGAGAAGCTGCACTGCCGGAGCGTGTGCGTCGCCGGCTTGGCGCCGGAATGGTGTTTGCAGGGGAGGTCGAGCATCTGCTCGAACATGAGCTTGGGCTGCCAGGCAGGCCTGCCGGTGCGCTGGTGCTGGCTGGAAGCCTGGCCAGCCGGCTGCTCTTCCTCGATGGTGGCAACCTGTCGGCTCCCGTAGCGGGGATCCGGTTGGTCGGCTTTGCGCTTGTTGTTTTGCTGCTGCCGGTTGTCGGCGGCCGCCAGCGGCGCGGCGGGCGGCGGAGCCGGCTTGGCTGGCGTGTCAACCTTCATCCGCATAGCGGAGTCGGCCGTGGCGTATTTATCCGCCTTGGCCATCAGGTCCGCCAGGGTAGCCGGCTCGAAGCACAGGAGCTTGTGCTTGAGGTGGGTGCCGTCTCGGCAACCCTCGATGAAGTATTGGATGGCCTGCACCTCGTGCACCCCTTCGCAGGAGTTGCGAAGCTCGGTCCAGCGCGTGAGGTAATCGCGGAGGGGCTCCTCCGGCCCCTGGACGCACATGGCCAGCTCGCGGGGCCGGCCGGGCCGCTTGTAGGTGCCGGTGAAGTTGCGGACGAACGCCTCTTCGAAGTCCGTCCAGGTGTTGATGCTGCCGGCTGCCAGGCTGTTCAGCCAGGTGCGGGCCGAGCCGATCAGCATAAGAGGGGCGTAGCGGACGGCTACACGCTTGTTTCCCCTGGCGATGCCGACTGCGGTGGTGTAGTCGATCAGCCAGTCCTCCGGCTTGGCTGCCCCGTTGTACTTCGGGGTGTCGCGGGGAAGCGTGAAGCCGGGCGGGAACGGTTCGTTGCGGATCCGGGGGCCGAAGCACGCCGGGCCAATCGAACCCTCCTCCTCGAGGAGAGCCGACTGGGCCAGCCGGTCGAGGCGGAGTCGCACGTCGTTCTCGCTGTGGGGGACCCGCGGCCCGAGCCGGGCCGCGAGTTCGGGGCGGACGACCGGCGGGACGGGCCGTGCCGGGTCCTGTCGTGGAGGCGGAGTGTGCCCGCGGCTACGCCGGCTACCGCCAGCCGGCGCCTCGTCGCGGCGGTTGCCGTCAACCGGGTTGTTGCTGCGCCGGCTATTCACAGCCAGCTGCTCGTTCCCGCGCAGCTGGGAACGTCGAGCGTTGCTTCCCTCGGCCCGCCGGCCGGAGGGGCGAGGGGAACTGGAGTGCTGAGCCGGCTGACGGTCAGCAGCCCCCGTGCCCGCGCCCTCAGGACGGGGAACCTCGGAGACGGCCCCACCGGGGGTGAGACCGACTTGTTGTGCGTTGGCGGTGTCGATGAGGTCCTTGATGTGCCGCTCGCGCGCGGCGCGCTCCTCGCCCACCAAGGCGGCCAGATCCTCGTAGGCTACCTTGGCGGCTCGCAGGTTGGCCGCGGGGGTGTCATAGACGGGAAGGCGGCCGCCGAGGATTTCCGCGACCACGCGGCCGCGGTCACGCACAGCCCCACGCCAGCTGGGCTCGGGGCCAGCCGGGGTGAGACCGTACGCGGAGATCTACTCCCGCTGCGCGGCTTCCATCCGGCACCGCTCGGTTGCGAGGGCGCTGGCGTCTTCGAATAGCTGACGGCGGGCCACCTCCAGCTCGGCGGTGGTGGTGGCCGGGTTCGCCGTCGGAGCGATGGGGGTGCTCAGACCCCGGAGGATAGCGGCGAGCGGGTCGGAGGGACCGGTGCGGGCAGCGGTCGCGTCGGCCTCGGCCCGCACACGGCCTGAAGTGGTGGAGGAAGCGGTGACCATCACCCCTACGCAGGCGCGGGAGCCGGAGGCGCGGCCCGTGGTGAGCGCACCCACGGACGCGGGGGGATCGGTGCAGTCGAGCACCTGGCTAGGGTACTCGTCGGCCGCCGGCCCGTCGGCGAGACTCAGCTTGCCGAAACACCCGGCGAGCGCGGCGACGTTGAGCGCGAGGTCGCGGCCGGGGCACTCGTCGGAGAGGCCGGCCGTGTCGCCCGCAGAACCTGCCGGAGCAAGCCCCACGAGCAAGCGGTTCCGCCCGGACGCGGGGCGGACGAGGGAGGCGGTGAAGGGCCCCGCCCGGAGCGTGACTCCGGCCGGCGCCGCGGACGGCCCCACGGTGGGCGCCAACTGTCGTCGTTTTGTCACGACACATGCCATGGGTAGGCTTATCGAGTGTGGTTGGGGCCGAAGGACGCCGACGGGCTCCGGGAGCGGGGTTAGGCACAAGCGGTGGCGGACACACGATGTACCCAGGTTCGGGGCCCTCCGGAGGAGGTAACACCCCTAGTCCTGCTTGGCCTAGTTTAGACAATGGTGAGGTTACAATGAGGCTCTTGGAGCTGTATGGCTAGGGGAGGAAGAAGGAGCTAGGCTGCCTTCGCTTCCTCTCTACGTGGGTGTGATGTGTGTCGAACTGATCGCCCCTCGCATGGGGGAGTTCCGGGGGGTTTTATAGGCCAACCCCCCGGATTACAATACGAATAAAAGGCTACAGGAGGGCCCCAGCCGGCAGCCTCTCTGGCCGGCTGCGGGGCCCCCGGCTGAGGGGTCCTGTCGCTGGCGGGGCCCGCCGGCTGCAGGGTCCCGTCGGGAGCCGGCGGGGCCCGCGAGGTAGGTCCCAAGGCCGGTCGCGTCGCGGCACGGACCGTCGTTCGGGGCGTCGTCTTGTGGCAACCGGCTGAGGTCAGCGGTACGGCCGGCCGCACTGTAGCCACGCCGGGGCAGGTAATGGAGTGGTTGGAGGCGTGCCGACACTGTGGGGAGTCCTGTCGCAATCGGCCAGGGTCGGAGGCACTGTCACCTCTACTGTGGCCACACGGGCGCTTACCCCCGATGGGATGGGGTCCGCTGTAGCCGCGCGTCCCTGACCGTGGCATCCAATGTGTGGCCGGCTAGGGGGCCAGGCATCTCCGTCCCTAGCCGGCCAGCAGGGCGTAGCCGGCAGGGCGCAGCCGGACCGTAGGGGGAGACGGCTATCCCTCCAGTCGCTTCAGAAAGTTATAGTGGGTCGTTTGAGGCTCCCCCGGGGTTATCCCCCCGACACAAACATTCACCCCCCCCCCCCGGCGAGCGCGGCGACGTTGAGCGCGAGGTCGCGGCCGGGGCACTCGTCGGAGAGGCCGGCCGTGTCGCCCGCAGAACCTGCCGGAGCAAGCCCCACGAGCAAGCGGTTCCGCCCGGACGCGGGGCGGACGAGGGAGGCGGTGAAGGGCCCCGCCCGGAGCGTGACTCCGGCCGGCGCCGCGGACGGCCCCACGGTGGGCGCCAACTGTCGTCGTTTTGTCACGACACATGCCATGGGTAGGCTTATCGAGTGTGGTTGGGGCCGAAGGACGCCGACGGGCTCCGGGAGCGGGGTTAGGCACAAGCGGTGGCGGACACACGATGTACCCAGGTTCGGGGCCCTCCGGAGGAGGTAACACCCCTAGTCCTGCTTGGCCTAGTTTAGACAATGGTGAGGTTACAATGAGGCTCTTGGAGCTGTATGGCTAGGGGAGGAAGAAGGAGCTAGGCTGCCTTCGCTTCCTCTCTACGTGGGTGTGATGTGTGTCGAACTGATCGCCCCTCGCATGGGGGAGTTCCGGGGGGTTTTATAGGCCAACCCCCCGGATTACAATACGAATAAAAGGCTACAGGAGGGCCCCAGCCGGCAGCCTCTCTGGCCGGCTGCGGGGCCCCCGGCTGAGGGGTCCTGTCGCTGGCGGGGCCCGCCGGCTGCAGGGTCCCGTCGGGAGCCGGCGGGGCCCGCGAGGTAGGTCCCAAGGCCGGTCGCGTCGCGGCACGGACCGTCGTTCGGGGCGTCGTCTTGTGGCAACCGGCTGAGGTCAGCGGTACGGCCGGCCGCACTGTAGCCACGCCGGGGCAGGTAATGGAGTGGTTGGAGGCGTGCCGACACTGTGGGGAGTCCTGTCGCAATCGGCCAGGGTCGGAGGCACTGTCACCTCTACTGTGGCCACACGGGCGCTTACCCCCGATGGGATGGGGTCCGCTGTAGCCGCGCGTCCCTGACCGTGGCATCCAATGTGTGGCCGGCTAGGGGGCCAGGCATCTCCGTCCCTAGCCGGCCAGCAGGGCGTAGCCGGCAGGGCGCAGCCGGACCGTAGGGGGAGACGGCTATCCCTCCAGTCGCTTCAGAAAGTTATAGTGGGTCGTTTGAGGCTCCCCCGGGGTTATCCCCCCGACACAAACATTCACCCCCCCCCCCCCGGCGAGCGCGGCGACGTTGAGCGCGAGGTCGCGGCCGGGGCACTCGTCGGAGAGGCCGGCCGTGTCGCCCGCAGAACCTGCCGGAGCAAGCCCCACGAGCAAGCGGTTCCGCCCGGACGCGGGGCGGACGAGGGAGGCGGTGAAGGGCCCCGCCCGGAGCGTGACTCCGGCCGGCGCCGCGGACGGCCCCACGGTGGGCGCCAACTGTCGTCGTTTTGTCACGACACATGCCATGGGTAGGCTTATCGAGTGTGGTTGGGGCCGAAGGACGCCGACGGGCTCCGGGAGCGGGGTTAGGCACAAGCGGTGGCGGACACACGATGTACCCAGGTTCGGGGCCCTCCGGAGGAGGTAACACCCCTAGTCCTGCTTGGCCTAGTTTAGACAATGGTGAGGTTACAATGAGGCTCTTGGAGCTGTATGGCTAGGGGAGGAAGAAGGAGCTAGGCTGCCTTCGCTTCCTATCTACGTGGGTGTGATGTGTGTCGAACTGATCGCCCCTCGCATGGGGGAGTTCCGGGGGGTTTTATAGGCCAACCCCCCGGATTACAATACGAATAAAAGGCTACAGGAGGGCCCCAGCCGGCAGCCTCTCTGGCCGGCTGCGGGGCCCCCGGCTGAGGGGTCCTGTCGCTGGCGGGGCCCGCCGGCTGCAGGGTCCCGTCGGGAGCCGGCGGGGCCCGCGAGGTAGGTCCCAAGGCCGGTCGCGTCGCGGCACGGACCGTCGTTCGGGGCGTCGTCTTGTGGCAACCGGCTGAGGTCAGCGGTACGGCCGGCCGCACTGTAGCCACGCCGGGGCAGGTAATGGAGTGGTTGGAGGCGTGCCGACACTGTGGGGAGTCCTGTCGCAATCGGCCAGGGTCGGAGGCACTGTCACCTCTACTGTGGCCACACGGGCGCTTACCCCCGATGGGATGGGGTCCGCTGTAGCCGCGCGTCCCTGACCGTGGCATCCAATGTGTGGCCGGCTAGGGGGCCAGGCATCTCCGTCCCTAGCCAGCCAGCAGGGCGTAGCCGGCAGGGCGCAGCCGGACCGTAGGGGGAGACGGCTATCCCTCCAGTCGCTTCAGAAAGTTATAGTGGGTCGTTTGAGGCTCCCCCGGGGTTATCCCCCCGACACAAACATTCACCCCCCCCTCCCCCCCCCGGCGAGCGCGGCGACGTTGAGCGCGAGGTCGCGGCCGGGGCACTCGTCGGAGAGGCCGGCCGTGTCGCCCGCAGAACCTGCCGGAGCAAGCCCCACGAGCAAGCGGTTCCGCCCGGACGCGGGGCGGACGAGGGAGGCGGTGAAGGGCCCCGCCCGGAGCGTGACTCCGGCCGGCACCGCGGACGGCCCCACGGTGGGCGCCAACTGTCGTCGTTTTGTCACGACACATGCCATGGGTAGGCTTATCGAGTGTGGTTGGGGCCGAAGGACGCCGACGGGCTCCGGGAGCGGGGTTAGGCACAAGCGGTGGCGGACACACGATGTACCCAGGTTCGGGGCCCTCCGGAGGAGGTAACACCCCTAGTCCTGCTTGGCCTAGTTTAGACAATGGTGAGGTTACAATGAGGCTCTTGGAGCTGTATGGCTAGGGGAGGAAGAAGGAGCTAGGCTGCCTTCGCTTCCTCTCTACGTGGGTGTGATGTGTGTCGAACTGATCGCCCCTCGCATGGGGGAGTTCCGGGGGGTTTTATAGGCCAACCCCCCGGATTACAATACGAATAAAAGGCTACAGGAGGGCCCCAGCCGGCAGCCTCTCTGGCCGGCTGCGGGGCCCCCGGCTGAGGGGTCCTGTCGCTGGCGGGGCCCGCCGGCTGCAGGGTCCCGTCGGGAGCCGGCGGGGCCCGCGAGGTAGGTCCCAAGGCCGGTCGCGTCGCGGCACGGACCGTCGTTCGGGGCGTCGTCTTGTGGCAACCGGCTGAGGTCAGCGGTACGGCCGGCCGCACTGTAGCCACGCCGGGGCAGGTAATGGAGTGGTTGGAGGCGTGCCGACACTGTGGGGAGTCCTGTCGCAATCGGCCAGGGTCGGAGGCACTGTCACCTCTACTGTGGCCACACGGGCGCTTACCCCCGATGGGATGGGGTCCGCTGTAGCCGCGCGTCCCTGACCGTGGCATCCAATGTGTGGCCGGCTAGGGGGCCAGGCATCTCCGTCCCTAGCCGGCCAGCAGGGCGTAGCCGGCAGGGCGCAGCCGGACCGTAGGGGGAGACGGTTATCCCTCCAGTCGCTTCACAAAGTTATAGTGGGTCGTTTGAGGCTCCCCCGGGGTTATCCCCCCGACACAAACATTCAACCCCCCCCCCCCCCCCCCCCCCCCCCACCCACCCACCCACCAAAAAATATATTTGATCGAGGGCTAAAGCGTGCTACTGTGAACAGTATCGTCCCGAAGATAAGAGCCCCATGAAACCGCTGTAGTGAACATTGTCGACCCGGAGATAAAGAGCCCCCTGAAACCGCCGCAGTGAATAGTGTTGACCCGAGCATAAGAGCCCGATGAAACCACGGCAGGAAACCGCTCTCGGTCACCGGCGTCGATATCTTTGTTCCCGGGATGGAGGATAACCACAAGAACGGTATATCCGTGCAACTTGCACAATTTTTCTATAGAAAAGGATTGCAAGGTCGGAACCGGAGCAGGTTGGCAGGATTATTTTTTTTGAGAAAGACAGGAGTAATTAAACATGGCCAAGTGGCCAAGTGACAAGGTCATGCAGTGCGAGGCAATCGGTCTTCAGACGGAGGAGCTGCGTCCCGTGACTCCTTGCTAGCTTGCAAGTTGCAAGTGTTTCTTTTTAACGCGAGTTGCAACTTGCAAGGATTGTTAATTGGTACGTGGAAAATGACCTACGCGGTGCATGTACGTACGTGTGTTGAATGTTGACAGGTAAGTAGCTAGCTATCTGCTGGCCATGAGTCGGCAGCACAACGGGCGTGTGGCCAACACGGTCCGTGCTATCCATCGGGTCATGTACTCTCTGTGCAGGTGCCGAACGACTCCTTGTTTTATATTATTACAATGCATTTTTAGTAGTTGGAATTGTTGCATTTTTAGTCAATTAATGACATGACTTCAATGAATTATGCAATGGGAATCCACGTCTGCAGGAAGCTCCAAGGAAGGTGTAGAAACCTTCTGCTGCATCTCCTTCCAAAGTACGGAGTGGTTGGGAATGTGAACAACCCCAAAACTGGTGCATAATCGATTCTTCCCGGCCGCCGCGGGCTGAACAAAACACCCCCGCTTTAATCCTCCTGTGCAGCAGTTCTAATCCTACAACCAACCCTTGTAGATCGGCTCGGCAGGGAAACACCACCATCGTGGCAATTACGTACAGATTTACAAGACCCTTTCTGCTTGGATTCCAATATCTGGCTAACAGACGTCAGTGTGAACGTTTGGTTCCCTCCGAGGAACACCCTTGTACGAACATTTTGTTTCACTAGGAAACCTTCCTGCGCGAACCATACGTCAGCCAGGCCGTCTACTAGGCCTCTCGGCCCAAAACCATTCTGTTTTACATAGAATAAAAGTAAGAAAAAAAAGTGAGCAATTTTTTTTGCCATGATCTACATAAAAAACACAGTATTAAAAATTTGCGACAAAAATTGTCCATATGTTGAGTTATTTTTGGTCATTTTCAGGATTCAGGTATTAAAGAAATATCACCTTAAAACATATATATTTTTTGCCATGTTATATAGCATAGAAATGATGACTGCTAAAGTAAAGAAAAATACTCGCATGACAAAATTGAAGGTGCTACTTGAAATTTAAATTCTACCTATAATAAAATTGCACATGACAAGTTTAGAGAAATTCTCCTCTAAACAACATGTCAAATTTAAAAAATTTGTTCTCTAAAAACAATGGCAACTTTTGGAATTTGTAATTACACATGGAAAAATTTAGGGATTTTTGTTCTTTTAAAGAAGGAAAATTTGTGGGATTTTCCCATTTTTCGTCTTCCAATTTTTTTGAAATCAATAATCAAATTCAGATCATTTTTAGCATCATATTTTTTGTGGGAAGAATAAAAGGAGGGGGGTGTTCACCGGGAATGTGGTTAGAGCGAACGATTCAGAAAATCTGACGTGGCACCAGCCTTACACCGTGATTCATGCAAGAAGTTCGAACGGTAACCGGTGCGTTCCCTCGGAATTTCCTGATGACATGACAAACTTTGATATATCTAAATCCAAGTGCACTCAAACAGATATATACAGAAGAGCCCAAGCTCAGTAGCTCCAACGACACAATGAGTGCAACAAAAAAATGTCAACCACACTCACACAAACTAACATGAGGACTGCTTTGTTGCAATCTTTTGCTTGGATTGTGCTTCATAACAGGATTTGGAACGTCGATCATCTTCAGCATCGGCGCTGACTCAATAATGGGGTTTGCCTCCTCTGCTCGCATGCCCCTGAATCTGTCTAACAGATATTTCTTTCTTGTAGGTTGGTATTCTCTGCATGTGTGGTCTACTACTAAAGCATGACTTGGTTGTGTCATGTGTTCAGCCTCATCTTTGGATCGTGGCACCTTCGCTTCATGACCAGTGGACCTGGATGATCAACAACCCCATCACTCGATCGTATGGCTATCACTTGATCGTTTGGCTATCACTTCCATTCTTATGCTCATTACTTCAGAACTTCAGAAGGAGCAGAAAGCTAGGGCTTTCAAAGGAAAATGTATGTCATGGACTGGCCTCATCGACAAAACTAGAGAAGTGCAAATGTGGGGCTTGACAGGTACCAAGCATCTTGGCAACCATTTAAGGAACGAGTATGTTGTCTATGTATTTATCTTTTGGGGGTAGGCTGAGGCCAAAAACCTTTGGTTTTTGCATCTTAAAATTCTCCTTGCTTAATTAATCAAAAAGTCAAACATTTTACCTTCGCTTAAAAAAACATGGGAACTCGCTCTTCCAAAGCAGATGTCCTTCTATCACTGTGGGAGAGAAAAAGTCGGGACTGTTGTGGGAGGAGCACACCTGGTACATTCCCGTCAAGGTGAAGAAGTATCCACGCCACAAGAACTCGTGTCAATTATGACACAAGAGTGATAAACATCGAGGAAAACCTCATCACCGCACAACATGAGCTGAACACCCTCATTGCTACCCGAGTACTTGCTCGGCAACTCCACTACACCCTGCGCAGTCCACCGTCACTACATTTGAGACCGCAGTCGCAACATACCACCACTCACTCTTGAGTTGCAATGGTGCACGACCTCGATCAATATAACTAAAACTATATTGTAGTGTAGAAGTTGAAGGGTCGGTTCTTCCGGGGCTTATAGGTGGCTCGAGACAAGTAAGTCATGCATAGTCAAAAAGGTTATCATGATTCGAGTTATTTAAAAGAGCAGTGAAAAATTATTTTTGATGGTATCTAGTGTACTAGATGAGTGATTATTATTTTAAATGTTAACAAAAAACACTGATTTGTTTTTACAACATTCAAATAACATACATCTACCATTCGAATCAATTAATAGATAGCGTGATCTATTCTATATCAGAAAATTATCTGAATTGTACTGCCATGATACTTTTCAATGCATATTTGAAATATATGATGTTCACTGAGTTTGCCATCTGATAGACACCTGTAAATTTTTTCGAGATGTTAGTCAATCCTCCAGTTGCTTCCATGTGGGTGAGACGGGGATGCCGCAGCGGTTGCGGTGTTACCAGCGAGCCGAGCCAGAACCTGGCCGGAGATGGAGACGTCGTAGCTCGCCTTAGGGTCATCGACAGAGGAGGGTAAGGAGGTTGGCGGGTTCTAGTTGCAAAAGGTCCGCCAGCGCCGGAGAAAAGGACATGGCTTAGAGGAATGACTAGGGGCAAGGGCGAACTAGCAAAAGGCGGAGCACGGTCGCGCGATACTAACTCACAGGTGGCGGTGGCATGTAGCACTAGTAGAAAACAGGGCACTAGTCCCGGTTCCAGAGGGCCTTTAGTCCCGGTTCTGGAACCGGGACAAACCGATCGGGACTAATGCCCAAAACCTTTAGTCCCGGTTTGCTTACAAACCGGGACCAAAGGGGCTCCACGTGGCCTCTGCGAGGCGCCCAGGCAGGAGGACCTTTAGTCCCGGTTGGTAACACCGACCGGGACTAAAAGCTCCACCTTTAGTCCCGGTTGGTAACACCAACCGGGACTAAAGGAATTTTTAGAAAAAAAAATTGAATTTTTTTTAAATATTTTTTTGAATATTTTTTGATTTGTTTTTAAGTTTTATTCCGATTTTCAAATCTTTGAATTATTTGACAATTTAATCTCTAATCACCCGTCCTCACTGCTCCAGCGTGAAGCACTCATTCCAAATCGTCTAACTCGGCCGGTCACCCATCCTCTCACTGCTCCAGCCCCAGCACGCTTAACTTCCTGGTTCTATCGCCCCTAGTTTCCAAGTCTGCACTTGTTGTTTTCCTGACAATAGTAAGCTATCAATCCTATTAACCCTTAGGTCTTGATGTCACATGATTTAATTTTTTGAATTCCAAACAATTATTAAAATAAACAAAATAAGTAATAATAATATTGAATTTCAATGAAAATAAAATAAGTAATAATATTATTTTATTCATTTTTTTTGCCATTTATTCATTTAATATGACATAATTAATATCTTTAAATCTGTAAATCGAAATTCGACAAATAATATATCCATTATTATCAGAAAAATGTGAGGAATCCAAATATGACATCATTTATTTATTTTTAAAAAAATTAATTTTTAAAATTATTAATTATTTTTTTTTTGATTTTGTAGGAAAAAATCTTCTTTTTGAAATAACTTTTTTTACTTTTGGAATTTTGAGAATCTGAGAAAACTTCACCGGGTAAACCCGGGTGAAATCGAGTCCCAATTTTTCTCTAGTTTTTTTTGATATATTAAACTTTTTTTTCGACGTCGTATGCAAAAGTTATGGCCGTTTTACATTTTTTTTCGTTTTTTTGCAAAAACGGTCAAAATTCATATTTCAAAATTTCTATACCAACTAGACACTAAAACCTAACTACATCTCAAAGGATTTTATTTTTTGAAGATTTTATCATTTTTTTTTATTTTTTACAAAACTAAAAAAGGCGGTCCATGGGGGGAGGGGGGGTAGATTTTGAAAATTTCAGAACCCCTTTAGTCTGGGTTGGTGTCCATCCAATCATACCGTTGACTACATCTGCTAGCACCATCCCAGCCAGAGTCACAACTAAGGTTAAGCAAGCCAGAGTCAACCCTTTCTAACTTCATTTGCTATTTTCATGCATTTAATGATATTTTTGAGCTAAATGACCCTGAAATTGAAAAGCACTACAAATGAACTCTGAAAAGGTTGAAACTTGGCATGGTATCATCATTTCACCCACATAGCTTGTGCTAAAAAGTTGAGAGGGTTACGGCAAAAACTGGATGCACTTCGTGTACAAACTGGACCATCTCCTTCGAAGTATCAAGGTTTCGGACGAAAACCCATCTGTTACAAAGGCATTTCATTTTTTTAACTTATTTCAACTCCAGACTTTTTGTGTATTCAATATGCACCATTCAAAGCCACATCCTCAAATTTCAACCCTTTCTAACTTCATTTGCTATTTTTCATGCATTTAATGATTTTTTTGAGCTAAATGACCCTGAAATTGAAAAGCCCTACAAATGAACTCTGAAAAGGTTGAAACTTGGCATGGTATCATCATTTCACCCACATAGCATGTGCTACAAAGTTGAGAGGGTTACGGCAAAAACTGGATGCACTTCGTTTACAAACTGGACCATCTCCTTCGAACTATCAAGGTTTCGGACGAAAACTCGTCTGTTACAAAGGCATTTCATTTTTTTAAACTTATTTCAACTCCAGACTTTTTGTGCATTCAATATGCACCATACTACAACATGTTAAAATCTACAAAAAGAACTAACTAAAAATAATAAAAAACAACAATTAAATGACTAAAACAACTATATAAGCAAAACAATATTGTTTTAATTAAAATCCTAATTTAAATCATTCTAAAAATAACCAAATAAATCTTTCAGTGACAACAATCTAACACGTGACTAGGAGCAAAAAGAATTAAATTAAAAACTATTTGTAAACTCAAGTTATTCACAATCTAGGGTTTGAAGCAAATTTGAACAAATTCAAATTTAAACCATTCAAATTTGAAAACTAATGGCACAAACAGAAACTAGACAAAAGTTTGAATCTAATGCAAAAAGAATCACTCAAAAACATCAAATATCCTAAAAGATATAAGCAATTTAAAACAGAAACTAAAAACAGAAAACAAATGTAAAAACAGAAAAAAAAACTTTCAGAACCCCTTTAGTCCCGGTTGGTGTCTCCAACCGGGACTAAAGGTCTACCTTTAGTCCCGGTTGGTGTCTCCAACCGGGACTAAAGGTCCCATTTGAACCGGGACTGATGCCCGACCGGCGCCCTAGCCGCTCGAACCGGGACTAATGTGCATTAGTCCCGGTTCGTAATGCAACCGGGACTAATGTGTAGATCGAGCTGGGACGAAAGCCCTGTTTTCTACTAGTGTAGTTCGGCTGGCGTCAGAGAGGATTCGGCGGGGACGGATTATTCTCTTAATCGTTTGATATATATTAGAGTCCCAACTATTCAAAGCCGGGCTTCTCTTTTTTTCATCAGACTATGAATTGAGTTTTGATTAAAAAATTATGGAATGACTACCTAAGGGCATCTCCAACGAGGACCCCCAAACTGCCTGCAATCGTCCAGACGGCGCGGTCCGGTCCGGACGTGTTTCGGCATCAAACGTGGTTTTTTATCAGTCCGCTCGGCGGTCCAGACGTCTTTTTTCCTGCAAACCAGAGGGTTTTGCGGGCGTCCAGACCGCTGCCACGTTCCCTTCTGACTGCCCTAGCCCACCCAAAAAATTTCTCTCGCTTGCGCCCTTTCCCGCCCGAAGAGGTCAGCATCGCTTCAGACCGCCAGTGCCCATTCATGCCGGCTCAGAGCAGACGCAACCTCTCACGTCGCTCCGGCATTGAAGCAGTGTGCCGGTCGAGAGCGTCGCCCATGTTGCCTCTCGTTGCATGCGACTGCTCAACATTCAAAGGACAACCCGTCCGCCTACCTACCTACATTAAACGTGTGCAAATGCCAAGGAACCTACTCCTGTGTCACCCGTCTGTCCGCCTGCCGCTCACCATTAAACACCTTGTTGGTTGCACTGCCATCCGCCCGCTATTTAAACTCCATGCCCCGTCACTACCGCGTCAAACCTCCTCCGCTACCTTTCTCCTCTCGGCACCATGCCCGCCATGGTCTCCTCGAGCTCCAAAGCTGTCTGGGATAGCCTCTCGCCCGAGGAGAAGCAGGAGATCGCCGCCATTGCAGCCGGCTGGCAGGCAGACGGATGCCAGCGTTGTGGCCGCGCCAACGAAAGCGGCGACCAACGATGATCTGGCGCCCCCGTTTTCGCCAGCCAATGTCGGCATCACCATCGTGGGGACCGTGCTCAGTACAGCAAGATGGTGTTGGAAGAGCGGCAGACCATATGCGCATGCCAATCAGGAGTACAACGTCTGCCTCCTCGACGAGTACTCGCGCGAAGAGGAGCAACTCACCGTCGACACGGCCATGACACCAAACGTGGACGTGCCCGAGCAGGATGTGCTGCTAGACTCGTATCAGTCCGCCCGCGACCGCTCGAGGTACCCTCTCTGACATGCGGAGTTAGAAGCCGCCTTCAGGGACATAGGCGCGGCAGTGGATGAAGTGTACGACAAGAGCGAGGATGAGCGGCCGCGCCCTTCCGCCACAACCTCTGTCCACGGATGGATGAGGTATCTTGTTTGGGGTTGGCGTTGGAGATGCCCTAATTGATGTGTACTACGTCTATGTCATGATTTTTTTTTCAAGATTTCTAGATGCACATTGTGTCTAGCTAGTCCACTAGCACACCCCATGTATGTAGTGAATCATCCTATATGTGCAGGAGAAGTGAAAATTATGTCATCACATGAAAACTAAGGAAAATGAACTTACTGTGAAAAATACATATGCACGATCTAGTTTACGCATCAAGAGTGGGAGAGGCCTTGTTGATACAAATTTAGCGTGGAGGCATCGCTAAGGCCTGCGCTAGGGCTGCGCTCGGCTGGCTCCCGGCGTTGGCTTGCGCGGCGGCGTGGGTCGCGCGGCGGCGGATCTCGTCGCTCCGGTCCTCGTGGATATCTCTGGACCTGGGGCGGCGGCCCCAATAGGCATGGTGACGACGCCCTCGGCTGGCGGCACTCGCGGGTGGTGGATGGATGGCGTCTTGACCGCGTGGACGGTGAGTTGTCGGTGGATCTCCTCTCCGCTGCAGGCTCTCTCCCGCTATACTTGGTGGCTTGCGGTCCCGACCGTCGGCCTCAGTGCGTTAGCGGGGGCTGGTAGAGGTGACATCGGACCGGAGGAAACTCTGGATGACTTGCTCATCCGGACGGTGGCGACGACCAAGGTCGCCGTTCTCCTCCTTGCAGGCGCCGTCGAGGTTCCTTCCCTCCACCCCGACCCCATGCCCAGGTGAAGACCCAAAATCTTGTTAGATTGGGCGGCGGCGGCGCTGCGTCGTCGTGCCCTTCTTGGAGGCGCCGCCTGGAGCGTTCGGGTGTTTGGTTAAAGGACCAGTGGCAGCAGGTGGTGTTCGCGAAGGAGGAGCGGCGTCACATATGGCACGTCAACAACGGCGAGTCTCGGCGGCATGGAGCAGCGGGGTCTCGGTGGTGGGCGTGCGATGATGGACGAGCGCGGGATAGCGGCGTTGTGTGGCGTCGTGGTGGCGCCGACGGCAGCTAGGCCTGGCAAGGTCGATACGTCAGTACAACTCTGAAGAAGGATCGGTGGAAGACGGCGGCGGCGGCCTTTGAGAGTGCGTCGGACAGGTGTGTTCCAGACCCGACAATGTGGCTTGGTTGGGCTCTTCGATCTTAGATGTTCGGCTATCGTGCGAGGTCTGTTTGGTATTCGGTTCGAACTATCGGCACACCTTCATCAAGTGGATAGGAGTAGCGACTGATGTTGCCAAGACGGTGGCTTCAGACTTACTGATGTATCACTTTATAAGGTCATTGTGAATAATTAATAAAGTGATTGCATGCATCGTTTGCAGAGAGGCCCGGGTCTTCCTCCTTTTCAAAAAGAAAAAAAAACTAATGCATACAAGGAGTATCAAGTACTGCTACTTTACACGGGATGACATATAATCACAAAAGGGCAGGTCTGCTATTTGCACAGAAACGATTTTAGTACAGTGATGTCGAACACGAGAAACCCAAAACTACGAAGACATTTTAGTACACAAGAACAAGGTGTGTTTTTATTTGTTTGATGAAAGGGAGATCATCGGCAAGGTGTGGGGGAGCCGCTACCCTCCACGAGACAGTCATCGGCGCCAAAGCTCCAGAGCCCCGGCTGGCTGTCGTCGATCTTCTCGGCATCGGCGCCGAACATGCTTTCCAGCCACTCGTACGAGCTGCTGTCCAAGAAACCGAATTGGTCATCGAACACGAAAGGGTCTTAACAGCTGGTTGGTGGAATCGTCGGACGCTGCGGGCAGAACCGCGTCGGCTTCCATGCGGGGCCGCTTCTTGGCGCTGCCCAGGTCGACGACGGACTGGCTGGACTCCACTTCAGCATGGACAGATGGCGCCATGACCTCGTCGGACGCGGACATGCCCTGCCACGAGAAGTCCGGCAGCGCGCCGCTGGATTCGGAGCTCATCCCGCCGGCATGCGCTGCTCCGGTAGCATCCTCTTCGTCGTCGTCGAGGTCAATGACAACGAACGGTGTCAGTTTCGCAGCTACGCGGCACTTGGGTGCGCTCGTGGACGAAGAGGGGAAGTTGAGCCTGGTGTTGGCGCCGCGGAAGTCACGGGCGGCGGCGTCGTAGGCGTGCGCGGCGGCGTCGGCGGAGGGGAAGGTGCCGAGACAGACCCGGACGCCCTTGACAGGGTCGCGGATCTCTGCCGCCCATTTGCCCCACGGCCGGCGCCGGATACCCCTGTACTGTGCCGGCCTACTGCCGCCGCGCCTCGCTGCCGGCTGCCTGTCGGCGGCAAACTCGAAACCCGCGTCCTGGAGCACCTCCTCCTCCTCGGAGTCCTCGTCGAAGCGCTTGAAAGCAGCCTCGAAGTCGTCGACCCTCGGCCGCTTGGGCAAGAGGTGGACCGCCGTGATGCTCCTGGGCGGCGCGCCCGGTACGAGCTCGGCGAGGATCGCACCGCCGCACATCTTCAGTCACTTCTTGCTGTGTGTACCTAACTAGGTATACGTACGTGCGTCCCTTGGCTTGTCGCTACCCTCTTTCTTACTTTGAGTGATGACCTCGGAGCAGCTTGATCAAGGTGGTGCGTGCTGTGGTGTTGCGTTTGGTCGTGGTCTCCGGAGGTAATATATAGACGGCGAGCCACTTGGAGAGGCTGAAGGGGCGAAGTCTCTCCAAAATTCATGGCGGATAAGGACATGCGGCGGGAAACGGCCATGAGCCCATGAAGCTAGAGCCGATGCGTGCATCTACTACTACAAGCACAACACGACAGCCCCACCACACTTGCGAGTGTCTATCCTGTGGCTGCCACCGGAGCAACGATCTTTTCCCGAAACCCTGGCCTGCACGGCGTGCTAGTTTTGCCGTAAGACGGTATTGCCAAGTGGACGATTTAGTTAACCCATGAAGATACACATAAGTCGCCTGGAAATTAATTTTGGATTAGTCAATATTTGGGCCATTGATTTCTGTTTTAAGATTTTGATACATATTTTTCTGGGTTAGTCTGTGCGTTGTCGAGGACTTTTCATTTTTTTTCTTCGAAATGGCAGTTATCCTGCATTCATTAAGAAGAAAAGAGTTGCTCAGTTAATTAGGGAAAACCGAGCGAAAACCAGATTGCCCAGTTAATTAAGAAAAACTGGGCAAAAACCGTTACAACCGTTGAGCGGCACATATAAAAAAGCCCACACACACCACTCCAAAGAGGGTCTCGGCGAGACAGCACGCATGCGTCATCGTAATCACTCCTCCCCTAGAGGCGTCATCACCATCCCTACACTCTGAGCAAACGACTCCGACTCCGCCGTAGGCAATCGTCGACCCAACCCACACTGTAGCGGACACGTGAAGCTGCATGAAGATCTATGCCAAAATCTCAACCACCTGCGGCCAGACGACGCAACTCCTACTCTGACGAAGAACTCTGTAGGACAAAACCAGGCACGGCTGGCGCCACGGGAAATCGCCGAACGGGCTACCTGCAGCCAGTCATCGTATACCGCAGGGCCCCGCCACCACAGCTTCGACTCCATAGCAACAAACAAACCGAGGCAAAACCGTAGACACGCCGAAGAAGAGCCGACTATCGCAATCATTGCCGCGTCGCCGACATCGCTCCCACCATCATTGTTGCCACAGAAATCTGGACGCCACACCCGCCGCCAACCGCCATCCACCGGTCCCGCTCGCCGGCGCCAAGCTCCCAAGACGAAGCCCTCAAGAGGGAATACGACACCAACGCGCCGCCATCGTCCGATCACAGATCAAGGTTTCCCCCGGAGAGACCCAAATGGCCAGATCCGCGCGGGAGGGGTGGGAGAACAAGCAACGATGCCTCCATGAAGGTCAACGACGGCCACAGCCGCCGCCATCGCTGGTCATGGCACGAGGCCAAGACATGGTTTTCACCAAGCTCCACACCGCCTCAGCCGCACATCATCCCACATTGGCGTCGGCAAGCCCACCAAACATCACCACCATCGAAGCTGCCCATCGACGAAGAACCACCAATATCCGCCGCAGCCAACCGCACCTCGCGGAGACCACCGCCGACCGGAAACCAGATCCGCATCACACGCCGCCGTAGCGCACTTCCTCGTTGCCATGGACCTCCGATCCGCGCACCCCTAGGGGCGTCCACGCGATGCCAGACCGCGCAGAAACCCACCGGCCGCGCCCCTCGCGGCCGAAGCCGTCGCTCGAGCGCCGTACAGGCCGCTCAAGCCCCTCCACCATGGGCTCCGCCTGAGCACAAGCACCATGGCAGTCCTCCACCACGCCGTAGCAGTCAGCCACCAGGGCGTAGATCCTCGCTGCCAATACCTCGAGCGCTCCCCCAACACGAACCAGCAGCACCACCACCACTCAGCACCGTCGCGCCCAGCCCCTCATCCGCCACCTCGCAATCATCATCTCGCACCATGAGCAGCCCCACCTCTCCCAGCAGCCGCCGGAAGTCGCTGTCCGCCGTTGCCGCACAAGCGCCTTCTTCCCACCCGAGCTGCAGAACAAATCTGGACAGCCAGGTCCCTTCCACGCCGCTCCCTTGCCGAACCACCTAGTGCAGCGCTGCTCGAGCCGAGGCATCACCGCGCCGCCGTGCGAGCCCGCACGCGCCAGATCCGGATCCACCCCACACGCACGCGCCTGACGCGCGCCAGAGCAGTGCGCTGCCCCGCCACCTCGCCGCGCCGCCCTACCACCTGCGCAGCCCCGCCGTGCTCACCCCACCACCTGCGCTGCCTCGCTGCGCCGCCCCAGACTCCAAGGCGCCTGAGCTCCTTCGAAGCAATCGGCCCGCGCCGCGTCACTCCAAGCGGGAGGAGGAGAGGGCCTCGCCGCCGCCGCGCCGCACGGGCTTTGCCCGGCGACGCCTGCCGGCGGCGGCGAGGGGAGAAGGGCCGGCTGGTTGTGGCGCTGGCGGCAGCGACGTGCGCTCCTGGCCGCTCGCGGGAGCGCCCGAGGAGCGAGAGGATGACTTTCATTTTTTCACTGACCACATATTTGGGTCAGTCGGTTCTTTAACGGCCGACGCCCATTCCAGTGCGACATAACTCCTTCTTTCTCCTTTGTTTTTCTGTTTTTATGCGTTTTTGATTTCGTATTTTCTTTCCTTTTTTCGTTTTCTTCTTTTTGCACGGTTATTTTTGGATGTTCTGTGAGAGTGTGTGTATATATATATATAGGAAAATGCCTGTGTACTCTTGAGAGTACGTACTCTCATTGCTCATATACCACCTAGATGAATCTTTTATACCTCTTTATTATTTTTAATATACTTCATTAATAATTACTATATACCCTAAAATGAGTTTCATGAAAAATATCATGTGAGTTTACATATTTTTAAAGGTTTACGTATATACTGATTTATTCGTACGTGAAAAAGGTATATTACAAAAAGTACGTCACAAATAATATTTTTTTGGAAAAACTTGTATTGAGGTATCTTAGAATATTTAATGAAGTATATTTAGAATGATAAAAAGGTATAATCAATGCGTATATGAGGTATATTGAAGATGGGAGTACATACTCCCAGGAGTACAGAATAGGAGTCCTATATATATATATATATATATATATATATATATATATATATATATATATATATATATATATATATATAGTATACTATTCCCTCTGTATCAAATACACAGCTTTTTTGACACTATGAAAAACGTCCTATATTTTGATACGGACGGAGTATGTGCCAAAATCTCAAGAGTATATGATTATTCTTTTGGATATTTCAAAAAGTCAACTTCGATGCAAAGTTGTGTGCACGTTTTCGTTTAAATTTCTTTCTTTTTAAAGGAAATACCAGAGCCACTAATTCATTATCTTTTTGGAAAATCATTATTTTAATATTGTTTTAATCTTTATTTCATCTCCATTGTAATTTAACGGGAATGCCAATGCCACTAATTCGTACGTTCTTAGATTTCTTTTTTGCATTAATTCCACTTTTACATGCTTATTCTTGCATATATTTTTAAACCACATTTTTATGTATATTTTGTGCAGATTTTGTAACCATTTGTTTTAGATTCTTTTTCCATTTTCTTTCTTTTTAAATGGTAATACCTATGTCACGAACTCATTCTTCCTTAGGAAATTCAATTATTTTGAGTTTAATATTTTCTTATTGTCTTTCTTCTTAAAGGTAATACCAATTTTAGTATGTCACTAATTCATTATTTCTTAGGGCCTGTTCGGATCGTCTCCACCAGCTAGCTTCCCGTCTCCGCGTCGGGAGACAACCTGAACGGTCCCGCTCCTGGAAGCCAGCTCCGCGGAGACAATCCCGACGTAGTGCAATTTTTAGAGCAGCAGAAGCCCAGCTCAAAAAAAGATAGAAGATGGAGTTGAGTCAAATTACAGGTGATTGCCCTTCCGAAGCAGGGGCGCACGTACCGTTTCGATCTGCAGAGTATCGAGCGACCGCAGAAGCCCTACTCGATCTCGATCGAGCGACCGTAGAGGACCCACTAGCTCGTTCCTCTCTGCTGCCAACCCTAAAAGCTGCGCATCTCGCCGCGACCCCGACGCGCCATCGCCAGTCTTCGCCGCTTGACCCTCGCATCTCGGCCGAGCCATCCTCCCCCCAGCTCAAGATGAGCTGCCCATCCCCTACCTCCGTTCAGATCTGTGATGTATGATTTTGACTGAAAAAAGAGAAGCCTGAGCTGCCGAACGCTCCTGCCTCCCGTGGGAAGCTGGCTAGCGTTGGCTCCCTTGAGAAGGTGGCTGTGCAGGAAGCCAGCGAACTTCCTAACGGGCCCTTAGCAAACATCTTTTTCCCGAATTTCACTATTATATGCTTATTCTTGCATATTATTAAAAAAATGCAACTTTTCTTTAATTTGAGTGCCAATTTTAGCACTATTTTCCTTTATTGTTTTCACTTTCTTTCCTCTTAGAGAGTAATATACAAGCTACTAATTCATTCCTTTGAGCAAACGTTATTTTATTTTTCGTGTGTGTAAGTATAAATGCAAGCAATGATATGTGTATAAATTATTTTAAAATGCGAAAATTACACTGATATATGCTTATTCTCTGCATATTTCAAAGGAAGATCGTCATAGGAATATACAAGCCAAGTTTGTAATAATGAAAAAGTAATTCCCACTAGCATATGAAAATGACGTATCATGAGACTCTCTGCATGAGGAACAAGGTGCCACTTTGAGGCACAAGTGTGGTAAAGGATAGTAGCAAAGTCCCTTCTCTCATTTTCTCTCATTTTTTTATTCAGAATGGTGGGCTCATTTGGCCTCCCCCATCTTTATTTCCTCACTGGGACAATGCTCTAACAATGATGATCATCACACTTTTATTTACTTACAACTCGATATGAAGAACTGATATGAAGATATGACTCTATATGAATGCCTCTGGCAGTGTACCAAGATGTGCAATGATCTAGCGTGACACGTATCAAAAATATGATGAACGGTGGCTTTGCCACAAATACTATGTCAACTCTATATGATCATGCGAAGCAATATGATGATGAACGAACTAGTCATGTGAAGTGACGATGGAATTTGCATGTCAATATATCTCAGAATGGCTATGGAAATGCCATGATAGGTAGGTATGGTGGCTGTTTTGAGGAAGATATAATGAGGCTTATGTGAAACAGAGCGTATCATGTCATGGGGTTTGGATGCACCCGTGAAAGTTGCACCGATCCTTGAGGTGAGAATGGGCTATGCACGGTACCGAAGAGGCTAGCAAATATGAGAAGCACCACTGGAATCAGAGCATTTGCCGTCTGCCAGTCCTTTGCCGTCTGCTGGCGGACGACAAAGAATGTCCTTGCCGTCAGCTTCCAAAAAACAGACGGCAAAGTATGGACTGATGGCAAAGGTACTGTTTGCCATCAGTCCATACTTTGCCGTCTGCCAGCGGACGGCAAAGAGCCGAAAGGCAGACGACAAAGAGCACAGGGGGGCACTGGACCGTGGGTCAACCGGACGGTATGGATGCCGTCCGCGGCTCTTTGCCGTCCGCCTTTCGCCTCTTTGCCGTCTGGTGCAGACGGCAAAGAGGATGGCGACCTAACGGCTAACGGCCGTGCCCCGTCCCCCACCCCACACCCCTCTCTCCCCCATCTCTCTCTCTCTCTCCCCGTACCAACACGCACACACCTCTTCTCCCCTCACCCCCGCAACCCACCGCGGTGGCGCCCCATCGCCGGAGCAAGCCCTCCCCGAGCGAGCCCCCTTCCCGCGGCGAGCCCCCTTCCCCACGGCGAGCCCCCCTCCCCGTGGCCCTCCTCCACCATCGCGCCCCCTACCCGCGGCGAGCCCCCCTCCCTGTGGCCCTCCTCCACCACCGCGGCGAGCCCCCACCACTGCGGCCCTCCTTCACCAATGCGCCCCCTCCCCGCGGTGAGCCCACCCTGACGGCGGCGAGCACCCCCTTCCCGCGGCAAGCACCCCCTCCCCGCGGCCAGGCTCCACCACCGCGGCGTCCTCCCCGCGCCGGCATTCCTCCCTGTGCCGGCCCTCCTCCCTGCGTCGACCCTCGTCCACCGGCCCTCCTCCGGTGAGTTCATGCATCTTTTTTTCTTTTTTTTATTCCGTTGCATCTTTTAGTTTAGGTTACTGTTATAGTTAATTAGGTTAGTGTTAAAAAAAAGAAGAATAAGTAGAAGAAGAGGATAAAGGAAAAAAGGAAGAAGAGGAAGAAGAAGAAGAAAGGGAGGAGGAGAAGTAGAAAAGAAGAAGAAGAAGAAGAAAAAGAAGAACTAGAAAAACAAGAGAAGATGAGAAGAGGAGAAGAAGAAGAGGAGAAGAATAGCAAAAAGGAAAAGAAGGAAGAAGAAGAAGAAGAAGGAGAAGAGGAGGAGAGGAAAAGAAGAAGAAGAAGAACAAAACGACACCTCGACACCCCGACACGACGCCCTGACACCCCGACACGATGCCCCGACACCCTGACACGACGCCCCGACACGACACCCCGACACCCCGGCACGACACCTCGGCGACGCCCCTCCGGTGAGCCCCCTGCACGACACCCCGGCACGACACCCCGACACGACACCCCAGCGACACCACGGCACGACACCCCGGCGACACCCCGGCACGACACACGACACCTTCACCTGCGTGTGGCGACCCCCGACACCTCTTCGGCCTCCTGTTGACCGAAAAGGTGCTCTTCGGCCTTCTAGAGGCCGACGGGGTCATAGTTTTGTAAATTATGAGTTAGGTCATATATGTTTGAATTTTGTTATGAAAAACATCATATTTGTGTTGATCGGGTGGATTTCAATGTGCAGTTCTTTCGTCGCTGCGAGGGTCTGCTGTTCAACGACCTCCCCGTGCGTTGGACGAGCTCCGCCCCTGCGTTTGTGGGTGAGCACAAATGACTTCTCCTCCTCCCCCCTTAATTTGCTCTATTCCGGTCTTCGTGCCGATGAAACTTGCTAGCTATAGGTGTCTTCAATCATCAGTATGCGTGACCAGTATGCGTCTCCCGTTTGAAAGGGCGGCATCTATAAATATGCATGTTTTTGCATATTTATAACCGCCATCCTTTCGAATTGTCCAACGTTATCCATGGACAACCCGAGTATGTGTAGATTGGGTTCATTTTCCCATATGCTCTGCTCCGGATCCGATGCATAACTTCATCAGTGCCTCCCTGTTGTTCTCCGGGTACACGTCCTCTCTGTTTATTGCCGAGACGTGTATCAGGAGAACTGCGGGGAGGTGCTGCCGAAATTCTGCGTCAGATCCGGAGCAGAGAATGGGAAAACGAACCCAATCTACACATACTCGGGTGGGATTAGGACCTATCTTTACCTATTCGCGTGTAGGTTGCATGGACGTAATAAAACTGACAAACTTGATTAACTGATGAATATATATGCTGAATTATATATATATTTCTTGTCTGTCCAGTAGCTAGGCAAGATGAGTGTCGTGGTTTTCTCACGTCAGATGCCATGGGGTGGCTTATCGAGAGTGGTTGGGGCCGAAGGACGCCGACGGGCTCCGGGAGCGGGATTAGGCACAAGCGGTGAGGGACACACGATGTACCCAGGTTCAGGGCCCTCCATGGGAGGTAATACCCCTAGTCCTGCTGGTCTAGTTAGATGGTGGGTGGTGTTACAATGGTGCTCCTTGAGCTGTTTGTCCGGGGGAGGAAGAAGGAGCAACCGGCTCCTCTTCCCTTGCTACGTGGAGTGTGAGTGTGAGATGGGGCGAATGCCTCCCTGCGTGCCTTGCCCGATGCATGGGGGCCTCGGGGGGTTTTATAGACCAACCCCCCGGCTTACAATATTCCTAAGGTACTAAGAGGGGGGACCCGGTTGGCAGCCTCTCCAGCTAGCCAGGGGTCCCGCCGGCTGGGTCGTCTTGTCGCCCGTAGGGCCCGCCGGCTGCGCGGCAGCCGCCTCTTCTATTGGCCCACGCTCACCTGCCACGGCACGGGCCGCCCCACGCGGCGTCGTCTTGCGCCAGCCGGCCGAAGTCAGCGGTATGGCCGGCTGCGTTGTAGCCACGCCGGGGCAGGTAACAGAGTGGACGGCGGTGCAGCGGCACTGTGGCCCTGCCGGGTCTCAATCAGTCTTCGGTCAGCGGTACGACCGCCCGGACTATAGCCACGCGCGCCCGTGCGTCAGCGGCCGCTGTAGCCACATCGGAGTCCGTCGTGGGGGTCGCGTCCTGTCAGCATACTTGGCCGCAGTGGGAGGGGATGGATACCTGCCCATCCAGAGGTCAGCGGGCGGGCTGGCCGTGTAGCGGCCGGGTGCGCCTGGCCGAGGGCGAGGCGGCCGGCTCCTGTTCAGCCGGCCGCAGGCCAGCCGACCAGGGGGTCAGCCGGCCGCTCGCTTGCCAGCCACGGACCCGCCGGCCGTGAGCCAGCCGGCCAGGGGGCCAGCCGGCCATTCGCCAGCCGATCGTGGACTAGCCGGCCGTTTGCCAGCCGGTCGTGGACCAGCCGGCCGTTCGCCAGCCGGTTGTGGACCAGCCGGCCGTATAGTTTTTCTGAAAGGGGCTTGAACTCCCTCGTCTTGGCATACCCAGGGGTAATAACCCCGTCAGTAGTCCCCGAAGCCGGCGGGGGCCCGCGTCCGCCCGACGAGGGGCAGCCGGCGGCTTCATCGGCGATGCTCGCCTATCATGTGGGACCGGTCGGTCAGCTGCGTCGGCTACCGCTCCCGTCGCCTCGGGTCCTGTCGCGCCGCTTCGGACCCCGTGCTGGACCGCGGCGCACCACGCGGAGCGTAATGATGCCGAGGGTCCTGCACCTGGGGCCCGACGGGACGTCCTCCTGGGCCTAGCCCGATAGGCCGCGGGCCTAGCCCAGTAGGCCTCGGGCCGCAAACTAGGATCCTCTGCGCCCGGACCCCAGCGGACGCGGCATGCGGTGCCCACGTTCCGCCGATTCCCCGGGGGAGTGGGCGCAGTTAATCCCCACGTCCCCCGGGCGTCGCCCCGTATTTATAAGGGAAGGGGGAGGGGCGGAGGCAGTTCGCGCACCCCTCTCCCCATCGTCTTCCTCCTCTCGCAGTCCGTCGCTTCGGCTCGCGCCACTGCTCCACTCGCCTGCTTCCTTGCGCTCGATCGCCTCGAAGATGGCCGACGGACCCTCCGGCAGCTGGGGCGGATCCATCATCACCGAGGAGGACATCGCGCACCTCCGCCACGCCCGAATGCTGCCGTCAGAGGACCGCGTCGCCGCTCGTCCGCCGGGCGGTGAGGTGGCGCCCGAGCCCCAGGTGGGGGAGTTCGTAGTGTTCGCGTGGCACTTCTCGCGCGGCTTCGGCTTGCTGGTGAGCCAGTTCTGCCGCTTCTTCATGGATACTTTCGATCTTCGGCCGCACCACCTCGGGCCCAACTCCATCCTCCAACTCTCGAGCTTTGTGACGCTCTGCGAGGGCTACCTCGGAATTCTCCCCTTCGTGGAGTTGTGGAGGAAGCTCTTCTACCTCAAGGCCCTGAGGAACGAAGACGAGCCGTACGCCTGCGGGGGCGCGGTGATATGCGTCCGGGGCCCGCTGTTCCCCCGTCTTACCCTCATCGACTCTGTCAAGAGATGGAACCGGATGTTTTTCTACGTGAAGAACGTCGACCCGGCGTGGGACTACATCCGGCTGCCGGCCTTCGTCAACGCCCCATCCTCGGGGATAAACTGGACGGGCGACGGGCCGCCTGGAGACCTGGTCGGGGAGCTGGGCCGGCTCAAGACCATGAGGGCCGGAGAGGGCCTGGTCACGGCCGATCTGGTGGCCGCCTTCATCGACCGCCGGGTGCTGCCCCTGGAGCAGAGGCCGCACCGGATCTGCGACATGTTGGGCCGACGCGACCCCTGCCGGCTGTCCAGCTTCGACCTGTCGACGGCCCAGGTGGCGAGGCGGGTGAACGCCATCACCAATTTCAAGCTGAAGCCGGGAACTTGGAGATTCGGCAAGCTGCCGTACAGCCGGCTTGATCCGGTGCCCCTGGTACGCCCTGATGTGGTAATTTTCTTCCTTCTTCGTTTTTCCAGCCGGCCTTCCCTTGCTCACTTGCCTTGCTGACCGCAACATTTCGTTCGACAAAACACGTCGGACGGCCCGCACCCCCGGGTATTTCAGGCGGAACGCGCCGAATTCGACCCGGAAGACTTCGAGCTGGGGGGAGGCATTGAAGAAGGGGCCGACTCCTCGGGGGAGGTTGAGGCGGATGGGGCGATGGGCGACCCGGGAGCTGGCGGGTCTAGAGCGGCTGGTGAGTTCCCCTTCGGACCCTCCATCAAAGATTGGACTGACGACGACGACGATGATGATGATGATGATGTCCGGATCTTGGACGCGCCTCCCCCCACAGCTCGGCGGGAGACACGCGGGCGGAGGGAGGAGCGACCGGCTCGTGGCCAGACGGCCGAGGCCTCCCGTCAGGGGAAGAGGCCGGCCTCGGGGCAGCCGTCGGCGCCGCCGCCGGCTCGCAAGAGAGTGCGAGTGGCTGCCGCGAAGCCGCCGCCCCGGGCCAGGCGGGTCCTCCCCGTCGTCGCTGGGTAAGCACTCCTTCTGGATTCTTATTGGTTTTTTGGGTTTACGAGCCGGCAAGCGCCTGAGGGCCCATCTCTTGTCTGCCCCAGGGACGCCATCGAGCTCCATGACACGGAGTCGACCGCCGATCCGGTGGACGCCGCCAGCCTGCAGGCGCAGGAGCACGCGGCCACGGCGCGGGAGGAGAAGAGGCGGCTCGCGGAGATGCGAGCCGCGAAGGCAGGGGCGAAGGGCGCGCCCGCGCGATCGGGGGCCTCGAGCGGCGGGAGGTGGAGGCGGCCCACCGACCCGGCGCGTGCGACGGACTCTGCGGTGGAATCGACGCGGAGGTCGAGGCCTCCGTCAAGTGAGCCGCGAAAGCCGGCCATGGAGACGGCCGTGGCCCCGCCTGTGGCGGAAATGACCCGGCCGGCGGGAGCGGTCCCCGAGCTGGCTCCGGAGACGGCCAAGCGGGGGGAGGCGGTGGTGACCCCGTCCATCGTCGAGCCAGCCGCAGCGGGTGTGCCCGTCGCTCCGGCCGTGCCGGAGGCGGCACCGGAGACACCGGCCTGCGGGAGGAGTGAGCCGGCCCAGCCGGCTGTCGAGCCGGTCCGGCAGGTGGTGGAGCTGGCGGTGCCGGTCGTGGAGGTGCCCGAGGCCGGCTCCCGAGCCTTGGTGGTCACCACCAACCTTCCACCGGCTGCCGTCGTGGTGGATGCCGGGTCGAGTGGTGGGTCGAGCCGGTTGAGGAAGACCATGCTGGACGTGATCCGGGACTGGGAGCCAGGCCGCATCGTGGCGCACTGCCGTGAGGGGCTGGCTAGGTTCAAGGAGGCCGCCGAAAGCAATTTTCGGCGCGTGGAGGAGGCGGTGGAGGTGAGATTCTTCTGCCTTGCGTTGAATTTTCAGTGGGGGCGCGTGAGCGCACTCACTGGGTGTAGCCCCGAGATTCGGGCCGGCTGCATGGCTGCGTGGCAGCCGGGCCGGATCTAACCCTCTTTCGTTTGTCTAACTTCTTGTTTCTTGGCGCGGAGCAGGCTGAGAACGCCAGGCGGCAGGCGCTCTTTGATGAGGCGGTCGCTATCCACAACCGCGGCAAGCTCGGCTTCTACCGGGTCTAGGAGGAGCTGAAGAAGGTGCAAGGTACGCCTATTCCAGTGGGGGCGCGCGAGCGCACCCACTGGGTGTAGCCCCCGAGAGTCGGGCCGGCTGCGCGGCTGCGTGGCGGCCGGGCCGGGTCTTCCGCGTTTGAGTAGCTCATGCTTGGTTTTTCGCAGAGGAGCTGATCCCGATTCGGCAGAAGAGGGATGAACTGGCCTCCGAACGGGACCGGCTGGGGCAGGAGCTCCAGGCAGCTATGTTGGAGCGGAACCAGCTGGGCGGCCTGGTTACTGACGGTCAGTCGGTGCAGGAGCGCCTGGCCGCGGAGCTGCAGCGGGAGGTGGCGGCCCGGGAGGACGCCGCCAAGCAGGCGGCCGACGCCACCCAGCGGGCCACCGCTCTTCAAGACGAGATAGATCGCCTCAAGGGGGAGCTTGAGACGCGCGGGGTCGCCCTTGCTTAGGTGGAGGAGGCGCTGGAGAGGGAGCGGAGCGCGGGCCTTCAGTTTGCCCTCGAGATGGACGAGGCTTTCCAGCGTAAGTTTTGTTTTTTAGTCTTCTTCCTTTCCCGACCGCTTTCGACTTGCTTTTGTCTTGTTTGTTGATTCCTCTCTCTCTCTCTAGACCGGTTCCCGGAGACCCAGCGCCGCGCCGAGCGGGCTGTCGCGGAGCACCGGGAGTGCTTGCGGCAGCGCGGGCAGGAGGTCGAGGAGCACGCCGGCTGGGACGTGCCGGAGCTTGCGCTGGCCGTCGAGAACCGGCTGATCCACGTTCAGCGCTGCATGGACCGGCTCCTTACGGCCGGCAAGGAGGTGATTTCGGCCCTCTGGCCGGGTCGTGGGGCCCCAGAGGGCCGCGTGGCGCTGTGGCTGGAGAATGCGGTGGCCCGGCTCGAGGTTTGGAAGGCGTCGGCGGCCCGCTCCGGGGCGCAGATGGCCCTTCGGTTTGTCACCTCGTCGTACCCCGACGTCAACCTGGACCGGCTGGTCACGATGCGCGAGGTCCCCGAGGCGGAGCGAGCCGCCCGCGAAGGCGCCCTGGTCCGCCGAGCCAACGAGCTGGCGTCTTACGTCGACCCGGACGAGCTCCTGCTGGCGCTAGGTGAAGACGGCGAGCCGGTCGCCGAGGACTCCTTCGGCAATCCTCAAGGCCGACGAGAGCACCGCCTCCAGCACCGGCAGCGACACCGAGGCCATGAAGGAAGAGCCGGCCGGTGATGCATCGGAGGCCTAGGCGCCCCTCCTTTTCTTTTTTTACTGTATCTGTTCCTTTTGCTGCAAGACTTGTTTAAGATGCATTTCCACCCACTCGGGGTGTATTGTAAAGAATCCTCGGCCTGTGGCCTTTTGCTTATGAATTTGCTTGAGGTCTAACATGTTTGCGTGCCGGCTCCTCCCCTGCCTTTTACCTTTCGACTCATATTTTACGCAAGGGTTCCTTCCGGCTTCCGCCCCGCCTGTCAGCCAGCCGGGAGCCGGTCTGGGACAGGGACAGGGCATCGTCCTTGGGGAAAACGAGCGGGCCTTCGAGTCGTCCGGCTAGGGTTGGGGCGAGCCGGCAGAGGCTGGTTCTTAGAGGTAACGCGGTCCGGTTGGACCTATCCAGCTGCTACTCTTCAGGTGGTGTTCACGTGGTAAGTTCCTTCCACCCCATGGTTCCGCCAGCCGGACAGCCGGCGGCCGGTCTGTGGCTGGGTAGGAAGGGTGGGAAAGGGTTGCTTACCCACGCTACTTGTCCGCTTCGGAGAAGAGCCGGCGAGCCCCCGGGCCTGGGAGCTGGACCCGGGTGCCTTGCTTAAAAAAATGACAAGCCTTTGATGGAATTGAAAAGGGGCGTGCCCCAAGTGCCGGTTTGGGGCCCCCGTTGCATTCATTAAGTTCCAACAGAAGGGAAGATACATACACGGGTTTTTTACTTAGCAGTAGAATGGCCGAAGGAGCGCCGCATTCCAGGGGCGTTCCGTCTCCTCGCCGGAGGCGTCTCTTTTGCGCTTCTGCGACTTCTGTGCGTTTATCAGGTAGTAGGCGTTGTTGTGCAGCGCCTTGCTGATAATGAACGGGCCTTCCCATGGGGAAGACAGCTTGTGCTGGCCGGCTGTCCGCTGGATCCGCATGAGCACTAGGTCCCCCTCGCGGAAGCAGAGAGGCCGGATCCGCTTGCTGTGGTAGTGCCGGAGCTTCTACTGGTAGATGGCCGTCCGGCTCAGGGCCAGCTCGCGTGCTTCTTCGAGTAGGTCGACGCCGTCTTCTCTTGCTTCCTTCGCATCCTTCTCTGTGTATAGGGTGACCTGAGGCGAATCGAACTCGATGTCAGTGGGGATGATTGCCTCGGACCCGTATACGAGAAAGAAGGGGGTGTAGCCAGTCGACCGGTTGGGCGTGGTCCTGAGGCTCCAGAGGACGGCTGACAGCTCATCGATCCAGCAGCCGGCCGACCGCATGAGGGGTGCCACGAGCCGAGGCTTGAGGCCGGCCAGGATCAAGCCGTTTGCCCTCACTGCCTGGCCGTTTGACTGTGGGTGGGCCACCGACGCGAGGTCGAGCCGGATGCCCTCCTGAGAGCAGAAATGCGTCATCGTGCCGTTGGCGAAATTCGTGCCATTGTCGGTGATGATGCTGTGGGGGACGCCGTAGCGGACCGTGATATCCTTGATGAACCGGACGGCTATGGGGCCGTACATTTTTTTGATGGGTCTGGCCTCGATCCACTTGGTGAACTTGTCGACAGCCACCAGCAGGTGCGTCATGCCGCCCCGGGCGGTCTTGAAGGGCCCTACCATGTCCAGCCCCCAGACGGCAAAGGGCCACGAGAGTGGGATGGTCTGGAGGGCCGTTGCCGGCAGGTGGCTCTGCGTGCTGAAGCGCTGGCATCCCTTGCACTTGTCGACCAGCCGCTTGGCCTCTTCCAAGGCCGTCGGCCAATAGAAGCCGTGGCGGAAGGCCTTGGCCACCAGGGTTCTGGAGGCGGCGTGATGCCCGCACTCGCCCTGGTGGATGTCGAGGAGGATTTCTTGCCCCTTCTCCGGCTCGACGCAGCGTTGGAACACGCCGGTGGCACTGCAATGAACTAGCTCGCGGTTGATGATGCTGTAAGCCGGGGCGTGGCACTGGATCTGCCGGGCCTTGTCTTCGTCAGGGGGAGCTCGCCGCGCAAGAGGAAAGCCAGAATGGGCTGGGCCCACGAGGGGGCTGAGACGGGAGCCGACTCAAGCTCGAGTGGTGCGCCGGGGGCTGCCGGGACTGGCCCGTCAGTCCCCGGGACTGGGACAACTGGGGGTGCGGCGATCGCCGTCAGGATGGCCGTAGAGTTAGAGCCAGCTGCCGCGGAGGTGCCGGATGCTGGAGCCGGCGGTGTAGGCATCGCCGTCGGAGCTGATGGTGCCGACAGAGCAGCCGGAGCCGACGGGGCCAGCGGAGCTGCCGGGGCAGCCGGCACAAAGATAGACTTCGATTCGGGGGAAGGCTTGATTGAAGGCTTGAGTAGCCGTTCGAGGGAGACGCCGGCTGGGATGGCCTGCCGAGTGGAGCCGATTTTCGCCAACGTATTGGCCGCCTCGTTGTCCGCTCGGGGGAGGTGGTGGAACTCACAGCCCTCGAAGGAGCCGGTGAGCTGCTGGACGAGGAAGCGATAGCTAGCCATGTTGTCGTCCCTGGCGTCCCATTCGCCAGAGACCTGCTGCACCACGAGGTCGGAGTCGCCAAAGCAGAGGATGCGCCGGATCCCGATCTCCTTGGCGAGCCGGAGGCCGTGGACGAGCGCCTCGTACTCGGCCACATTGTTGGAGGCGGCGAAGAGGATCTGGAGCGCGTACTTGAGCTGACCCCCCTTCGGGGATGACAAGACGATGCCGGCTCCCAGGCCGGTTCGCATCTTCGAGCCGTCGAAGTGCATGCGCCAATGCGTGGAGTCTGGGGGAGGCGGCACGAACTGGGTCTCGGCCCAGTCGACGAGGAAGTCCGCCATGGTCTGCGATTTGATGGCGGTGCGCGGCTCGTACCGAATCTTGTGGTCGGCGAGGGCGATGGCCCATTTGGCGATCCGGCCGGTCGCGTCCCGGCCGCTCATGATATCGCCGAGCGGGGCCGTGCTCACCACGGTGATGGTGTGCTCCTGGAAGTACTGCTTGACCTTCTTGGCGGCGAAGTATATGCCGTAGCACATCTTCTGGTAGTGGGGGTAGTTCTGCTTGGAGGCGGAAAGGACCTCGCTGAGGTAGTAGACGGGGCGCTGGACCGGCAGCGCTTTTCCCTCCTCTGGCCGCTCCACCACCAGCACGACGCTGACCACGTGGGTGGTGGCCGCGATGTATGCGAGCATCGGCTCCTTCTCAGCCAGCGCCGCCAGGATGGGAGCCCTAGAGAGCGCGCGCTTGAGATCGCGGAACGCCTCATCCGCCTGGTCGGTCCACTCGAATTTGGGTGTCTTCCTCATGAGCTGGTAGAGGGGCAGGGCCTTCTCACCCAGCCGGCTGATGAACCGGCTGAGTGAGGCAAGATAGCCGGCGAACTTCTGTATGTCGACGAGCTTGGCCGGCTTGTGCATGCGCTCGATGGCCCTGATCTTCTCCGGGTTGGCTTCGATGCCACGGGCGAACACGAAGAAACCCAGGAGCTGGCCGGCAGGCACGCCGAACACACACTTTTCCGGGTTTAGCTTGATCTTGTACTCGCGCAAGTTAGCGAAGGTCTCCCAGAGATCGTCGAGGAGGCTGAAATGCTTCTTGGTCTTGACGACGATGTCGTCCACGTAGACGTGGACGTTCCTACCGATCTGCGGCAGGAGGCACTTCTGCATGCAGCGCTGGAAAGTGGCGCCTGCATTCTTCAGGCTGAAGGACATGGTGATGTAGTAGTAGGCCCCAAAGGGGGTGATGAAGGAGGTCTTCAGCCGGTTGGCCGGGTCCAGTTTGATCTGGTGATAGCCTGAGTAGGTGTCCAGGAAGGACAGCAGGTCGCAGCCGGCCGTGGAGTCGATAACTTGATCGATCCGTGGCAGGGCGAATGGGTCCTTGGGACATGCCTTGTTCAGGCTTGTGTAGTCGATACACATGCGCCACGTCTTGTTTTTCTTTAACACCAGGACTGGGTTGGCCAGCCAGTCCGGCTGGAACACTTCCATGATGAAGCCGGCTGCGAGCAGCCTGGCGATCTCCTCTCCTATAGTACGCCGCTTCTCCTCGGAGAAACGGCGCAGGGGTTGCTTGACCGGCTTTGCATCCGGCCGCACATGAAGTTTGTGCTCGGCGAACTTCCTCGGAACACCCGGCATGTCTTTTGGAGACCATGCAAAGATGTCCCGATTCTCACGTAGGAAGTCGTCGAGCTCGCCTTCCTATTTGCTGCTGAGGTTGGCGCCGATGGTGACGCACTGCTTGGGGTTGGCTGGATCGAGCGGCACTTGCTTGGTGTCCTTGGACGGCTGGAACGACGCCTCGCCGGCCGTCTGGGACGGGGGAGCCGGCACGGCCGACTGGTTGGAGGCGTGAGCCACGAGCCGGTCGAGCTGCCACTTCTCCTCCGCTATCTCCAGGGCCTCGGCCAGCCGGCTACCGTCGCGAGCGCACTCGATCGACATCTTGTAGTCGCCGGCGATGGTGATGTTGCCCTTGGGACCCGGCATCTTGAGCTTGAGGTAGGCATAGTGGGGGATCGCCATGAACTTGACGAGGGCCGGCTGGCCCAGCAGCGCGTGGTAGGGACTGTCGAGGTCCACCACCTCGAACCAGACCGGCTCACGGCGGAAGTGGCTCTGGTTGCCGAAGAGGACATCGAGCTCGATCTTGCCGATGGAGGTGCAGGACTTTCCCGGCACGATGCCGTGGAAAACTGTCCGGCTTGCTCGTAGGTCTTTCTCCTTGAGCCCTAGCTTGAGCATTGTGTCGCGATAGAGGATGTTGATGCTGCTGCCCCCGTCGATCAACACCCGCGAGAAACGGCAGGTGCGCCTCTCGGAGACGATGGTGGGATCGAGGACGAGGGCGTGGCTGCCTGGGTTCGGCATCACGGCCGGGTGGTCCGCCCGGCTCCAGGTGACCGGCTTCTCGGACCAATGCATGAACTGGGGGACCGAGGGGGCGGTGGCGTTCACCTCGTGCCGGCGCTGGCGCACGCTGTGCTTCTCGGTTGCTTCACTAGTGAAGACGACGTAGGACCCGTCCTGGCGAGGGAACTGGTCATGGAGGCGGCCGTCGTTGGCTGCCGGGGTCGGAGCAGGCGGCTGGGCCTGGGCCGAAGCCGGCTCGCGGGGAGCCTGAGGCGGAGGAGCCGGAAGGCCCTCGCCTCGGGCTAGCCGCTGGGAGAAGCTGCACTGCCGGAGCGTATGGGTGGCCGACTTGGCCCCGGAGTGGTGTTTGCTGGGTAGGTCGAGCATCTGCTCGAAGGTAAACTTGGGCTGCTAGGCGGCCTTGCCGGTGCGCTGGCGCTGGCTGGGGGCCTGGGCAGCCGGTTGCTCCTCTTCGATGGTGGTGACTGTAGGGGAACGCAGCAGAAAACAAAAATTTTCCGACCTACGTACCAGCCCAGGATCACTATGGAGACTACATACAAGGTTTGATCTGTTTCGTTACCGACTCGTAGCGCAGCGGAAGTAGAGTCGATGACGAACGGCGGTGCAGATCCCCGCAGCTAGGATTTACAACCTCCCAACCGCGAGGATGTATACCCTAATCTGCCCCGCGGACAGCCCTCCGGGAGGCGGTCACACAGTCCCCCGGACGGTGTCGCGGACAGCCCTTCGGGAGGACCTCCGAAACTCGGACTGTCACTCGGACAGCCCTTCGGGAGGACCTCCAAAACTCGGACGGTCACACGGACAGCCCTTCGGGAGGCACTCTCGAACTAAGACCGAAACTACGATCTCTCTACAGAGTTGCACACATACGGTGTCATCTATCCGGCAGGGCTTCGCCGTCCAGAACTAGGTCCTGCCGGAACCCAGACAGCCTTTCGGCTCTACGAAACTATTTCGCTGGGAGGGAGAGAAGAATGCCAGATCATGCATGGCTTTGTGTATGAGAGCAAGAGTGTGTCTTATGGCAGCCCACACACCTCCTATTTATAGGAAACCCAAGGGGTAGGGTGGTTTTACAAGAAGACCCAAAACCCACATGGAAAGGAGTCCTTCCCAAGGACCTAAAAGGTAAAACCAAGGAACAAGGGGGACTCCATGAAGGAGTCCACCATGTGGCCGGCCACACCCTCATGTGGGGCCCCAAAATTGGCCCCTATCCATCCATGTCATCGCCAAGATCTTTTGGAGCAAAGCCCCAAAAGGTGGCTTTCCAAAAATATCCCAAAAAGCACTTTCACTATTCACGACGACATTTTTCAGCGTCTGATCGAACTGAAAATATTCATGTGGGCTTAGAAAAATTCTAGTACCCACCAAAATAATTTTCAACGCGAGCCGGAACAATTCCGGTTTAGTGATTTCATCTGCGAAAAGCATCTGAAGCGGTTTCGGCAGCTCCGGAACATTTCCGGTTTTCATCCCGGAAAATTCCAGAAAGTTTCCAGAATGATTCCGGCACCCTCCAAGAATTATCAGGCATGTGCCAAAACCAATTTGACTTTATGGTATCCTCTGAAACAACTTTTCAGTTTCACCGGAACTCATCCGGTGACCTCTCTGCGGAACTTTTCCGCTGTCCGAAACTTTTCCGGCGTCCGAAACTTTTTCGGTGATTTTCTCTCAAACTCCCTGTCTAGTATTCAGCAGATAGATGACCCTTAAGCGTGTGACCCTATAGGTTCGGTGAAGCATAGACATGACTCGGAACCCCTTCCGATCAATGATCAACATCGGAGCCGTGGACACCCATATCGATCCCTATACCCACACGAATAAATATTCGAGTGAAGCTCCAGTTGCCGTGAGCTATTCCTGTTGCTTCGCGATATGTTACAATTACCCGAGGTGAGACATGTTGGCATCCCCGTGGATCAACAACTTGTCCACTATGCCAGTTACCTCGTTACCGGTATTGTTCTCTTTTCTCGTTTCTGTGTTCCGGTATCCCTGTGATCAAATCACACTTGTGTCTGGCCAGACGATGATGGATACCGTAACACCGAGAGGGCCCAGAGATATCTCTCCATCGTCGGAGGAGCAAATCCCAATCTTGAGCTATCAAGTTACTTAACATACTTTTCCATGAACCCGTAAGCCGCCGTAATAGCCACCCATTTACGGATGACGTTTAACAAACCCCAAAGTTCATGAAGCAAGCATGAAGAAACTCGATACTCTCATGGTCTAAGGAATCATGCAAACATTAACCATCTCTGTGTTATTAACCATTAACTTATGACGAATGTATCTCATAGCATAACATCAATTCGGTTCGATTCAACACAAGTGTTCTACCAACATTGTGCCCTCAAAATTGCCGGCATAGCCATGCCCATGATCAGGAAAACAGGATCATCATGCAATACTTGAGCCAGTCTTAGAGGCCAGACTAGGAATACATTTTACCGTTTATTATTCCACACGTGCATATGAGTCTTCCTCCGAGCCTCGTTTTATTTGTAGACTCGAGAATCATTGCAGTTATAGCATGGAACATAAACATAATTATGAACAGGGAGATAATCAATAACATTTATTATTGCCTCTAGGGCATATCTCCTACAGACTCCCACTTGCACTAGAGTCAATAATCTAGTCAATGCTAGTGCACTTTACACCTATGGCATACTGGTGTAAAATACGCTTCGCTTGTGGTATAGCCTGATGTCCAACGGATCTGACGATTTCAGCTCCGTGTGTAACTTTGCATATCCTCGCGTTTTCACGCTTTCACAAAATTCATATTTTGTGTGGACTTGGCTTTGCATATATGTGAATCATTGGTCGAAACCTGATTCCTCAGACTGAGCTATGGAGCAACTATCTGCAATAGTGTCCCATAGACCAAAGCCATCTTGGAACCATACTAAGTTCATGAATGAACTATATGATTCAACAACTTCTTTGTTGCTTCTCAAGCGTCAACATACTTAGCCTTTGTTATAGAATTCGCCACAGTATCTTGTTTGGAACAATTTCCAACTACCGTGCCACCATATTGTGTATTACACAAATCCCTTAACTTAAATTGAAAATCGCATGGAGCATAGATGAAGACTGTATCGATGTAATTACTTACAACGAGCACTTCATAATCTCTGCTTGCGAGAAAACATGTCATCAGTACTACTCTAGTACTCAGTGACATCTTTCACTGTTGTCCTATGATCAGTACTTTGATCACTTTGGTATCTATACTCGCAACAACTTTGGAGTATTGGACATATCTGGTTGTTTTTACATACCATGGAATACATGATTAATCCAAACACAAGAGTGTGTGGAATCTCCAACATGTATTTTACTCATCAGTGTTTTGGGACACCGAGTCTTGCAAAAACTCTTTCCATGTGACTTCGGCAAGAATCACTCCTTGGCGTTTTAAATGCTAAAAGGTTTTAGCATCTTGTCAATATGTATTCATTGCTTAGCCCCATTAGGTAAATCTATCTCCATAGATCATCATGCCTAATATTGAGGCTATTTAGCCTAAGCACTTCATTGAAAAACTATTTTCAAATGAAGTCCTAATTCGTGTCAAGAAATTTATTTCCAATTAACAATGTGTTAAGTACACAAGGTTTTTAGAAATATTATTATGCTCCCACTTACTTTCTTGAATCACAAGCATCTTCGATACCCATTTGATGAAGTCAAACCCCCTTGACCATTTCATCAAAAACGAAGATTCCAACTCCACTTTGCTCTCTTCTGTCCATCGCTAGAACTCTGAAGTTTGCATACTTACTAGCATCCTCTGGATCGACAAATTACTATGGACTATATCACATACAAGTCCTAGGTTTTATTTCCATCAGATGGAAATCCTTTTGTCATCCATGTTTCATATCTCATGATTGAAATATGTATTAATTGCTAGTTCAACCCGAACCGACTTCAAGCATCGCTACGGTGAAACAACCTCATCGTAGTCAACTCCTTGAACTTGTTATTTCAACAAGTCGAGCTTTATGGATAAAATATTTTATCCACATCAGTTTATAGTTTCATAAATATTCGTTAGACTCTAAGTGTTCCGAAAGGTGTATCAAGATTTTAATCTCGAACCACTTATATGGAAACTATCTCGGATTGTATTGGCATTTAGCCAATTCCGGAGTCAGTGCCCATCAACGCTTCCTTGTGTATCGTAGGTATACTGTTGTCTAACAACAATATCTCGTATGCGCACCTGAGAGGTTTGCACGAGTTTTTCCTACGCGGTTCAGCTGCAAGTTCGACCGAAGTCCATACATCTCATGTAGAGGCTTCCGTATCAGTCGCAGTAGGAAACTCCGGAATCACTTCCAAGGTTCCTTTCCTTTGACCTGATGACGAAGATACTGGTTATCTCGTCGAGTTGCACTGTCCTCCCACTCACCTTTTGTAAGAACTATTCTCTTTAAAAGCATACCGTTTTGTGGCAAACCTATTTGCCTCGGTATAGTGAGGGAGGAATACCAAATTACTTGGGATAACCTACAAAGTAGCACTTGTCTGATTTGGAATAGGTTTGTAACCTTTTACACAAGCCCCATATTCCAAATGTTAAGAAAAGATATAACATGGTTGGGAGTACCATACCATGAAGTCATTTCAACAGACCCGATGGAGCTCTTTTCAGTGTAAAAGCCGCAGTCTCTAAAGCATCACTCTTTAAAAGGAGTAATGGCAAATTTATTTATGTCATCTTTGATCTTACCATGTCATGAATGGTTCGATTACATCTACACGGACTCTCCACTTGCAGTGGTGCTCCGGGAGGTGCAAGTTATGAAACCCCTTTCACAACTCATCAGACATTCGCTAAACTTGTAACTCAAATATTCCTTTCTGCAATCGAATTGTAGAAACATAATTTTCTTGTTACAACAACTTCTACTTCATTTTTGAAAACCTTATGAATGAATTGAAAAGATCCAGACTTACGTCTCAACAAGTAAATATCCACATATCTACTTGAGTCATTTCTGAAGATAGATAAATCCACTACTTGCAACAACATTTATTGGACTACACACATCATAATGTATGATCACCAATATGTTCTTTGCTCGTTCCTTATGGCCTGTGAACGGTATTTCAGTTACTTCACTTTTCAGAGGAAAGTTGCAAGTGTCAGATGATTCAAAATCAAATGACTTCAAAATCCATTATAATGGAATTTTCCATGCGGGTTTCTCCAATGTGACCAAATGCAGTGCCACACTTGTGTGGTATTCTTTTAGTCTTGCGACATTTAGCGTCAGTGTTATGGATGTATCATATTACCATCAATATTCATAGCATACATCCCATCCTGTATGGAAGCATGGCCCTTCATGTTTTTCATAACACCGAACATCAAAAGTTCTCTTATGAATAACCTTCTTGCAAAATACCTTATGCAAAGTGCTAGAGTGTATGAAACTCTAAATGAATTATGAAACTAAATACAGAGGCAATGTATTAATATCAATATTCATAACATACGTCTCATTCATAATGAAAGTATGGCCCTTATGTTATTCATAACACCGAACATCAAAAGTTCTCTTATGAACAACCTTCTTGCAAGATACCTTATGCAAAGGGCTAGAGTGTGAAACTCTAAAATGAATTATGAAAGTAAATACATAGGGAATACACCGATGGAAGGCATAGTAACTTTTACTATGTTCCCTATGTGTATCTTAACCTCATTCCTGGTTAGTCTTTCAGGCCATAGTAGTTCTTACATCGAGCTGCAACAGAATGCAATCGAGCGGGTATCTTTGTGATTAACTCACAATACCCAAGAATTAGTGATTAACATGTTTAACCATAATTCCCAAGAACTATATCTTTGACCAGCCTTCTATACATCAAAAACTTGTATGACATTCATACATGAGCTGGATATTCCAGTCTTCTTTCCTTTTGCCATTATACTTCTAACAGTTTAAACTTTCAGTATTTCTCCTACTCTCAGAAGAAGCACCCAACTTAAGAGTGGCGTTAGCCTCGGACTTCCTAGGCGTGAAAGTTTCACTAACACCCTTCGGACACTTCCTTTCTCTTTAAGTTGTTGTTTTATTCACCTTTCATCATATGACAGGCGTTCTTCTGGATCCCTCTCTTATCAGTCTAATGCATAGTAAACTCCTTTACTAATAGTTTGCAAACAAACATTGCTATGGATATCTCATATCTTTTAGCCTTTGTCTTTCTCTGAAAATGATTTTCAGATTCCATGAATATCACATAACTATCCAAACTTTCGAAGTTCGGGTCTCATGGAAGCAAACATATTGTACTTTGACTGAAAAGGAATTCTGGCTTTTGGATCGAAGGACGAGAGTCACATGATCCAGAGCATTAGCGGGAGAATACCGAAAGCATGCGATAGGACAAAGTCCTTCTCGGCACTCTTGAGGACAATCCTCATATTACGTTACCAATCGTAAAGTTTTAACCAGATATTTAACAGCTATTCAATTTTAATTGGGAAGGTGGAAACGCGAGCCATTCTTCTACAACTATTTTGCAAATTGCACTTAGACAGAGTTCAAAATTAATTGCACTGAGAATTAAACAAGTTAATTCTACAGTGCGCTCCCACTCAAATCAATATCTCTCATAATTGATTGTGAGTGATTCAAGACCCGCATATCCATTCAACGTCACGGTTCGAGATGAACACCCATGGCGTGAACTTCAATCGGTAGGCAAACTTGCCGATCACATCTCTATGCGATTCTTGTTCATCTTTCGATGCGCGTGTTCCGAGCTCATGACTTTCATGCCTGAACGTCAAGACAACCAAGTGATCTCGCTGCGAGGTCTCAACTCACCCGCCTCACACATCCCTAATCGTTCGCACCCATGGAGATCATGCAATGCCCCGAAAAGTTAGGTGCCGCGACGGTGCTACACTTGGGAGAACACTAACTACTTGATATTTTAGTGAGAGATCACCCTAATAAAAAGCGACTACTGCGCAATCAAGAAGGGTGCATCATAAGGGATAAACATCTCAGGCAATTCATAATAGCATGATATGGTATAGCCCTTTCTGACGGAGAAGTCTTTCATTTCTTCGTCTCCGGCATTCGCGTCGGTGTTCACCTTCGCGAAGATTGCCACCACCTTGTCGATGCACCAGATAATATTGCTATCTCTATAGCTTAATAAAATAAGTGCATTACATAAGGTTGACACGCAGGTCATTAAAGTGCAATCATATGGCTCCAGCCATCATGCCGAATCATGACACGCAGGTCATGTTAATCAATTTACATCATATAGTCATCTCATACATAATCAAATTATTATGAACACTGCTATACCACATCACATGCACATGCAAACCATCCTGCAAAACCAAGTTAGACGCCTCTAATCGGTCCATGCAAAATTTTATTTTATGTGGCTTCTAAGGTTTCGAAACAAACCGAAGCTACCAACGTCCATCATCAAGCATGATAATCCAAGTCGCTAGATTAACATTCCAGGGTGTATGAAACACGAGATAATAAAATCTCGAGCCCCATACTAAACTTCGTCATACGCGTGACCCCCGTGCAGATCACATCTGCATTGCCCTTTCGTCTGCAAAATTTCATCTTTCTTTTTAACTACGATGGAATTCAATGAACTGTTAGCACTTCGTTGATCAATCAGGATCGCGGATTGCCAGAACATTGAAACTCCACCATACTGTTATCAAGATCAGAAATATGCAAATTCGAGGGAAGCAACAAGAACATCGGGTAACAGACTTCTTCTGCTACCCGCACAAATAATTTTCAGCAATAGAACTCATCTACTACCTAATTATATTGTGCAACACCCATACATCTCATGGATTCTAGATCGCAACCTGCATCTACGCATAGCACAGCTCATGATGCCACTGTAGGGGAACGCAGCAGAAAACAAAAATTTTCCGACCTACGTACCAGCCCAGGATCACTATGGAGACTGCATACAAGGTTTGATCTGTTTCGTTACCGACTCGTAGCGCAGCGGAAGTAGAGTCGATGACGAACGGCGGTGCAGATCCCCGCAGCTAGGATTTACAACCTCCCAACCGCGAGGATGTATACCCTCATCTGCCCCGCCGACAGCCCTCCGGGAGGCGGTCACACAGTCCCCCGGACGGTGTCACGGACAGCCCTTCGGGAGGACCTCCGAAACTCGGATTGTCACTCGGACAGCCCTTCGGGAGGACCTCCAAAACTCGGACGGTCACACGGACAGCCCTTCGGGAGGCACTCTCGAACTAAGACCGAAACTACGATCTCTCTACAGAGTTGCACACATACGGTGTCATCTATCCGGCAGGGCTTCGCCGTCCAGAACTAGTTCCTGCCGGAACCCAGACAGCCTTTCGGCTCTACGAAACTATTTCGCTGGGAGGGAGAGAAGAATGCCAGATCATGCATGGCTTTGTGTATGAGAGCAAGAGTGTGTCTTATGGCAGCCCACACACCTCCTATTTATAGGAAACCCAAGGGGTAGGGTGGTTTTACAAGAAGACCCAAAACCCACATGGAAAGGAGTCCTTCCCAAGGACCTAAAAGGTAAAACCAAGGAACAAGGGGGACTCCATGAAGGAGTCCACCATGTGGCCGGCCACACCCTCATGTGGGGCCCCAAAATTGGCCCATATCCATCCATGTCATCCCCAAGATCTTTTGGAGCAAAGCCCCAAAAGGTGGCTTTCCAAAAATATCCAAAAAAGCACTTTCACTATTCACGACGACATTTTTCAGCGTCTGATCGAACTGAAAATATTCATGTGGGCTTAGAACAATTCTAGTACCCACCAAAATAATTTTCAACGCGAGCCGGAACAATTCCGGTTTAGTGATTTCCTCTGCGAAAAGCATCTGAAGCGGTTTCGGCAGCTCCGGAACATTTCCGGTTTTCATCCCGAAAAATTCCAGAAAGTTTCCAGAATGATTCCGGCACCCTCCAAGAATTATCAGGCATGGGCCAAAACCAATTTGACTTTATGGTATCCTCTGAAACAACTTTTCAGTTTCACCGGAACTCATCCGGTGACCTCTCTGCGGAACTTTTCCGCTGTCCGAAACTTTTCCGGCGTCCGAAACTTTTTCGGTGATTTTCTCTCAGACTCCCTGTCTAGTATTCAGCAGATAGATGACCGTTAAGCGTGTGACCCTATAGGTTCGGTGAAGCATAGACATGACCCGGAACCCCTTCCGATCAATGATCAACATCGGAGCCGTGGACACCCATATCGATCCCTATACCCACACGAATAAATATTCGAGTGAAGCTCCAGTTGCCGTGAGCTATTCCTGTTGCTTCGCGATATGTTACAATTACCCAAGGTGAGACATGTTGGCATCCCCGTGGATCAACAACTTGTCCACTATGCCAGTTACCTCGTTACCGGTATTGTTCTCTTTTCTCATTTCTGTGTTCCGGTATCCCTGTGATCAAATCACACTTGTGTCTGGCCAGACGATGATGGATACCGTAACACCGAGAGGGCCCAGAGATATCTCTCCATCGTCGGAGGAGCAAATCCCAATCTTGAGCTATCAAGTTACTTAACATACTTTTCCATGAACCCGTAAGCCGCCGTAATAGCCACCCATTTACGGATGACGTTTAACAAACCCCAAAGTTCATGAAGCAAGCATGAAGAAACTCGATACTCTCATGGTCTAAGGAATCATGCAAACATTAACCATCTCTGTGTTATTAACCATTAACTTATGACGAATGTATCTCATAGCATAACATCAATTCGGGTCGATTCAACACAAGTGTTCTACCAACATTGTGCCCTCAAAATTGCCGGCATAGCCATGCCCATGATCAGGAAAACAGGATCATCATGCAATACTTGAGCCAGTCTTAGAGGCCAGACTAGGAATACATTTTACCGTTTATTATTCCACACGTGCATATGAGTCTTCCTCCGAGCCTCGTTTTATTTGTAGACTCGAGAATCATTGCAGTTATAGCATGGAACATAAACATAATTATGAACAGGGAGATAATCAATAACATTTATTATTGCCTCTAGGGCATATCTCCTACGGTGACCTGCCGGCTCCCGTAGCCGGGGTCCGGCTGGTCGGGCTTGCGTTTGTTGTTCTGCTGCTGCCGGTTGTCGGTGACCGCCCGCGGCGCGGAAGGCGGCGGAGTTGGCTTGGCTGGCGTCGTGACCTTCATCCGCATTGTGGAGTCGGCCGTGGCGTACTTGTCCGCCTTGGCCATCAGGTCCGCCAGGGTAGCCGGCTCGGAGCACAAGAGCTTGTGCTTGAGGTGGGTGCCGTCGCGGCAACCCTCGATGACATACTGGATGGCCTGCACCTCGTGCACTCCCTCGCAGGAGTTGCGGAGCTCGGTCCAGCGCGTGAGGTAGTTGCGGAGGGGCTCCTCTGGTCCCTGGACACACATGGCCAGCTCGCGGGCCCGGCCGGGCCGCTGGTAGGTGCCGGTGAAGTTGCGGACGAATGCTTCCTCGAAGTCCGTCCAGGTGTTGATGCTGCCGGCCGACAGGCTGTTAAGTCAGGTCCGGGCCGAGCCGGTCAGCATTAGGGGGGCGTAGCGCACGGCTACGTGCTTGTTCCCCCTGGCAATGCCGACCGCGGTGGTGTAGTCGACCAACCAGTCCTCCGGCTTGGCGGAGCCGTTGTACTTCGGGGTGTCGCGAGGGAGAGTGAAACCGGCTGGGAACAGCTCATTGCGAATCCGGGGGCCGAAGCACGCCGGGCCGATCGAGCCCTCCTCCTCGAGGAGGGCCGACTGCGCCAGCCGCTCGATGCGGGTCCGAGCGTCGTTCTCGCTCCGCGGGACACGCGGGCCTAGCCGAGCGGCGAGCTCGGGACGAACAGTCGGGGCAGGCGAGCGGGCGCGTTCCCGCCTTGGGGGCAGGGTATGGTCCCGGCTGCGCCGGCTGCCGCCAGCCGGAGCATCGTTGTGCCGGCTGCTGACGGCCGGCTGCTCGTCTCGCAGCCGGGTGCGTCCGTTGTGAGACCCAATGCCCCGCCGGCCAGAGCCGCTAGGGGAAGAGGCCTGCTGGACCGGCCGGCGCTGGCCAGCAGTAGGCGGAGCGTCCCACTCGGGGATTTCGGAGCTGGTGTTGATGCCGTCGAGCCGGGCCTGCTGGGCGTTGGCGGTGGGGATGAGGTCTTGGATGTGTTATTCCTGCAGCTCTCGCTCTTCGCCTTCCAGGCCGGCGAGGTCGGCGTATGCTACGTGGGCGGCCCTCAGGTTGGCGACCGGCGTGTCGTAGGTGGGAAGCCTGCCACCGAGGATTTCCGCGACCACGCGGCCGCGGTTGCGGACATCACCGCGCCGGCTGGGCTCGTTGCCGGCGGGGGTGAGGCCGTAGGCGGAGTTATACTCGCGCTGCACGGACTCCATCCAACGCTTGGTGGTGGCAAGCACGGTTGCCTCGTCGAACAGCAGCCGGCGAGCGGCTTCCAGCTCAGCCGTGGCCGTGGATGGGTTCGTTGTAGGTGCGACGGGGGTGCTGAGGCCCCGAAGCACGGAGCCGAGGGGGTCGGAGGTGCCGGTGCGAGCGGCCGTGGCGGCCGCGTCCGCCTCCGCCCTGGGACGGCCGGAGGTCGTGGAGGTGCCGGTGGCCATTACCCCCGCGCGGACGCGGGAGTTGCTGGCCTCGCCCGGGGCGAGTGCGCCCACGGACGGGGGCGGGTCGAGGCAGTTGAGCACCTGGCGAGGGTACTCGTCGGTAGCTGGCTCGTCGGCGAGGCTCAGCCTACCGACGCGCTCGGTGACGATGGCGATCTCGATCAGAGGGTCGCTGCCGAGCCGCTCAACGGAGAGGCCGGCTGCGTCGCCCGCGGGGCCAGCGGGGGCGGGGTTCCGCCCCGCAGGAGCAAGCCCCACGAGCGTGCATTTCTGCCCGGACGCGGGGCGGCCGTGGGAGGTGGTGATGGGTCCCGCACAGAGCGTGACTCCGGCCGGCGCCGCGGACGGCCCCACGGTGGGCGCAAACTGTCGTGGTTTTCTCACGGCAGATGCCATGGGGTGGCTTATCGAGAGTGGTTGGGGCCGAAGCACGCCGACGGGCTCCGGGAGCGGGATTAAGCACAAGCGGTGAGGACACACGTTGTACCCAGGTTCAGGGCCCTCCGTGGGAGGTAATACCCCTAGTCCTGCTGGTCTAGTTAGATGGTGGGTGGTGTTAGTATGGTGCTCCTTGAGCTGTTTGTCCGGGGGAGGAAGAAGGACCAGCCGGCTCCTCTTCCCTTGCTACGTGGAGTGTGAGTGTGAGATGGGGCGAATGCCTCCCTGCGTGCCTTGCCCGATGCATGGGGGCCTCGGGGGGGTTTTATAGATCAACCCCCCGGCTTACAATATTCCTAAGGTACTAAGAGGGGGGACCCGGCTGGCAGCCTCTCCAGCCAGCCAGGGGTCCCGCCGGCTGGGTCGTCTTGTCGCCCGTAGGGCCCGCCGGCTGTGCGGTCCCATCGCCAGCTGGGGCCCGCCAGCCGGCTCTTCTACTGGCCCGCGCTCACCTGCCGCGGCACGGGCCGCCCCACGCGGCGTCGTCTTGCGCCAGCCGGCCGAAGTCAGCGGTACGGCCGGCTGCGATGTAGCCACGCCGGGGCAGGTAACGGAGTGGACGGCGGCGCAGCGGCACTGTGGCCCTGCCGGGTCTCGATCAGTCATCGGTCAGCGGTACGACCGCCCGGACTGTAGCCACGCGCGCCCATGCGTCAGCGGCCGCTGTAGCCACATTGGAGTCCGTTGTGGGGGTCGCGTCCTGTCAGCGTACTTGGTCGCAGTGGGAGGGGACGGATACCTTCCCATCTAGAGGTCAGCGGGCGGGCTGGTCGTGTAGCGGCTGGGTGCGCCTGGCCGAGGGCCAGGCGGTCGGCTCCTGTTCAGCCGGCCGCGGGCCAGCCGGCCAGGGGGTCAGCCGGCAACTCACCTGCCGGCCATGGACCCGCCGGCCATGGGCCAGCCGGCCAGGGGGCCAGCCGGCCATGGGGCCAGCCGGTCATGGACCAGCCGGCTGTTCGCCAGCCGGCCGTATAGTTTTTCTGAAAGGGGCTTGAACTCCCTTGTCTTGGCATACCCAGGGGTAATAACCCCGTCAATGAGTGATCGTGCGTGGATGTACACCGGTCACACTATTCAGAAAGACATGACCAATGAATGGTTTACAAAAACCAAGGGGTTTGTGAGAGCCGCATTTGCAAATGGCCAGGAAAGAACCTGGTGCCCATGTGTCCGGTGCGACAACTTTAAAAAGAGGACAGAGGGTGTAATGGGTAAACACCTGTAGAAGTGGGGTTTTATGCCTGATTATACGGTGTGGACTTTTCATGGTGACTCTGCCCAACGTGCCAGAGCTGAGGTGGTCCGTCATCGCACCAACGAGCATGGTACCGGGATCGAAGACATGGTGCAAGTCTTTGATGATGCTCGGGATTCGTACGATGAGATGGAGGAATCTGCAAATGCCTTTTATGAAATGTTGGAGTCTTCAAAACGTCCTCTCCATAAGCACACTGAGCTTTGTCAGCTGGATGCCATCGCGCAAGTAATCGCTCTGAAGGCTCAATTCAACCTGGGAAGAGAATGCTACGACACGATGATGACAATATTTGGACGCTTTCTACCCAAAGGCCATGTACTGCCTGCAAACCTGTACCGGTCGGACAAAATCCTCCGTGTACTTAAGATGCCCTATGAGAAGATAGATGCCTGTGAGAATGGATGTGCCTTATTTAGGCTTGAGTATGCGGACTTGAACTATTGTCCCATTTGCAAGTCTTCCAGGTATATTGTGGTAGACAACGGCATGGGTGAGAAGATTCAGACCAAAATCCCCGTTAATGTTCTTCGATATATGCCAATCGTACTAAGACTTCAACATCTTTTCATGGTCGAAGAGACGGCCAGACAGATGACATGTCCCAAATTGGGCAAAAGAACCGAACTAGATGCAGATGGGAATCAGATGTTGGTACACACTTCAAACGCTTTTGCGTGGAAGCACTTCGATGTATTACATAAGGATAAAGCAGCAGATCCAAGGCATCCTCGAGTCGCCATCAACACGGATGGGTTCAATGTGTTTGGTATGACGGCAACCCAATACAGTTGTTGGCCTGTATTTGTCATTCCACTCAATCTCTCCCCCGGACAGATTATGCAAAGAAAGAACATTTTCCTGACGTTGATAATTCCAGGGCCAACTATCCGGGGAAGAATATGAATGTGTACATGCAACCGCTTAAGGATGAATTGCAAGAAGCTTGGGATAATGGGATCAAGACATACGACGCCGCTACAAAACAAAACTTCATGATGCATGTGTGGTACATGTACTCGATGCATGACTTGCCGGCGTATGCGCTATTCGTTGGATGATGTCTGCATGGAAGGTTCCCATGCGCTGCATGCAAGGAAGCTCTTAAGTTCCGTTGGCTGCAGGCAGGTCGCAAGTTTTCTTGCTTCAACTTGCATAGACAGTTCCTGGATCCTTTCCATAAGTTCAGAAAAGACAAGAAGAATTTCATCAAAGGTAGAGTTGTCAAAAACTCTGCACCACCTGCGTTGACAGGCCAACAGACACTGGATCAGTTAAACGCTCTCGAGCTTGATCCAGAGCGTCCAGGGTATTTCAAAGGGTATAATTTAGAACACGCCTGGACTCACAAGACATGCTTATGGGATCTGCCTTACTTCAAAGACCTCCTTTGCCCACACAACATCGACGTGATGCACACTGAAAAGAATATCGATGAGGCCCTTTTTGGTTCATTGTTCGGCATAGAGGGGAAGTCAAAGGATAATCCTAAGGCTAGAGTTGATTAGGAGGCTCTATGTGATAGACCGTTGCAAAACATGCGACAACCAAAAGGAAAGCAGAATTGGACGAAGCCAAAGGCATGGTTCAATCTTGGAAGGCCAGCTATGAGGGAAATGATCTTGTGGGTGAAAATGCAGTTGATGTTCCCCGATGGGTATGTAGCGAATCTAAAGAGGGGAGCGAGTCTTGACAAATTGAAAATATTTGGTCTCAAGATTCATGATTGGCACATATGGCTTGAGCGGGTAATGCCGGTGATGTTGCGTGGCTTTATCCCTGAGGATGAATGGCTAGTACTGGCAGAGCTGAGCTATTTCTTCCGTTCTCTTTGTGCGAAAGACCTATCGCCTGGTGTGCTAGATGAAATGGAAGAGTTGGCGCCGGAGTTGATCTGCAAGTTAGAGAAGATCTTTCCACCAGACTTTTTTCATCCAATGCATCATTTGATTTTGCATCTCCCGACCGAGGCAAGATTGGGGGGCCCGTGCAAAATCGTTGGTGCTACGCAACTGAGAGGATGCAGAAGACGCTTCGAGCAAAATGGTAGTACATGGCTACCAGCATGGTAGTACACGGCTCCCGCCCGTGCCGGAGACCCACGAGCAGAGGCCGGTGATTAGGCCTAATGGGGAGAAGTAAGTGCATTTACTCTTTTTTAACCTTTTGTCTTCACATTTCTTCAAATATCTAATGCGTTGGCTTTGTCATACTGCAGGGGATGGGATCACGCCGAGGGAGTCCGCAGGCCCAACACCGTCCTTGGTGTGCTTTGCCGGCAAAACTTCCCGGGGTTTGTCACATTGCCCGGTGAGGGTCAGTTTCCAAGGCTAGGATTGACCTGGGAGCACTACTTGGCTGCCCCGGCCCTGCCGGAGGAGATGATCGATGATGTCTTGTGCCACACGAGGGCTGACATGGTGATCAGACAATTTTGGGTAATTTCTCCTTTACACAATTAAAAATCAACAATAGCTAGTTATTGTACTAATCAGTGTTGTCTCGTTTGATTGCAGACCTTCTACAGGTGTGAGGAGGGACACAAGGAGGCCGCGGCAAAGGTTATCGATGGCGAGTGCAGGTGCCTACTACAGAACTTACGACACGAGGCTCGGCCGCAGGCTGTTCGAGACTATTACGCCTCGCGTGGTGTTAAGAAGGACAAGTCGTCATGCCGCGGAAAGTTTCTGCAGAAGGAGAAGTACATGAAGGTAATTACCAATTCTTAAGGCCTTGTACTTAGTTTCCTTGATTTGATTCGTAGGCATAGCGCTCAAATTTCTCTCTACTAACTTAGGCGCCCCCGAGATGGTGTGCGGATAAGATGGATTGTTGGGAGGCGTTGGTGGATCAGTGGTGCTCAGACGACTGGCGAGCCGTCCACAACAATGCCCAGGATCGGCGTGCCAAAATGGTTGGTGTGCCACACCATCAAGGCAGCGCCAACTTATATCAGTTCGGGCGGAACTGGGTATTGTTGGGGAACGTTGCATGGGAAACAAAAAATTACCTACGCACACGCAAGATCTATCCATGGTGATGAGCATCTACGAGGGGGAGAGTGGATCTACATACCCTTGTAGATCGCTAAGCGGGAAGCGTTAAGAAGCGCGGTTGATGTAGTCGAACGTCTTCGCGATCCAAATCACAAGCCGTCCCGCGATCCAATCACGATCCGTCCCGCGATCCAATCACGATCCGTCCCGCAATCCAATCACGGTCCTTCCGATCTAGCGCCGAACGGATGGCACCTCCGCGTTCAGCACACGTACATCTCGATGACAATCTCCACTTCTTTGATCCAGCAAGCAAGGGTGGAGAGGTAGATGAGTTCTCCCACAGCACAACGACGTGGTGGCGGTGGTGGTGGAGCTGTCTCGGCAGGGCTTCGCCAAGCACGACCGAGACGATCTAGTGGAGAACAGATCTAGAGGGAGAGAGAGGCAGCTGTGGCTTTTCAGGTGAGAGGCTGCCCTCAAAACCCTCTAGTATATATAGGAGGGAGGGAGGAGGAGGCAGCCCTAGGGTTTCCCCTAGGGGTTCGGCTGAACCTCCACAAGGGGGAGGAGTCCACCACCCACAAGGGAGGTGGAATCCTAGTAGGACTCCTCCCCACTTGGCTCCTTCCCCACCCCTTGCGCAAGGTGTAGGAGATATGCCCTAGAGGCAATAATAAATGTTATTGATTATCTCCCTGTTCATAATTAGGTTTATGTTCCATGCTATAACTGCTATGGTTCTCTAGTCTGCAATAACCACGAGGCTCGGAGGAAGACTCATATGCACGTGTGGAATAATAAACGGTAAAATGTATTCCTAGTCTGGCCTCTAAGACTAGCCCAAGTGTTGCATGATGGTTCTGTTTTCCTGATCATGGGCATGTCTATGCCGGCAACTTTGAGGGCACAATGTTAGTAGAACACTTGTGTTGAATCGACCCGATTGATGTTATGCTATGAGATTCATTCGTCATAAGTTAATGGTTAATAACACAGAGAAGTTAATGTTTGCATAATTCCTTAGACCATGAGAGTGTCGAGTTTCTTCATGCTTGCTTCATGAACTTTGGGGTTTGTTAAACGTCATCCGTAAATGGGTGGCTATTACGGCGGCTTACGAGTTCATGGAAAAGTATGTTAAGTACCTTGATAGCTCAAGATTGGGATTTGCTCCTCCGACGATGGAGAGATATCTCTGGGCCCTCTCGGTGTTACGGTATCCATCATCGTCTGGCCAGACACAAGTGTGATTTGATCACAGGGATACCGGAACACAGAAACGAGAAAAGAGAACAAAAACCGGCAACGAGGTAACTGGCATTGTGGACAAGTGTTGATCCACGAGGATGCCGATGTTTCTCATCTCGGGTATTTGTAACATATCGCGAAGCAACAGGAATAGCACACGGCAACTGGAGGTTCACTCGAATATTCATTCGTGTGGGTATAGGGGTCAATATGGGTGTCCACGGCTCCGATGTTGATAATTGATCGGAAAGAGTTCCGGTCATGTCTATACTTCACCGAACCTATAGGGTCACACGCTTAAGGGTCATCTATCTGCTGAATACTAGACGGGGAGTCTGAGAGAAAATCACCGAAAAAGTTTCGGACGAAACGGAAACGTTCCGGAGAGAACACCGGAATAGTTCCGGTGAAACTGAAAAGTTGTTTCAGGGTATTCCATTAAGTCAAATTGGTTCTGGCACATGCCTAGAAATTCTTGGAGGATGCCAGAAGTGTTCTGGAAACTTCTGGGAATTTTTCGGGACAAAAACCGGAAATGTTCCGGAGCAGCCGGAACCGTTTTGGTTGCTTTTCGCTGAAGAAACATTGTTCCGAAATTGTTTCGGAATGCGTTCAAAATTGTTTTGGTGGGTGCTAGAATTATTCTAGGCACACAGAAATAATTTGGGTTTTAACGGACGCAGAAAAATGTCTTCGTGAATAGTGAAAAGCACTTTTTGGGCTGATTTGCAAATGGGGTTTTTCTTCTAGAAGAAAACCACTTTTGGTGTGTGAAAGGGAGGTGGAGCTCCCCAAGGGGGCTGCAAATTTCGGCCATGGCATGGGGGGGCCTTCCTTGAGGTGTCCTTCCACCTCATGGTGGATATCTTCTACACACCCTTATGTGGCATGTGGTGGAAAGATCCTAGGAAGGTCCTTTTGGTCTTTCCTCTACCCCTTGCTCCTCCTATAAATAGAGGTGGAGAGAGCTCTCCAAAATCAGCTCATGCTTGCTCTCATACACATGCCATTGACTTGTCTGGCTTCTCTCTCCCTCCCAGCGAAATAGTTTCGTAGAGCCGAAAGGCTGTCTGGGTTCCGGTGGGAACTAGTTCTGGACGGCGAAGCCGTGCCGGATAGATGACACCGTATGTGTGCAACTCTGTAGAGAGATCGTAGTTTCGGTCTTAGTTCGAGAGTGCCTCCCAAAGGGTTGTCCAAGTGATCGTCTTAGTTTCGAGGGTCCTCCCGAAGGGCTGTCCGAGTGACCGTTCGAGTTTCGAAGGTCCTCCCGAAGGGCTGTCCGCGACACCGTCCGAGGGACTGTCCGACCGCCTCCCGGAGGGCTGTCAGAGGGGCAGATGTGGGAGTACATCCTCGCGGTTGGGAGGTTGTAAATCCTAGCTGCGGGGATCTGCACCGCCGATCGTCATCGACTCTACTTCCGCTGCGCTACGAGTCGGTAACGAAACATATCAAACCTTGTATGCAGTCTCCATAGTGATCCTGGGCTGGTGCGTAGGTCAGAAATTTTTGTTTTCTGCTGCGTTCCCCTACAGTGGCATCAAGAGCCGTGCTATGCGTAGATGCAGGTTGCGATCTAGAATACATAGAGATGTATGGGTGTTGCACAATATAATTAGGTAGTAGATGAGATCTATTACTGAAAATTATTTGTGCGGGTAGCAGATGAAATCTGTTACCCGATGTTCTTGTTGCTTCCCTGGAATTTGCATATTTCTGATCTTGATAACAGTATGGTGGAGTTTCAATGTTCTGGCAATCCGCGATCCTGATTGATCAACGAAGTGCTAACAGTTCATTGAATTCCACCGTAGTTAAAAAGAAAGATGAAATTTCGCAGACGAAAGGGCAATGCAGATATGATCTGCACGGGGGTCACGCGTATGACGAAGTTTAGTATGGGGCTCGAGATTTTATTATCTCGTGTTTCATACACCCCGCAATGTTAATCTAGCGACTTGGATTATCATGCTTGATGAAGGACGTTGGTAGCTTCGGTTTGTTTCGAAACCTTAGAAGCCACGTAAAATAAAATTTTGCATGAACCGATTAGAGGCGTCTAACTTGGTTTTGTAGGATGGTTTGCATGTGCATGTGATGTGGTATAGCAGTGCTCATTATAATTTGATTATGTATGAGATGACTATATAATGTAAATTGATTAACATGACCTGCGTGTCATGATTCGGCATGATGGCTGGAGCCATATGATTGTCACTTTAATGACCTGCGTGTCAACCTTCAGTAATGCACTTATTTTATTAGCTATAGAGATAGCAATATTATCTGGTGCATCGACAAGGTGGTGGCAATCTTCGCGAAGGTGAACACCAACGCGAATGCCGAAGACGAAGAAATGAAAGACTTCTCCGTCAGAAAGGGCTATACCATATCATGCTATTATGAATTGCCTGAGATGTTTATCCCTTATGATGCACCCTTCTTGATTGCGCGGTAGTCGCTTTTTATTAGGGTGATCTCTCACAAAAATATCAAGTGGTTAGTGTTCTCCCAAGTGTAGCACCGTCACGGCACCTAACTTCTCGGAGTGCGCCGTGTCACACGGGTACAAACGATTAGGGAAGTGTGAGGCGGGTGAGTTGAGACCTCGCAGCAAGATCACTTGGTTGTCTTGACGTTCAGGCATGACCGTCATGAGCTCGGAACACGCGCATCGAAAGATGAACAAGAATCACATAGAGATGTGATTGGCAAGTTGGCCTACCGGTTGAGATTTTCATCATCAGTGGTGTTACACCAATGGCGAACAATTGAAATGGGGGTCTTGTATCACTCACAATCAATTATGAGAGATATTGATTTGAGTGGGAGCGCACTGTAGAATTAATTATTTTAATTCTCAGTGCAATTAATTATGAACACTGTCTAAGTGTTATTTGCATAATAGTTGTAGAATAATGGCTCGCGTTTCCACCTTCCCAATTAAAATTGAATAGCTGTTAAATATCTGGTTAAAACTTTACGGTTGGTAACGTAATGAGAGGATTGTCCTCTAGAGTGCCGATAAGGACTTGTCCTATCGCATGCTTTCGGTATTCTCCTGCTAATGCTATGGGTCATGTGACTCTCGTCCATCGATCCAAAAGCTAGAATTCCGTTTCAGTCAAGTGCAATATGTTTGCTTCCATGAGACCCGAACTTCGAAAGTTTGGATAGTTATGTGATATTCATGGAATCTTAAAATCATTTTCAGAGACAGACAAAGGCTAAAAGATATGAGATATCCAAAGCAATGTTTGTTTGCAAACTATTAGTAAAGGAGTTTACTATGCATTAGACTGATAAGAGAGGGATCCAGAAGAACGCCTGTCATATGATGATGGTGAATAAAACAAACAACTTAAAGAGAAAGGAAGTGTCCGAAGGGTGTTAGTGAAACTTTCACGCCTAGGAAGTCCGGGGCTATCGCCACTCTTAAGTTGGGTGCTTCTTCTGAGAGTAGGAGAAATACTGAAAGTTAAACTGTTAGAAGTATAAAGGCAAAAGGAAAGAAGACTGGAATATCCAGCTCATGTATGAATGTCATACAGGTTTTTGATGTATAGAAGGCTGGTCAAAGATATAGTTCTTGGGAATTATGGTTAAACATGTTAATCACTAATTCTTGGGTATTGTGAGTTAATCACAAAGATACCCGCTCGATTGCATTCTGTTGCAACTCGATGTAAGAACTACTATGGCCTGAAAGACTAGCCAGGAATGAGGTTTAGATACACGCAGGGAACATAGTAAATGTTACTATGCGTTCCATAGGTGTATTCCCTATGTATTTACTTTCATAAATCATTTTAGAGTTTTACACACTCTAGCCCATTGCATAAAGTATCTTGCAAGAAGGTTGTTCATAAGAGAACTTTTAATGTTCGGAGTTATGAATAACAAAAGGGCCATACTTTCATTATGAATGAGAAGTATGTTATGAATATTGATAATAATACATTACCTCTGTATTTACTTTCATAATTCATTTAGAGTTTCATACACTCTAGCCCTTTGCATAAGGTATCTTGCAAGGAGGTTATTCATAAGAGAACTTTTGATGTTCGGTGTTATGAATAACATGAAGGGCCATGCTTCCATCCAGGATGGGATGTATGTTATGAATATTGATGGTAATATGATACATCCATAACACTGACGCTAAATATCGCAAGACTAAAAGAATACTACATATGTGTGGCACTGCATTTGGTCACATTGGAGAAACCTGCATGGAAAATTCCATTATGATGGATTTTAAAGTCATTTGATTTTGAATCATCTGACACTTGCAACTTTCCTCCGAAAAGTGAAGTGACTGAAATACCGTTCACAGGCCATAAGGAACGAGCAACAAACTTATTGGTGATCATACATTTTGATGTGTGTAGTTCAATAAATGTTGTTGCAAGTAGTGGATTTATCTATCTTCAGAAATGACTCAAGTAGATATATTGATATTTACTTGATGAGACGTAAGTCTGGATCTTTTGAATTCATTCATAAGGTTTTAAAAAATGAAGTAGAAGTTGTTGTAACAAGAAAATTATGTTTCTACAATTCGATTGCAGAAAGGAATATTTGAGTTACAAGTTTAGCGAATGTCTGATGAGTTGTGAAAGGGGTTTCATAACTTGCACCTCCCGGAGCACCACTGCAAGTGGAGAGTCCGTGTAGATGTAATCGAACCATTCATGACATGGTAAGATCAAAGATGACATAAATAAATTTGCCATTATCCCTTTTAATGTGATGCTTTAGAGACTGTGGCTTTTACACTGAAAAGAGCTCCATCGGGTTTGTTGAAATGACGCCATGGTATGGTACGCCCAACCATATTATATCTTTTCTTAACATTTGGAATATGGGGCTTGTGTAAAAGGTTACAAACCTATTCCAAATCAGACAAGTGCTACTTTGTAGGTTATCCCAAGTCATTGGGTATTTCCCCACCACAATACCGAGGCAAATAGGTTTGCCACAAAGAACGGTATGCTTTTTTGAAGAAAATGGTTCTTTCAAAAAGGTGAGTGGGAGAACAGTGCAACTCGACGAGATAAACTGTACCATCGTCATCAGATCAAAGGAAAGAGACCTTGGAAGTAATTCCGGAGTTTCCTACTGCGACTGATACGGAAGTCTCTACAATAAAATGTATGGACTTCGGTCGAACTTGCAGCTGAACCACGTAGGCAAAGCTCGTGCAAACCTATTAGGTGCGCAAACGAGATATTGTTGTTAGACAACAGTATACCTACGATTCACAAGGAAGCGTTGATGGGCCCTGACTCCGGAATTGGCTAAATGCCAATACAATCCGAGATAGTTTCCATATAAGTGATTCATGATTAAGATCTTGATACACCTTTCGGAAGACTTAGAGTCTAACGAATATTTATGGAACTAAAAACTGATACGGATAAAATGTTTTATCCATAAAGCTCGACTTGTTGCAATAACAAGTTCAAGGAGTTGACTACGATGAGATTGTCTGACCGTAGCGATGCTTAAAGTAGGTTCGGGTTGAACTAGCAATTAATACATATTTCAATCATGAGATATGAAACATGGATGACAAAAGGATTTCCATGTGATGGAAATGAAACCTAGGACTTGTATGTGATACAGTCCAAAGTAATTTGTCGATCCAGAGGATGCTAGTAAGTATGCAAACTTCAGAGTTCCAGCGATGGACAGAAGAGAGCAAAGTGGAGTTGGAATCTTCGTTTTTGATGGAATGGTCAAAAGGGTTTTGACTTCATCAAATGGGTATCGAAGATGCTTGTGATTCAAGAAAGTAAGTGGGAGCATAATAATATTTCTAAAAACCTTGTGTACTTGACACATTGTTAATTGGAAATAAATTTCTTGACACGAATTAGGACTTCATTTGAAAATAGTTTTTCCGATGAAGTGCTTGGGCTAAATAGACTCAATATTAGGCATGATGATCTATGGAGATAGATTTACCTAATGGGGCTAAGCAATGAATACATATTGACAAGATGCTAAAACTTTTTAGCATTTAAAACGCCAAGGAGTGATTCTTGCCGAAGTCACATGGAAAGAGTTTTTGCAAGACTCGGTGTCCCAAAACACTGATGAGTAAAATACATGATGGAGATTCCACACACTCTTGTGTTTGGATTAATCATGTATTCCATGGTATGTAAAACAACCAGATATGTCCGATACTCCAAAAGTTGTTGCGAGTATGGATACCAAAGTGATCAAAGTACTGATCATAGGACAACAGTGAAAGATGTCATTGAGTACTAGAGTAGTAGTGATGACATGTTTTCTCGCAAGCAGAGATTATGAAGTGCTCGTTGTAAGTAATTACATCGATACAGTCTTCATCAATGCTCCATGCGATTTTCGATTTAAGTTAAGGGTTTTGTGTAATACACAATATGATGGCACGGTAGTTGGAAATTGTTCCAAACAAGATACTGTGGCGAATTCTATAACAAAGGCTAAGTATGTTGACGCTTAAGAAGCGACAAAGAAGTTGTTGAATCATATAGTTCATTCATGGACTTAGTATGGTTCCAAGATGGCTTTGGTCTATGGGACACTATTGCAGATAGTTGCTCCATAGCTCAGTCTGAGGAATCAGTTTTCGACCAATGATTCACACATATGCAAAGCCAAGTCCACACAAAATATGAATTTTGTGAAAGCGTGAAAATGCGAGGATATGCAAAGTTACACACGGAGCTGAAGTCGTCAGATCCGTTGGACATCAGGCTATACCACATGCGAAGCATTTTTTACACCAGTATGCCATAGGTGTAAAGTGCATTAGCATTGACTAGATTATTGACTCTAGTGCAAGTGGGAGTCTGTAGGAGATATGCCCTAGAGGCAATAATAAATGTTATTGATTATCTCCCTGTTCATAATTAGGTTTATGTTCCATGCTATAACTGCTATGGTTCTCGAGTCTGCAATAACCACGAGGCTCGGAGGAAGACTCATATGCACGTGTGGAATAATAAACGGTAAAATGTATTCCTAGTCTGGCCTCTAAGACTAGCCCAAGTGTTGCATGATGGTTCTGTTTTCCTGATCATGGGCATGTCTATGCCGGCAACTTTGAGGGCACAATGTTAGTAGAACACTTGTGTTGAATCGACCCGATTGATGTTATGCTATGAGATTCATTCGTCATAAGTTAATGGTTAATAACACAGAGAAGTTAATGTTTGCATAATTCCTTAGACCATGAGAGTGTCGAGTTTCTTCATGCTTGCTTCATGAACTTTGGGGTTTGTTAAACGTCATCCGTAAATGGGTGGCTATTACGGCGGCTTACGAGTTCATGGAAAAGTATGTTAAGTAACTTGATAGCTCAAGATTGGGATTTGCTCCTCCGACGATGGAGAGATATCTCTGGGCCCTCTCGGTGTTACGGTATCCATCATCGTCTGGCCAGACACAAGTGTGATTTGATCACAGGGATACCGGAACATAGAAACGAGAAAAGAGAACAAAAACCGGCAACGAGGTAACTGGCATTGTGGACAAGTGTTGATCCACGAGGATGCCGATGTTTCTCACCTCGGGTATTTGTAACATATCGCGAAGCAACAGGAATAGCACACGGCAACTGGAGGTTCACTCGAATATTCATTCGTGTGGGTATAGGGGTCAATATGGGTGTCCACGGCTCCGATGTTGATAATTGATCGGAAAGAGTTCCGGTCATGTCTATACTTCACCGAACCTATAGGGTCACACGCTTAAGGGTCATCTATCTGCTGAATACTAGACGGGGAGTCTGAGAGAAAATCACCGAAAAAGTTTCGGACGAAACGGAAACGTTCCGGAGAGAACACCGGAATAGTTCCGGTGAAACTGAAAAGTTGTTTCAGGGTATTCCATTAAGTCAAATTGGTTCTGGCACATGCCTGGAAATTCTTGGAGGATGCCAGAAGTGTTCTGGAAACTTCTGGGAATTTTCCGGGACAAAAACCAGAAATGTTCCGGAGCAGCCGGAACCGTTTTGGTTGCTTTTCGCTGAAGAAACATTGTTCCGAAATTGTTTCGGAATGCATTCAAAATTGTTTTGGTGGGTGCTAGAATTATTCTAGGCACACAGAAATAATTTGGGTTTTAACGGACGCAGAAAAATGTCTTCGTGAATAGTGAAAAGCACTTTTTGGGTTGATTTGCAAATGGGGTTTTTCTTCTAGAAGAAAACCACTTTTGGTGTGTGAAAGGGAGGTGGAGCTCCCCAAGGGGTCTGCAAATTTCGGCCATGGCATGGGGGGCCCTCCTTGAGGTGTCCTTCCACCTCATGGTGGATATCTTCTACACACCCTTATGTGGCATGTGGTGGAAAGATCCTAGGAAGGTCCTTTTGGTCTTTCCTCTACCCCTTGGTCCTCCTATAAATAGAGGTGGAGAGAGCTCTCCAAAATCAGCTCATGCTTGCTCTCATACACATGCCATTGACTTGTCTGGCTTCTCTCTCCCTCCCAGCGAAATAGTTTCGTAGAGCCGAAAGGCTGTCTGGGTTCCGGTGGGAACTAGTTCTGGACGGCGAAGCCCTGCCGGATAGATGACACCGTATGTGTGCAACTCTGTAGAGAGATCGTAGTTTCGGTCTTAGTTCGAGAGTGCCTCCCAAAGGGCTGTCCAAGTGATCATCTTAGTTTCGAGGGTCCTCCCGAAGGGCTGTCCGAGTGACCGTTCGAGTTTCGAAGGTCCTCCCGAAGGGCTGTCCGCGACACTGTCCGAGGGACTGTCCGACCGCCTCCCGGAGGGCTGTCCGAGGGGCAGATGTGGGAGTACATCCTCACGGTTGGGAGGTTGTAAATCCTAGCTGCAGGGATCTGCACCGCCGATCGTCATCGAATCTACTTCCGCTGCGCTACGAGTCGGTAACGAAACATATCAAACCTTGTATGCAGTCTCCATAGTGATCCTGGGCTGGTGCGTCGGTCGGAAATTTTTGTTTTCTGCTGCGTTCCCCTACACAAGGGCCTCCTAGGGGCTGGCCAGCCAGCCCACCAGGGGCTGGTGCGCCACCTCCTAGGCCCATGTGGCCCTTGGGGTGGGTGGGCCCCACTTGGTGGACCCCCCGAAAACCATTCGTCACTCCCGGTACACTACCGGAAGTGCCTGAAACCTTTCCGGAGGCCAAAAGGGGACTTCCTATATATCAATCTTTACCTCCGGACCATTCCGGAGCTCCTCGTGACGTCCGAGATCTCATCCGGGACTCCGAACAACCTTCGGTCACCAACATACATAACTCAATACTACCGAAACGTCACCGAACGTTAAGTGTGCAGACCCTGCGGGTTCGAGAACTATGTAGACATGACCGAGACACCTCTACGGTCAATAACCAATAATAGGACCTGGATGCCCATATTGGTTCCTACATATTCTACGAAGATCTTTATCGGTTGAACCTCTATGTCAAGGATTCAGCTAATCCCGTATGTAGTTCCCTTTGTTCTTCGGTATGTTACTTGCCCGAGATTCGATCGTCGGTATCTCTATACCTAGTTCAATCTCGTTACCGGCAAGTCTCTTTACTCGTTCCGTAATACAAGATCCCGTGGCTAACTCTTTAGTCACTTTTCTTGCAAGTCTCATTGTGATGTTGTATTACCGAGTGGGCCCTGAGATACCTCTCCGTCACACGTAGTAACAAATCCCAGTCTTGATCCATGCCAACTCAACAGACACCCTCAGAGATACCTGTAGAGCATCTTTATAGCCACCCAGTTACGTTGCGACGTTTGATACACACAAGGTACTGCTCCGGTGTCAGTGAGTTGCATGATCTCATGGTCATAGGAACAGATACTTTGACATGCAGAAACAATAGCAATAAACTGACACGATCATATGCTACGTTCATAGTTTGGGTCTTGTCCATCACATCATTCTCCTAATGATGTGATCTCGTTATCAAATGACATCTCATGTCCATGGCTAGGAAACCTTGACCATCTTTGATCAACGAGCTAGTCTATTAGAGGCATACTAGGGACACAATGTTGTCTATGTACCCACACATGTATTTGAGTTTCCAATCAATACAATTATAGCATGGATAATAAACGATTATCATGAACAAGGAATTATAATAATAACCATTTTATTATTGCCTCTAGGGCATATTTCCAACAGGTATGTGGTTTGCTTCACGATTCATGCAATCCATTCTTGATGCTAGCTTGAGCCCTTTACTAATACTTTGTTCCTCTCTCTCTCTCTTTTAGGCGAACTACAATAAGACGGAGGTGCCAGAGGTGTACGACCTCTATGCCATGGCCCATACTGCCTCGTACAAGAAGGCCAAGGCATTCTTGGAGTCTGACCTCGATCATCCCGAGAACTTCACCAACATCTCCTCCCACCACAAGCTCGTGAGGTACAGAGATGAGGGGAAGGCGAGGAAAGGGGAGGACTTTAACCCGAGCCAGCATCCTATTGATCCAGAGCTGGTGATGATAGCTGGCGGCAGGAGGCCCCATGGCTCGATAGCCATTGGAGATGGACTTATACGGTCTTCTAGTACTCTCCGGGAGATCAAGGCGCGCCAAACGAGCTCCTGTCCTGAGATAAGGCCTCGTCCACGGCCAGTCGAGCTCGCCATCTAGGTTAGTCATACGGACTCAGATATCTTTCCTCCATTACATTGTGTGTGCGGCCATCGATTATTACAATGCTAACGAGGAGTTGTGTTGCAGGCTACTCTTCATAAAGAGAGAGAGGCAACCTAGGCGCTTCTGGAGGATAGGGACCGGCAGGCGGCGGAGAAGGAGAGGGAGTTGGAGGAAGGATGGCTAGGTTGTTGGAGGAGGAGAGGGCACGGAATGACGCGTCTCATCGGTCCATTTACGAGCTCCTCGTGGTAAGTTTCTTCTTCATATTAGCCAAATCATGCATTTAATGTTCGTTTCATTAATAACTAATATGATTGACTTGTCAAAACCAAATGTGCGGTCTCTGTGTGAGAAGTCCGGCCAGACCCCTCCACCGATGCCAGTCATTACCACGGCGGGAACGGTGAGTTTCATTTGAATGGTCATTAGTTACTAGTGTTAACATTTCAGTGTCATCATGCTAACGAGACATTGCAAATGATCTTTGGTGCAGCATAACTCCGGAGCCGCATCGCACGATCCTTCTCCAGGGCATCCTTCTCCAGGTGAAACCGGCCCGAGCAACCCCGGTGCTTGACCTCCGTGATGATGAGGACGGTAAGTTTTCTCTAGTGTTTTGCTTAACAAATGCATAATGACCTATACTTAGCTTATTTAGTTCATTTATGACATAATTAGCTCACTTAGGTAAAAAATTGCATAATAACCTTGGTTAGCTCATAAATGTCATATACTTAGCTTATTTTCCTCCAAAGGGACATAATAAGCTTACTTAGCTCCAATATGACCTAGCTTACCTAAGTTAACTCTAAAATGACCTATACTTAGCTTTGTTTCCTCCAAAATGACATAATAAGCTTACTTAGCTCCAAAATGACATATTTTACCTAAGTTAGCTCTAAAATGACCTATACTTAGCTTTGTTTCCTCCAAAATGACTTAATAAGCTTACTTAGCTCCAAAATGACCTATTTTACCTAAGTTAGCTCTCAAATGACCTATACTTAGCTATGATTCCTCCAAAATGACATAATAAGCTTACTTAGCTCCAAAATGACCTATTTTACCTAAGTTAGCTCTAAAATGACTTATACTAAGCTTTGTTTCCTCCACAATGACAAAATAAGCTTAGTTAACTCAAAAAAGGCATAATTACCTATGTTAGCTCAATATTGAGTTTTAATTAGCTTACTTATGTCAAAAATGGCATAATTAGCTTACTTAGGTCAAAAATGGCATAATAACCTTGGTAACCTCATAAATGTCATATACATAGCTTATTTTCTTGCAAAAGGACACAATAAGCTTAGTTAGGTCAAAAATGGCATAATTACCTAAGTTAGCTCTAAAATGACCTATACTTAGCTTCTTCTTCTTCCTCTTCTTCTTCTAGATCTTCTTCTTCTTCTTCTTCTAGTATTCTTCTTCTAACTTTCTTATTTCCCATTTTGCAGATTTGACACGGAAGCTAGCATTGATGGAGTTCTTGTGTTTACTTTCTGTTTTGATTTTGTATCGATGAACAATGTGAAACTTGCTACCTATGGATGAGACTATTGTAATATGGATGAAACTATGCATGTATGGATGAAACTTGCACTTTTGATTTGGTATGTTTATTGGATGATCATATCCATATGGCAGGGATATAGTTTCTGTGAATTATATATATATATATCATATATCTGCTTGTGAAAATGATTGGATATAACAAAAAATAGCCTCTTTGCCGTTTGCCACCGATGGCAAAGGCCTCTTTGCCGTCTGCCACAGACGGCAAACGTGCCACGTGGCAGCAACCTATGCAACCTGGGAGCACCAGGTCTGGGCCATTTGGTCACTTTGCCATCCGCTGGCAGACGGCAAAGGAGTTGCTCACTTTGCCGTCAGCTGGTAGACGGCAAAGAAGGCCATCTGTCCAGCTGGCCCATCATGCCGCTTTGCCGTCTCTGGCAGACGGCAAAGGAGCTGCTCAATTTGCCGTCTGCCAGCGGACGACAAAGGCTGCCGTTAGCCACCTAATGGGGCTAACGTGCTTCCTGTGCCGCCAGCTGGCTTTACCGTCTGCATGCCCTGGATGGCGGATGACAAATATCTTTGCCGTCTGCCGTTGCAAAGCTAACGGCAAAGCCCCCCTTTATCGGAGTTTTCTGTGCCGGACGGGGGGCCGTCTGCTGGCTGACGGCAAAGGGTTTTGCCGTCCGCAGGCCTATCCTTTGCCGTCCGCCATGGCAGACGGCAAAGTACCTGATTCCTGTAGTGAAGGCGAGATTGCATATGTCCATGGTTTCACATTAGTCATTAAGAACACATATACTTATTGCACAGTTTTATTAGTTTTATCATAAATCAAAGCACTACTCGCATGCCCCTAGGGAAGAGGTTGGTAGGAGTTAACCATCGCGCGCTGCCGACCCGAAACAACACTACGATTTCAACGAGGAATAGAAATGCTCACACATCGTCACCATGACCCTTTAATTTTTAGACAAACAAGAAGTTAACCTCTCTTAATATCGACACTTCTACGAATCAACAATTATGAACTCATGCCTTTTTCATATTACCACATCAATATCATTAACCCACAATTTCTCTATATGTGCTACATGATGGTTTTGATTATCACTCATTGAATACCTAATATTTTTTTGACTAGTCTTATGAACCATGCAAATTACCGTCACTATTTATTAACTCTCAAACAAATATAAGTGAAGAACGAGAGTGAAATCATTTCTATAAAATCTACACGCCACCGTGCTCAAAAAGATATAAGTGAAGTACTAGAGCAACTTCTAAGCTCAAAAGATATAAGTGAAGCACATAGAGTATTCTAAGAAATTATGATAAAGGTGTGTCTGTCTTTAAATAGGTGTGTCCAGCAAACAATGATTGTGGTAAACTGAAAGTAAAAGCACACTACACTCCAAGCAAAACTCATATCCTGTGACGAATAAAAATATAGCTTCAAATGACATACCGATGGATTGAGACGAAAGATGGGATGCCTTCCGGGGCATCCCCAAGCTTAGACGCTTGAGTCTTACTTGAAATATTACCTTGGGGTGCCTTGGGCATCCCCAAGCTTAGGCTCTTTCCACTCCTTATTCCTTTGTCCATCGTGATAACACCCAAAACTTGAAAACTTCAATCACACAAAACTCAACAAAACTTCGTGACATCCGTAAGTATAAGCAATATATTGAATACTTTAGGTACTGTTATGAATTGATTATTATTTCATAATTGCATAATAGGTAGTGTATTCCAACTTATCCATGGCTTATACCCCCCGATACAATCCATAGCATAATCAAAACAAGCAATTATGCAAGCAAAAACAGAATCTGTCTAAAACAGAACAGTCTGTAGAAATCTGTAGAGAAACTATACTTATTTGACTCTAAAAATTCTGAAAAATTAGTACAACCTCAATAATTTGTATATAAATACTGTGTAAACATTTCAGATCATTATCACGCTCCAGTAAAAAATGAAAATTCCTGTACTGGAGTCAAAAGTTTCTGTTTTGTTTCAGCATCGATTGTACTCATTTTGTGAGTCATCCCAAAGGATTTACTTGGCACAAACACTAATTTAAATATAACAACATAATCATTACAGAGGAAATAATTATGATATAAAAAAACAGAAAGTTAAAAGCAAAAATTTAAAGATATCTATTGGGTTGCCTCCCAACAAGCGCTATTGTTTTATGCCCCTAGCTAGTCATAATGCATAGTTTCAAGTATTGTCATCTTTGACATCAAGCTCCTCACTAACACAACCATGGATAATAGGGGCAATAGGAAGCTTGGAAATAGGATGTCTTATCAAATTTAAAAAGTTGGGATGAACACTAATCATCTTTAGATCCTCGTTTCGTTTGGTAAGAGGCGTATTAATGCTCTTAGGAATATATATTAACTTGGGGCTTTTGTTTTGAGAGGTACTAGCATTAGTTTTCGAAGGTGCGAAAGCGGAACCTACTTTGTCAATGACCTCTTCCATTTTATCAATTCTATTCAAACCTTGTTCTATCCTCTCATCAATAATAGTGTCTTTTTCCCTTTAAGGCTTTCAAAGTCATTCCTACCCGTGACCCAAGTTGAGTGATATTATTATGGAGTTTTTTATCCAACTCCTCAATTGGTTTATTTGAGATCATTTTCTTTTCAATAGCATCAAGCCATAGCATAACATGTTCCAAGGCCAAACTAGTTTCATTAACAATAACGGGTGGTGCCCCTACAAGATTTTCAATTGCGTTATAGGCATCCAAGGTGTGACACATTAAGAAGTTCCCACCGGTGATGGTGTCAAGGACAAACCTATACCAAGTTGTCACACCAACATAAAAATTATGAAGCAAGGTAGTGGTGGATAACTTTTTAGTTGCTTTATTCTGAGTGAAGCAAATCCTATACCATGCATCTTTCAAACTTTCTCCTCCCTTTGTTTGAAATTGACTACATCATTGTTGGGAGTAACGCGAGCGGAAGAAGAACTAGCCATAACTTCAAACAAGAAAACTAGTAACAAGCAAAGATAAATATTTTGTGTTTTTGATTTTTATGAGACAAACTAAATATAACAGAAAATAAAAAGATAAACAAGTGAATGAAAATTTGTGTGAAGTTACTTGATAGTTGATGATGATATTACTCGGCAACGGCGCCATAAATCCTTCCTGATACTTGTGATCTGCGTTGGGATTTCCGTGAAGAGGAATGGGTTATCGCAGCACAAAGTGGGTAAGTATTTCCCTCAGTTATGAAACCAAGGTTTATCGAACCAATAGGAATATCAATCCTCAACCGTCTTCAGCGGTTGCACACAAAAGAACAAACAACTTGCACCCAACGCGGGCAAGAGGGTTGTCAATACCCTTGATCTCGTTATTTGCAAGAAAATGAGTTGTGTAGATAATTGTAAATTGAAAAATAAAATAAAAAGTAAATAAAGGCAACAAGGTAATAGTAGCGTTTGTAAATATATAAGTGAATAGACCCGGGGTCCATAGTATTCCCTAGCGGCATCTCTCGTGTAGGCAGCATACGGTGGGTAACAAATTACTGTTGGGCAATTGATAGAATGTTCATGTGTATATAGGCATCACATCCATAAACAAATAGGCCGACTCCTGCCTGCAAATATTACTATTACTCCACTTCAAGAGCACTTCTATGCTTGCCTCTCTACGTATTAAGTTCATGAGAAACAGAGTAATGCATGGAGAACGATGACATGATGTGGACAAAGTAAATTCAAGCAATATGAATGAACCCCATCTTGTTATCCTTAGTAGCAACAACAGAAAGACATATCTTGTCCCCTACTTTGTGACTGGGATATAGAAACTCATCAGGTTGAACCTACCACAACGCACCACTCCCACTGAAGAGAGATCAATCTACTTGGCCAAAGCACATCAATAAATCAGAGAGCATTACGAAGCTATAATGATCATGCAAATAAGAATCTTAATATTAAGAGGTGACTCAAATACTTTTCATGAATAATCTGAACATAAACCCACAATTCATCGGATCCCAACAAACACACCGCACAATAGGATTACATCAGATAGATCAAAGCGAAGATGCGATGACCATTGTATTGAATATCAAGAGATAGAGAGATTGCCATCTACGTACTAGCTATGGACCCATAGATTCTTTGGTGAACTACTCACACATCATCATGAGAGCAACAACATTGATGTAGAGGCCCTCCGTGATCGATCCACCTCCGGCAGGGTGCCGAAACGGAGCTCCAGATGGACTCGCGACGGAACAGAGACTTGCGGCGGCGTAAAAAGAGTTTCGGGACCGCCTCTAGGATTTTTGGGATAAATGAGAATTTATAAGCCACAGAGGGGCATCCGCAGATGCCCGAGGGATGCACAAGCCATCAGGGCGCTGATAACCCACAAGTGTAGGTGATCGTTTGTAGCCTTTTTCGATAAGTAAGAGTGTCGAACCCAACGAGGAGCTAAAGGTAGAACAAATATTCCCTCAAGTTCTATCGACCACCGATACAACTCTACGCACGCTAATGCTTGCTTTACCTAGAACAAGTATGAAACTACTTTGCGGGAATAAAACTAGAAGTACATTGCAAGATAATAAAGAACATGGAAATAAAAGTTAGGTGTTGTTTTAATAAAAGAACAATAAAAGTAAATAACTTGGTAGAAACATTTTTGTGTAACGCAAGAGAAGGATTGTCCCTAGGAAATTGAATATAATATGATAGATACTTGTTATATGCAATGAGGGAGAGGCATACGCTAACACACTTTCCGTACTTGGATCATACACACTTATGATTGGAACTCTAGCAAGCATCCGCAACTACCAAAGATCATTAAGGTAAAACCCAACCATAGCATTAAGTGTCAAGTCCTCTTTATTCCCATACGCCATAACCCACCTACTCGGGTTTATGCTTTTGTCACTCACGCAACCCACCATAGGCAAATCATGAACATATTGCAACACCCTACAACGGGGATCCCTCACGTTTGCGCGAGACGGAGGGCACCATAGGACAGCACCATATCAACATACAACTCACATCCATAACATCGTACCACAATTAACCCATAGGACAAAAGAGATCTACTCAAACATCATAGGATAGCCAAATATCATTGGGAAATAATATATGGAGTTGAGCACCATGTTTAAGTAGAGATTATAGCGGGGAAGAGAGGTGTTACACCGCTGCATAGAGGGGGAGAGAGTTGGTGTTGACGGCGGCGAAGTTGTTGGAGTAGATCGCCGTCATGTTGATTGCCCCGGCGGCGTTCCGACGCCACCGGGAGAGAGCGGGAGAGAGCCCCCCTCCTTCTTCTTCTTCCTTGGCCTCCCCCCTAGATGGGAGGAGAGTTCCCCCTCTGGTCCATGGCCTCCATGGCGGCGGAGGGGCAGGAGCCCCTCCGAGATTGGATCTCCCTCTCTGTTCTCTTCTGTTTCGTGTTCCTGTTTTCTGGCCGAAAACCGTTTCTTATATTCCCGGAGATCCGTAACTCCGATCGGGTTGAAATTTTGAGGGGATTTTTATCCAAAATTTAGCTTCCTTGCGCCCGAAGGAGAGCTCCAACCGACTTACGAGGTGGGGATAATACACCAGGGCGCGCCTGGGCCCCCTGGCCGCGCCCTGGTGTCTTGTGGGGGCTGTGGGCCTCCGTTTGCGTTGATTCCACTTCTCAAAATTCACAAATATTCCAAAAAAATCTACGTAAATTTTTATCACGTTTGGACTTCGTTTGATATGGATATTCTACGAAACAAAAAACATGCAACAAACAGGAACTGGCACTGGGATCAATAGGTTAGTCCAATAAATGATATAAAATGTTGCCAAAAATATGTGAAAGATGTATAATATTGGCATGAAACAATCAAAAATTATAGATACGACGGAGACGTATCAGCATCCCCAAGCTTAATTCCCGCTCGTCCTCAAGTAGGTAAATGATAAAAAAGATAATTTTTTATGTGGAATGCTACGTAACATAATCTTGATCATATATCTAATCATGGCATGAATATTAAGACACAAGTGATTCAAAGCAATAGTCTAGTTTTGACATAGAGACATTAATACACATGCATCCCAACAAACAATCATGTCTTTCAGAATATCAAGGCTAAAGAACGCTATCCCTACAAAATCATATAGCCTTCTCATGCTCTGTCTTCTTAAAACAAAGTATAAATCATGTACTACCCCGATGTCAGCCAAGCAATTGGTTCATACTTTTTAACGCGCTTCTGCATTTTCAACTCTCACGCAATACATGAGCACAAGCCATGGATATAGCACTATGGGTGGAATAGAATATGGTGGTAGGTTTCAAAGGGGTAAAAGTGGAGAAGAAAGTCTCGCATCAACTCAGCGTATCAACGGGCTATGGAGATGCCCATCAATAGATATCAATGCGAGGAGTAGGGATTTCCATGCAACGGATGCACTAAGAGCTATAAGTGTATGAAAGCTCAATATGAAAACTAAGTGGGTATGCATCTAACTCTATAATGAAAAATCCCCACTAGTATATGAAAGTGACAACATAGGAGACTCTCTATATGAAAAACATGGTGCTACTTTGAAGCACATGTGTGGAATTAGCATGCCCCTATTCCTTCTTCTTTCATTTTTTTTCTTCTTTCTTTTCTTTTTTTTCTTTTTTTCCTTTCTTTTTTTTCTTTGTCCGGAGCCTCATCCCGACTTGTGGGGGAATCATAGTTTCCATCATCCTTTCATCACTGGGGCATGCTCTAATAATGAATAATGATGATCATCACACTTCTATTTACTTACAACTCAATATTACAACGATGGTAGAACAAAGTATGACTCTATATGAATGCAATGATCTAGCGTAGCAAAGATATAAAAAAACGGACAAGCCATGAAAACATCATGCTAGCTATATTACGATCAGGTAATGCAATATGACAATGAATGCTCAAGTCATCAAAACGGAAGCGGTGGAAGTTGCATGGCAATATATCTCGGAATGGCTATGGAAATTCCATAATAGGCAGGTATGGTGGCTGTTTTGAGGAAGATATCATAAGGCTTATGTGTGATAGAGCATATCATATCACGGGGTTTGGATGCACCGGTGAAGTTTGCACTGACTCTCGGGGTGAGAAAGGGCAATGCACGGTACCGTAGAGGCTAGCAAATTGCGGAAAGGTAAGAGTGCGTATAATCCATGGACTCAAATTAGTCATAAATAACTCACATACTTATTGCAAAAGTTTTATTAGCTCTCTCGAAGCAAAGTATTACTACGCATGCTCCTAGGGGGGAGGTTGGTAGGAGTTAACCATCGCGCGGCCCCGACCTTCACACAAAGATAGACAATCAAGAATAAATTGTGCTCCAACTTCCTAGCATAACGGGAGACTATACGTGCATGCTTCGGGAATCAAAAACCTTAACACCAATATCTTACTAAACACGATCATCCACTAGTACCTCCCACATGTTATCATCTCTATATCGCAAAACTATTGCAAGGAATCAAACATATCATATTCAGTGATCCCTAAGTTTTATGTAGGATTTTATGACTAACCATGCAAATGACCAATTCCCCATGACTCTCTAAATAGATATAAGTGAATCAAGAGAGTTTAATTCTTTCTACAAAAGACCAAGCTCTAACAAATATAAGTGAAGCAAAAGAGCATTCTACAAATAACGGTTTTCTATGTGAAGAGAAACAGGCAATCCAAACTTCAAATGATATAAGTGAAGCACATGAAGCATTCTATAAAGCCATACTCAAAAGATATAAGTGAAGTGCAATGAGCATTCTATAAATCAACCATGGACTATCTCATACCAGCATGGTGCATAAAAGAAAAGTGAAAACTAAACACAAAAGACGCTCCAAGATTTACACATATCACATGAACGAAACGAAAACGAAAACATACCGATACTTGTTGAAGAAAGATGGGATGCCTTCCGGGGCATCCCCATGGATAGACGCTTGAGTCTCCTTGGATATTTATTTGGGGTGCCTTGGGCATCCCCAAGCTTGAACTCTTGCCTCTCCTCCTTCTCCTCATATCGACACCTTCTCGATGTTCGAACACTTCATCCACACAAAACTTAATAGAAGACTGGTGATATCCGTTAGTATAATAAAGCAAATTTATACTTTAAGTACTGTTGCAAACCCATTCATATTTTATATTTGCATTATCCCTGCTGTATTATAACTTTTCCATGGCTTATACCACCGATAAAATCGATAGTTTCATCAAAACAAGCAAAACAATGCATAAAAAAGAGAATCTGTCTTAAACAGGACAGTCTGTAGTAATCTGAACTTTGACCATACTTCTGTAACTCCAAAAATTCTGAAACATTAGTAAGAAATAAACATTTTGTATATCAATACTGTTTAAAAATTTCAAAAACTTTTGACGTTCCAGTAAAAAATGAAAATTCACGCACTACAGCCAAAGTTTCTGTTTTTACACCGCACATACCAACAAGCAATCTAATCATCCTAAAGGCAAATCTTGGCACATTATTTTTATAATACAATGTATTTGTACAAGGGGATAATTATTTTTGTTGAATTTTTTTCCGTGATTCAATATTCACAAAGTTTCCATGGGCATGAACAAAAGTTCAAGGCTAGCCCCCACTTCAACGATGCTCATCATCTCTCTCACTTTCACCTTTCCTTTTGTAAAAAGTTTTGGTCCCCCTCTATATATTTTTTGTTCTTAAACTTTATAAAAGCACACAACAGAAATAAATGACTCTCTAAAACTTCCGGGTTGTCTCCCTGGCAGCGCTTTCTTTAAAGCCATTAAGCTAGGCATAAAGTGCTCAAATAATGGATCCACACGGATCCCAAGGTATATCAAAGCCTATTTTAATTAACAATGATTTGTAATTTAGTAGTGAGCACAAAGTGATATATATCATGTGACAACGAATTCTAACTCTCTTCCTATGCATCGACATGTCATACAAGAACAATTCATGCACATTAAGTAAAGGCCAATGCATAGTATAAATAGTTTCTTGCAATTTCATAGTATTGGAAACATAAAGAGGTGGGTATGTAGTTCCTCTCTCATAATAATTGTAAGTAGGAGCAGCAAGCACATGCATATTATATTCATCAAAATCATCATGTGTAATAGCAAAACGCAACCCATCAATATAATCCTTAATAAGAGCAAACTTCTCCGATATAGTGTAGTTAGGAGAATTCAAAAAGATAATAGGACTATCATGTGTGGGTGCAATAGCAACAATTTCATGCTTAACATAAGGAACTATAGCAAGTTCATATTCATAAGCATAATTCATATTGGCATCATGGCCACAAGCATAGCAAGCATCAAGTTCATCAAAAAGGGATATTTCAAATGAATCCAAAGGATCATAGCAATTATCATAGCTAGCATTCATCCTTCGGTATGTGCAAAGGGAACTTAAACAATGTATGAGTTGAAGAGTTACTCTCATTAGAAGGTAGGCACGGGTAGCTAATCAGCTCTTCCTCCTTTTGTTCTTCGCTCTCCTCCTCATCTTTTTCATCTAATGAGCTCACAATTTCAGGAATTTCTTCTTCCATAGATTCCTGCAAAATATTAGTCTCTTCCAAGGCAGCGGTCATTCTTTCAATAAATTCTTTAACATAAGTATTAGAAGCATAGTTTTCATAGCAATATTTAAGTATGGCAAGATTTTCAGATTTGTAAAGAGTAGCATCATACGTTTCAATCAAAGAAGCAATTTCATAGACACCCTTAAAAGCAACAAATTCTTCAATTTGTTCAACATCAAAATAACAATAGGCTTCCTTGGCATAAGAAGACAGTATTTCATTATCATTAAACACACATTGGTAGGGAAGGTGTTTTTTAGTTTCTTCGGAACAACAAGTAAAATCATGTAATTCACATAAATTCCAAGCATAGCAACACAAAGTATTAATTTGATGCCACAAGAGTTTCCCTTTTTGAGATATGCGGTGACGCACATAATAAGCATGCTCATTTAATGATTTTCCCTCAACTAAGCTAGTTGGGTTTTCAGCACGAGCACAAATGGATCGAAGATGATCCAAATAATATTCTTCGGTAGTACGGAACACTAGTGGTTCCTCAACTTTTGGAGCAGCAAGTACATCTATTTTTTTTGGTGTTTTGCGTTTCCTACCCATATCTAAAGATAGAAAACAAGACCACAAAAATAAAAACTACTTAGTGATAAAGAAAACAAGCACACACAAGAATATTCACCCCACGCTATTGCTCCCCGGCAACGGTGTCAGAAAAAGGTTTTGATAACCCACAAGTGTAGGGGGTCGTTTGTAGCCTTTTTCGATAAGTAAAAGTGTCGAACCCCATGAGGAGCTAAAGGTAGAACAAATATTCCCTCAAGTTCTATCGACCACCGATACAACTCTACGCACGCTAATGCTTGCTTTACCTAGAACAAGTATCAAAACTACTTTGCGGGAATAAAACTAGAAGTACTTTGCAAGATAATAAAGAACGTGGAAATAAAACTTAGGTGCTGTTTTAATAAAAGAACAATAAAAGTGAATAACTTAGTAGAAAGATTTTTGTGTAATGCAAGAGAAGGATTGTCCCTAGGAAATTGAATATAATATGATAGATACTTGTTATATGCAATGAGGGAGAGGCATACGCTAACACACTTTCCGTACTTGGATCATATGCACTTATGATTGGAACTCTAGCAAGCATCCGCAACTACCAAAGATCATTAAGGTAAAAACCAACCATAGCATTAAGTATCAAGTCCTCTTTACTCCCATACGCCATAACCCACCTACTCGGGTTTATGCTTTTGTCACTCTCGCAACCCACCATAGGCAAATCATGAACATATTGAAACACCCTACAACGGGGATCCCTCACGTTTGCGCGAGACGGAGGGCACCGTAGGACAGCACCATATCAACATACAACTCACATCCATAACATCATACCACAATTAACCCATAGGACAAAAGAGATCTACTCAAACATCATAGGATAGCCAAATATCATTGGGAAATAATATATGGAGTTGAGCACCATGTTTAAGTAGAGATTACAGCGGGGAAGAGAGGTGTTACACCGTTGCATAGAGGGGGAGAGAGTTGGTGTTGACGGCGGCGAAGTTATTGGAGTAGATCGCCGTCACGATGATTGCCCCGGCAACGTTCCGACGCCACCGGGGAGAGAGGGGGAGAGAGACCCCCTCCTTCTTCTTCTTCCTTGGCATCTCCCCTAGATGGGAGGAGAGTTCCCCCTGTGGTCCATGTCCTTCATGGCGGCGGAGGGTCAGGACCCCTCCGAGATTGGATCTCCCTCTCTGTTCTCTTCTGTTTTGCGTTCCTATTTTCTGGCAGAAAACCGTTTCTTATATTCCCGGAGATCCGTAACTCCGATCGGGCTGAAATTTTGATGCGATTTTTATCAAATATTTAGCTTTCTTGTGCCCGAAGGAGAGCTCCAACCGACTTACGAGGTGGTCATAACCCACCAGGGCGCGCTTGCCCCCCTGGCTACGCCCTGGTGTCTTGTAGGGGCTGTGGGCCTCCGTTTGCAATGATTCCACTTCTCAAAATTCACAAATATTCCAAAAAAAAATCTCCGTATATTTTTATCGCGTTTGGACTTTGTTTGATATGGATATTCTGCGAAACAAAAAAACATGCAACAAACAGGAACTGGCACTGGGCATTGGATCAATAGGTTAGTCCAATAAATCATATAAAATGTTGCCAAAAATATGTGAAAGTTGTATAATATTGGCATGAAACAATCAAAAATTATAGATACAACGAAGACGTATTAGGCGCCCCCCAGGGCGCGCCCTATTGGCTTGTGGGGCCCTCGTGCGGCTCCCGGTCTCCTTCCGAAGTTTCCAGTTCTTCTTTTGGTCCAGAAAAAATCATCAAAAAGTTTCGTGGCAATTGGACTTCGTTTGGTACTATAAACTTGAAAAGTGAAAAACATGCAAAAAACAGCAACTGGCACTGGGCAGTGGGTCAATAGGTTAGTGCTCAAAAATATTATAAATTGGGAAATAGAGACCCTAAAAGTATCCTAGAATGATAATGTATAAGCATGGAACAATCAAAATATATAGATACGTTGGAGACGTATCACATTGCGTCCAGAGTCGTCTCCTCCTCGTCCGATCTCCCTCAAACCGCCGATCGTCGCATCCCACGTACAGGTTCGCCGGAGCGGCGCAAGTGCACTGCCTCTGACGGTATCGCTGCGTGCAGGAGGAATACCATGCGACGGACTGCTAGGTCCGATCACACAGTCGGCGGCGAGTGGAAGTGGCTACTTGTAACACATGCAAAGCCCTAATGATGGCGCCGAAGCGATCAATTGAATGAGTGTGCCGCACCTCCACTATATATAGGCATCCGTCGTAGGCTCAACACTTGGGCCTCGCACGGATCCTAAAGCCCATAAGTTCCTTCCCTTAAGCGCGTGACCCCTTAGGTTCTTGTTCACTTGGTCGCCAGTCTGATCACATCCGGCTCGGCTAGTTGGTAGCAGCCTCTAGCAAAGCGTGCTGACTCCAAGTGTCCGATGAAGCTGGTTAGGCAAACCTGTACTTCACACTTTTGTTCCCTTTGCCACACGATATATGTTGTGATGCTCAAGGCGACATGGTCATCCTTGTTGCAGCATGACCTCTTTCTCGTTCCAGTGAATCCGACCAATACTTCAGATTATCTCATAATCCTCATCGCATGGCCATGCTTATCCAGGTCAGATCACCCGAGGGGCCCAGAGTATATCTCTCCTGATCGGAGGGGCAAATCCCATCTTGCTCAACCATATCTTGCAGCATGGGTCCGGACAAGCCCGAAACCTACAGTTATAACTACCCAGTTACGGAGTAGAGTTTGGTCGGCCCAAAGCAGGTCTATCGCCATCCCGAGTACATGCTTCAGCTCAAGTCTAAGGACATAGAGCGTATGTTGTACTAGAGGCTCACAGATGACCTATCGCTGCGTCTCATAGTCGGATCTGTCCAACTCAAACCTTATCTCGACTCGGTTCCGACTACGTCGAATCCGACCAGATCTTTGTGACTCCATATTACCCGGCTACCATCCAATGCTACATGGTCAGTGAGATCGGACCATCCACCATGTCAAATGCTAGTGTAACTAGCTACGTGTCCACATAGCCAATTCGACTAGTGACCATTTAGGATAGTCATCATACAATGCATAGTCTCACAAACAAGTCACGTACTTGTTAATACACATCATTGATAATGTACAAGGACTATCTTTATTCATAAACACATAGGAAATATCATCATACATGATTGCCTCTAGGGCATATCTCCAACACCTCGGTCCTGGCCCATGAACTAGACCATCTCGGCTGGGACCCCCTAGTCCAGGACTCCCTCAGTAGCCCCCGAACTTTTCATCGAAGCCGGAGATGACAGTTGACTTTGGATAAATGTTCTCGGATCGATAGTGTTCGGCTTGGCAGGCAAGTTCAACAGCCCAGCCCCAAGCAACTGTGCAACATCTTCCCTTGTCCAAAGTGTATAATTAAGTCCGAGGACCAGAAGCATAGGCGTGTCCAGCATCAAGGTACTAACAACCTTTTCTGAATCATCATATTTATGACATCATGCATATCGGTCATAGCTTACTCGAACCACGATGCGAGGCGACCCTTGGCATGCCGTATCAAAACAGAGATCATGCCCCGCGTCTTAGGGGATATCATCAATCAACTCCTTTACCCCACGCATCCACAATGGCTCGATCTAGCCGAAACATGGAGATTTTCTCGGTGCGGTTAAGGGGACTCTTCACCTTTTACTAGCCTATAAAGATCTGGGGCAGGTTAATCCTTTTCCCCACGCTCTACTTCTGCTCTAGCACAGAAATCTCCTCTGCCCCCAGCGCCCTCAAACCCTTCCACCAAGCTCAAAGCTTCTCCACCGCAATGGCTGACACAGATCTGAAAGGGCATTGGGTCCCTTCGAAGGTCGACGAGGACACCATCAACGAGATCCGGGTGGCTAGGTAGATCCCCGAAGGCGTGGCCTGCGGGGCTCCAGAGCCTAACCAGCGCATCCCCGCTCCCCAAGCGAGGGAGAGGGTCATCTTCATCTTCCACTTCGTCAGAGGTCTGGGCTTCCCCCTGCATCCCTTTATGCGGGGAGTTCTCTTCTTTTACGAGCATGATTTCTATAATCTTGCCCCAAATTATATTCTCCACCTCATTACCTTCGTCATGGTATGTGAGGCCTTCCTAAGGGGCCACCACACTTTGGCTTATGGCTGAAGACATTTTGTGTCAAGCCGAAGAGTGGTGGCCGCCGCGGCGGGCAACGACGTGATGATTAGCAAACTCCAGAAAGCGGAGTGGCTAGAGGGGACCTTCATCAAAATGGTGAAGATTTGGTAGCAGGACTAGTTCTACATCACCGAGCCCCGCGCTGAGAACCAGGCCCAGCTCCCACCCTCTACGGGTCTACCTCCGAGGAAGCCAAACTCCTGGCAGCCAAAGAATTTGGAATGGAGTGACCCGGAGGAGGTCACCATCCTCCAGAAGAATATCTCGACCCTCAGGAACAGCGCCAAGCTGGTAGATGTGATTGGCATGATGCTACATTGCGGCATCCTACCACTCCAACTTCGAGCTAACCCGTTGTGGCTCTACAAGCCCGAGGACCCTCAAACGATCCGCCATTCTTCCACACTGACATGGATGGCATGTGGACATCTCTCTTCAAGCCAAAGAAGAATGAGTTCCCCGTGAGTGGACCAGACAGTGGCTACTCGGAGGCACATACTCCGAAAGAGGTAACCATCCACGCCGCTGACCCTTTTAATACGAAGTTGTGCTTTATGGCTGACACATTTTCCTTCATACGCAAAAGTGGTTGGCTCGGGCGACAAGCACCAACTTCCCCACGCCCTCGTCCGAAGGTGTCATCTCCCCTGAGCTCCAAGCACTTCTAGCTAAAAGAGATCTAGGTAGCAAAAGGAAGAAGACAGGAATTCTTCGGATTGAGGATCCCTCGGATTCCAAGTCTGAGGACATCCAGTCCTCACCTCGGAAGGAGTAGACGAAGAGGAGGAGGAGTAGAGAGAGGACCACTCCTCTCCTCTAAGGAAGAGGGCGGGGTCTGAGGACATCGCGGGGTCGAGACCCGCGGTAGTCGTAAGCGTCCTATGAAGGCATCTGACGTCGCATCCCGCAAGATCTCGGCCAAGACCCGGGTTGTCCTCTCGTCCTTAAAGAGTGAGCAATCCGAGGCTAGCAGATGCAAGCCGCCGCCAAGGAGGTACGTCCTTGGCTCTTATCTTATGTTTTATACAACACCTCCTTTTGCCTCTAGTTTTTTAATTCACCCCTTATGCCTTCTACAGGACCCAAGGGGCGGTCCCTAGTGACGGGGGATCGAGCAGGCTCCCTCCTGGCAGTTCATCCCATGCACATCGCCCCTCCCCTTCTACCCTCGAGGTGCTCGGGGAGGCAACCTTGCCAGCTCCGCCCATGCTAACCACGGGGGAAAGCGCCAGCGCACCCATGGCCGAGGTGGAGTTTTCGGCCACCGAGAACCCGTCGGCGATGGTTCCTTCTTCTACAGAAGGAACAAATCTGGGGAAGCCAGCATCTTCGGCGCCTAGGGACACCGAGGCGCCTCGTCCGCCTACCCAAGTGGCACCCTCTCCGCTAAGGGAGGGAGCCGAGGTGGTCTGTTCACCCCTGCCTGCCAGAGGGAAGGCATACAAGGGATGGACAGAAGAGGTGGAAGCAGCTATGTGATACGTCTCCAATGTATCTATAATTTTTGATTGTTCCATGCTATTATATTATCATTCTAGGATACTTTTTTGGTGTTTATTTAACAATTAATATTATTTTTGAGTACTAACTTATTGACCTAGTGCCCAGTGCCAGTTGCTCTTTTCTACATGTTTTTTGCATTTCAGGTTTACCATACCAAACGAAGTCCAAATGCCACGAAACTTTAATATGATTTTTTCTGGACCAAAAGAAGACTTGGAAGCTTTAGGAGGAGACGGGAGGCTGCACGAGGGCACTACGAGCTAACAGGGCGCGCCAGGGGGCCAGGCCGTGCCCTGTAGGGTCGTGGCCCCCTCGGCTGCCCTCTCATGCCCCTCTCTGGCCTATAAATTCTCAAATATTCCGAAAACCCTAGTAGAGCTCCCGAAACACTTTTTCTGCCGCTGCAAGTCTCTGTTCCACCGCGTACCTATCTGCTGACCTTTTTCGGCGATATTCCGGAAGGGGAATCGATCACGGAGGGGCTCTACATCATCCTTGCTGCCTCCATGATTAGTTGTGAGTAGTTCACCACACCATCGCTTCAATACAATGATCATCGCATCTTCGCTTTGATCTATTCGATGTAATCCTTTTGTGCGGTGTGTTTGTTGGGATCTGATGAATTGTGGGTTTCACTACACCACAACACTGATGTAAGGACAAAAAAACTGCCAGGAAAAAGCTCTTTAAAGGGCAGATAAACTGCCGGGACAATGGTTCTCCCGTCAGATAGAACCGCCATGAGAACGGCTGCCGGGGATTACTTGTCCCGACAGATAAACTTCTCCCGGTAGTTTTTATGCCCTAGCCCATGTATTTGCCGGCAGTTATACTGCCGTCACAAACAAGTTTGCCCGGCAGATAGTACGCCATCATGCTTTTTTACACCAACAATCTAGGCTGTTCTGGGCAACATATCCCCAATTTATTATCAATCTTAATATGCACATGCATCATAAATCATTTCACTCAAGATTCAATAGCATACATCAAACACATTCAGACTAAAAGTTCAAAATTTGAACATCCACAGATGTGTTCAATAGCAACCAGACACATTGGTAAACATAATTTACAAGAGACAATAAGATGTTATGTCTACAAACTAAGCTACAATAACAGTTTGGGCTTGACTTATGGCTACAGCTATGCCTAGGAAGCAATGCATGTTCACACTCTTAGCCATTTGTTGAATGGCATTGCCATATTCATGAGATGTTCTGAATACCAACTCGCCGCCATCATGTGAAACTGCATTATTGAAAGAGGGCCACATGTCTCCAGCAGAAGAGTCACCAAACTTGTTATGCTTGAAAGATCACAGACTAGCCTCACATCACTTGATTGTTTTGTCACTATGAACACAAGAATCGCCATGTAGACATCCTAGTTGACTAGTACAACTACATGTTGACTGGAAGATCTTCCAGTGTCACGCCAACCTGAACAGATAAGATGGTACAAACGAAGAAACAACTTACAAAACCTGCTGGATGTAATGAGATAGCCATTTAAAGAAAAATGTCGGATTAATATAGCTGCTAAAAGCATTGAATCTTTACAACATGGAGTCCTAGCAATGAATCTTTGCAACAATTCATTTCAGAGAATTAAAACATTATAAAAGGCTAACAAATGATATGTCAATTACTGTGTTTTGTTTTTAAAAACCTTAACATAAAAGGAAAACAACATGTGTTCAAAGATGAGAACCATGTTACAAAAAAGAATTCTACTGACTTAGGTAAGCTCAAACGATAACTGGAAAGCAAGTATACATGATCCTGACTCTAGTTTCCAGTTGTTTCTATAAAATCTGTGACACAAGTAGATCAAGTTTTACAACATTGATATTATTTTTGTTTCTTACCGCAATCCAAAGTAGATATTTGTTACATAGTTAAAATAATGGTTAGTTTGGTCACTTAACAACACAATGAAGTGGAGTAAAAACATCAAAATAAATAAATTGTACCCATGAGCGTAAAATACAGTAATAAAAGAGCATTTGGTATACTTTTAATGCGGAATTCAATAACTGGGTGATTACATGAGGACAACAAATTGAAAAATATCATATATCAATCATGTTTTTAAATATACAATAGCGCAGACAGCAACCAAAAGCTTCAGAGTATCTTAACATTCCATAATCCATTATGATCATCAACACATAATCATAAGGGGTCGCACCATACTTTAGATGTGCAAAATTGTTTCCTTGAAACTTACTAAAATTTAATGTATATCTAAGAAAGTAAACCATAGATTGTATTCAGGTACATACATGAAATTTAATAACAAACCAAAACAGGACTTCAATTCCAGTTCAATAGACCAGGAAATCATAAAATAAATAAGATGCCATGTACAGTAGTAGAAATTTATGTGTAGAGATGAGGACATATTCCTAACCTTTTACTGATTACGGGCTCTGTTATAAGGGGAAGACATTAGGAGATCGTATAGCATCGCATGAAAATAGTGGTGAAGCTACAAACAAATTGTTGGGCGGTCCAAGCTAAAGAAAGACACAAAAGAGAAATTCAAATTTTGAATCATCGACATTAATCAATACCTTCTGTTTCATTTTTACAAGATCAAATGACCAGATATATATATATTAAAAAAAGCTATACCAAAATACAGTTTCATTAGACTATCTTTGTTAGCCATTATAGGAGCATGGAGACATCAGATATTGAGTCACAGACTACAAATCGGTTTTCAATTCTTTGTTGCTTTAAAATCTGTAACGATGTCTTTGCATATAATGTAAACGACATATCTTCAGTGAATTATTTATGCTACCACACGAATAGACGATGAACTCAGTTGAGTTTAGGGGAAGGAAATTGCATAGACGATGACCAAAGTCGAATTTAGAGGAAGAAAATTGTTTGAATTTAGTGGGTGTCAGCTGTTGTGACCTGTGTGGGGCGACAGCTGGCGGCTGCTCCGCTACTGACTGCTGCGTGCCCTTGTTTTGTGGCTACGATGTGAGGCAGTTACGCGGGGCAATTGTATTGCTATGTGCTGTGTTGTGGGCTGTGCTAGGTATAATGTTTTTTTGCTGCAGCACTGGGCAGGCCACGACCCATTAGGCCTTGCCGTTGCTCCGCCGGTGGCGTGAATGAGTATAACTTTCACGTGAGGTTACAAACAGACTTGCAAGGCAGCAGAGAGCACACATCTAGTTCGGTCTAGAGCTAATGTAGGCTATTACACAGGCCACATTTTTCTTCCGAAAATAAGCATTATTATTCTATCATCTGCTAACTTTGGACAACATATTATTCCCCTTTAATCATATAAGCGATCAGTATAATTACGGCGGTGCATAGCTGCACTAAGACATGTCATATAAAAACGTGACAAATGTAAAAGAAAGGAAAGGAAGATTACTTACTATTTCTTGTACATCTACACATGACAGAAGAACACAACTCTAGAATCAATCAACCCGTTCGACCACTGTTCAATGCAAATGAAAAAGTTTCAAGTTGTAACTGCACTAAATATATCATGTCTAATAAATTTAGATGTAAGAAAATGAGAATCTTTAAAGCAAACCTATTTTTGTTGTGATCCTTGAAATAGAGTGTTTGGATTCAGCTTTGCTTAATGTATTCTCTTCGTCCAAATCATTTCAAGCCTCATTCATAGGCCTGAATTAGTTCATACACGGTCACGACAGACTCCCAAATCCCTAAGATTATAATCTTCAATGACATAAGAAAAAATAAGTATGGTGCACTAACTATATATCAAGTGTTGTGGTGTAGTATTTATGTTCAGATTATTCATGAAAAGTATTTGAGTCACCTCTGATTATTATGATTCTTATTTGCATGATCATTATAGCTTCGTAAATCTCTCCGATCTATTGAGATAATTTGGCCAACAAGATTGATATTTCTTCAGTGAAAGGGGTGCGTTGTAGTGAGTTCAATCTGGTGGTGCTCTATATCCCACTGACAGAAAGGGACAAGACACGTCTTTGTATTGCGGTCACTAAGGATAAAACGATGATGTTAGTTCATATTAATTGAATTCTCTTTGTCTACATAATGTCATCGTTCTCCAAGCATTACTATGTTTTACTTAATACTCTAGATGCATGATGGATAGCCATCGATGGGTGGAGTAATAGTAATAGGTGCATGCAGGAGTTGGCCTATTTGCTTATGGACGTGATGCCTATATATACATGCTCATTGTCGTGAATAAATATTGCATAACTATCCGCTCTTCTATCAATTGCCCAACAGTAATTTGCTTACCCACCGTATGCTTACTATATGAGACATGCCACTAGAGAAAACTATGGCCCCCGGGTCTATCCACTTAAAAGTTTACAAAAATTTCCAATAGCTTGCTACCATTATTTATATATTTTTTTATTTTGAAATTTACAATTATCTACACATCTCACTTACATGCAAATAACGAGATCAAGGGGATTGACAACCCTCTTGTCGCGTTGGGTGCAAGTGTGTGCTCTTTTGTGTGCAGCCACTGAAGACGGTTGATGACTTATATTCCTATTGGTTTTATAAACCTTGGTTCTTAACTGAGGGAAATACTTACCCGCATTGTGTTGCATCGCCCGTTCCTCTTCACGGAAAACCCAACGCAGATCACAAGCATCAGGAAGGATTTCTGTCGCCGTTGCCGGGGAATATCATCATCAACTATCAAGTAACTTCACACAAATTATCATTCACTTGTTCTTCTTTTTATTGGTTATTAATTTAGTTTGTTTCATAAAATCAAAAATACAAAAAAATTCACCTTTGCTTGGTACTAGTTTACTTGCTTTGCTTGTTACGTTTGCTTGAAAGCTGCTATCATGTCTGAGTTTGAGAAAATTATTCTTGAAACTGCTAGTGAAGATAGTACGAGTGACTTGGATGAAGAAAGAAAAAAAATTATTGATTCCACTCATGATCCTCCTAAAAGTCAAGTCCCTACTAGCAACACTCACACTGTTTTAAATCCACAATTTATCATGTGGGTAGTGGGAACATTATTGGAAAGCATGTTATTCAAGAATTCTTTGAATATTCAATAGCTTCCCCGCTTATTAAAGGATCCATACTTGATGAAACAAATTGTTATGTGGTTGCTATTACCATGTTTATATTGAAATTAGAATGGAAGTATGTGCATCTCCATCCTATGCTTCAAAAGATATTTTTGGGACTTCCTAGCATACACGATCCTGAGATTAAGAAAATTACTACCAATATCCTTATGCATGAATTTGATTATATTGTGCGTGAAGAAAAAGATATTTTTGCCTTCTATGGAATAAAATCTGAACATCCCTGCCCCCCATAGAAGTGCTCCTTCATAATAGAGATGCATTGTGTAAGTTGGAATCTAATGAGTATCAAGGATTTGATGAGAATATGAGAAGGAATGTCCTTCCCGAAGAATTTACACAATCCCTATTCCTCCATGCTTGTGATAAATTTGAATGGATTGCTAAAGGAATTAATGAAGAGTTTAGTAAAGATTGACATGAAAATACTATTAGGGAACCTATTAGTGATGAAATACATGTTCTCTATGAGGACCCTTATGAGGAGGATAATGTTAGTAATGATTTTATAAATCCTTTTGAAAACTTGGGATCTTAAACTAGTTTTGGGAATGGTGATTTATTAAGTAATATTTTGGAAGAGCTAGTTTTGAAGGACATGAAGGGGTCCAACACTTGAAACTATGCATTATGCCTAGCGAGGGGCATAAAATAATATCGCTTGTTGGGAGGCAACCCAATTGTTATCTTTATTTTTGCTTTTTTACTTTCTGTTATGGTATGATAACATGATTATTGCCTCTGTAATGATTGTGTTTTTTTGTTTTAATTAGTGTTTCTGCCAAGTAAAGCCTTTGGGATGACTCACAAGATGAGTAGAATTGATACGGTGCAAAAACAGAAACTTTAACGTTCATTGCAGAATTTCTCTGATTTTAGTGGGACGTCTTTTTGATCTGCAGTTTTTTACACAGTATTTATATACAAATTTTTGAGGTTTTCCTAATTTTTCAGAATTTTTATAGATACATAAGTATAATTTCTCTACAGATCTGTACAGACTGTTCTGTTTTAGACAGATTCTGTTTTTGCTTGCATGTTTTGCTTGTTTTGATGATGCCATGGATTATATTGGGAAATATAAATCATGGATAAGTTAGAATAGAGTACCTTATTCAATAATAAAATATGAATAAATTTATAACAGTACCTAAATTATTTGATATGTTTATTATACTAACGGATCTCACGAGTTTTCTGTTGAGTTTTGTGTGCTGAAGTTTTCAAGTTTTGGGTGTTATCACGATGGACGAATGAATAAGGAGCAGAAAGAGCTTAAGCTTGGGGATGCCCAAGGCACCCCAAGGTAATATTCCAGGAAGACTCAAGCGTCTAAGCTTGGGTATGCCTCGGAAGGCATCCCCTCTTTCGTCTCCATCCATCGGCATGTCACTTGGAGCTATATTTTTATTCATCACATGATATGAGTTTTGCTTGGAGCGTCATTTGCTTTAGTTTGATTTTTCTTTTAGTTTCCCACAATCATTGTTTGCTGCACACACCCACTTGAGAGAGGCACAATATCATTATAATTTATTAGAATACTCTATGTGCTTCACTTATATATTTTGAGCTTGGCAGTTGCTCTAGTACTTCGCTTAGATCTTTTAGAGCACGGTGGCGTATAGATTTTATAGAAATAATTGCACTCTCGTTCTTCACTTATATTTGGTTGAGAGTTAATAAATAGCGATGGTAATTTGCATGGGCCATAAGACTAGTCCAAAAATAATAGGTATTCAATGAGTGCATAATCAAAACCACATGTAGCACATAAAAGAGAAATCATGGTTAATGGTATTAATGTGGTAATGTGAAAAATCATGAGTGCATGATCATTGGTTAATAAAGGTATCGTGAATTAGAGGTTGTTACCTTGCTGTTCATCCAAATATTTTTATAGCATGGTGATGATGTATGAGCATACTTATTCCTCGTTGAAATCCTAGTGATGTTTAGGTCGGGCGCGCGCGATGGTTAATTCCTACCAACCTCCTCCCTAGGGGCATGCGAGTAGTGCTTTGCTTCGAGAGAGCTAATAAAATCTTGCAATAAGTATGTGAGTTCTTCATGACTAATGTGAATCCATGGATATACGCACACTCACCTCCACATATTTGCTAGCCTCTTCGGTACCGTGCATTGCCCATTTTCACTTTGAGGATCGGTGCAGCTTTCGCAGGTGCATCCAAACCCCGTGACATGATATGCTCTGTTGCACATAAGACTCATTATATATTCCTCAAAACCGCCACCATACCTACCTATCATGGCAATTCCATAGCCATTCTGAGATATATTGCCGTGCAACTTCCACCGTCACATCATATGACTTCTACTTCCATTCTCATATTGCTTTGCATGATCACATAAGCTAACATAGTATTTGTGGCAAAGCCACCGTTCATCATTAATATCATACATGTTACGCTTGATCATTGCACATCCTGGTACACTGTCAGAGGCATTCATATAGAGTCATACAGTTTCTCATGTTGAGTTGTAAATTAATAAAAGTGTGATGATCATCATTATAAGGGCACTGTCTCACTGAGGAAAGGATGATGCAGACAATGATTCCCCCACAAGTCGGGATGACACCGGATGAAAAATAAAAGAAAAGGAAAAGGAAAGAAAAAGAGAAAGAAAAAGAAAATAAAAAGAAAAAAAGAATAAAAGAAAAGGAATAAAATAAATAAATGAGAGAAAAGAGAGAAGGGGCAGTGCTACTACCTCTTATTCCACACTTGTGCCTCAAAGTGGCACCATGTTCTTCATATAGAGAGTCTCATGTTTATCACTTCCATATGCTAGTGGGAATTTTTTATTATAGAACTTGGCTTGTATATTCCGATGACGGGCTTCCTCAAATGCCCGAGGTCTTCATGAGCAAGCAAGTTGGATGCACACCCACTTAGCTTCCGTTGAGCTTTCGTACACTTATAGCTCTAGTGCATCCATTGCATGGCAATCCCTACTCCACCCATTGATATCTATTGATGGGCATCGCCATAGCCCATTGATACGCTTAGTTGATGTGAGGCTTTCTTCTCCACTTTTCACCCCTTTGAAACCTACCACCATATTCTATTCCACCTTTATGCTATATCCATGGTTCACGCTCATATATTGCGCAAGTAATAAAAAACTGAAGCGAGTTAAAAGGTACGATCCAATTTCCTGACTTGACACCATGGTGCTTGACATTTGTATTTATGTGATGAAGACGGAGCCATGCTATTCTAATATGATAAAATGAATAGGGGGTGAACATTCTTTTTGGATCGTATACTTTGAAACTTTATGATTATGTTTCTTGTGTTTATAAATATTACTATGTTGATGTTTATGAGTACATCATTTCTCAATGAACAAACCTGCAATAGATTACATGTTGGGTAGCATGTCACATCAAAAATTCTTGTTTTTATCATTTACCTACTCGAGGACGAGCAGGAATTAAGCTTGGGGTGTTGATACGTCTCCAACGTATCTATAATTTTTTATTGTTCCATGATATTATATTATCATTCTAGGATACTTTTTGGGTGTTTATTTGCCAATTAATATTATTTTTGAGTACTAACCTGTTGACCTAGTGCCCAGTGTTAGTTGCTATTTTCTAAATGTTTTTTGCTTTCCAGGTTTACCATACCAAACGAAGTCCAAATGCCACGAAACTTTATTATGATTTTTTCTGGACCAAAAGAAGACCTGGAAGCTTCGGGAGGAGATGAGAGGCTGCACAAGGGCACCTCGAGCCAACAGGGGGCGCTAGGGGGCCAGGCTACGCCCTGTTGGGTCATGGTCCCCCTCGGCTGCCCTCTCGTGCCCCTCTATGTCCTATAAATTGTCAAATATTCCAAAACCCCTAGTAGAGCTCCAGAAACACTTTTTCCGCCGCCGCAAGTCTCTGTTCCGCCGCGTACCCATCTGGTGACCTTTTCCGGCGATCTGCCAGAGGGGGAATCGATCACGGAGGGGCTCTACATCATCCTTGCTGCCTCCATGATGAGTTGCGAGTAGTTCACCACACACCTACGGGTCCGTAGTTAGTATCTAGATGGCTCTCTCTCTCTCTCTCTCTCTCTCTCTCTCTCTCTCTCTCTCTCTCTCTCTCTCTCTCTCTCTCTCTCTCTCTCTCTTGATCTTCAATACAATGATAATCGCATCTTCACTTTGATCCATTCGATATAATCCTTTTGTGCGGTGTGTTTGTTGGGATCCGATGAATTGTGGGTCCATGTTCAGATTATTCATGAAAAGTATTTGAGTCACCTCTGATTATTATGATTCTTATTTGCATGATCATTATAGCTTCGTAAATCTCTCCGGTCATTTGAGATAGTTTGCCCGACTAGATTGATATTTCTTCAGTGAGAGGGGCGCGTTGTAGTGGGTTCAATCTGGTGGTGCTCTATATCCCAGTGACAGAAAGGGACAAGACACGTCTTTTTATTGTAGCCACTAAGGATAAAACGATGGGGTTAGTTCATATTAATTGAATTCTCTTTGTCTACATCATGTCATCGTTCTCCAAGCATTACTTTATTTTACTTAATACTCTAGATGCATGCTGGATAGCGGTCGATGGGTGGATTAATAGTAATAGGTGCAGGCAGGAGTCGGCCTATTTGCTTATGGACTTGATGCCTATATATATATGATCATTGCCGTGAATAAAGATTTCATAACTATCCGCTCTTCTATCATGTGCCCAACAGTAATTTGTTTACCCACCGTATGCTTACTATATGGGAGATGCCACTAGAGAAAACTACGGCCCCCGGGTCTATCCACTTATAAGTTTACAAACGCTTCCCATACCTTGCTGCCGTTATTTATATTTTATTTTATTTTGCAATTTACAATTATCTACAATTATCTACACATCTCACTTACTTGCAAATAACGAGATCAAGGGTATTGACAACCCTCTTGCCGCGTTGGGTGCAAGTGTGTGCTCTTTTGTGTGCAACCACTGAAGACGGTTGATGACCGATATTCCTATTGGTTCGATAAACCTTGGTTCTTAACTGAGGGAAATACTTACCCGCATTGTGCTGCGTCACCCGTTCCTCTTCACGGAAAACCCAACGCAGATCACAAGCGTCACCATGGAGGGCTCGTCCATCCGCACTGAGCACCGCACACTAATGGGTGCGGCGCTACAAAGCTACCGGTCCGTGGAGGCCGGTATGAGGGAGGTCTTTCGAGGCCTATTTCAAGGCTTTTAGGTAAGCCTTGTTCCCTCTTTTCCTTGTTAATACAATGAATGCATAGAAGCACTAGGAGCTAGAATATAATTAATAGTTCCTAGTAACTAGAAGTAGCCCCCGAGACCCTGATCAGATAAAAGTATTCGATCAGGGGATCGATGTCATCCGAGGAGTTTTAATGTCTGCATTTTGTGTGCTTATAGGAATCGGCCTCGATTTCAACTTCCACCTTGGAAGAGTTGAACCATAAGCTCGAGATGTCCGAGAAGGACACGGAGCTGATGAAGAGGCAAATGGAGGAAGCTCAAGGAACATATAGAATATGATTTGTTTTTATGTACCTGCATCCGATCTAATGTTTTGGAAGTAGGCTCTAAAGCACGAGTGGACTGATCTTGCAGCTTCCCCCATGGCACTGGAGAAGCTCTGGGCTGAGCTGTAAACAACTCGGTAGGAGGCCGAGCACCATAGGGCTACATCAGAGCAGGCTATCAAGCAACTGGCTGCAGTGAAGGAGGCTGGCGAGAAGCACGCGGCCCAGGTCCTGGAGGTGGAGGTGGAACTGAAGGGGGTGTACGCTGAGCATGACACCCTTTAGGAAGATAAGAAGAAGCTTTCTGCCAAGCTTGCCAAGGCGAGCTCGGACAATAAGGAGGCCAAGATCTAGGCATGGGTGGATCGTCTGGTGCTCAATCAAGTGAGCAAGATCGCCGCCAGTAAGCCCTATCTGCTTCGCTGTGTTTTTGGCGATAGACGTTTTGCCAACCTTACGCAAAACTGGCATTCCTTATAGACCTTCAAGGACCTTCCGATCAGTGCCGCGGATGCCTGCACTCACTATGCCAACCATCCTGACAATCGAGCCGAGAAGATCTTCTGGCGTTAGTTCCAGGAGCCCGAGCACCCGTGATACTTGTGATCTGCGTTGGGTTTTTCATGAAGAGGAATGGGCGATGTAGCACAGTATAGATAAGTATTTCCCTTAGTAGAGAACCAAGGTTTATCAAACCAATAGGAGTAGCACACAACCCCCATCTTCAACGACTGCACACAAAGAAGCGAACACTTGCACCCAACGCGGGCAAGAGCGTTGTCAATCCCCTTGGACTCGTTATTTGCAAGCGAGTGAAGTATGTAGATGATAGTTGAATATTATAAATTTGCAAAATAAATAAATAAATGGAAGCAAGGTATTGAAGGCTTTTGTAAATTTATAAGTGAATAGACACGGGGGCCGTAGTGTTATCTAGTGGCTTCTCTCATGTTGTAGGCATATGGTGGGTAAACAAATTACTGTTGGGAAATTGATAGAAAAGCGCATTGTTATGCAATATTTATTCATGACAACGATCATGTATATATAGGCATCACGTCCATAAGAAAATAGGCCAACTCCTGCCTGCACCTATTACTATTACTCCACCCATCACCCGCTATCCAGCATGCATCTAGAGTATTAAGTAAAAAAGAGTAATGCTTGGAGAACAATGACAACATGTAGACAAACAGAATTCAATCAATATGAATTAACCCCATCGTTTTATCCTTAGTGGCAAAAATACAAAGACGTATATTGTCCCCTTCAGTCACTGGGATATAGAAACCCGTCAGATTGAACCCACTTGAAAGCACCCCTCTCGTGAAGAAATATCAATCTAGTTGGCCAAACTATGTCAATAGATCGGAGAGATTTACGAAGATATAATAATCATGCAAATAAGAATCATAATAGAAATTGGAGAAGACTCAAATATTTTTCATGAATAATCTAAACATAAACCCACAGTTCATCGGATCCCAACAAATGCACCGCACAAAGTGATTACATTGAATAGATCACCGCGAAGATGCGGTCAATTTTGTATTGAAGATCAAGAGAGACAGAGAGATAGACATCTAGGTACTAAATACGGACCCGTAGGTCTATAGGGAACTACTCACACATCACCATCGGAGCAGCAAGGTTGATGTAGAGGCCCTCCATGATCGATCCCCCCTCCGGTAGGGCACCAGAACAGGGCTCCAAATGGGCACACGACGGAACAGAGAATTGCGGAGGCAGAAAAAGTGCTTGGGGAGGCTCTCTATGGTTTTGGTGATTTATTGGAATTTATAGGCTAGAGAGGGGCGCTGGGAGACGCCCGAGGGGGCCACCACACAACACGGCCCGGCCACCCCCTGGGCGCGCCCTATTGTGTGTTGGATCCCTCTTGGAGCCTCCGGCCTCCTCCCAAAGTTTCCAGGTCTTCTTTTGGTCTAGAAAAAATCATAAAAAAGTTTCGGGGCAATTGGACTTCGTTTGGTATTGTAAACCTGAAAAGTCAAAAACATGCAGAAAACAACAACTGGCACTGGGCACTGGGTTAATAGGTTAGTGCTCAAAAATAGTATGAATTGGTAAATAATCACCCAAAAAGCATCCTAGAATGATAATATTAAAGCATGGAATAATAAAAAATTATAGATACATTGGAGACGTATCAAGCACCCCAAGCTTAATTCTTGCTCGTCCTCGAGTAGGTAAATGATAAAAACCGAATTTTTGATGTGACATGCTACCCAACATGTAATCTATTGTAGGTGTATGATCATTGAGAAACGATGAATTAACAAACATCAACATAGCAATACTTATAAACATAAGTAACATAATCATCAAGTTTCAAAATATACGATCCTTAAAGAATGTTCACCCCTATTCATTTTATCATATTAGAATAACATGGCTCCGTCTTTACCACATAAATACAAATGTCAAGCACCACGGTGTCAAGTCAGGCAATTGGATCGTACTTCTTAACGAGCTTCAACTTTTTATTACTTACGCAATATATGAGCGTGAGCCATGGATATAGTATAAAGGTGGAATGGAATATGGTGGTAGGTTTCAAAGGGGTAAAAGTGGAGAAAAAGGTCTCGCTTCAACTAGGCGTATCAACAGACTATGGAGATGCCCATCAATATATATCAATGCGAGGAGTAGAGATTGCCATGCAACGGATGCACTAGAGCTATAAGTGTATGAAACGTCAAATCAAGCTAAGTGGGTGTGTATCCAACTAACTTGCTCATGAAGACCTCGGGCATTTGAGGAAGCCCGTCATCGAAATATACAAGCCAAGTTCTATAATGAAAAATTCCCAGTAGCATATGAAGGTGATACAACAAGAGACTCTCTATATGAAGAACATGGTGCCACTTTGAGGCACAAGTGTGGAAAAAGAAGTAGTAGCACTGTCCCTTCTCTCGTTTCTCTCATTTATTATTATTATTATTATTATTCTCCTTTTTTTACTTTTTCTTTTTCCCCTTGTTTTTCTTTCTTTCTTCCTTTTTTTATTTTTCTTTTATTTTTCGTCCGGAGTCTCATCCCGACATGTGGGGGAATCATTGTATCCATCATCCATTCCTCACTGAGACTGTGCCCCAAAAATGATGATCATCACACTTTTATTTACTTACAACTCAATATGAAAAACTATAGTATGACTCCATATGAATGCCTCTGGCAGTGTACCAGGATGTGCAATGATCAAGCGTAACATGTATAAAAAATGATGAATGGTGGCTTTGCCACAAATACTATGTCAGCTTATATGATCATGCAAGCAATATGACAATGAAAGTACTAGTCATGTGATGTAACTGCGGATGTTGCATGGCAATATATCTCAGAATGGCTATGGAAATGTCATAATAGGTAGGTATGGTGGCTGTTTTGAGGAATATATAATAAGGCTTATGTCCAACAGAGCGTATCATGTCACGGGGTTTGGATGCACCGACGAAGGTTGCACCGATCCTCGAGGTGAGAATGGGCAATCCCCAGTACCGAAGAGGCTAGAAAATATGAGAAGGTGAGAGTGCGTACATCCATGGATTCACATTAGTCATAAAGAACTCACATCCTTATTGCAATATTTTATTAGCTCTCTCGAAGCAAAGTACTACTCGCATGCCTCTAGGGAGGACGTTGGGAGCAGTTAGCCATCGCGTGCTGATACGTCTCCAACGTATCTATATTTTTTGATTGTTCCATGCTATTATATTATCATTCTAGGATACTTTTTGAGTATTTATTTACCATTTATATTATTTTTTAGCACAAACCTATTGACCCAGTGCAAGTTGCTGTTTTCTGCATGTTTTTGGCTTTTCAGGTTTACAGTACCAAACGAAGTCCAATTGCCCCAAAACTTTTTTATAATTTTTTATGGACCAAAAGAAGACCTGGAAGCTTTGGGAGGAGACCGGAGGCAGCACGAGGGAGGCACAAGCCAAACGGGTGCGCCCAGGGGGGTCGGCGCGCCCTGATGGCTTGTCCCTCCCTTGTGGGTCTCCTACCCCTGTGCTCTGGCCTATAAATTCACAAATATTCCAAAAACCCTAGGGAGCATCCCGAAACACTTTTTCCATCACCGCTAGTTTTTGTTCCGCCGTGATCCCATCTGGAGCTCCGTTCCAGTGCCTTGCCGGAGGGGGGGGGGTCGATCACGGAGGGCGTCTTCATCATCCTTGTTGCTCCCATGGTGATGTGTGAGGAGTCCACCACAGACCTACTGGTCCGTAGTTAGTAACTAGATGGCTATATCTCTCTCTTTTGATCTTCAATACAATGATCATTGCATCTTTGCTTTGATCTATCCGATGTAATTCTTTTGTACGGTGCATTTGTTGGGATCCGATGAATTATGGGTTTATGTTCAGATTATTCATGAAAAGTATTTGAGTCACCTCTGGTATATATTATGATTCTTAATTTCATGATCATTATAGCTTCGTAAATCTCTCTGATCTATTGAAATAGTTTCGCCAATTAGATTGATATTTCTTCAGTGAGAGGGGTGTGTTGTAGTGGGTTCAATCAGGCGGTGCTCTATATCCCAGACACAGAAAGGGACAAGACACGTCTTTGTATTGTTGCCACTAAGGATAAAACGATGGGGTTAGTTCATATTAATTGAATTCTCGTTGTCTAGATCATGTCATTGTTCTCCAAGCATTACTCCATTTTACTTAATACTCTAGATGCATGTTGGATAGCGGTCGATGGTGGAGTAATAGTAATAGGTGCAGGCAGGAGTCGGCCTATTTGCTTATGGACGTGATGCCTATATATACATGATCATTGGCGTGAATATGAACATAACTATGCACTTTTCTATCAATTGCCCAACAGTAATTTGTTTACCCATCGTATGTTTCCTACATGAGAGATGCCATTAGGGAAAACTGCCCCCGGTCTATTCACTTATATATTTACAAACGCTTTCAATACCTTGCTACCATTTATTTGCTTTTATTTTAGTTTGAAATTTACAATCATCTACTATCATCTACACACTTCATTTGCTTGCAAATAACGTGATCAAGGGGATTAGCAACCTTCTTGCCGCGTTGGGTGCAAGTGTTTGCTCTTTTGTGTGCACTCGCTGAAGACGGTTGTTGATTGGCATTCCCATTGGTTCGATAAACCTTGGTTCTGAACTTAGGAAAATACTTATCCGTATTGTGCTGCAATCACCCAATCCTCTTCACGTAAAACCAAACGCAGATCACAAGTATCACGCGCCTCCGACTTAAACATCACTAGGATTTCAACGAGGAATAAGTATGCTCACACATCATCACCATGTTATAAAAATATATTTAGATGAACAGAAATTTAACACCCTCTAATTCACAATATTCTTACTAACCAATGATCATGCACTCATGCCTTTTCATATTAACACATCAATATAATTAAGCCACAATTTCTCTTTTATGTGCTACATATGGTTTTGATTATACACTCATTAGATACCTATTATTTTTGGACTAGTCTTATAACCCATGAAAATTATAATCACTATTTATTTAACTCTCAAACAAATCTAAGTGAAGAATGAGAGTGCAATTATTTCTATAAAAATATATTCGCCACCGTGCTCTAAAAGATATAAGTGAAGTACTAAAGCAACTGCTAAGCTCAAAAGATATAAGTGAAGCACAATGAGTATTCTAATAAATCATGGTGATCATGTATCTCTCTCAAATGGGTGTGTTCAGCAAACAATTATTGTGGAAAAGCAAAAACAGACAGCAAACGACGCTCCAAGAAAAACTCATATCATGTGATGAATAAAAATATAGCTCCAAGTGACATACCGATGGATTGAGACGAAAGAGGGGATGCCTTCCGGGGCATCCCCAAGCTTAGATGCTTGAGTCTTACTTGAATATTACCTTGGGTGCCTTGGGAATCCCCAAGATTAGGCTCTTGCCACTCCTTATTCCTTCATCCATCGTGATAGCACCCAAAAGTTGAAACCTTCAGCACACAAAACTTAACAAAACCTTCGTGAGATCCGCTAGTATAGAAAACATATCAAATACTTTAGGTACTGTTATAAATTGATTATTATTTTATTATTGCATAAGGTACTGTATTCTAATTTCTCCATGTCTTATACCCGTCGATAAAATCCATAGCATCATCAAAACAAGCAAACTATGCAAGCAAAGCAGAATCTGTCTAAAACAAAACAGTCTGTAAAGATCTGTAGAGAACCTATACTTCTGTAAATCTAAAAATTCTAAAAATTTAGGAAAACCTGAAGAATTTGTATAGCAATACTGTGTAAACAAATTCATACAAAAAAGATGTTCCAGTAAAGTCAGAGAAATTCTGCACTGGACTCTAAAGTTTCTGTTTTTGCACCGTACCAATTCTACTTATCTTGTAAGTCATCCCTAAGGCTTTACTTGGCACAAACAATAATTTAAACATAAAAACACAATCATTACAGAGGCAACAATCATGTTATCAAAAACAAACAGAAAGTAAAAAAGCAAAATAAAAGATAACTATTGGGTTGCCTCCCAACTAGCGCTATTGTTTTACACCCCTAGCTAGGCATATTGCATAGTTTCAAGGTGTTGTCATCTTTGACACTAAGAACAAGTTGTTCACACTTGTTATTGAGAATTTTCATTTTATCCTTCAAAACACTAAGAGCATCAATCTTTTGGTCCATAGTATCAAATCTCTTATTTTGCATCACTATGTTCCCATTCATTTTAGTAGAGATGTTGTCTAACCCTCTAAAATTGGTTTCCATAATGGCCTTAGTTTCTTTTATTAACTCGGTTTGACGGAAGCACACCAATATGGTTGGTTCAATGGTTTCTATTTTGGGTTGTCCAAATATGTTTTTCATCTTTTCATAGGTGTCAAAAGCATTATTCCCAAAGGAAATCTTTTTCGAACATAGAATCCAAGACACGTCGATGAGATAAAGATAGACCAACATAAAAACTTCTAACGAGCAATTTGATATGACTTTTCGGATTAGATCTCATTTGTATATCTAGTAATCTATCCCAATCTTCTTTAAGGGACTCATCACCCAATTGCTTAAAATCCAAGATTGGGGAACCCTCTCCAAAGTAAAGAGGGGAAGGCATGTCCGGAGGGGAACTAGCCATAGTAACAAGCAAAACAAGTAAACTAGCAAGCAAGGAAGTAAACTAGCAACTAGTAAAGATTAAAAAAATGTATTTTTTTTATTTTTTCTGAAGCAAGAAAAACATAACAGCAAATAAAAAGTAGAACAAGTGAATGATAAATTGTGCAAAGTTACTTGGTAGTAGGTTGGTGATACTCCCCGGCAACGACGCCAGAAATCCTTCATGATACTTGTGATCTGTGTTGGGTTTTCCGTGAAGAGGAACATGTGATGCAACACAGTATACATAAGTATTTCCCTAAGTATAGAACCAAAGTTAATCAAACCAATAGGATTAGCACGCAACCCCCATCTTCAGCGACTGCACACAAAGACGCAAATTCTTGCACCCAACGCGGGCAAGAGGGTTGCCAATCCCCTTGGACTCGTTATTTGCAAGCTAGTGAAGTATGTAGATGATAGTTGAATATTATAAATTTGCAAAATAACATAAAACAAATAAATGGCAGGAAGGTATTAAGAGCTTTTGTAAATTTATAAGTGAATATACCCGGGGGCCGTAGTGTTCTCTAGTGGCTTCTCTTATGTAGTAGGCATACGGTGGGTAAACAAATTACTGTTGGGCTATTGATAGAAAAGCGCATGGTTACGCAATATTTATTCACGGAAATGATCATGTATATATAGGCATCACGCCCATAAGCAAATAGGCCGACTCCTGCCTGCACCTATTACTATTACTCCACCCATCGACAGCTATCCAGCATGCATCTAGAGTATTAAGTAAAACGGAGTAATGCTCGGAGAACAATTACATGATGTAGACAAAGAGAATTCAATCAATATGAATTAACCCCCATTATTTTATCCTTAGTGGCAACAATAAAAAGACGTATCTTGTCCCCTTCTGTCACTGGGATATAGAAACCCGTCAGATTGAACCCACTACAACGCACCCCTCTCACTGAAGAAATATCAATATAGTTGGCCAAACTATTTCAATAGATCGGAGAGATTTACGAAGTTATAATAATCACGCAAAAAAGAATCATAATAGAAATCAGAGGAGACTCAAATATTTTTCATGACTAATCTAAACATAAACCCACAATCCATCGGATCCCAACAAACTCACCGCACAAAGTGATTACATCGAATAGATCATCGCGAAGATGCGGTGAACTTTGGATTGAAGATCAAGAGAGAGAGAGAGCCATCTAGGTACTAACTACGGACCCGTAGGTCTGTACGGAACTACTCACACATCACCACGAGAGCAGCAAGGTTTATGTAGAGGCCTGCCGTGATCGATCCCCCCTCCGGCAGGGCACCGGAACAGTGCTCCAGATGGGCACATGGCGGAACAGAGACTTGCGGCGGCAGAAAAAGTGTTTCGGGAGGTTCTCTAGGGTTTTTGGTATTTACTGGAATTTATAGGCCAGAGAGGGGCACCGGGTGTTGGGGAACGTTGCATGGGAAACAAAAAAAATCCTACGCTTCACCAAGATCAATCTAGGAGATGACCATCTACGAGAGGAGAGATTGCATCTACATACCCTTGTAGATCTCTAAGCGGAAGCGTTTAAGAAACCCAGTTGATGTAGTCGAACATCTTCGCGATCCAATCACGATCCGTCCCGCGAACTCCCGATCAAGTGCCGAACGGACGGCACCTTCATGTTCAACACACGTACAGCTTGATGACACCTTCACCTCCTCGATCTAGCGAGTGATGGTGAAGTAGTAGCCCGAGTCCTCCGGCAGCACGACGGCGTGGTGAGGTGGTGGTGATGGAATAACAGCAGGGCTTCGCCATGCGTTATGGAGCGGAGAAGAACTACGAGGGAGAGGAGGGGAAGCGTTGTAGCATGTTGTGGTGCGGCTGCCCTCTCTCTCCCTCTCTATATATAGGGGGAGGGAGGAGGGGAGGGTGCCCTAAGGTTTCCCCTAGGGGCCGGCGGCCAAGGGGGTGGCAGCCAGGGTTTGGGTGCCCCCCCAAGGTGCCTTGCCACCCAAGTTTGGGGTGGCCGGCGGCCCTAGGGGGTGTGGCCCCCATCCCAGCCGAGTGGGCTGGGGTTTGGGCGGCGCCCAGCCCCTTGTGGGCTGGTGTACCCCTCTCCTTGGCCCATGAGGCCCCCCAACACTTGCCCCCCCCCCCCCGAAACCCCTTTCGGTACTCCGTCGAATCCCCGGTATGCCCCGGAACACTTCCGGAGTCTGATACCCTTCATCCTATATATCAATCTTCACCTCTAGACCATTCCGGAGTTCCTCGTCATGTCCGGGATCTCATCCGGGACGCCGAACAACCTTCGGTCACCAACATAATAACTCGACTATACTTATATCGTCACCAAGCGTTAAGTGTGTAGACCCTGCGGGTTCGAGAACTATGCAGACATGACCGAGACTTATCCACGGTCAATAACCAATAGCGGGACCTGTTTGCCCATATTGGTTCCTACATATTCTACTAAGATCTTTATCGGTCGAACCATGATGTCAAGGATTCAGTTAATCCCGTACACAGTTCCCTTTGTTCAACGGTATGTTACTTGCCCAAGATTCGATCGTCAGTATCTCCATACCTAGTTCAATCTTGTTACCGGCATGTCTCTTTACTCGTTCCGTAATACAAGATCATGTGGCTAACTCTTTAGTCACTTTGCTTGCAAGCTCATTATGATGTTGTATTACTGAGTGGGCCCTGAGATACCTCTCCGTCACACGGAGTAACAAATCCCAGTCTTGATCCATGCTAACTCAACAGACACCCTCGGAGATACCTGTAGAGTGCGACGTTTGATACACACAAGGTACTCTTCCGGTGTCAGTGAGTTACATGATCTCATGGCCATAGGAACAGATACTTGACATGCAGAAGACAATAGCAATAAACTTGACACGATCATATGCTACATTCATAGTTTGGGTCTTGTCCATCACATCATTCTCCTAATGATGTGATCCCGTTATCAAATGACAACTCATGTCCATAGCCAGGAAACCTCGGCCATCTTTGATCAACGAGCTAGTATATTAGAGGCTCACTAGGGACACAGTGTTCTCTATGTACCCACACATGTATTTGAGTTTCCAATCAATACAATTCTAGCATGGATAATGAACAATTATCATGAATAAGGAAATATGATAATAACTAATTTATTATTGCCTCTAGGGCATATTTCCAACAGTCTCCCACTTGCACTAGAGTCAATAATCTAGCTCACATCACTATGTGATTTACATTGTAAGGAATCTAACACCCATACAGTTCTGGTGCTGATCATGTTTTGCTCGTGGAAGAGGCTTAGTCAATGGGTCTGCAACATTCTGATCCGTGTGTACTTTGCAAATATTTATGTCCTCCTCCTTGATGTAATCGCGGATGGAATTGAAGCGTCGCTTTATGTGTCTGGTCCTCTTGTGAAACCTTGGTTCCTTGGCCAGAGCAATGGCACCAGTGTTGTCACAGAACAGAGTCATTGGGTCCAATGCACTGGGCATAACCCCAAGATCTGTCATGAACTGCTTCATCCAGACACCTTCCTTTGCCGCCTCCGAGGCAGCTATGTACTCCACTTCGCATGTTGAATCAGCTACCATGCTTTGCTTGGAATTGCACCAGCTTACCGCTCCCCCATTCAGAATATACACGTATCCGGCTTGAGACTTAGAGCCATCCGGATTAGTGTCAAAGCTTGCATCGACGTAACCCTTTACGACGAGCTCTTGATCACCTCCATAAACGAGAAACATTTCCTTAGTCCTTTTCAGGTACTTAAGGATATTCTTGACCGCCGTCCAGTGTTCCACTCCTGGATCACTTTGAATCCTTCCGGCCATACTTATGGCAAGGCTGACATCTGGTCTTGTGCACAGCATTGCATACATGATAGAGCCTATGGCAGAAGCATAGGGGATGACACTCATCTTTTCTCTATCCTCTGCAGTCACTGGGCATTGAGTCTTACTCAACTTCACACCTTGTAATACAGGCAAGAACCCCTTCTTGGACTGATCCATTTTGAACTTCTTCAAAACTTTATCAAGGTATGTGCTCTCTGAAAGTCCTATTAAGCGTCTTGATCTATCTCTATAGATCTTGATGCCTAATATGAAAGCAGCTTCTCCTAGGTCCTTCATTGAAAAACTCTTGTTCAAATATTCCCGCTTTCCAAAAATACTATATTGTTTCCAATCAGCAATATGTCATCCACATATAATATTAGAAACGCTATAGAGCTCCCACTCACTTTCTTGTAAATACAAGCTTCTCCGTAAACTTGTATAAACCCAAACGCTTTGATCACCTCATCAAAGCGAAGATTCCAACTCCGAGACGCTTGCACCAGCCCATAAATGGATCCCTGGAGTTTGCAAACTTTGCTAGCATTCTATGGATTGACAAAACCTTCTGGTTGCATCATATACAACTCTTCCTTAAGGAAACCTTTAAGGAACGCTGTTTTGACATCCATCTGCCAAATTTCATAATCAAAAAATGCGGCTATTGCTAACATGATTCTGACGGACTTAAGCATCGCTACGGGTGAGAAAGTCTCATCGTAGTCAACTCCTTGAACTTGTGAAAAACCCTTTGCCACAAGTCGAGCTTTATAGACGATGACATTACCGTCCGCGTCCGTCTTCTTCTTAAAGATCCATTTATTCTGAATGGCCTTTCGCCCTTCAGGTAATACTTCCAAAGTCCGCACTTTGTTTTCATACATGGATCCTATCTCGGATTTTATGGCGTCTAACCATTTGTCGGAATTCGGGCCCACCACCGCTTCTCCATGGCTCGTAGGTTCATCATTGTCCAACATCATGACCTCTAAGACATGGTTACCGTACCATTCAAGAGCAGTATGTGTCCTTGTCGACCTACGAGGTTCGATAGTAACTTGATCCGAAGCTTCATGATCACCATCATTAACTTCCGCTTCAACTGACGTAGGCTCCACAGAAACATCTTTCTTCGCTACGCTGCTCTCTGGTTGAAGCAAAGGTTTAACAACCTCATCAAGTTCTATCTTCCTCCCACTCAATTCTTTCGAGAGAAACTCTTTCTCGAGAAATGATCCGTTCTTAGCGACAAACACTTTGCCTTCGGATCTGAGATAGAAGGTATACCCAACCGTCTCTTTTGGGTATCCTAGGAAGACGCATTTGTCCGCTTTGGGTTCGAGCTTTTCTGGCTGAAGCCTTTTGACATAAGCATCGCATCCCCAAACTTTAAGAAACGACAACTTTGGTTTCTTTCCAAACCACAGTTCATACGGCGTCGTCTCAACGGATTTAGATGGTGCCCTATTTAAAGTGAATGCAGCTGTCTCTAACGCATAACCCCAAAATTAAAGTGGCAAATCGGCAAGAGACATCATAGAACGCACCATATCCAATAAGGTTCGATTACGACGTTGGGACACACCATTACGCTATGGTGTTCCAGGTGGCGTCAACTGTGAAACAATGCCACAGTCTCTGAAGTGATTGCCAAACTCGTAACTTAGATATTCTCCTCCTCGATCAGATCATAGGAATTTAATCTTCTTGTTATGATGATTCTCAACTTCACTCTGAAATTGCTTGAACTTTTCAAATGTTTCAGACTTATGTTTCATTAAGTAAACATACCCATATCTACTTAAGTCATCGGTGAAGGTGAGAAAGTAACGATATCCACCGCGTGCCTCAATGCTCATCGGACCGCACACATCAGTATGTATGATTTCCAACAAGTCACTTGACCGTTCCATTGTTCCAGAGAACGGGGTCTTAGTCATCTTTCCCATGAGGCATGGTTCACATGTGTCAAGTGATTCAAAATCAAGTGACTCCAACAGTCCATCAGCATGGAGCTTCTTCATGTGTTTTACACCAATATGACCAAAAAGCGGCAGTGCCACAAGAAAGTGGTACTATCATTATCAACTCTACATCTTTTGGCATCAATGTTATGAACATGTGTATCATGATAAGTAAGAGTGTCGAACCCAATGAGGAGCAGAAGGAAATAACAAGCGGTTTTCGGCAAGGTAATTTCTGCAAGCACTCAAATTGTAGGTAACAGATAGTTTGATAGCAAGATAATTGGTAACGAGCAAGTAACGGTAACGGTAAGTAAGGTTCAGCAATGTAGCCCAATCCTTTTGTGGCAAAGGACAGGCAAGATCAGTCTCTAGTAATAGGCAAAGTGTTCTTGAGGGTGCACGGGAATTTCATCTTGTCACTTTTATCACGTTGGTTTGATTCGTGTTCGCTACTTTGATAATTTGATATGTGGGTGGACCGGTGCTTGTGTGTTGTTCTTACTTGAACAACCTCCCACTTATGATTAACCCCCTCTCAAGCATCCTGAACTACGAGAAAAGTATTAAGATAAAATCTAACCATAGCATTAAACGTTTGGATCGAAATCAGCCCTTTACAAAGTAGCGCATAAACTAGGGTTTAAGCTTCTGTCACTCTAGCAACCCATCATCTAATAACTACTCCACAATGCATTCCCTTAGGCCCATGAATGGTGAAGTGTCATGTAGTCGACGTTCACATGACACCACTAAGGGAATCACAACATACATATCATCAAAATATCGAACACATATCAAATTCACATGATTACTTGCAACATGACTTCTCCCGTGACCTCAAGAACAAAGGTAAACTACTCACAAATAATAAACATGCTCAATATCAGAGGGGTATGGAATAGCATAATGGATCTGAACATATAATCTTCCACCAAATAAACCATATAGTAATCAACTACGCAAGCTAATCAACACTACTAGTCACCCACAGGTACCAATCTGAGGTTCCGGTACAAAGATTGAACACAAGAGATGAACTAGGGTTTGAGAGGATATGGTGCTGTTGAAGATGTTGATGAAGATTGGCCTCCCAAAGATGAGAGGGGTGTTGGTGATGATAATGGCTTCGATTTCCCCCTCCGGGAGGGAAGTTCCCCCGGTGGAATCGCTCCACAGGAGGGCACAAGTGCTCCTGCCCAAGTTCCGCCTCGAGGCGGCGGCGCTTCATCCCGAAAGTCCTCCTCTGATTTTTTCTAGGTCAAAAGTGATTTTATACCAGAAGATGGGCACCGGAGGTGGGCCAAGGAGGGCACAACCCACCAGGGCGCGCCCTGGTATCTTGTGCCCACCAGGGTGGCCCCCTCCGGTAGTTCTTTGCTCCAGTATTTCTTATTAATTCCAAAAATAATCTCCGTATAGTTTCACCTTCATTGGAGTTGTGCAGAATTGGAATCTCTGATGTGCTTTTTTCAGGTCCAGAATTCCAGCTGCCGGTATTCTCCCTCTTTGTGTAAACCTTGCATATTATGAGAGAAAAGGCATTAGAATCACTCCCTAAAGCATTATTATTCAACAAAACATAATAAATAACAGTAAGAAATCATGATGCAAAATGGACGTATCAATTCCCCAAGCTTAGACCTCGCTTGTCCTCAAGCGAAAGCCAATATTGAAAAGCATGTCCACATGGTTTGAGGGAGAGGTGTCGATAAAAACAAAATACAGACATAGTAGCATCATAACAGCAACAAACTCTAACATAAAATTTATTCAATACATTTTTATCATATAACTTCTCATGAAGAAGTAACAATTCATCACAACATAGAAGTATGAAGCGTAAACCTTATTGGAAACCAACAAACTATGTTCTTAGTCAACTTTGCAACTACAATTCATCATATTCAACCATCATTTAGTCATTTATGATTGCTAACACTCACGGCATACCGATGAGCAAAAAGTTTCAACCGGACACATAGGAAGATAGGGCCTTATAGTTTCGCCTCCCAACGTATTCACCTCAGGGGTGATGTCAACAATAATAACTCATGCCCACTCATATCCAACTGGATATATGTGCCTAGATCTTTCCTCACCACATGAAGCTTGCAAAAGGAAAAAGTAAAAAGGAATAGGGAAGAATACTTTGACTCTTGCGTAAAAGTAAATACATAAAAGTAAAAGATAGTCCCTTCGCAGAGGGAAGCAGAGGTTGTCATGCGCTTTTTGGTTTGTATGCCCAATCCCTGAATGTAAAAGAATGTCACGCTATATTCCCCCCTATGATAGCAACCTTTATTATGCAGTATGTCGCTTTTATTACTTTGCCATCATAAGTTCGTATAGCGCTCAATTTTCTCTTACACTAATTGATCAAAACACTTTTAGAAGCAATTTTTATTGCCTTATTGCACAGATGACAACTTACTTGAAGGATCTTAATCGATCCGTAGGTAGGTATGGTGGACACTCAGAGAATGAATTTGGGTTTGGGTTTTTGGATGCACAAGTAGTATCTCTACTTAGTGCGGAATTTTTGGCTAGCAAAGATATTGAGCAAGCACCACATGTTGAAGGATCTATGACAATATAACTTCTATGTGGACATGAACAAGCATAAATCATTACGTTGTCTTCCTTGTCCAACGTCAACTGTTTTGACATATAATATTTGATGGGGGCTCACGATCATAAAAGATGTCCAAGATGGTGTATTTGCATGTGAATCTTCTCTTCCCTTATTAATTCTTTCATGAATTGCATCATTGACCAATGTTATGTTTGTCCATCTCCAATAAATTTTACTACTTATACTTTTCTTTATGTGATGTCATTACTCACCATAAGATTAGCATATGATTCTTTTCATTTATTTCTCTTTCCTTTTATTTTGATTGCAACAAGAAAGTAGAGAGGCAAAAACTCAAACTAAACTTTATTATATAACTCTCACTCGATTACATAGATAGATAGGCCACGAAACTAACACACAAAAATAGATCATGCTAAACTTTTATTCAACTAAAGCAAAGGGAAACTAAAGATCGAACTAAAATAGGTAAAGGTGAATAAAAGTGATAGTGATACGATACCGGGGCACCTCCGCCAAGCTTGGCTCAAGCCAAGGGGAGTGCCCATACCCGTGTGCTCAAGTCTCCTTTGGTGGTGGTGATGTAGTAGGCTTGTCCTCCAGCTTCTAGGCCAAGGGCTCCCCATCAAAAGTTGATGCAAGAGTCCCTTGAGTCCTGCAACTGGCAGCTAAACTAATACCTTTAAATCTTGCTTCATATTCAAAAACCTGGTTTTGAAGATCATAAACTTGGCTCTGCAGAAAATTAATTTGCTCGTTGAGGGTGGAGATGATGTCCTTCACAGACCGGCCATCCACCATCTCCTCACGGGTGAATTCCTTGATCATGGAGTGGTTGGCACTAAGTCCACGTTCCACCATCTTCTGGCACTTGAAGATTTCCTGTTCCACCGCCTCGAGCCTAGCCTCCACGCTTCCGGTCCTCTTGGGTCCTTGAAGATTTCCTGTTCCACCACCTCGAGCCTAGCCGCCTTGAGCCTAGCCTCCACCCCCTCACGCATCTCAATGGCTTGAGGGTGCTTCATCACCTCTGGAAAGTACGAGTTGATGACCTTCTCGAAGAACTTGTCCTTGGAGGAGCTTGGTGGAGCCATGGAGATCTAGATCTGACGAGAAAACATGAAGAAACAAGAACAAAGGATTTTTCTGCGATGCAGTCGTCAAAACAGTTGGGGGTATATATAGAGAATTTTTATTCTTGGGAAACAAGCATATGGAAGGAAAACGGAGTCGGGAAGGTGTCTGAGGTGGGCACAACCCACCAGGGCGCGCCCAGGGGTGCCTGGCGCGCCCTGGTGTATCGTGCTCACCTCGATCACCTTCCGGTTTATTTCTTTACTTCCAAAATTTTCTAATATTCCAAAACTGGCAAAAAATATTTTTGCGGATTTGTTGGAGTCCGTTTACTTACCGTATCACGTACCTCCTCTTTTTCATAATTCTGGAGTGTTCCGGAAGGTTTCTTTTATGTGCTCCTCCGGTGTCATGGTTTGGATAACATTGCTTTCAACGTTAATAGGCGTACCTGAGATATAGTGCTTAATTCTTTGTCCATTGACCACCTTCGGGTTAGTACCTTCGACGTTATTAATCTTGATAGCTCCTGAACGATAAACCTCTTCGATAATATAAGGTCCTTCCCATTTGGAGAGAAGCTTACCTGCAAAAAAAATCTTAAACGAGAGTTGAACAAAAGAACATAATCTCCTATTTTTAATTCCCGCCTTTGGATTCTTTTGTGATGCCATCTTTTTACTTTTTCTTTGAATAGTTTGGCATTTTCATAGGCTTGGGTTCTCTATTCATCTAATGAGCTAATATCAAATAGCCTCTTCTCACCGGCAAGTTTGAAATCATAGTTGAGTTCTTTAATTGCCCAAAATGCTTTATGTTCTAATTCTAGAGGCAAATGACAAGCTTTACCATATACCATTTTGTATGGAGACATACCCATAGGATTTTCATAAGCTGTTCTATAGGCCCAAAGTGCATCATCTAATTTCTTAAACCAATTCTTACGAGACCTATTGATAGTTTTTTGTAATATTAATTTTATTTCTCTATTGCAAGTTCAACTTGACCACTAGATTGAGGATGATAGCGTGATGCAATTCTATGGTTAACATCATATTTAGCAAGCATCTTACGGAAAGCACCATGAATAAAGTGTGAACCACCATCGGTCATTAAATATCTAGGGACTCCAAACCTCGAGAAGATAACCTCTTTAAGCATTTCAATGGAGGTGTGGTGATCAGCACTACTAGTTGGAATAGCTTCTATCCACTTAGTGACATAATCAACAGCAACCAAAATATGAGTGTACCCGTTAGAGGAAGGAAAAGGCCCCATATAATCAAAACCCCAAACGTCAAATGGTTCAACAACTAGTGAATAATTCATAGGCATTTCCCGCCGCTTACCGATATTACCAATTCTTTGACATTCATCACAAGACAAGACAAACTTACGGGAATCCTTGAAGAGAGTAGGCCAATAAAAACCAGATTGCAATACCTTGTGAGCAGTTATATCTCCCGCATGATGTCCTCCATAAGTTCGGAATGACATTTGCGTAGGATTTGTTCCTGTTCATGCTAAGGTACACAACGTCTAATAATACCATCTACTCCTTCTTTATAAAGATGTGGGTCATCCCAAAAGTAATGTCTCAAGTCATAGAAGAATTTTTTCTTTTGTTGGTATGTGAAGCTAGGTGGTATATATTTAGCGACAATGTAATTAGCATGATCCGCATACCAAGGAGTGTTTTGAGAAACACTTATTGCAGCTAACTGTTCATCAGGGAAACTATCATCAATAGGTAGTGGGTCATCAAGAATATTTTCTAACCTGGACAAGTTATCAGCTACGGGGTTCTCAGCTCCCTTCCTATCAACGATATGTAAGTCAAATTCTTGAAGCAAGAGAACCCACCTAATGAGTCTAGATTTAGCATCTTTCTTTTCCATAAGATATTTTATAGCAGCATGATCGGTGTGAACAATAACTTTTGAGTCAACAATATAGGATCTAAATTTATCACAGGCAAACACAACTGCTAAAAATTCTTTTTCAGTAGTAGCATAATTTCGGTGAGCACTGTCTAGAGTTTTACTAGCATAATGGATAGCATTCAATTTTTTTTCAACTCTTTGTCCTAGAATAGCACCAACAATATAATCACTAGCATCAAACATAATTTCAAAAGGCAAGTTCCAATCAGGTGGTTCAACGATAGGTGCAGAGGTTAAGGCTTTCTTGAGTGTTTCAAAGGCTTCCACACAATCGTCATAAAAAACAAAAGGAATGCCCTTTTGCAAAAGATTAGTAAGAGGCCTAGAAAGTTTAGAGAAGTCTTTAATGAACCTCCTATAGAAACCAGCATGACCAAGGAAACTTCGAATACCTTTAATATCTTTAGGACATGGCATTTTCTCAATTGCATCAACTTTAGCTTTATCCACCTCAATACCTCGTTCAGATATTTTATGCCCCAACACAATGCCTTCATTAACCATAAAGTGGCACTTCTCCCAATTCAAGACGAGATTAGTTTGTTCACATCTCTGCAAAACTCGATCAAGGTTGCTTAAGCAATCATCAAAAGATGTCCCGTAAACGGAAAAATCATCCATGAAAACCTCCACAATCTTTTCACAAAAATCAGAGAATATAGCAGTCATACATCTTTGAAAGGTAGCAGGTGTATTGCATAAACCAAAAGGCATACTTCTATAAGCATAGGTTCCAAAAGGGCAGGTAAAGGTGGTTTTCTATTGATCGGATTGTGACACAGGTATTTCAGAGAAACCAGAATATCCATCTAGGAAACAAAATTGTGCGTGCTTAGATAATCTGTCTAGCATTTGATCAATGAAAGGCAGAGGGTAATGTTCTTTTCTAGTAGCTTTATTCAATTTTCTAAAATCAATTACCATTCTATAGCCAGTAACAATTCTTTGTGGAATGAGTTCAGTCCTATCATTAGGAACAACGGTAATACCTCCTTTCTTAGGGACACAATGAATGGGACTTACCCACCTACTATCAGCAATGGGATAGATTATACCTTCTTCCAGAAGCTTTAATATTTCAGTTCTTACCACTTCTTTCATCTTAGGATTTAATCGTCGTTGCTGATCAACAACGGGTTTAGCATCAGGTTCCATATTAATCTTGTGCTGACATAGAGTGGGACTAATGCCCTTAAGATCATCAAGAGTATATCCAATAGCAGCCCGGTGCTTCCTTAGAACTTTTAATAATCTTTCTTCTTCATGTTCTGAATGGTTAGCACTAATAATAACAGGATATATCTTTTTCTCATCAAGATAATCATATTTCAAAGTTACAGGCAATTGCTTTAATTCAAACACAGGATCACCTTTGGGTGGAGGAGGACCTCCAAAAGTTTCAATAGGCAAATTGTGTTTCAGGAGAGGTTGTTGTTCAAAGAAAATTTGATCTATTTCATTTCTTTCACGCAAGTGCATACCATTTTCATGGTCAAGCAAATATTGTTCTAATGGATCAGTAGGAGGCACAACAATAAAGGCAAGACCAATTATTTCATCCTTACTAGATAACGCTTTATCACGAGGTTGTCTACTAAACTTGGAAAAATTAAAAAGATGAGACACACCACCAAAACTGACACCGACAGTTTGTTTTTCACAATCTATCTTAGCGTTGACGGTGCTCAAGAAAGGTCTACCAAAGATAATGGGGCAAAAGTCATCTTGTGGGGAACCAAGGACTAGAAAATCAGTAGGGTATTTTAATTTCCCACACAAGACTTCAACATCTCTAACAATCCCAAGTGGTGTGATGGTCTCTCTATTAGCAAGTTTAATAGTAACATCAATGTCTTCTATTTTAGCAGGTGCTATTTCATCCATAATTTCTTGGTATAAGGTTAGAGGGATAGCACTCACACTAGCACCCAAATCACATAAACCATGATAGCAATGATCTCCTATTTTGACTGAGACAACAGGCATGCCTTCTATGGGTCTATGTTTATCTTTTTCATCGGGTTTAGCAATTCTAGCAGCTTCGTCACAAAAGTAGATAACATGCCCATCAATATTTTCTATGAAGAGATCTTTAACCATAGCAATACTAGGTTCTACTTTAATTTCTCAGGGGGTTTAAATGCTCTTATATTACTCTTACGAACCACAGTTGATACCTTATCATGTTCCTTTATCCTAACAGGGAAAGGTGGTTTTTCAATATAAGCGGTAGGCACAACTGGATCAACATTATAAATGATGGTTTCATCTTTAGCTATGACCAGTTCTTTAATTTGTTCTTTAAAGGGGGGATGATCTTTAAACCACTTCTCCTTAGGGAGATCAACGTTCGTAGCGAATGCTTCGCATAAAGAGGCTACTATCTCAGAGTCAAGTCGATATTTAGTGCTAAACTTGTGAAAAGTCTCGGTATTCATAAAAGATTTAACACAATCAAACTCATTACCTTCATCGAGTTTCCAATCTTCAGAGTTGCGTTTAATTCTTTCTAAGAGATCCCACTTGAATTCAATAGTCTTCTTGATATAAGAACCAACACAAGAAGTATCGAGCATGGATTGATCATTATGAGAAAGCCGAGCATAAAAATTCTGAATGATAACTTCTCTCGGGATGTCCTGATTGGGGCATGAATATAACATTGACTTAAGCCTCCCCCAAGGTAGAGCGATGCTTTCTCCTTCACGAGGCCAAAAATTATATATATAATTCCGATCACGATGAACTAGATGCATGGGATAAAACTTTTGATGGAATTCCAATTGCTAACGGTTCCAGTTCCACGATCCAAGATCATCACATAGCCTATACCATGTCAATGCTTTTCCCTTCAAAGATAAAGGGAAAACCTTCTTCTTAACTTCATCTCCGGGTAAACCTGCAAGCTTAAATAATCCACAAATTTCGTTCACATATAAAAGGTGCATATCAGGATGTTCAGTTCCATCTCCTACATAAGGTTTAGCAAGCAGTTGTTCTACCATACCCGAAGGAATTTCATAACCAATATTTTTAGTAGGTGTAGTAAGTTGAGGGGCAACTAATTGTGGTTCCGGTCGAGGTGAAGATACCCCAAACAAACCCCTCAGAGGATTGTTTTCCATAGTAGCAAGTAACAATAAATTTCAGCACGTAGTATAAGTTTTTCCTTACCAATTTCCACTTACCAAGAGCGATTCACTCCCCGGCAACAGCGCCAGAAAAGAGTTTTGATGACCCACAAGTATAGGGGATCAATCGTAGTCCTTTCGATAAGTAAGAGTGTCGAACCCAACGAGGAGCAGAAGGAAATGACAAGCGGTTTTCAGCAAGGTAATTTCTACAAGCACTGAAATTGTAGGTAACAGATAGTTTGATAGCAAGATAATTGGTAACGATCAAGTAACGGTAACGGTAAGTAAGGTGCAGCAAGGTAGCCCAACCTTTTGTGGCAAAGGACAGGCCAGAACAGTCTCTAGTAATAGGCAAAATGTTCTTGAGGGTACACGGGAATTTCAACTAGTCACTTTTATCTTGTTGGCTTGATTCGTGTTCGCTACTTTGATAATTTGATATGTGGGTGGACTGGTGCTTGGGTGCTGTTCTTACTTGAACAACCTCCCACTTATGATTAACCCCCTTGCAAGCATCCGCAACTACGAGAAAAGTATTAAGATAAAATCTAACCATAGCATTAAACGTTTGGATCGAAATCAGCCCCTTACGAAGTAGCGCAGAAACTAGGGTTTAAGCTTCTGCCACTCTAGCAACCCATCATATAATAACTACTCGACAATGCATTCCCTTAGGCCCATGAATGGTGAAGTGTCATGTAGTCGACGTTCACATGACACCACTAAGGGAATCACAATATACATATCATCAAAATATCGAACACATATCAAATTCACATGATTACTTGCAACATGACTTCTCCCGTGACCTCAAGAACAAAGGTAACTACTCACAAATAATAAACATGCTCAAGATCAGAGGGGTATTGAATAGCATAATGGATCTGAACATATAATCTTCCACCAAATAAACAATATAGTAATCAACTACGCAAGGTAATCAACACTACTAGTCACCCACAGGTACCAATCTGAGGTTTCGGTACAAAGATTGAACACAAGAGATGAACTAGGGTTTGAGAGGAGATGGTGCTGTTGAAGATGTTGATGAAGATTGGCTCCCAAAGATGAGAGGGGTGTTGGTGATGACGATGGCTTCGATTTCCCCCTCCGGGAGGGAAGTTCCCCAGGCAGAATCGCTCTGCCAGAGGGCAAAAGTGCTCCTGCCCAAGTTCCGCCTCGAGGCGGCGGCGCTTCGTCCCGAAAGTCCTCCTCTGATTTTTTCTAGGTCAAAAGTGATTTTATACCAGAAGATGGGCATCGAAGGTGGGCCGAGGAGGGCACAACCCACCAGGGCACGCCCTGGTGTCTTGTGCCCACCAGGGTGGCCCCCTCCGGTAGTTCTTTGCTCCAGTATTTTTTATTAATTCCAAAATAATCTTCGTAAAGTTTCATCTTCATTGGAGTTGTGCAAAATAGGTATCTCTGGTGTGCTTTTTTTAGGTCCGGAATTCCAGCTGCCGGTATTCTCCCTCTTTGTGTAAACCTTGCATATTATGAGAGAAAAGGCATTAGAATCACTCCCTAAAGCATTATTATTCAACAAAACATAATAAGTAACAGTAGGAAATCATGATGCAAAATGGACGTATCATATCATCACAATCGAGATTCAATAAGAATAAACCCCTCACATTGGGTGCATGACCATAAAAGATATTACCCATATAAATTGAACAACCATTATTCTCTGATTTAAATGAGTAACCATCTCGCATTAAACAAGATCCAGATATAATGTTCATGCTCAACGCAGACACTAAATAACAATTATTCAGGTTCATCACTAATCCCGATGGTAATCGAAGAGCGAGCGTGCCGACGGCGATTACATCAACCTATGAACCATTTCCCACGCGCATCGTCACTTCGTCCTTTGCCAGCCTCAATCTATTCCGTAGTTCCTGCTTTGAGTTGCAAATGTGACAATCGAACCGGTATCAAATACCCAGGCACTACAACGAGAGTTGGTAAGGTACACATCAATAACATGTATATCATATATACCTTGTTTGGTGTTGGCCGCCTTCTTGTCGGCTAGATACTTGGGGCAATTCCGCTTCCAGTGGCCAGTTCCCTTGCAATGAAAGCACTCAGTTTCCGGCTTGGATTCAGCCTCGGGTTTCTTCACTGGAGGAGCAACTACTTTGCCACTCTTGTTGGAGTTACCCTTCTTTCCCTTGCCATTATTCTTGAAACTAGTGGTTTTATTGACCATCAACACTTGATGCTCCTTCTGGATTTCTGACTCAGCGACTTTCAGCATCGCAAACAGCTCAGCGACTGATTTGTTCACCTCTTGCATGTTATAGTTCAACACAAAGCCTTTGTAGCTAGGTGGCAGTGATTGAAGAACTCTGTCAGTGATCGCCTCTGGCGGGAGCGTAATTCCCAACTCAGCCAGACGGTTGGAATACCCAGACATTCTGAGTATGTGCTCACTGACAGACCCATTCTCCTCCATCTTGAAAGCATAGAACTTATCGGAGGTCTCATACCTCTCGATCTGGGCATGTTTCTTAAAAATGAACTTTAACTCCTGGAACATCTCATATGCTCTATGACGTTCAAAACGTCTTTGAAGTCCCGATTCTAAGCCATACAGCATAGCACACCGAACTATTGAGTAGTCATCAGAACGCGCCTATCAGGCATTCGCAACGTCTGCAGACGACACTGGAGCGGGTGGCGCACCGAGCAGTGCATCAAGGACATAAGCCTTTTGGGAAGCCGTGAAGATAATCCTTAGATTACGGGCCCAGTCTACAAAGTTACTTCCATCATCTTTCAGCTTGGGTTTCTCTAGGAATGCATTGAAATTCAGGGGAGCTATTGCGCGAGTCATTGATCTACAACATAAATTTGCAAAGATTACTTAGACTATTGTTCTAGATAATGAGTTTAGTTAATCATATTAGTTAAAACTCCCACTCAAATTGACATCCCTCCGCTCATCCGAGTGCTACATGATCCAAATTCACCAACCCAAGTCCGATCATCACGTGAGATGAGGTGGTTTCAGTGGTGAACATCTCCATGTGGATCATATCTACAATATGACTCATGTTCGACCTTTCGGTCTCTTGTGTTGCGAGGCCATGTCTGTACATGCTAGGCTCGTCAAGTCTAACCCGAGTGTTCCGCATGTGCAAAACTGGCTTGCACCTGTTGTATGCGAACGTAGAGTCTATCACGCCCGATCATACGTGGTGCTTCAAAACGACGAACTTTCGCAACGGTGCACACTCGGGGAGAACATATTTTTTTATCTTGAAATTTTAGTGAGGGATCACCTTATAATGCTACCGTCATCCTTAGCAAAATAGATGCATAAAAGGATTAACATCACATGCAAATCATAAGTGACATGATATGGCCATGAACTTGTGCTTTTGATCTCCATCTCTAAAGCACCTGCATGATCTCCATCATCACCGGCATGACACCATGATCTCCATCATCGTGTTGCCATCGGGGTTGTCGCGCCAACCATGCTTATACTACTATTGCTACCGCTTAGCGATAAAGTAAAGCATTACATAGCGCTTAATGAGTGACACGCAGGCCACATAATAATTAAACACAACCCTATGGCTCCTGGTGGTTGCCGTATGCATCAACATGCAAGTCGATATAAACTATTACAAAACATGATCATCTCATACATCAAATATATATCATCATGTCTTTGGCCATATCATATCACATCATACCCTGCAAAAACAAGTTAGACATCCTCTAATTTGTTGTTGCATGTTTTACGTGGCTGCTATGGGTATCTAGCAAGAACGATTCTTACCTACGCAAAACCACAACGGTGATATACAAGTTGCTATTTAACCTTCTACAAGGACCGCCTTTGTCGAATCCGATTCAACTAAAGTGGGAGGGACAGACACCCGCCAGCCATCTTATGCAACAAAGTTACATGTCAGTCGATGGAACCGGTCTCATGTACATGGACATGTAAAGTTGGTCTGGGCCGCTTCATCCCACAATACCGCTGAATCAGGAAAAGACCAAGGAAGGAAGCAATCTGAATATCAATGCCCACAAACTCCTTTGTGTTCTACTCGTGATGTCATCTACAAATAGACCTAGCTCATGATGCCACTGTTGGGGAACATTGCATGGGAAACAAAAAAATTCCTACGCTTCACCAAGATCAATCTAGGAGATGACCATCTACGAGAGGAGAGATTGCATCTACATACCCTTGTAGATCGCTAAGCGGAAGCGTTTAAGAAACGCGGTTGATGTAGTCGAACGTCTTCGCGATCCAATCACGATCCGTCCCGCGAACTCCCGATCAAGTGCTGAACGGATGGCACCTCCCCGTTCAACACACGTACAGCTTGATGACGCCTTCACCTCCTTGATCCAGCGAGCGATGGTGAAGTAGTAGCCCGAATCCTCCGGCAGCATGACGGCGTGGTGAGGTGGTGGTGGTGGAATCTCAGCAGGGCTTCGCCGTGCGTTATAGAGAGGAGAAGAACTACGAGGGAGAGGAGGGGCAGCACCGTAGCACGTTGTGGTGCGACTTCCCTCTCTCTCCCTCTCTATATATAGGGGAATGGAGGAGGGGAGGGCACCCTAGGGTTTCCCCTAGGGGCCTAATACGTCTCCAACATATCTATAATATTTGCTTGTTCCATGCTGTTATATTATCATTCTTAGATGTTTTACAATCATTTTATAACAACTTTATATCATTTTTTGGGACTAACCTATTGACATAGTGCCAAAGTGCCAGTTGCTGTTTTTGCTTGTTTTTTACTTCACAGAATATCAGTACCAAACGGAGTCCAATCGCGACGAAACTTTTTGGAGATTTTTTCTAGACCAGAAGACACCTAGTGGGCCAAAGAAGTGCCAGAGAGGTGGGTTGTGGAGGCCACAACCCACATGGGTGCGCCAGAGGGCCCCCAGCGCGCCCTGGTGTGTTGTGCCCTCCATGGCCCCCCCCTCCACCGCCTCTGACGCCTATAAATTTCCAAATATTCAGAAAAACCTACGGGAGTCGACGAAACACAATTCCAGCCGCCGCAAGTTCCAGAACCTCGAGATCCAATCTAAACACCATCACGGAGGGGTTCATCTTCTTCAGAGGTGCCTCTCCGATGATGCGTGAGTAGTCCACGAAAGACCTACGGGTCCGTAGGCAGTAGCTAGATGGCTTCTTCTCTCTCTCTCTCTTGATTCTCAGTACAATGGTCTCTTGGAGATCTATTTGTTGTAAACTTTTGCGGTGTGTTTGTTGGGATCCGATGAATTTTGAGTTCATGATCAGTTTCTATCCATGCATATTATTTGAGTCTTCTTTGATCTCTTATACGCATGATTACTTATAGCCTCGTATTTCTTCTTTGAATCTTTGGTTTAGTTAGGCCAACTAGATCGATTTTTCTTGCCATGGGAAGATGTGCTTTGTGATGGGTTCGATCATGCGGAGTCCTTTCCGAGTGACAGAAGGGGCAGCAAGGCACGCATGTATCATTGCCATTAAGGATAACAAGATGGGGTCTATTCCTACATGAATAGATCTTGTCTACATCATGTCATCGTTCTTATTGCATTACTCCGTTTTTCTATGAACTTAATAAACTAGATGCACGTTGGATAGCGGTCGATGGGTGGAGTAATAGTGGTAGATGCAGGCAGAAGTCGGTCTACTTATCTTGGACATGATGCCTATATAATGATCGTCGCCTTGGATATCGTCATGGTTATTTGATCTTCTATCAATTTCCCAACAGTAATTTGTTCACCCACCGTGTGCTATACTCATGAGAGAAGCCACTAGTGAAACCTACGGCCCCCGGGTCTACTTTTCCAACATATTGATTTCCGATCTATCTTTTTTGCCTCTTTGTTTTCAGATCTACTAAACCAAAAACCCAAAAATACCTTGCTGCACTTTTTATTTGCTTCTTTTATTTTGCATTCTTGAGAGATCTATCTATCCAATCTATCTTATCCTAGTCTATCTTTTTACCGTAGAGAGATTGACAACCTCTCTTTCGCGTCGGGTTGCAAGTATTTGTTATTTGTGTGCAGGTGCTGCTTATTGGGTGGTGGTGATCCTCCTACTGGTTCGATAACCTTGGTTTCATAACGGAGGGAAATACTTACCATCGCTGTGCTGCATCATCCCTTCCTCTTTGGGGAAATACCGATGCAGTCTCAAGCCACGTCAAACGAATTTCTGGTGCCGTTGCCGTGGAGGAAGCGGTCTCTTCTACGTGTCAATCTCAGGTGCCGAGGAGACTCCATCAGGGTCGGCGGCCAAGGGGGTGGTGGCCAGGGTTTGGGTGCCCCCCCAAGGTGCCTTGCCACCCAAGTTTGGGTGGCCGGTGGCCCCCTTCCCAGCCGAGTGGGCTGGGGTTTGGGCGGCGCCCAGCCCCTTGTGGGTTGGTGTGCCCCCTCTCCTTGGTCCATGAGGCCCCCAAACACTTGCGGGGCCCCCCCGAAACCCCTTTCGATACTCTATTGAATCCCCGGTATGCCCCGGAACACTTCCGGACTCCGATACCCTTCATCCTATATATCAATCTTCACCCCCGGATCATTCCGGAGTTCCTCATCATGTCCGGGATCTCATCTAGGACTCCAAACAACCTTGGGTCACCAACATAATAACTCGACTATGCTTATATTGTCACCAAATGTTAAGTGTGTAGACCCTGTAAGTTTGAGAACTATGCAGACATGACCGAGACTTCTCCACGGTCAATAACCAATAGCGGGACTTGGATGCCCATATTGGTTCCTACATATTCTACGAAGATTTTTATCGATCGAACCACGATGTCAAGGATCCAGTTAATCCCGTACACAGTTCCCTTTGTTCATCGGTATGTTACTTGCCCGAGATTCGATCGTCGGTATATCCATACCTAGTTCAATCTCGTTACCGGCAAGTCTCTTTACTCATTCCGTAATACAAGATCCTATGGCTAACTCTTTAGTCACTTTGCTTGCAAGCTCATTATGATGTTGTATTACTGAGTGGGCCCTGAGATACCTCTCCATCACACGGAGTAACAAATCCCAGTCTTGATCCATGCCAACTCAACAGACACCCTAGAGCATCTTTATAGTCACCCAGTTACATTGCGACGTTTGATACACACAAGGTACTCCTCCGGTGTCAGTGAGTTGCATGATCTCATGGTCATAGGAATAGATACTTGACATGCAGAAAACAATAGCAATAAACTTGACATGATCTTATGCTACGTTCATAGTTTGGGTCTTGTCCATCACATCATTCTCCTAATGATGTGATCCCGTTATCAAATGACAAATCATATCCATGGCCAGGTAACCTCGACCATCTTTGATCAACGAGCTAGTATATTAGAGGCTCACTAGGGACACAGTGTTGTCTATGTAGCCACACATGTATTTGAGTTTCCAATCAATACAATTCTAGCATGGATAATAAACAATTATCATGAACAAGGAAATATGATAATAAATAATTTAGTATTGCCTATAGGGCATATTTCCAACACCGGGAGACCCCCGAGGGGGCCACCACATAACAGGGCACGACCACCCCCCCTGGGCGAGCCCTGTTGTGTGGTGGATTCCTCATGCAGCCTTCGGCCTCCTCCCGAAGCTTCCAGGCCTTTTTTTGTCCAGAAAAAATCATAAAAAAGTTTCGGGTCCATCACATTGTTTGGTACTGTAAATCCTGAAAAGTCAAAAACATGCAGAAAACAGCAACTGGCACTGGGCACTAGGTTAATAGGTTAGTGCTCAAAAATAATATGAATTGGTAAATAATCACCCAAAAAGTCTCCTAGAATGATATAATTATAGCATGGAACAATAAAAAATTATAGATACGTTGGAGACGTATCAACCCGCCGCAACTCAACAACCAAATGAAGCAGTTAACGGAGCTGTTTCAGGCGGCGCGTTTGACGTGGCTTGAGACTGCGTCGATATTTTCCCAAAGAGGAAGGGATGATGCAGCACAATGACGATAAGTATTTCCCACAGTTATGAAACCAAGGTATCAAATCAGTAGGAGGATCACAAACACCACGTAAACAGCACCTGCACACAAAGAACAAATATTTGCAACCCGACGCGAAAGAGAGGTTGTCAATCTCTCTACGGTAAAAAGATAGATTAGGATAAGGTAGATTGGATAGATAGATCTCTCCAGAATGCAAAATAAAAGAAGCAAATAAAAAGTGCAACAAGGTATTTTTAGGTTTTTGGAATAATAGATCTGAAAACAAAAGCGGCAAAAAGATAGATCGGAAAGCAATATGTTGGAAAACTAGACCCAGGGACATAGGTTTCACTAGTGGCTTCTCTCATGAGTATAGCACACGATGGGTGAACAAATTACTGTTGGGCAATTGATAGAACATCAAATAATCATGACGATATCCAAGGCGATGATCATTATATAGGCATCACGTCCAAGATTAGTAGACCAAAATGATTCTGCATCTACTACTATTACTCCACACATCGACCGCTATCCAGGATGCATCTAGTGTATTAAGTTCATGGAAAAACGGAGTGATGCACTAAGAACGGTGACATGATGTAGACAAGATTTATTCATGCAGGAATAGACCCCATCTTGTTATCCTTAATAGCAATGATACATGCGTGCCTCGCTGCCCCTTCTGTCACTGGGAGAGGACACCGCAGGATCGAACCCATCACAAAGCACCTCTTCCCATGGCAAGAAAAATCGATCTAGTTGGCCTAAATAAACCAAAGATTCAAATAAGAAATACGAGTCTATAAGTAATCATGCATATAAGAGACCAAAGAAGACTCAAATAATATTCACGGATAGAAACTGATCATGAACTCAAAATTCATCGGATCCCAACAAACACACCGCAAAAGTTTACATCAAATAGATCTCCAAGAGACCATTGTATTGAGAATCAAAAGAGAGAGAGGAAGCCATCTAGCTACTGCCTACCGGCCCGTAGGTCTATGGTGGACTACTCACGCATCATCGGGGAGGCACCAATGAGGATGATGAACCCCTCCGTGATGGTGTTAGATTGGATCTCGCGGTTCCGGAACTTGCGGCGGCTGGATGTGTTTTTCGTCGACTCCCTTAGGGTTTCTATATATATTTTGGAATTTATAGGCATCATAGGCGGTGGAGAGGCGTCCCGAGGAGGGCACAACCCACCAGGCCGCGCCAGGGGCATCTGGCGCGCCCTGGTGGGTTGTGGTCTCCTCAACCATCCCCTCTGGCACTTCTTTGGCCCACTGGATGTCTTCTAGCCCAAAAAAAATCTCCAAAACGTTTCGCGGTGTTTGGGCTTCGTTTGGTACTGATATTCTACGAAGTAAAAAACAAGCAAAAACAGCAACTAGCACTTTGGCACTATGTCAATAGGTTAGTCCCAAAAATGATATAAAGTTGCTATAAAATGATTGTAAAACATCCAAGATTGATAATATAACAGCATGGAACAAGCAAAAATTATAGATACGTTGGAGACGTATTAGCATCCCCAAGCTTAATTCCTACTCGTCCTCGAGTAGGTAAATGATAAAAACAGAATTTTTGATGTGGAATGTTGCCTAACATGTTCATCACATAATCTTTTCTTTTGTAGCATGGACATTTGTACTTTTAGATGGTTCAAAGCAATAGTCTAGTTTTGACATAAAGACTTTAATACTCAAGCATGCCAACAGGCAACCATGTCTTTCAAAATATCAACACTAAAGAAAGTTATCCGTAGCCCATCATGCTCAATCATTGATACATTCATGAAACACACTCAAATATTAACTACACCCAATGCTCAAGTATGATCATAGTGCCCCCTAGTTGGTGCTTTATAAGAGAAGATGGAGACTCAAATAAAAATTGCATAAAGTAAATAGATAGGCCCTTCGCAGAGGGAAGTAGGGATTTGTAGAGGTGCCAGAGCTCAAAGTTTAAATTGAGAGCGAAAAATATTTTGAGTGGCATGCCTTTCCTGTCAACGAAAACGACAAAGTAGTTCACAACACTTTCCATGATAGATATATCATAGGTGGTTCCCAAATATAAAGTAAAGTTTATTCCTTTTTCCACCATTCTTTCACAATCCATGGCTGGCCGTATCCACGGTTGCCTTCCATACCAACACTTTCCAAGGAATTTATTATTTGACAACAAAATGTAAATTTTCTTTTTCATTTCTGGATTGGGCATCCCTATTACCGTCGTACTCTCGTGCAATGACAAGTGAATAAACACTCATCTTGAGAATAACACATCTAGCCTGGAAAAATATTGGACACTCCCTACCGTTTCATGAGCGGTACGAGCACACAAAAATGAAATTCATTTTGAAAATTAGAGATAGCACATACAAATTTGCCTAGAATGGCAAGGAAATACCGCATATAGGTAGATATGGTGGACTCATAAGGTAAAACTGGGTTTAAGGATTTTGGATGCACAAGTAGTATTTCTACTTAGTACAAGTGGAGGCTAGCAAATAGATTGAGAAGCAACCAACCAAGAAACGAAAATTCACATAAACGAGCATTGAGCATAACTAGTACTGAATAATGCACCATAAGTAGGATGTAATTTCATTGCATAACTATTGACTTTCGTACTTGCATAGGGAATCACAAACCTTAACACCAATATTCTTACTAGAGCATAATTACTGACTAACATGACTCACATATTACTATCATCATGTCTCAAAACTATTACAAGGAATCAAGTTTAATTTGTCCAATGATCTTCATGAGAGTTTTTATTATATCCCTCTTGAATATCTATCACTTTCGGACTAGTTTCATATATTACCATTGCTTTTGTCAAGCTCAAAGAAATTTAAGTGAAGAACATGAGCATAAAAGCTTCATCTCTCAAAACAGTATAAGTGAAGCATGAGAGGATTTCTTCAAAATTTACTAACTCTCAAATTAATCTAAGTGAAGCATGAGAGTATTTCTACAAAAGTTTCCAAGCACACCATGCTCAAAAAGATATAAGTGAAGCACTAGAGAAATTCCATAGCTCAAAAAATTTAAGTGAAGCATATAGAGCAATTCTAACAAATCATAGCATAATTTTGTCTCTATCAAATAGGTGTGTCCAGCAAGGATACTAAAGAAAAACTAAAAAGCAAAGTGAGCAAAGACTAAAATGATACAAGACGCTCCAAGCAAAACTCATGATATGTGACGAATAAAAATATAGCTCCAAGTAAAATACCGATGGTCGTTAGAAGAAAGAGGGGATGCCACTCAGGGCATCCCCAAGGTTAGTTGCTTGTTTCTCTTCGGATATATCTTGGGGGTGCTGTAGCATCCCCAAGCTTAGGCTCTTTTCACTCCTTATTCCTTCATCCATCGTGATCTCACCCAAAACTTGAAAACTTCAATCACACAAAACTCAGCAAAACCTTCGTGAGATCCGTTAGTATAATAAAGAAAATCACTACTTTAAGTACTGTTGGAAACCCATTCATATTTTATTATTGCATTATACCTACTGCATTTTAACTTTGACATGGCTCATACCCTTCAATACAAACCATAAATTCATCAAAACAAGCACACAATGCAACGAAAACAGAATATGTCTTAAACAGAACAGTCTGTAGTAATCCATACTCTAACCATACTTATATAACTCTAAAAATTCTGAAAAATTAGGAAACGTATAGAATTTGTATAGAAACACTGTGATAAAATTTCAGCTCATGATCACGTTCCAATAAAAAATGAAAATTCACACACTGGAGGCAAAGTTTCTGTTTCAGATTCGGCGTTGTTTCTACTCATCTTATGAATCATCCTAAAGGCTTTACTTGGCACAAACACTAAATAAAACATAAAAAACACAATCATAACAGAGGCATAATTGTGTGAACACTCAAAAACAGAAAGAAAAAGAAGAAAATAAATTTATTCATTGGGTTGCCTCCCAACCAGCGCTATCGTTTTACGCCCCTAGATAGGCATAAGGCATATATTCAAGTATTGTCATCTTTGGTTTTTGCTCCATAGGATGCTCTCAAGATTGATTCATATGGTGGCTTAATTCTTGTTCTGGGGAAGTGTTCCATCCCCTTTCTTAGTGGAAACTAAAATCTAATATTGCCTTCTTTCATATCAATCACGGCACCTATAGTGCGTAAAAACGGTCTACCAAGTATAATGGGACAAGGCGGATTACAATCAATATCAAGAACAATAAAATCTATGGGCACATAGTTCCTATTTGCAAGAATAAGAAAATCATTAATTCTTCCCAAAGGCTTTTTAATAGTAGAATCCGCCAACTGCAAATTAAGAGAACATTCTTCAATATTGGTGAGACCAAGCACATCACATAAAGATTTCGGAATCGTGGAAACACTAGCACCCAAATCACATAAAGCAAAGCACTCATAATTTTTAATCTTGATCTTAATGGTAGGTTCCCACTCATCATGTAATTTTTTAGGAATAGAAATCTCTAACTCCAACTTTTCTTCAACAGATTTCATCATGGCATCAATGATATGTTTAGTAAAAGCTTTATTTTGTTCATAAGCATGGGGTGGATTCAATATGGATTGCAGCAAAGAAATACAATCAATCAAAGAGCAACTATCATAATTAAAGTCTTTGCAATCCAAAATAGTGGGCATATCACTAGTTAAAGTTTTGACCTCTTCAAACCCACTTTCATCAATTTTTTCATCAAGATTTTCACCCTCCAAATTATTGGGACGCCTTCTAGCTAAAGTTGACTCTACTTCAGTCCCTTCATTATCAATTTTAATATTACTAAACAAGGAATCAATGGAAGAAACACCAATCACTTTAAGATATTCATCATTTTTCTGAAAGTAATCACTAGGAAATGCTTTTTCTAAAAAATCTCGTTTAGCTCTAAGCATAGCGGTTCTTTTCTTACTTTCATCCATAGAGACATAAAAAGCTTTAATTGATTCATGAATCTTAGGTACAAAAGATTTCAACTTGAGATTTTCCACATCATGAGAAATTCTATCAATGCTTGTAGACATATCATCAATCTTATTCAACTTCTCTTCTATCGTAGTATTGAAAGATTTTTGCGCATTGATAAATTCTTTAATATTATTCTCAAGATCAGAGGGGTTCCTATTATTACTGTAAGATGAATTACCATAGGAATTACCATAATTATTAGAGGAATTTCCAGGAAAAGGCCTAGGATTAAAATTACCTCTATAAGCATTGTTATTGAAATTGTTTCACGAGACGAAATTCACATCTACGGAATCACTATTTTGCTCAATCAAAGTAGACAAAGGCACATCATTAAGATCAATAGGAGCATTTTTACTAGCAACCAACTTCATCAAAGCATCAACCTTATGACTCAACGTACTAATTTCCTCAACCGAATTAACCTTTTTGCTAGTAGGTGCTCTTTTAGTATGCCATTGTGAATAATTTACCATAATGTTATCTAGCAATTTAGTAGCTTCACCCAAAGTAATTTCCATAAAAGTACCACCCGCGGCGGAATCTAAAAGATTTCTAGAGACAAAATTCAATCCCGCATAAAAAATTTGTGTGATCATCCAAAGATTTAAACCATGAGTAGAACAATTTCTTAGCATCAATTTCATTCTTTCCCAAGATTGTGCAACATGTTCATGCTCAAGTTGCTTAAAATTCATGATTTGTGTCCTAAGGGAAATAATTTTCGCGGGCGGAAAATACTTAGTGATAAAAGCATCCTTGCACTTATTCCAGGAATCAATAGTATTGCGAGGCAAAGAAGAAAACCAATTTTTGCATGATCCCTCAAGGAGAAAGGAAATAATTTCAACTTCACTATATCATTGTCCACATATTTTTTATTTTGCATATCACACAATTCTACGAATGTGTTTAGATGGATGTGGCATCCTCATTAGGAGTACCGGAAAATTGATCTTTCATGACAAGATTCAACAAAGCAGCATTAATATCACAAGACTCTGCACTAGTGGCGCGAGGAGCAATCGGAGTACTAATAAAATCATTATTATTAGTATTGGAAAAATCACACAATTTGGTGTTTTCTTAAGTCATCGTGACTACGCAAACAAGATTGCAAGCAAGCAAGAGATCTGACGAGAAAAAGGCAAACGAAATAGAGGGCGAATAAAACGACAAATTTGGTGAACTGGGGGAGAGAAAAATGAGAGGCAAATGGCAAATAATGTAATTGCATGGAGATGAGATTTGTAATTAGGAACCTGGTAGGTGTCGATGGTGTCTCCTCGGCGCCAGAGATTGGCACGTAGAAGAGACCGCTTCCTCCCCGTTAATGGCGCCATCAATTCCTTTGCCGTACCTTGAGACTGCGTCGGTATTTCCCCAAAGAGGCAGGGATGATGCAGCAAAGCGACGGTAAGTATTTCCCTCAGTTATGAAACCAAGGTATCGAACTAGTAGGAGGATCACCAACACCACGTAAACAGCACCTTCCCACAAAGAACAAATACTTGCAACCCGACGCGAAAGAGAGGTTGTCAGTCTCTCTACGGTAAAAAGATAGATTAGGATAAGATAGATTGGATAGATAGATCACTCAAGAATGCAAAATAAAAGAAGCAAATAAAAAGTGCAGCAAGGTATTTTTGGGTTTTGGGAATAATAGATCTGAAAACAAAAGCGGCAAAAAGATAGATCGGAAAGCAATATGTTGGAAAAGTTGACCCGGGGGCCGTAGGTTTCACTAGTGGCTTCTCTCATGAGTATAGCACACGGTGGGTGAACAAATTACTGTTGGGCAATTGATAGAAGATCAAATAATCATGACGATATCCAAGGCGATGATCATTATATAGGCATCACGTCCAAGATTAGTAGACCGAAACGATTCTGCATCTACTACTATTACTCGACACATCGACCGCTATCCAGCATGCATCTAGTGTATTAAGTTCATGGAAAATAGAGTAATGCAATAAGCACGGTGACATGATGTAGACAAGATCTATTCATGTAGGAATAGACCTCATCTTGTTATCCTTAATAGCAGCGATACATGCGTGCCTCGCTGCCCCTTCTGTCACTGGGAGAGGACACCGCAAGATCGAACCCATCACAAAGCACCTCTTCCCATGGCAAGAAAAATCAATCTAGTTGGCCTAACTAAACCAAAGATTTGAAGAAGAAATACGAGGCTATAATTAATCATGCATATAAGAGATCAAAGAAGACTCAAATAATATTCATGGATAGAAACTGATCATGAACTCAAAATTCATCGGATCCCAACAAACACACCGCAAAAGTTTACATCAAATAGATCTCCAAGAGACCATTGTATTGAGAATCAAAAGAGAGAGAGGAATACATCTAGCTACTGCCTACGGACCCGTAGGTCTATGGTGGACTACTCACGCATCATCGGGGAGGCACCAAGGAGGATGATGAACCCCTCCGTGATGGTGTTAGATTGGATCTCGCGGTTCTGGAACTTGCGGCGTCTGGATGTGTTTTTCATCGACTCTCTTAGGGTTTCTAGAATATCTGGGAATTTATAGGCATCAAAGGCGATCGAGAGGCGTCCCGAGGAGGGCACAACCCACCAGGCCGCGCCAGGGGCTTCTGGCGTGCCCTGGTGGGTTGTGGTCTCCTCGGCCATCCCCTCTAGCACTTCTTTGGCCCACTGGATGTCTTCTAGCCAAAAAAAATCTCCAAAAAGTTTCGCGGTGTTTGGGCTTCGTTTGGTACTGATATTCTGCGAAGTAAAAAACAAGAAAAAACAACAACTGGCACTTTGGCACTATGTCAATATGTTAGTCCCAAAAAATGATATAAAGTTGCTATAAAATGATTGTAAAACATCCAAGATTGATAATATTACAGCATGGAACAAGCAAAACTTATAGATACGTTGGAGACGTATCAGCGTCCTTTGATAGAGGACCTCTGCATCAACCTCTATCCATCCAGGCCAATGCCTAGCAGATTCTTCGGCCTGTTGAGTAGGTTGCGCGAGGCCAGCCCCCAGGTCTCCAACTGGAAGAGGTAGGCATGTCTGGAGGGTGCCTAGCAGGCGTATGTGTCAGCGATGGAGCATTACCCTGATGACCCACAAGTATAGGGGATCAATCGTAGTCCTTTCGATAAGTAAGAGGGTCGAACCCAACGAGGAGCAGAAGGAAATGACAAGCGGTTTTCAGCAAGGTAATTTCTGCAAGCACGGAAATTGTAGGTAACAGATAGTTTGATAGCAAGATAATCGGTAACGAGCAAGTAACGGTAACGGTAAGTAAGGTGCATCAAGGTAGCCCAATCCTTTTGTGGCAAAGGACAGGCCAGAACAGTCTCTAGTAATAGGCAAAGTGTTCTTGAGGGTACACGGGAATTTCATCTAGTTACTTTTATCATATTGGTTTGATTCGTGTTCGCTACTTTGATAATTTGATATGTGGGTGGACCGGTGCTTGGGTGCTGTTCTTACTTGAACAACCTCCCACTTATGATTAACCCCCTCGCAAGCATCCCCAACTACGAGAAAAGTATTAAGATAAAATCTAACCATAGCATTAAACGTTTGGATCGAAATTAGCCCCTTACGAAGTAGCGCGTAAACTAGGGTTTAAGCTTCTGTCACTCTAGCAACCCATCATCTAATAACTACTCCACAATGCATTCCCTTAGGCCCATGAATGGTGAAGTGTCATGTAGTCGACGTTCACATGACACCACTAAGGTAATGACAACATACATATCATCAAAATATCGAACACATATCAAATTCACATGATTACTTGCAACATGACTTCTCCCGTGACCTCAAGAACAAAGGTAACTACTCACAAATAATAAACATTCTCAAGATCAGAGGGGTATTGAATAGCATAATGGATCTGAACATATAATCTTCCACCAAATAAACCATATAGTAATCAACTACGCAAGGTAATCAACACTACTAGTCACCCACAGGTACCAATCTGAGGTTCCGGTACAAAGATTGAACACAAGAGATGAACTAGGGTTTGAGAGGAGATGGTGATGTTGAAGATGTTGATGAAGATTAGCCTCCCAAAGATGAGAGGGTTGTTGGTGATGACGATGGCTTCGATTTCCCCCTCAGGGAGGGAAGTGCTCCTCCCAAGTTCCGCCTCGAGGCGGCGGCGCTTCATCCCGAAAGTCCTCCTCTGATTTTTTCTAGGTCAAAAGTGATTTTATACCAGAAGATGGGCATCGGAGGTGGGCCGAGGAGGGCACAACCCACCTAGGTGCGCCCTGGTGTCTTGTGCCCACCAGGGTGGCCCCCTCTGGTATTTCTTTGCTCCTATATTTTTTATTTAATTCCAAAATAATCTCTGTAAAGTTTCATCTTCATTGGAGTTGTGCAGAATAGGTATCTCTGATGTGCTTTTTTCAGGTCCAGAATTCCAGCTACCGGTATTCTCCCTCTTTGTGTAAACCTTGCATATTATGAGAGAAAAGGCATTAGAATCACTCCCTAAAGTATTATTATTCAACAAAACATAATAAATAACAGTAGGAAATCATGATGCAAAATGGACGTATCATACCCGAAGGTCAAGCCGCTGGAGATCGTGTCCGAGCCCCCGGAAGGAAAGAACCAAAAGCCCGAGCAGTTCCTAGTCGAGGTCCTGGAAGGCGCCTAACAAACTGAGGAGCAGTGCTTGAAGTCCGAGCTATACTTCCAATAGGTCCCTTGGTATGCCGAGGAGGGTTTTGTAAACACAATTTTCTTAAAATATGCATTAATCAGTTCGGCTTTTATCCGATGTGTTTATTTCTCCTGCTTTGTGATTGTTTAATGTTTATACATCTGAAAGTTTCCGGTCGTCGGCTTCTGCCCCCTTGTAGAGATTACGCGGGGTGTTCTCTAGCACACGTAAATCCTTAACCAAAGTCTCGAGACCTTACCGGTGATTGTGTACTTAGATGAACGAGGCAATCGAACCATAATGGCTTTATCCCTTTCAATTAGTCATAGGAGCTCTAGTTTGCGGGGTAGTTCAACTATCCCTCGGTGTAGTGGTGATCGGACCAGCCGAGGTACGCCACTCTTAACACCTCGGTTATTATAAGAAGAACCCTTTCCTTAGCACAATTTAACCACTAGTGGCGCATTAGTTTACATTGTCTTGGGATCGCTTGATCTGTTTACGCTTATCATGACAGTTGATTTTCGGCTTTCTCCACTAAGGCGCTTAACCATCCAGGCTGGAAGCGCAATGGCAGTGATTTCTCCCTTTACACTCTTAGCTGAACGGAGCGGAATGTAAGAGGTAAGTGTAGGACCGAAAGTATGTCTAGAGGGGGGGGATTAGACTACTTGACCAAATAAAAGTTTTGCCTTTTCCCAAATTTTAGAGTTGGCAGTTTTTAGCATTTCATGGCAAGTCAAGTACACCCTACACATGCAAGTCTAAGAGTATAGCAGCGGAAAGTAACAACAAGCATGAGTAGAAAGGATAGGGTAGGAAGATCAAACGCAATTGTAGACATGATGATTTTTCCCGTGGTTCCGATAGCTGGTGCTATCGTACATCCACGTTTATGGAGTCTTCAACCCACGGAGGGTAACGGTCGCGAGAGTCCATGGAGGGCTCCACCCATAAGGGTCCACGAAGTAGCAACCTTGACTATTCCATAACGTCTTCCGTCCACGAATGACTAGCCTCACTATGGGTAGATCTTCACGAAGTAGGCGATCTCCTTGCCCTTACAAACTTCTTGGTTCACTCCACAACACGAAGTAGGAGGCTCCCAAGCGACACCTAACCAATCTAGGAGGCACCACCCTCCAAAAGGTAATAGGCTCGGTAATGACGATGAACTCCTTGCTCTTGTGCTTCAAGATGATAGACTCCTCAACACACAATCACTCTCTCACAGATTTGGCTTGGTGGAAGAGATGGGATTGGTGGAAAGCAACTTGGGGAGGCTAGAAATCAAGATCCATATGGTTGGAGTGGAAAATCTTGACCTCAACACAAGGGTAGGTGGTTCTCTCTCAGAAAACTGGATGGGGCAAGTATGGAATAGTTCTGAGTGCTTCTCTCTCGAGTAGGTGGTGGTGAAGGGGTATATATAGGCATCCCCAAAAATCCAACCGTTACACACAAAATGACCAACTCGGTGACACCGATGTGTTAATCTCGGTGGTACCGACGTAACCAAAAGGTGGCAACTTTTGAATCTCGGTGAGACCGATATAGGAAACTCGGTTGTACCGATAAGGTGACCAACGGTCAGATTCCCAATCTCGGTGACGCCGATCCAACAATCTCGGTGGTACCGATATTGTGAATTTGTGTAACAGAAAGTTGGCAACCTAAACTCGGTGGCACCGGTATAGAATCGGTTGCACCGAAGTGGCTAGGATTTGGCTGAGTCTGTCTGTGGTTGAGAATCGGTGGCACCGGGATGGAAATGTTGGTTGCACCGATGTTGAGTATATGGCTATGGACAGACTTTGGTGGAAGAGTTTGTGGGTGTATTTGGTGACTATCACTTGTGCACGTATGAGCATTTTGTTCACCAATCAAAACCTTACCCCCTTTTAATAGTATTGGCTTTCCTATGGACTCAAAGTGATTTCTCACAAATGTAAAATGTAGAGTCCTCTTGCTTGAAGCTTTGCCAACCTATTTCCTTGCATCTTGGGGTATTTCCACAATCTTCACAATCCTTTTGCCATCCCTATCATTGAACTTTTCCTGAAATATACTTAGTGCAAAACATTAGTTCAATGACTTATATGTTGTTATAAATTACCAAAACCACCAAGGGAGCAAATGTGCTTTCAATCTCCCCCTTTTTGGTAATTGATGACAACATATAGATCAAAGCTTCGACAAAGATATAATCAATGAATATAATCGTCGCTTAGAGAAGTATGTGATAAGCAAGAGCTCCCCCTAAATTTGTGCATTATTTTAAATTTGCGTTTGAATGCAAATGCACAATCGATTAGGTACATGGGGCACTTCTTCCATGTCACATACATCTTGGTGGTGTGCGATAATAAAAAGAGTGAACAACATAGCACAACACAACCAGACAGAGATAATGATCATCTCAAAAGCATTAAGATGATAGGAAATAGTAGCACAACACACATAAAGTGTATGATCAAAACACAAAGCGTAGCCAAAAGTAAATGAACCATGTGTGTTTTTGAAAAAGCAATAAAAACCAAACGCTCTCTCACTCGAAGCCTAAAGATCTATATACACTTCTCCCCCTTTGGCAACAAGTTACCAAAAAGATCAAAGGCATATGTCTAAGCGTTCTTGGGCTGATCTCCTCTGGTTGTTGATGAAGGAGTCGAGAGAACAGCGTCGGCGAAGATCTCTACAGATGTCGTGGATGGAGTTGGTGTGGCAACTGGAGGAACTGAAGCTGATGGAGTAGGAGCTGAGGTGACAGTAGCAGGAGCTGATGAAGAGGGCCTCAAGTCTGGAGCTGGCACAGTGGCTGATTTGGCCTGAGTAGTAAACTGTGTGCCTGGCCTGAGAGGTGATCCATCCTCATCATCATTATCATCTGAAGAAGTCTGAGGAAGAGGCACTGAGTCAACTTCCTTCTTGAGCTCATTGACTTTCTTAGTCAGCCCATCCACCTTATCATTAAGGGTCTTGATCCTGTTCTCGAAGATCCTCACAAGACTGTTCTGGTTGTCCAGAATCCCCTTAATGTCCTTCTGCATGCCCTGTACTGATGAGATCAAAAGATCCATTTGCTCGTTCCTGGATCTAGGGACTTGAGCACTAGTGGCTCTGGCTGCCACTGCCTCTGCCTGAGCTGCAGCAGATGTGGGATGTTCTGGGTTCATCTCCACGACGTTGTCCTCGAGATCTGGCCATAAGGGCAAGTGGGGACGGTCTAGAGCAAATATGTGCTTCTCCAGCTTAGAGTTGATGAGCATCTGGATGTAGGGTGCATAGCAGCAAGAGCGCTTCTGATCAGCAGCAACCCTCTTAACTGTCTCAACAATTAAGTCCATGACTCTAATCCTGGTGTGTCTGTCAAGATGAATCAGCATGTTGATGGAGTAGCCTCGGATCATCTTGTGATCTCCTGACTTGGGCATTAAGGTATGCCTCAGAATGGTGTTAAGGTGCGGAGGCCAGCCTGAAGAAAGTAAATAGATCCTAGCCTGTGAGACTTCACGTTAGCAGCAGGGATCTCTTTATACATGTTAGCCATAGCATTGTGGCTCTCCTTGGATTCTGAGTAGACATCCAAATCTCCATCCTGTGCCTCAGGAACTCCTAAGATGGCAGCCCACTCCTCAACAGTGGACTCATATCTAGCACCTTCAGTCATCCATACAATTCTACCATATCCATAGAAATGTGCTGTGGAGTAGAATTGCATGATCATCTCATCATTCCAAGCAGTGAACTCTCTGCTAACAAACTCATCCAAACCAATGCAGTGGAAATTGTCTTGGACACTTGGAAAATAGTCTTCATTCTCCTTGATGAATTTCCAGTCCACATACCTCATATCACTCACAGCTGGACTTTTGTCAAAAAGCACAGTCTCATAGAAATCCTGTTGCTCTTTGGTGTAAAATCTGTAGTCCACGGCTATCTTTCTCCTTTGGGCATATGGATCAGCAGCTCTCCAAGCCCTCAAACCAGAATCCTTCCTCTTCTTCATATCCTCAGCAAGTGGGTAGCTGGCATTATGTACTGGAAGGTGTGGCCTAAGCTTCATTAAGGCAGACATAGCATCCTCATCCTCAACTCTGGAGGCAGTCCCTTTGTTCTTCTCAGATGCTGGAATTTGCCTGGAAGTCCTCTTGGGCTTTTTAGCAGCAGCCTTCTTGGGGGTAGACTTGGTGCTCTTGGAAGTGCCAGTCTTTGGCAAAGAATCAGACATAAGCTTCTTTTTCTTCTTGGGAGGGGCCTTCTCAACATGTTCTTCCTCCTCCTCAGCAGCAGCAGCCTCCTCAGGATTCTCAAACATGGAGGTCTGCCTGCCAGAGACATAGACTATCCTCTTTCTGGCTCTCTTCTTCTCCCCTGCCTTCTTAGGCATAGATTTCTTTGGGGGGGACTCAAGGTGAAGAGCCATTTTTGCCCTAGCACCCTCAGGTGCTCTCATAGCCTCAGAGCTAGCATACTCTTTCCTGACAGCTCTCCTTGAAGAGGTAGCTTCATTTGCAGCTTTCTTGGCAGCCTTCTCTTGCTTCTTAGCAAGAACCTCCTCTGGAACGAAGTCTGAATCCTCCTCATCTGAATTCAGCTTCTTCCTAGCCCTTGTAGTAGCCTTGGGCAACCCATGGGAACTGGGAGTGCCTGGATCTGAAGATGAACTAGACTCGGGACTAGTGCCAGAATCCAATTCAACACTCTGCTCTCTGAAGTTGTTCTCACTGTCCTCAACACTTGACATACTGACCCTGTGAATAGAGTATAGAGGGGCAGAAAAGGATAAGTCATCACAAAATGTGGCTGGTTTTTGAAAGTTTGAACAAAAGATTTTCAAAGTTTTACATTCTGTCAAATGAAAATCGGTACAGCCGAAGCAAAGTTTTCGGTGTTACCGAGACTGACTATCTCATTAACAGAAACTTGGCACTCCTTTCAGTGAGACCGAAAGGAAGTACTCGGTTTCACCGAGACAGTTCTCAGCAACACAGACAGGCAAATCGGTGATACCGATTAGTTCACTTCGGTTCTACCGAGTTCCATCGGGCGGAAGGCAAACCCTAGAAAATCGATGGTTCTTTAATCTACGGAGTTTTCTTGTGGATAGAAAGATGTGCAAACTATGGCTTATAGAGAAAAACAACTTTATTGCGCAAGAATCAGACGAGGAGCGCAAGAAAGATCGAATCCGTACCCTAGCTTGGTGACGGATCCGCTACGGCGGCGACGGCGGCGAAGATGCCCATCGACGGCGAGGATTCCCAGCGGCGAAGACACACGGGCAGGCAAGGCGATGACCAGGGGGTCCTTTTGCGGCAGCTTAGGGTTTGGGGCGCGACGATTGAAGATTGAAATTTTGAACCGTCGGGACCACAGCTTATATACCCTTCACTGTCGGTGATACCGGTTCTAAATTGTCGGTGTCACCGAGTTCCTCAACTGTCAGCTGACAGGGAAACTCGGTGTAACTGAGAATATGGAATCGGTAGTACCGAGATAAAAAACCAGATCAACCCTAGGCACTCGGTGTGACCGAGAATTGTGGGTTGGTTCCACCGAGATGCACTTGGGAGGTTTTAATGGTCAGTCCTTGTCGATACGGAACTCCGAGTGCTCCACACACAGAGGGATCGAAAAGTACTTGTTCAAATTTTGTGATGCAGCATGAATGGAATATGAGGTGAGAAAGCATAGATAGCTAAAGAGTGGTCCTAGGCATTCTTGTCCATCCAATTGGCGAAAGAGAAAATCAAGAGCCAAATAGCAACAATTGGATGTCCTCGAATAAGAAAATAAGTGCAGACCAACATGCTCACACAAAGAGATGTCAAATGAAATCATGGCAAACATGCACATACACACTAGCATCTAACAAGCACTTGGGCGATGACGAAGTCATCTATATATGAGTATATTGACTTAGGAGCCAAGTAAGAATACTTGATCATAGGTCATACTCATCGTTTAAGCACAACTGGGGTTACCACTTTTTCATAAAGCATTTAATGTTGTCACATACTAAGAGATGCTTTAACTCAAGTCTTAGAGTAAAGCTCCCCCTTGATGTGACGTCCCCCCATAAGAGGGATAGACTAACCTTGGGTTTTGTCGATGAAGACTTCATGTTGGTGAGGTAGTGGTGGATGCTCAAGGTTGATGAAGATCACCAAGAGTTGGGAGCATCCTTGTTGTTTCCTTACTCTTCTCACCTACATGGGTTAGTCCCAACACACAAGAGAGAAATACAAGGATATCTATGGACATGGAGTGCAAGGCATGTGTAATGATGTCCATTGATTTGTTGATTACCTTGTCCCTTGCTTACCTTTGAGGGAATGTGTGACTCCTTGAACTATTGCATAGAGTTGATGCTGATTGCAAATAATTCTTGCCAATAATGAATGTGAGTGAATTTCATTGGCGGAGTCACCCCTCAAGAACTCTCTAGTTCTTCTTCTTGGGGACCCACATCAAGTTGATGGGGATCCTTGGTGTTGTAGTAGCCTTTGTAGAAGTTGAGCTTGACATAGCCTTGGGAACCCACTCCACCATAGCTAGGGATTCATCTTCATATGAGTCAATGTCCTCTTGAAGCTTGTTCTTGCCCTTGAGCTTGTGGTCTTGTGGTGGAAGATCATCTTGAGTGCTTGTCCCCTTGGGAAGAGTATTTTCATACTTCTCCTTTTGACGAACAAACTTGGGCTCGGGATATTGACCTTCTTCCCATTCAACTCCATTTGCGTTGAAATAGCCAACACCACGGTTCTTTCGGTATCCTCCGTGCTTGCGTACAATTTCCTCAAATTGCTTACACCCGGCAAGACTCTTGTAGATACCTTTCTCTATAATTCCTTTCAATAAAGCATTTTCTTGCTCAAGTGTAACTTGGCTAAGAGAAACATCATTAGTGGAATCAATAGAACTACTAGAAGTAACATCATTGGGTTTTGCATTTTTATTGTTGCTACTAGATGAAGAACCTTTCTTGCCTTTGTTACTAGATTGCTTAGTTTTAACTTCAGGCATAAATGTAGACAAGAGTAGTCGTTTGGCTAGATAAGATGAAGTCTTCTTTCGGAGATCGTTATTGATAGCTTTAAGAAACTCATGCTCTTGCTCCAAGTTGAGCTTCTCGAAGCGTAGCTTCTCATGAGTTCTCACAAGCTCTCTATGATCTTCAAGAGTAGATTCATGAGCTAACTTAAGAGTGTTTAGTTCTTTCGTTAGTTCTTCTATTTTCATCTTATCATCATCAACTGACTTATCTTGACTAGCATGAGAATCATCAAGTTCATTTTGACTAACATCACTAGTTTTATCAAATAGCAAGTCATCATCACAAAGCAAGTCATCATCATCACTATTGAAATGAAGATACTCGGGGTGTGATACCTTGGGGCCTTTAGCCATGAAGCAACTTCCAGTCCCTTCGTTGGGTGAATCAAATAAATCATGAGAGTTGGTAGTCACTAGAGCAATCCCGGCAACACCATCATCTTGACTATAGTCGGAGTCGGAGTGATAGCTTCTCTCGGAGTTGTTGTCGGAGTCGGAGCCGGAAACCCACTCACCAACATGAGCTTGATGTTTTCTTCTAGTATAGCTCTTGGTGTACTTGTCCTTCTTCTCCGAATCTCTACTTCTCCTTGAGGGTCTTCGTTCATAACGATCATCTCTAGTCCTTCTCTCTCTTTGAGGTGATTCATTCCTTGAGCTTCGTCTTCGAGGTGACTCTTCTCTTCGTTTGTAGGGAGCCGTGCACTCATTGGAATAGTGTCCGGGCTTCCCACAATTGTAGCAATTACGGTCACGACTTGACGAACGCTTCTCATCATATCTTGAGTTGGAGCTTCTTTCTTTGCCTCTATTCTTGTAGAACTTGTTGAATTTCTTGACCATGAGGCTTATCTCTTCATTGGTGACAAGGTTGTTGCTTGAAGTTGCGGGAGCATCACTTGTGGCTTTGTAAGCACCGCTAGACTTGTGGTGAAGCTCTTCTTTGTCTTTGAGTGTCATGTCATGAGCAACAATCCTTCCAATGAATTCCGTAGGCTTGAGGTCTTTGTAGTTGGGCATCATTTGGATCAATGTGCACACGGTGTCGTATCTCTCATCCAAAGCTCTAAGTATCTTCTTGATGATGAATTTGTCGGTCATCTCTTCGCTTCCTAAGCCGGCAATCTCATTGGTGATGAGAGCTAGCCTAGAGTACATCTCAGCGACTCCTTCACCATCCTTCATTTTGAACTTGTCAAGCTGACCTTGAAGAACATCTAACTTGGATTCTCTCACGGACTCGGTTCCTTCGTGCATATCAACCAAAGTATCCCAATTCTCTTTTGCATTCTCAAGACGGCTGATTTTGTTGAATTCTTCTGGGCATAGGCAGTTGAATAGAATGTCGCATGCTTGAGCGTTGTATTGCAACATCTTCAATTCATCCGCGGTCGCTTCACGATCCGGTTCCTTTCCATCACCAAAGAATTCAATTTGCAAGCCAACACGAACAACAGCCCAAACGGCGGGATTATGACCAAGAATATGCATTTTCATTTTGTGCTTCCAACTAGCAAAATTAGTGCCATCAAAGTACGGACCTCTACGGTGATAACTTCCCTCACTAGACGCCATACTCTCCTAGGTTGTGAGACCAATGCAATGGAGAAAAAAGCTCTGATACCACTTGTAGGACCGAAAGTATGTCTAGAGGGGGGGGATTAGACTACTTGACCAAATAAAAGTTTTGCCTTTTCCCAAATTTTAGAGTTGGCAGTTTTTAGCATTTCATGGCAAGTCAAGTACACCCTACACATGCAAGTCTAAGAGTATAGCAGCGGAAAGTAACAACAAGCATGAGTAGAAAGGATAGGGTAGGAAGATCAAACGCAATTGTAGACACGATGATTTTTCCTGTGGTTCCGATAGGTGGTGCTATCGTACATCCACGTTTATGGAGTCTTCAACCCACGGAGGGTAACGGTCGCGAGAGTCCATGGAGGGCTCCACCCATAAGGGTCCACGAAGTAGCAACCTTGACTATTCCATAACGGCTTCCGTCCACGAAGGACTAGCCTCACTATGGGTAGATCTTCATGAAGTAGGCGATCTCCTTGCCCTTACAAACTTCTTGGTTCACTCCACAACACGAAGTAGGAGGCTCCCAAGCGACACCTAACCAATCTAGGAGGCACCACCCTCCAAAAGGTAATAGGCTCAGTAATGACGATGAACTCCTTGCTCTTGTGCTTCAAGATGATAGACTCCTCAACACACAATCACTCTCTCACAGATTTGGCTTGGTGGAAGAGATGGGATTGGTGGAAAGCAACTTGGGGAGGCTAGAAATCAAGATCCATATGGTTGGAGTGGAAAATCTTGACCTCAACACAAGGGTAGGTGGTTCTCTCTCAGAAAACTGGATGGGGCAAGTATGCAATAGTTCTGAGTACTTCTCTCTCGAGTAGGTGGTGGTGAAGGGGTATATATAGGCATCCCCAAAAATCCAACCGTTACACACAAAATGAACAACTCGGTGACACCGATGTGTTAATCTCGGTGGTACCGAAGTGACCAAAAGGTGGCAACTTTTGAATCTCGGTGAGACCGATATAGGAAACTCGGTTGTACCGATAAGGTGACCAACGGTCAGATTCCCAATCTCGGTGACGCCGATCCAACAATCTCGGTGGTACCGATATTGTGAATTTGCGTAACAGAAAGTTGGCAACCTAAACTCGGTGGCACCGGTATAGAATCGGTTGCGCCGAAGTGGCTAGGGTTTGGCTGAGTCTGTCTGTGGTTGAGAATCGGTGGCACCGGGATGGAAATGTTGGTTGCACCGATGTTGAGTATATGGCTATGGACAGACTTTGGTGGAAGAGTTTGTGGGTGTATTTGGTGACTATCACTTGTGCACGTATGAGCATTTTGTTCACCAATCAAAACCTTACCCCCTTTTAATAGTATTGGCTTTCCTATGGACTCAAAGTGATTTCTCACAAATGTAAAATGTAGAGTCCTCTTGCTTGAAGCTTTGCCAACCTATTTCCTTGCATCTTGGGGTATTTCCACAATCTTCACAATCCTTTTGCCATCCCTATTGAACTTTTCCTGAAATATACTTAGTGGAAAACATTAGTTCAATGACTTATATGTTGTTATAAATTATCAAAACCACCAAGGGAGCAAATGTGCTTTCAATCTCCCCCTTTTTGGTAATTGATGACAACATATAGATCAAAGCTTCGACAAAGATATAATCAATGAATATAATCGTCGCTTTGAGAAGTATGTGATAAGCAAGAGTTCCCCCTAAATTTGTGCATTATTTTAAATTTGCGTTTGAATGCAAATGCACAATCGATTAGGTACATGGGGCACTTCCTCCATGTCACATACATCTTCGTGGTGTGCAATAATAATAAGAGTGAACAACATAGCACAACACAACCAGACAGAGATAATGATCATCTCAAAAGCATTAAGATGATAGAAAATAGTAGCACAACACACATAAAGTGTATGATCAAAACACAAAGCGTAGCCAAAAGTAAATGAACCATGTGTTTTTTTGAAAAAGCAATAAAAACCAAACGCTCTCTCACTCGAAGCCTAAAGATCTATATACACTTCTCCCCCTTTGGCAACAAGTTACCAAAAAGTTCAAAGGCATATGTCTAAGCGTTCTTGGGCTGATCTCCTCCGGTTGTTGATGAAGGAGTCGAGAGAACAGCGTCGGCGAAGATCTCTGCAGATGTCGTGGATGGAGTTGGTGTGGCAACTGGAGGAACTGAAGCTGATGGAGCAGGAGCTGAGGTGACAGTAGCAGGAGCTGATGAAGAGGGCCTCAAGTCTGGAGCTGGCACAGTGGCTGATCTGGCCTGAGTAGTAAACTGTGTGCCTGGCCTGAGAGGTGATCCATCCTCATCATCATCATCATCTGAAGAAGTCTGAGGAAGAGGCACTGAGTCAACTTCCTTCTTGAGCTCATTGACTGTCTTAGTCAGCCCATCCACCTTATCATTAAGGGTCTTGATCCTGTTCTCGAAGATCCTCACAAGACTGTTCTGGTTGTCCAGAATCCCCTTAATGTCATTCTGCATGCCCTGTACTGATGAGATCAAAAGATCCATTTGCTCGTTCCTGGATCTAGGGACTTGAGCACTAGTGGCTCTGGCTGCCTCTGCCTCTGCCTGAGCTACATAGAGTATGTGGAAGAAAAAGATAGGTGGGGAGAGTAGTACAGGGTTTTAAATAAGTGGGCCTTGTGGCCCGTTGCTCCACTGCCGCACGTGTGCGCCTCTGAGCTATTGACCAGCCAGTCCTTGTCTATTCCAAGGCTGATGTACACGACCAATTCCTGGCGATGCTGAAAGCAATTGAAAGGCGGGGCTTCCGAGGAGGCTAGAGCCGTGATTTGGGAGATTGATGTTGCCGAGGTGTTTCTTTTGGTGGGCCTTTAAGTGCCGAAGAGATCACCAGGCGTCAGGTGTGTTCAGATTACCCGAGATAACACCCCTTGTGTGATAAATTTTTGCTCCTCAATTCCCCAAGGAATTTTATGTGCGAAGTTGTGTACTCGAGGTACGTAGTCTGCTACCAGATGGTAGGGGCAGGGGAGCGTGTATCCCTATTTAGAGGGGACGTGGGTTCGACCAGTGGTCGTGCGCATGCGTTTGGAAGAGCTCGAAAGATCACGTCGAGCTTCCTGTCTTGCCGCCCTGGAATCAGTTGCATAAACAGCTGTCTGCTCCTCTGTATGGAGGGAGCATTCCGTGTTGCCATTGATGGTAATGACCCCTTTGGGCCCCGACATTTTGAGTTTAAGGTAGGCGTAGTGTGGCACCACATTAAAGGGGGTGTAAGCACTACGACCAATTAACGCATGATAGCCGTTGCGGAATTTGACTATATCAAAGATTAAGTCCTTGCAGCGAAAATTGTCGGGGGAGCCGAAAACAACTTGCATAGTTATAGTGCCCCCGCATTGGGCCTCCATGCTAGGTATTACTCCCTTAAACGCGGTTTTGTTGGGTTTGATTCTTGACGAGTCGATACCCATTTTCCGCACCGTGTCCGCATAAGGACGCGGGTGAGGTGAAACCCATCGACAATTGGGTCCAAAACCAGGGCGGCTGACCCGCCATGATAGATACTGGTCGGATGGTATTTCTTATCCAAAGTGATCGGGCAGGCCATCCAAGGGGTGTGCCTCGGGACTATAGGCTCTAAGGCGTAGAGGTCCCGAAGTGCACGCTTTCTCTCCTTTTTAGGAATGTGTGTGACATATATCATGTTCACATCCTTAACCTCGGAGGGGAACTATTTCTGGCCGCCAATGCTCGGCCGCCGAGGTTCATCCTCGTCGTCGTCGCTCCTGGACTAACCCTTACTTGACTCCTCGTTTAAGGCTTTTCCGACCTGCTTGAACACCCAACAGTTTCTATTGGTGTGGTTGGCAGGTTTCTCTGGGGTGTTGTGGCTCTGGCAGGCCTTGTCCAGTATTTTATCCAGAGCGCTTGGGCCGTCCTTGTTTCCTTTGAAGGCTCTCTTCTTGGGTCCACCCCGTGAGCTATTAAACCCTGCATTGACTGTTGGGTCCTCAGCGTCACTGCTTTGTTCTTGCTTCGGCGCTTGTGTTTGTTACGCATGGGACTTCCGAGGTGCCGGGGATGCTCATGTCTGAGATATCGGGCTATCAATGCAGTGAGGCCGCTATGGTCCTCAACTTATCATGTTCGAGCTATTAGGCTAACCATTCGTCTCGGATGTTGTGCTTGAATGCTTCAATGGCCTCGGTGTTCAGGCAGTCGACTATCTGGTTCTTCTCGGTTAAGAACCGGTTCCAGAATTTCCGAGCTGATTCGCCCTCCTTCTGGTTGACGTGGCTTAGGTCATTGGCATCCGGAGGCCGAACATAGGTACCTTGAAAGTTTGACCTAAAGGCGTCCTCCAGTTCCTCCCAGCTTCTGATAGAATTTCTAGGTAGGTATGGAGCCAATGTCGTGCCGGTCCCTTAACCTTGACTGGCAAGTATTTTATGGCATGAAGATCATCTCCTCGGGCCATGTGGATGTGTAGAAGGAAATCTTCTATCCCGACGGCTGGATCCGTCGTGTCGTCGTATTGATCGATGTTGATGGGTTTAAACCCTTCTAGGAACTGATGCTCCATGATCTCTTCTGTGAAACAGGCTGGGTGTGCAGGAGCTTGGTATCGAAACGCATCCTAACGAGTGTTGGTGATCGTATGTTCTCCTCTCAACTCCCGAGCACGTCCTTGCGTGTCTACCCAGGCGATGTGCCCCTCCAAGCCAGCGGGCACATGGTCCCATATTCCATAAATGGATCGGGGAGGTGATTTGTCCCTATGTATCTTAGTTCGCAGGTCATAGGGCTCGGGGTAGTCAACCAGGCTCTTGTCGTGAGAGGGCGGGGTTTCTCCAGGGGTTCTTTATACACCCATGTTTGCCGATTTCATCATCTAGGTGGACGGTCAGCTTGCTCCTTGTGACCATATGTGAGAGGATCGGCATCTGGTGCCTCGTCCTCGAATTCAGGCAGTAGGCATCGTCTCGAGAATGACTTGGCTGTTGTGCGCCGTGCTTTGAAGCCTGCTTTGGCCTCAAGTACTCGTTCCCACTTCTCGTGGATTATGGCTTCATGGTTGTACAACTCCTGCTGCTTTCTCTTCAGGCTCCGTGTGGTTGCGGCTAGCCAACGTTGGAAACGTATTTGTTCGGCTGGGCTCTCAGGCACCTCGAAGTCATAGGGTTTGAGACTATTATCGTCCTCGGATTATGGCATGTAGTCCTCGTTTGTCCCGCTATTGGAGTTTTCCTTCTCCTCGGGATCCTCTTCGGCAATTGTACTCATAGGCCCGTTTTGCTGTGCGGGCTCGGCCTATTCGTTTTCGTCCGTGACGGCGCTAGCCGTGTTATCCGCGGTGTTGGCTTTATTATTTTTTCCGCTATTGCCCCTTGGTTTTCTCTTGGGACGGCGGCGCTTGGAACATCCCTTAGGCTTCCCATCAGGATCTTCCTTAGGGTTATCCACCATGTAAACGTCATAAGTTGACATTGCGGCCCACTTTCCAGTTCGGGAAATGGCCGCGGGTGAGTTTGATTCGGAATTGCCATGGTCATCATCCATGTCGATGGCCTCGTCGGATCCATAGTCAAGCGCATCGGTCAAATCTTTGACCATGGCGACTAGGTGGGTGGTGGGTGGGATGAAAATTTCTCGACCGTCGGCTTTACATCCGATCTGATCGTAAACTGCATATGAGATCGTCAGGTTCCGAATCCGGTCCAGTACCTCGTTTATCTGCGAGAGCTCTTCCACGTCGAGCGCCTGGCGATAAGCTGGGCTGATATGAAAAGGGTTGCTTGGACCGCCTGAGGCAGGTCCGTTTTTTGGGCCCTTCCGGGTCAGCTCCAATTCGAAGACCGGATTGGCTTCCTCTGAGACCGCCAATAAGTTCGAAGACGAGTTCGGCTTCGGGCTATCATCCGAGGAGGCACGAGTTAGGTCGGACGTGACCGCCCCCAGATCCATCTCTAGGGTCGACTCCGTTGGGGGCGGATCCAAAGATTAAATCGGAAACCTGATCTGGAGCGTCTGCGCGTGGAGGATCTTCAGATTGGATCGCGATCTGTTCCGGTAGAACCAGATCGCCTCGGGCGTCGGCGACGTACTCTAAACTTTCGAACATGATGACCTGATTCGGAGCGAAGGTCTCGATGCGGCCTAGATGGCCGGTGGGATCGGCATGCAGTACCACACTGCCGAAAGAGAAAAGTTGGTTGGGGACAAATACGTCGCCGCAGCCGATGCTGCTATCGAATTGCAGACGAGCCATCAATCTCGGTGATCACACAGCGAGCTCTCAATGAAAGCACCAATGTCGGTGTCAAAACCGGCAGACCTCGGGTAGGGAGGCCCGAACTGTGAGATCAGATCGATGGTAACAGGAGACAAAGAACACGAGGTTTTTACCCAGGTTCAGGCCCTCTCTATGGAGGTAAAACCCTACGTCCTGCTTTTGTTGTATTATTGATGTAACAAGTACAGAGTTTATCTACCTCGAGATTGTATGTTTGTGGACTAAACCCTAGGGGTGATGATGATGTGTATGGGTATCCTCTAGAGGCTAAATCCTCCAAATTATATAGGCAGTATCTAAGGTTACATGAATGTCGGTTACTATCTATGGATTACATGCCGAACGAATCATCCCTTCTTAAAGTACACGCAAGTCTTTAATAGAATCTGATGTACTCACGCTCCGTCCTAGGGAGTTCGAAGTGCTTCCTCCTAAATGGGCCTCGAGCCCCTCCCATCAACTAGACCAGCTCGACGGAACCCTCTAGTTCAGGACTCTAGCAGTGGGAGCTCGGGATTAGAAGAACGCTTTCGTTATCACCGGAGCAACGTTCCTTCCCGGTTCCAGACTTCCAGTCTTTCGAGGCAATACCTAAACCCTGGGCTGCACGGCGTGGTGGTTTCTTGTAATCCCAAGTGGACGATTTAGTTAACCCGTTGTGCTTAAAGCTACCTTATACTAATTCCTAGTACTGCCAAAGTGCCAAGGATGGTTAATGACAGCTACTCTACATGTTTGAAAAATTACTAGGCTTAAACAATTCGTAGGTACAATGGATTTGGTCCCGGTCCTACATCCGACCATAATTTAACAAAGTGTCATGCGTCCCAGGTCACCATGCTAGCTACCTAATGAGGCTCGGACGTGCGTATGTCCCTAGTTCATAGGCGCATACTTACTACTATAATTAGTCATGATCGACCAGCTAATCGTCCTAGTATTTTTGTTACAAATTTTATAATGGACGCTAGTGCTAACCAGCTTTTGTCTGTTGATGATCACATAGGATAAGCCCCCTTGACGTTTGACGGTGCCTGCCAGGCAATACAAAACCACGGGTAGGAGAGCGGTATTGGTATTGTAGAGACGACGTGGCACGCGATCTAGGAAGCAGCTCGGCAACAATTTAGGCAGACAATGTCCGCATATATATATTCATATGGTAGGAGGGTTGATTTTTTTGGTCATCAGGTACTCTATTTAGTATACTAATTGCAGAGTTTAGCGGGACAGGCAAGCAGACCACCCACTAACCCCAACTGGCAATTACTTGATCTTTCCGTCCATTTGTTTATTGGGTGACATGTCATAGCCGAGTCAAATTACGCTTCTTCTTCTTCTTCTTCTTCTTCGTTTCCAAGTAAAACTAATTTTCGTTTTATTAATCTGCGGTGGCTGATAGGGAAATGTTTGGGACGAACCAGAGGATCGACGTGCATATCATGCAAGCATGTTCTCTACGATGATGGCAACATTCTTGTTTGTTTGCGGCGTCGCCGTCACGCGTGATGCAACTTGGTTGCTGATGAGATGCTTCTGGCTTCTTCGGTGCTCCATCGAACAAGTTCACTGCATCCTCCGACGGCTTCCTAAAAGCCAGACAAATATTATATCTCCTGCCATTCAGCAATGGCCTCTCGTATCCTATTGCTCAATGCGTGTGCGTGTGGCCATCCAAAGCCGGCAAGTGTACGTGTTCGGTCTTATCCCTGTTCTTCTCCTCCATGACTCTCGTGAACAATATTTCTGTCGCCGTTTCCAAAGTCTTGACTTTGCAAAGCAGAACAAATGTCAGCTTTTTCTTTCAAATCACAAACGCCATAGTAATCATCGCTAGCCACTACTGCACAAAGCCTTATGGTAACTCCAACGGGATCAAACGAACTGCATTAAATATCTATTCTAGCAACGATCATTGGGCTGTTACTGACAGTAGCTTCACACATGTAGACGTATCAAATCTAGCAGATCCTGGAAAAACGTGTCACGTAAAATTAGTTTACGGTGACCCGAAAAATGGTTTGCGGTACCGCACAGGTTCAGACGGAACAGATCATGTAAACTCGTATCATAATTACGGTCGTGGTACGAGTTTAAAGGATTTGTTTCGACCGAAACTGTCCGGTATCGCAAACCAGTTTTGGGGGTTTTAGACAAATTCATAAGTTTAAACAACATAAATATTAATGCAATAGCAATATAAATCAAACTTACGAATGTTTTAGCATCATACAGTACAATTGTCATTTGAATTACATCAAATGTTCAAATCTAAATAATTAAAACGATAATGAATTGTCCGGAATGAAATGAATGTTTCAAATCACGCATGAACAAATAAGATCAAATGAATAAAATGGAATTCTATCTCTCATACAGTTGCCACTTGTGTTCTATGATATCATCACAGAGTTGGGTGTATGTGGCATTGTCCTCAATCTGCCGATAGGTCATCGAAAATGCAAGGATCCGATCTAGGTTCCTCACGGGCTTGACCCGGCTACCAATATTGTCATATTAAATCTCTTAAGTTTAAACCCCTCTCATTCTCGATAATCATCTTGTGTAAAATTACACATTCAGTCATGATATTTGAGAGGAATTTCTTATCCCAGAAGCGAGCAGGACCTCGAACAATGGTAAACCGAGCTTGCAACACACCAAATGTCCGCTCAATATCTGTTAGGCATGCTTCTTGTGCTTGGGTAAAAGTAGTTTGGTTCTTTCTTTTGGCTTACTGATGGTCTTCACAAATGTTGACCATGAAGGATAGATACCGTTGGAAAGATAATACCCCATGGTATAGTCATGTCCGTTGAGGGTGTAGTTGCAAGCCGGGGCATCTCCACTAGCAAGCCAAGCAAAAAAGATGTGATCTCTGCAGTACATTGATATCATTGAGAGAGTCCGGCAATCCAAAGAAGCAAGCCAAATTAACAAGGCCAGCGAAGCCACGGCTTCGAGCACATAGTGGGATCACATTTAAGGCCGGTGCACTTCCCGTGCCAAGTCGTAGGGCAGTTCTTTCACCTCCAATGCATGCAATCCACACACCCAAGCATGCCCGACCATCCTATTGCTTCGTTCATTGCCATCAACTTCTTTGTGCACTCCTCATTGGGAGCTCGGAGATACTTGAGACCAAAAACCCGGATCAAAACCTTGGCAAACACCCGCACGCATTTGAGTGTGATCTTCTCAAATGCGAATATACTCATCAATGTAGTGAGCCGGAATGCCATATGATATATCACTCTCATTGTTGGCAATCTCTTTTGGTACTAAATCCTCGCAAATCAGTGGCATTCCTCCGGCGAGCAGAAAAAATGATAGTTCTACTCATAAGCTTCCACAATGCAAACAAAAAGAGATCTACATAATCAATAACACCTACGGAAGAGATGAGACACATAGTTCGGTACCTCGTATTTCATGAGGATAGAATGGCCGAGAGCTCGGTTGCACATAATGCAAAGATGGTCCACCATCAATCCTCAACGCTTTCTCTTCTTGCCTGCCTCAAAATCTTGGATGAGATGCAACAAGACGAGGTGGTCGACATCATCGTCAAAAAGCATATCCTCTAAGTCAAAATCATCCTACTTCGACGACAAAGAAAGAACTCCAATCATCCATCTAAAAAATTAACCCACGATGTAATCTACAAATCAGTCGTCTACTAAAAGTAAAACGCACGGAAACCATTAGAGAAATTACCTTCGGACGCAAGATGGCTCTTCTTTTTCCCCACTGATGGCCGATAGCAAATCGGACGCCCCTAACTCTCCCCATGGCCATGCGGCCCCAAACCGTGGCACCGGCAGGTACGTTGGCTATGAGGACACATCCGTAGCTCAAGCGCGCCCGGAAAAACCTCTTCCGACCGCAACGAGGCCCCATGCGAAGCTCCACAGTGGATCCATGATGGCGGCGGCCACGCATCCGCAGATTGGAATGGCCACCCGCGAGGTCCCAAATGGGTGGAAAAGATGCGGTGGAGGGCGGCGAAACTAATTGACGGTGCGGGGTGGTCGGGGAAGCACTAATTAACGATGAGATGCGGTGGGAGCGGAGGAAAGGAGTACACGAGCTGAAACTTACGCCCCGGCAAAATATTCTCCCAATAGGGGAAACTAAAAACTGGGGGGGAGGGGGAACGCACATATGCGGCTGGAGGGGTCGAATATACACCTCCCCCTGAAAAAACTCTGGGTCGGGTGTTTTTGCGAGACCTGCTCGAGTCATTTTCTCGGTCCGGAACTATAAAACAACGGTTATTTTCCAGGCCGGAGCATTTTATAGGATCTGCTAGAGATGCTCTCAAGAGGGAAACGAGTTGAGAGGGATACATGGGATGTGGGAGATGTGGTCCACTAACATTGCGTCAGGCAGACATTCAAACTTCCCCCAAATGTCCCATGTTTGGTGTTGGATTGATGGATCTCACGCGTCCTGACTTGAACGGGAATTTTATGACTCATGTTAGACAAAGTTCCCGAACTGTCCAATGCGGACATTTGTTGACGATTTGATGATCTGCATTGCGGTCTCCCTTATAAGGTCAGCTTATGAGAGAATCTTCAACGGAAACCCACTTCGCCCTCGGTTCATATGTCCGACTGGACATCCCAATACCCCCAGACAAAAAAGTCACCAAACCGGACTCCTCAAATCCAGTTTGTATGTCCAGACTGGACACCATCAATCAAATTCAATCCATATGTCGCTCGGATTTGGGGCCGCCCAGACGCGTCCATCACACCAGATTCGATAGGCTGGACTGACTCCAAATCCCTCAAAATTAATCAAATCCACCAAATTGATCTCTCTCTCCCGCGTTATGACATCCCGTCTTAATAGGAATGATAGACTACTCATATCACCAAGGTGCGCCTTTATTTTCTGAGAACCAATCCTAAATGAACCTCAAAGTTAAGTGTGCTTGGCTTAGAGTAATTTGGGAATGGGTAATCGACTAAGAAATTATCCCGAATGAACACGAGTGAGGAAAAAGTTTGCAAAAAAGAGTAGTGTTGGTATGTAGGACCTGTCTAGATCATAGGCGCAACGACCAGGAACCGATGGGTGAACTAGTGGGTTTGTTCTAGGCATTACAATTGGTATCTGAGTCGACACTCACGGTTACACAAATGTGGGCGGGTTAGTGATGCATACATGGGGCACATGTGGATGCTGACACTGGCCCGCACGGACGTGTGCCCAGAGGGAACGTTCCTGATGGGCTGACGGAACGTTAGTTCCTTGTACCGGGGTGTATATGACATCCCGTCCTAATAGAAATGATAGATTACTCATATAAATAAAGTGCACATTCTTTCATAGCAGCCCATATGAAAGGAACCTCAAAGTTATGTGTGCTTGGCTTGGAGAAATTTGAAGATGGGTGACCGACTGGGGAATTTATCTGGAATGCGCTCAAGTTAGGAAAAAATGTGCAGAAAATACTAGTGTTGATATATGTGGCCAGTCTAGATCCCAGGCGTAATGGCTAGGAACCGGTGGGTTTGGGTCAGGGTGTTGTAATGTGTATCAAAGCTGACCCTCACAGTCACACACGCGTATGCGGGTCAGTGATACATACCTGACGAATATGTGGATGCTGACACTGGCGCACGGACGTGTGTCAAGTAGGAATGATACTAATGGGCCGATGGGGATGTTGGTTCCATTAAGGGGGTGTATGTGACATCCCGGTTGATAGGGTTTATAGACTACTCATATCAACAAGGTGCACCTTTTTTCTGGGAGTATATCTGAAAGGAACCTCCAAGTTAAGTTTGCTTGGCTTCGAGCAATTTGAGGATGGGTGACTGATAAGGAAATTGATTCGGAATGCGCACGAGTGACAACAAAGTGCGTATGAAAGACTATTGTTGGTATGTGGGGGCAGTCTAGATCCCAGGCACGACAGTGAGGAACCGGTGGGTATAGTCGGGGCATTACACGCGTCCAACCTCCCTTTTCCGTGTTCGCTCATTTCTCTCGTCCACCCTTGCTCCGCGTCCACACCGCCAACCCACTCCTCTATCCTAGACATCGACTCCCTACTCTAATGTCCACGAATGCCATGGAAAATGGCACGGCCGAATCTATGGTGGTACCTACTATCGCGAACAAGGTTGGGTCCGCCTCCCAGAGGGAATGATACGCGTGGCAGTGATACTCGTGATCTTCGTTGGGTTTTCCGTAAAGAGGAACAGGTTATCGCAACACAAAGTGGGTAAGTATTTCCCTCAGTCATGAAACCAAGGTTTATCGAACCAATAGGAATATCAATCCTCAACCGTCATCAGCTGCGGCACACAAATGAACAAACAACTTGCACCCAACGCGGGCAAGAGGGTTGTCAATCCCCTTGATCTCGTTATTTGCAAGTAAATGAGTTGTGTAGATAATTGTTGATAAATGTAAATTGAAAAATAAAATAAAAGGTAAATAAAGGCAGCGACGTAATAGTAGCGTTTGTAAATATATAAGTGAATAGACCCGGGGGCCATAGCTTTCCCTAGCGGCATCTCTCATGTAGGCAGCATACGGTGGGTAACAAATTACTGTTGGGCAATTGATAAAAAGCGGATAGTTATGCGATTTTCACGGCAATGATCATGTGTATATAGGCATCACGTCCATAAACAAATAGGCCGACTCCTACCTGCACCTATTACTAGTACTCCACTCATCAAGCGCTATCCAGCATGCATCTAGAGTATTAAGTAAAACAGACTAATGCATGGAGAACGATGACATGATGTAGACAAAGTAAACTCAAGCAATATGAATGAACCCCAGCGTGTTATCCTTAGTAGCAACAACAAAAAGACGAATCTTGTCCCCTAATTTGTCACTGGGATATATAAACTCGTCAGGTTGAACCTACCACAACGCACCACTCCCACCGATGAAATATCAATCTACTTGGCCAAAGCACATCAATAAATCGGAGAGCATTACGAAGCTATAATGATATCATGCAATTAAGAGACAATATATATCAGAGGTATCTCAAATACTTTTCATGAATAATCTGAACATAAACCCACAATTCGTCGGATCCCAACAAACACACCGCACAATAGGATTACATCGGATAGATCAAAGCGAAGATGCGATGACCATTGTATTGAAGATCAAGAGATAGAGAGATTTCCATCTAGGTACTAGCTATGGACCCGTAGGTCTGTGGTGAACTACTCACACATCATCATGAGGGCAGCAAGGTTGATGTAGAGGCCCTCCTATTGGGGAACGTTGCATGGGAAACAAAAAAATTCCTACGCTTCACCAAGATCAATCTAGGAGATGGGCATCTATGAGAGGAGAGTTCGGATCGACATACCCTTGTAGATCGCTAAGCGGGAAGCATTAAGAAACGCGGTTGATGTAGTCGAACGTCTTCGCGATCCAAATCGCAATCCATCCCGCGATCCAATCACGATCTAGTGCCGAACGGACGGAACCTCCGCGTTCAGCACACGTATAGCTTGATGACATTCTCCGCCTCCTTGATCCAGCAAGCAAGGCGGAGAGGTAGATGGGTTCTCCGGCAGCACGACAGCGTGGCGGCGGTGGTGGTGGAGCTGATCCGGCGGAGCTTCGCTAAGCAAAACTGAATCAATCTAGAGGAGAAGCAATCTATGAGGGAGGGAGAGGCTGCGCCGTGGCTTAGGTGTGTGCAGCCCTCCCTCCCCTCACATATATATATAGGGGGAGAGGAGGGGGCCGGCCGCCCTAGGGTTTCCCCTAGGGTTGGTGCGGCGGCCAAGGGGGTGCCTTGCCACCCAAGGCAAGGGCCGGTGGCCCCCTTTGGCTTGGCCCCCACCCTTCCAGCCGCATGAGCCTTCTTGGGAGGGGCGGCCAGCCCACCAGGGGTTGGTGCGCCCTCTCTCACATCTCATGGAGACCTCTGAGGCTCGTGGCCCCTTCCGGTGGACCCCCGGAACCCTTCCGGCACCCCCGGTACGCTACCGGTGACGCCTGAACCTTTTCCGGTGACCAACACGGAACTTCCTATATATCAATCTTTACCTCCGGACCATTCCGGAATTCCTTGTGATGTCCGGGATCTCATCCGGGACTCCGAACAACCTTCGGTCACCATCATACATAACTCAACAATACCAAATCGTCACCGAACGTTAAGTGTGCAGACCATGCGGGTTCGAGAACTATGCAGACATGACCGAGACACCTCTACAGTCAATAACCAATAGCGCGACCTGGATGCCCATATTGGCTCCTACATATTCTACGAAGATCTTTATCGGTTGAACCACTATGTCAAGGATTCAGTTAATCCTGTACTCCGTTCCCTTTGTTCATCGGTATGTTACTTGCCCGAGATTCGATCGTCGGTATCTCCATACCTAGCTCAATCTCGTTACCGGCAAGTCTCTTTACCCGTTTCGTAATACAAGATCATGTGGCTAACTCTTTAGTCACTTTGCTTGCAAGCTCATTATGATGTTGTATTACCGAGTGGGCCCTGAGATACCTCTCCGTTAGATGGAGTAACAAATCCCAGTCTTGATCCATGCCAACTCAACAGACACCCTCGGTGATACATGTAGAGTACCTTTATAGTCACCCAGTTACGTTGCGACGTTTGATACACACAAGGTACTCCTCCGGTGTCAGTGAGTTGCATGATCTCATGGTCATAGGGACAGATACTTGACATGCAGAAAACAATAGCAATAAACTGACATGATCATATGCTACGTTCATAGTTTGGGTCTTGTCCATCACATCATTCTCCTAATGATGTGATCTCGTTATCAAATGACAACTCATGTCTATGGCCAGGAAACCTTGACCATATTTGATCAACGAGCTAGTCCTATAGAGGCTCACTAGGGACACGGTATTGTCTATATACCCACACATGTATTTGAGTTTCCAATCAATACATTTCTAGCATGGATAATAAAAAATTGTCATGAACAAGGAAATAAGATAATAACTACTTTATTATTGCCTCTACGGCATATTTCCAACACCTCCGTGATCGATCCCCCTTCGGCATGGTGCCGGAACGGAGCTCCAGATGGCCTCACGACGGAACAGAGACTTGCGGCGGTGGAAAAATGGTTTCGGGACTGCTTCTGGGGTTTCTGCAATATTAGAGAATTTATAGGCCAGAGAGGGGCGTCAGGAGAGCCACGAGGGGGCCACCACATATAAGGGCACCCCCCCCCTAGGGCGCGCCCTGATGTGTGGTGCGGCCCTCGTGCGCCTCCCGGCCTCCTTCTAAAGCTTTCAGGTCTTCTTATGGTCCAAAAAAAACATCAAATAGTTTCGTGGCAATTGGACTTCGTTTGGTAATGTAAACCCGAAAAGTAAAAAACATGCAGAAAACAACAACTGGCACTGGGCACTGGGTCAATAGGTTAGTGCTCAAAAATATTATAAATTGGTAAACAAAGACCCAACAAGTATCCTAGAGTGATAATATATCAGCATGGAACAATAAAAAGTTATAGATACATTGGAGACATATCAAGCATCCCCAAGCTTAATTCCTGCTCGTCCTTGAGTAGGTAAAAGATAAAAACAGAATTTTTGATGTGACATGCTATCCATTATGTAATCTTTATGCAAGTATGCTCATTGAGAAAAGACGAATCAACAAATATTAACACAGCAATATTCAAAGTCTAAGAAACAAAATCATTAATCGTTAAAAGTATACGATCCTTAAGAAATGTTTACCCCCCCCCCCCCATTCATCTTATTATATTAGCAAGGCATGGCTCCATCTTCACCACATTAATACAAATGTTAAGCACCACGGTGTCCAAGTCAGGCAATTGGATCGTACTTTTTCAATATGCATCAACTTTTTATTCTTCACGCAATACATGAGCGTGAGCCATTGGACATAGCAATTAGGTGGAATAGAGTATGGTGATAGATATCAAAGGGGTAAAAAGTGGAGAAGATAGTCTCACATCAACTAGGCATACCAACGGGCTATGGAGATGCCCACTGATAGATGTCAATGCGAGGAGTAGGGATTGCCATGCAAATGATGCACTAGAGCTATAAGTGTATGAAAGCTCAAATGAAGCTAAGTGGGGTGTGCATCCAACTTTCTTGCTCATGAAGACCTCGAGCATTTGAGGAATCCCGTCATAGGAATATACAAGACAAGTTTGTAATAATGAATAGGTAATTCCCACTAGCATAAGGAAGTGACATATCATGAGACTCTCTACATGAAGAGCATGGTGCCACTTTGAGGCACAAGTGTGGTAAAAGATAGTAGCAAAGTCCCTTCTCTCATTTTCTCTCGTTTTTTGAATGGTGGGCGCATTTGGCCTCCCCCATCTTTATTTTTCGTCCAGAGTCTCATCTCGACTTGTGGGAGAATCATAGTCTCCATCACTCTTTCCTCACTGGGACAATGCTCTAATAATTGGAGGCTCCCTTGAGGGCGGTCACCGACCCGTACAAACAAGGTTGGGGCAAACTCCACAACTTAATTGGAGGCTCCCAACAACACCACGAAGCTTCACCACAATGGATTGTGGCTCCGAGGTGACCTCAAATGCTCGGGGCAATCTCCACAACCTAATTGGAGACCCCGACGCTTGCCCGGAGCTTTACACCACAATGATTGAGCTATGAGACACCACCAACCGTCTAGGGCGCCAAAGCACCCAAGAGCAACAAGCTCTAGGGTGCTCAAACACCCAAGAGTAATAAGCTTCTCAACTTCTCACTTCCACGTATCACCGTGGAGAACTCAAACCGATGCAACTAATACAATGGCAAGAACACACAAAGTGGTCAAGTCCCTCTCTCCCAAATCCTACCACAACAGCAAAAGCTATGGAGGAATATGAGAGGAAGAACAAGGAGCTCACAAAGAACTCCAAGAACTAGATCCAAGGGGTTCCCCTCACATAGAGGAGAAAGTGATTGGTGGAAATGTGGATCTAGATCTCCTCTCTCTTTTCCCTCAAGAACTAGCAAGAATCATTGGAGGGATTGAGAGTTAGCAAGCTCTAAGAAGGTCAACAATGGCGGAAGAACATGAGCTAAAGAGTTGGGGAGCAATGGGGAAGAAGACCCCCTTTTATAGGGCCCCCCAAATCCAACCGTTATGTGCACAGGTCATGCACAAGCGGTACTACCGCTCGGCTGAGCGGTACTACCGCTTAGCACGGTAGTTCCAAGGAAAGCATGCAAAACGGCAGAAAACTCAAGGCGGTAGTTCCGCCGGAGCGGTACTACCGCCCTACCCAGCGGTACTTCCGCTAGGATGCAGTAAGATGCCAGACCCCAGAAATAAGCGGTAGTAGCAGCGGTACTAGAGAGCGGTAGTATCGCGCGGGCGGTACTATCGCCCTACTACCACCCACTACTACCGTCCAGAAAACCACCCTGACCAGAGAACAAAATATAAGCAGAAGTAGCAGCGGTAGTACATAGCGGAAGTACCGCCCAAGCGGTACTACCGTGGTACCGAGCGGTACTACCGCCTGTTCAGAGGAAAACAGCTCTGGCACTAAAACTGCCATAACTTTCGCATACGAGCTCCAAATTGAGCAAACTCAAGCTTGTTGGATAGCACACGACAAGTACTATCCAAATGCCAATGGTATAGATATGTGAAACCTCTATGAATGAAGAACCGGCAAAAACTCCAGCATCGAAAACATCATAGAAGATGCATATGGACTCCGTTTTCGATGAACTTGAGCTTGTCATGAAGCTGACCATAAGCTCAAGAACCCACAAAGAGAAAAGCCAACCAAGAACCAAGAAATATGATGATGCCAAGAATGCAATGGTTTGATCTCTCAACGAATGATACGATCAAGCTACTCACTTGAGAGCCCCCCTTGATAGTACGGCTATCGATCCTATAACCCGGTCTCCCAACTACCACCATGAGACCGGTAAAATAGAAAACCCTATCAAGGTCAAACCTTTGCCTTGCGCATAGTCCACCATGATGACGATCTTGACTTCCTCAAGATGGACCACCTTTCTTGATTGCGCCGGCTTGATGAAGATTAGTAAATTGCTCCCCCTTACTCCACTATGGGTGAGCCACTCATCGGCACATCTTCACATGTCCATTGTTACCACAATGAACGGCAAGCTTCAAGCATGATCTCTCCATGATGCTTCACTTGAGCTTGCACACCGCAACCTTGATGACGATCACCACTTGATGTCATCTTCCATGGGATGTATGGGATCTTTCTCTTGATGCAAGCCCATGGAGATATACCTAACCCCACAAAGAACTCTCACGTAGACCATGGGTTAGTACACAAAGCGTAATGGACAATGCTTACCATACCATGGGATCACTTGATCCCTCTCGGTACATCTTGTACGCTTTGTGTGTTGATCAACTTGATTCACTCTTTGACTTAGTCTTGATCAACCTTGTATCTTATCTTCTCTCTTCACAAAGATGATGTCTTGAAGATAAACATGAATGCTCACACAATCTTCTTTTTCAAGACATGCTTGCAATAAGCTTAACTCTCACATGACCAATCTTTGGATAAACCTTGAATACCACCTTGGTCACAATATAAACTCCTTGAAACCAACACATGTACTTCCAGAAGTGCCTATGGACAAATCCTTCGAATATAACTCATGGCAACCATTAGTCCATAGGGATTGTCAACAATTACCCAAACAACATATGGAGAAATATGCTCTAACACCGTTCCTCTTCATGGAAAACCCAACGCAGATCACAAGTATCAGCTTTCTTGATAGCCATTGAGATAGGCTTGGGCTAATAATGATGCTCACATAAAAGACAATAATTGAAGCACAAAGAGAGCATGATAGAACATATAACAAACACATTTAAGTCTAACCCTCTTCCTATGCATAGGCATTTTATGGGAAAACAAATTATCAATGCAAGAAATATCTAGCATATGCAAATAGGAAGAATGAAGCATTAATAATTTCCACACAAGGAGAGGCAAGTGAGTAACATGAAAATTTCTATAACCATATTTTCATCTCTCATAGTAATTACATGTAGGATCATATTCAAATTCAATAATATAGCTATCATATAAAATATTCTCTCCATGATTCATATGCACAAAAGTTTTACAATCTTTCAAGATAGTGGGATTAACATTAACTAAAGACATGACCTCTCCAAACCAACTTTTACCAAAAATTTCAATAGATTGATTGTTCTCCAAAATAGTGGGATCATTAATACCTAAAGTTGACACTCTTCCAAATCCACTTTCAATACTCGTAGCATTATAATCACCCCAATCATGATTATTATAATAAGTATTAGGCATATATAAAATCACCATGCATAACGGTAAAACCCAACCCATCAAGATAATCCCTTATAAGTGCAAACTTCTAGGGTATAGTGTTGTTGGGAGAATTAAAAAAGATAGTAGAACTATCAAGAGTAGGTGCAACATCAATAATTTTATTTTTAACATAAGGAACTATAGCAAGTTCATCTCCATAAGCAACATTAATATGGGCATCTTGGTCATAAGCATAGCAAGCATCAAGTTCATAAAAAAGGTATATTTCAAATGAATCAATGGGATCATAACAATTATCTATAGATTCATGTATTTTAGTCTCTTCTTGGATAGCAGATATTATCCGAATATAATCTTCAATAACCATAATTTTCATAGCAGTCTTTAAGTATGGCAAAAAAAATAGATTTGTAAAGAGTGGCATCATGCTTTTCAATCAAAGAAGCAATTTCATATGCACCCTTAGAAGCAACAAATTCTTCAATTTGTTCAATAGCGTAATAACTATAAACACCCTTGGCATAAGAAGATAAGATTTCATTATCATTAAACTCACATTGGAAGGGAAAGTGTTTTCTAGGGTTCTCTAAGCAACAAGTAAAATCAAGTATTTCCCAAGCTTAATTCATGCTCGTCCTCGAGTAGGTAAATGATAAAAACAGAATTTTTTATGTTGAATGCTCCTAGCATGTTTATCATGTAACCTCTCTTATGGAATCAATATGGGCAAATGATGAAGTAATTGATATCAATGTAATAATATCCATTAATATAAGAACATAATCATTATTGTTCAAAATATACAATGCTTAATGAATGTTATCCCTACTCATTGAATTATGTAAGCAAGGGCATGACTCCGTCGTCCTAACACAAGTGCAAATCATGAGGCCCCGGTGTCAAGTCAGGCATTTGGTTCATAATTTTCACGCACTTCACCATTTTAAACTACACTCAATACATGAGCGTGATCCATGGACATAGCACTACATGTGGAATAGAATATGGTGGTAGAGATCAATAAAGGAAGACAAAAAGTTTTGATAGTCTCGCACCAACTAGGCGAATCGTTAGGCTATGGAGATGCCTTTTAATCGATATCGGTGCGAGGAGTAAAGATTGCCATGCAACTTTTGATGCACTAAGATCCATAAGTTTATGAAAGCTCAAACTGAAACTAAGTGAGTGTGCATCCAACATGCTTTCTCATGAAGATATGGGGCTTTCGAGGAAGCCCGTTATCGGAATATACAAGCCAAGTTATATAATGAAAAATTCCCACTATTATATGAAAGTGACAAATCATGAGACTCTCTATATGAAGAACATGGTGCTACTTTGAAGCAAAAGTATGGTAAAGGATACTAGCATTTCCCCTTCTCTCCTTTTATATCTTTTTATATCTCTCATAGTTCGGAACCTCATCCTCATTCTTTGGAGGAATCGTTAACCTCCATCGTCCATTATTTTTCCTCACTGGGACAATGCTCTAAAAATGATGATCGTCACACTTTTATTTACTTACAACTTGATAAAACCTATTACAAAATATGACTCTATATGAATGTCTCTGGCAGTGTACCAGGATGTGTAATGATATAGCGTAACATGTATTACAATGATGAACGGTGGCTTTGCCACACATATCCTGCCAACTCAATATGATCATGGAAAACAATATGACGATGAACACACAAGTCATGAAATGAAATGGTGGAAGTTGATGGCAATATATCTCAGAATGGCTATGGAATGCCATGATAGGTAGGTATGGTGGATGTTTTGAGAAAGATATAAGGAGGATTATTTGTGATAGAGCGTATCATATTACAAGGTTTGGATGCACCGGCGAAGTTTGCACCAACTCTTGAAGTGAGACATGGGAATGCACAGTAGCGAAGAGGCTACCAAATTGCGGAAAGGTGGGAGTGCGTATAGTCCATGAACTCACATTAGTCAGAAAGAACACATATACTTATTGTGAAAGTTTTATTAGCTCTCTCGAAACAAAGTACTACCTGAGTGCCCCTAGGGAGAAGGTTGGGAGGAGTTAACCATCGCGCGTCCCCGACTCAAGCAACACAAGGATTTCAACGAGGGATAAAAGTGCTCCAACATCCCGGTCATGCAATGACCGACACTTGTACTTAATAACAAGCTTTAATATTGATATCTTTACTGATAATTGATCATTCATATATACCCTTTCATATTAATATGTCAATGTAATCAACCTATGCAAGCCATATTAAGTGATCTACATGAAAGTTTTATTATATCCCTCTTATATACCTATCATTTTCTGACTAAACATATAATCCGTGCAAATTACCACCTTCCTATTTCAGAGACTATCAAAAAGATTTAAATGAAACATGAGAGTGCTAATTGATTTCTACAAAATATAATTTTCATCGTGCTCTAAAGATATAAGTAGAGCACATGAACATATTTGCCTTAACTCAGAAAATACAAGCGAAGCGTAATGAGCATTCTAATAAATTATGACAATTGCGTGTCTCTCTCAAAAGGTTTGTCCAACAAATAATGATTGTGGCAAACTAAAAAGCAAACAAACTATAATACACGACACTCCAAGAAAACTCATATCACGTGATGAATAAAAATATAGCTCCAAGTAACATACCAATGGATTGTAGACGAAAGAGGGGATTGATATGTCTTCAACATATCTATAATTTTTTATTTTTCCATGCTGATATATTATCATTCTAGGATTCTTTTTGGGTCATTATTTACCAATTTATAATATTTTTGAGCACTAACCAATTGACCCAGTGCCCAGTGCCACTTGTTGTTTTCTGCGTGTGTTTTGTTTTTCAGGTTTACTGTACCAAACGAAGTCCATTTGCCATGAAACATTTTGATGATTTTTTCTGGACTATATGAAGACCTAGAAGCTTTGGAAGGAAGCCAGGGGGTGCACGAGGGCTGCACCACACATCAGGGCTTGCCCTGTGGGGGTCTCGCCCTGATATGTGGTGGCCCCCTCGGGCGCCTCCCGACGTCCCTCTTCGGCCTATAAATTCTCAAAAATCCTAAAAACCCTGGAGGCATTCCCAAAACCCTTTTTCTACCGCCGCAAGTCTCTATTCCATCGCGAGGCCATCTGGAGCTCCGTTCCGGCACCCTGCCGGAGGGGGGATCGATCACAGAGGGCCTCTTCATCAACCTCGCTGCCCTCATGATGATGTGTGAGTAGTTCACCATAGACCTACGGGTGCATAGCTAGTACCTAGATGGCAATCTCTCTCAATTATGATGTTCAATACAATGGTCATCGCATCTTCGCTTTGATCTATCCGATGTAATCCTATTGTGCGGTGTGTTTGTTGGGATCCGATGAATTGTGGGTTTATGTTTAGATTATTCATGAAAAGTATTTGAGATGCCTCTGAATTATATTATCTCTTAAGTGCATGATCATTATAGCTTTGTAATGCTCTCTGATCTATTGATGTGCTTTGGCCAAGTAGATTGATATTTCATCGGTGGGAGTGGTGCGTTGTGGTAGATTCAACCTGGCGAGTTTCTATATCCCAGTGACAAAGTAGGGGACAAGATGCATCTTTGTGTTGTTGCTACTAAGGATAAAACGATGGGGTTCATTCATATTGTTTAAGTTTACTTTGTCTACATCATGTCATCGTTCTCTAAGCATTACTCTGTTTTACTTAATACTCTAGATGCATGCTGGATAGCGGTCGATGAGTGGAGTAATAGTAATAGGTGCGGGCAGGAGTCGGCCTTTTGCTTATGGACGTGATGCCTATATATACAAGATCATTGCCGTGAAAATCGCATAACTATCCTCTTTTCTATCAATTTCCCAACATTAACTTGTTTACCCACCGTATGCTGCCTACATGAGAGATGCCACTAGAAAACACTATGGCCCCTGGGTCTATTCACTTATATATTTGCAAACACCATTATTACCTCGCTGCCTATATTTAATTTTATTTATTTTGCTTTTATCAACAATTATCTATACAACTCATTTTCTTGCAAATAACGAGATCAAGGGGATTGATGATAACCCACAAGTATAGGGGATCGCAACAGTTTTCGAGGGTAGAGTATTCAACCCAAATTTATAGATTCGACACAAGGGGAGCCAAAGAATATTTGAGAGTATTAGCAGCTGAGTTGTCAATTCAACGACACCTGGAGATTAAATATCTGTAGCAGAGTGATCAGTAGCACAGTAGTATGATAATTTGATAGCAGCAGCAACAGGAACAGTAACCGTAGCAGTGATAGCAACAGATTTTAGCAGTTGGAACAGTAGCAGCAGCAATAGTAACTTAGCAAGAACAATAAATGGAAAACTCGTAGGCACTGGATCGGTGAACTCATTGGATGATATTCATCATATAACAGTCATAACCTAGGGCGACACAGAACTAGCTCCAGTTCATAAATGTAATGTAGGCATGTATTCCGTAAATAGTCATACGTGCTTATGGAAAAGAACTTGCATGACATCTTTTGTCCTACCCACCCGTGGCAGTGGGGTCCATAAGGAAACTAAGGGATATTAAGGCCTCCTTTTAATAGAGAACTGGAACAAAGCATTAACACACGATGAATACATGAACTCCTCAAACTACGGTCATCACCGGAAAGTATCCCGACTATTGTCACTCCGGGGTTTGCGGATCAAAACACGTAATAGGTGCATATGACTAGCAAGATCGGATAAAGAACATAGATATAATGGTGATAACATAAACGGTTCAGATCTGAAATCATGGCACTCGGGCCCTAGTGACAAGCATTAAGCATGGCAAAGTCATAGCAACATCAATCTCAGAACATAGTGGATACTAGGGATCAAGCCCTAACAAAACTAACTCGATTACATCATGAATCTCATCCAACTCCTCACCGACCTGCAAGCCTACGGAGGAATTACTCACTCCCGGTGGGGAGCATCATGGAATTGGCGATGGAGAAGGGTTGATGATGACGAAGACCGAAGATTCCCCTCTCCGGAGCCCCAAACGGGCTCCAGATCTGGCCTCCCGATCAAGAACAAGAGGTAGTGGCGGCTCCATATCGTAAAACGTGATGAAACTTTCCCCTTGATTTTTTTCTCCAAAAATAGGATTTTATAGCGTCGGAATTAGGGTCAGTGGGGCCACGAGGTGGGCACAACCCACAATGGTGCGCCTGGGGGGGCTGGCGCGCCTGGGGGGGCTGGCGCGCCCTGGTGTATCGTGCCCAGCCAGGGGCCCCCCTCCGGTGGTTCTTGGCTCCAGTATTTTTTATTTATTGTAAAATAAATCTCCAAAAAGTTTCGTCCAGTTCCGAGAACTTTTATTTCTGCACAAAAACAACACCATGGTACTTCTGCTGAAAGCAGCATCAGTCCGGGTTAGTTTCATTCAAATCATGCAAATTAGAGTCCAAAACAAGGGCAAAAGTGTGAGGAAAAATAGATACGACGTAGACGTATCAACTCCCCCAAGCTTAACCCATTGCTTGTCCTCAAGCAATTCAGTTGACAAACTGAAAGTGATAAAGAAAAACTTTTACGAACTCTTTTGTTCGTGTTTACATATATATGCTCAAGTAGCACCCAGGTTTTCAGCAAGGATTATGACTAACCATGCCAGCAATAACTCTTAGAAATTATATTAACTCATATCAATGGCATAAGGAACTAGCGAACAATAATAAGATATCTCGAGCGCCAACACTTTGTCAAAACAATCATGATACAATATGGCAATAGTGGTATCTCGCTAGCCCTTTCTGAGACCGCAAAACATAAATCCAGAGCACCTTCAAAGTTCAAGCAGCAACTAAACATTGTAATTCATGGTAGAAAAGATCCAGTCATGCTGCACCCAACATCAACTATACACAATGCATCAGGATGAAAATAGTGCTCTCAAGTCTGGAGCTTATTTAAGAAGGTGATGACTCAACATAAAAGTAAATAGATAGTCCCTTAGCAGAGGGAAGCGTGGATTTGCAGAGGTGCCAGAGCTCAAAGCTTAAAACAGACATAAATATAATTTTGGGAGGTGCACCCTTCCTGTCAACGTTACGACCAAGAGTTATCAATATCTTCCATGCTAAACAAATTAGCGGCGGTTCCCAAGCGGTAAAAGTAAAGGTTTACTCCCCCTTCACCAACAATCACACTCCACGGCTAGCCGAATCCACGGGTACCGTCCATACAACCAACATTCCTGGGGAAGTTTTGTTTAATTATTTGCAATTTTTTATTTCAGGACTGGGAATCCCTATTACCGCCTCTCTCGTGTAAGGACGAGTGAATAAACACTCATCACGAGAATAACCCGCTTAACATGGAAGGTACTGACCACCCCCTGTCGCTCCATGAGCGGTCCGGGCACACAAAACATATGTTCATTTGAATTTTTAGAGGTGGCACATACAAATTTACTTGGAATGGCAGGGTAATACTGCATAGGTAGATATAGTGGACTCATCTGGAATAACTTTGGTTTAAAGGTTTTGATGCACAAGCAGTATTCCCACTTAGTACAGGCGAAGGCTAGCAAATAGATTGAGAAGCGGCCAGCTAGAGAGCGAAAACGGTCATGAACATGCATTACATATAATAAACATTGACTACTAGCATGAGTAGGATATGGACACCATGAACATAAATATCATGAAGGCTATGTTGGTTTTGATTCAACTACATGCATGAGCATGTGCCAAGTCAAGCCACTTGAAACATTCAGAGGAGGATACCATATCATCATACCACATCACAACCATTTTAATGCATGTTGACATCCAAGATAAATCATTATCTACTCCTAGCTACTTAAGCATGGCATGAACAACTATAATCTCTAATTGTCATTCCAAACATGTTTGATCATAATATGTTGAATCATGGACACTAGGCTAAACATATTTACAAAAACAAAAACAAGTTGAGTTCATACCCGCTTTTCTCTGCCACGGTCACTTCATCAAATATCGTCATTATTGCCTTTCACATGCACGACCGAATGATATGAAAATAATAATAATGCAAGAGTGATGTGGACTTAGCTGGAATCGGCATCATTTTATTCAAGAGGAGAAGACAAGGTAACATGGGCTCTTTATTAGATTAACAATAGTGCATGTGAGAGCCACTCAACATTTTCATCGTGGTCTTCTCCTTGGTACGACTCAAACAAAAAAAGAAAAGAATTTCAGACAAACACACTGAAATATTTTTGGAGTTTTAGGTTTTTCTTGAAGAAGGCAAATTAAAGAAGAAAAAACAAAAACGAGAAAAACTATTTACACGGGAGAGCTCCCAACAAGAAAAAGAAGAAACGGGAAATCTTTTTGGGTTTTCTTTCGATACTACAATTAAACTAAACTAGAAAGAAAAACTGAAAAGAAGTAGGAAATGTTTTTGGGTTTTCTCAAAGTTTTTCAAACACACAAAAAGAAAGCGAGAAAACAAATTTAGCATGGATATTACAATGAAAAAGTGTGAACACCGACAACTGGAATGAAATGTGTGAACATGAATGTAATGTCGATGGAAATACGTACTCCCCCAAGCTTAGGCTTTTGGCCTAGCTTGGTAATCACCATCCGTAGTAGGCATCCGGTCCCAAGTTGAAGTGAGGTGGAGGCGGCACCTGAGCGTCCCACCCCTGGGGCTCCTCCTCAGCAGCTGCTAGGTTCTTCCGGTAGGCTGTAATGTCATCTGGCATGATCCTGTATCCGTTCCTGGCAATAGAATCAAACAGAGCAGGTGCAGGCAACGGAATAACATCACGGGTTTCAACGCTGAACACAAAGTTGTAACGAATGTCATGGAAAGAATCAGTTGCCTTAATAAATTGGTGATCCTGCAACGCCTTGTGATCTAAATAAACTTGGGACAAGAGATAATCATGTGGACGAATCTGAACATTAAAGTGTCTCGCTAAACGAGTAGCATAAATACCACCATGTATCTTGCCCTTAGTCCTGTTAAGGTGTAAATGACGTGCAATAATAGCCCCCATACTAAAGGTGTGATCATTATACAGTGCATGGCATAAAATAGCAAGGTCGGGCGCACTGACTGCGCCAACCTTCTCCCTAGCGGTTAAACACTTTGCGGTGAACAAAGCAAAGTAATTAACTGAAGGAAACTGCAAACTGGTAGCAGTAGCGTTCGACACGCCTCTATCGTCACCCACTGTTAAAGTGAGGAGAAAATCCTCAAACTCCGCTAGTCTAGGTTCTCTCAATTCCCCGTCAGAGGGGATCAAGCATATGTCGCAAAAGTCAGTTAGCGGCATCTTGTGAGTTTCAGCGTAAAGCTTAAACTGCACTTCAGGAGGATTATTCTTTCTCAGAAAATGAAAACTTTGCACAAAGGAATTTGTAAGGATGTGGTGTTGGTCACACTTAGCTGCGAGGAACTCGGTCAGCCCAACATTTGCAACAAATTGAGTGAACTCTTGATGGAACCCAGCCTCCTCCATGAATGCATCATGCGGCCATTCGCACGGCCGCACCTCCACAGTTCTCGGGGTGTGCAGATCATTGTCCGATGATTCCCCAATGACTCCTTTGGCATTTTTCTTGGAGGAAAACTTCCTAAAGAAATCCTTCTTCTTACTATAATAAAAACTCTGAAAATTTTAGCCTACAAAAATTTTGTCAACAAAACTCTGTAAGATTGATAGCAACTACTCCCAAGGATGCATAGAGGCCATATTAAGCATTCAAACTACTTAGAACTCTAAGAATTCAACATGCAAGCTCATCTACAGCAGCACCAAGAGTAGCTAATTACTCTAAAGATAACCCACAAAATCAAAAACTAATTGGAGCAATGGAGGAGTCACATACCAAGTAGCAATCCCTCCAAACAGTTTCGGAAATGGAGCTTCGAGCAAAGAGATCGAAATCTGTGGGTTTGAGAGAAAAAACACGGGAATGGTGGCTATGGTGATTTTTTTCTGGAGGTAGGGGATGATGTGGGTTAAGGGAATAAGTGAGGGGGCCCACGTGGGGGCCACAACCCACCAGGGCGCCCCCGGGGTTGCTGGCGCGCCCTGGTGTCTTGTGGGCACTAGGTGCACCCCCCCCTCTGGTATTATTTGCACCAGAAATTCATAAATATTCAGAAAAAAACCGTATCAAATTTACAGAACATTCTGAGAACTTTTATTTTTGGGTCATTTTTTTATTTGCACGGAGAAAACAGAAAATAGGGTAAACATGGCATTTCATTTTATTTGACTAAGTTAAGCAGAAAATAAAAGGTGGGAGGAGAAGATTGTGCCTACTAGATTCATCGACTTCATACCTCTCAAAAGTGATCCATTAATAAGGTTGATCAAGTCTTATTAACAACCACTTTTGATTAGCATGAAACTGAAGAACTTTCGTAAAACACTACGTTACCTCAATGGGGATATGCATATCCCCAACAATAAGTATGTCACATTTCTTTTTGGCAGTAGGTAGAGGTAGTTGAAAACTTCCAATAATGAGTGTCGGAGATTCTTCAATAACATTTATACCATTCACTTGGAATTGTTTCTTCGGAAAGTGCACCGTGTGCTCATTACCATTGATATGAAAAGTGACTTTGCTTTTATTGCAATCAATAACAGCCCCTGCAGTATTCAAAAAGGGTCTACCAAGGATAATCGACATGTTGTCGTCCTCGGGAATCTCAAGAATAACAAAGTCCGTTAAGATAGTAACATTTGCAACAACAACGGGCACATCCTCACAAATACCGATAGGTATGGCAGTTGATTTGTCAGCCATTTGCAATGATATTTCAGTAGGTGTGAGTTTATTCAAATCAAGTCTTTTATATAAGGATAAAGGCATAACACTAACACCGGCTCCCAAATCACACAAAGCAGTTTTGACATAGTTTCTTTTAATGCAGCAAGGTATAGTTGGTATTCCCGGATCTCCAAGTTTTTTAGGTACTCCATCCTTAAAAGAATAATTAGCAAGCATGGTGGAGATTTCAGCTTCAGGTATCTTTCTTTTATTAGTGATGTTGTCTTTCATGTATTTTGCATAAGGGACCATCTTTAGGATATCAGTTAAGTGGATACGCAAAAAGACTGGCCTAATCATTTCAGCAAAGCGTTCAAATTCTTCATCATCCTTTTTCTTAGATGGTTTAGGTGGAAAGGGCATGGGTTTCTGAACCCATGGCTCTCTTTCTTTACCATGTTTTCTAGCCACAAAGTCTCTTTTATCATAACGTTTATTTTTAGGTTGTGGGTTATCAAGATCAACAGCAGGCTCTATTTCAACATCATTAGCTGGTTCTTTATCATTGTTTGGTTGGGTATCTTCATGAACATCATCATTATCATTTTCATTATCACTAGGTGAATGTTCATTACCAGATTGAGTTTCAGCATCGGAAATAGAGACATCATTATTATCAGGAGGTTTTTGTGTCTCAGGTTCACTAGAGGTATGCAAAGTCCTATCATTCTTCTTTTTCTTTTTCTTTTTAGAAGGACTAGGTGCATCAGGATTATTTCTCTGAGAGTCTTGTTCAATTCTTTTAGGATGACCTTCAGGATAAAGAGGTTCTTGGGTCATTCTACCTCCTCTAGTTACTACTCTAGCAGCAAAATCATTCATGTTATTATTCATTTCATCAAGCAATTCTTTTTGAGACTTAGCAGCTTGTTCTAACTGGGTTTGAACCATAGAGGCATGCTTTCCTACACCCCTAACATCATTACTGATTCTAAATAGCAAGTCACTCAAACGAGCAATCATATCAGAATTATATTTCAATTGTTTCAGGACATGTGCATTGAAATGATCTTGCTTCATAATATAGTTGTCAAACTCATATAAGCATTGACTAGGATGTTTATTGTAAGGGATATCACCTTCATCAAACTTTAATAAAGCATTTACCTCTACCACCTGTGGAAGTGGTGGTGTGTCAAGGCCATGTATTTCTTCGATAGGTGGTAAATTCTTAACATCCTCAGCTTTAATACATTTTTCCTTCATAGATTTCTTTGCCTCTCACATATCTTCAGGACTAAGAAATAGGATACCCCTCTTCTTCGGAGTGGGTTTAGGCGGTGGTTCAGGAAGAGTCCAATCATCATAATTCTTCAATATGTTATTCAATAATTCATCACCTTGATCAATAGTTCGTTCCCTGAAAACACAACCAGCACAACTATCTAGGAAGTCCCTAGATGCATCAGTTAGTCCATTATAGAAGATATCAAGTATTTCATTTTTCTTGAGAGGATGATCAGGAAAAGCATTAAGCAATTGGAGAATCCTCCCCCAAGCTTGTGGGAGACTCTCTTCTTCAATTTGCACAAAGTTAAATATTTCCTGTAAGGCAGCTTGTTTCTTATGAGCAGGAAATTATTTTTCAAAGAAGTAGTAAATCATATCCTGCAGACTACGCACACAACCAGGAGCAAGAGTATTGTACCATGTCTTAGCATCACCCTTTAATGAGAACGGAAATAACTTGAGAATATAATAGTAGTGACTCTTCTCATCATGAGCAAAGAGGGTGGCTATATCATTCAGCTTAGTAAGATGTGCCACTACAGTTTCAGTTTCATAGCCATGGAAAGGATCAGATTCAACCAAAGTAATTAACTCTGGGTCGACAGAGAATTCATAATCCTTATCGGTAACAAAGATAAGTGAAGTAGCAAATTTAGGATCACATTTCATTCTAGCATTCAAAGTCTTTTCCTTATACTTGCGTAGCAATTTCTTAAGATCGTTTCTATCCCTGCAAGAAAGAATTTCTCTAGCTATCTCTCCATCTAAAACATAACCTTCAGGTATCTTAGACATTTCAAATCTAGGAGAGCTAGGACTAATAGGTGTTTCATAGTCATCAGTTTCAAAGGCTTCTTCAGTTTCAGCAATTTCATCAGTTTCAGTAATTTCATTCTCTTTAGCTCTAGCAATTTGTTCATCAAGAAATTCACCTAGTGGCACATTATCATCAAGCATGGTACTAGCATCATCATAAGCATCATTCATGGTAGAGGTAGCATCATCAATAGCTTGCGACATATCAGGATTACTAGCATGTGGTGGTGTTGCAAACTTACTCATAACAGAAGGTGAATCAAGTGCAGAGCTAGATGGCAGTTCCTTACCCCCCCTCGTCTTAGAGGGGAAAACCTTGGTCTTTGGTTCCTTCAGATTCTTCATAGTGATCAATTGATATAAATCCCAAGTGACTCAACAAATATAGCTATGCTCCCTGGCAACGGCGCCAGAAAAAGGTCTTGATAACCCACAAGTATAGGGAATCACAACAGTTTTCGAGGGTAGAGTATTCAACCCAAATTTATAGATTCGACACAAGGGGAGCCAAAGAATATTTGAGAGTATTAGCAGCTGAGTTGTCAATTCAACCACATCTGGAGATTAAATATCTGCAGCAGAGTGATCAGTAGCATAGTAGTATGATAGTTTGATAGCATCCGCAACAGTAACAGTAACCGTAGTAGTGATAGCAATAGTTTTGTAGCAGTTGGAACAGTAGCAGCAGCAATAGTAACTTAGCAAGAACAATAAATGGAAAACTCGTAGGCACTGGATCGGTGAACTCGTTGGATGATATTCATCATATAACAGTCATAACCTAGGGCGACACAGAACTAGCTCCAGTTCATAAATGTAATGTAGGCATGTATTCCATAAATAGTCATACGTGCCTATGGAAAAGAACTTGCATGACATCTTTTGTCCTACCCTCCCGTGGCAGCGGGGTCCATAAGGAAACTAAGGGATATTAAGGCCTCCTTTTAATAGAGAACCGGAACAAAGCATTAACACAGGGTGAATACATGAACTCCTCAAACTACGGTCATCACTGGAAAGTATCCCGACTATTGTCACTCCGGGGTTTGCGGATCAGAACATGTAATAGGTGCATATGACTAGCAAGATCAGATCAAGAACATAGATATAATGGTGATAACATAAACGGTTCAGATCTGAAATCATGGCACTCGGGCCCTAGTGACAAGCATTAAGCATGGCAAAGTCATAGCAACATCAATCTCAGAACATAGTGGATACTAGGGATCAAGCCCTAACAAAACTAATTCGATTAGATCATGAATCTCATCCAACTCCTCACCGACCAGCAAGCCTACGAAGGAATTACTCACTCCCGGTGGGGAGCATCATGGAATTGGCGATGGAGAAGGGTTGATGATGACGAAGACCAAAGATTCCCCTCTCCGGAGCCCCAAACGGGCTCCAGATCTGGCCTCCCGATGAAGAACAGGAGGTGGCGGTGGCTCCGTATCGTAAAACGTGATGAAACTTTCTCCTTTATTTTTTTCTCCAAAAATAGGATTTTATAGCGTCGGAATTAGGGTCAGTGGGGCCACGAGGTAGGCACAACCCACCAGGGCGCCTAGGGGGGCTGGCGCGCCCTGGTGTATCGTGCCCAGCCAGGGGGGCCCCTCCGGTGGTTCTTGGCTCCAATATTTTTCATTTATTGTAAAATAAATCTCCAAAAAGTTTCGTCCAGTTCCGAGAACTTTTATTTCTGCCTAAAAACAACACCATGGTAGTTCTGCTGAAAACAGCGTCAGTCCGGGTTAGTTTGATTCAAACCATGCAAATTAGAGTCCAAAACAATGGCAAAAGTGTGAGGAAAAGTAGATACGATGGAGACGTATCAATTGACAACCCTCTTGCCCGCGTTGGGTGCAAGTCGTTTGTTCATTTGTGTGTAGCCTCTAAAAACGGTTGAGGATTGATATTCCTATTGGTTCGATAAACCTTGGTTTCATAACTGAGGGAAATACTTACCCACTTTGTGCTGCAATTACCCGTTCCTCTTCACGGAAAACGCAACACAGATCACAAGTATCAGGAAGGATTCCACAATAATCTCTTTTTACCAAAGAATGTCAGAAATACAGAATTCTATGAAAACTTTCATGACTTCACAATATGATCATATTAGATCCTTCACCTCTGAAATTAAGGAACATTCAACATTGCTTGACGCTATTAGTAAGCAACTTGATGAGGTTAATAAGGAACTATCTAATATCCAATTACAATTTGCTCAAACCGAAGAGTTGTTAGGAAAGATCTCCGATAAGCAAACCACTCTAGTTAATAGGATGGCCGCTAAACCGGAATCTCCACCCGGTTTTTACGGGAATCATGATGAAGATCTTAAAATGATTGGTGTTTCTCCTATTGAATCTATATTTACCTCTCTGAATATAATTGATAAAGGGACTGGAGATGAGTCAACTTTAATTGAGGAGCGTCCTGTTTGCTTGGAGGGTGATGATTTTGATGCTAAAACTGAAAAATGTGGGTTTGGAGAGGTCAAAACTTTAACTAGTGATGCACCCACTATTTTGGATTACAAGGACTTTAATTATGATAATTGCTCTTTATTAGAATGTATTTCCATGTTGCAATCCGTTATTAGCTCACCCAATGCTTATGAACAAAACAAAGCTTTTACCAAACATATAGTAGAAGCCATGATAAGAGCTTATGATGAGAAACTTGAGCTTGAAGTTTCTATTCCTAACAAATTGCATGATGAGTGGGAACCTACTATCAAAATAGAGATCAATAAATATGAATGCAATTCTTTGTGTGACCTTGGTGCTAGTGTTTCAACTATTCCTAAAACTCTTTGTTATGTGCTCGGTCTCACTAATATTGAAGATTGTTCCCTCAACTTGCATCTTGCGGATTCTACCATCAAGAAACCTTTAGGTAGAATTAATGATGTGCTTATTATTGAAAATAAAAATTATGTGCCTGTGGATTTCATTGTGCTTTATATTGATTGCAATCCTTCTTGTCCCATAATACTTGGAAGGCCTTTCTTAGAAACTATAGGTGCAATCATTGACATGAAAGAGGGAAAGATAAGATTCCAATTCCCATTAAAGAAAGGGATGTAACACTTCCCTAGGAAGAGAATTAAACCACCTTATGAATCAATAATGAGATCCACCTATGGGTGGAGTGTCAAAGATGACAATACTTGAAACTATGCATTATGCCTAGCTAGGGGCATAAAACAATAGCGCTTGTTGGGATGCAACCCAATAGTTATCTTTAAATTTTTGCTTAGAACATTCTGTTTATTTTTTATAGAATGATTATTGCCTCTGTAATGATTATGTTTTTGTGTTTAAATTAGTGTTTGTGCCAAGTAAAGCATTTGGGATGACTCACAGGACGACTAGAATCGATGCTGAAACAAAATAGAAACTTTTGACTCCAGTGCAGGAATTTTCATTTTTTTACTGGAGCGTGATAATGATCTGAAATTTTTACACAGTGTTGCTATACAAATATTAGAGGTTTTCCTAATTCTTTAGAATTTGTAGAGTTATAGAAGTATAGGGTCTCTACAGATTGCTACAGAATGTTCTGTTTTAGACAGATTCTGTTTTTGCTTGCATGGTTGCTTATTTTGATTAAACTATGGATTGTATCGGGGGGTATAAGCCATGGAGAAGTTATAATACAGTACCTATTATGAATTTATTAAATTTGAATCAATTTACAACAGTACTTAAAGTATGCATTATGTTTCTTATACTAACGGATCTCACGAGGTTTTGTTGAGTTTTGTGTGATTGAAGTTTTCAAGTTTTGGGTGTTATCTTGATGGACAAAGGAATAAGGAGTAGCAAGAGCTTAAGCTTGGGGATGGCCAAGGAACCCAAAGGTAATATTTTAAAGCAAACTCAAGCTTCTAAGCTTGGGGATGCCCCGGTAGGCATCGCCTCTTTCGTTTCAAATCCATCGGTATGTCACTTGGAGCTATATTTTTATTCGTCACATGATATGTGTTTTGCTTGGAGCGTCGTTTGCTTTAGTTTGCTTTTACTTTCAGTTTTCCACAATCATTGTTTGTTGTACATACCTATTTAAGAGACACACACCTTCATCATAATTTTTTAGAATACTCTATGTGCTTCACTTATATCTTTTGAGCTTAGCAGTTGCTCTAGTACTTCACTTATATCTTTTTGAGCACGGTGGCATATAGATTTTATACAAATGATTTCACTCTCGTTCTTCACTTATATTTGTTTGAGAGTTAATAAATAGTGATGGTAATTTGCATGGGTCACACAGACTAGTCCAAAACTATTAGGTATTCAGAGAGTGATAATCAAAACCATCATGTAGCACATATAGAGAAATTGTGGGTTAATGATATTGATGTAGTAATATGAAATAGGTGTGAGTTCATAATTGTTAAACCGTGGAAGTGTCGATATTAAGAGGGGTTAACCTTTTTGTTAATCTAAAAATTAAAGAGGCATGGTGATGATGTGTGAGCATTTCTATTCCTCATTGAAATCCTAGTGTTGTTTCGGGTCGGAAGCGCGCGATGGTTAACTCCTACCAACCTCTTCGCTCGGGGCATGCGATTAGTGCTTTGATTTATGATAAACTAATAAAACTTTGCAATAAGTATATGAGTTCTTTATGACTAATGTGAAACCATGGACATACGCAATGTTACCTTTTAATAATTTTCTAGCCTCTTCGGTAGCGTGCATAGCCCGATCTCACCTCGAGGATCGGTGCAACTTTCGCCGGTGCATCCAAACCCCGTGACATGATACGCTCTGTTACACATAAGCCTTATTATATTTTCCTCAAAACAGCCACCATACCTACCTATCATGGCATTTCCATAGCCATTCCGAGATATATTGCCATGCAAATTCCATCGTCACTTCACATAACTAGTTTGGTCATCGTCATATTGCTTTGCATGATCATATAGAGCTGACATAGTATTTCTGGCAAAGCCACCGTCATAATTTTTTTGATACATGTCACGCTAGATCATTGCACATCCTGGTACACTGCCAGAGGCATTCATACAGAGTCATATCTTCATATTAGTTCTCCATGTTGAGTTGTAAATAAATAAAAGTGTGATGATCATCATTATTAGAGCATTGTCCCAGTGAGGAAAGAATGATGGAGACGATAATTCTCCCATAAGTAGAGATGAGACTCCGGACGAAAATAAAGATGAGGGAGGCCAAATGAGCCCACCATCCATTCAAAAAAAAAGAGAGAAAATGAGAGAAGGGACTTTGCTACTGTCCTTTACCACAATTGTGCCTCAAAGTGGCACCATGTTCCTCATGTAGAGAGTCTCATGATATATCACTTTCATATGCTAGTGGGAATTACCTATTCATTATTTCAGACTTGGCTTGTATATTCCTATGACGGGCTTCCTCAAATGTCTGAGGTCTTCATGAGCAAGCAAGTTGGATGCACACCCCACTTAGCTTCATTTGAGCTTTCATACACTTATAGCTCTAGTGCATCATTTGCATGGCAATCCCTATTCCTTGCATTGACATCTATCGATGGGCATCTCCATAGCCCGTTGGTACACACTACTGGAATCAGGGATTTTGCCGTCAGCCGACTCTTTGCCGTCAGCAGGCGGACGGCAAAGAAAGTCATTGCCGTGTGCTGGCAGAAAGCTGACGGCAAAGAATGAATTTGCCGTAGGCTGGTTCTTTGCCGTCAGCCAGCTGACGGCAAAGGGCCAGCAGGGCAGACGGCAAAGGAACGGCCCACGGCAAAGGGCAGCTAGCGGACGGCAAAGGGCAAAGGCAGGCTGGCGCCGCTTAGGTCAGTTTTTGCCGTCTGCCAGCAGACGGCAAAGGCAGGCTGGCAGACGGCAAAGGCGACGCCCTAATAACGGCCGTCCCCCATCCCTCTGTCCTCTCCCTCTCTCCCTCCCTCCCTCATCCCTCCCCTCCCTCTCCCCGCCGCCCCGCCGCCCCCACCCACCGGCCGCCCCTCGCCCCACCACCCCCACCCACTCGCTGCCCCGACGCCCACCCCCGCCTCCCTCCCTCACTCCCCCCAACGCCCACCAGCTGCCGCCCCCACCCACCAGCTGCCCCGCCGCCCCACCCACCGGCCGCCCCCCGCCCCACCACCCCCACCGGCCGCCCCCCGCCCCCCGCCCCGCCACCCCCACCCACCCGCCGCCACCACCCACCGGCCGCCCCGCCGCCCCCACCCACCGAACGCCCCGCCGCCCCCGTGCCCCTGCGCACCACCGCCCCGCCGCCCCAGCATCCCAGACGCCCCCGCCGCCCGGACGCCCCCTCCGGTGAGCTCTTTGTGCCTCCTCCCTTCCCCCCTCTTCCGCATTTTTTCTGTTTTTTTTTTCATTTTTTAGATTAGAAATTAGCTAGCTAGCTACTGTTAGAAGAAGAAAAGAAGAAGGAAAAAGGACGAATGAAAAGAAGAAGAAGAAGAAGAAGAAGAAGAAGAAGAAGAAGAAGAAGAAGAAGAAGAAGAAGTAGAAGAGGAGGAGGAGGAGATGAAAAGGAAAAAACAGAAGAAGAGGAGAAAGTAGAAGAAAAAGAGGAGATGAAGAAGAGGAGAAGAAAAGAAGAAGAAGAAGAAGAAGAAGAAGAAGAAGAAGAAGAAGAAGAAGAAGAAGAAGAAGAAGAAGAAGAAGAAGAAGAAGAAGAAGAAGAAGAAGAAGAAGAAGAAGAAGAAGAAGAAGAAGAAGAAGAAGAAGAAGAAGAAGAAGAAGAAGAAGAAGAAGAAGAAGAAGAAGAAGAAGAAGAAGAAGAAGAAGAAGAAGAAGAGAAGAAAAGGAAGAAGAAGAGGAGAAGAAGAGGAGAAAAAGATGAAAATAGAAGTGGAAAAGTAGTCATACATAGAGAGATTTTTCTATCGGGATTGAATATTCGTTTTGATCGTGTGGATCTAAATGTGCAGTTTTTCGTCGCTTGAAGGGTCTGGTGTTCGACGGCCTCCCCGTGCGACTACGTCCCCTACACGGTCTAGTGGTGAGCACTACTGTCATCTCCTCCCCGACCCTCCCCTATTGGCTATGTTCTTGCTGTCATGCCGTTGTCACTTAATTTTATTTTCATGTCAAGTTTCGTAACCTAGGCGTCTCCCGTTCGAAAGGACAACATCTATATATATGCATGTCTTTGCATATTTATAACCGCCGTCCTTTCGAATTGTCCAATGTTATCCATGGACAGCCCGAGTATGTGTAGATTGGGTTCGTTTTCCCGTATGCTCTGCTCCGGATCCTATGCAGAATTTCGTCAGTGCCTCCCTATTGTTCTCCGGGTACACATCCTCTCTGCTTATTGCCGAGACGTGTATCAGGAGAACAGCGGGGAGGTGCTGTCGAAATTCTGCGTCGGATCCGGAGCAGTGCATGGGAAAACGAACCCAATCTACACAAACTCGGGTGGGATTAGGACCTATCTTAACCTATTAGCGTGTAGGTTGCATGGACGTAATAAAACTGACAAACTTGATTAACTGATGAATATATATGCTGAAATATATATATATATATATATTTCTTGTGTGTCCAGTAGCTAGGCAAGATGACTGATCGTGCGTGGATGTACACCGGTCACACCAATCAGAAAGACATGACCAAAGAATGGTTAATAAATACCAAGGGGTTTGTGAGAGCCGCATTTGCAAATGGCCAGGAAAAAACATGGTGTCCCTGTCCCCGGTGCGACAACTATAAAAGGCAGACAGAGGATGAAATGGGTAAACACCTGCAGAAGTGGGGTTTTAGGCCTAATTATACGGTGTGGACTTTTCATGGTGAGTCTGCCCAACGTGCCAGAGCTGAGGTGGTTCGTCATCGCACCGACGAGCATGATACCGGGATCGAAGACATGGTGCAAGACTTTGATGATGCTAGGGATTCGGACGATGAGATGGAGGAATCTGCAAAGGCCTTCTATGAAATGTTGGAGTCTTCAAAACGTCCTCTCCACGAGCACACTGAGCTTTGTCAGCTGGATGCCATCGCGCAAGTAATGGCTCTGAAGGCTCAGTTCAACCTGGGCAGAGAATGCTACGACGCGATGATGACAATATTTGGACGCTTTCTACCCAAAGGCCATGTATTGCCTGCAAACCTGTACCAGTCGGACAAAAAATCCTACGCGCGCTTAAGATGCCCTATGAGAAGATAGATGCCTGTGAGAATGGATGTGCCATATTTAGGCTATAGTATGCGGGCTTGAACTATTGTCCCATTTGCAAGTCTTCCAGGTATGTTGTGGTAGACAACGGTATGGGTGAGAAGAGTCAGACCAAAATCCCAGTTAATGTTCTTCGGTATATGCCAATCATACCAAGACTTCAACGTCTTTTCATGGTCGAAGAGACGGCCAGACAGATGACGTGGCATAAATTGGGCAAAAGAACCGAACTAGATGCAGATGGGAATCAGATGTTGGTACACACTTCAGACGCTTGTGCATGGAAGCACTTCGATGCATTACATAACGATAAAGCGGCAGATCCAAGGCATCCTCGAGTCGCCATAAGCACGGATGGGTTCAATGTGTTTGGTATGACGGCAACCCAATACAGTTGTTGGCCTGTATTTGTCATTCCACTCAATCTCCCCCCCGGAGAGATTATGAAAAGAAAGAACATTTTCTTGACGTTGATAATTCCAGGGCCCAACTATCCGGGGAACAATATGAATGTGTACATGCAACCGCTTAAGGATGAATTGCAACAAGCTTGGGATAATGGGATCAAGACATACGACGTCGCTACCAAAAAAACCTTCAAAAAGCATGTGTGGTACATGTACTCGACGCATGACTTGCCGGCGTATGCCCTATTCGTTGGCTGGTGTGTGCATGGAAGGTTCCCGTGCCCCACATGCAAGGCAGCTCTTCAGTTCCGTTGGCTGCAGGCGGGTCGCAAGTATTCTTGCTTCGACATGCATAGACAGTTCCTGGATCCCCGCCATAAGTTCAGAAAAGACAAGAAGAATTTCATCAAAGGTAGAGTTGTCAAAAACTCTGCACCACCCGCGTTGACAGGCCAACAGCTCCTGGATCAGTTAAACGCTCTCGAGCCGGATCCAAAACGTCCTGGGTATTTCAAAGGGTATAATACGGAACACGCATGGACTCACAAGTCATGCTTATGGGATCTGCCTTACTTCAAAGACCTCCTTTGCCCACACAACATTGACGTGATGCACACTGAAAAGAATATCGCCGAGGCCATTTTTGGTACATTGTTCGGCATAGAGGGGAAGTCAAAGGATAATCCTAAGGCTAGAATCGATCAGGAGGCTCTATGTGACAGACCGTTACAAAACATGCGACAAGGGAAAGGAAAGCAGAACTGGACTAAGCCAAAGGCATGGTTCAATCTTGGAAGGCCGGCTATGAGGGAAATGATCTTGTGGGTGAAAATGCAGTTGATGTTCCCCGATGGTTATGCAGCGAATCTAAAGAGGGGAGCGAGTCTTGACAAACTGAAGATATTTGGTCTCAAGAGTCATGATTGGCACATATGGCTTGAGAGGGTAATGCCGGTGATGTTGCGTGGCTTTATCCCTGAGGATGAATGGCTAGTACTGGCAGAGCTGAGCTATTTCTTCCGTTCTCTTTGTGCGAAAGAACTATCGCCTGGCGTGCTAGATGAAATGGAAGAGTTGGCGTCGGAGTTGATATGCAAGTTAGAGAAGATCTTTCCACCGGGCTTCTTTAATCCAATGGAACATTTGATTTTGCATCTCGCGACCGAGGCAAGATTGGGGAGGGCCGTGCAAAATCGTTGGTGCTTCGCAACTGAGAGGATGCAGAAGACGCTTCGAGCAAAATCTAAAAATAAAGGTAGAATTGAAGCATCGATGGTCGAGGCATTCATTACTGAGGAGGCGGCAAACTTCGTGACAGCACACTACGAAGCCAAAAATCGTCATTTGCATAATCCGAAGCCTCGGTACAATGATGGCGACCCAAAAAAAAGTCGATCCAACCTCAGCCTATTCAAAGGGAAGCTCGCACCAGCCGGTGCTTCTAAAGCAAAAGCGTTGGATGTCGATGAATGGCAGACCATTTCGTTATATATCTTCAACAACCTAACAGAAGTGCGGCCGTACATCGAGTAAGTTGTCGGTACATTATTGTTTCGCAACTTGTAATTCCTTAGAACTGCTCTTATTCCCGGATATTTGATATAGTCGATACGTCGCCAAATTCTCGGATGGAGTGGTCATCCAAAAGGATTCCGTCGAAGAGTATGAGCTCCTGGCGAAGCATGGAGGCGGCTATCCCGGTTTCATCTCTTGGTTCAAACAAACGGTAATTACCATTAATGGACCATTTCATTTCTTCGTCTTATTTGCGGCTAATGCAACAATCCTTTCGTATTAAACTTGTAGGCTAATTCAGAGTCTATGGACGCCGAGCTGAGACAAGTCGCTAATGGTTTTGACTATAAGGTCCGTTCATTTGACAGATACGACATCAACGGGTATCGCTTTCGTACCTTTGGCAAAGAGCTATCTATGCCCGACCTGAAGACTACAAATTGTTGTGTCTCTGCTATTGGCGAAGGAGGTACAGAGTACTATGGAATAGTTGAAGCAATTTATGAACTTCTATTCTATGGTGAAAACCCACCGAACGTCGTAGTCTTCAAATGTCATTGGTTCCATCCGAAGGAGACTAGCAGGACTCATGAACATATAGGGCTAGTCGAAATCAAACAAAGCACCTATTTAGATGTGCCCGATGTCTATATTACGGCTCAACAGGCGACCCAAGTTTTCTATCTACCGTGGGCCTGCCAAACTGATCCAAATCTAAAAGGTTGGGATGTCGTTTATGAAGTGCCGCCACATTTTAGACCACCTCCCCTCAATGAAGAGGATTATGAACCTCACATTAACCAAGACACATATGAAGGAGAATTCTTCCAAGAAACACGTATTTCCAAAAAACGTTCCAAGAATCGCTCTACTTCACCCCGGAACATTGAAGTAGACAGCGACAATGAATCCGACTTAACCCCTGAGCCGGAACAGGAAGAGCCGGAACAGGAAGAGCTAGAACAGGAAGAGCCGGAACAGGAAGAGCCGGAACAAGAAGAGGTTACTGATGCGGATGACCTGTCAATGCTTAACCGATTACATGAAGGAGGCCTTCCACATGTTGTTCCTGATAGTGATGATGATCATGCATTTATTGATGATAGTGATGATGATGATGCATTTATTGATCCCGGAGAATATATAGACGATCAAGATTATTATTAATTCATGTCAGGTAATCAACTTTTAGTTCATGTTAGGTATATGATGATACACTTAAATTATATACATTTTATTATTCATGTCGGTATTCAATTTTATGTTGTACTAATTTCGTTTACTATTTGTCATGGCAGTTGTTGAAAGATGGTGGGAAAGGGTCGAGAGCACTCCGCGGCTCCTTCGTCAGAGGGTGGTGGGATGGGTACTTCCATTCCTGCCGACTCTCTCCAGAGAGCGTTGCTCTCTAGTCTGCATACACCGGTGGCCGCTTCTTCGTCGACCCCCATGAGAGGAGGTCGGGGGAAGAAGAGAGGTGGTAGAGGTGGGAGAGGAGGGAGAGGAGGCCGCGGCAAAGGTAGGGTGGCTGCTACGCCTTCCTCACCGCCACCCCCAGCTGATTCACCCGAGCACAGGACTGCTAGGGTGGACCCGTCTGAGGACGAGGCTACGCGGACTCCACCCCCAGTCGATGCCAGTCCTTACCACGGCTGCAACGGTGAGTTTCATTTCAATGCAATGATCTTTTCAGTGTCATCATGCTAACGAGACATTGCAAATCATCTTTGGTGCAGCTTAACTCCGGAGTCGCATCGCACGACCCTTCTCCAGGGCAGCCTTCTCCAGGTGAAACCGGTCCGAGCAACCGCGGTGCCTCTCCTCCGTGATGACAAGGACAGTAAGCCCCAAACTTAGCTCGTTTTCTCAAAGAAAGACAAACTTAGCACTTAGACAAACTTAGCTCCTTCCGAAATATTAGTGTTAGGGGAAACGACCATCACCAACTGTCGAAATATTAGTGTTAGGTACTGTCCACCAACATACACCACCATATAAGTGTGAGTGAGTGCGCACCATACACACCATGAGGCAAACCTCGAAAGACCTATCCTTCTTCCAATTTTGCCCGAATGACACAAATAAGCAATAAGAAGAAGAAAACAAGAGGAGAAAGATAGAGAGAAAAAAACCGCTTCTTCATCTTCTTCTTCTTATTCTAGTCTTCTTCATCTAACTTTCGTATTTCCCATTTTGCAGATTAGAGTCACTTCACGGAAGCTTGCATTGATGGAGTGATTGTGATTTTGTATCGATGAATAATGTTAAACTTGCTACATATGTGAAATTGTTACTACTGTAATATGGTGAACAATGTGACATTTGTTTTGGTATGTTTGTTGGATACTTGTGCTTGTGCTTGTTGTTGGATGATCATCAGTAGGGTTATTGTGAAATATATACATATATAGCATATTTTGCCTGTAAAAATTGTTGGATATAAGAAAAAACAGAAAAAACTGGGGCAATATTGCCACTTTGCCATCTGCCACCGTCGGCAAAGCTTCTTTGCCGTCTGGCACCGACGGCAAAGGTGACACGTGGCACTCACCTGTGCACCCTGGGAGTGTCAGGCCTGGTGCCATTTGGTACATTTGCCGTCCGGGGGCAGACGGCAAAGGGCGCGGACGGCAAAGGAGGGGGTGGCGGACGGCAAAGGCTGCGGACGGCAAAGGAGGGGGTGGAAGACGGCAAAGGGCGCGGACGGCAAAGGAGGGGTGGCAGATGGCAAAGGCTGCCGTTAGCCACTAACGGGGCTAACTCAAGTTTAGGCCGTCCAGCCGCTTTGCCGTCTGCTACCTGACGGCAAAAACACTTTGCCGTCCGCTGTATAAAGGCAGACGGCAAAGCACTCCTTCACCGGAGTTCACAGTGCCGGAAATTTGGTCGTCTGCTGCCGGACGGCAAAGGCTTTGCCGTCGGTGGTCCTACCCTTTGCCGTCCGCTATGGCTGACGGCAAAGTACCTGATTCCAGTAGTGACACCTAGTTGATGTGAGACTATCTTCTCCACTTCCTACCCCATTGATATCTACCACCATACTCTATTCCATTTAAATGCTATGTCCAATGGCTCACGTTCATGTATTGCGTGAAGAATAAAAAGTTGATGCATATTGAAAAGGTACGAGCCAATTGCCTGACTTGGACACCGTGGTGCTTAACATTTGTATTAATGTGGTGAAGATGTAGCCATGCCATGCTAATACAATAAGATGAATGGGGGTAAACATTTCTTAAGGATCGTATACTTTCAAGAATTAACAATTCTGTTTCTTACACTTTGAATATTGTTGTGTTAATATTTGTTGATTAACCTTTTCTCAATGAGCATACATGCACAAGATTACATAGTGGATAGCATGTCACATCAAAAATTCTGTTTTTATCATTTACCTACTCAAGGACGAGCAGGAATTAAGCTTGGGGATGCTTGATACGTCTCCGACGTATCTATAATTTTTTATTGTTCCATGCTGATATATTATCATTCTAGAATACTTTTTGGGTCATTATTTACCAATTTATAATATTTTTGAGCACTAACCTATTGACCCAGTGCCCAGTGCCAGTTTTTGTTTTCTGCGTGTTTTTTGCTTTTCAGGTTTACTGTACCAAACGAAGTCCAATTGCCACGAAACTTTTTGATGATTTTTTCTAGACTATATGAAGACCTAGAAGCTTTGGAAGGAAGCCAGGGGGTGCAGGAGGGCCGCACCACACATCAGGGCGCGCCCTGATATGTGGTGGCTCCCTTGGGCGCCTCCTGACGTCCCTCTTCGGCCTATAAATTCTCTAAAATCTTAAAAACCCTGGAGGCAGTCCCGAAATCCTTTTTCCACCGCCGCAAGTCTCTGTTCCGTCACGAGGCTATCTAGAGCTCCGTTCCGACACCCTGCCGGAGGGGGGATCGATCACGGAGGGCCTCTTCATCAACCTCGCTGCCCTCATGATGATGTGTGAGTAGTTCACCATAGACCTACGCAGTGGCGGAGCTAGCAAATTGCTAAAGCCCGGGCACATTGTAAGCTAAAGTATGTTTTGGCCTTCCAAAAATCAGAAGTATCACATCTCTGATTTATCACATTATGCTCAATTCTGAAATTTGAACAAAGGTAATTTGAATGAACACAATCAATGTTAAATTGCATAATTTTTCATTAAATTACGGAGAATAACTCACCTAATTATCGTGTGTCGCGGTAACCCTCTTTGACAGTTTGGTGCTAGCTGCCTCTTGGTCGCGACTTTGTGTTGGCCAAACACTTGGCCTGGCGGCTGGCACGGCTACTGCGGACGGCGGAAGAGCCACCGTCCGCCGGAGCCGGAATTAAATTTTCACAGGAGGAGCCGCCGCCTGGGTGCTTGCAGAGTTGCACTTTTGATCGTACATGACCCTCGCGCGCCTTGCCCAACGGAGTAGTGACAGCGCCGCACGCCAACACTCTTGCGGCTCACCGCGCGCCAGTGACCAGATCGTCTTCGAGAACAGAGTACTGGGCTAGGGTTTGGCCGTGCTGCACGAGCGCCCGTTCCCATTTCCCCGAGTTCCTCATCTCTGCTCGACAGGCAACAAATCGACCAATTTTTCTCCTGATTTTCTCGAGTTGGTTGTAGCCCACGTTACCAAAGGGTGCATGACCACGTATTTGTTCTAAGAAAGGCCCAATAGATAAGAAAATGACCACGCTGGCCCAGTTAGAGAGCAGTTTTCCTGTTTGCAGCGTATTATCATGAGTTTTCAACGTATATGAGCAAACTTTTGCGATTCTTGCGGCTCAGGGACCTCACGGACGTTTTGGAAAGTGGCACCGTCGAGCCCGGGCACGTGCCCAGGGTGCCCGGACGGTAAAATCGCCCCTAGACCTACGGGTCCATATCTAGTACCTAGATGCCAATCTCTTTCTCTTATGATCTTCTATACAATGGTCATCGCATCTTCGCGTTGATCTATCTGATGTAATCCTATTGTGCGGTGTGTTTGTTGGGATCCGATGAATTGTGGGTTTATGTTCAGATTATTCATGAAAAGTATTTGAGATGCTTCTGAATTATATTATCTCTTAAGTGCATGATCATTATAGCTTTGTAATGCTCTCCGATCTATTGATGTGCTTTGGCCAAGTAGATTGATATTTCATCGGTGGGAGTGGTGCGTTGTGGTAGATTCAACCTGGCGAGTTTTTATATCCCAGTGACAAAGTAGGGGACAAGATGCGTATGTGTGTTGTTTCTACTAAGGATAAAACGATGGGGTTCATTCATATTGTTTGAGTTTACTTTGTCTACATCATGTCATCATTCTCCAAGCATTACTCTGTTTTACTTAATACTCTAGATGCATGATGGATAGTGGTCGATGAGTGGAGTAATAGTAATAGGTGCAGGCAGGAGTCAGCTTATTTTCTTATGGACGTGATGCCTATATATACATGATCATTGACGTGAAAATCGCATAACAATCCGCTTTTCTATCAATTGCCCAACAGTAACTTGTTTACCCACCGTATGCTGCCTACATGAGAGATGCCACTAGAGAACACTATGGCCCCCGGGTCTATTCACTTATATATTTGCAAATGCTATTATTACCTCGCTGCCTTTATTTACTTTTTATTTATTTTGCTTTTATCAACAATTATCTACACAACTCATTTGCTTGCAAATAACGAGATCAAGGGAATTGACAACCCTCTTCCCCGCGTTGGGTGCAAGTCGTTTGTTCATTTGTGTGTAGCCGCTGAACACGGTTGAGGATTGATATTCCTATTGGTTTGATAAACCTTGGATTCATAACTGAGGGAAATACTTACCCACTTTGTGCTGCAATTACCCGTTCCTCTTCACGGAGAACCCAACACGGATCACAAGTATCAGGGATGCCATCCGGGGCATCCCCAAGCTTAGAGGCTTGGGTCTTCCTTGAATTTTACCTTGGGGTGCCTTGGGCATCCGAAGCTTAGGGTCTTGCCGCTCCTTATTCCTTTATCCATCGTGATCTCACCAAAAACTTAAACACACAAAACTTAATAAAAACTTCATGAGATCAATTAGTATAATAATAAGATCGAATATCTTAAGTACTGTTATAAATAGATTCATAATTGTTACTGCATAATACCTACTGTATTCTATATTTCTCATGGCTTATACACCCCGATACAATCCATTGAATCACTAGAATACGCACACTATGCAAGTAAAAATATAATCTGTCTAAAACAGAACAGTCTGCAATGATCTGTACTAAAACAATACTTTTGTAACTCCATAAATTATGAAAACTTAGGGCAGCCTGAGAAATTTGTATCTCAATACTGTATAAAAATTTCAGCAATTTATCACGTTCTAGAAAAAAAACTAAAATTCAATACTGGACGTAAAAATTTCTATTTTTGCACCGTATCAATTCAACTATCAACCATATCATCCCAAAGGCTTTACTTGGCACAAACAGTAACTAAAAGATAAAAACACAATCATTACAGCAGCAACAATCATGTCATCACACAAAAACAGAATATAAAAGGTGCAAATAAAATAAATATTGGGTTGCCTTGCAACAAGCGCTTTCTTCGTAGCCATTAAGATAGGCTTGGGCTAATAATGATGCTCACATAAAAGACAATAATTAAAGCACAAAGAGAGCATCATAGAACATATAACAAACACATTTAAGTCTAACCTTCCTATGCATAGGCATTTTATGGGAAAACAAATTATCAAGACAAGAAATATCTAGCATATGCAAATAGGAAGAATGAGGCATTAATAATTTCCACACGAAGAGAGGCAAGTGAGTAACATGAAAATTTCTATAACCATATTTTCATCTCTCATAATAATTACATGTAGGATCATTTTCTAATTCAACAATATAGCTATCATATAAAATATTCTCTCCATGGTCCATATGCACAAATGTTTTACAATCTTTCAAGATAGTGGGATTAACATTAACTAAAGTCATGACCTCTCCAAACCCACTTTTACCAAAAATTTCAATAGATTGATTGTTCTCCAAAATAGTGGAATCATTAATACCTAAAGTTGACACTCTTCCAAATCCACTTTCAATACTCGTAGCATTATAATCACCCAAATCATGATTATTATAATAAGTATTAGGCATAAACAAAATCATCATGCATAACGGTAAAACCCAACCCATCAAGATAATCCCTTATAAGTGCAAACTTCTCGGATATAGTGTTGTTGGTAGAATTAAAAAAGATAGTAGAACTATCAAGAGTGGGTGCAACAACAATAATTTTATTTTTAACATAAGGAACTATAGCAAGTTCATCTCCATAAGCACCATTAATATGGGCATCATGGCGATAAGCGTAGAAAGCATCAAGTTCATCAAAAAGGTATATTTCAAATGAATCAACGAGATCATAACAATTATCTATAGATTTATGTATTTTAGTCTCTTCTTGGAAAGCGGATATTATCCGAATATAATCTTCAATGACCATAATTTTCATAGCAGTCTTTAAGTATGGCAAAAAATTAGATTTGTAAAGAGTGGCATCATACTTTTGAATCAAAGAAGCAATTTCATAGGCACCCTTAAAAGCAACAAATTCTTCATTTTTTCAATATCATAATAACTATAAACACCCTTGGCATAAAAAGATAAGATTTCATTATCATTAAACTCACATTGGAAGGGAAGGTGTTTTCTAGGGTTCTCAGAGCAACAAGTAAAATCAAGTATTTCGCATAAGGTAAAAGCATAGCATTCCAATCTAGGTATTTGATTCCATAAGTGTCTCCCTTTTTAAGACAAGCGGTAACGCACAAAATAAGCATGCTCGTCTAATGATTTTCCCTCAACTAAGCTAGTTGGGGCTTCAGCACAAGCACATAGGGATCGAAACTGACCCAAGTAGAAAACTTTAAGGTCCATAATTTAACAAGCAATATGAAGCACATGTCAACACAAGCACACATATTTTTGGTATTTAAAAAAATTAAATTGAAAGTAAAAGCAAGTAAAAAGTATAACAAGTAAATGTGTATGTGTATGTAGGAACCTATGGTTGTTTGGTGATACTTCCCCGGCAACGGTGCCAGAAATCCTTCTGCTACTTTGTGTAGATGCATTGGGGTTTTCCCCAAAGAGGAAGGGATGGATGTAGTAAAGTAGCAACAAGTATTTTCCTCAGTGAGAACCAAGGTTTATCGAACCAATAGGAGGATCACGCAAACACCCATCAACAATACCTACACCCACAACAACAAAAAACTTGCACCCAACATGGGCAAGAGGGTTGTTAATCCCCTTGTACTCATTAATTACAAGCATCTAATAGTGGTAGATAGATAAATAATAAATAATTGCAACAAGGTAAATAGGGTTTTAGTAAATATATTTGATAGACCCATGGGTCATAGTTTTCACTAGAGGCATCTCTCTCAAGAACATAGCATACGGTGTGTACACAAATTACTGTTGGATAATTGATAGAAAAGCGCATAGTTATGGCATTATTCATGGCATGATCACGTACATAGGAGTTACGTCCGTGACAAGTAGACCGAAACGATTCTGCATCTACTACTATTACTCGAACAGTCGACCGCTATCCACCATGCATCTATGGTATTAAGGTCATGACAAACAGAGTTACACTTTAAGCAAGATGACATAATGTGGATGAAGTAAGACAAGCAATATGTTCAGACCCCGTGATTTTATCCTTAGTGGTAATAATACAAATACGTGCCTCGCTACCCCTTCTATCACTGAGGTGAGGACATTCTAGGATCGAACCCACTACTATGCACCACTCCCTCTGATGATCTACTCATCTACTTGGCCAAAGCAAACTCATAGATCAGAAAGCTTACGTAGTTATAACAATCGCACATAATAAAGTACATATTTGACTCAATTACTTTCAATGAATAATCTGATCATAAACCCACAATTTATTGGATCCCAACAAACACACCGCAAAAGAAGATTACATCGGATAGTTCTCCGAGGAGAACATTGTATTGAAGATCAAAGAGAGAGAAAGAGAGAGAGAGAGAGAGAGAGAGAGAGAGAGAGAGAGGGAGAGAGGGAGAGAGAGACATCTAGCTAATCACTATGGACTCGTAGGTCTATGGTGGACTACTCACGCATCATCATGAAGGCAGTAAGGTTGATGAAGATAGCCTTCGTGATTGATTCCCCCTCCGACGGAGTACCAACGGAGGTTTCCAGATGGGATTGCGGAAGAACAAAGGCTTGCGGCGGGGGGGGGGAATTGTTTCGGGTCTCCTTTTGGTGGTTTGGGATTTTAGGGAATTTATAGAAGTGGAATTAGGTCAAGCGGTCGTCTGAGCTTGTGGCCCTCTCGTGCGGCGTCTGGCCTCCCTCTGATGCTCCTAGGGTCCCTTCTGGTCTAGAAAAAATCACTGTAAAGGTTCGTTCATTTTGGATTTCATTTGGTATTGATTTCCTGCGAAACAAAAATAGGCAAAAAAACTGGAACTAGCACTTGGCACTAGATTAATAGGTTAGTTCCCAAAAAGGATATAAAATGACATCTAAAGCATATAATATTGATAATATAGTAGCATGAAACAATCAAAAATTATAGATACGTTGAAGACGTATCAGAACGCACCAGCAAGAAGGCGGAGAAGTAAGTTGCAGACAAGGCGGAGAAGGACGTGGTCAAGATGGAGTTCGTCGTGTCCACTTCGGCGCCTGGATTCACGTCCGTCGCCATGTGAGATTTTTCGTGTGCTCGGCCACGCCCGATGTCCCATGTCTTTTCGGCTTCGCAATGGTCGAGCGTCCCAGATGACTTCACGTAGGAAGAGGATGCCTCGCAGGAGAAGGCATACAACTCCCTGCAACTCCAGCAGTCGTGGACACTGTTGGGAATCCCTGGCGTCGGACATGCCCAATTCGAGGGAAGTCTAGACCAAAATATGTAGGTTTTTCTTGCCTCTATGAATCTTCGAATCAATCTGGGAATAGTAGTTTCATTGTGATGCATCTTTAGGACTCATACATGATGGATACGATCAATGATGGTCAGGAACCTCCAACTTATTAGATGGGTGATACCATGAACACAAGTACTGTAAGGAGCTACATGCAATCAAGACCACCTGCAATGAGGTCTCTCTCCAACATAGATGATGCGACATCCAAGAGTTTGAACAAGTTTTGTGGTATATATGCACAAGTGGTGAATAGGCACCAATGTGGCATTGGAATCAATAGCCATGTAAGGTTTTCTTGCTTCACATGGTCATCATTTTTATGGCCTGCTTTGTTTCTTGCATTATGTTGAGTAATTATTTTTTGCTAGATGGGGTTGGCCACCACTTTGTACCATTAAGTTCTTAAAAAATCCATCTAGTATGTCCCATTGTTGGGTGAACTTGAATGGGGAACTGAAGTGGTGCACCCTCTTTGAAGATCTCAAGAGCCCCACCAAGAAGATGAAGAGAAACGATGGCACAAGCTCTCACCAATCTATTGGATTGGATGGCGACGATTAGCCAAGTGGGGGGGCATATGAACATGGGACTGTTCCAAAGAGGAATGTACACATGATGGGGTGGAGATGCGAGAAGGATAGGCTCGTGTAATAGCACGCGGTAAGAAAAATACTTGCCACATGGATGAACATATTTTACAACAAGGGGAGACATTGAAGAAAAGGAAGGAGAAGGATGAGAGGTACGATCTCTTCTTGGATTTGAAAAGGGAGAGCATGGAGTTTCAGGGAGAGGATAGACATGGAGAAGAAGGAGAAATTCTTTAAAATGAAGCTTGAAAAGTTGAAGACATTTGAGATTGAGAAAGAGAAGGTGAGTCTTGCAAGGATCACAAAGAAGCCGAGTATCATGTTGCAGGAAACTAACCTCATGGATGGCGAAAGGAAGAAGTTTTTCATCAACAATAAGAAGGATATCAATGAGCGCAACAAGGGGGCGAATGATTCATTCGTGTATCACATATCTACGAATTGTTGAATTTTATCTTGGCTTGTGTTGAATTGTTGAATCGTCGTTTATGTTTGTGTTGAATTGCTGAATTGGTTGTGTGCTATATGATCCACGTGCATGTGTTTGCATGAAAATGAGGGTTGTGGTTGCCCAGGAGGACAAATGGGTGAAGGTCAGCTCCTGTCCATGGAGCGTCAACGGATAAGGGGTTAATTTTGCTCCACTTGATTGAAGATGATATCGGTAATGTGTCACATAGCACAACTTGTCAAAAAACCATGGCATTTTTCACGCAGGAGTGTAACTGGTAGTGTAGGATTAGTGACGAGCTATGTGCTTCGCACACCGCAGGTATCTCACATATAACACGCAGTTCATTCTAGGGTGCACGCTAGAGGTTTTTCATGTACCGATGTTAAGTTGCATACTGCGCACACCAATGGTAAAGCCCATAGCCCAACACTTCTAGAGTAACACCCCTCCCTTTTGTATTCCCCATTCTTATCCATCCTCCCAATCCACACACCCTAGCAGCGCCCCTCCTTCTCTCCATTCTTTCTCTCTCATGGCAGTGGTCATAGATAGCGATGGTTTGCCGGTTCCAAACAGTCACATCCATGGTTCGTGGTACAAGTTGCTCGCTCCTGCCCTCCCGACGCATTCTATGGTTGGCTCTCCGACGCCCTCCCCGCCACCGCCCCTGGGACGGGAACTCGACATGGTGGGTGAAGCGGCAACGAAGGAGCATCTCGCCATGGAGGCCCAGATCACCGACGCAGACTCCATTGTCGCGTTCCGCGTGGATTCAAAGTTTGAGGAGGTGGCGCTCGATGGCTCCATCAAGTCAGCCAGCGTTGCGGTGGCATTGGATTTATATGTGGAGTAATAACACATGATGGATGTCACACAACGGGAGCTCAATGAGTTATTCACATCCGTGGAGTCCGAGATGCGACGGTAGCTGCGTTGTCGAAGCGAGATTGTGCCTAACTCCGGCAAGAAGGAGTATTGGGCGACAGTGACCCTAGTTTAGTTTAGTTAAATTAGGTTGTATTTCAGATTTGAACAATGATACGGTTCAAATCGTTGGATGCAAACTACTTAAGTGTTATGTTTAATTATTTGAACCGCTTACTATGTTTAATTATGTGAACTACTATGTTTAATTAACATTGTATTTGGTTAACTTTGATATGTGATTTGAGACTAAATGAGTGAGATATTACCAGTGGCGTGCAGGACACTAGTGGTAGACGGTTAACTTTGATATGTGATTTAAGAATAAGTGAGAGAGATATTACCAGTGGCGTGCAGGACACTAGTGGCAGACGACAGTGGCATGTGTAAGGCACGCCACTAATAAGCCCATTCCATACGACATTGATAGCTGTAGTACTGCACCCCTCCCCTGCCTTCAATCCCCTAAGCTTCTCGACGCCCTTTAGTCCTCCAAATATAAGGCACTAAACTTTTGCGCAGCTAGCTCTTCCCCTGAAGCTTATTACCCTAAACCAATTGCGCACATTTCAAATACAAATTTAGCATAATTAAACAATAGTAGCACATTAAAACATAAAACATATCATAATTAAACACTATAATTAGCATGATTAAACATCGCTACCACTAATACATCGAGCTAAAGTAGCTAAAAACTGAGCTAGAACAAGCGATTTACTCCTACTCTGAGAAGATCTCGATCACCCTTGCGCCCGAGCCGTTGGCCTTGCGCCTCCGCCTCCTCCCATGAGAGTTGCTCTTGTCAAGCAAATTTGGTCAGGTATGTTTTCAGTGATGAAAAAATAATTTTTGTAGGCGCTAAAGGCATGAGTGAAAGGATAGGTGGATGTTAATTCGCTAAGACACATTTTATAGGGAATTAAAGCATTACAGAAAAAGGGCTAGATTTGCTCTAGTGCAGTGATTATCACGGTATACTTAAGAGTTCTACTCCCCCCGTTCCTAAATATTTGTCTTTTTAAAGATTCAACTACGGACTACATGCGGAGCAAAATGGATGAATCTACACTCTAAATTATGTCTATATATACATATGTATGTAGTCTGTAGTGAAATCTCTATAAAGACAAATATTTAGGAACGGAGGGAATAATATTTTTCAGCAACGATAAATCATGAACGTTCAAGATTTGCTCGTGGCAAATTAAATGTTTTTATGGCAACTTTAGTTGATGCGAAGATGTCAAGTTTGGTCAAGCATAACAATTTTCTGGTGAAAAAATTGAGGGCAGAATAACCATGCCAACCTACTAAACTTGCCATGATCAACAAATATAAATTGCCACAAAAAACATTCGATTTGTCATGGTCAAATCCCGACGTTCGGGACTTATCGGCGCCCTATTTCTTTTTATCAAAAAAATTGTCACATGAATCTTCGGTCTGGCGAGGAAGATAAACTTCACCAGCCATGATCCCGGATCAATCAAAAGCACTGTTGCTGTATTCACCTAGAGGAGCCATGACAAAGTGACAATGACAAACACGAGCTGCACGGCATGGGCTCCTGTTGGATTGGTTGCCGACTCGCCGTCCTGTCACAACACTGCGATACGGCCCGGCATGGAGGAGATCCGAGCGCGACGCTCAAGTTAATGGTGGGCAGGGATAAGCCTGCAACTTTTGTTGATCCCATTTGCTTTTCTTCTGGAACCCAATCGGGCGGGCAATGGCCTCCATTAGAAATTGGAACCGAGCCCTCATGCGAGCTGTAGATCCGTGAATTTGAACATTTCGTTGCTGAGATAGCAACCGTAGAAAAAGAAGATTTCTTTGAACATTTCAGCAACCGAAGTCAAGCTTTTTTGCATCGAAGGCGTAGGCAAAATCTTTCACAACGATGTCAACTCTTACACATCCATCATCACTTGCTGATCCAAGAACCAACGGATTTCACACAAGCTACTCTATTTACACCATGGCATGACATTAACGGACGCAAACGGAACAAGATCTAGAACGAGAGGCTGCACTCGTCGACGAGGCAGTCGTCGTCGAAGTTCCAGAGCCCCAGGGCCGCCTCGTCCACGGCGGTGGCGGTGCTCTGCACGGCGTCGGCGCTGAAGAGGCTGTCGAGGGACTCGTAGGTGCCGCCGTTGAAGTAGGCGAACTGGTCGGCGAAGAGGAGGGCGTCGAACAGCGCGTCGGAGTCGGAGTCGGACGCCGGGGCCGACATGCCTTCGTCGATGTCCTCCGGCTCCGTCCTCGCCCGCTTCGCGAGCTGCTCGGTCTCGGGCTCCGGGGCGGGGTACGCCGGGGCCTCGTCGAGCGCCGACATGCCCTGCCACGAGAAGTCGGGGAGGGCGCCGCTGGACTCGGAGCCCTCGCTCGCGTTGGCCTCGTGCTTGACGAAGGACGACGCGTGCACCTCCTCCTCGTCGACAAGGTTGACGACCGGCGCAGGCTTAGCAGCGGGGGCCACGTCGGCGCCGGCGCCGGCGCGGCCGCGCTTGCGTGCCCCGGGGGCCGCGGCGGCGACGGCAGAGGAGGGGAAGTTGAGCTTGGCCCTGGGCCCGCGGATGGCGCGCGCGGCGTCGTCGTAGGCGAGCGCGGCGGCCTCGGCGGAGGGGAAGGTGCCGAGCCAGACGCGGACGCCCTTGACGGGGTCGCGGATCTCGGCGGCCCACTTGCCCCACGGCCGGCGGCGCACGCCCCAGTACTGCGCCGGCCCCCTGCGGCGGACGGGCGCCGCCGCCTCCTCCTCCTCCTCCTCCTGCTTCTTCTTCTTGGGCGAAGCGGCGAACACGAAGGGCTTGCTCTCGGCCACCTCCTCCTCCCGCCGCTCCATCACCACCATCACCACGTCCTCCTGCTCCTCCTCGTCGGAGTCCTCGTTGAACTCCCGGAAGGCCGCCTCGAAGTCGTCGGCCGCCGCGGCGGCCTTGGCCTTGCCCGGCCAGACGTGGCCGGACGCGGCGCGCCGCGCCGGCGCGCCCGGGATGAGCTCGGCGAGGATCGCTCCGCCGCACATCCTGGCTCGCTTTCTTTCTCTTCTTCCGATGCTCTGCCTCCGCTCTCTGCTTTTCTCTAGCCCTGTGCTGCTGCTCTTGCTTTCCTGGACTCTGCTTTGCGTGGTGAGTTGAGTTGGAGTTTGAGGTGGGGGGGGAGGCGCTGTTAAGTAGGAAGAGAGGATGGTGGCTCCCAAAATCGCGGGAATGGAGGGCGGATGCGATAAGGCTGGCCGCGTCGTCGTCCATGGGGACAGCTCAGCCCGAGACGCGGAGACGGAGAGGTGCACCGCATCTGCCGTCTCTTCACACGCTCCTTCCCGGCCCAAGACAGAGACCCGAGCCAGACCGGTTTCCGACTTCGCGATCCTTCGGGACCAACGACGCCGCGTAGCTGCGGCCTGCGGCTGCGGCTACGGCGCCGTGTGTGTATGGTGTGGCCGCGCTTCCATGGAGCCACGGGGACGTAGTACTACTACTGAGGGAGCCACACGGGAGGCCGCAGAGATGGATGGCGGGTGCATCACCGGGCGAGGCCGCCGCGCCGAAACCCGCTTGGGCGCCCCCGAGTTTGTGGGAAAGGCTGTATGGTCAAGTGGCTGCCCAAGATATTCTTTTCATCATTTATTAGGCAAGTGCTTAAGCTTTGTAGGGTACCGTTTTTCTTTTCATTTCTTGATAGGACCGGAGGAGGCAAGGGCAATGTCGATACAGCCTTGTTAAAGAAATAGTCAAAGTTAGCAACTTGGTGTTTGCCACGATTCAGCGTTTTCACCAACACAGGAATTAGGGCCAACCTACAAATCATGCGCTGTCCGATCATGCAGTGTCACCAAACGCGGGTTAGTATCGATTTATCAAGCGGTTTAGACTTTTTTTTTTCCGTAAAGTGAAAGCAAGATAAGGGGCTTTGTGGGAGTTCAGATAGTAACCACGTAGGACTTCGACACCCGGCCCGCTAAATCCCATATCCGGTCCAATTTTCTTCCATTTCGCCTATTCCCCCTCCTTATTTTGCATCTGCACCCTTCTTCTCCGACGTCGTCGATGTACCTCAGATCGGCACCCATGCATTGTCCGACCTTCGCAACCAGCACTCCGGTCGGCACCCATGCATTGTCCGACCTCCGCAACCAACACCGGCTCGTCCGCTCGCCTTTCATGACGGCGTCGTCCACCCATGAATCGTCCGTAGGCAGGTACACTCCGCCACTCCTGTCGACGTTGTCCATGACGGATACCACGCCTATAGATGTTTGATCAGATGCCATTGAGCTTATTTTCGAACACCATGTAGTTTTTTAAGTACAAAGGATGGTAGGGTACTCAACCATGGAAAATGAGTTGTTGTGCGATGCGTGGTTGGTCGAATTCGCGGGCAGAGTGGGGATCTTCTAGCAACGCACGCATGATTCGTTTCACGCGCGAAAGCACATTGCGCCCTACGACATGCACATCATCCAACAAAGTAACGTGAGGTCGTTATCATATCGATGGTACGCCATCTAGACCTCAGTCACCAAGTTTTGTGGCACGGTTGATATGCTAGAGGCAAGGTGGCCATTGCGCGCGGCAGCGGAGTAGATCGTAAGTTTTTCTTCTTGTTGCTCAACTTGTTGATTCATTCATTCATTCATTCATTCATTCAATGTTTCTCTACATATTGTGTAGATCACACGTGTTGTCGTGATGTACCACAGGATGGAGGGACAACCATTTACGCACATGCACTGTTGGATGAAGCTTAAGGGATAGTATATGTGGGACGATATGATCCGTTCATAAAACCTGTGAATTCCAATTAATCTCGTTGAGTTGGAACTATTGTTGTAGTAGACTTATTTGCATGTTATGTATGGATAAACTTTGATGAAATTCGTCGTGTTTGCATGAATTCCGTCCGGTTAATTGAAACTCATTTTGAAATGTATGAGGACCGGCGCGGACTCTCGCGGGAGCAAATTTACGGGTCAACGTCGGAGATTCCCTTGATTTGCTATAAACCAACGACGCTGCACTTGGCCAGACCAAATGATTTGAATGACCACATATAAATATCTGAACGTAAACAGCGTTTACACAAGATAAGTTGTGAGCGATTCAGCTCTGACTTCTGAGGAACGAAACCAAGGCGATCGCGGCGTTGCCCAGGTAGCCGAGTATACTCCGGTATGAGCGAAGCGGTATTTCCATCAGAGACAACCATTTACGCACATGCACTGTTGGATGAAGCTTAAGGGTCAGTATATGTAGGACGGCATGATCCGTTCATAAAACTTGTGAATATCCAATTAATCTCATTGAGTTGAAACTATTGTTGTACTAGACTTATTTGCATGTTATGTATGAATAAACTTTGATGAAAATCCGTCGTGTTTGCATGAATTCCGCCGGGTTAATTGAAACTCGTTTTGAAATGTGTGCGGGCCGGCATGAACTGCTGCTGCGGTAGCAAATTTATGGGTCAACGTTGGAGATTCCCTTGATTTGCTATAAACCAACTTCTTCAAACTGCTAGGGAGCACTACGACGCTGCACTTGGCCAGACCAAATGATTTGAATGACCACATATAAATATCTGAACGTAAACACGCTGTTTACACAAGATGAGTTGTGAGCGATTAAGCTCTGACTTCTGAGGAACGAAACCAAGGCGATCGCGGCGTTGCCCAGGTTACCGAGTATACTCCCGGTATGAGCGAAGCGGTATTTCCATCAGAGACAACCATTTACGCACATGCACTGTTGAATGAAGCTTAAGGGACAGTATATGTAGGATGACATGATCCGTTCATAAAACTTGTGAATATCCAATTAATCTCGTTGAGTTGAAACTATTGTTGTACTAGACTTATTTGCATGTTATGTACGAATAAACTTTGATGAAAATCCGTCGTGTTTGCATGAATTCCGCCAGGTTAATTGAAACTCGTTTTGAAATGTGTGTGGGCCGGCATGAACCGCTGCTGCGGTAGCAAATTTACGGGTCAGCGTTGGAGATTCCCTTGATTTGCTATAAACCAACTTCTTCAAACGGCTAGGGAGCACTACGACGCTGCACTTGGCCAGACCAAATGATTTGAATGACCACATATAAATATCTGAACGTAAACAGCGTTTACACAAGATGAGTTGTGAGCGATTCAGCTCTGACTTCTGAGGAACGAAACCAAGGCGATCGCGGCGTTGCCCAGGTAGCCGAGTATACTCCGGTATGAGCGAAGCGGTATTTCCATCAGAGACAACCATTTACGCACATGCACTGTTGGATGAAGCTTAAGGGTCAGTATATGTAGGACGGCATGATCCGTTCATAAAACTTGTGAATATCCAATTAATCTCATTGAGTTGAAACTATTGTTGTACTAGACTTATTTGCATGTTATGTATGAATAAACTTTGATGAAAATCCGTCGTGTTTGCATGAATTCCGCCGGGTTAATTGAAACTCGTTTTGAAATGTGTGCGGGCCGGCATGAACCGCTGCTGCGGTAGCAAATTTATAGGTCAACGTTGGAGATTCCCTTGATTTGCTATAAACCAACTTCTTCAAACTGCTAGGGAGCACTACGACGCTGCACTTGGCCAGACCAAATGATTTGAATGACCACATATAAATATCTGAACGTAAACAGCGTTTACACAAGATGAGTTGTGAGCGATTCAGCTCTGACTTCTGAGGAACGAAACCAAGGCGATCGCGGCGTTGCCCAGGTTACCGAGTATACTCCCGGTATGAGCGAAGCGGTATTTCCATCAGAGACAACCATTTACGCACATGCACTGTTGAATGAAGCTTAAGGGACAGTATATGTAGGACGACATGATCCGTTCATAAAACTTGTGAATATCCAATTAATCTCGTTGAGTTGAAACTATTGTTGTACTAGACTTATTTGCATGTTATGTACGAATAAACTTTGATGAAAATCCGTCGTGTTTGCATGAATTCCGCCAGGTTAATTGAAACTCGTTTTGAAATGTGTGTGGGCCGGCATGAACCGCTGCTGCGGTAGCAAATTTACGGGTCAGCGTTGGAGATTCCCTTGATTTGCTATAAACCAACTTCTTCAAACGGCTAGGGAGCACTACGACGCTGCACTTGGCCAGACCAAATGATTTGAATGACCACATATAAATATCTGAACGTAAACAGCGTTTACACAAGATGAGTTGTGAGCGATTCAGCTCTGACTTCTGAGGAACGAAACCAAGGCGATCGCGGCGTTGCCCAGGTTGCCGAGTATACTCCGGTATAAGCGAAGCGGTATTTCCATCAGAGACCTGGTAGCTAGCTGAGGTCGATCCTTTTGTCACGCCATACGGGGCTAACTAAGCAGCACTGCGGACGGAGTTAACTAACCAGGGTTAATATATATACGCACGAGTCAAAGTTGCTCAGCCAATCTCATAATCACAGCCCTCCGTCCCACTTGCTATAAACTGCACTTCCCCGCTGTCACGTAACCCTGCTACATTGCACTTAGGCGCCACTGTTAACTAACCAGGGAGCGGCCGGAAGACTTGATTGGCCAGATAAAGATCCAGACCTAATCTGTAGGAATAAACCATTTATAGTGGGAGAAAAATTAGCAGCTGCTAGTCGGCCGGAAAGGTTGTTTTGTTTACACGGTTGCTGCGCGTGCAACTTGCATCGCCTTTCGCGGCCGGGTTTTGGTTCAGCGTCAACTTGTTGGTTAACTCTAGTGAGCAACTTGAGGGAGGGCCTCCTTGGAACCATGAATTTGGCCATATGAACAGGTTCAGGCCTGGGATATTTTTCGAGTAAACTAACCAGTCCCCTGCATTTTGGGCAGTTCTTGTGGCCAGGGACAGCTGAGGCCGGTCAGCTGTTGTTGTAGTTGTAGATGCCCCTCAAAAGAAAAGAAAAACTGCTGTTGTAGATAAAAGGCACTCCTTTGCGCCTTGAATGGCTTGATTTTGATATTTCACGACGCCATGAGGGCAGCGTGATCCAGGACTAGTTGTGTCTAAGTATGCACCGCCAGCTGCGATGCCCCCAACAAGTGATGCAAATATCCAATTCCAGATGCCGTCGGTTACGCCAGAACGGCCATGGAGAGATCTTTATCCCACAAGATATACACGACTAGCACATTTGGGGATCTAACATATATCCTGACCGAAAATCCAAAGCCGAGTCGACCGATTAAGGCGAGGGATCCGGAAGGATCATCAATTATTCAGACTCTCACCCGCAAAAATATATATATGTTAGATCTAATGATTAACAGAGAAAACTAAACCCGAAACAAGCAGAGGACAAAGGTCCACAATAAAACTGAAAGTTACATCAACGTCTTTCACAGTCATCGTCTCTACATTCACATTTTCAATTTTTCATACCGCAAAAAACAAGCAAACTAAACTTAATTTTCCGTGAGAATCTTGGTTCATTATGCACATTTGTGGCACGGACACTTGCAAACACACCATCAATTAGGCTAACAACGGCTTAGAGCATCTCCGACAGGCGCCCAAAAAAGGTCTCACGCGCTAAACCCATCGTTTTTGTGTGTCGGAGACAAAAAAACAGCGCTCCAGCACACGCGGTAAAATAGAGCGTGCACGAAAAACTTTAGCGCACGCGGTAAAAACGGTATTCATTGATGCAAATCTTCGACACCGGATTGTGTGCGCTGGCTGCTGCAGGTGGGGCCGTCGGATTGGACGTCGTGTTTTTATGTATCTGGAAAACCTCTTCGTCGCTCCCGCGCGCAAAAAACTTTAGCGCACGCGGTAAAAACGGTATTCCGGGATGCAAATCTTCGACGCCGGATTGTGCGCGCTGGCTCCTGCAGGTGGGGCCGTCGGATTGGACGTCGTGTTATTATGTATCTGGAAAACCTCTTCGTTGCTCCCGCGCACAAAAAGACTATGTTAACGCTATAAAAGAACTATACCGCGCCAAGGCATAGCGCGTCTGTTGAAGATGCTCTTAGGTATCAGACCTGTTTCGGGCTTCTTTCTAAGTAATGGAGCCACGGAGCTCCTCCCTATTGATCTGGAAAAAAAGAGTTCGTCCTCCATACATCTCATGCATCTTTTAGTTTTTTCTACGAAAAGAGCATTCAAATCTATTATAAAAAGTTCACCAGAAGGACAAGCACCTCAAACATGATAAAAATTACCCCACCGAGGTCCCTAACTCCACAGTAGTGAAAAATGTATGATGAAAACCAAGTTCACTGGTGAAAAAAAATACTCATTTGAAGATTGTAAGTGGTGGGAATCATAGGTCGGCTTCGTATGATGGTCGATGGGATTTTAGGGAGTGAATGCCGGTGGATCGGTTGACGTTGATGCTCATGCATCAATGTCAGCGGATCCATCTAGCTCAGATTGTAAGAGACTAGTACTTGATAAAACACACGTTTAGGCAGACCCACCTAGCGTTCCCGCCCTCGTACCCGTCGTTTTGAAATAAAATCATTTATTACATAAATATTCTGGCAATTTAAAGACTTCTAACATTTTGAAAAATATTCATAATTTATAATATATGTTCATACATTTTAAATCAGTAAAAGAAATTAAGAAAAATGAAAAAACAAACTAAAAGAAAGAGGCAGGAGACAACAGGTAAAAAATGGAAAACCGAGAGAAAATAGCATACGGAAATGGATAGGGCAAAAAGGAAAATGAAAGAAAGAAAACTGCCCACACGAGCTACTCTCAACGCCCGAAGATGGACTGGCGCGACACTTTTGTACGTACTTTTTTTTTTCAAAGCAGGCTTCCCAAGCAAAGAGATTCAATTTATTCCTGGATTTATTTCAGGATTTCCGACGATGTGCATTCAGTGGGAGGAGACGTTCCCGTCGACGACGAGGTGCCTACGGTGACTTCGTAAATTTCAAGATGATATGCCGGCTCAGTCTTTTGAAGGTGCTCTTAGGGGTAGGATGTGCGTGTATGCATTCATAGGGGTGAGTGTATGCACATGTATATGAGCGCTTGCGTCTGTATTGTGTTCAAAAAAGGCCTTCAGCGTGCAGTGTTCAGGCGTCATATATGCCCGCTCAACCGCGCAAATCTTATTTGCCACATTAAGAGGTAACCTAGGGGCGCGACTATATATATCGCTTGACGCGAGACAATGTGCCCGCCGAGCGCGCGGAAGGCCTCAGGGCTTAAAGCGCTCCTTTTTTCTGTTTTCTTTACATTTTTGTTTTATTTCCTTTTTACTTTTATTTATACTTTGAAAAATTATAAATATAAATAATTCAAAAGAAAATTTACATAAACTTTATAAAAAACTAAACATGCATTTGAAAAGTGGCGAACGGGTATAGAAATGTTTCACATGTATAAGAAAAATGTACGATGTGCACGAAAAAATCAGGCATCAAATCATATATTAGAAAAATTGATAATAATGCATATGAAAAATGATAAGTCTATATTAAAAAATATATTATATGTATACCAAAAACGTATAATGTGTATGAAAACAATAGACATCAAAACATGTATTTAAAAAATATTAATCATGCATCTAAAAAATTAAAGTTGTATTAATAAAATGTAAAATATGTATAAAAATATTTTTTATGTATAAGAAAAATTCATGATGTGTACGAAAAAAATTAGATATCAAAAGTATATTTGGAAAAAATGTTAACCATATAATTTTTAAACATGTATATAAAATATTTTTAGATGTATACCAAAAGTGTAGAACGTGTACAAAAACAATACATATCAAAACATATACTCCCTCTGTTCCTAAATATAAGTCTTTTTAGAGATTTCACTAGGAACTACATACGGATGTATGTGGGCATACTTTAGAGTGTAGATTCACTCATTTTGCTCCGTATGTAGTCCACACTAGAACATCTAAAAAGGCTTATATTTAGGAACGGAGGGAGTATTTGCAAAAAACTTTCAAATATGTATTTGAAAAATGTGAAACATTATTATAAAAAAAATTCTTGAAGTATAAGAAATGTACAATATGTAAATAAAATGTATACATGTGTTGCTAAAAGAGGAAAAACTGAAAATAGAAGAAAAATTGGTGCAAAAGGAAAAATAAACAGAGAAAGCAAGAAAATGGAAGAAAACAAAGAAAGAAACAATGAAACCGCGGAATAACAAAGTAAAAAGGAAGAAAAAAACAGTGAAAACCGATAAAATGAAGAAACCCGTGGGAAAAAACAAAAGAAAAAAAAACCCGAAGGAAACCAGAGTAGAGCCAACTAGAGCGACACGAGCGAGTAGAATTAACGGACTGGCCCATACGCAGGCACCCTTTTGAGGCGATACAACTGTTGTACTCATTGTAAGTGTGATATAGCATGTCGACAACATAAGGGCTCCCGCTCAACTAGGCAATACCACCCCGCCTCAAGGGGACGCTATAGTGGGCTGGCCCAGCCAAAGTTATTGCTTTGTTTGTTTTTCTAGTTTATATTATTCCACATAAATATACTACAGCGAGCTGGAAACATGATATGGTACGTGCAACCTTTTTACCTATTGATGCCGATGTGATCTTGAACATACCCCTTTGCACTAGACAATACCAAGAATTTTGGGCTTGGACTCGTGAAAAGAAGGGGGAGTTCTCAGTCCGTTCGGCTTATTGGATGCTCATTACCACGAAGCTACAACGGGAGGCTTGGCTAGAGGGCCACGCTACTTCTTCAGATAGCAAAGGAGAACATGATAGCTGGTCAAAATTATGGAAGATACAAGTCCCCTAAAAAATTAACATGTTCTTATGGCGCTTAGCTCAATGTTCTCTATGTACCGCTGACGTGCTAAAACACAGAAACACGGGGCCTCACCTTGTTGCACGATTTGTGGCGATGCTAATTCATGGATGCACTCGCTTATCAAACGCACTATGGCACGATGTGTGTGGGCCTCGAGCGAACCAAAGTTAGTGGAACACATGCTTGCCATGGCAGAACCCGACGCAAAGGCCATCTCGAAACATCCATTCAGGGACCTTTGGGATTACTGCCCCAATTGTGAAGGAGATCATTGACACAATGAGAGAGTTTCAATCTTGTTCTTATGCTCGTGAAGGACGCCTTTCGAACATGCAGGTTCATAACTTAACTAAACATGATGTGCATTTAGGAGAGGGTCGCCACTTTTGACTGTTAGAACCCTTTGATACTTCTATTATTTTTGTAATTCGTTCTATAGATCAATAAAGTGAAGCATGTTTCCACTAGAAAACATAAATATACCCTATAATGTACTTAAATTCTGAAAGCGTTCATGCACATTAAAAAAATGTTCGTTCAGTGTAAAATAATGTTCACGCAACTTTTAAATAATGTTGATAGCATTCAAAAACTGTTTAAATGTCACATGTTTCAAAAAGAATATGTTTCATGTCTTCTTTTTAATTTTAAACAATGTAAAAAACCTTACATAATTGTTTTCTAAACAAATTTTAGCATTCATAAAAACGTTCACAAATTTCAAAAATATGTATGTCACATGTAGTTCAAACTATTTAGAGAATGTAAACATTTATTCACATAATGTTTAAAAAACATTTGACAAAATGTATTTGGCATTTTAAAAAATGTGCACATTTCCAAATATGTTTGTGACATTTAGACAATGTTTAACATGTGAAAATTTGTTCCGTAATTTACAGCGAATGTTTCATACCATTCAAAAAATATTGAACGTGTTTTTGATATTTAACATCTATTGAAAAAATATTCGTCATGTATTTGAAAACTGTTCAACGTTTATAAGAAAATGCTTCACATTTCTATGAAAAATGTAGGCAAGTATTTGAAATATAATAAGAAAAATAAGCAAACTGGAGAAAGCCATAAAGAGCACAGAAAAAAACCAATGGAAGTTTCTAAAAAACGTCCAAACCGATCGATAGAGCCTTCCCAAAACCACCTCAATAGGCTGACCCACTAAGGCGAGCTAGCCTCCCAGTGCAAGAGGCGAGGCGGAGCTCTGTCTCACAATCATGCGTATATAAGTTCTTGACACACTACACCAAAATAAAAAAGATCTTGACACACATGATGCATAATTTTGTATTTAACGATTTTTGTAGTAGTTATAGGGCACCCTAAGCTTCAGTCAAGGAGAGTGTGCCCCAGATAGGCTGCCTCCGCAATCATCAGATCTCACTTAAAATCGATGAAAGGATCAAAGAGGTCGACTACAGAGGTGCGGGGTTGTGAATAGCAGCCACCTCATCCTTAACGATTGAGGGGACTTCCTTCAACAACATGGTTTTTAGTTCCAACATCATTGAGGTCAAGTACGGTACCATCGAGGAAGCACATGGGTTCGTGATGGGGTTCCCATGTAGGTGGGGAAAAACTTCTTAATTCTCCCGACCTTGTGGTAGCTCCACTTACTCGTCCCTTTGATCGGCCATGCTCTTTAGACGGCTAAGTACATCTAAAGAGTCAAAGCTCTGCTACCAATTGAAACGATCAAAGAGGTCGACTAGAGGAGGGAGGGAGTTGTATATGAGAATATAAATTTGACTTAATTACCAATTTTAGAAATAACGCGGGTAAGTAAGTTCTCACGAAATGCAACCTATGATAAGAAAAACCTATAAGGCAAACAAGCTATTAGGATGGTAAGCAAAACATAAGATAATTAGCAAGCCAACTAATATACAAAGCAAGTAAAGGAACGGTCAAGGTTAAACCACACAAATTAGAGACGCAAATGTATCCCTAAGTGGCTCACCCTAGCCCCCCTTGAAGTCGCCCCAACGGATGGGCCTCCAACCTCTCGTGGTTGGCCTTGAAAACGTCCACCCGACCTTTACAAACTTCCTGGAGCATGCTGCATGCAAGGAAGCTCCATGCCTTGACTCCAACCACATAGGAGCCCCAAATCTCTAAGAGTGAATTTTGGTGATGAACAAGAGTGGGGTTCACAAAATTGGATTCGTGAAAACGTAGATTGAGTGATTCTCTTCCAATCCCAAATGTTCAGTGAAGTTTGGGTGGTGTGATTGAGAGTAATCGAGTTTTTGACATGTAGCAATTGAGGATCAACTTAAATAGATTGGTTAGGGTTGAAGGAGGAAGAAGGGTGAGTATAAATTGTAGGGGAACATGCTATGCAACAAAAAATTATGCTACACGATAACACCCAGGATCAGTATGAAGATGGCGGTAACGATCAGACTCGCCGATGGTGTAGAGTAGTGGAAGCAGTGATAAGTCGATGCAGCACAACGATAGGTTATACCTCCCAGTCGCGAGAAGATTTCAATAAGTCACGAGTCGAACTAGACGACCCCTCCGAGGTATCCACACGTTCCGTGGTAGTAGTCCGTAAAGCTTACACACCTGGGAAGAAGAACTGCGAGAAAACTAACCCTAGCGGTGCTTCTTGTCAAATTAGGAGTCTAATTCACTTACAGCAATTAGACCGAGATTATAGCCCGTCTAATTAGGTACCTAAACACTTAGGCCAATTAGACCGGGAGAGATCGGAGCTATGTGGGAGAGAGGTCCCTTTGATTTGATGTGTCTCAAGGGGGATCCTTCCTGAAAGAGCATGGTGCCCCATGTTTGGTTTTGGTAATTGATGACAATCCCTATGGACTAATGGTTGCTTTGAGTTATTCTTTAAGGTTTGTCGACAGGCATTGCTTGAAGACCATTTGTTTGTGTCAAGGTTATAAGAAGGAGATTATGTGTTGACCAAGGTGTTATTCAAGGAGTTATATAAAGATTGGTCATATACAAGGTTGATCAAGACTAAGTACAAATAGTTATTCAAGTTGATCAACAAACAAAGCGTAGAAGATGTATCAAATGGGATCAAGTGATCACATGGTATGGTAAGCATTGTGCATTACACTTTGTGTACTAATGCATGGTCTATGTGAGAGTTCTTTGTCAGGTTAGGTATGTTACCATGGGCATGCATCAAAAGGAAGATCACATATGACCCAGGAGGATGACAGCAAGTGGTGATTTTCATCAAGGTTGCGTGTGCAAGTTCAAGGGGAGCATCACTAAGAGATCGATCATCCTTGAATCTTGCCGTCCAATCTCGTGATAATGGACATGTGAAGATGTGCATAAAAGAGGCTCACCCATAGTGGGGTATGTGGGAGTAATCTTCTAGTCTTCAATTCTTCATCAAGCTAGCACCATCAAAAAAGGTGGCCCAACTTGAGGAAGTCAAGATCGTCATCATCTAGCTCAAGTGGACTATGTGCAAGGCAAAGGTTTGACCTTGATAGGTTTTCTATTTTACCGATCTCATGGTGTTAGTTGGGAGACCGGGTTATATCATTGATTGTCACACTATCAAGGGGGGACTCTCGAGTGAGTAGCTTGATCGTATTGTTCGCAAAGAGCTCAAACCATTGCATACTTGGAATCATATTTCTTGGTTCTTATTTGGTTTTTCTTTATGTGGAATTGTAGAGTTTGTGTTAGTCTTCATGCCAAACTCAAGTTCATCAAAACGGAGTTCGTATGCATCATCTTTGCGTTTTGCTGTTCGAGATTTTGTCGGTTTATATTTTGGAAAGGTTTTATTCATTATACTATTGGCATGTTTTCTCCATTGATAGTTTTAATTTATCGAGTCGTTGTTGGATAGTACTTGTCGTCTTCTATCCAACAAGCTTGAGTTTGCTGATTTCGATGTCCGTTTGCAAAAGTTATGACAGTTTTAGTCATGGAGGATCACTCTGTTTTGTTTGGCCAAGTTTTCAGCACCCAAGTGGTCGTACCACTCCGTACCACGGCATTACCGCTTCTGGTATTTCCGTTGTGGACTACCGCAGCCACTACCGCTTGGGAAAAGTCCTCTATGCAACTTTTTGTTGTTTGTTTTCTCTAAGAGGCAGTAGAGAGGTACAACTGCTCCCCCAAGAGGTAGTACCGCTTGAGTATCAAGGGATGTGCATGTTTCTATTGCCTGTTTTTCTCTAAGCGGTAGTAGAACGGTAGTACCTCTCAAGCTGTAGTACTGCTCCCCCCAAGCGGTAGTATGATACTTGTAAACTGCATTAGGATTTTCCTCGAAGAAGAGGGGATGATGAAACACAGTACATGCAAGTATTTCCCTCAGTGAGAACCAAGGTTATTGGACCAATAGGAGAACCACGCAAATTCCCGTCTTCAGCACCTACGCACAAAAGAGCAAATACTTGCACCCGACGCGGGCAAGAGGGTTGTCAATCCCCTTGAACTCGTTACTTGCAAGCGATAAGTAGTGATAGATAGATAATTTTATAAATATAAATTATAATAAAAAGAAAGTAAATAATGCCAGCAAGGTATTTAGAGTTTTTGTAAATATATTTGTGAGGAGACCCGCGGGCCATAGTGTTCGCTAGAGGGTGCTCTCTCGAAGTAGGCATATGGTGGGTGAACAAATTACTGTTGGGCAATTGATAGAAAAGTGCATAGTTATGCAATATTTATTCACAACAATGATTATGTATATAGGCATCACGTCCATAAATAAGTGGACCGACTCCTACATGCATCTACTTCTATTACTCCACCCATCGACCGCTATCCATCATGCATCTAGAGTATTAAGTAAAAACGGAGTAATGCTTGGAGGATGATGACATGATGTAGACAAAGTAAATCCAATCAATATTAATAAACCCTACCGTTTCACCCTTAGTGGCAGTAATACAATACATGTCATGTCTCTTACTGTCACTGGGATTGAGCACCGCAATATTGAACCCACTACAACGCACCACTCCAAGGGTTTGGTCAATCTTGCGGTGCTCAATCTTGCGGTAAATGCACATATATTACAAACCCACTACCAATTGTACAGGTTCGGTGACCACCCCAAGGGTTTCCATTTGTACGGGTTCGGTGACCGCCCGCAAGGGTCCCTTAGTGGAATCACGACATCTTGCATTGTGCGAGGGTATGAGGAGATTACGGTGGCCCTAGTGTCATTTTGGAGAGCATTGTGCCTCCACACCACTCCAAACGGAGATTAGCACCCACAAGGGTGTGAACATCGGGATACATCGTCGTCTCCACGTGCCTCGGTTATCTCTTACCCGAGCCCTTTACTTATGCACTTTACTTTGTGATAGCCATAGTGTTTCATGTTATATATCTTGCTATCACTTAATTTTTTTATCTTGCTTAGCATAAATTGTTGTTGCACATAGGTGAACCTAGCTGATTTTGGTTTTGTGCTTGAAAAATTAAACGCTACTTTTATTCCGCATTTGTTCAAGCCTAAATTGTACTTATTTTAAAGCGCCTATTCAACCCCCCCTCTAGGAGACATCCACGCCCTTTTAATTGGTATCAAAGCTAGGTCTCTCATTATTAGGCTTTAACGCCTAGACAGTAAGGATGTCGACTAGGGGATTAGGATTCTATGACACTCTTAGTTCCGATGGCACAAATTTTGATGTTTGGATAATTCACATGTTTAATCTATTTAGGGTCATGACCCAAATTTAGAGCGAATTGCAGATATGGGTTTTCCTCCTCCAAAGGATTCTCAAAACACATATTTAGAGGATGAGAAAACTCTTATCTCAATGCTCAAGCTTCTAATGTGCTTTTCGATGATTTGAGCGATGTAATTATATTTCAACTCATGCCGTTCCGAGATGCTCATTAGTTGTGGACAAGTTTCAAGATAAATATGGTGTGTCCAAGATTTGTCAAAATGATTGTTCTCCCTCCACTTCCGCCCGTGTAGTGTTCTCAACTTTTTCTACTTCACCTACATGTGGATTGCCACATGTTAATGATATGGCGAGTAGTGTTGAGCATTGCAATGGTGATAGTGAGCTTATTATTGTTGATTCTTCATTTCTATCTTATTGCAATGCTTCATCTTTGGACTTTGACACTTCGAGAACCCTACATGTTTCACATGCTTATATTGATAGTCCTTCATATCATGTAGAAATGGCCTGACTAAAACTCATGATGATTTACTTGCTATATCTTGTTGCCATGATAAAAATGCATGTATTTCCTCTAGTTGTTGTGCTAACAATGTAGAGAAAACCAATGATCTATGGAACTAGATGTGGTCTTGAATGGTGCTTCAAGGGATCCTACGTCATCATCTATTGTTTTTCACTTTTGCCTCATGGCTAAGGCTTAAAAGGTATCTCCCACTTTGAATCCCAATATATCTTCTGATGATGATGTTGATGTTGATGAGAATGAGGATAATGATGAAGAGAATGATTATGTTTCTTCCTTAAAAATTAAGGGGGAAAGGATTTTTAACGCTCTTCATAAAAATAAAATTGCTCGTTCCAATTTCATGGAAATCATGTCTATTGCCACTCAGGGCAAGAAATACATTGACGAGTTGGAAACTCATCTTGGGGAGCATGAGGACACCTTTGAGAAAATGGAAGATCATGAGCGTGATTATGCTAATGAGATGAAGGAGCTTTCTCAAGCCCTTTAATTAACTTGAACAAACCACAAGGAAACTCTTGAGGAGATCTTTTCTCTAGAATTTTCTAAAATGAAGGAATCCCATGATAGATCCCTTGAGGTGGCCAATGATTTCAAAACTAAAAATGATAAGCTTGAAGTTTCTCATGCTAAACTCCTTGAGGACTTTGAGCACCTCGAGAATGACTCAAGGGTCATTAAGAGTGAGCTCATAGAAACTCACCGAGTCTCATGCTCAACTTAAAGCTTTATATTTAAATGAGCTTGCCAAGTTTTCTTCTCCTCTTGTTGTCAATATGATGTTCTACCAACTCTATTTCTTGTGAAGCATACATATTGAAGGGAGCTAAGGGTTCAAATTGAGTTGTTATCTAGCAATTATTGGAAATTGCAAGAAATTCATGAAAAGCTCTCAAGCTCTCATGATGATCTTGTAGTATCTCATAATGTGCTAAAGTTAGCTCATGAGGCTATGATTACTAAGGTAACATCTAGTGAGCCTCATGTGGACATTAGCACTACTTCTAGTCAATATGCTTTATTGCCATGTGCTAGTCCTAGTAATTCATCTACTCATAGTGTTGCTACATCTTGTGATGAATTACTTTCCTTGCCTTGTTGCTCTAACAATGAAGCTTCCACTTCCTCTAGTACTTGTGTTGATACTAACCATGTAGAGGAAATCTAAGAGCTCAAGTCCCAAGTCACTTCTTTGAAGAAAGACTTGTAAACGAGTCATGAGGGTAAGTCCACACTTGACAATCTTTTGAGTGGACAAAAATCCCCCAATGACAAGGGTGGACTTGGATTCAACTCCAATAAGAAGAAAAATTCTAATATCAACAAGAAGAAAGGGCCAAGAACAAGTCAAGAATTCGGCCAAGATTATTTGCTTCAAGTGCAAAATTGAAGGGAATCGTGCTAGATCTTGCCCCTTGAAGAAGAATCCCATTAGTGACAAGCAACAAGGGAAGATGCATCAAGTACAAACTCAATTTTATGAACAGACACTTCCCAAGAAGAACCAAGTTAATGCTTCTCAAGTTGATGAATCAAGTGAGAAGAAAGTGAAGAGTAGACATTGCTACTTATGTCGTGAGAAAGGTCACGTTGCTTCTTCATGCACGAATGGCACCTTATCCAACTCAATTATTATTGATGATACCTATTCTATTGGTAAGGATAAGGTTGGCAATGTGTTTTCCAATTTCTTGGTACTCAAAGTGGTGTCAAGAAAAGAACCATTTGGGTATCCAAGCCTATTGTGACTAACCTCTTAGGACCCAACTTGATTGGGGACCAATAAGCTCAAACTTGATCAATAGGTGATGCTGGAGGACATTGGAAACTTGGCTACATCATGAAGAATAAAGGGATATTCATCATTCATATTATCTCAAGCCAAGTCCTTTGGATTATCAAGTTTCTATCTTATATCCATTGTGCCTCCTTGCGGTAACTTGTACTTAAATTGTTTACATTAAAAGTTACTTGCCCCTTTGTATGTTTTGGTTTTGTACCTTGCACGTGTTTCTATATGTTGTGCTTCCATTTTGCTTATCTTGAGTAATCAAGTATGTGTATGTTGGTTTGCACATCATGTACATGTGAGTCTTGTGTTGAGCCTTTTTGTATCTTGTTTGTTCTTTGGTTGGCTCGTGTGAGAAATTAATGGATTATTCCATTTTGGGGGAGTGATGTGCTTTGTGCACTTCATGATCCTACAAATGTGTGTACATGAGGAATACCACCTAGTATTGATATTGCAATATTATCTAGTCTCTATGTGGTATGTCTCACTCATGAGAAATTCAAATTCTAAATGGTCCATTAATTATTTGTTGTTGGATTTTATTTGCCTCTTATTAAGAATTTTGAGTTATCACATCATGGGGGAGTAATATGCTATGTGTATATTATAAACCTAGAAATGTGTATTGAGGTATTGCCACTGAGAGCTGATATTGCAAATTATCTTGTTACTAGGTGGCATGTTAGCTCTACAAGGTCCAATTTGCTTATCTCTTATCGTTTTGGTGTGAAGATGATATTGGTTCTTGATATGTCTCCAACGTATCTATAATTTTTGATTGTTCCATGCTGTCATATTATCATTCTTGGATGTTTTACAATCATTTTATAGCAACTTTATATCATTTTTTGGGACTAACCTATTGACATAGTGCCAAGTGCCAGTTGTTGTTTTTTCTTGTTTTTTACTTCGTAGAATATCAGTACCAAATGGAGTCCAATCACGATGAAACTTTTTGGAGATTTTTTTGGACTAGAAGACAACTTGAGAGCCAAGGAAGCACATGGGAGGAGGCCCATGGGGCCCACAAGACACCAAGTGCGCCATAGGCCCCCGGCGCGCCCTGATGGGTTGTGGGGCCCACAGGGGTCTCCTCCATCGCCTCTCATCTCTATAAATACTCAAATATTCCAGAAACCATAGAGGAGTCGACAAAAAACACTTCCAGCCGACGCAAGTTCCAGAACCGCGAGATCCAATCTAACACCATCACGGAGGGGTTCATCATCCTCATTGGTGCCTCTCCGATGATGCGTGAGTAGTCCACCATAGACCTATGGGTCCGTAGGCAGTAGCTAGATGGATTTCTCTCTCTCTCTCTCTCTCTCTCTCTCTTTTGATTCTCAATACAATGGTCTCTTGGATATCTATTTGATGTAATGACTTTTTGCGGTGTGTTTTTGGGATCCAATGAATTTTTAGTTCATGATCAGTTTCTATCCATGAATATTATTTGAGTTCTTATATGCATGATTATTTATAGCTTCGTATTTCTTCTTCGAATCTTTGGTTTAGTTAGGCCAACTAGATTGATTTTTGTTGCCATGGGAATAGGTGCTTTGTGATGGGTTCGATCTTGCGGTGTCCTCTCCCAGTGACAGAAGGGGCAGCGAGGCACGCATGTATCATTGCTATTAAGGATAACAAGATGTGGTCTATTCCTACATGAATAGATCTTGTCTACATCAGGTCATCGTTGTTATTGCATTACTCCGTTTCTCTATGAACTTAATACACTAGATGCATGCTGGATAGCGGTCGATGTGTGGAGTAATAGTAGTAGATGCAGAATCGTTTCGGTCTACTAATCTTGGGTGTGATGCCTATATATTGATCATCGCCTTGGATATCGTCATGATTATTTGATCTTCTATCAATTGCCCAACAGTAATTTGTTTACCCACCGTGTGCTATACTCATGAGAGAAGCCACTAGTGAAACCTACGGCCCCCGGGTCTACTCTTTCAACATATTGCTTTTCGATCTATCTTTTTCCGCTTTTGTTTTCAGATCTATTATTCCAAAAACCCAAAAATACCTTGCTGCACTTTTTATTTACTTCTGTTATTTTGTGTTCTTGTGCGATCTATTTATCCAATATCATACAAAATAATCTATCTTTTTACCGTGGAGAGATTGACAACCTCTCTTACGCGTCGGGTTGCCAGTATTTGTTCTTTCTGTGCAGGTACCATTTACATAGTGTTTCTTGGTTCTCCTACTGGTTCGATAACCTTGGTTTCATAACTGAGGGAAATACTTACCGTAGCTGTGCTGCATCATCCCTTCCTCTTTAGGGAAATACTGACGCAGTCTCAACCCATGTCAAAGGAATTTCTCGCGCCGTTGCCGGGGAGACATCATCAACATCTATAAGGTTCCTAATCACAAATCTCATCTCCTTGCAATTTACATTATTTGCCATTTGCCTCTCGTTTTCCTCTCCCCCACTTCACAAAAAATTTGCCATTTTATTCGCCCTCTTTTTCGTTTGCCCTTTTTCTCGTCAGATCTCTTGTTTGCCTACCTTGTTGTTATTGCTAGTTCTTCCTCTATTGCGTGTACTCCTAAGAATGAAGTTCTAAATTTTAAGCAAAGGGGAGGGGGGAATCTAAAAGATGCTTGGTATAGGATTTGCAATGCTCATAATAGATCTATTCATAAGCAATCTACCGTTCTTATTCTTTGCAGTTTTTATGTGGGCATCACCACTTGGTATAGATTCGTCCTTGATACGATTACCGGTGGGAATTTCTTGATGTGTCCATCTTTGGACGCTTTTAATGCTATGGCAAATTTAGTGGGTTCACCATCTCCCATGATTAATGAAACAACCTTAACTCTCGAACATGTTATGGAACGGCTAGATGCTATTGAAAAGAAGATGATTATGAAAGAACATCTTGAAAATTTGGATAAGAAAATGCATAATCTTGCTAATAAAATTGGGTCAAAAGCGGGGGATCCCTTTAAATTATTGAAGTAAAAGGAAGTCGTAGTTAACGAAAGAATAGAAGAAAGTCCCTCCCAGAGTGATAAGTTGGAAGAAATTTTTAGTAACTTGAGCTTGGCCTTTTCTTCTGTTAAAACTATTGAAAAAACTCCCGTAAAAATTTGCAAGTCTACACAAGTCACTAAGAAAAAAGGTGCCACATCTAATAGCCACAAGGAAGATCTTAAAATGATTAGTGTTTATCCCAATTTTGTTGAAATAGCGAAAGACCCTACTTACAAGAATGAATTTTTCGGTCTTATTCCTAGAAGTATTGTCATTGAAAGTGTAAATGAATAAATCTAGTTGTGTGATTGAGGTGTTGAAAACTAAAGATGACAACACTTGAATCTATGCATTATGCCTAGCTAGGGGCGTAAAACGATAGCGCTTGTTGGGAGGCAACCCAATGAATAGAATTTATTTTTACCTTTTTATTTCTGTTCTTGAGTGTTTACACAATTATGCTACTGTTATGATTGTGTTTTTATGTTTTAATTAGCTTTTGTGCCAAGTAAAGCCTTTAGGATGATGCACAAGATGAGTAGAAACAATGCTGAATCTGAAACAGAAACTTTGACTCCAGTGCAGGAATTGTCATTTTTTACTGGAGCGTAATAATGAGCTGAAATTTTAACAAAGTATTGGTATACAAATTATTTACGTTTTCCTAATTTTTCAGAATTTTTGGAGTTACAGAAGTATGGTTAGAGTACAGATTACTACAGACTGTTCTGTTTTTGACAGATTCTGTTTTCGTTGCATTGTGTGCTTATTTTGATGAATCTATGGTTCGTATTGGAGGTTATAAGCCATGGTGAAGTTATAATATAGTATATATAATGCAATAATAAAATATGAATGGGTTTTCAACAGTACTTAGAGTGGTGATTTGCTTTATTATACTAACGGATCTCACGAAGGTTTTGTTGAGTTTTGTGTGATTGAAGTTTTCAAGTTTTGGGTGAGATCACGATGGATGAAGGAATAAGGAGTGAAAAGAGCCTAAGCTTGGGGATGCTATGACAACCCAAGATAATATCCAAAGAGAAACAAGCAACTAAGCTTGGGGATGCCCCGAGTAGCATCCCCTCTTTCTTTTAACGACCATCGGTATTTTACTTGGAGCTATATTTTTATTCGTCACATATCATGAGTTTTGCTTGGAGCGTCTTGTATTATATGAGTCTTTGCTTGACTTTCTTTTTAGTTTGTCACAAGTATCCTTGCTGGACACACCTATTTGAGAGAGCCAAAATTATGCTATGATTTGTTAGAATTGCTCTATATGCTTCACTTAAATTTTTTGCGCTATGGAATTTCTCTAGTGCTTCACTTATATCTTTTGAGCACGGTATGCTTTAAATTTTTGAAGAAATACTCTCATGCTTCACTTAGATTAATTTTAGAGTTGGTAAATTTTGAAGAAACACTCTCATGATTCACTTAGATTAATTTGAGAGTTAGTAAATTTTAAAGAAATTCTCTCATGCTGCACTTATATTATTTTGAGAGATGAAATTTTTATGCTCATGTTCTTCACTTAAATTTATTTGAGCTTGTCAAAAACAATGGAAATATATGAAACTAGTCCCAAAGTGATAGATATTCAAGAGGGATATAATAAAAACTTTCATGAAGATCATTGGACAAATTAAACTTGATTCCTTGTAATAGTTTTGAGACATGATGATAGTAATATGTGAGTCATGTTGGTGAGTAATTATGCTTTAGTAAGAATATTGGTGTTAAGGTTTTTGATTCCCTATGCAAGCACGAAAGTCAATGGTTGTGCAATGAAATTACATCCTACTTATGATGCATTATTTGGTGTTAGTTATGCTTAATGCCCGTTTATATGAATTTTTGTTTCTTGGTTGGTTGCTTCTCAATCTATTTGCTAGCCTCCACTTGTACTAAGTAGAAATACTACTTATGCATCCAAAATCCTTAAACCCAGTTTTGCCATATGAGTCCACCATACCTACCTGTATGCGGTATTTTCGTGCCGTTCTAAGCAAATTTGTATGTGCCATCTCTAATTTTCAAAATGAAATTCCTTTTTGTGTGCTCGTACCACTCATGAAATGGTAGGGAGTGTCCAATATTTTTCCATACTAGATGTGTTATTCTCAAGATGAATGTTTATTCACTTGTCATTGCACGAGAGTACGGCAATAATGGGGATGCCCAGTCCCGAAATGAAAACGAAATTTACTTTATGTTGTCAAATAATAAATTCCTTGGAAAGTGTTGGTATGGAAGGCAACCGTGGATACAGCTAGCCATGGATTGTGAAAGAATGGTGGAAAAAGGAATAAACTTTATTTTATGTTTGGGAATCGCCTATGATGTATCTAGCATGGAAAGTATTGAGAACTACTCGGTTGTTTTCGTTGACAGGAAAGGCATGCCACCCAAAATATTTTTCTCTCTAAATTTAAGCTTTGAGCTCTGGCACCTCTACAAATCCCTACTTCCCTCTGCGAAGGGCGTATCTATTTACTTTATGCAATTTTTATTTTTACTTTGAGTCTCCATCTTCTCTTATAAAGCACCAACTAGGGGGCACTATGATCGTACTTGAGCATTGGGTGTAGCTAATATTTGAGTGTGTTTCATGAATGGATCAATGATTGAGCATGATGGGCTAGGGATAACTTTCTTTAGTGTTGATATTTTGAAAGACATGGTTGCTTGTTGGCATGCTTGAGTATTGAAGTCATTATGTTAAAGCTAGACTATTGCTTTGAATCATCTACAAGTCCAAATGTCCATGTTACAAAAGAAAAGAATATGAGATGAACATGTTAGGCAACATTCCACATCAAAAATTCAGTTTTTATCATTTACCTACTCGAGGACGAGTAGGAATTAAGCTTGGGGATGCTGATACGTCTCCAACGTATCTATAATTGTTGATTGTTCCATGATGTTATATTATCATTCTAGGATGTTTTACAATCATTTTATAGAAACTTTATATCATTTTTTGGGACTAACCTATTGACATAGTGCCAAGTGCCAGTTGCTGTTTTTTGCTTGTTTTTTACTTCGCGGAATATTAGTACCAAACGGAGTCCAATCGCGGTGAAACTTTTTGAAGATTTTTTTTGGACCAGAAGACAACTTGGGAGCCAAGGAAGCACCTGGGTGGAGGCCCATGGGGCCCACAAGACACTAGGTGCGCCAGAGGCCCTCGATGCACCCTGATGGGTTGTGGGGCCCACGGGGGTCTCCTCCACCACCTCTCAGCTCTATAAATACCCAAATATTCCAGAAACCCTAGAGGAGTCGATGAAAAACACTTCCAGCCATCGCAAGTTCCAGAACCGTGAGATCCAATATAACACCATCACAGAGGGGTTCATCATCCTCATTGGTGCCTCTCCGATGATGCGTGAGTAGTCCACCATAGACCTACGGGTCCGTAGGCAGTAGCTAGATGGCTTTCTCCCTCTCTTTTGATTCTCAATACAATGGTCTCTTGGAGTTCTATTTGATGTAATGACTTTTTGCGGTGTGTTTGTTGGGATCTGATGAATTTTGAGTTCATGATCAGTTTCTATCCATGAATATTATTTGAGTCTTCTTTGATCTCTTATATGCATGATTATTTATAGCTTCGTATTTCTTCTTCGAATCTTTGGTTTAGTTAGGCCAACTAGATTGATTTTTCTTGCCATGGAAAGAGGTGCTTTGTGATGGGTTTGATCTTGCGGTGTCCTCTCCCAGTGACAGAAGGGGCAGCGAGGCACGCATGTATCGTTGCTATTAAGGATAACAAGATGGGGTCTATTCCTACATGAATAGATCTTGTCTACATCATGTCATCGTTGTTATTGCATTACTCCGTTTATCCATGAACTTAATACACTAGATGCATGCTCGATAGCGGTCGATGTGTGGAGTAATAGTAGTAGATGCAGAATCGTTTCGGTCTACTAATCTTGGACGTGATGCCTATATATTGATCATCGCCTTGGATATCGTCATGATTATTTGATCTTCTATCAATTGCCCAACAGTAATTTGTTTACCCACCGTGTGCTATACTCATGAGAGAAGCCACTAGTGAAACCTACGGCCCCCGGGTCTAGTCTTTCAACATATTGCTTTCCAATCTATCTTTTTCCGCTTTTGTTTTTGGATCTATTATTCCAAAAACCCAAAAATACCTTGCTGCACTTTTTATTTACTTCTTTTATTTTGTGTTCTTGTGCGATCTATTTATCCAATATCATACAAACTAATCTATCTTTTTACCGTGGAGAGATTGATAGCCTCTCTTACGCGTCGGGTTGCAAGTATTTGTTCTTTGTGTAGAGGTACCGTTTACATAGTGTTGCTTGGTTCTCCTACTGGTTCGATAACCTTGGTTTCATAACTGAGGGAAATACTTACCGTAGTTGTGCCGCATCATCCCTTCCTTTTTGGGGAAATACCGACGCAGTCTCAAGGCAGGTCAGTTCTCTTTGCAATCTACCAACGAGAATTATTCCCAAATACTTCTTGTCTTTTGACAATTGGAATTTTTTATGTGGTAGGAATTTCTAGTCATGTTTATATTGGATTTTGATTATCTGTTTGTCTTCCTTGCCTCTTGTGGATTTTTCAAACTTATTTAGTGTTCCTATAGATATAGGGGAAATGGTGATCCCATCTTATGCATTTTGTATTCAAATGCAAATTCTATTTAATTCACATCTCTTGGGGGAGCTATCCTACTTTCTTTATAACACTCTCGTTATGCATTTATCATAAAACCTTATGATCCCTATCAAGTGTGGGTAGATGGAAGGCAGGCCTTTTTCTTGTTGTCACTTTGTGCATCATGAAAATTTGTTGAGGGTTTGGTTTTTTGGAACCTTGCTCTCTTTTGGGTTTGTGACATCTCTTTATTTGATATCTTTCTTTTGGCGTGCGTCAATGGATATCTCATTCCTTGATGTATCTTTTAATTGGTATCCTTCAAGTGATAATTTCTTCATGTGGTATCTTATTTTCACTTGGTTGCTTATCAATCACGTGTTAATTTGGTTCTGGGAAGTCTTGAGCATGCATATTTATTACTTGTACTTACTTTGCATGCTTTCTTTCTTTGAATCAACATATGGGGAAAACTCCACCATGTCACAAATTGGCTAAGATGTTCATGGAGTTAAATTTCATATCTATATGCACATATTTATGTGGAGTTTGCCTTATGTATTGTTGATTCTCTAACTCTTTGGTCCTAATGAGTTTGGGTACCACTTTGTTTGTGTTGTTTTTCTAGAAACAATGAAGATGCATTGGAGGCTTGTCTCATTCTAAAGGAAGGTGTTGACACCATGTGTCTATTGGAGCCAAGCTAGGATGATCAATGAACCATTGTCTACTACATCTTACCAATGCTATCTCGGTAACAAGCATCTACCTCATGCATACATTTATTGCATACAACCTTGTGTAGGTTGCATCATGGCATGAATTATTTCTCAATTCATTCATGTGATAGTTGTTTCCATTCTCAAAGCATCCCAATAATGATCTCTTGTTGCTAGTTGTGATGTCTTTGATGTTTGTGGTTGGAGTTCATTTATATACAATAACATAATATTAAGTGATACGTCTCCATCGTATCTATAATTTTTGATTGTTTCATGCCATTATTATACAACTTTCACATATTTTTGGCAACATATTATATGATTTATTGGACTAACCTATTGATCCAGTGCCCAGTGCCAGTTCCTGTTTGTTGCATGTTTTATGTTTCGCAGAATATCCATATCAAACAAAGTCCAAACGCAATAAAAATTTACGGAGATTTTTTTGGAATATCTGTGAATTTTGAGAAGTGGAACCAACGCAAACGGAGGCCCACAGCCCCCACGAGACACCAGGGCGCGCCCCCAGGGCCCAGGCGCGCCATGGTGGGTTGTGCCCAGCTCGTAAGTCGGTTGGAGCTCTCCTTCGATTGGGCGCAAGGAAGCTAATTTTTGGATAAAACTCCCCTCAAAATTTCAGCCCGATCGGAGTTGCGGATCTCCGGGAATATAAGAAACGGTTTTCGGCCAAAAAACAGGAACGCGAAACAGAAGAGAACAGAGAGGGAGATCCAATCTAGGAGGGGCTCCTGCCCCTCTGCCGCCATGGAGGCCATGGACCAGAGGGGGGACTCTCCTTCCATCTAGGGGGGAGGCCAAGGAAGAAGAAGAAGGAGGGGGTCTCTCTCCCCCTCTCTCCCGGTGGCGCCGGAACGCCGCTGGGGCAAGGATCGTGACGGCGATCTACATCAACAATCTTGCTACCGTAAACACCAACTCTCTCCCCCTCTATGCAGCGGTGTAACTCCCCTTTTCCCCTCTGTAATCTCTACTTAAACATGGTGCTCAACTCCGTATATTATTTCCCAATGATATGTGGCTATCCTATGATGTTTGAGTAGATCTGTTTTGTCCTATGGGCTAATTGATGATCGTGGTTGGTATGAGTGTATATTTTATTATGGTGCTGTCCTATGGTGCCCTCCGTCTCGCGCAAACGTGAGGGATCCTCGCTGTAGGGTGTTGCAATGTGTTCATGATTTGCCTATGGTCGGTGGCGTGAGTGACAGAATACACAGACCCGAGTAGGTGGGTTGTTGCATATGGGAGTAAAGAGGACTTGATACTTAATGCTATGGTTGGGTTTTACCTTAATGATCTTTGGTAGTTGCGGATGCTTGCTAGAGTTCCAATCATAAGTGCATATGATCCAAGTACGGAAAGTATGTTAGCTCATGCCTCTCCCTCATATAAAATTGCAAGAATGATTACCGGTCTAGTTATCAATTGCCTAGGGACAAATAACCTTCTTGTTTGACAAAAGCTTTCTACTAAACAACTAACTTCTATTATCTTGCATTTTACTCGTAGTTTTATTCCCGCTAAGTACTTCTAGTTTTATTCGTGCAAACTATCCTATCACCTACAAAGTAGGTTCATACTTGTTCTAGGTAAAGCAAGCATTAGCGTGCGTAGAGTTGTATCGGTGGTCGATAGAACTTGAGGGAATATTTGTTCTACCTTTAGCTCCTCGTTGGGTTCGACACTCTTACTTATCGAAAAAGGCTACAAACAATCCCCTACACTTGTGGGTCATCATTAAGCCAAGTGCTATGCTTTTCAAGCACATATCTTATTGGTATATTTTATGACTTCCTTTTGGACATCTTGTCATTTCCTTTTGTAACTATTTTGCGTGTACATCCTTCTTTGTGGATATATATCATCATGATTGTCATCAACCTAGAATGCTTTACACATGAGAGAAGTTACATCTCTAGTTGATATCCCTATTCCTTCACGTCCACCGTTTCATTCTCCTTTTATTTTCTTGGTGGTTCCGTGAAAGCTTTGTCATGAGTGCGGGTCTTATATCATTGCATCTTGATGCACTAATTTGTGGTGAAGATTGTTGTCCTCATGCTTGTCTTGACAAGCCTATTATTTCCTATCTTCACCATGGGTTATTACAAGCTCTTGTTTTTAATTTGCTTATTAGTGTGCTTGTGAACCCATTTGCTAGTTATGCGCGTGTGGGAATGGCATGTCTTGCACTTTGCTCCTCATTTATTCAAGACTATGTTGATGCTTAATGATCATCCTTATATTAGTCTTCTCAAGTGCTTTGCCATGACTCACACATCATTTTGGTTGAGCCTATTCTTAAGTTGCCTCTTTTACAAGGTTCTCAAACATATGTTTGGTGCAAGTGCTATGCTTATTTTCTTATGTACTCGAGTGCACTTGTTGTGTGTTTTTATTGCTTTTGGGGAGCGATGATCCTATTTTCTGCACTTTGTATCCACATACAAAAATCCTAAACAGTGCACAAATCATGGGGATCTTCTCTAATTTCTTTAGAACACTCCTTTGCCAAAATCATAATATCTCTTATCCATTCGGCTCATCCGATCTTTTGATTGCTCACTAACCTTTTTGTTATGCCTTTGTATCATATCATCCTTCAGCAATCTTCAGATCCTCAATATAGTTCGTCTTCCTCCAACAACTCATCATTGGATGTGTATTTCATTTCACTCACATTTTGAGGAAGTCCGTCCAACTTGAGGAAGTCAAGATCGTCATCATATAGCTCAAGTGGACCATGTGCAAGGAAAAGGTTTGACCTTGATAGGTTTTCTATTTTACCGGTCTCATGGTGTTAGTTGGGAGATCGAGTTATAGGATTGATTGTCGAACTATCAAGGGGGGCTCTCGAGTGAGTAGCTTGATCGTATCATTTGTAAAGAGCTCAGACCATTGCATCACTAGTATCACATTTCTTGGTTCTTATTTGGTTTTTCTCTATGTGAGATTTTAGAGTTTGTGTTAGTTTTCGTGTTAAACTCAAGTTCATCGAAAAAGGAGTTCGTATGCATCATGTTTGCGTTTTTGGTGTTAGAGATTTTGCCGGTTCATATTTTGGGAAGGTTATATTACTTATCCCATTGGCATGTTTTCTACATTGTTAGTTCTTAATTTATCGAGTCATTGTTGGATAGTACTTGTCGTATTCTATCCAACAAGCTTGAGTTTGCTGATTTCGGAGTCCGTTTGCAAAAGTTATGGCAGTTTCAGTCATGAAGGATCCAACTATTTTGTTTGGGCAAGTTTTCAACATCCAAGCGGTAGTACCGCTCGGTACCATAGTAGTACCGCTTGCGATACTTCTGCCATGGACTACCGCAGCCACCGCCGCTTGGGAAAAGTCCTCTATGCAACTTTATGTTGTCAGTTTTCTCTAAGCGGTAGTAGAGCGGTAGTGCCGCTCTAAGCGGTAGTACTGCCCCCCCCCCCCCCGAACGGTAGTACTGCTTGAGTATCAAGGGATGTGCATGTTTGTATTGCTTGTTTTCTCTAAGCGATAGTAGAGCGGTAGTACCACTCAAGCGGTACTACTGCTCCCCAGAGCGGTAGTACCGTTTTACTATGGGCTGAGACATAAAGGTTGGATTTTCCCCCATCTATAAAAGGAGGCCTTCTTCCCCAATGGACCTTATCCTTTGAGCTCGTGTTCCCCCCACCCCCATTGTTGACCTTCTTCGAGCTTGCTATCTCTCAATCCCTCCACTGATTCTTGCTAGTTTCTTGCGGGTAAATAGAGAGGAGATCTAGATCTATGTTTCCACCAATCACTTTCTCCTTTATGTGAGGGGAACCCCTTGGATCTAGATCTTGGAGTTCTTTGTGTTCTCCTTGTTCTTCCTCTCATATTCTTCCATAGCTTTTGTTGTTGTGGTGGGATTTGGGAGTGAGGGACTTGACCATTTTGTGTGTTCCTGCCATTGCATTAGTTGCATCAGTTTGAGGTCTCCACGGTGACACGTGGAAGTGAAAAGTTGAGAAGCTTATTACTCTTGGGTGTTTGGGCACCCTAGAGCTTTTGCCTCTTGGGTGCTTGGGCGCCCTAGACGGTCAGTGGTGCAACGGAGCTTAATCATTGTGGTGTAAAGCTCCGGGCAAGCTTTGGGGTTGTAACATCCCAATTTTCAATTTGGCTGTTTTACTATTCATCATATGCATATCATGCCTCCTTTTGCATTTTTGGAGTCTAATTAGAGTTATTCAAATATTTTTCAAATAAAAAATATAAGCGAGGAGAACATGACTTCTTCGGACTAAAAAGAGTTCGAAAAATATTTGAATATGAATTTCAATTTTTGAAGTTATTTCAAAACTCAAATTAAAGCAATTGCAAAATTGTTTCTTTAAAAAATTATTATTATAGCCATAAATAAAGTTCACACGGTCCTATTTATGACCAACTAATTATGTGATTTTTTCTAATATTTTTAGAATCATTTTTATTAGCCTTTTATATGTTTTAGTATTTTCTGTAAATGGATAATAGGAATCACTGTTTAAAAAAACAAAAAGATCCAGCCGGCCAAGCCAGCGCTAGCCGCCGGCCTAGCTCAGCTTTTCGGCCCATGGTCCACTCCCGTGACCGAAACCACTACATGCGGGTCGCCCGCCGCCTCTCTCCTTCTCGCTCGACTCTGAAGTCACTGAAAGGTGGGACCTACCTGTCGGGATCTTCTTCCCCACGCAAACCGTGTCCACCATGGATATGGCACCCCACAGGCTGCCATTCAAACCCGCCCAGATTCTATCTTCGAGCCAACCCCTTGCCCAAGAACATGACATATATATACCCAGGGCCCCTCTCATCTAATCCCCTCTAAACTCCCTCGCCAAAACACTTTTGAGTACCCCCGCACTCGTCGTCCCAATCTCCGCCGGAGCCGAGTCCTTCCACTGTCGATTCCATAGCCGGTGAGCAATCTCGTCACCCCCTCCTCAGTCTTCTGGTTCGCCTCGACTATGTGCGTCGTTTTGACATCTTCTTGACATCTCCTCTCCTCTATAGCCTCACCACCGTCAACCCCGTGTCGTCACCGAAGCACACGGAGCGCCTGAAGCTGTCGAGCTCGCTGTGTTAGCTCCCGTCATCCCCAACCTCCGTCTCCACCACCCCTGGATCGCCTCGCCCCGACACTCCGCGGTCGTACACGACCACCGGAACGCCATTGACGGGGTTATTACTCCTAGGTATGCCAAAGCGAGGGAGTTCGAGCTTTTTTGAAGATCACATGGCCTACGGACCACGGCCGGCTGGCACACGGCCGGCAGGCCGATGGCCGGCTGGCGTACGGCCAGCAGGCTGACCCAGGGCCGGCTGCTCGAGGTCCAGCCGGCCTCCGGCTGGCGGTCCCGCGGCCGGCCCATTCACTGACAAACGAGCAGGCAGGCATCCGCCCCCTCCCGCCATACCCGCGTGCGGCGACAAGACGCGGCCTCCCTTGACAGGTCCCGCATGGCTACAGCGGCCGCTGACGGAGAAGCACACGTGGCTACAGTCCGGGCGGTCGTATCGCTGACCACGGCCGATCGTGACCGGGCGGGGCGACCGTGCGACCACGCCCCCGTCCACTCCATTACCTGCGCCGGCGTGGCTACAACGCAGCCGGCCGTACCGGAGACCGCGGCCGGCTGCCACAAGACCACGCCATGAGACGCCGTCCGTGCCGCGGCAAGTGGGCGAGGACCAATAGCAGCGGTCGGCTGGCGGGCCCCAGCCTTCGACGGGACCGCGCAGCCGGCGGGCCCTACACGCGGCGGGACGACTCCGCTGGTGGGACCCCTGGCCGGCTAGAGAGGCTGTTAGTCGGGTTCCCCCCCCCTCCAGTACCATTTATGTATATTGTAAGCCGGGGGGTTGGCATATAAAACCCCCCGAGGCCCCCCATGCACGGGGCAAGTATTCTCACCACTTTTGTACTCACCTCCATACGTAGACAGGTAGGAGGAGCCGGCTAGCCCCTTCTTCCTCCTCTAGCCAACAGCTCAAGGAGCGCCATTGTAGTTCTCTTGGTCTATCAACTAGGCAAGCAGGACTAGGTGTGTTACCTCCCACAGGGGGCCCCGAACCTGGGTACATCGCGTGTCTCACACCGCTTGTCCCCAATCCCGTCACCGGAGCCCGTCGGCGTCCTTCGGCCCCAACCACTCTCGATAAGCCACCCCATGTCATCTGTCGTGAGAAAATGACGACAGTTGGCGCCCACCGTGGGGCCGTCCACGGCGCCGGCCGGAGTCATGCTCCGGGCGGGACCCTTCGCCAACTCCCCCGGCCGCCCTGCATCCGGGCTGACCTGCACGCTCGTGGGGCTTGCTCCCGCGGCACGGGACCTCGTTCCCGCCCGGCTTGCGGGCGTCGCTACCGACCTCTCCGACGAGTGGCGCAACAGCGACTCTCCGTCCCACGTCGCCACCCTCGCCAAATGCTTCGGTAGGCTGAGCCTCGCTGGCGAGCCACCTGCCGATGAGTACCCTAGCAAGGTGCTCGACTGCCTCAACCCGCACTCGCTTATGGGCGCGCTCACCTCAGGCGACACTGACGGCTCTTGCGTCTGCGCGGACGTGATGGTCACCGGCTCCTCCACGAGCACCGGTCGCCCCAGGGCGGAGGCGCAGGCGGCCGCCGCAGCCGCCGGCACCGGCACCGGCACCTCCGACCCCCTCGGCTCCGCGCTTCGGGGCCTCAGCACCCCCATCGCGCCTACGTCAAACCCGACCGCAGCCACGGCTAAGCTGGAGGCAGCTCGCCAGCTGCTGCTCGCGGAAGCAACCACGCTCGCGACCGCCAAGCGTCGGATGGAGTCCGCGCAGCGCGAGTACAACTCCGCCTACGGCCTTACCCCCGCCAGCAACGAGCCCAGCCGGCATGGAGACGTCCGCAACCGCAGCCGCGTGGTTGCGGAAATCCTTGGCGGCAGGCTCCCCACCTACGACACACCGGCGGCCAACATGAGGGCCGCCTAGGTGGCCTACGCCGACCTAGCCGACCTGGAGGGCGAAGAACGCGAGCGACAGGAGCGGCACGTCCAAGACCTCATCGCCACCGCCAACGCTCAGCAGGCCGGCTCGACCGTGCCAACGCCGGGTCCGAAATGCCCTTCCCTGAAGGGGACGCTCCGCCGACTGCCGGCCAGCATCCGCCGGCCCAGCAGGCCTCTTCCCCCCACGGCTCCGGCCGGCGGGGTGCTGGGTCTCGCAATGGACGTTCCCATCAGGGGAACGAACCGCCGGCGGTCACGTGCAGCAGGTGGTGGCTGGCGCAGTCGCGCCCACACCCCGCCCCATGGCGGGAGCACGCGCCCTCGCCCGCCCCGACTGTCCGCCCCGAGCTCGTCGCCCGGCTCGGCCCGCGCGTCCCGCGGAGCGAGAACGACGCCCGAACCCGCATCGACTGGCTGGCGCAATCTGCCCTCCTGGAGGAGGAGGGTCCGATCGGGCCGGCGTGCTTCGGCCCCTAAATCCGCGATCAGCCGTTTCCCACCTGCTTCATGCTCCCCCGCGACACTCCAAAGTACAAACACACCGCCAAGCCGGAAGACCGGCTGATCGACTACACCACCGCAGTCGGCATCGCCAGAGGGAACAAGCTGCCGGTTCGGCTCGGACTTGGCTTAATAGCCTGCCGGTCGGCAGCATCAACGCTTGGACGGACTTCGAGGAGGCGTTCATCCGCAACTTCACCGGCACTTACAAGCGGCCTGGCCGCCCCCGCGAGCAGGCCATGTGCATCCAGGGGCAGGAAGAATCCCTTCGCGACTACCTCACACGGTGGACCAAGCTCCGCAACTCCTGCGAGGGGGTGCACGAGGTGCAAGCCATCCAGTACTTCTCCGAGTGCTGCCGGTACGGCACCCTCCGCAAGCACAAGCTCATGTGCTCGGAGCCGGCCACCTTGGCAGAGCTCATGGCCAAGGCAGACAAGTACGCGACGGCCGACTCCGCTATGCGGATCAAGGTCAGCGCATCCGGCAAGGCCATCCCGCCACCTGCCGCGCCATGGCCGGATGCCGACAACCGGCAGCAACAGAACAACAAGCGGAAGGCCGACCAGCTGGAGCCCCGCTACGGGAGCAAACAGGTCGCCTCCGTCGAGGAGGAACATCCGGCTGCCCAGGCACCCAGCCAGCGCCAGCGGACCGGCAAGAACACCTGGCAGCCCAAGCTCACTTTCGAGCAGATGCTCGACACCCCGTGCAAGATGCACTCTGGGGCGAAGCCGGCCACACACACGCTTCGGCAGTGCAGCTTCTCCCAGCGGCTAGCCCGGGGCGAGAGCCTTCCGGCTCCTCCCCCGCCGGCTCCCCGCGCTCCAGCGCCCGCGCCGGCTCCGGCTCCACCGCCGGCTCAGGCCCCCAACAACGACCGTCTCCACGACCAGTTTCCCGACCAGGACGGGGCCTACGTCGTCTTCACCAGTGAGGGAACCGACAAGCATAGCCAGTGCCAACGCCGGCACGAGGTGAATGCCACCGTCCCCTCAGTCCCCCAGTTCATGCACTGGTTTGAGAAGCCGGTCACCTGGAGCCGGGTGGACCACCCGACAGTGATGCCAAACCCCGGCAGCCACGCCCTTGTCCTCGATCCCACCATCGCCTCCAAGAGGCTCACCTGCCGCTTCTCGCGGGTGTTGATCGACGGGGGCAGCAGCATCAACATCCTCTACCGCGACACACTGCTCAAGCTGGGGCTCAAGGAGAAAGACCTGCAGCCGAGCCGGACAGTTTTCCATGGCATCGTGCCAGGGCAGTCTTGCTTTCCCATCGGCAAGATCCAGCTCGATGTCCTCTTCGGCGACAAGAGCCACTTCCGCCGCGAGCTGATATGGTTCGAAGTGGTGGACCTCAACAGTCCCTACCACGCGCTGCTGGGCAGGCCGACCCTCATCAAATTCATGGCGGTGCCCCATTACGCCTACCTCAAGATGAAGATGCCGGGTCACAAGGGCATCATAACCGTCAGCGGCGACTACAAGAAGTCGATTGAGTGCATGTGTGACAGCAGCCGGCTGGCCGAGGCTCTGGTGATCGCGGAGGAGAAGTGGCAGCTCGACCGGCTTGTGGCTCAGGCCACCGAGCAGCCGGCCATGCCGACTCCCCCATCCCAGCCGGCCAGTGAGGCGACGTTCCAGCCGTCCAAAGACACCAAGCGGGTGCCGCTCGACCCAGCCAACCCCAAGCAGTGCGTTACCATTGGCGCCAACCTCAGCAGCAAATAGGAACGCGAGCTCATCGACTTCCTTCATGAGAATCGGGACATCTTTGCATGGTCTCCAAAAGACATGCCGGGTGTTCCGAGGAAGTACGCCGAGCACAAAGTTCATGTAAGGCCGGATGCTAAGCCGATCAAGCAACCCCTGCGCTGTTTCTCCGAGGAGAAGCGGCGTACTATAGGAGAAGAGATCGCCCGGCTGCTCGCAGCCGGCTTCATCATGGAAGTTTTCCACCCGGACTGGTTGGCCAACCCAGTCCTGGTGCTGAAGAAGAACAAAACTTGGCGGATGTGCATCGACTACACTAGCCTGAACAAGGCGTGTCCTAAGGACCCGTCCGCCCTGCCCCGGATCGATCACGTGATCGACTCCATGGCCGGCTGCGACCTGCTGTCTTTCCTGGACGCCTACTCCGGCTACCACCAGATCAAGCTGGACCCAGCCGATCGGCTGAAGACCTCCTTCATCACCCCTTTCGGGGCCTACTGCTACATCACCATGTACTTCCGCTTGAAGAACGCATGCGCCACCTTCCAGCGCTGCATGCAAAAGTGCCTCCTACCCCAGATCGGCTGGAACATCCACGTCTACGTGGATGACATCATCATCAAAACCAAGAAACATTTCAGCCTCCTTGACGACCTCCGGGAAACCTTCTCCAACCTGCGCGAGTACAAGGTCCGGCTCAATCCGGAGAAGTGTGTTTTCGGCGTACCAGCCGGCCAGCTCTTGGGTTTCTTCATGTCCGCGCGCGGCATCGAAGCCAACCCGGAGAAGATCAGGGCCATCGAGCGCATGCACAAGTCGGCCAAGCTCCGCGACGTGCAGAAATTCACCGACTGCCTGGCCTCGCTCAGCCGATTCGTCAGCCGGCTGGGCAAGAAGGCCTTGCCCCTCTATCAGCTCATGAAGAAAACCACCAAGTTCGAGTGGACCGACCAGGCGGACGACGCGTTCCGTGACCTCAAACGTGCCCTCTCCAGCGCGCCCGTCTTGGCCGCGCCGGCTGAGAAGGAGGCTTTGCTCGCATACATCGCGGCAACCATGCGCGTGATCAGTGTCGTCCTCGTAGTGGAGAGGCCGGAGGAGGGCAAAGCACTGCCGGTCCAGTGCCCCGTCTACTACCTCAGCGAGGTCCTCTCCGCCTCCAAGCAGAACTACCCCCACTACCGGAAGATGTGCTACGGCATATACTTCGCCGCCAAGAAGGTCAAGCAGTACTTCCAGGAGCACACCATCACTGTGGTAAGCACAACGCCGCTTGACGAGATCATGAGCGGTCGGGACGCCACCGGTAGAATTGCCAAGTGGGCCATCGGCCTCGCCGACTACGAGATCCGGTACGAGCCACGCACTGCCATCAAGTCGCAGACGATGGGCGATTTCTTCATCGACTGGGCGGAGACCCAGTTCGTGTCGCCGCCTCCGGACTCCACGCACTGGCGCATGCACTTCGACGGCTCAAATATGCGGACTGGCTTGGGAGCCGGCATCATCTTGTCGTCTCCAAAAGGGGACCAGCTCAAGTATGCGCTCCAGATCCTCTTCGCCGCCACCAACAACGTGGCCGAGTACGAGGCGCTCGTCCACGGCCTCCGGCTCACCAAGGAAATCGGCATCAGACGCATCCTCTGCTTCGGCGACTCGGACCTCGTGGTGCAGCAAGTCTCTGGCGAATGGGACGCCAGGGACGCCAACATGGCCAGCTACCGATTCCTCGTCCAGCAGCTCACGGGCTCTTTCGAGGGCTGCGAGTTCCACCACTTCCCCCGAGTGGACAATGAGGCAGCAGACGCCCTGGCGAAACTCGGCTCCACACGCCAGGCTATCCCAGCCGGCGTCTCCCTCGAACGACTGTCCAAGCCATCAATCAAGCCCTCCGCCGAGTCAGAATCAATCTTCATACCCGCGGACCCCGCCGGCTCCTCGACAGGCCCAGGGGCTCCGCCCGTCACGCTGGCTCCAACCACTGCCGCCTCCGCGGCAGCCGGCTCCGACCCCGCGGCCGTCATGCTGGTGGTCGTCGTGCTCTCCGCCACCTTAGTCCCGGGGACTAGCGAGCCGGACCCGGGGACTGGAGAGCCGGACCCGGGGACTGGCTAGCCGGGCTCGGGGGCTCCGGCGGCAGGCCCGGGGGCTCCGGCTGCTCCCGACCTCCAGCTCGAGCCGGAGCCGGCTCCCGTCTTGGCCCCCTCGTGTCAGGACCGGTTTTCCAGGATATTAATTTTCTAGCAAATGGTCCTTGTGCTCATCAACACCAGGATTATTGTTAACTGATGAGGCACATTCTTGATACAGAAATTCCAAGCAAAATTACAAAATCTGAAGTACAAGACCATTATGGTCTATGAGTACAACAAAAGGTTTCTAGTGGTTGGTGGCGGAAGCGGTTCGGGGTCATCAGCGTCTATGGGACTCCATTTCCCACAGGAATAGCTGACCTGGATAAGTCCTATCTTCGCATGGCTGCGATCTTCGATGCCTAGGTTCCGGGGTTGTCGTCATAATACTCCTCTCCAAATACGCAATCTGGCCAAGACAATAGCCAGGGGCAAGCCAGTGAGTACTTTGAATGTACTCGCAAACATCATGAATACAGGTATAATATAGCATGTGATACTTATGCACTGAATGATTCACGATCATTCAGTTAGTCACAAGACAAATCCATGGTGCAAGCAAGCAGGTTATTCATGTAACAATTTAATAAGCAATCAGGGAATAAAAGAAATAAAGAATCCCAATCGGGTGTCTAAAGCGACGCCTCGAAAGGTTATGATTTAAACATGCCTCAGTCGGGCGTCAGTGCGACACCACATAAAGGGCTTACAAGGAAAATAAATAACATGCGTGCCACAGTCGGGTGTCTCAGCGACACCACATAAATGGCTTATAAGGAAAATAAATACAAGCATGCCACAGTCGGGCGTCTCAGCGACGCCACCTAAAGGGCTTAGAAGGAAAGATAAATAACATGCATGTCACAGTCGGGCGTCTGAGCGACGCCACATAAAGGGCTTATAAGTAAATTAAATAACACACATGCCACAGTCGGGCGTCTGTGCGATGCCACATAAAGGGCTTATAAGGAAAATAAATACAAGCATGCCACAGTCGGGCGTCTCAGCGACGCCACATAAAGGGCTTATATGGAAAATAATAACATGAGTATCCAGGAGGTAGAACCATCCCAGGGATACTCAATATTCCAGGTGATATAAATTGTTAGTCCACAATAACAAAAGTCATAATCAGTATTCATCACACTTCATGATCAATATTCAAGTTTAGAAGAATTCCTCCGAAGACCGACACTAAGACCGACACTTGACCCATCCCAGACTGTAGTCCTTAACCGCGGACACGGCTATTCGAATAGATATAAACTCTGCAGAGGGTGTACTCTTTACCCACAAGTAACGGATTCCTTTAGTCCACCGGGACTAATTCCTCTTACGATCTTTGAATTGAAAACACACCTGACCCGCACACACCAGCTTAACTTACCGGTGCCTGGAATCACCCACGACACTCGTTAAGCAAAATTCTATGTGGGGAGGCTACAACCTCGACTAGCATGGGATCACAAAATTTATATTGCGCGCAAAACAGGGGAGCTACCCCCTCGGACTCACCGGAACACCCATGCCTCCGGACCAAGTGACATGCCTACCAGGGGTCACTGGTATCTTTCACTATGGCCTCTCTGTACGGTCTGTGCTAAGAAAGGGGTTGACAACTTACTGAACCGTACCCTACCGCGGTAGGGACAAGTGGTAGTACGAAGCAAGTATGGGGGTTACTGGCACAAGACTCGATCTACGGTCGACTTAGGAGGTTATGTGTTCTCTGCATGATTAGCACAACAAATATATTCCACACCACCAGACAGAATCACCACTCCTCATACCTCACCATGCGTACTGATCGTATTCGTCCCAACGAAATGTCAGTATCAAGCTCGTGTCTACCCGAGACAGAGACTTCTCCGGATCCCTTCCGGTAGGCATGAAAGGCATAAGAGGATGAATACCGTCACAAGCATTTCAATTCCAACAGCAAGGAATTCTCATCATGCACTTGTAAACATGATCACATCATCACATGAAATAATGCATACTTCAAGTCAACTCGGTGTTGTAGTCACATTAAACAACACACAACAAATATTATACCAGGGTTCAGAATGCTTGCCTTCAATGTGTAGGTAGGTGGTGAGCACTCCAAAACTTTTGAAAGTTCAATTCTCCCTCCAATTTCCTATTTTTGAAAATATTCAAATCAACAAACAATTCAAAACAGTACTGGAAAGTTGTTTGAATTTTTTTGAAATAAATCTTAAAATAAACTAGATGAAATTTAAGAGAGGTGGGAAAAAGAATCAAGTCAATTGGGTTTTTAGTTTAAAAGTTAGAGCCAGTCAAACTCTGGTCAAAATCTGATTTTTAAATAAACAGAAAAGAAAATAAAACGATTCGTTTAGAATACGCTAAAGACAGAGAGGAAACGTACTCCGCGGCTTTACGCTTCCACTTAAGCGCCTCGGCGGGGCCAGGGAGTCACTGACGGTGGGCCTGCGGGTCCACCAGTCAGGTTTGACTGGTCCTCCCCCGTCTCCTCCCTCCTGTGGCCGAACAGAACGGGGCTCCGGTGGCCAACGCCGGCGAAAGGAGGCTCCTAGGGGTTCTTCTGCGGGTGGGAATGGATCCACCACTTCGAGGTGGTCCTCCAGGTGGTCGCCACGACCAGGGGGTTGGAGGGATTCGCCGGCGACGAGCTCCGAGGCGGCGGTGGTTTCTGGTCAGTTGGGGAAATCGACCTAGGGTGGCTCCCTGTCGAAGCTGAGAGGTGGGGTAGCTCCATGGGGTAGAGGTAGGGCGGATGGTGGCGATGGGGGAAGCTGGGGCGCTCTGGCTGCGACTAATTTTGTCGAGGGGCGTCGGCGGCCGAAGTCACCGGGGGTGGGGAAGACGATGGCGCCCGGCTAAATTGTAGCAAGGGGAGGCTTCATTCTACTTCTCTCATGGTGTTGACGAGCTGATGGAGGTCCTGGGGGGCTATTTATAGCCGGAGTATGACGGTTCCGCAACGGCAGCGGATAACTCCGGCGACAGTAGCTTGCGCGCGGCGTGGCGGCGACAGAAGCTAGCGGACGAGCTCGTGGATGAGCTCAAGCTGTTCCTGGGGCAGCTGGCGCGCTGGGGCTGCTTGGGCGGTGCTGATGCGGTAGGGGCCGGCTGCGACCGACGGCTAGCCGCCATGGCGGCTCTGACGGCGGCGCTGCAGAGCTCCAGGGGGTGGCCGGAGTACCTCTGCGGTGCTGGGGAGGTCGGGGCGTGTCCCTTCGAGTTAGCAGGGACCGGGGATGTGGGGTAGGTGGGATGCGGTGGCTCGGGCGCGCGGCTGCAATACGCGCGCTCTAGGCGCGCCCAGTGCACGCCCACCAGGTGCTCAAGGAAATGGCAATGCCCTCCAGGTGGCTCTAATGCATATGGGGTTAAGCAGGGTTAGGTTTTAGGCCAAGGTAAAGCTATATGACATGCTGGTTTGGCCACTGGGGCAAGTCCACAATATAAACTAAAATTCATGCCAACTCTGTTCAGGCACACCAGGTCCTCGACAGAATGCCAAGGGCATCTAGGGGGTTTTTCTGGCCACCAAACTTTCCAGGTTGAGGTCTCCTTGGATGCAGGTGATGATGGCATGGTTAGTTTGGCCAAATCAGAAACTTCCTAGTGTAAGTTTTATAAAAGTTAGTTTCTGGACAGAAACTAAATGGCATGATTTCATGGGCTTAAACTCTGGCAATGAGTCTAAACTCTTGGACTTAAGAGTTTGGTAGGGATAACTACAAGCAGTAAAAATCCCAAGGGCATTAGGGGAAAATAAAGATGGGTTGTAGTTCAAATCCTTAAACTGGTCCAGAATAGAAAATAGGATGATATGCTAAAAAATTCCAAAACACAAAGATGGGTTTTTTGCATAAAAGTGATGTAGGGACATCATATGTCATCTACAAATTTTTGTGGAATTATTAAATGAATTTATGAAAGGGTTGTAGTGCAACATGAGCCTTTAAAAGGGTGAAAATGCTATTAAAAGAATTAAAACTTGGAAAAAATTTATTATCAAAATTATTCCACTGGTTTTACTAAATGAAATAAAATGATTTGATGAAACATTCAAGCCACACAACATTATTCAAAAGTTTCAGATAGTAGAGGATTTTTTTTGAAATTCAGACAAAAGGAGTGGCTCTAAAATCACTAGAAAATCCAGAAAATAGAAAATAATTATTTCTGGCAACATTTTACTTAATAAAACATGATTAAATTTTTGGGGTGTTACAACACTACCCCCCTTAAGAAAAATCTCGACCTCGAGATTTGCTAAGGACGGTCTCAAAAATATTATTCCTATTACCACGTAGTAATAACACGAAAACAATTATCCTACTCACGCGATATGACGCGGCTACAGTGAGAGGGTAGATAATTGGTGCAACTACAACGGACTACTGGTGCTGCGAGAGAAACCTACGGTTGGGGTAACCGAAGAATTTCTACTTAGAGCTACGGTAAATTTAGAATTAATAAAATTCTAAATTTCCATATTACGTTGGTCGTACCCGAGTGCACGGTGCTCTCTGTGGCTGACAGGTGGACCCAGGGCCCACTGTCAGTCTCTTCTTCTACCTCTGGCTCTCCTCTCTTCCTCTCTCTCGCGCGCTTTCCCGCGCTTTCTCCACCGGCGGTGTCTAGCGCGTAGGGCATCTAGGCCGTACTGCTGTAGTGCGCGGCGTGCTAGCTGCCGACGCAGCGTGCACTCACCTCGCGGGCCAGTGCGCTGTTAGCACTGCTCGCGGATTCGCCTCCGAACACCGGCGATCGAGCGACGAGCGGCGCTGGTGGACTTCGCTCACCGTACACCGATCTCGAGCTATAAAATGACCGCGGTGCTTCTCTCTTCTTCCTCACACCTGGCCTCGTTTCTTCTTCTTCTTCTTCTTCCTTCTCCTTCATTTCTGATTTCCGGAGCTCGAAGCGAGGCTCTAATGGCGGAGGTGAGTCCAGACTGGTTCACGCTCCTGCTGTGTGGAGGATTAGCGGCATTGCTTGGGTTCTCAGTGCTCCTATGCGCGATGATCCTCGATGATCGCCGTGATGCTGTTGCTCGAGTGTTAGCTCTCTGCGGCGGCGGTGATCACGAGGATTAGGTGTTGGTGCCGGCTGCTACTGCTGTCAGTGTGCTGGAGGCGATCTGCACTAGATTAATTACCCACAAATTTCTCTTTCAGAAAAACTGTGGTGTGTTAGTGAGGTGATCAGTTAGGTGCAAAATGTGTAAGTGTTTTCTGCACTTGGTGCATGTGGTCAAGTGATTGTGGCTGTGAGCCTGTTGTTGTGGTGCTGCGTGAATTTAAATTTATGCTAGGAAAAAAATCATTTGCTGCAATGGCTTAAAGAAAATCCCACCTTGAGATTTTCTGAGAGCGAAAACAGTTGATCAAAAATCACAGCAGTAAAAATCACTCACATACAATTGAAATCAAACAATTTATTCATAGCACAATCTTATGACATAATACACATACTGCAATCTATAATTAAATCGCTAGGCTAACAAACACAACATTGGCGTCTACGGCGCAAAAGAAAAATATGCGGGGTCCTAAGGAAATGTCTCCGGCACTGGGACACATTCTTCCTCTTCTGGGGAGAGCGGATGAACTAGTCGAAGAATTTGCTGCTCCTGATCTGGCCTCAGTGGCCTGCCAATGGCGATCTGAGGATTCATCACAGCGAGATTCTGGAGGTAATCCATTACTCTCTGGGTCAAACGCTCTTGAGCGATGACGTACTGAACAAGGTTGGCCAGTACTGGGTCTCTCTCTATTCGTCCCCCGAGAAAAGATGCTTCTTCTCCGGGTGCTGCACGGCTCGGGAAGTAATAATACCCCCTTTCACTGGCATAGGGTACTGCGAATCGGAGGCGGGTAATCGCTTCGTAGGCAGCAACTTCTATGGCCATTTGCGGAGTCGGCATAGATTTCCCCACGAAGGAGACTTCCGTTGGGTCTTGGTTTGGGTTCACTGGTGGTATGTGTACTACTGCCCAATATTTCGAGGCGAATGGGGTGATCCTCGATTTGAACAGCTCGTACTGGGGTGGATGGGGAGAACTCATGGTACTGCGGGTAAAGTCCCACAATATTTTAACAAAACTACCTGGGGTCGCATCTGGAGTTCTCAGATGAATTCTAGGGCTCGACATGGCAAAAATGGCTGTGAGGGCTGTGCACAAAGTGAGGGATGCTTGGTAAGGTCACGGAGTGGCCTCTTATATAGCATCAGGGTTGGGTTACCTATTGCAGTGTGGGGACAATCTGTGTTGTCGGTTCTACTCTTTGGAGGTCGGGGTCAATGCCACAGATATACATATCTCACAAAAAGTGACGTATTACTGTGGGTGTCGTCTGGGGTGGTTTTTGGTAGCTACGTCCGGAATTTAATATGCAACCGAACGACAAAAATTTATTTACGTATGGATACTTGTAGTACTATTAAAATAATGACATACAAGCAGCCTGTATTTTATTTATGGCGATACAAGGTCACACTATTACATGGCGTAGGAATACTAAGACTCGGTACTACTCGAGTGACTTAGTCTACCTCGTTAATATCTAATCGAGCGCGTCTTGCGGATGTCGAGGCTTCTCCTTGGGATTCACCGTCGGGGTTTGCCGGATTAGGATGGGGGTTTACCCTGTCGGGGTAGCGATGATGACCATCGCGGGGGTTGGTGGTCACAATCCCGTTGGAGCGTGTCCCCAAAAGGCGACGAAGCTCCTCCGGGGATACAAATGCATTCCGGTCGGTTGCAGGGGCAGGCCTCGAAGACTCGATCGGTCGTCCGAACAGCACGATGGGGTTGTCGGCGTCGGGCGCCACTTCTCTTCTTGCCGAGGCTCGGCGAGAAAGCTCTCCACGAGCTGTGATCAGATCAAGAGTGACCTGATCGAATAGTGCCTCTAGTGCGCTGAGGTAGCGCACAAGATGCAGCAATGCAGGGTCCGTCTCGTGGTCTCCGTTGGCAACCTGGGGTGGCCTACTATACCCATCACGGCCAGGGTAATAATAGAACGAGCGGTAGTTAACTCTTGGCGACAAGTGCCGGAGTTGAACTATAGCCTCCCAAGCTGCTAGCTGGATGGCTTGTGGCTCAAAGGAAGTTGACCTTCCGGTGAACCTGTATGGGCGCTCTGGCGATATACCCCTGCTGTAGATGTCTACCGTGGCCCAGAAGTGACGATTCTCATCACTCGTGCACTCTTGGTACACAACATATTCTGGGGGCTCTTCTAATGCAAAGGCACGACGGGTGAGGTTGGCTAGGACGGTTACAAGACCTCCAAGGTTGGTTGCTGTGGTCTCATTGTGAACAATGGCGCCAGGCATCTTGGCTTGGTTTTGGATAGGTGGCTGTGATGTGCTGGTTTTTGGGCAAACACTTTCTTTTATAGAAGAAAACGTTGTCTTCCTTCGCACGCTTGCAAATGGGACAATTTAGGTGTCGGTCACGGCGCATGATCGATGGGCTAGGCTGATAGGTTGGGCACCGATTGCCGAAAGGTGTCGGGGTCACTGTGTGGGCTATCGGATAGGATAGGCTTGGTTGTGGTTAGGTTAAGGTCTGGTGGGTGGTAACCTAGGTTTTATTGACCCGGCTAAGATAGGATTAGCCAATGGTCAGCCTGGCTCTGATACCAAGGTTGCCAGGACTGGTTTTCCATGATATTAATTTCCTAGCAAATGGTCCTTGTGCTCATCAGCCCCAGGATTACTGTTAGCTGATGAGGCACATTCTTGATACAGAAATTCCAAGAAAAATTACAAAATCTGAAGTACAAGACAATTATGGTCTATGAGTACAACAAAAGGTTTCTAGTGGTTGGTGGCGGAAGCGGTTCGGGGTCATCAGCGTCTATGGGACTCCATTTCCCACAGGAATAGCTGACCTGGATAACTCCTATCTTCGTATGGCTGCGATCTTCGATGCCTAGGTTCCGAGGTTGTCGTCATAATACTCCTCTCCAAATACGCAATCTGGCCAAGACAATAGCCAGGGACAAGCCAGTGAGTACTTTGAATGTACTCGCAAACATCATGAATACAGGTATAATATAGCATGTGATACTTATGCACTGAAATGATTCACGATCATTCAGTTAGTCACAAGACAAATCCATGGTGCAAGCAAGCAGGTCATTCATGTAAAAATTTAATAAGCAATCAGGGAATAAAAGAAATAAAGAATCCCAATCGGGTGTCTAAAGCGACGCCTCGAAAGGTTATGATTTAAACATGCCTCAGTCGGGCGTCAGTGCGACGCCACATAAAGGGCTTATAAGGAAAATAAATAACATGCGTCCCACAGTCGGGCGTCTCAGCGACGCCACATAAAGGGCTTATAAGGAAAATAAATACAAGCATGCCACAGTCGGGCGTCTCAGTGACGCCACCTAAAGGGCTTAGAAGGAAAGATAAATAACATGCATGCCACAGTCGGGCGTCTGAGCGACGCCACATAAAGGGCTTATAAGTAAATTAAATAACACACATGCCGCAGTCGGGCGTCTGTGTGACGCCACATAAAGGGCTTATAAGGAAAATAAATACAAGCATGCCACAGTCGGGCGTCTCAGCGACGCCACATAAAGGGCTTATATGGAAAATAATAACATGAGTATCCATGAGGTAGAACCATCCCAGGGATAGTCAATATTCCAGGTGATATAAATTGTTAGTCCACAATAACAATAGTCATAATCATCATTCATCACACTTCATGATCAATATTCAAGTTTAGAAGAATTCCTCCGAAGACCGACACTAAGACCGACACTTGACCCATCCCAGACTGTAGTCCTTAACCGCGGACACGGCTATTCGAATAGATATAAACTCTACAGAGGGTGTACTCTTTACCCACAAGTAACGGATTCCTTTAGTCCACCGGGACTAATTCCGCTTACGGTCTTTGAATTGAAAACACACCTGACCCGCACACACCAGCTTAACTGACCGGTGCCTGGAATCACCCACGACACTCATTAAGCAAAACTCTATGTGGGGAGGCTACAACCTCGAGTAGCATGGGATCACAAAATTTATATTGCGCGCAAAACAGGGGAGCTACCCCCTCGGACTCACCGGAACACCCATGCCCCCGGACCAAGTGACATGCCTACCAGGGGCCACTGGTATCTTTCACTATGGCCTCTCTGTAGGGTGTGTGCTAAGAAAGGGGTTGACAACTTACTGAACCGTACCCTACCAGCGGCAGGGACACGTGGTAGTACGAAGCAAGTATGGGGCTTACTGGCACAAGACTCGATCTACGGTCGACTCAGGAGGTTATGTGTTCTCTGCATGATTAGCACAACAAATATATTCCACACCATCAGACAGAATCACCACTCCTCATACCTCACCATGCCTTACTGATCGTATTCGTCCCAACGAAATGTCAGTATCAAGCTCGTGTCTACACGAGACAGAGACTTCTCCGGATCCCTTCCAGTAGGCATGAAAGGCATAAGAGGATGAATACTGTCACAAGCATTTCAATTCCAACAGCAAGGAATTCTCATCATGCACTTGTAAACATGATCACATCATCACATGAAATAATGCATACTTCAAGTCAACTCAGTTATGTAGTCACATTAAACAACACACAACAGATATTATACCAGGGTTCAAAATGCTTGCCTTCAATGTGTAGGTAGGTGGTGAGCACTCCAAAACTTTTGAAAGTTCAATTCTCCCTCCAATTTCCTATTTTTGAAAATATTCAAATCAACAAACAATTCAAAACAGTACTGGAAAGTAGTTTGATTTTTTTTGAAATAAATCTTAAAATAAACTAGATGAAATTTAAGAGAGCTGGGAAAAAGAATCAAGTGAATTGGGTTTTTAGTTTAAAAGTTAGAGCCAGTCAAACTCTGGTCAAAATCTGATTTTTAAATAAACGGAAAAGAAAAGAAAACGATTCGTTTAGAATACGCTAAAGACCGAGAGGAAACATACTCCGCGGCTTTACGCTTCCACTTAAGCGCCTCGGCGGGGCCAGGGAGTCACTGACAGTGGGCCTGCAGGTCCACCAGTCAGGTTTGACTGGTCCTCCCCCATCTCCTCCCTCCTGTGGCCGAACGGAGCGGGGCTCCGGCGACCAACGCCGGCGAATGGTGGCTCCTAGGGGTTCTTCTGCGGGTGGGAATGGATCCACCACTTTGAGGTGGTCCTCCAGGTGGTCGCCACGACCAGGGGGTTGGAGGGATTCGCCGGCGGCGAGCTCCGAGGCGGCGGTGGTTTCTGGTCAGTTGGGGAAATCGACCTAGGGTGGCTCCCAGTCGAAGCTGAGAGGTGGGGTGGCTCCGTGGGGTAGAGATAGGGCGGATGGTGGCGATGGGGGAAGCTGGGGCGCTCTGGCTGCGACTAATTTTGCCGAGGGGCGGCGGCGGCCGAAGGCACCGGGGGTGGGGAAGACGATGGCTGTCACGCCCAAAATGCGATCCTATCCTTATTTTGGCACGAGGGCCTCGACAGGGATAGAAGCGCATCTCGTCGTTTTGCAAGAATGGATATCATTACAAGTACATGTAAAGAAGAGATGAGTATATGGAATTGGCTTACACTCGCCACAAGCTATATCAATATCACATCAATACAACAACATATCCAAACATCATACAGAAGAGCAAGGTCCGACTACGGACGAAAACAAACGATAAAAATGACATCCATCCTTGCTATCCCAGGCTACCGCCTGGAACCCATCCTAGATCGATGAAGAAGAAGAAGAACTCCAAATCAAACAAGCATTGCGCTCACATAGAAGCATCGCATTACCTGTACCTGCAACTGTTGTTGTAGTAATCTGTGAGCCACGGGGACTCAGCAATCTCATTTCCAAGGGTATCAAGACTATTAAAGCTTAATGGGTGAGGTATGGTTAAGTGGTGAGGCTGCAGCAAGCACTAAGCATATATTTGAGTGGCTAACTTACGAGTACAAGAATAAAGGGGGATGATTGTTGCGTAAACGGACGTGATCTAGTAATGATCTCTAAGAGGTCCTGAACACCTACTTACGTCAAACATAACCCCACTGTGTTCTCTCTCGGATAAGGACTCACGAGAAGAGACAGTCACGGTTACGCACACGGTTGGTGTATTTTATTTGAGTTTACTTCAAGTTTGCTATGACCGGGTGTTAAACAAAGTTTCCAAGTTGCCACGTAACCACGGGCACGGCTTTCCGAAAGATTTAACCCTGCAGGGGTGCTCCAACTCATCCATCACAAACTAACCACACGCCGTGGGAATAACCTCGACCACGAATCTCATGATCTTCCTAGGCAATTCCATTGGAAAACCTCAACCTCGAGATAGCCCAAAGTATCGGAATTCCTCGCACAAGACGTTCGAGAAAGGTAAAACAAATCCAGCAAGGCCGCCCGACGTGTCGACGTACCCGATAGGAGCCGCGTATCTCATTCTCAGGCAACGACGGATAAGCGAAGCGTACGGTGGCCTGATAGACATCTCCCGAGTTGCCCCGGGTTTGCCCCGCACGGTGCTCTAGTTTGGACTAGCACCAGCAGCACTGGCCCCCCTGTATTAGGTTGAATAACGAACCTCGGGTAGCGCTAACTCCCTATGCGTCAAATTAATTATCAGTATTATTACGTTGGGCAAATGTAGTACCAATGTTGGGCCTTGCCAGACAAGTTTTATCCTAAAACTCAAAATCAAGGGGGTCCCCATAACAACCCCGAGCATGTTAGGAGCGCTCAATTATGGAACATAACACCGGTACACAAGTAACTAGGGCGGCAAGAGTGGAACAAAACACCAAGCAAAAGGCCAAGCCTTCCACCCTTTACCAAGTATATATGTGCATTAAATTAAATAGCAATAATATTGTGATATATCAAAAGGATATCCATGTTGGCACATGGTAACAATTTGCACCTGCAACTAGCAACGCTATAAGAAGGGCTGAGCAAGCAGTAACATAGCCAAACTATGTTTGCTGGGATGTGGAGGGGTTAGAGGTTTTTCATGGCATTTTGGGAGGCTTGACATACAAGTGGTAGGTAGCGAGACAGCGATAGAAACGAGACAACTAGCATGGCAATGATAGTAGTGGTATCCAGGGAAATGTTCAGCTTGCCCGAGATCCCTCTTGGAAGAAGAACGAATCCGCGAAGCAGGCGATCCATGAAGTAGCCGAACAGGACGTAGTCGAACGAATCCTCACACTCCGAACGCTTTCGGAACTCTATCGAGAAGAAGCAATCCTGAACAAACAATCAACACACGAGAACACCTCAACATATGCATGACATGATGCACAATCGAATATGATGCATGTCCATTTAAATATGCAAGGCATAGCAATCACAACAAACAATACTACACATTAAGTGAAGCTCAATATGCAACGTGTTGCATATTGACGAAACTCCACATTCGAATTATTTAGTTCACTCTCGTTAGGTACACGACAATATTAAATGTTGTTAAACATGGCAAGAGGTGAAGCATAATGAAACTACACTATCTAGGCATCTTAAATGAGGCCGGAAACAACATATAGTATTTCCGAAACGACCCCATATGTTAATTTCGAAATTGGTCCAGATCTGAACTAATCATGTTTTATATTTATTTAAACAGGAAAATAAAGTATACCATGCAATTCTACACGTCATTCTAGTCGATTTACATATATGGAACATCTCAAACGGAGCTACGGTCTAAAAGATATGACCTTCACAAGATGAACATGACATGAATGCAAAATGCATGAAAATGACAACCACAAACATTTCAAATCATGAATGCAGCAAGATATTATGATACTACATGAAAATCTAAGCAATTTACATATGCAACATGTTCAAAACGGAGCTACGGTTCAACAAGTACAACCAACACAAGTTTTAGTTCAAATCTGCCCAAAACAGCAACATGGCATATTGCACGGATGAAAACAACAAGCTACAAGATTCTAAAATGCACAAACTAAGCATGGGGCAGTAGCATATAACACACCCTTCATTTCATCTTCACATATCATACTCAAAAGAGTCATGGATCACATGGTAGGAAGCTCACAACATGGCAACAAAATATAGCAGATTAGGACTTGGTGAAAATCACAGGTTTTAGCATAGCAGATTTTCACGAAGGCATATTGGCAGCAGTAAAACTATATGCTACAAGTCATATTATGGCATGAAAATCTACTGCATGGTAGAGGACATGATGCACTACAAATCATTCCATGGCGGCAAGGTCTAATTATGCATAGAATCATTGCTAGCATCAACACAATATGGCATTATGAAGAAAACAGATTCTCAGACTTGGTGAAAACTAGACTAGACATGTGCAGCAGTTTTTCACAGATTGACATATTGGACCGCAGAATTAATTATGATGCTACACCTATTCGTGCAAACTATTGGCACAACATGATAGATCATAACATGCTTAACAAAAGACTCCATTGGAGCAACCACAAAAGACTCCTAGATCGATAGCAAATCACATGGCAACATGGCAACAAAATAACAGTTTTCAGACTTAGAAATATTTTGGACCCTCAAAACAGTAGTATTTTATAGCACGTTGGCAACAAGAAAATCACACCTAAACATGCATTTCTATAGCAATCAAAAATATCAGGGCCTAGCACACATGTCCAAGGGCATATCTCATGTTAGCTACTATTCCAAAATATGCATGGATTAATTCATACGAAATAAACAAAAGGGCATCATAGCAAAAAATGACATGCACACAAATTGCTCAAATGACAAAACTAAATGTAGAGATAAATTCCATGGATTTTTCTACCCCGAAAACATATATAATATGTGGGTTTTGCATTAAAAAAAATGACGCAACAATTACGCATGATTATGGCATAAACCGTTTTAGCAAGTTATGTATGCAACTTAAATGCAAACACCACATCGAACATTTTTTAGCGTGCATTAAAAAGCGATACGATTAATCTACACATTTTATATATATGGTTTCCTTAATTCCGATGCACCGGTAATAATATATGCGCAATGCAAATCATGACAATTATGCGAATTAACAGAAAATGACATGTTAAACATTTTTATCATTTATGAAAGTGGAATATTATGAATCTACATGAAATTCTACATGTTTTACATATATAAAGTATCTCGATTCGATGCACGGTTAATTACTTATGAGCATTTTAAGATCATGCGCTTTGCAATAATAATAAAAACGACAGTGAGCCAAATCTAGCACAGGGCCCGAAACAGTGGCATGGGCGATGGTTAACAATACGACGCACATGGTGTGACATAACGAAAAGGGAGGGGCTAGCTTGCTCACCTAGCGGGCCTTGGGCCCGGACGCGGAGCTGGCTGAGGCTGGCAGGCCGGCCTCGACGCTGCTGGGCCCTGGGCGAGGCCGGCCCACGCGGCAGAGGCGGATCGGGCGCGCGGGCGCTCGTCCCCTTCCTCGCTCCCGAGCTCGGGCAGAGGTAGGGCAGCGGCGGTGCATCGGATCCAGTCGGCCACTGCAGGATCCGGTGATGGAGGGCGCGGGGACGGTCGGGAGTGGCGCGGGCGGAGCTTCGGACGGCGGGCTCGCCGATAGGCATGAGGCGGCGGCGCGAGACGAGCCGGTGGCGGGACAGGCAGGTCCGGCCGGTTGCGAGGCAAAGGACGACCGGCGACGTCACGCGCAGGAGGGCTCGGTCGCACGAGCGCTTGACGGCGGCGGCTGACAGCGGTGCCAGCGGGAGCAGACGGCGGGGAGGCGGTGGAGCTCCGGCCTTTGAGCAGGGAGGCGGAGGCCGGCGGCGAGGGGAGGCACGGGGCTGCGGGTGAGCGGGGCACAGGCGCTCGCTCGGGCGTGGGGCGGCGGCGCGATTCGGGCCCGGCTCGGCCCGGGGCGGGTCCGATTCGGGCCACGACGGGCCTGCGGCTGACTGGGGTGCTGCAGGCGCGACGTGGCACGCGAATCATCAAGGACATCACGGTTCGCTATCGCATCCCCCACAGCATCATCACGGACAACGGCACCAATTTCGCCAAGGCCGCGATGGCGCGTTTCTGCTCCCAGGAGGGCATCCGGCTCGATCTTGCATCGGTGGCTCACCCACAATCGAATGGCCAGGCAGAAAGGGCAAACGGGCTGATCCTGGCCGACATCAAGCCTCGGCTCGTGGCACCACTCATGCGGTCGGCTGGCTGCTGGGTCGAAGAGCTGTCGGCCGTGCTGTGGAGCCTCAGGACCACACCCAACCGGTCGACCGGCTTCACTCCTTTCTTCCTTGTGTACGTGATACGTCTCCAACGTATCTATAATTTTTGCTTGTTCCATGCTGTTATATTATCATTCTTGGATGTTTTACAATCATTTTATTAAAACTTTATATCATTTTTTGGGACTAACCTGTTGACATAGTGCCAAAGTGCCATTGCTGTTTTTCCTTGTTTTTTACTTCGCAGAAAATCAATACCAAATGGCGTCCAATCGCGACGAAACTTTTTGGAGATTTTTTCTGGACCAGAAGACACCCAGTGGGCCAAACAACTGCCGGAGAGGTGGGCTGTGGAGAGCACAACCCACCAGGGCACGCCTTCTGCACCGCCTCTGATGCCTATAAATTGTCAAATATTCGGAAAACCCTAGAGGAGTCGACGAAACACAATTCCAGCCGCCGCAAGTTCCAGAACCACGAGATCCAATCTAAACACCATCACGGAGGGGTTCATCTTCCTCATAGGTGCCTCTCCGATGATGCGTGAGTAGTCCACCATAAACCTATGGGTCCGTAGGCAGTAGCTAGATGGCTTCTTCTCTCTCTCTCTCTTATGATTCTCAATACAATGGTCTCTTGGAGATCTATTTGACCTAAACTTTTGCGGTGTGTTTGTTGGGATCCGATGAATTTTGAGTTCATGATCAGTTTCTATCCATGAATATTATTTGAGTCTTCTTTGATCTCTTATATGCATGATTGCTTATAGCATCGTATTTCTTCTTCGAATCTTTGGTTTAGTTAGGCCGACTAGATCGATTTTTCTTGCCATGGGAAGAGGTGCTTTGTGATGGGTTCGATCTTGTGGTGTTCTTTCCCAGTGACAGAAGGGGCAGCAAGACACACATGTATAGTTGCTATTAAGGATAACAAGATGGGGTCTATTCCTACATGAATAGATCTTGTCTACATCATGTCATCGTTCTTATTGCATTACTCCGTTTTTCCATGAACTTAATACACTAGATGCATGCTGGATAGCGGTCGATGTGTGGAGTAATAGAGGTAGATGCAGGCAGGAATCGGTCTATCTATCTTGGACGTGATGCCTATATAATGATCACCGCCTTGGATATCGTCATGACTATTCGATTTTCTATCAATTTCCCAACAGTAATTTGTTCACCCACCGTGCGCTATACTCATGAGAGAAGCCACTAGTGAACTCTACGGCCCCCGGGTCTACTTTTCCATCATATTGCTTTCCGATCTATCTTTTTGCAATCTTTGTTTTCAGATCTACAAAACCAAAAACCCAAAAACATATTGCTGCATATTTACTCTTTTTATTTGTATTCTTGAGAGATCTATCTCTCCTATCTATCACTACCTAATCTATCTTATTACCGTAGAGAGATTGACAACCTTTCTTTCGGGTCGGATTACAAGTATTTGTTGTTTGTGTGCAGCTGTTGTTTATTGGGTGGTGGTGATCCTCCTACTGGTTCGATAACCTTGGTTTCATAACTGAGGGAAATACATACCGTCGCTGTGCTGCATCATCCCTTCCTCTACGGGGAAATACCGACGCAGTCTCAAGCCACGTCAAAGGAATTTCCGGCGCCGTTGCCGGGGACGAAGCGGTCTCTTCTACGTGCCTATCATAGGCGCCGAGGGGACTCCATCATCATCTACCAGGTTCCTAATCACAAATCTCATCTCCTTGCAATTACATTATTTGCCATTTGCCTCTCGTTTTCCTCTCCCCCACTTCACCCAATTTGCCATTTTATTCGCCCTCTTTTCCGTTTGCCTTTTTGCTTGTTTTCTATCTTTGCTTGTGTTGCCATGTGCCTTCTATTTTCTTGCATCTTCGCTTCCTAAAAATTCTATTGATATGTCCTCATCCTCTTGCTAATCTTTTCAAAAGACCAAATTATGATGAACCAATAGCTACTGAGTTGAGTGCACTTGATTATCTCCATGAAGTTTTGTTTGAAAATCATGAATCTGAAAATTTTGATGAAGTGTTGAAAGAAGAAATTTATAAGGTGATTCATGATAGCTCCTTGATTGAAAAGCATGATTGCAATGTTTATAGTATGAATTCTCTGAATATCCATGATGCTAATGATATGCAAAGCCACAAGCTTGGAGATGCTATGCTTGATGAAGATGATATTTTTAGTCCCCCAAGTTTTGATGAGAAAAATTATTATGATGATTGCATGCCTTCTATTCATGATGATGGTGATGACACGTATGCTATAGTGAGTAATGATAACCATGAAACTTATCATCATGGTTTTAATTTGCAATGTGGTTATGTCAATCAAGTGTCTCATGATAGTTATTTTGTTGAGTTTGCTCCCACTACCATGGATGATAAGGAATTTGCTTATGTGGAGAGTAATGAAAATTCTCTGCTTGTGCATCATGAAAATAATGATTTATGTGATAGTTATATTGTTGAATTCCTTCATGATGCTACCGAAATTTATTATGAGGGAGGAACATATGCTTGTAGGAATTGTAATAATATCAAGTTTCCTCTCTATGTGTTCAAAGTTTTGAAGTTATGCTTGTTTTGCCTTCCTATGCTAGTTGATTCTTGTTCCCATAAATTGTTTGCTCACAAAATCCCTATGCATAGGAAGTGTGTTAGACTTAAATGTGTTTTTCATGCTATTCATGATGCTCTTTTGCATATTTCAATTACTACTTTTTATGCGAGCATCATTGAAATCATTATGCCTAATTAGGGGCGTAAAACGATAGCGCTTGTTGGGAGGCAACCCAATGAATAAATTTATTTTTGCTTTTTCCTTTCTGTTTTTTGAGTGTTGAAACAATTATGCATCTGTTATGATTGTGTTTTTATGGTTTATTTAGTGTTTGTGCCAAGTAGAACCGTTAGGATGATTCATAGGATGAGTAGAAGTGATGCTGAATCTGAAACAGAAACTTTGCGTCCAGTATTTGAATTTTCATTTTTTGCTGGAACGTGATCTTGAGCTGAAACTTTAACACAGTGTTTCTATACTAATTCCTTACGTTTTCCTAAGTTTTTAGAATTTTTAGAGTTACATCAGGAGGGCTAGAGTACAGATTACTACAGACTGTTCTGTTTAAGACAGATTCTGTTTTCGTTGCATTGTGTGCTTATTTTGATGAATCTATGGTTTGTATTGGGGGGTATAAGCCATGGTAAAGTTAAAATACAGTAGGTATAATGCAATTATAAAATTTGAATGGGTTTGCAACAGCACCTAAAGTAGTGATTTGCTTTATTATACTAACGGATCTCATGAAGATTTTGTTGAGTTTTGTGTGATTGAAGTTTTCAAGTTTTGGGTGAGATCACGATGGATGAAGGAATAAGGAGTAGCAAAAGCATTCTCAAAAAAAAAGGAGTAGCAAAAACCTAAGCTTGGGGATGCTACCGCACCCCCAAGATATATCCAAAGAGAAACAAGAAACTAAGCTTGGGGATGCCCCCGAGTGGCATCCCCTCTTTCTTCTAATGACCATTGGTATTTTACTTGGAGCTATATTTTTATTCCTCACATATCATGTGTTTTGCTTGGAGCGTCTTGTATCTTTGCCTGCTTTGTTTGTTAGTTTTTCCTTTGTATCCATGCTGTACACATCTATTTGAGAAAGCCAAAATCATGCTATGATTTGTTAGAATTTCTCTATATGCTTCACTTAAACTTTTTGAGCTATAGAATTGCACTAGTGTTTCACTTATATCTTTTTGAGCACGGTGTGCTTGGAAAATTTTGTAGAAATACTCTCATGCTTCACTTAGATTAATTTGAGAGTAGGTAAATTTTGAAGAAATCCTCTGATGTTTCACTTATACCTTTTTGAGAGATGAAATCTTTATGCTCATGTGCTTCACTTAAATTTGTTTGAGCTTGCCAAAAAGCAATGGCAATACATGAAACTAGTCCCAAAGTGATAGATATCCATGGAGGATATAATAAAAACTTTCATGAAGATCATTAGACAAATTAAAATTGATTCCTTGTAATAGTTTTGAAACATGATGATAGTAATATGTGAGTCATGTTAGTGAGTAATTATGCTTAGTAGGAATATTGGTGTTAAGGTTTGTGATTCCCTATGCATGCACGAAAGTCAATAGTTATGCAATGAAGTTACATCCTACTTGTGGTGCATTATTCGGTGTTAGTTATATTCAATGCTCACTTATGTGATTTTTCGTTTCTTGGTTTGGTTGCTTCCCAATCTATTTGCTAGCCTCCATTTGTACTAAGTTGAAATACTACTTGTGCATCCAAAATCCTTAAACCAAGTTTTGCTTTATGAGTCCACCATACCTACCTATATGCAGTATTTCCATGCCGTTCCAAGCAAATTTGTTTGTGCCATCTCTAAATTTTCAAAATAAATTTTCTCTTTTCTGTGCCCGTACCGCGCATGAAACGGTGGGGAGTGTCCAATATTTTTCCATGCTAGATGTGTTATTCTCAAGATGAGTGTTTATTCACTTGTCATTGCACGAGAGTGCGGCGGTAATACGGATGCCCATTCCCGAAATGAAAAACAAAAAATGTTTACTTTATGTTGTCAAATAATAAATTCCTTGGAAAGTGTTGGTATGGAAGGCAACCATGGATACGGCCCGCCATGGAAAGTGAAAGTTTGGTGGAAAAAGGAATAAACTTTATTTTCTGCTTGGGAACCGCCTATGATATATCTAGCATGGGAAGTATTGTGAGCTACTTTGTCGTTTTCGTTGACAGGAAAAGCATGCCACCCAAAATATTTTTCTCTCTCAATTTAAACCTTGAGCTCTAGCACCTCTACAAATGCCTACTTCCCTCTGCGAAGGGCCTATCTATTTACTCTATGCAATTTTTATTTTTGCTTTGAGTCTCCATCTTCTCTTATAAGCACCAACTAGGGGGCACTATGATCGTACTTGAGCATTGGGCATAGCTAATATTTGAGTGTGTTTCATGAATGGATCAATGATTGAGCATGATGGGCTAGGGATAACTTTCTTTAGTGTTGATATTTTGAAAGACATGGTTGCTTCTTGACATGCTTGAGTATTGAAGTCATTATGTTAAAACTAGACTATTGCTTTGAATCATTATAAGTTCAAATGTCCATGCTATACAAAAGAAAAGAATATGATGAACATGTTAGGCAGCTTTCCACATCAAAAAATATGTTTTTATCATTTACCTACTCGAGGATGAGTAGGAATTAAGCTTGGGGATGCTGATACATCTCCAACATATCTATAATTTTTGAATGTTCCATGTTGTTATATTATCATTCTTGGATGTTTTACAATCATTTTATTACAACTTTATATCATTTTTTGGGACTAACCTATTAACATAGTGCCAGAGTGCCAGTTCCTGTTTTTGCTTGTTTTTTACTTCGCAGAAAATCAATACCAAACGGAGTCCAATCGCGACGAAACTTTTTGGAGATTTTTTCTGGACCAGAAGACACCCTGTGGGCCAAACAACTGCCGGAGAGGTGGGCTGTGGAGAGCACAACCCACCAGGGCGCGCCAGGGGGGCCCCGGCGCGCCCTGATGGGTTGTGCCCTCCTCGGCCCCCTTCTGCACCGCCTCTGATGCCTATAAATTCTCAAATATTCGGAAAACCCTAGAGGAGTCGACAAAACACAATTCCAGCCGCCGCAAGTTCCAGAACCGCGAGATCCAATCTAAACACCATCATGGAGGGGTTTATCTTCCTCATAGGTACCTCTCCGATGTGTTGGAAATATGCCCTAGAGGCAATAATAAATTAGTTATTATAATATTTCCCCGTTCATGATAATAGTTTATTATTCATGCTAGAATTGTATTGACCGGAAACTAAATACATGTGTGGATAATAGACAAATACTATGTCCCTAGTATGCCTCTACTAGACTAGCTCGTTGATCAAAAGATGGTCAAGGTTTCCTGACCATGGACATGAGTTGTCATTTGATAACGGGATCACATCATTAGGAGAATGATGTGATGGACATGACCCAACCGTTAGCATAGCAAATGATCGTTCAGTTTATTGCTATTGCTTTCACTATGTCAAATACACGTTCCTCTGACCATGAGATCATGCAACTCCCGGATACCGTAGGAATACTTTGGGTGTATCAAACATCACAACGTAACTGGGTGATTATAAAGCTGCACTACAGGTATCTCCGAAAGTGTTTGTTGAGTTGGCATGGATCAAGATTGGGATTTGTCACTCCGACTATCGGAGAGGTATCTCTGGGCCCTCTCGGTAATACAGCATCACAGAAGCCTTGCAAGCACCGTGACTAAAGAGTTAGTTGCAAGATGATGTATTACGGAACGAGTAAAGAGACTTGCCAGTAACGAGATTGAACTAGGGATTGGATACCGACGATCGAATCTCGGGCAAGTAACATACCGCCGGACAAAGGGAACAACGTATGTTGTCATATGAGGTTCACCGATAAAGATCTTCGTGGAATATGTAGGAACCAATATGAGCATCCAGGTTCCGCTGTTGGTAATTGACTGGAGAGTCGTCTCGGTCATGTCTACATCATTCCCGAACCCGTAGGGTCCGCACACTTAAGGTTCGATGACGATATAGTATTATATGAGTTATGTGATTGGTGACCGAAGTTTGTTCGGAGTCCCGGATGAGATCACGGACATGACGAGGAGTCTCGAAATGGTCGAGAGGTAAATATTCATATATTGGAAGGCTATATTCGGACGTCGGAAAGGTTCCGAGTGATTCGGGTATTTTTCGGAGTACCGGGGAGTTACGGGAATTCACCGGGAGAAGTAATGGGCCTTATTGGGCCATACGGGAAAAGGAGAGGCAGGCCACGTGAGGAGGCGCCCCCCCCCCCTTGCCCAAACCGAATTGGACAAGGGGAGGGGGCGCAGCCCCCTCTTTCCTTTCCCTCTCCCTTCCCCCTTTCCTACTCCGTATGGGAGGTGGAATCCTACTAGGACTAAGGAGTCCTAGTAGGACTCCCCACACTTGGCGCACCCCTAGGGGGCCGGCCTCCTCCCTCCCTCCTTTATATACGGAGGAGGGGCACCCCTTGGAGACACACAATTGTCCCATAGCCGTGTGCGGTGCCCCGATCTCCGTTTTCCACCTCGGTCATATTTTCGGAGAGCTTAGGCGAAGCCCTGCCGGAATCACTTCACCGTCACCGTCGCCACGCCGTCGTGCTGACGGAACTCATCTACTTCCTTGACGTCTTGCTGGATCAAGAAGGCGAGGATCGTCACCGAGCTGCACGTGTGTAGAACTCGGAGGTGCCGTACGTTCGGTACTCGATCGGTGGAGCTCGAAGGATTGTTCGACTACATCAACCGCGTTGTGAGACGCTTCCGCTAAACGGTCTACGAGGGTACGTAGACACGCTCTCCCCTCTCGTAGCAATGCATCTCCATGGATAGATATTGCGTGAGCGTAGGAAATTTTTTGAAATTCATGCTCCGTTCCCCAACAGTGGCATCCGAGCCAGGTCTATGCGTAGGTGTGATTTGCACGAGTAGAACACAAGTGAGTTGTGGGCGTGGGTGTATACATATTGCTTGCCGTTACTAGTTGTTACTTGATTCGGCGGTATTGTGAGATGAAGCGGCCCGGACCGACATTACGCGTACGCTTACGCGAGACAGGTTTCACCGCTACGTGCACTCGTTGCATAAAGGTGACTGGCGGGTGTCTGTCTCTCTCACTTTAGTTGAATCGGTTTCAATGAAGAGGGTTCTTTTAGAAGATCAAAAAGCAATCACTACACCACGTTGTGGTTTTGCGTAGGTAAGAACGGTTCTTGCAAACCCGTAGCAGCCACGTAAAACTTGCAACAACAAAGTAGAGGACGTCTAACTTGTTTTTGCAGGGTATGCTGGTGATGTGATATGGCCAAGACATGATGTGATATAAGTTGTTGTATGAGATGATCATGTTTTGTAAGTTATCAGGCAACCGGCAGGAGCCTTATGGTTGTCTCTTTATTGTATGCAATGCCAATGCTATGTAATTGCTTTACTTTACCGCTATAAGTTAGCAGTAGTAGTAGTAGCAATAGCCGGCGAGACGACCACGACGCTACGATGGAGATCAAGGTGTCACGACGCTACGATGGAGATCAAGGTGTCACGACGCTACGATGGAGATCAAGGTGTCAACTCGGTGACGATGGAGATCATGACAGTGCTTTGCTGATGGAGATCAAAAGCACAAGACGATGATGGCCATATCATGTCACATATATTGAATTGCATGTGATGTTAATCCTTTTATGCATCTTATTTTGCTTAGGACGACGGTAGCATTATAAGATGATCCCTTCACTAAATTTCAAGATAAGTGTTCTCCCCTAGTATGCACCGTTGCGAAGGTTCGACGCTTCTAAGCACCACGTGATGATCGGGTGTGATGGATTCTTTCGTTCGCATACAACGGGTGTAAGCCAGTTTTACACACGCAGAATACTTGGGTTAAACATGACGAGCCTAGCATGTACAGACATGGTCTCGGAACACAAGAGACCGAAAGGTCGAACATGAGTCATATAGTAGATATGATCAACATGAAAGATGTTCACCATTGATAACTAATCCACCTCACGTGATGATCGGACGTTGTTTAGTTGATGTGGATCATGTTACACTTAGACAACTTGAGGGATGTTAATCTAAGTGGGAGTTCCTAAGTAATTTGATTAATTGAACTTCAATTATCATGAATATAGTCTAAATAAATCTTTGCAATTTTATGTTGTAGATCAATAGACTGCGCTGTAGTTCCCCTGTTTTTATTATGTTCCTAGAGAAAACGAAGTTGAAAGTTGATGGAAGCAACTATGCGGACTAGGTCTGTGATCTAAGGATTGTCCTCACTGCTGCACAGAAGGCTTATGTCCTTAATGCACCGCTCAGTGCAATACCCCTACGGCTTCGTCTGAGGACGTTATGAACGTCTGGCAGACAAGAAAAGATGACTACTCGATAGTTCAGTGCGCCATACTTTACGGCTTAGAACCGGAGCTCCAAATATGTTTTGAGCAACACGGAGCATATGAGATGTTCCAAGAGCTGAAAATTTGTTTTTCAAGCTCACACCCGGGTCGAGAGGTATGACACCTTCGACAAGTTCAATAGCTACAAGATGGAGGAGAACAGCTCCGTTAGTGAGCATGTACTCAGAATGTCTGAGTACTTCAAACACTTGAATCAAGTGGGAGTTAGACTTCCGAATAAAGTGGTGATTGATAGAGTTCTCTAGTCACTATCACTAAGCTACTGGATCTTCGTGATGAACTATAAACATGCAAGGGATAGAAGATCCTTAAGCTATTCGCGATGCTACAAGCTGCGGATGTAGAAATCAAAAAGGGAGCATCAAGTGTTGATGGTTAATAAGACCACTAGTTTCAAGAAGGGCAAGGGAAAGAAAAGGGAACTTCAAGAAGAACGGTAAAACAGTTGCCGCTCACGCAAAGAAACCCAAGGCTGAACCAAACCCGAGACTTAGTGTTCCCATTGCAAAGGGAAATGTCACAAGGAGCGGAACTTCCCCATAGTAACTGGCAGATAATAAGACTGGCAATGTCAACAAAGATATTTGATATACATGTTATTGATGTGTACCTTACTAGTACTCGTAGGAGCACCTGGGTATTTGATACTTGTTCAGTTGCTTGCAACTTGAAACATGGAGCTTCGGAATAAACGAGGGCTAGCTAAAGAACGAGGTGACGATGTGCATTGGAAGTGTCTCCAAGGTTGATGTGATCACCATCGCCACGCTCTCTCTACCTTCAGGATTAGTGATGAACCTAAATAATTGTTATTTGGTGCTTGCGTTAAGCATGAACATTATATCTGATAGTGTTTATTGCAAGACGGTTATTCAATTTCAGAGAATAATTGTTATTCTATTTGGATAATATCATTGATGATCATGCACTTAAAATGAAAGGCTTATTGAATCTTGATCGTAGTAATACATATGTTCATAACACGAATGCCAAAAGATAATGATAGTACCACATATTTGTGGCACTGCCGCTTAGGTCATATCAGTGTTAAACACATGAAGAAACTCCATGCAGATGGGTTTTTGGAATCTCTTGATTATGAATCATTTGAGACATGTGAACCGTGCCTTATTGGCAAGATGACTAAAACTCCGTTCTTTGGAACAATGGAGCGAGCAACGAACTTATTGGAAATAATACATACCGATGTATGCGGTCCGATGAGTGTTGAGGCGCGCGGTGGATATCGTTATGTTCTCACGTTCACAGATGATTTGAGTAGATATGGATATGTCTACCTGATGAAGCATAAATCTGAAACATTTGAAAAGTTCAAAGAATTTCAGAGTGAAGTAGAGAACCATCGTAACAAGAAAATAAAGTTCTTACGATCTGATCGTGGAGGAGAATATTTGAGTTACGAGTTTGGCAATCACTTAAGACAATGTGGAATTGTTTCACAGCTCACGCCACCTGGAACACCACAGCGTAATGGTGTGTCCGAACGTCGTAATCGTACTCTATTAGATATGGTGTGTTCTATGATGTCTCTTACCGATTTGCCACTATCATTTTGGGGTTATGCATTAGAGACAGCTGCATTCACTTTAAACAGGGCACCGTCTAAATCCGTTGAGACGACACCGTATGAACTATGGTTTGGTAAGAAACCTAAGCTGTCGTTTCTGAAAGTTTGGGGCGGCGATGCTTATGGCAAAAGGCTTCATCCTGATAAGCTTGAACCCAAAGCGGATAAGTGCGTCTTCATAGGATACCCAAAAGAAACTGTTGGGTACACCTTCTACCACAGATCCGAAGGCAAAGTTTTCGTTGCTAGGAATGGATCCTTTCTAGAGAAGGAGTTTCTCTCGAAAGAAGTGAGTGGGAGGAAAGTAGAACTTGATGAGGTAATTGTACCTCCTCTGGATAGTAGTACGCCACAGAAAGAAATTTCTGTGACACCAACACAGACAAGAGAAGAAGATAATGAGGATGATCATGAAACTTCAGAGCAAGTTGCTACTGAACCTCGAAGGTCAACCAGGACACGTTCAGCACCAGAGTGGTACGGAAATCCAGTCTTGGAGGTTATGTTGTTAGACAACGGTGAACCTTCGAATTATGAAGAAGCTATGGCGAGCCCGGATTCCGAGAAATGGCTTGAGGCCATGAAATCCGAGATAGGATCCATGTATGAGAACAAAGTGTGGACTTTGGTAGACTTGTTGCTAAAGGTTATCGACAAGTTCAAGGAGTTGACTACGATGAGACTTTCTCACCCGTAGCGATGCTAAAGTCTGTCAGAATTATGTTAGCAATTGTCGCATTTTATGATTATGAAATCTGGCAAATGGACGTCAAAACGGCATTCCTTAATGGATTCCTTAAGGAAGAATTGTATATGATGCAACCGGAAGGTTTTGTCGATCCTAAAGGTGCTAACAAAGTATGCAAGCTCTAGCGATCCATCTATGGACTGGTGCAAGCATCTCGGAGCTGGAATACTCGCTTTGATGAAGTGATCAAAGCGTTTGGGTTTATGCAAGTTTATGGAGAAACTTGTATTTACAACAAAGTGAGTGGGAGCTCTATAACATTTCTAATAAGTATATGTGATTGGAAATGATGTAGAATTTCTGGAAAGCATAAAGAATTAATTGAAAGGAGTTTTTCAATAAAAACCTGTTTTTGAGTTATCCACGGTTTGGGCATCGAGATCTATAGAGATAGATCAAGACACCTGATAAAAGATTTTCACACACCTTGATGAGATTTTGAAGAAGTTCAAAATGGATCAAGTCAAAAGAAATAAGTTCTTGACTGGTGTGAAGTGGAGTAAGACTTGAAGATCTAGGTAAAGGATGTTTACATGTTAGGCATCAAAATCTATAGAGATAGATTGAGACGCCTCATATGACTTTCACAAAACATATACCTTGACAAGATTTTGAAGAAGTTCAAAATGGATCAGTCAAAGAAGGAGTTCTTGACTGTGGTGAAAGGTGTGAAGTTGAGTAAGACTCAAATCTCGACCACGTTAAAATAAATAGAATGGATGAAGGTTATCCCCTATGCCTCGGCCATAGGTTCTATAAAGTATGCCAAGCTGTGTGCCTTGCCATGTGTCTGGCAAAAGAGGTACCAAAGTGATCCAGGAGTAGATCACTGGACAGCGGTCAAATTATCCTTAAGATGACTAAGGAAGAATTTCTCAGGAATAGAGATGATAAAGAGTTCGTCGTAAGGGGTTACGTCGATGCAAGCTTTAAACACTGATCCGAAAGACTATGAGTCTCAGACCGGATAAGTATAGTGGGGAAATCTTTTGGAGTAGCTCCAAACAGAGTGTGGTAGCAGCATATACATATAACATAGAGATTTGCCAAGAACACACGGATCTGAATATTGCAGACCCGTTGACTAAAACCTCTCTCACAAGCAAAACATGATCAGCTTTAGAACTGATTAAGTGTTAATTACATGGAGATGTAATCTAGATTATTGACTCTAGTGCAAGTGGGAGACTGTTGGAAATATGCCCTAGAGGCAATAATAAATTAGTTATTATCATATTTCCCCGTTCATGATAATAGTTTATTATTCATGCTAGAATTGTATTGACCGGAAACTAAATACATGTGTGGATAATAGACAAATACTATGTCCCTAGTATGCCTCTACTAGACTAGCTCGTTGATCAAAAGATGGTCAAGGTTTCCTGACCATGGACATGAGTTGTCATTTGATAACGGGATCACATCATTAGGAGAATGATGTGATGGACATGACCCAACCGTTAGCATAGCAAATGATCGTTCAGTTTATTGCTATTGCTTTCACTATGTCAAATACACGTTCCTCTGACCATGAGATCATGCAACTCCCAGATACCGTAGGATTACTTTGGGTGTATCAAACATCACAACGTAACTGAGTGATTATAAAGCTGCACTACAGGTATCTCCGAAAGTGTTTGTTGAGTTGGCATGGATCAAGATTGGGATTTGTCACTCCGACTATCGGAGAGGTATCTCTGGGCCCTCTCGGTAATACAGCATCACAGAAGCCTTGCAAGCACCGTGACTAAAGAGTTAGTTGCAAGATGATGTATTACGGAACGAGTAAAGAGACTTGCCAGTAACGAGATTGAACTAGGTATTGGATACCGACGATCGAATCTCGGGCAAGTAACATACCACCGGACAAAGGGAACAACGTATGTTGTCATGTAAGGTTCACCGATAAAGATCTTCGTGGAATATGTAGGAACCAATATGAGCATCCAGGTTCCGCTGTTGGTAATTGACCGGAGAGTCGTCTCGGTCATGTCTACATCATTCCCGAACCCGTAGGGTCCGCACACTTAAGGTTCGATGACGATATAGTCTTATATGAGTTATGTGATTGGTGACCGAAGTTTGTTCGGAGTCCCGGATGAGATCACGGACATGACGAGGAGTCTCGAAATGGTCGAGAGGTAAATATTCATATATTGGAAGGCTATATTCGGACGTCGGAAAGGTTCCGAGTGATTCGGGTATTTTTCGGAGTACCGGGGAGTTACGGGAATTCACCGGGAGAAGTAATGGGCCTTATTGGGCCATACGGGAAAAGGAGAGGCAGGCCACGTGAGGAGGCGCGCGCCCCCACTTGCCGAAACCGAATTGGACAAGGGGAGGGGGCGCAGCCCCCTCTTTCCTTTCCCTCTCCCTTCCCCCTTTCCTACTCCGTATGGGAGGTGGAATCCTACTAGGACTAAGGAGTCCTAGTAGGACTCCCCACACTTGGCGCACCCCTAGGGGGCCGGCCTCCTCCCTCCCTCCTTTATATACGGAGGAGGGGCACCCCTTGGAGACACACAATTGTCCCATAGCCGTGTGCGGTGCCCCGATCTCCGTTTTCCACCTCGGTCATATTTTCGGAGAGCTTAGGCGAAGCCCTGCCAGAATCACTTCACCGTCACCGTCGCCACGCCGTCGTGCTGACGGAACTCATCTACTTCCTCGACGTCTTGCTGGATCAAGAAGGCGAGGATCGTCACCGAGCTGCACGTGTGTAGAACTCGGAGGTGCCGTACGTTCTGTACTCGATCGGTGGAGCTCGAAGGATTGTTCGACTACATCAACCGCATTGTGAGACGCTTCCGCTAAACGGTCTACGAGGGTACGTAGACATACTCTCCCCTCTCGTAGCGATGCATCTCCATGGATAGATCTTGCGTGAGCGTAGGAAATTTTTAGAAATTCATGCTCCGTTCCCCAACAGTGGCATCCGAACCAGGTCTATGCGTAGGTGTGATTTGCATGAGTAGAACACAAGTGAGTTGTGGGCGTGGGTGTATACATATTGCTTGCCGTTACTAGTTGTTACTTGATTCGGCGGTATTGTGAGATGAAGCGGCCCGGACCGACATTACGCGTACGCTTATGCGAGACAGGTTTCACCGCTACGTGCACTCGTTGCATAAAGGTGACTGGCGGGTGTCTGTCTCTCTCACTTTAGTTGAATCGGTTTCAATGAAGAGGGTTCTTTTAGAAGATCAAAAAGCAATCACTACACCACGTTGTGGTTTTGCGTAGGTAAGAACGGTTCTTGCAAACCCGTAGCAGCCACGTAAAACTTGCAACAACAAAGTAGAGGACGTCTAACTTGTTTTTGCCGGGTATGCTGGTGATGTGATATGGCCAAGACATGATGTGATATAAGTTGTTGTATGAGATGATCATGTTTTGTAAGTTATCAGGCAACCGGCAGGAGCCTTATGGTTGTCTCTTTATGGTATGCAATGCCAATGCTATGTAATTGTTTTACTTTACCGCTATAAGTTAGCAGTAGTAGTAGTAGCAATAGCCGGCGAGACGACCACGACGCTACGATGGAGATCAAGGTGTCACGACGCTCCGATGGAGATCAAGGTGTCAACTCGGTGACGATGGAGATCATGACAGTGCTTTGCTGATGGAGATCAAAAGCACAAGATGATGATGGCCATATCATGTCACATATATTGAATTGCATGTGATGTTAATCCTTTTATGCATCTTATTTTGCTTAGGACGACGGTAGCATTATAAGATGATCCCTTCACTAAATTTCAAGATAAGTGTTCTCCCCTAGTATGCACCATTGCGAAGGTTCGACGCTTCTAAGCACCACGTGATGATCGGGTGTGATGGATTCTTTCGTTCGCATACAACGGGTGTAAGCCAGTTTTACACACGCAGAATACTTGGGTTAAACTTGACGAGCCTAGCATGTACAGACATGGCCTCGGAACACAAGAGACCGAAAGGTCGAACATGAGTCATATAGTAGATATGATCAACATGAAAGATGTTCACCATTGATAACTAATCCACCTCACGTGATGATCGGACGTGGTTTAGTTGATGTGGATCATGTTACACTTAGACCTTGAGGGATGTTAATCTAAGTGGGAGTTCTTAAGTAATTTGATTAATTGAACTTCAATTATCATGAACATAGTCTAAATAAATCTTTGCAATTTTATGTTGTAGATCAATAAACCGCGCTGTAGTTCCCCTGTTTTTATTATGTTCCTAGAGAAAACAAAGTTGAAAGTTGATGGAAGCAACTATGCGGACTAGGTCCGTGATCTGAGGATTGTCCTCACTGCTGCACAGAAGGCGTATGTCCTTAATGCATCGCTCAGTGAAATACCCCTACGGCTTCGTCTGAGGACGTTATGAACGTCTGGCAGACAAGAAAAGATGACTACTCGATAGTTCAGTGCGCCATACTTTACGGCTTAGAACCGGAGCTCCAAATATGTTTTGAGCAACACGGAGCATATGAGATGTTCCAAGAGCTGAAAATTTGTTTTTCAAGCTCACACCCGGGTCGAGAGGTATGACACCTTCGACAAGTTCTATAGCTACAAGATGGAGGAGAACAGCTCCGTTAGTGAGCATGTACTCAGAATGTCTGAGTACTTCAAACACTTGAATCAAGTGGGAGTTAGACTTCCGAATAAAGTGGTGATTGATAGAGTTCTCTAGTCACTATCACTAAGCTACTGGATCTTCGTGATGAACTATAAACATGCAAGGGATAGAAGATCTTTAAGCTATTCGCGATGCTACAAGCTGCGGATGTAGAAATCAAAAAGGGAGCATCAAGTGTTGATGGTTAATAAGACCACTAGTTTCAAGAAGGGCAAGGGAAAGAAAAGGGAACTTCAAGAAGAACGGTAAAACAGTTGCCGCTCACGCGAAGAAACCCAAGGCTGAACCAAACCCGAGACTTAGTGTTCCCATTGCAAAGGGAAATGTCACAAGGAGCGGAACTTCCCCATAGTAACTGGCAGATAATAAGACTGGCAATGTCAACAAAGATATTTGATATACATGTTATTGATGTGTACCTTACTAGTACTCGTAGGAGCACCTGGGTATTTGATACTTGTTCAGTTGCTTGCAACTTGAAACATGGAGCTTCGGAATAAACGAGGGCTAGCTAAAGAACGAGGTGACGATGTGCATTGGAAGTGTCTCCAAGGTTGATGTGATCACCATCGCCACGCTCTCTCTACCTTCAGGATTAGTGATGAACCTAAATAATTGTTATTTGGTGCTTGCGTTAAGCACGAACATTATATCTGATAGTGTTTATTGCAAGACGGTTATTCAATTTCAGAGAATAATTGTTATTCTATTTGGATAATATCATTGATGATCATGCACTTAAAATGAAAGGTTTATTGAATCTTGATCGTAGTAATACATATGTTCATAACACGAATGCCAAAAGATAATGATAGCACCACATATTTGTGGCACTGCCACTTAGGTCATATCAGTGTTAAACACATGAAGAAACTCCATGCAGATGGGTTTTTGGAATCTCTTGATTATGAATCATTTGAGACATGTGAACCGTGCCTTATTGGCAAGATGACTAAAACTCCGTTCTTCGGAACAATGGAGCGAGCAACGAACTTATTGGAAATAATACATACCGATGTATGCGGTCCGATGAGTGTTGAGGCGCGCGGTGGATATCGTTATGTTCTCACGTTCACAGATGATTTGAGTAGATATGGCTATGTCTACTTGATGAAGCATAAATCTGAAACATTTGAAAAGTTCAAAGAATTTCAGAGTGAAGTGGAGAACCATCGTAACAAGAAAATAAAGTTCTTACGATCTGATCGTGGAGGAGAATATTTGAGTTACGAGTTTGGCAATCACTTAAGACAATGTGGAATTGTTTCACAACTCACGCCACCTGGAACACCACAGCGTAATGGTGTGTCCGAACGTCGTAATCGTACTCTATTAGATATGGTGCGTTCTATGATGTCTCTTACCGATTTGCCACTATCATTTTGGGGTTATGCATTAGAGACAGCTGCATTCACTTTAAACAGGGCACCGTCTAAATCCGTTGAGACGACACCGTATGAACTATGGTTTGGTAAGAAACCTAAGCTGTCGTTTCTGAAAGTTTGGGGTTGCGATGCTTATGTCAAAAGGCTTTAGCCTGATAAGCTTGAACCCAAAGCGGATAAGTGCGTCTTCAAAGGATAACCAAAAGAAACTGTTGGGTCCACCTTCTACCACAGATCCGAAGGCAAAGTTTTCGTTGCTAAGAATGGATCCTTTCTAGAGAAGGAGTTTCTCTCGAAAGAAGTGAGTGGGAGGAAAGTAGAACTTGATGAGGTAATTGTACCTCCTCTGGATAGTAGTACGCCACAGAAAGAAATTTCTGTGACACCAACACAGACCAGAGAAGAAGATAATGAGGATGATCATGAAACTTCAGAGCAAGTTGCTACTGAACCTCGACGGTCAACCAGGACACGTTCCGCACCAGAGTGGTACGGAAATCCAGTCTTGGAGGTTATGTTGTTAGACAACGGTGAACCTTCGAATTATGAAGAAGCTATGGCGAGCCCAGATTCTGAGAAATGGCTTGAGGCCATGAAATCCGAGATAGGATCCACGTATGAGAACAAAGTGTGGACTTTGGTAGACTTGCCCGATGTACGGCGAGCTATTAAAAATAAATGGATCTTTAAGAAGAAGACGGACACTGATGGTAATGTCACCGTCTATAAAGCATGACTTGTTGCTAAAGGTTATCGACAAGTTCAAGGAGTTGACTACGATGAGACTTTCTCACCCGTAGTGATGCTAAAGTCTGTCAGAATTATGTTAGCAATTGTCGCATTTTATGATTATGAAATCTGGCAAATGGACGTCAAAACGGCATTCCTTAATGGATTCCTTAAGGAAGAATTGTATATGATGCAACCGGAAGGTTTTGTCGATCCTAAAGGTGCTAACAAAGTATGCAAGCTCTAGCGATCCATCTATGGACTGGTGCAAGCATCTCGGAGCTGGAATACTCGCTTTGATGAAGTGATCAAAGCGTTTGGGTTTATGCAAGTTTATGGAGAAACTTGTATTTACAACAAAGTGAGTGGGAGCTCTATAACATTTCTAATAAGTATATGTGATTGGAAATGATGTAGAATTTCTGGAAAGCATAAAGAATTAATTGAAAGGAGTTTTTCAATAAAAACCTGTTTTTGAGTTATCCACGGTTTGGGCATCGAGATCTATAGAGATAGATCAAGACACCTGATAAAAGATTTTCACACACCTTGATGAGATTTTGAAGAAGTTCAAAATGGATCAAGTCAAAAGAAATAAGTTCTTGACTGGTGTGAAGTGGAGTAAGACTTGAAGATCTAGGTAAAGGATGTTTACATGTTAGGCATCAAAATCTATAGAGATAGATTGAGACGCCTCATATGACTTTCACAAAACATATACCTTGACAAGATTTTGAAGAAGTTCAAAATGGACCAGTCAAAGAAGGAGTTCTTGACTGTGGTGAAAGGTGTGAAGTTGAGTAAGACTTAAATCTCGACCACGGCAAAATAAATAGAATGGATGAAGGTTATCCCCTATGCCTCGGCCATAGGTTCTATAAAGTATGCCAAGCTGTGTGCCTTGCCATGTGTCTGGCAAAAGAGGTACCAAAGTGATCCAGGAGTAGATCACTGGACAGCGGTCAAATTATCCTTAAGATGACTGAGGAAGAATTTCTCAGGAATAGAGATGATAAAGAGTTCGTCGTAAGGGGTTACGTCGATGCAAGCTTTAAACACTGATCCGAAAGACTATGAGTCTCAGACCGGATAAGTATAGTGGGGAAATCTTTTGGAGTAGCTCCAAACAGAGTGTGGTAGCAGCATATACATATAACATAGAGATTTGCCAAGAACACACGGGTCTGAATATTGCAGACCCGTTGACTAAAACCTCTCTCACAAGCAAAACATGATCAGCTTTAGAACTGATTAAGTGTTAATTACATGGAGATGTAATCTAGATTATTGACTCTAGTGCAAGTGGGAGACTATTGGAAATATGCCCTAGAGGCAATAATAAATTAGTTATTATCATATTTCCCCGTTCATGATAATAGTTTATTATTCATGCTAGAATTGTATTGACCGGAAACTAAATACATGTGTGGATAATAGACAAATACTATGTCCCTAGTATGCCTCTACTAGACTAGCTCGTTGATCAAAAGATGGTCAAGGCTTCCTGACCATGGACATGAGTTGTCATTTGATAACGGGATCACATCATTAGTAGAATGATGTGATGGACATGACCCAACCGTTAGCATAGCAAATGATCGTTCAGTTTATTGCTATTGCTTTCACTATGTCAAATACACGTTCCTCTGACCATGAGATCATGCAACTCCCGGATACCGTAGGAATACTTTGGGTGTATCAAACATCACAACGTAACTGGGTGATTATAAAGCTGCACTATAGGTATCTCCGAAAGTGTTTGTTGAGTTGGCATGGATCAAGATTGGGATTTGTCACTCCGACTATCGGAGAGGTATCTCTGGACCCTCTCGGTAATACAGCATCACAGAAGCCTTGCAAGCACCGTGACTAAAGAGTTAGTTGCAAGATGATGTATTACGGAACGAGTAAAGAGACTTGCCAGTAACGAGATTGAACTAGGTATTGGATACCGACGATCGAATCTCGGGCAAGTAACATACCACCGGACAAAGGGAACAACGTATGTTGTCATATGAGGTTCACCGATAAAGATCTTCGTGGAATATGTAGGAACCAATATGAGCATCCAGGTTCCGCTGTTGGTAATTGACCGGAGAGTCGTCTCGGTCATGTCTACATCATTCCCGAACCCGTAGGGTCCGCACACTTAAGGTTCGATGACGATATAGTATTATATGAGTTATGTGATTGGTGACCGAAGTTTGTTCGGAGTCCCGGATGAGATCACGGACATGACGAGGAGTCTCGAAATGGTCGAGAGGTAAATATTCATATATTGGAAGGCTATATTCGGACGTCGGAAAGGTTCCGAGTGATTCGGGTATTTTTCGGAGTACCGGGGAGTTACGGGAATTCACCGGGAGAAGTAATGGGCCTTATTGGGCCATACGGGAAAAGGAGAGGCAGGCCACGTGAGGAGGCGCGTGCCCCCCCTTGCCCAAACCGAATTGGACAAGGGGAGGGGGCGCAGCCCCCTCTTTCCTTTCCCTCTCCCTTCCCCCTTTCCTACTCCGTATGGGAGGTGGAATCCTACTAGGACTAAGGAGTCCTAGTAGGACTCCCCACACTTGGCGCACCCCTAGGGGGCCGGCCTCCTCCCTCCCTCCTTTATATATGGAGGAGGGGCACCCCTTGGAGACACACAATTGTCCCATAGCCGTGTGCGGTGCCACGATCTCCGTTTTCCACCTCGGTCATATTTTCGGAGAGCTTAGGCGAAGCCCTGCCGGAATCACTTCACCGTCACCGTCGCCACGCCGTCGTGCTGACGGAACTCATCTACTTCCTCGACGTCTTGCTGGATCAAGAAGGCGAGGATCGTCACCGAGCTGCACGTGTGTAGAACTCGGAGGTGCCGTACGTTCGGTACTCGATCGGTGGAGCTCGAAGGATTGTTCGACTACATCAACCGCGTTGTGAGACGCTTCCGCTAAACGGTCTACGAGGGTACGTAGACACACTCTCCCCTCTCGTAGCGATGCATCTCCATGGATAGATCTTGCGTGAGCGTAGGAATTTTTTTGAAATTCATGCTCCGTTCCCCAACACGATGATGCGTGAGTAGTCCACCATAGACTTACGGGTCCGTAGGCAGTAGCTAGATGGCTTCTTCTCTCTCTCTTATGATTCTCAATACAATGGTCTCTTGGAGATCTATTTGATGTAAACTTTTGCGGTGTGTTTGTTGGGATCCGATGAATTTTGAGTTCATGATCAGTTTCTATCCATGAATATTATTTGAGTCTTCTTTGATCTCTTATATGCATGATTGCTTATTGCATCGTATTTCTTCTTCGAATCTTTGGTTTAGTTAGGCCGACTAGATCGATTTTTCTTGCCATGGGAAGAGGTGCTTTGTGATGGGTTCGATCTTACGGTGTTCTTTCCCAGTGACAGAACGGCGGCAAGACACACATGTATCGTTGCTATTAAGGATAACAAGATGGGGTCCATTCCTACATGAATAGATCTTATCTACATCATGTCATTGTTCTTATAGCATTACTCCATTTTTCCATGAACTTAATACACTAGATGCATGCTGGATAGCGGTCGATGTGTGGACTAATAGAGGTTGATGCAGGCAGGAGTCGGTCTATCTATCTTGGACATGATCCCTATATAATGATCATCGCCTTGGATATCGTCATGACTATTTGATTTTCTATCAATTGCCCAACAGTAATTTGTTCACCCACCGTGCGCTATACTCATGAGAGAAGCCACTAGTGAACCCTACGGCCCTCGGGTCTACTTTTCCATCATATTGCTTTCTGATCTATCTTTTTGCAATCTTTGTTTTCAGATCTACAAAACCAAAAACCCAAAAACATATTGCTGCATATTTACTCTTTTTATTTGTGTTCTTGAGAGATCTATCTCTCCTATCTATCACTACCTAATCTATCTTATTACCGTAGAGAGATTGACAACCTCTCTTTCGCGTCGGGTTGCAAGTATTTGTTGTTTGTGTGCAGGTGATGCATCATCCCTTCCTCTTTAGGGAAATACCGACGCAGTCTCAAGCTGCGTCAGTACGGGCCCGAGGCAGTCATCCCCACGGACATCGAGTTCGACTCGCCTCGCGTCACATTGTACATAGAGGCGGACGCAAAGGAGGCGGGAGAAGACGGTGTCGACCTGCTCGAAGAAGCACGCGAGCTGGCCTTGAGCCGGACGGTCATCTACCAGTAGAAGCTCCGGCACTACGACAGCAAGCGGATCCGGCCCCTCTCCTTCCGCGAGGGAGACCTGGTGCTCAGGCGGATCCAGCGAACTGCCGGCCAGCATAAGCTGTCCTCCCCATGGGAGGGCCCGTTCATCATCAGCAAAGCACCGCACAACAACGCGTACTACCTGATAGATGCGCAGAAGTCACAAAAGCGCAAGAGAGACGCCTCCGGCGAAGAGTCGGAGCGTCCGTGGAACGCAACGCTCCTTCGTCCGTTCTACTGCTAGAAAGAACCAGTGTATGTATGTATCTTCCCCTCCTGTTGGAGCTTAATGAATGCAATGGGTGTCCCAGGCCAGCACTTGGGGCACACCCTTTTCAATTTCGTCAACACATATCGCTTCTCAAGCAAAGCACCCGGGTCCGGCTCCCCAGATCCGGGGGCTTGCCGGCTCGTCCAAACCCTTCCCCCCCCCCCCCCCCCCCGCAAGACGGTCAAGTATTGTGAACGAGCAAAACCCCTCCCCTCCCCCCGGCCACAGACCGGCTCCCGGCTGTCCGGCTGGCGGGACCCTGGGACGGGAAGAAATTACCACGCGAACGCCGCCCGCGGAGTAGTGGCAGGTTAAGTCTAGCCGGACCGGTCATTTTACAGCCTCTGTCGGTTCACCCCCAGCTCGAGCTAGACGACTCTAAGATTTTGCGTGGTTTTCCCAAGGACAACGCCCTGCTCCTACCCTAGTACGGCTCCCAACAGGCTGGCAGGCGGGGCGAAAGCCGGAAGGAACCCACACAAGAGATAAGAGTCGGAACGCAAAAAGCAAAAGTCGAACCGGCACGCTAGCACTTACCATTTGAAGCAAATTTAAAAGCAAAGGGTGGAGGCCACAGGCCAAAGATTCTTTACAATACACCCCCAGTGGGTGGAAACGCATCCTAACAGTCTTACAGCAAAAGAAAAGATACGACAAGCATGCTCGACAGACTGCCCGGTGGTGGTCGCCGTCTTCAGATCCGCCTCCGTGGCCGCCGTGCCATCAGTGTCGCTCCCGTCGCTAAAGTCGGTGCTCTCATCAGCAACCTCCCCGTCTTCGGGCCCTTCGGCAATGCCGAAGGAATCCTCCGCGACCGGCTCGTCGTCCTCACCAAGCGCCGGCAAGAACTCGTTCGGGTCGACGTAAGAAGCAAGTACGCCGGCTCGACGGACGAGGGCGCTCTCACGAGCAACCCGCTCCTCCTTGGGGACTTGACGCATTGTGGCCAGCCGGTCCAAGTCAATGTCACGATACCACGACGTGACGAACCGAAGGGCCATCTGCGCCCCAGAACAGGCCGCGGAGGCCTTCGAGGCTTCGAGCCGCGCCACCGCATGCTCAAGCCACAGTGCCACGCGGCCATCAGGGATCTCGCGGTCCGGCGAGAGGGCCGAAATAATCCCCAGGACGGCTGCGTGGAGCCGGTCCATGCAACGCTGCAGGAAGAGCAGCCGGTTCTCGGTGGCCAGCGTGATCTTCGGCAGGCTCCAGCCCTCGTCCGCGTCAATCTCCTACCCGCGCCGCCGGAAGCACTCCTGATGCTCTGCCACGGCCCGCTCGGCACGGCACTGGGTATCCGGAAATTGATCTAAGAAGAAGGGAAAATCAGGAAACAAGCCAAGACAGTTGGCGAAAAAGAACAGACTCAAAGTCAAAAACACTCACGCTAAAAGGCGTCGTCCAGTTCAAGCCCGAACTTGAGGCTCAGGCTCCGCTCCTCCTCCAACGCCTTCTCCGCCTGGGCGAGGGCATCATCACGCCTCCCAAGCTCGCCTGAGGTGAGCCACCTCGTCCTGAAGGACTGTGGCCCGCTGGTTGGCGTCGGCCGCCTGCTTGACGGCCTCCTCCTTGGTCGCCCCTTCCTTCTGCAGCTCCGCAGTGAGGTGCTCCCGCGCCGACTGGCCATCAACCACCAGACCGCCCAGCCGGTCACGCTCCGACGTGACCGCCTAGAGGTCCTGCGACAGCCGGTCCCGCTCGGAGGCCACCTCATCCCGCTTCTGCCGAATCTGGGTTAGACTGGCCAGCTCCTCTACAGAAAACTCAATCCGAGTTAGCTAGGCATGGAAGATCCATGCCGGCTGCCGCACAGCCGGCCCGATTTTCGGGGGCTACACCCAGTGGGTGCGCTCGCGTGCCCCCACTGGAACGCTCGTACCTCGCGCCTTCCTCAACTCCTCCTGGGCCTGGTAGTAGCCGGCCTTGCCCTTGTTATGGATGGCGACCGCCTCGTCAAAGAGCGCCTGTCGCTTGGCGTTCTCAGCCTGCCCCGTGCCAAGAGACGAAACATCAGACCACGCAAGGAAAAGATTCAAGCCGGCTGCCACGCGGCCGGACAGCCGGCTCGAATCTCGGGGGCTACACCCAGTGGGTGCGCTCGCGCGCCCCCACTAAAAAATAGAGCAAGTTAGGGAGACTCACCTCTACCGCCTCCTCCACGCGCCGGAAGTTACTCTCGGCGGCCTCGGCAAACCTGGCCAGCCCCTCACGACAATAAGGCATGATGCGGCCCGGCTCTCCGGGCACAAGGGCCCGCTCGCCAGCCGGCTGAGACTGGGCAGGCGGTCCACGGGCCAATGCCCCCCAGTCCCTGAGCACGTCCACCATGCTCCTCCTCGTGCGGCCCGCTCGCCCCTGCCTCCACCACTGTGCCAGCCGACGGTGGGTTGGCGGCAGCCACGAGGGCACGGGAACTGGTCCCAAGCTCCCCTGTGACCGGCGCGGTCGGCTCCGCCGCCTGCCGGCTCGCCTCGACAGCTAGAACGGCCTGCCCGCTCCCTCCTCCAGGCGCCGTCTCCGGCATGGCAGGGGCAACCGGACCCTCCACCACGACCGGCTCGAATAGAGACGGAGTCGCGGCTGGCTCCATCGGCTGGGCCGTCTCCTTGGCCGGCACGGGGACCGCGACCGCCGGCTCGAGGACCGCGTCCACCGGCCGGGCCGCCTCCACCGAAGGCTAGGCCGTCTCCAGCGCCGGCTCCCGTGGCTCGCCCGACGGCGGTCTCGACAACCGGGCCGACTCCGCCGTCGACTCGGTCCCCCGTCGCTCGATGCCGCCGAGCGCGAGGGTGCGCCCTTCGTCATCCCCTTCGCAGCCCGCACTTCGGCGAACCGCCTCTTCTCCTCCCGCACCGTGGCCGCGTGCTCCAGGGCCTGCCGGCTGGCGGCGTCCACCGGATCGGCAGCCGACCACGTGTTCTGGAGTTCGAGGGCCTCGCTGCGGTTGGAGGCAGAAAAATCCTCAGGTGCTGACCGTCTCGAAACAAGAAATAAAACGACCCGCAGGGCCCGAGGAAAATACTTACCCACCAACCACGGGAAGGGGCCGCTTGGCCCGGGGCGGCGGCTTCGCGACGGTCGTGCGCACCCTCTTCTGAGCCGGCTGGGGCGCCGACGGCTGCCCCGCAGCCGGCCTCTTCTCCCGTCGAGAGGCGTCGCTCGTCCGGCCTCTGGCCGGCTGCTCCTCGCTCCTTCCCCGCGGCTCCCGCCGAGCTGTGGGGGGAGGCGCGTCCAAGATCCACATGTCATCATCATCATCATCATCATCAGTCCAATCTCTGATTGTGGGTTCGGAGTTGAACTCACTAGCCGCCCTGGACCCGCCGGCTTCCGGGTCGCCTATCGTCCCGTCCGCCTCGACCTCCCCAGAGGACTCGACCTCTTCTTCAACGCCCCCCCAACTCGAAGTCCTCCGGATCGGATTCGACACGATCCGCCGTGAATACTTGGGGGTGCGGGCCGTCTGGCGTGTTCTGTCGCACAAATCGCTGCGGTCAGCGCGGTGCATGAGCACGAAGGCCGGGAGAGGGAAAATAGGAAAGAAGAAAGATGCTCGCAGCAAAGCATACTAGGGGCGCCGGGTTGAGCCGGTAGTACGGCAGCTTGCCGAAGTGCCACGTGCGCGTCGCCAGCATGAAGTTGGTGACGGAGTTCACACGCTCCGCCACCTGAGCCGGCGTCAGCTCAAAGGTGGACAGCCGGCATGGGTCGTGTCGGCCCCCCATGTCGCATATCCGGTGCGGCCTCTGTTGCAGGGGAAGCACCCGGCGATCGATAAAGGCGGCTACCAGGTCGGCCGCGACCAGCCCTTCCCCGCTCCTCATGGTCTGCAGCCGGCCCAGCATCCCCGTGAGCCCCTCGAGAGCCACGTCGTTCGTCCAGTTCGCCCCCGAGGACGGGACGTTGATGAAGGGCGGCAACCGGATGTAGTTGAGGGAGTCCGGGATTAAGGGGTCCTCGGACTGCCGACTTATTTCTCATAGGCCAGGCTCGTGGGCCGCTCGCCGAGGATGGGATTGATCGAAGGCCTCGTCGCTGTGGAGGAAACCTCAGGAGTCGTGGCTTGTCTTTCAAGATTAAGATAGTAGATTAGGCATGTTTTTCCCCTCCGGTGGGCAACCGACCATATGTAACCCTAATGACCCTTGGCGCCTATATAAGCCGAAAGGCTTTAGCTTGTAGGACAGACAAACACATCTAGGGTTTAGCTAGTCGATCTCGAGGTAGATCAACTCTGTAACCTTCATACCATCAATATAATCGAGCAGGATGTAGGGTTTTACCTCCATAGGAGGGCCCGAACCTGGGTAAACATCGTCTCCTTCGTCCCCTTGTTACCATCGCTCCTAGACTCACAGCTCGAGACCCCCTACCCGAGATTCGCCGGTTTTGACACCGACATTGGTGCTTTCATTGAGAGTTCCGCTGTGATCACCAAAAGAATCGATGGCTCGCCTTTTCGTAAACCATGGAGTCTGCGGTCAGGATGCCTTCGTCGCTGGACGGACCCCCGCTGGCGGCAGCACCCTGTCGCATGCCGATCCGACTGACCATCTCGGCCAGATCGGAAGTTTCTTCCCCTATCAAGAAATCAGATTTGGGAACCTAGAGTTCGCTGCTGATTCACAGGGAGAACTTGTTTGGATGAGGCCCTCAACCCCCACGGAGGAGCCCACAGAGCCCGACGCCTTGACGCCGGAAGCCTCGGGCATCGCCTCTGAGGTGACCTCTACCCTCGGGTTGTCTAGAACGCCCTCAAGCGGCTCCGGAACCGCGACGCTGCGGATTGACCCCGAGCGCTTCGGCAACACGTGCTCCGCCGACGTCTCGTCCCTGAACGAGCTACTGGATCGGATCCGGACCATGGGCATGGCCGACGACCAGACCCCGGTCTATGACCGGATCGGGCTTAAACCCGATCACAGGGAGATTCGCAACCCCTCGGTCACTCACCTAGTCGCCACCGTCGAGTGTCCGGATGGAGGCTCATCCCTCGAACAATCGGAACTAAAAACGGTTTATATCCCAATTTCCGATCATCAAGATCTCTCTTGTAACCCGGACTCTGGAGTTCGCTCTAGAAAAAGTTCGGGGTCGATCCCCGATCTAGCGCGCAATTCGAACCCTGCGCCGAACCCCGTGATTCCGGACTGACATCGTGGCACGGAACTAAAAATTTTCCCACCCACCACCCAAGTCGAGCAATCAAGCATAGCAGGAGAGTCCAAGTCTTCGAACTTACGGGATGTCAAACAATTACCAGGGGATTCGGTTCATCATTATTGGGCTAGACTCCTCCTCGTTAGAGACAAAGTACCAGGCTCTAGTGACCAGGAGATAATGGCAACCTTCAGTTGCAATTGTCATAATGAAGGGATCCTTAATGCCCTATCCCGTCGACACATTTGCGGTTTCTCCAAGCTATCGGATTTGGTACAAAAATACTGTGCCATGGAGAGCACCTGGCAAGCCGAACGGCTACTTTCGGAATCAGACTTTACCGAACACCCTAGAGGAGATCGGAAAAAGCGCATACCCCCGAATCGGCTAGCCGAACGCGAACCCGCCGAAAAGAGAAATAGACCCCCTATGGGGGCCAGAACTATCCTTGACGGACTATTGGACAAGCCATGCCCTATACATTCGGTATTGCTGAACACAAGCCCGACTCATAGCCTTAGAGCTTGCTGGGTCGTCAAGCAGGTCGCAAAAAGCGGAGAGGCCATCCTCAAGGCACTACCGCCGAACACGCACTCCACAACGCCACCAGAATACAATGATGAAGTCCTGACGATCTGCGAAACGTTCCCATCTAGGAACAGGAGGAAAAGAGCTCTTAGAGAACTTGAACAGGTCTACCATGTGGCGGCAACAAGTTCATGGGCAGACATACCCATCACCTTCGGAGATACTGATCAACCAACCACCCGTCCCGGTCAAACACCGGCCGCACTGGTCCTAAACCCCATTGTCGATGGTTTCAGGCTACAGAAGGTGCTAATGGATGGTGGCAGTGGTTTAAACCTCATCTACGAAGACACCCTGGAAAAAATGCAGTTCGACCGATCTCGCATCGAGCACAGCAACACAACCTTCTGGGGGATCATCCCTGGGAAAGAGGTGCGTTGTTCAGGACGTATCACCCTGGACGTAGTGTTCGGCACGCCCGAAAACTACCGATCTGAAGAACTTCTCTTCCATATCGTGCCCTTCCCCAGTGGCTACCACGCCCTGTTGGGGCGTGACGCCTTCACAAAATTCTAGGCTATACCCCATTACGGGCATATGAAGCTCAAGATGCCAGGCCCCAACGGGGTAATCACAATCAACAGTGATCCGAATACAGCCCTTCGAGCCGAGAACAAAACGGCAGCGCTCGCTCTCGAGGCACTAGCTGAGACCTTCGCTGCAGAGGAATTGACCGCAGTCCGGTCAACAGTGGACAAGGACGATGTGATCCTTAGCAAAAGGCCCAAACCCACGTCCTTTAAACCTGCAAAAGAAATTGTTAAATTTCAGGTACACCCAACGGACCCTAATAAGACAGCGTCCATCGGAGCTCAGCTGGACCCCATGGTGGACGAGGCACTGCGAGCATTCTTACGAGAAAACTGGGACATCTTCGCCTGGCATCCTTCCGATATGCCAGGAATCCCACGGCGGCTGGCAGAACATAGTCTGAATATAATCCCAGGCTTCAAGCCTGTCAAACAGACTCTACGCCGCTTTTCCGAGCCTAAACGACAAGCTATGGGTGAAGAACTAGCCAAATTGCTAGAGGCCGGATTCATACGGGAGATCAAGCACCCCGAATGGTTGGCAAACCTGGTGATGGCACCAAAGAAAGACAAATCCTGGCGGTTGTGCGTCGATTTCAAAGACCTTAACAAGGCCTGCCCTAAGGACCCTTTCCCCTACCACGCATAGACCAGATTATTGATGCCACAGCCGGACACGATTCCCTGTGCTTCCTTGACGCTTACTCCAGATACCATCAGATCAAAATGAAGGAATCTGATCAAGCTGCAACCGCATTCATCACCCCCTATGGGCCATTTTGCTTTAACACAATGCCTTTCGAGCTAAAAAATGTTGGGGCTACATACCAGCGCATGATCCAGACCTGTCTCGAGAAACAGGTTGGCAAAATAGTCGAGGCATATGTGGACGACATGGTCATTAAAACCAAACACGTCAGCCAGTTGATCGACGACCTAAGGCAAACCTTTGCCAGCTTACGTGAGTACGATATACGACTCAATCCGGAGAAATGCGTCTTCGGAGTTCCCGTTGGTAAACTGCTCGGATTCATTGTTTCCCATAGAGGAATAGAAGCGAATCCGGCTAAGATCCGCGCCCTATCGGAACTTGCAATTCCCACAGAGCTAAAGCATGTCCAAAAGTTGGCGGGTTGTGTGGCGGCGTTAAGCCGCTTTATTTCCCGTCTCGGTGAAAAGGCTTTACCGCTCTACAGGTTGCTGAAACGGACCAACAATTTCGAATGGACCGATGAAGCAGCTGCCGCGTTAGAGGAAATTAAAACACTGCTGGCAAGCAACCCCATACTCATGGCACCAGGTGCCGGTGAACCAATGTTATTGTACATATCGGCCACCAACCAAGTGGTTAGCGCTGTGCTCGTCGTCGAACGAGAGGAGGAGGGTCACAAATTCCGGATACAGAAGCCGGTCTACTATGTGTCAGAAGTTCTAACGCAATGCAAGTCCAGATACCCGCATTACCAGAAGATAGCCTATACAGTATTTATGGCGTCACGGAAACTAAGACACTATTTTCAAGAGCGTTCGGTGACGGTGGCATCCGAAGTACCCCTGAACGATATAATCAATAACAGGGACGCCACTGGCCACATAGCCAAATGGGCCATTGAACTCCTTCCTTTCGAAATCGCATATAAGCCACGACGAGCTATTAAATCTCAGGTGTTGGCAGATTTCCTCGTCGAATGGACAGAGGCCGAGCTCCCATTGGACGATGTACTTCGACGGATCCAAGACATTGGCCGGACTAGGGGCTGGAGTTATTCTCACATCCCCCATAGGCGACAACGTCCGATACGTGCTGCAAATCATGTATGCTGATTCCAACAATGCAGCCGAATACGAGGCACTTCTGCATGGTCTTCGGATGGTAGCTTCTATGGGCATACAACGGCTGGAGGTACGGGGAGACTCGAACTAGGCCATCTCTCAAATTAACGGTGAATTCGATGCCAAAAACCCGAAGATGGCGGCATATAGAAACGCCGTCCTTAAAATATCCGCACGGTTCGAGGGGCTGGAATTCCATCACGTCGCTAGAGACAACAACCAGGCCGCTGACATACTGGCCCGCATAGGGGCCAAACGCGACCCTGTCCCGAAAAACACTTTCCTTGAACGGCTCTTCAAGCCATCGGTGGTTTGGCAGGACGATAATAAGGGCGCCGGATCCATCAGCACGGAAGAAGTCATTCCCCCTATAAACGAGCCAGACAACCAAATTATCGGCGGCTCCGTCATGGACGAAACGCCTTCGGCTCATGAGGTCATGGCAATAATCGCACCATGGACCGAGCCCTTCCTCGCTTACCTTCTTCGCCACGAACTCCCCGACGATCAGACAGAGGCGAGACGCATAATTCGGCGATGCAAGGCCTATGAAGTCCACGAGGGTGAGTTATACAAGAAAAGCACCACCGGAGTACTCCAGAGGTGCATATCCGAGGAAGAAGGAAAGCAGCTCTTGGCCGAAGTACATGCAGGAATGGGCGGCCATCACGCCGCGGCAAGGGCCTTAGTAAGCAAGGCCTTTCGGGCTGGTTTCTTCTGGCCCACCGCTCGAGCAGATGCCCAGTCACTTGTCCAGCATTGCGTGGGATGTCAACTCTTTGCAAATCAAAGTCACATGCCCCCAACCGCTCTTCGGACTATTCCGATCACCTGGCCTTTTGCAGTTTGGGGGCTGGATATGGTCGGACCACTTAAAGGGGGGACCAAGAAGAATAAATATCTATTGGTCATGGTTGACAAGTTCACCAAATGGATCGAAGCAAAACCTGTCAAATCAGCCAAGTCCGGACCAGTAATCGACTTTATATCCGGCGTGCTACACCGTTACGGTGTCCCGCACAGTATAATAACGGACAATGGATCCAACTTCACCGCCCAGGACGTAAAGGACTGGTGCGCAAAAATGGGCATCAGGCTCGACTACACATCAGTGTATCACCCGCAGACCAATGGACAAGTCGAACGGGCCAACGGCCTCATCATGAGTGGTATTAAACCACGTCTGGTCCGATCTCTTCATGAGTCCGACTGCCATTGGGTAGAGGAGCTTGACTCCGTTCTGTGGGGCCTGCGCACCACCCCGAATCGATCAACGGGATACACATCGTTCTTCATGGTCTACGGGGCAGAAGCAGTCCTTCCCTGTGATATTATTCACGACGCACCAAGGGTGCGCATGTACGAAGAAAAGGAGGCCGAGTTAGATCGGCAGGACGACTTGGACGCCTTAGAAGGAGAGCGCGACATAGCTCGGGCTCGCTCCACTTTCTACCAACAGCAGGCCCGGCGTTACCAGAGCAGGGAGGTCAGGGCAAAAGCATATAACGTGGGCGAACTCGTCTTACGACTCCTGGAGAAGCAGAAGCATAAACTCAATCCCAAATGGGAGGGCCCCTTCATAATCGACGAAGTACTCGTAGGAGGGCTTACCGTCTTCGAAACCCGCCGGATAACCGCCTCGAACCAAACCCATGGAACGCAGCTCGCCTCCGGCGCTTCTACGGCTAGACCGGTGTCATCTTACTTTTTATCCTCCTTTTTCTTTCCTTTCTTTTTCATTTCCCTTCCCTCCCACTTTGATTTTTGACAGGTTCGGATTTTTACTTCCCAAGTTTATGTTCGGCTAAACCGAGCCAGTGTTAGGATTTTCGGCATACATCGTCAAATGTTAAAACCGAATAGAACACCTGGGGGCTTCTTCCCGAAGCCGATGATTATATATTTTAAGCATCTATTTGAAATTTATGCATGTTTCCTTTGTCGATTGTAAAGCCATTATATGCATCAATTCGAACTAAGATTTTTGCCAAGCTGGGTTGCCTCGCTCCTGTGTTTACCTTCTACGTTCCCGATTGTTTGGCTAGAGGGTAAAGGGAGCACCTCTGCGATTGCTACGACCGGGTCATCCGGATGCGTACCTCAGACGGGTGAAGCCAAAAGCTAGCTATCTTTAGCAGAAAATTGGTCGGCTACGACGGAAGTAACAAATAAAATTATGGTTGTTATTACCATTACTTGGGCTTCTTTTCCCAAAAAAGGCCATTAGTCGCATACTAGCAGTATACGGCCTTACTAGCCACGATTTCCGTAGCAACCTAAAGGAACGCACCGATAGAGGTACTATTTTCTTTGGAAGATGTTTCTTACGCTAAGCAGTAATATAACATATATCCCTGTGCACCTTCTGTCTGTTCGCACCAAATGGCCAGATTGCCTGGTTCCTTGAAAGATTCCCCTCTTATCAAGGGATATTTTATAAGGAACACTCCCAAACTCGTAGCACGGGAGGTCGAAGCCGATGGCCGGTTAAGACAAAGTTTACAACACAGACGGAGCAATTTTTTGATTTAAAGTACATGGTTACATAAAATCACACATCTGGCTGCCGGTCAAGATTGTCTATTAAGGCATCCAGGGCGCAATCTTCCTGTGAGAGACGAGCGGCAGGCATCACTTGGTCGTACACCAAGTGAAGTGGCACTTCCTGCCCATCAGGCCCTGCTGGCCCAACCCGAGCCATATGCTCGGGGTTAAGACCGGTATAACGAGTCTTGATCATGGCCCACGCCTCTCGTGTTCCCTCCCGGCAGGCCGATGTCTTCCATAGCTCGAACCGACTCCGGGCTTCCTTGAACCGATCAGCTAGTTTGGTCATCCCTTCCGGAGGCTTCTCGGCAGGCCATAGCGCTTTTATCATGCTCTTCATAGCCTTCCGAACCCGTTCATGTACGGCGGACAGTTCCTTCAGAAGGCTCCCCCGGTAGGATCCGATCTCTTCTTCAGGCCGCCCGGTAAGAAGACCTATACATGAGACAAGGCATGTCCATTACACTTCGTGTAGGAGAGATACCCTTCAACGTATATTCACACTTACCGAACATGCCCCTCTGTATTTTTTGGTTCTCTTCTTGGGACTGGGCCAATTGAGTCTTTAAACTCTCAATTTCGTCGGCCTGCTGCTTGTTTTCCACCTGGAGGCGTTTCTTCTCCTCCAGGTTTCGTTGCAACGAAAGGCAGCCGGCCTCATACTAGGACTCGGCGTACCTCAGAGATTCTCGGGCCACATCTAAATCTTTTTGCAACTGCCCTATAGATTCAGCTGCTAAAAAAATACCCAAGCGTCAGCATGGGATTATATACTAAAGATCAGCAGAATAGATCTACTTACCATGCGCCTCCCAAGTAAACTTCTTCACTTGATCAAGTTCGGCCTTTACGGCTTCCACCTGTGTTCGGCTCGCTTCCAATTCATTGGCCAATCGCTCGTTCTGCTACCTTGAGGCCTGCATCATACATCAAACAATATACGGATCCTTAACTCGGTCGTCCCGACCAATTCAAGGCTCGGGGGCTACTTGGTTTACATATGTGTCCGGATTCTTAAAATCAATCACTCACCTTCAGGCTGGATGATATCAGTTTCACGGCTTCCCCGAGCCCCGCTCGGGTAGCTCCGATGTGCGCGTCTGCCGAACATAGAGCATTGAACTCTTGTTCGGAAAACGCCGGGTGGCGCAGGGCCTCTTGTCGCCGCCGGTGGTTCATCGCACTCTCTACTTCGGATTTAGTGACTGATACCGCGTCCCCGGAATCTTCAGGGGCCGGATTGACCACAGGGGCCTCCGCGGCAGGTTCGCCGTGAGCAGAAGACCTTGATTCATGAGTATTGCTGGGCATCCCGGCAATGTCCTCGGCAGAAGATGGTTGTACATTTTTCCTGAGTATTTCGACATGAGATCTTCTGTGAGATCTTATCGATCATAATAACAGTAGATTAAGCGGCCGAACGAAGTACCTTTTGGTTGGACGAGTGGTCGGCGCCGTCTCCACGGCCGGCTCACATGAAGGACTTCTGTTGATGCCCGGTCCAGGCATTGCTGCTGAAGCCGACGTTCGCCGCGAGGACCGACGACGCTTGGGAGCAGAGATCGGAATATTTGGGTCGATGGAGGATGTCTGCCTTTTTTGGGAAGAATTTTTCTTCTTGCCCGTAGTGGAGGATGGGAGTGATCCGGGGTGATCGGCTATGATAGCCACCTTGGATCGATCAAGGCTCTCTTGGTAAAAGACCCCGTCTTCATACTCCATTGACAGCTCCGGATCGTCATGGAATCCTGGATCGTCATCACGAGAGTAATTCTCTGGTTGGGGGGCCGGACAGTTGATTGTCTCGACAAAGCTCCTCCATTCCTGTTTGCGCAGGTTAAAAGCTTTGGTCAGAAAGGGCAAATAAAAAGCCCGAACTCAGGTCACAAAGTCAAAAGGTCTACCCATTCGATCGGATTGTAACTCGAGTAGCCCTCCTTAACCGATAGCCGAGCAAAGTCTTCTTTTTCTCCTTTGTACAGGTCGGCAAGTACAGCTGCCAATGCCGCTTGATTAGCAGGGCCCAGCCGTCGGGAACGAGTGGTGTCACTTGTTCCGTTGTAACGCCACAAAGGATGTATCCTTTGCTGAAGAGGTTGAACACATCGGGTGATGGCGGCGGCCATCACGTCAATCATGGTTAGCTTGTGATGAGCCAGTATCCTTACGTGGGCGGCCAAGCGTTGAACTTCAGCGCCGTCCCCTTGGGACGAACTCTTCGGTCGCCAATTGTACCTTTTCTTCAAAGGGGCGTCGGAGTATTCGGGCAAACCCCTCCGAGCTAGATTGAGTAGGGGAATGTCCTCAATATAGAACCGTTCCAAAGACCATTCTTCGGATTCCTTCTTCGGTGTCCCCGTTGGATACCCTGTCCCGGCTATACGACATACTTCGGCTCCTCCGACTTCCCGAATTGTCTCACCCCGAGTTCGGGGGATGAGGCAGAAGTACTTCCTCCATAGTTCAAAGTGTGCCTCGCAGCCCAGGAACATTTCACAAAGGGCAACAAAGCCCGAAATATGCAGAATAGATCCGGGGGTAAGATGATGGAGCTGGATCCCGTAGAACTCCAATAATCCCCTCAGGAAAGGATGAATGGGGAACCCTAGGCCCCGTAAGAGGAAAGGCACGAAGCATACCCGCTCACCCTTGTTAGGGTTGGGGAAGTTCTCCGCGAAGGCTTCGTTGTCAAAAGAAGTCAAGCCGGCGCGGGTAGCCGCCAGATCCGAGGGGGGAAGATACCCTTGGGTCTCGAGGTCACGCAGCCAAAGGAGGGATACAGAGCAACTTGCCCAATCCCTAGGACGAGAGCCGTAAGGATGCGAGGAAAAGCTGGGGGCGCTCGCCATGTTTTTGTGGTGGTCTCTCGCTTGAAGTTTTCTAACGGGGAAGAAGAGGAAGATGTGACCCAGACCACGATTTGACTTGTTTAAATAAGTGGTGCCTCCCTTGCGGGAGGGGCAGTCTTGTAAAAAGCTGTCGGGGCGCTCGTCTCCCCTCGGTGCACAAGGATCGACAAGCGCTGAAAGTTACTACAGTGGGTCCCGCGAATTCTCAGCGTTTGAGAATTCTCCGATGACGGGATGGTTGCCGAGCAAGTAGGGATAGAGGGACTCGCCTCGCAAGCCGAAGACTTCAACACGCAAGATTGTACGGATATACCTCGGCATTGGAGGCTAGTCCGGGGGCTACTGAGGGAGTCCGGGATTAAGGGGTCCTCGGACTGCTGACTTATTTCTCATAGGCCGGGCTCGTGGGCCGCTCGCCGAGGATGGGATTTATCGAAGGCCTTGTCGCTGTGGAGGAAACCTCAGGAGTCGTGGCGTGTCTTTCAAGATTAAGATAGTAGATTAGGCATGTTTTTCCCTCCGGGGGGCAACCGACCATATGTAACCCTAATGACCCTTGGCGCCTATATAAGCCGAAGGGTTTTAGGTTGTAGGACAGAGAAACTCATCTAGGGTTTAGCTAGTCGATCTCGAGGTAGATCAACTCTGTAACCTTCACACCATCAATATAATCAAGCAGGACGTAGGGTTTTACCTCCATAGGAGGGCCCGAACCTGGGTAAACATCGTCTCCTTCGTCCCCTTGTTACCATCGCTCCTAGACTCACAGCTCGGGACCCCCTACCCGAGATCCGCCGGTTTTGACACCGACAGTAGTCCCGCGCTGGGTCGGCATTCTTCACATAGAAGAATGTCCCGTTCCACTTCTTGATGGACTCGATGAGGGTGAGGCGGGGGAAGATCGTGCCGCATACGTACACCACCGCCCCTCTGCCGGCGTACGGCTCGTTGCCATTCTTCAGGCACTTGAGGTAGAACAGCTTCCTCCATAGCTCCACAAAGGGGAGGAGGCCGAGGTAGCCCTCACAGAGGGTCACGAAGCTGGAGAGCTACAAGATGGAGTTCGGCCCCAGGTGGTGCGGCTGGAGATCGAACGTGTCGAGGAGGAGCCTGAAGAATCTGCTCGCCGGCAGACCAAAGCCGCGCGAGAAGTGCGAGGAGAAAACCACGAACTCTCCCTCCTCGGGCTCTGGCGCCACCTTGTCGCCCGGAGGATGGGCGGCGACGCGGTCCTCCGTCGGCAGGATCCGGGCGCGACGGAGGTACACGATGTCCTCCGCGGTCACCACGGAACCGCCCCAACTGCCGAATGGGCCGTCGGCCATCTCCGGGGAGTTCGAGTGCGCGGGGGCGAGGACGGCGGAGACTCTGGGCACGACGGATCCCTGTGATTCCCTGTCGGCCTCGTCAGGAGCAGAGGGACAAGCGAGAGCAGCAGAACAGTGCGAGCTCGAAACGCGGAGCGGCGAAAGAGAGAAGACGGCGGGGAGGGGAGAGTGCTAACTGCCTCCGCCTCTCCCCTCCCCTTATAAATAAGGGGGTGAAGGCCGGGGGACGTGGGGATTAACTGCGCACACTCCCTCGGAGAACCCGTGGGGCGTGGGCACAACGGGCCGTGACCACCGGGGCCCAGTCGCAAAAGATCCCCGCCCACGGCCCGAGGCCAACCAGGCTAGGCCTGCGGCGACGTCCTGTCACGTCCCCAGGGCGGGGCCCACGGCGCCCGCGAAGCCACGCGTGGCGTATCGCGGCCCGAATTGCGCCCCGAAGCGTCGCAACGGGACCCGAGGCGTCGGGCGTGGCTGCCGGATGAAGCCGCCGGCTCCCCTCCGTCGGGAGGACTCCGGCCCCCGCCGGCTTCGAGGACTACTAACGGGGTTATTACCCCTAGGTATTCCAAAGTAGGGGAGTTCGAGCTTTATTGAAGATCACACGGCCTACGGACCACGGCCGACTGTCGCACGGCCGGCAGGCCCATGACCGGCTAGCATAAGGCCAGCTGGCATACGGCCGACAGGCTGACCCAGGGCCGGCTGCTCGGGGGCCAGCCGGCCTCCGGCTGGCGGTCCCGCGCCTGGCCCATCCGCTGACAAACGAGCGGGCAGGCATCCGTCCCCTCCCGTTGTACCAGCGTGCGGCGACAAGACGCGGCCTCCCTTGACAGGTCCCGCATGGCTACAGCGGCCGTTGACGGAGGAGCACGCGTGGCTACAGTCCGGGCGGTCGTACCGCTAACCAAAGCCGATCGTGACCTGGCGGGGCGACTGTGCGGCCACGCCCCCGTCCACTCCATTACCTGCCCCGGCGTGGCTACAGCGCAGTCGGCCGTACCGGAGACCGCGGCCAGCTACCACAAGACAACGCCATGAGACGCCGCCCGTGCCGTGGCAGGTGGGCGAAGACCAATAGCAGCGGTCGGCTGGCGGGCCCCAGCCTTCGACGGGACCGCGCAGCTGACGGGCCATACAGGCGACGGGACGACTCCGCTGGTGGGACCCCTGGCCCACTAGAGAGGCTGTCAGCCGGGTTCCCCCCCCCCCCCTCCAGTACCATTTATGTATATTGTAAGCCGGGGGGTTGGCCTATAAAAAAACCCCGAGGCCCCCCATGCACGGGGCAAGAATTCTCACCACTTTTGCACTCACCTCCATACGTAGAGAGGCAGGAGGAGCCGGCTAGCCCCTTCTTCCTCCTCTAGCCAACAGCTCAAGGAGCGCCATTGTAGTCTCTTGGTCTATCAACTAGGCAAGCAGGACTAGGGGTGTTACCTCTCACATGGGGCCCCGAACCTGGGTACATCGCGTGTCTCACACCACTTGTCCCCAATCCCGTTACCGGAGCCCGTCGGCGTCCTTCGGCCCCAACCACTCTCGATAAGCCACCCCATGGCATCTGTCGTGAGAAAACGACGACAGCCGCCATCGTCGACCGCGAGCCACCTCGTCGTCGGATTTGTCCCCGCCGCCGTGGTATGACCCCCCACCGTCCGATTTCTTTTTAACGCCCAGGATTAGATCTAGTGAACGGTTAGGTTTTCTATTTTATTAGAACGGTTTAGTCCGGTTCAGTTAAACCAAACCGATCGTTTTTCTTTTAATTAGACGCCGGAGCTCGAAAACGTTAAGCACAGGATATCCGCCGCAAAGCCCTGCAGCGCACACTCTCCCGCCAACCACAAATCACCACGTGGCATCTGGCCGCTATTTAAAGTTTTCAGAAAAAATTCAATTTCAAATTGTGTTTCAATTTTGTTTTTATTGTATCTTTAGATCGGTTTATCCAATTTCAGTGATTATTTTTCCTACGGTTTCACAAAAATTCCCTCTATCCACAGAACCGAGATAAAAATATTTTTGAACTTTTAAAATTTAAATTCAAACATATTTGATTTAAACCCAATTTTGGGCATAATTTCTATTTAAAATTTTGTCTTTTAGTAATTATTTTTGCTAGTGATTTCTATATGTTATATCTATCCAGTGGACTAATAAAAATACTTTTTGTTTATATAAAATTTGAATCTGATCAGAATTGAATTTATTCCTATTTAGGCCACATCTTTTGTTTTATAAAACCTTTTTAATTGATTCTTTTTTATAATTAATACTAATAGGAAACACTTTTTTTAAAACTAAACTTTTATAATATTTTCTTCTTTTAAAATTATGTTTTGTCCAGAAACTTATTTTGATAATTCTTGTATGTTTTTTATTTTTCTTTTAATGTTGTTTTGCATATGATCTTGTTTGCTTACTTGTATCATGGTTGCTTATCGTATGCTTGTTGTGTGTTACGCTAGATTGTCCGGAGTGCGAGGCAGAATACTATCAATCATTAGACTCCAACAACTTTCAACAAGGCAAGTTCCCCACCATGATCATTTTCTGTGTACCTATTTTTTATAATGCATTAGTTCCACCATTACACTTTGCATGAGTAGGATTTGGAATTGTGGCAATGAATTGTATAATGAGGTAGGAACCGATGACCACTTGATCACCCCGGGAATCGTTGTTGGTAAGTTAGAATTGCTTAGACATGCTTTCTTGTAGGCGGGGTGGTATTCCTGATTCATGCAAATTGTGAGTGAATAATTTTAAGTATCAACTTAAGTAATTTTAATCAACCATCTGGGTGGAACGGTTGCATGATGAGGGGCATCTTGGAGTAACCAAGGATTTGCCCGAGTATCCTAGAGGACCCAGTGATTACTCTTTATGGAAAGCCACCCAGGTTCAAAGGGATCAAACGACAATTCATGACTAGAAGCTTCTGTGTGCAGCTGCAAGCCATTATGGGCTCTGGCTTGGTTGATCATTGCAGTGACTCTTACCAGGTAGTGCTACGAGAGGTAGTGGGTTATAGTTGGGATGGGCACTACCAGTGGCTAAGGGAAACTCTCTGAAAGAACTTGTCTCGATCTTCCAATCATGGAGGTGGTCGATTATTGTGGGGAAAAGTGCACTAACTTATGCAGAGTGGAAAACTAACCGATTAGTCGTGTCCCCGGTTATGGACAACTTGAGCCTCTAGAAGTGATTTATCGAGTGATCTGATCATTATCATAATTTAATTAATGAATTGGGTTTTTTAATAATAACTTGGGTAATTGGATTGAGTTGGAGGAACCATATCAATAATGATATAATATTTGTAGTAATAATTTTAATTAATTTGACATAGGGAAAAAATAGCTTTATGCAAAAATTAAACTTAGAGCCTCCACCATTGCCAAAATTGCATGTAGATATAGAACTTTATCATTGTTGTGTGGCGACATTGCCGGCATATTCCATGTGCTAACCTACACGGTTGCAATGTCTAATGTTGCAGAATTTTCCGATGAGGATTAAGGTGCAATAGGTCGTTGTTCTGCACTCAGTTATGTGGCCGGGGAGTTGGATGGGTGTCGGGACCCCGATCCTAAGCCATAAGAATCTAACATGTAACACATCACATCACATCACTTTGCGGCCTCACGCACGGTTATCCCCACGGCTGCCACCTTTCATGGGCCGGGACCGTTTGCGTCTTTTGGCTCACGTATGTGAATATGTCGCTAGCATTCAAATGTCAAAGAACCCGGGCCGACATGACTAGTCGTTGAACCCAAGTAGCACATCCGTACAGAGACAGGTGTACATAACCCAGCAATGCAGGTGTCAGCCTCCAGCATGTGTAGACGAGTCGTAGCAAGCTACATGGACTCCATTACATCGTGAGACTTTTCTATCATCAACTGCGCGTAGACGAGTCATAGCAGGCTACAAGGACTCCATTACACTGCGAGACATTTCCCCGAAGGGACAGACACAGCAGCAAAGAAGGATACACGCCGGTCAATCAATGTGTCCGGAGCAGTAGCAAGCTACCAAGGCTCGGTGGAAGCACAAAGAGGCAGTTCCCTGTAAAGAGTACTCCTAAGGCACACAACTAGGTGTCGGATCCCATACATACCGTTGCACGTCACACGTACGCACGACATGCCCGATATGCATAGATACAACTATGGCATCACAACATAACCATACAACAACATATCATTTATTTAGAAGGCTCCAGAGAACCTCCATAGAATAATGGTACAAACAGGGGTCACATGACCCATCATTCAGAGCATACAACCAACAAGCGGAAGACATATGTCTGGGTACAGACATCTATTAAAAGTGGCTGGAGGAGCCTGAAAAGCTACAACGACCCTACCAGAGGAACCAGACCTCTGTCTGGGATTCCCAAGCTAATCCGGTCAACATCGATCTTCACGTTGTAAGGATCACTAATGAGACTGACGTCTCCTCTGCAAAAACATAAATGAAGCAACCGTGAGTACAAAGGTACTCAGTAAGACTTACATCAGAACTAGCTACATATGCAACATTGTCAACAAAGGGGGTTGTGGAGTTTATTGCAGCAAGCCAGCTTTGACTCTTGGCTAACCTGTACTACGACTACAAGTACTTTCTTTAAGGTGGGATAACGCACACGAGTCCACATATTCACAATATAAATACACCACTATGGATCCACTCCCGTCTCCCTACGAGAAGGGCATCCATAGCACTCACGCTTATCTTGCGCATTTTAGAGTATCCATTTCAAATTGTCTATGAACCACATAAGTTCTCCAAGTAGTCCATACCCGAGGACGCGGCTATTCGAACAGATTCATAACCCTACAGGGGTGTACTTCTTCACACATGCTCCCGCCACTTATGGCCATGTGCACGTAAAAAGGCACCTCGGCAACCTTCAAGCGGAAGCCCAGCGAGGGAGTCGGCCACGACCGTCAATCACACAAGACCCTAGTCCGGGTTTATCGCCTATTTGAGACTGAACCCGCACGGAAGTCCGGTCGAAGTTTCCGCTACGGCCTCAAACGATGTGCGCAGGGTTCCCAAGCCCACCGTTCGGGTGCCACTTGGTACACCGTGCCACTGTGTCTATACCGCATCAAAGCCCACCCTGTCGGGTAGCGCTATGCACGGCCGCCAACACTTTTCCTACAAACACCAAAAACTAGTTGCAACTCTTGGACAGAGATCTAGGCAATTAATAAGTCGAGCGGGGTCATATTTCAGGGCCCAACGTGTGGTAGTAACTGTCTTGGATCACATACACAGAACTCAGTTCTTAAGGACGGTCCCAATGAGACAACCCGCCATGTACTCCTACATGGCCTCTCATCGCTACCTTTACCAAATCGTGTTCACACACTTAGCTCTCACACAGTAGGACATGAACACTGCCATTCCGATTCATCGCCCAGATGGATCAGACCCGACACGACATGACTCTAAGCATAGCAGGCACAGTAAGCAAGCATGGATGAGTAAGCACAACAAGGCTCAAGCAGTTGCTACTCACGCTAAGTGGTTTCAACTATTTACTGTGGAAAAGACAGGTCATGCAAAGGAATGGGTTCAACTACCGAGAACATGTAACAGTTGAATCGTTATTGCCCTAATGCAGAAAAAGAGAGCAGGAGCGAGAGAGTGGGTGAAAGGACGTGGATGTCGCCTAGAGGGGGGGTGAATAGGCGCTTTAAAATAATTACGGTTTAGGCTTGAACAAATGCGGAATAAAACTATCGTTTAATTAGTCAAGCACAAAACCTAAAACAACTAGGCTCACCTATGTGCACCAACAACTTATGCTAAGCAAGATAGACAACTAAGTGATAGCAAGATATATAACAAGAAACAATATGGTTATCACAAAGTAAAGTGCATAAGTAAAGGGCTCGGGTAAGAGATAACCGAGGCACGTGGAGACGACGATGTATCCCGAAGTTCACACTCTTGCGGATGCTAATCTCCGTTCGGAGCGGTGTGGAGGCACAATGCTCCCCAAGAAGCCACTAGGGCCACCGTAATCTCTGCACGCCCTCTCACAATGCAAGATGCCGTGATTCCACTAAGGGACCCTTGAGGGCGGTCACCGAACCCGTACAAACAAGGTTGGGGCAAACTCCACAACTTAATTGGAGGCTCCCAACAACACCACGAAGCTTCACCACAATGGATTGTGGCTCCGAGGAGACCTCAAATGCTCGGGGCAATCTCCACAACCTAATTGGAGACCCCGAAGCTTGCCCGGAGCTTTACACCACAATGATTGAGCTCCGAGGCACCACCAACCGTCTAGGGCGCCAAGGCACCCAAGAGGAACAAGCTCTAGGGTGCTCAAACACCCAAGAGTAATAAGCTTCTCAACTTCTCACTTCCACGTATCACCGTGGAGAACTCAAACCTATGCACCAAATGCAATGGCAAGGGCACACGGAGTGCCCAAGTCCTTCTCTCCCAAATCCCACCACAACAACAAATGTTATGGAGGAAATGAGAGGAAGAACGAAGAAGACCACGAAGAACTCCAAGATCTAGATCCAAGGGGTTCCCCTCACTTAGAGGAGAAAGTGATTGGTGGAAATGTGGATCTAGATCTCCTCTCTCTTTTCCCTCAAGAACTAGCAAGAATCATTGAAGGGATTGAGAGTTAGCAAGCTCGAAGAAGGACAACAATGGGGGGAAAACTTGAGCTAAAGAGATAAGGTTCAATGGGGAAGAAGACCCCCTTTTATAGGTGGGGAAAAATCCAACCGTTATCCTAACAGCCCGCACAGAGCGGTACTACCGCTCCAAGGAGCGGTACTACCGCTAGGGCGGTAGTAGCCATAAGAAACACTACTGCAACGAGGCAACAGGGCAGTAGTACTGCCGGAGCGGTACTACCGCCTGCCCTCGCGGTACTACCACGGGGGTAGTATTCAACGGCCACTCAGGTGCAGCACACGGCAGAAGACACCGTGAGGCAGCGGTACTACCGCTCGGGGTAGCGGTACTACCGCGCATCCACAGATGTAAAAAGTTACTTCCGGGCTACATCCGCTAGAGCTAGCTTCGAGAAAATATCCGGCACGGTAGTACCGGAAGTAATTTGCGGTACTACCGCCCGAGGGGCGGAAGTAAAAAAATTACTTCCGTGCAACTACCGTAGGTGCACGCTACAGGTGCTGGAGACAGCGGTACTACCGCTCCTTGGAGCGGTACTACCGCTGGCACCTATGGTACTACCGCTCCGAGGAGCGGTACTACCGCTAGCCACTGTACTGCAGCACCTTGCTGCCTTCAACTACTCAGCTAGGAAAACGGAAGGATACAATAAAACCAGAACTGCCATAACTTCCGCATACGAGCTCCGAATTGAGCAAACTCAAGCTTGTTGGTTTTCTTAAGAAGTGGCAGTATAAAAATGTCAATGGTATAGAGATGAGAAACCTCTATCAATGAAGAACTGACAAAAACTCCAACATCGAAAACATCATAGAAGATGCATATGGACTCCGTTTTCGATGAACTTGAGCTTGTCATGAAGCTGACCATAAGCTCAAGAAACCTCAAAGAGAAAAACCAACCAAGAACCAAGAAAGATGATGATGCCAAGAATGCAATGGTTTGAGCTCTCAACGAACGATACGATCAAGCTACTCACTTGAGAGCCCCCTTGATAGTACGGCTATCTATCCTATAACCCAGTCTCCCAACTACCACTATGAGACCGGTGAAATAGAAAACCCTATCAAGGTCAAACCTTAGCCTTGCGCATAGTCCACTTGAGCTAGAAGATGACGATCTTGACTTCCTCAAGATAGACCACCTTTATTGATTGTGTTGGCTTGATGAAGATTAGTTGATTGCTCCCCCATACTCCACTATGGGTGAGCCACTCTTCGGCACATCTTCACAAGTCCATTGTCACCACAATGGACTGCAAGCTTTAAGCATGATCTCTCCGTGATGCTTCACTTGAACTTGCACACTGCAACCTTGATGACGATCACCACTTGATGTCATCCTCCATGGATTGTATGGGATCTTCTTATTGATGCTAGCCCATGGAAACATACCTAACCCCACAAAGAACACTCACAGGGAACATGGGTTAGTACACAAAGCGTAATGGACAATGCTTACCATACCATGGGATCACATGATCCCTCTCGGTACATCTTGTATGCTTTGTGTGTTGATCAACTTGATTCACTCTTTGACTTAGTCTAGATCAACCTTGTATCTTATCTTCTCTATGACCAATCTTTGGATAAAACCTTGAATACCACCTTGGTCACCATATAAACTCCTTGAAACCAACAGATGGACTTCAAGAAGTGCCTATGGACAAATCCTTCGAATATAACTTAAGGCAACCATTAGTCCATAGGGATTGTCATCAATTACCCAAAACCACACATGGAGAAATGTGCTCTTACAGTGGGTTCATATCAGTATGCTCAAGGGGGGTTGCTTGCCTGACACTTCTGAAGATAACAATGAGTCTTCATCGGTGACAACGATCTCAACGTCGGAACAACGTCTACTGAGGGAGAACAACCACCGGCAGACAAGAAGGAACACATTCAATGCAATGGAACAAACATGATGTATGATATGGCATCTTAAAGCATTGAATTGACCTAGTGCAATAGATAAACATATTACTTGAAGTGGAATTCAAACCTAGTTCAAATTCCAACTCCAATGTTATTTCATACATTACCCTAACCATGAAATGTCCTACTTGGTGATGTTAGCTTGCTCAAACGTGCATGAACATGGCATAAACAGATTCTTCATATTTTTCTGATCATTTTTTCATATATAAATTATTTTCATCTGAGTTACGGTTGAATTTCTATGAATTTTCAAAGTTAATAATATTTTCTAGAATTTAATAAATCATTTGACTTATTTTAAATCCAGAAAGATAATATGATGTCAGCATTGCGTCACACTGATGTCAGCAGGTCAACTGAGGCGGTCCTGGTCAAACCTGACGTGTGGGACCCACACGTCAGTGACACACTGACTAAAAGGGTTTAATTAAAACCTAACTAATGGTTAACAGGGCCTGGCCCTACCAATCAGTGACCCAGAGGGGTCATTAGCTGCTAAACTAACTACGGTGGTTAGCGCCTAATTGAGGTGCCACGTCGGCCCGCCGGAGTCTGGTCGCCGGCGACCTAAGACAACGGCGGTGACGCGCCGGGAGGCCACGGGAGCGGCAGGGAAAGGCACCCGTAGGTAGCCTGTGCTCCCGCGTGTCCACGGGAGGCAGCAACAGGCCGCGGGGTCGCCGGAGCTATGCACGGCGACGGGGCTAGCGGCGGCCGGAGCACTGGCTCGGTCGTGCGTGGGGTTCCAGAGCGCAGGCGAGCAAGGCAAGTGGCCAGGAGGCCTCCTAGGGGCTGCACAAACACAGCTACGTGCTTGGTTACGGCGAACGCGAGCGCAAACGGCGGCAGCGGAAAGTGCGACGGCGGCGAGCTCTCGGCTACGGTGGAGTACGGCGCTACGGAGCGAAATCGAAGGCTAGGATAGGGGAAAATGACAGTGGAGCTCATAGTGAGGCCAACTGAGATGAGGACGAAGCTGGTCGGGAGCCGGCGAATTTAACGGAGATGGCCGCCGGCCCCGAGGTTGAAGACGGCGATGGATCCGGCATTGCAGTTCATCTGAGGTCGCGTGGCTCGTTGAGGACGACGATGGTGATGCGGTGCTACCTCTGGACTCAACGAGAGGGTGACGGGAGCACGGTGGCCACGGCTGCGACGAGCGACGGCGATGATGGCGCTCGGCCATGGTGGAGAGCGGGCGACACAGAGAAGAGGGGGAGGAGTGAGGTGGTTAGCGGGATCGGCACGGCTGCGGCGACGTTATCCAGCTCGTCACGCTAGCGGGGAGAGGGCAGACAGGCTGGTGGCGTGGCGCTCGCGCCGGACGCCGTCCTCTGCTTCTCCTCTACCTTCTGGCAAGAGGTAGAAGACAGAGATGCCCCTGGTGGGCTGGGCTTTCTAAGTGGGCTGCGTCAGGTAAGTTTGTTTTCCTATTTTCTTTGTTTCTGTTTTTCTATATCTGCGACTTGTTTGAATTTGGTTTTAAACCAAACTATTTTTATTGCTTCTGAAAAATATTGTGGTAGCTAAAGTAATTAATCCAAAGTCCCACAATAAGTTTCAGAATTATTGGAGTTATGAAAATATTTATGGGAATTTATAACTCCAATTCAAAAACACAATGGGTTAATTCAAAAATCCAGAAATGTCCTAAAATGAAGTGCATCATTTTAGGCAGAGGTTTCACCCTTTTTCATAAATGATGAACTTTTCTCAAGGCCATTTTTGGTTCATTGAAAATAGTTTTAATTTGAACCTAATTGAATTTCATTTGGTGCTAGGGTTTAACAATCCCCAATTCAAATTCATTTAATTTTAACATGATGCATGGATGCTCCTGATGCAACTAATAATAATGTTTGCAAACAAATTCTAGGGCTGTGACAATGGGATCATTTACCTTCGAATCTTCGGCGGTTATTTTATTTAGATGGCCTTCAGCCATATTATTGTGATAAATACTCTTTTGAGGACCTCGATGTGATAAAGTGTGTGATTGAACTCTGTTATATTTCATCAAGTAATGTGTGTGCTAGAAAACTGATCTAGGGACTAGCACGGTATGCATAGAGACTCTGATCTTTTTGGATCGGGTCGCTACAGGGTCTTCAATTAGGTCGTGGAGATTGCCCCGAGCAATTTGTACGGGTTCCGGTGACCGCCCCCAAGGGTTGCCAATTGTACGGGTTCGGTGACCGCCCCCAAGGGTTGCTATTTTTATGAGTTCGGCGACCGCCCTCAAGGGTCACTTAATGGAGTCACGACATCTTGCATTGTGCGAGGGCGTGAGGAGATTACGGTGGCCCAAGTGGTATTTTGGGGAGCATTGTTCCTCCACACAGCTCCAAACGGAGATTAGCATCTGCAAGGGTGTGAACGTCGGGATACATCGTCGTCTCCATGTGCCTCGGTTATCTCTTACCCGAGCCCTTTACTTATGTAATTTACTTTGTGATAGCCATAGTGTTTCATGTTATATATCTTTCTATCACGTAGTTATTTATCTTGCTTAGCATACGTTGTTGGTGCACATAGGTGAGCCTAGTTTATTTAGGTTTTGTGCTTGACAAATTAACGCTAGTTTTATTCCGCATTTGTTCAAGCCTAAACCATAATCATTTTAAAGTGCCTATTCAACCCCCCTCTCTAGGCGACATCCACACCCTGCCACTTCCCCACATATATATAGGTGGAAGATGAGGGGGCATGCCAAAGTTGGGGGAATACTTCTCCCCTTCCACTTGGTGGAAGAGGGAAGGACTCCTTCCCCTTCCAATTTGGCCTTGGACCTGCTATAGCCCATGGCGCCCCATGTGGGCCCCTGTGGGCCCACTAGGGGTCGTCATCTCATGACGCTCCTTCACACTTTTTTCAACAAATAAAATCTCGGATTTTTCGGATGTCTCTTGAACCCATTCTGATGACCCCGAAAACTTTCCATATATAGATCCGGACTGTCTAAAATCATGTTATACCTTTCCACAACTCCCAGAACCATTCTAAAACCATCTGAAACATTTTCAGAACCATCTGAAACACTTTCAGAACTATCTGAAACTCTTCTGGTGCTCTTGTAACTCATTTCTCATTTCTCCGGTAATCGGGACTAGAACCTGTTAAGTGTGTGACCCTACAGGTTCGAAAATAAGCGAACATGACCCGGAATCCCTTCTGGTCAATAGTTAACAGCGGGATCTGGACACCCTTATTAACTCCCACATATTTACAGACTTCTCAAGCGAACCACTGTTTACGAATACCATTCTCTTTGCTTCGCGATACATTTATGAAACCCGAGGAGAGATTATCGATATCCTCGTGATCAATTCCTTGATCACTATATTGGTTATCCTCATACTGGTTTTGTTCTCTTTACTCGTGTCTGTGTTTTGGTATCCCCTGTTCACAATCACAAGTGTCTGGCCAAACGATAATGACACCGTAACACCGAGTGGGCCTGGAGAGTATCTCTCAACCGTGAGAGGAGCAAATCCTAGTCTCGAACTATTACTACCGTGACATACGTTTCCGATATACCCGGAAGTCACCTGTATTTGCGGAGTGACATGCGGTAAACCCCAAAGTATCCATCTAGTATGTTGGTATGCAATATTCTCATGGCCTGAAGAACAATGCAAACGTGAACAAGTTATATCAAGTACCAATAACATAACAACAAAAGACATCTCTCAGTAATTCATAAGTTGGGTCTATCCAACTCCACTGTTCTCACAACAACGGTGTTCTCATATATTGATAGCATCCTTGTTACATTTAACAATGCGATCAGAAAAACAAGATCATCAATCAATATGCGAGCTAGTCTTAGAGGCTAGACTAGGGATTACTTGGTGTTTATATTTCCACATATGTATTTGGGTTTTCCTCTGAATCTCATATCCACGAACCAATATAATTGTAGCATAGAAACATAAACTTAATAATGAACATGGAAATATAATAATACATTTATTATTGCCTCTAGGGCAAATCTCATACAGTGCTACGACGACCCGCAAATTTCCTCCCGCCATCTGTCCGCGGATAGGGGACCAGTCCGCGGACACGGATGTGTGACGCGTCCATCCAAAGTTGCCATTTATATGTACGCTAGTATAGGGCAATTTGAAATCTGACCCACACAATACGTCGGATCACACCAGCGCTAGATCGCATGCCCGGTCACAACCAAAAAGAGGCAAGTATGGTTAGTTTTTACATGCCTCAATCCAAAGGAACATCAGTCCAACAGTTCGTGCAATTTTCTACCCTGCCAGATCGGCAATCCCAGTCGTCTTCTCCCCGATCAAGGTGTCGTTGCCGCCGCATAGACCGCCTCGGCGTCCATCGCGTCCTCACTCTCCTTCGCCGCCAACTCATCTTTCTGCAGCTGCAACATCTGGTAGTGGACGGATTGCACGATCATTCTTGCATCGGCATCCAGAGACTCCACATTTAAGGTCAACATCTTGATGTCCTCCGCATTGGCGGTGATCTTCAACTTATTTTCCTCGAGCGTGGCCTTCCTCTCTTCGTTCATGGTCCTCCTCTCTTCAAGCTTCAGTTTCTTCTCCATCGCCTCCATCAACAATTTGAACCTCTTCACCTTTTTATCCTCCTTGAGACATTATTTTTTATATATGTAGTAAATCCCATTGGTCGCGAAAAAATCATCGAGAAAAAAACACAACACATGTGCATTATGGAAACTAGTGCTTGCGACAACATAGAAAACAATTACAACATGAACACATCATTTACACAAGGCATCTATAATCATCACAATATGTTAATGCGTTTGCAGCATAACACACATGAGCTTGTACCATGTCGAGCAAACATAGGCAACACTGAAAGTCTCAAAAACCACAAAGCTTCATTTGGAGCAATGACTCGCCGTCCCGGGTTCGCCTATGACTAGGAAACCATGCACCCATTCCCTTGTAGTCCCTGACATGTCCCAAGCTCTATGAGTTAGGGGCATGAAATCAAACTTCACCACGATGAGTTCCACCTAGGACATATGGCAGAGGACAGGCGGCCACGTTGCCTAGTAGGAGCTGAGAAAATATACAAGTTATTTGACCTTGTGGAAGGATCGATGGTTCATGTATATATAACACCTGCTCTCTCTCTCTCTCTCTCATTTATTCTTTGTCGTATCATTTCTGATGTGGAAAAATTTACCAATGATTATATAAACTCTACTAGATATGCCCTTAGCACTCACTTTTTCTCACATAATGATGCATTCTCATTCGCAACTCGGCTAAGGGAGGGTCACCCTAGTGAGAATCTTTCATTTCCATTAGATTTGAGAGTATAGAAGGACCATTTTAGGTGTAAAATTGGTTACATGTGCTATACATATATAGAAAATGAGTGTGTGGAATACAAACCACCCATCTAAATAATGATTTTTCATGTTGATTTTGAACCCTTACAAATTTAGCTTTAATTCACAGCAATGTTAAAAATAATAGCTTACTATTATTCATCGACAATGTGCAACATGGTGCCCATTACCTAGCAGCAACCATCTTTAAAGTCACGATGGTGCAGAAAGTAGATTCGCTAAAAATATAATTATTTTTACGGATATATTAATGCAAAGTCTAGTTTGAAATATCTTATTTCCAAAAATACAACAATAAGCACAATTTATGACTTGGACATGATTCAAAAGTTAATGTGCCTTGTGGAGAGTGAGTGGACATTCTGTGGTGGCCTCGTTCAGGCTACCCAATAGCTTTCTGATAGTTAATGGCATGAAAAGGGATGCATCAATATGCTCCTATCCACCTTCTCAATAGTTGCTAACAATAGTGCATACAAATAAGAACCAATTTGTGGTTGGAAGATTAGGAGGGGGCTGATTGTGCCATAGACTTACCAGGGATTACACTCATGTTTTCACTTCATGTATATCTCACCAAACTGGATTATCTTTTCAATAACATTTCGCTCGATAACAATGTGTCAGTGGAGATTTTTTTGCTCCATTGCATTGCTAGCTAAAACGTGGAATATAGGAAGAAGCACTACAACTTCATACTCCTTGATAGCAATAAAGGAATAATGCTTCAAGGACTATATGACTAGCTCGTATATGAGTTCATGGCAAACCATTACTTGCTTAAAGTACTATGATTGCTCCCATGCTCGTTCAAAGTATTCATCCACCAGTATCTTATTGAATAAGGTTGCTCCTAACCTTTCCTTCCTAGCTTTATGAGGAATATTGACTGTTATAACACAATGAATTTATTCTACTTAGGGAACATGATGGCCGAAACGCACAAAGGTTGTTACTTCACTAAGTCATATGTTTATAGTTTGATTTGGATCTCCGACCTTGATCCAATGCAACACATTTTATGATCGTAGGGGGAGGAGATCTTGTCCAAGTCATTATAATAGAGCTAGGCTGGTTAACCACAATCTATAAAAAATATTGGGGAACACTATAAACCATGAACTTGGTATTATTTATCTTTCCTTGGAAGGGGAGCATGAATCTTGAAGCTCTATGACATCAGTCAATAGCAAGGCGATAGTGCTAACTTCTTTCATCCTTGAAACTCTATGACTCCAACATTTAGTATCTTATAGCTAAGTATATATGTACACTTTTAGTGTGTGTATGTCAACATTGTACTCGGTGTTTCTGGTTAAATTATGCATAATTGTGGTAAAAAGTGTGGACAACCAACACCATGAAGCAACCATGAAAATTGAGCAAGGATGAGTTTTAGTTCTTTTTTTCAGATGTACTTGCCACTAATTACACATGATATCAATATGGGGACCTCGGCAATGAGAACCTATCTCTTCAATTGCACACTCCTAGGCCGACCAGCGAAGTAGGACCCACATAGCCAAACATGTCTATTAGGGTGCTAAGGAGGGGGTATAGAATGGTACTTGGACAACGGTTGGACGACAAACTGGAATCATTATCTTGAATTACATCAAGAGTGATGTCACGCCCTTTGTGCGTGAATTTCATACAACGATGATGCCAATGTACCCATATTGGGCTATGGCCAAACATTACAAATCCAAGACAGGCAGACATTTAGCATAAAAGAATAACAAGAGAATGACAATGCTTTTGGATCAAAGTTCTTGCATGCGTGAAATAGAAGACCCCTTGATTAGCCACCACGCTAGCCAATTGGTTTAGACCGTTTCCCTCAATAAAGAGGGAAACACATCTACATGCGCATGTCAAGGCAAGCTCTTTAATTTAATTGTTTATTTTCTACTTTAAAACTCTTGCATCAAAGAATGAATCAAATCTCTCAAATAGGAATTGAAGTTACGACCAGTCAGTTAAAAAGCCTATTTTGAGAGCTACGACCAGACAGTTAAAAGCCAACCGCTCTACCACTAAGCTGCCGAGGAACAAGAGGGGATTCGAAGGTGCACGTCCGTGTAACTTCCAATCCTTTCCGGTTAACAACCCAAAGCCTACTAGTATACTACAATCGCTGGACGATGATACTGCAACAAATCTAGGACTTCAAACTTGTCCTAACTAATCATCCGTAGTTTCTCACTGGCTCACTGCAAGTACAGCAAGGATCTAATTAGCTAGCAAAAACTTGAGATTTGCACCCTCGCGTGCCGGTCCGGTCCTCCGACCGTCTTGCCCGGCGCTGCACGGCGGCTGTGGAACGCGTCACGGCGCTTCCTGACCAGGATCTCGATCTCCCGCCTCTCGTCCCTCGCCATCTGCTGACACCGGCACTCGGCGCTGCAGAAGGCTTGCTCTCCCCTGCAGAAATAATCCCAAGAACCGTAAGAACCTCAGAATAAGCATAGAGATCGAATGAGGAAGGTGTATATCTGATCTTTCTTACTTGTACACGAAGACGTCCATGTCGCCGTCGATCTTCTTACAGCAGCAGAGGCAGCACTTCAAGAACTCAAGGCCCAGGAATGGCTGGCCGCCGCTGTTCCCCTGGAGGTCGGCAGCCGGGGACCTCACCGACGACCTCCTGAGGACAGCCAACGCCGGCCGTTGTTGTCGCCTCGGCGAGGGCTGTATGATTAGCCGGAGCCCGACGAGCTCGCCGGCGGTCGTCATTGTTGGCGTCCCCGCCTGATCCTGGACCTCTTCCTCACCGATCTGGAAGAGGCTGGGAGACCTCGAAACCATGCCGGCAAGATAACAATTTTTAGAGATGCTTGCTCGTAGTTTATACGTGCTCGATCCTCGAAACAGTACGCGTCAATTGCAGAGAGGGGAACGTGAATGGCAACGGAGGAATAATGGATGGGATGAGCTAGCGACTGGTCGACGGGTTATATAGAGACGCGATGCCAAGCTTGCACGCGTGTTTTAGTTTAGTTGGTTGGCGCCGTGAAAAGTGCAGCTGTCTCTGCCAGTGCTATTAAAGAAAGGCTTGTTCGTACGTACAATATTCGCCCGCATGCTACACATGGCGCAGGAACATGAAAAAGTTTTGTAGCGCCGTGGCACAGTGCCACATAGTACAGATAAGATAACCCTAATGAGTCATGACTTACATGTGGACGCTATCTTTATTATGGCGATGGGGAACAAGACGTGTCCTGTCGCTTACAAAATAATTCACATGTCTCCTTCAGTGCCCACAGTAGATAAGAAATCAGCGGTTATAACGTGCTGAAGTTTCCCTTTCCCCGGAAATTCTCCCCGGTATTTGCATCGAACGATGACATTTTGCTGAAGTGTATGATACTATGCATCCCCCCCCCCCCCCCCCCCCCCCAAAGGATCTTCCCGGTATCTGCATCGATCGGCGATATTTTCTGAAATGCATTGGGGAGGTAAGTTTCGTAAAATAGTGCCATGTACCATTGGAGAATTTAGTGATCAAAACGATCTTATATTTCTTTACAAAGGAAGTATTAGTTTATTATATTACCCATCACGAAAGATCTCACTCTAGAATCACTTTGCAACTAGTGTTTATCATACAATGTTCTGTTGGAGCTAGTTATCCTATCCTCCTTCACCCTCTAGATCTACATCCTCTTGCGCCTTCTCTACCAGTGTTACATGGATTGGGCAATGTTTTGTGATAAAGGGGTTATTAACTAAATGAATACATAAAGGTGATACAATCGAAATGAGTACAAACCCGACCATTACATAGAAAGATGCACACACCCCAACATGCCTAGAAGTTACAATAAATAAACAGGGCATAGTTTTACGTGAAAAGAAGTTCATCTAGGAGGGTTGGGGTGCCGATCCATAGACTAGACTGTACCCATGGGTAAACACCTTACTGTAAGGGCATCTCCAACAGTTTGTTGGTTAGCTTGTTGGTAAAATATGGCATGTCATCAACCAACACCTTAACATACAACTACTTCAATAGGTTGTATCTAGTTTGCCCAATAGGATGTGAGATAATAAATAAGGTGTTCTCTCATTCTACATTGGAGCTTGTGCAAGGGGTGTTGGTTCATTTACATACAACCTTGCTCTCTTTCCTCATTTATTGTATGACACATCATCAAAAATCCTATGTGTCAAATTCTATCAACGACTATCTTACAACCATTGGAGATGCCTTAAATAGTTGCATGTCCTCCGACCGCTGTAGAATATAACATATATGGAGCTCGTGCATAAATAACTGTGTAAACATCAAACAAGACTAAGTTATTATTTTCATGAAAAAAACACATCGTTTATGGATAGCCAAAGAGCACATATAAGGACGTCATCCCAATCAAGATACGGGAGGAAAGTTTTTTATCGATAGCCTAGAACTAGATGCTAAAGAGACATTTGATCGACTCATCTTGATGAAAAAAAACATACTACTGTCTCCTTGCTAGTTGCCTCACATAATGTTGTTCCTTATCAAAACCACCCCTCGATACAAATAACAGAGAAAGATCTTAATTTAAAATAAATTTCAAGCTTCCACGACTTCTTATTATCTATTAGAGCATCACAATAAACAAGAGTCGTGTACAATCAGTTTGTTGAAAACTTCTCATTGTGGTGCATGTTCTATCGAAAAATTCATCAGATCCTTGTGAAATATGAAAGGACTCTAGTCCACCCAATAAAGCATTCTTTTTTGGAACATAGTACAATCAAAGTTGATCAGACAAACAAGCATACACTCATCCCTATGAATGCGTGTACACACACCCTACCCCTATGATCACCTCCGAGAGACCGAGGCCTAAAATAAATCCTAAAAATGCGAGCACTGATGTAAATCTAGGACTTAAACCCTGATAGGTTGGGGATACCACTATCCTCCTAACCATCCAACACAAGTTGGTTCGACACCCAATAAAGCATTCCACGCAACTAATCATGTTAGGTCCCTCAGAAAGAAACATTATGAATACTCCCAAGACTTCCAGTATTGTGGCATATTTATGTATGACAATTGAAGAAGTCAAGGATATTGCTACTATAAGAGTGCATTTCCCACCAAGTGTCTTGTCAAAACCAAACTTGAGAGCCGTCACTCATAAACCAAGTTCCAAACCGGAACAAGAATTGTTTCACCTTCATTGCATTGGTACGGCCCAGAAATGCGAGTGTTCGGGTTTTCTGTGAACCTAGGAGATCAGTTTAAAGCCCGTGTGATTATTATGTGTGAGCTCGTGCCATATGCCATGATGGACTGGGTAATGTGGCAAACACATCTCAATCACGCCACCTACACGGGTTGCGGTTGAAAGTACACAACTGGAACTAAACGTGTGTTATTGAAGATTTTGAAAGAAAAAATATCTAGGAGACAATTTTAATGTTTAAACGTGACAATTTGTAATGCGAGAGTTCTTAGTGTGTGAATTTCTTAATGCCTTTTTTGAAACATGTTAAAATTTGTCATAATGGACTACGATGTATTCTAAAATCCCTCCAATATTCCAAGAAAAATGAAATCATATCGGGGCAAAGTTGTGTGCTTCCTCTATCCTCACATTTTGAATACTGCCTCAAGATACATGTTACACACGTATTACATTCCTTAGAATTAACATTCTTCATCAGTGGAAACCGGAACAACAACAAAAAAAACTAATTGGACGGAATATGCAATTTGTTGGAGATATGCCCTAGAGGCAATCATGTATGATGATATTTCTTATGTGTTTATGAATAAAGATAGTCGTTGGACATTATCAATGATGTGTATTAACAAGTACGTGACTTGTTTGTGAGACTATGCATTGTATGATGACTGTCTTAAATGGTCCCTAGTCGAAAGGGTTGTGTGGACGCTCAGCCAATTAGACCAGCATATGACACGGTGGATGGTCCGGTCTCACTGACCATGTAGCATTGGATGCTAGCCGGATAATATGTACTCAGAAAGATCTGATCGGATTCGACGGAGTCAGATCCGAGTTGAGATAAGGTCTGAGTTGGACAGACCCAACTATGAGACGCAACGATATGTCATCTGTGAGTCTCTAGTACAACATACATTTTATGTCCTAAGACCTGAGCTGGCACATGTACTTGAGATGGTGATAGAATTGCTTTGGGCTGACCAAACTCTACTCCGTAACTGGGTCGTTATAAAGGTAGGTTTCGGGCCTGTCCAGACCCATGTTGCGAGACATGGTCGAGCAAGATGGGATTTGCCCCTCCGATCAGGAGAGATATACTCTGGGCCCCTCGTGTGATCCGACCAAGATAAGCATGGCCATGCGACAAGGATTGTGAGATAATCTGATTTGTGGTCGGCATCACTGGAACGAGGAAGAGGTCGGGCTAACACAAGGATGACAGACTCGCCTTGAGCCCGACAACATATATCGTGTGGCAAAGGGAACAGAAGTATGAAGTACAGGTTCGCCTAACCAATTTCATCAAACGCTTGGAGTCGGCACGCTTTGCTAGAGGCTGCTACCGACTAGTCGAGCCGGATGTGATCTGACTCGCGACCAAGTGAACGAGAACCTAAGGGGTCGCGCGCTTAAGGGAAGGAACACGTGGGCTTTAGGATCCATGCGAGGCCCAAGAGTTGAGCCCGCGACGGATGCCTATATATATAGTGGAGGTGCGGCACACCCATCTGGTTGATCGCTTCGGCGCCGTCATTAGGGCTTTGCATGTGTTGCAAGTAGCCACCTCCACTTGCTGCCGACTGTGTGGTCGGACCTAGCAGTCCGCCGCACGGTGTTCCTCCTGCACGCGCGGATACCATTAGAGGCGGTGCACTTACGCCGCTCCGGCGAATCTGTACGTGGGATCCGGCGACCGGCGGTTCGAGGGAGATCACGCGAGGAGGAGACGGACCTCGCGGACGCGTTGCCCCAACTCTACTTCCGCTGCACGGCACTGCGCGTCTAGTGGTAATGATCTGTGATCCATCTCCGTAGCATGTTCTTAGTTGTTCTACGCGTAGGAAAATTTTAATTTCCATGCGATGCATCTACGGTAGAACCCAACACAATTTCGGTTAACAATGAAAGCTTTGTCATGTACAAAATTGGTAGCAACGGCTAGAGTTGGGTGAGGTGTTTTGCCTCCAGGTGCCTCGGAGCCCGACATTTTCAAAATATGAAAGCATATTTTGAAGTTCTTGTAAGAAATTGATGTACATTTAGATATAGCATGCATACTGTAAATTGCATTCACATATATTTCTATTTGCGTGCTGAATAAGAAAACAAGCGTGTAGATGACAATAGTAAATATTGGGATGATTATAAGCAACATGAAACACACACGTGCGCGCGTGCACACACAGACACATACACTTGGGGAAGACGTACAAAGCGTAAATAAAAGAAAACGACATGCAGTACAAGCTAAAAAAGGCCAGAGTCCATGACACTTATTTCCGAGGAGAGAGTCACGAGCAAGGCACTGGGGAGTGTCATTGCTTCCGTTGTAGGGCATCTCGAACTGAGACCTTGCAAACTTGAACATCACCCGCTTGCTTAGCAGCCATCCAAAGCAGGCTAAACAGGAGCATATGTGATATAATGAGTGTTGTCGGTATTGTAAAAGACCCTTAGAGCATCTACAGTCGGACCCCTCATACCCTCCTCAAACACCCGGGCAGGCCGCCCGGTCACTGTCCGGTCTCAAAAAATCGATCCAGACGGGCCTCTCAAACCGGCCTCAAACGCCCGGGCTGACCGGCACCCCTCATTTCCAGCCCAAATATGGGACAGGTATAGGGGAGCCCGGGTGCGTCCGGGCACGCCTGCCACGTCAGCCTGACGGCGTGGCCCCACGCGGACTCGTCGGGAAACCCGAAGGTCCGACGGGCGCCTCGACCGGCGCCGCGGTGTGAACGTCGTGTGGCGTCGCTCCACCTCTCAGCCCGAGGTTGGGACCGGCTATTTAAGTCGGCCGGCGCCCCCCAGCCCTAACACATCCGCCTCCTCCCTCTCTCCGCCGCCACCCGAGCCCTTCCGCCTCTTCTCACCGTTCCCTATCCGTCAGGATGGTCCGCCGGCTCATCACCACCTACGCGCAGCTGACGCCGGAGCGGCGCCGGCAAATCGAGGAGGAGTACCATGCTCGCCGCGTCGCCCGCATCGCTACGGGTCTCCCTCCGGACTCACCGGAGACGGAGGAGGAGGTGGAGGAGGAGGAGCTGCCGGAGGAGGAGGAGCCGGAGGCAATGGAGGAGGATGAGCCGGAGCAGGAGCCTCCCGGCTTGACCATGGTGGAGGCGGACGCAGAGTTCGCCGTTACCCAATCGAACAAGATAGCGGAGCAGCAGACCATCCTCGAGTCCAACCGGGATGAGGCCGAGGTGAAGGCCAACCGCCGCCTCATCCGGCAGAGGCAGGCGGAGGTGGACGCCCTCTTCGACGAGCTGGAGGCCGATATCGAGGCCGAGGAAGCCGCAGCGGAGGGGGCAGCACCGTCGGAGGGGACCGCATCCCCGGAGGGGGCCGCAGCTGCGGCTGGCGCACATCTATCCGCCGGAGGGCACGGAGATTATCGATCTCTCCGATGAAGAGTAGATGGCTCTTCACGTAGTACGTAGGTTTTATTTAGTTGCATGCTTTTGTATGGATTTGAGGAAGAAATATGAGATGTCCGGATGCAACGAGCTTTATTTGAGGCGTGACCGGTCAGTGTCCACGGACGCGCCCGGGCGCGTCCGCGGGCGTTTGAGGGGCCGGATTTGCAAGGTCCGGCTGTAGATGCTCTTAGAGCATCTACATTCATGCGCCTCAAATCCGTCTCAAACCCCCGAACGGGCGGACCGTTCACTGACCGGTCATGAAAAATCGACCCAACCGGATGCCTCAAACCGTCTGGGCTGACTGGCGTCCCTCATATTCAACCCAAGTATGGGCGGATATGAGACGGCCCGGGCGTGCCCGGGCGCGACCGCCACGTCCGCCCCGCCCACCCGGACCCCACAAAATCCCCTTCCAGTCGAACTCTATCCTTACTTCACTCTGCTCCCCTTTTCTCCAATCCGTCATCCCAAGCACCGGCGACCATGTCCAGCACGGGCAGCCAGTCCGACCATCTGACGCCTCCGGCGATGACGATTGGGACGGCTTCCTTCGCGATGGTGCTGGAGACGAGGACGAGCTGGACCTCCCCATCACACTGGAGTGCTTGCGGGTGGACATGGGTGGTAGCTGCAGGTCCGTAGCGCCGACGTCGGCGCCGGCTCTTCCCACCCCGCGCATGGATCTATGAGGGCAGCTCAATCATCTCCACCCGTCCGTCAACCTCCTCCACCTTCGGCCGCTGCTCCGCATGGGCAGCGACGGGTTCCAGTGCCCGCTCCTCCGAGGTCGCGAATGCGCACTCCGGAATCGGAGGCGCGCGCCGCCCATTGTGAGAGGCAGACGGCAAGGGAGATGGGGTCGCTTCGGATGCGGCTGCGCAGTCCTCCCGCCACCGTCGTTTGATGTCGACGGCGCCCGATGAGGATGAGTGTCTTCTCCAGTGGGTGTACCGTTGGTTACTTATGACGACGGAGACGGAGGATCAACGCCAAGGCACTCCGGCTCAGCATTGAGCAGTCCGAGCGGGAGGCGGCAAAGGCAGTAGCGGTGGCAGCGAGGGTGGAGAAGCTAATGTGAAAGCAGGACCGCATCGTCTGACGCTTCAAGGGCTACATAGTCATCTCCTCCTCCCCCAACGACGACGGCGATGACAACGATGGCTCCGACGATGACACACCTCATGTCGCGGATGCCTACAGCAGCGCCGGCGACCAGAAGTGCAAAGGGCAGGCGACGAAGTGGTGAAGCTCGGTCCTCTCTCCGTTTATATAATCTAGCTCCTACTGTCTAGTTAGAATTTGTCGGAAGGTTGAACTGTGTGGATTATGCCCGTTTTGTGATCTTTTGGTGATGTTTATGCGAATTATGCCTATTTGCAGTCAGTTATATGTTCGGTTCCTGTCAATTTTATTTTGGATGTTTGGTGATCTACGTAGTATGCTGCATGATCTTGTATGGATATAGGGGGGGCATATGAGATACGTGGTTGTGGATGCCCCGATTGGGGACTGCCTGGTCACTGTCTGCGGACGCGCCCGGGGGCATGTAGAGTGCCGGATTTGGCAAGTCCGGTTGTAGATGCTCTTACTCCACTAAGAAAACATTGTCGAGAGACCAGTGGTGCAGTTAATACTTGTGCCATGATTGCGAGGGTTCCTGCCAATGCCATCGAAGGGCCTTGCAGAACCAAGGTTCAACTAATGCCACGAACCTTTACCACATGCTCTGCTAAAGAGATTACCCTGAGCACTTTGCGAGGTGTGGTTCGCCATCTACACCATTGAATGACACCAATCAAGGAAGACCACACATGAACACGAAGCTCATGACCTTACCATCGACCACTGACACCCGACGGAGTGAAATCTAGGTGGCAAAGCATATAGCCAATGACAACCATTACAAGGGGTAGCAAGTGGCAGCTCTGTGGCGCCAAGAAACGTCATCGACCCTGCAACAAGAGCATCGATGATCAACGCGGTGGTTAGCAAATGGCAGCCCTTGACACACGACACCGCTACCACAAAAATTACCAAGAACACAAACCACCGTCAACCCCAGGTCGGTTGCTCCACCACCGCCAGCATACCATGGCAAGAAACTATCAATCTCATTGACCATGCCGACCCCAAGATGACGCCTTAAAGAAAGGGTCGTGGCGCAGGTTGCACCGTGACGTGGCTTGGACTGCGTCGGTATTTCCCCAAAGAGGAAGGGATGATGAAGGACAGCGACGGTAAATATTTCCCTCAGTTATGAAACCAAGGTTATCGAACCAGTAGGAGGATCACCACCACCCAATAAGCAACACCTGCACACAAACAACAAATACTTGCAACCCGACGCGAAAGAGAGGTTGTCAATCTCTCTACGGTAAAAAGATAGATTAGGTAGTGATAGATAGGAGAGATAGATCTCTCAAGAACACAAATAAAAAGAGTAAATATGCAGCAATATATTTTTGGGTTTTTGGTTTTGTAGATCTGAAAACAAAGAGTGCAAAAAACGTAGATCAGAAAGCAATATGATGGAAAAGTAGACCCGGGGGCCGTAGGATTCACTAGTGGCTTCTCTCATGAGTATAGCGCACGGTGGGTGAACAAATTACTGTTGGGAAATTGATAGAAAATCGAATAGTCATAACGATATCCAAGGCGATGATCATTATATAGGCATCACGTCCAAGATAGATAGACCGACTCCTGCCTGCATCTACCTCTATTACTCCACACATCGACCGCTATCCAGCATGCATCTAGTGTATTAAGTTCATGGAAAAACGGAGTAATGCAATAAGAACGATGACATTATGTAGACAAGATCTATTCATGTAGGAATAGACCCCATCTTTTTATCCTTAATAGCAACGATACATGCGTGTCTTGCTGCCCCTTCTGTCACTGGGAAAGAACACCGCAAGATCGAACCCATCACAAAGCACCTCTTCCCATGGCAAGAAAAATCGATCTAGTTGGCCTAACTAAACCAAAGATTCGAAGAAGAAATACGAGGCTAAAAGTAATCATGCATATAAGAGATCAAAGAAGACTCAAATAATATTCATGGATAGAAACTGATCATGAAATCAAAATTCATCGGATCCCAACAAACACGCCGCAAAAGTTTACATCAAATAGATGTCCAAGAGACCATTGTATTGAGAATCATAATAGAGAGAGAAGAAGCCATCTAGCTACTGCCTACGGACCCGTAGGTCTATGGTGGACTACTCACGCATCATCGGAGAGGCACCTATGAAGAAGATGAACCCCTCCGTGATGGTGTTTAGATTGGATCTCGCGGTTCTGGAACTTGCGGCGGCTGGAATTGTGTTTCGTCGACTCCTCTAGGATTTTTGGATTTCCAGGGAATTTATAGGCACGATAGTCGGTTGAGGGGGTGCCCGAGGTGCCCAGCACCCACCAGGCCGCGCCAGGGAGCCTCTGGCGTGACCTGGTGGGGGCTGGCCACCCTGGGCCCCCTCTGCTGGTGTTCTTTGGCCCATCTTCTCTCTTCTGGTCCATAAAAAATCCACAAAAATCCCCGCAACGTTTTGTCTCCGTTTGGTACTGATTTCCTGCGAAGTAAAAAACAAGCAAAAACAACAACTGACACTTTGGCACTATGTCAATAGGTTAGTCCCAAAAAATGATATAAAGTTGTAATAAAATGATTGTAAAACATCCAAGAATGATAATATAACAGCATGGAACAAGCAAAAATTATAGATATCGTATCAGCATCCCCAAGCTTAATTCCTACTCGTCCTCGAGTAGGTAAATGATAAAAACAGAATTTTTGATGTGGAATGCTGCCCAACATGTTCATCATATTCTTTTCTTCTTTGTATAGCATGGACATTTGGACTTGTAAATGATTCAAAGCAATAGTCTAGTTTTAACATAATGACTTCAATACTCAAGCATGTCAACAAGCAACCATGTCTTTCAAAATATCAACACTAAAGAAAGTTATCCCTAGCCCATCATGCTCAATCATTTATCCATTCATGAAACACACTCAAATATTAGCTATGCCCAATGCTAAAGTACGATCATAGTGCCCCCTAGTTGGTGCTTATAACAGAAGATGGAGACTCAAAGCAGAAATAAAAATTGCATAAAGTAAATAGATAGGCCCTTCGTAGAGGGAAGTAGGGATTTGTAGAGGTGCCAGAGCTCAAGGTTTAAATTGAGAGAAAAATATTTTGGGTGGCATGCTTTTCCTGTCAACGAAAACGACAAAGTAGCTCACAATACTTTCCATGCTAGATATATCATAGGCGGTTCCCAAACAGAAAATAAAGTTTATTCCTTTTTCCACCAAACTTTCACTTTCCATGGCGGGCCGTATACACGGTTGCCTTCCATACCAACACTTTTCAAGGAATTTATTATTTGAGAACATAAAGTAAATATTTTTTTTATTTTTCATTTCGGGAATGGGCATCCCTATTACCGCCGCACTCTCGTGCAATGACAAGTGAATAAACACTCATCTTGAGAATAACACATCTAGCATGGAAAAATATTGGACACTCCCCACTGTTTCATGAGCGGTACGGGCACACAAAAGAGAAAATTTATTTTGAAAATTTGGAGATGGCACATACAAATTTGCTTGGAACGGCATGGAAATACCGCATATAGGTAGGTATGGTGGACTCATGAGGCAAAACTTGGTTTAAGGATTTTGGATGCACAAGTAGTATTTCTACTTAGTACAAGTGAAGGCTAGCAAATAGATTGGGAAGCAACCAAACCAAGAAACGCAAAATCACATAAGTGAGCATTGAACATAACTAACACCGAATCATGCACCACAAGTAGGATGTAACTTCATTGCATAACTATTGACTTCCGTGCATGCATAGGGAATCACAAACCTTAACATCAACATTCCTACTAAGCATAATTACTCACTAACATGACTCACATATTACTATTATCATGTTTCAAAACTATTACAAGGAATCAAGTTTAATTTGTCCAATGATCTTCATGAAAGTTTTTATTATATCCTCCTTGGATATCTATCACTTTGGGACTAGTTTCATATATTGTCATTGCTTTTTGGCAAGCTCAAACAAATTTAAGTGAAGCACATGAGCATAAAGATTTCATCTCTCAAAAAGGTATAAGTGAAGCATGAGAGAATTTCTTCAAAATTTTACTAACTCTCAAATTAATCTAAGTGAAGCATGAGAGTATTCCTACAAAAGTTTCCAAGCACACCGTGCTCAAAAAGATATAAGTGAAGCACTAGAGCAATTCCTATAGCTCAAAAAGTTTAAGTGAAGCACATAGAGCAATTCTAACAAATCATAGCATGATTTTGGCTCTCTCAAATAGGTGTGTACAGCAAGGATACAAAGGAAAAACTAACAAACAAAGCAAGCAAAGATACAAGACGCTCCAAGCAAAACACATGATATGTGACGAATAAAAATATAGCTCCAAGTAAAATACCGATGGTCGTTAGAAGAAAGAGGGGATGCCACTCGGGGCATCCCCAAGCTTAGTTGCTTGGTAATCTTTGGATATATCTTGGGGGTGCGGTAGCATCCCCAACCTTAGGTTCTTGCTACTCCTTATTCCTTCATCCATCGTGATCTCACCCAAAACTTGAAAACTTCAATCACACAAAACTCAACAAAATCTTCGTGAGATCCGTTAGTATAAGAAAGCAAATCACTACTTTAGGTACTGTTGTAAACCCATTCAAATTTTATAATTGCATTATACCTACTGTATTTTAACTTTACCATGGCTCATACCCTCCAATACAAACCATAGATTCATCAAAACAAGCACACAATGCAACGAAAACAGAATCTGTTTCGAACAGAACAGTCTGTAGTAATCTGTACCATACCCATACTTCTGTAACTCCAAAACTTCTGAAAAATTACGATAACGTAAGGAATTTGTATAGAAACACTGTGTTAAAATTTCAGCTCAATATCACGTTCCAGAAAAAAATGAAAATTCATATACTGGACGCAAAGTTTCTGTTTCAGATTCAGCATCACTTCTACTCATCCTATGAATCATCCTAACGGTTCTACTTGGCACAAACACTAAATAAACCATAAAAACACAATCATAACAGAGGCATAATTGTGTCAACACTCAAAAACAGAAAGGAAAAAGCAAAAAATTATTTATTCATTGGGTTGCCTCCCAACAAGCGCTATCGTTTTACGCCCCTAGCTAGGCATATTGGATAGATTCAAGTATTGTCATCTTTGGTTTTGGATCCATATGATGCCCTCATGATTTATTCATATGGTGGCTTAATTATTGTTCTAGGGAAGTGTTCCATACCCTTTCTGAAGGGAAATTGAAAATGAATATTGCCTTCTTTCATATCAATCACGGCACCTATAGTGCGTAAAAACGGTCTACCAAGTATAATGGGACAAGACGGATTGCAATAAATATCAAGCACAATAAAATCAATGGACACATAATTCCTATTTGCAAGAATAAGAACATCATTAATTCTTCCCAAAGGTTTTTTAATAGTAGAATCTGCCAAGTGCAAATTAAGAGAACATTCTTCAATGTTGGTAAGACCAAGCACATCACATAGAGATTTCGGAATCGTGGAAACACTAGCACCCAAATCACACAAAGCAAAGCATTCATAATTTTTAATCTTGACCTTAATGGTAGGCTCCCACTCATCATGTAATTTTCTAGGAATAGAAATCTCCAAGTCCAACTTTTCTTCAAAAGATTTCATCATGGCATCAATGATATGTTTAGTAAAAGCTTTATTTTCCTCATAAGCATGGGGTGAATTCAACATAGATTGCAACAAAGAAATACATTCAATCAAGGAGCAGCTATCATAGTTAAAATCTTTGCAATCCAAGATAGTGGGCACATCACTAGTTAAAGTTTTGACCTCTTCAAACCCACTTTTAGCAAAATTTTCATCAAGATTTTCACCCTCCAAATTATTGGGACGCCTTCTAGATAAAGTTGACTCTACTTTAGTCCCTTAATTATCAATTTTAATATTACTAAACAAGGAATCAATAGAAGAAACACCAATCACTTTAAGATCTTCATCATTTTTATAGCGGCAATCACTAGAAGACGATTTTTCTAAGATTTCTCTTTTAGCTCTAAGCATAGCGGTTCTTTTCTTACTTTCATCCATATATAGAGACATATAAAGCTTTAATAGATTCATCAACCTTAGGCACAAAAGCTTTCAACTTGAGATTTCAACATCATGAGAAATTCTATCAATGCTTCTAGACATATCATCAATCTTATTCAACTTTTCTTCTATCGTAGTATTGAAAGCCTTTTGCGCATTGATAAATTCTTTAATATTACTCTCAAGATCAGAGGTGTTCCTATTATTATTGTAAGAAGAATTACCATAGGAATTACCATAATTATTAGAGGAATTTCCAGGAAAAGGCCTAGGATTAAAATTACCTCTATAAGCATTGTTATTGAAATTGTTGCGCGAGACAAAATTCACATCTACGGATTCACTATTTTGCTCAATCAAAGTAGACAAAGGCACATCATTAAGATCAATAGGAGAATTTTTACTAGCAACCAATTTCATCAAAGCATCAACTTTATCACTCAAAGTACTAATTTCCTCAACCGAATTAACTTTTTTACTAGTAGGTGCTCTTACGGTATGCCATTGAGAATAATTAGCCATGATATTATCTAGAAATTTAGTAGCTTCACCCAAAGTAATCTCCATAAAAGTACCACCCGCGGCGGAATCTAAAAGATTTCTAGAGACAAAATTCAATCCCGCATAAAAAAATTTGTATGATCATCCAAAGATTCAAACCATGTGTAGGACAATTTCTTATCATCAACTTCATTCTTTCCCAAGATTGGGCAACATGTTCATGCTCAAGTTCCTTAAAATTCATGATTTGCGTCCTAAGGGAAATATTTTTCGCGGGAGGAAAATACTTAGTGATAAAAGCATCCTTGCACTTATTCCAAGAATCAATACTATTGCGAGGCAAAGATGAAAACCAAATTTTTGCACGATCTCGCAAGGAAAAAGGAAATAGTTTCAACTTGGCAATATCATTGTCCACATCTTTTTTCTTTTGCATATCACACAATTCAACGAAAGTGTTTAGATGGGACGCGGCATCCTCATTAGGATTACCGGCAAATTGATCTTTCATGACAAGATTCAACAAAGCGGCATTAATATCACAAGACTCCGCACTAGTGACGGGAGAAGCAATAGGCGAACTAATAAACTCATTATTATTAGTATTGGAAAAATCACACAACTTGGTGTTCTCTTGAGTCATCATGACTACGCAAACAAGATTGCAAGCAAGGAAGAGATCCGGCAAGAAAAAGGCCAAACGAAAAAGAGGGCGAATAAAACGGCAAATTGGTGAAGTGGGGGAGAGGAAAACGAGAGGCAAATGGCAAATAATGTAATTGCGAGGAGATGAGATTTGTGATTAGGAACCTGGTAGATGATGATGGAGTCCCCTCGGCGCCTACGATAGGTACGTAGAAGAGACCGCTTCCTCCCCGGCAACGGCGCCAGAAATTCCTTTGACGTGGCTTGGACTGCGTCGGTATTTCCCCAAAGAGGAAGGGATGATGCAGCATAGTGACGGTAAGTATTTCCCTCAGTTATGAAACCAAGGTTATCGAACCAGTAGGAGTATCACCACCACCCAATAAGCAGCACCTGCACACAAACAACAAATACTTGCAACCCGACGCGAAAGAGAGGTTGTCAATCTCTCTACGGTAAAAAGATAGATTAGGTAGTGATAGATACGAGAGATAGATCTCTCAAGAACACAAATAAAAAGAGTAAATATGCAGCAATATATTTTTTGGTTTTTGGTTTTGTAGATCTGAAAACAAAGAGTGGAAAAAACGTAGATCGGAAAGCAATATGATGGAAAAGTAGACCCGGGGGTCGTAGGGTTCACTAGTGGCTTCTCTCATGAGTATAGCGCACGGTGGGTGAACAAATTACTGTTGGGCAATTGATAGAAAATTGAATAGTCATGACGATATCCAAGGCGATGATCATTATATAGGCATCACGTCCAAGATAGAAAGACCGACTCCTGCCTGCATCTACCTCTATTACTCCACACATCGACTGCTATCCAGCATGCATCTAGTGTATTAAGTTCATGGAAAAACGGAGTAATGCAATAAGAACGACGACATGATGTAGACAAGATCTATTCATGTAGGAATAGACCCCATCTTGTTATCCTTAATAGCAACGATACATGTGTGTCTTGCTGCCCCTTCTGTCACTGGGAAAGAACACCGCAAGATCGAACCCATCACAAAGCACCTCTTCCCATGGCAAGAAAAATCGATCTAGTTGGCCTAACTAAACCAAAGATTCGAAGAATAAATACGAGGCTATAAGTAATCATGCATATAAGAGATCAAAGAAGACTCAAATAATATTCATGGATAGAAACTGATCATGAACTCAAAATTCATCGGATCCCAACAAACACACCGCAAAAGTTTACATCAAATAGATCTCCAAGAGACCATTGTATTGCGAATCATAATAGAGAGAGAAGAAGCCATCTAGCTACTGCCTACGGACCTGTAGGTCTATGGTGGACTACTCACGCATCATCGGAGAGGCACCTATGAAGAAGATGAACCCCTCCGTGATGGTGTTTAGATTGGATCTCGCGGTTCTGGAACTTGCGGCGGCTGGAATTGTGTTTCGTCGACTCCTCTAGGATTTTTTATTTCTAGGGAATTTATAGGCATGATAGTCGGTTGAGGGGGTGCCCGAGGTGCCCAGCACCCACCAGGCCGCGCCAGGGGGCCTCTGGCGCGCCCTGGTGGGGGCTGGCCACCCTGGGCCCCCTCTGCTGGTGTTCTTTGGCCCATCTTCTTTCTTCTGGTCCGTAAAAAATCCACAAAAATCCCCGCAGCGTTTTGTCTCCGTTTGGTACTGATTTCCTGCGAAGTAAAAAACAAGCAAAAACAGCAACTGGCACTTTGGCACTATGTCAATAGGTTAGTCCCAAAAAATGATATAAAGTTGTAATAAAATGATTGTAAAACATCCAAGAATGATAATATAATAGCATGGAACAAGCAAAAATTATAGATACGTTGGAGACGTATCACACCGCTATTATCCGTACTAGGAGGCCCTCGACTAGTGGGAGCAAGGTTTTCATCCCAATTTGCCAAGACCCCTTGCTCTATGCAGCGCTCGATTTACCGAGACATCCAACGCACTTGCATTAGATACACTATCACCAACCAAAGCTAGAGGCTCTAAGCCATAGCAGCCCTGCCATCGCCACCCTAGCCACGCGAAGAGTATGAGCTGAGCAGGGTCAATCCACCGCAGGGTCTAGATCGAGCCACGCTCGGTAGGATCCGGAGTCTTGATGCATGGTTGCTTTCAGACATCCTCCAGTGCCCCTCACTCACATCCCATCCAGTAGCTATAGTGGGAAGGAGGGCCCGGCACCACCATGGTAGGGTTGTGTGTCTCGAGATATGTGTTGTTGACGGCCGCAAAGGAAGCAGATCGCCCCGCAGCCCATGCTACCACTGTCGCTTCCATCACCACTACAAGGCGCTTCCCCGATGCCCACGCACTGCCCCGTCCATGGCTAAGAACCACTGGCTAGCGCACGCTGCCGCCGAGAGGCACGTTGTCGGCATACGCTTCTGAAGCGAGTGGATCAGGTTCTATCGCATGAACTTTGCCCAACGGCTCTGGCCGACGGGGGCGACTGGGGAGAAGGTGGCAACTGGGGGAGTTACCCTAGGTTAGAGTGACGCGTTTTTTAATGCATATGTGCATGTGAAAAAAAATCACTATTTCAACATGCCTTTTTTAGTGCGGGCTCTAAGTGACTCCTACCTTCCGCTAAGGAATGCCGAATTAGCATGTGAAACAAGTTTTAGCAATTTAATTAGCATGTGCCTAATTTAGAGTCTTACTTACATGTGTTAGCAACTTAACACGTTTTAGTGGCTCAAAACCGACTGCAGCACGTCAGGCAAAAGTAAACAAGAAAGCGACCATAACACGCACCACATGCTTACAATTTTATGTATGTTGACAAAGATCACGTCTGTGATAGCAATTACAAAATTATTGTCTTTTTCCTAGAACACGCAAAAAGGCTTACAGGTGGTTTATATTTTAAGACAAAAAAAACAAAGTGATTTGCAAAAGTTACAGCGTCACTATCAATAGATGGCCAAAGGGTCACACCTCTGCCTGAAACATCGGGACGTGATCCCTCGATGGCTCGCTCAGATGTGCATCTGCTAGCTTGCTCCCCGATGGTATTGTCGATGACAATGTGATTATGAAGATACTCGGATGCGAGTTTGTCAAGAACTTCGCATTTCTGTTGGCAGTTGGTACCAGGGAAGGAATTCTCATTGCAGGCGTGGAATCTTTCTTTTCCTTCCAGAGGTTTTCTCTCAATGACAACATGATTTCGGTGAGCATTAAGATGTGGGATATGAGTGCACTTGTGTGTACGGGCTTTAGGACAATAATGCTCGTTTGGGATTTGTTGATGAGTTGTGGCAGGTCCGAACCATTCAGCATGACACATGGCTCATCCTTGGGGATATTTACACCATCCTCAAGACGCAGGACAAGAATAACAGTAGTATCAATATGAGATTCATAGGCTCATTTAGGGCTCTAGTGGGCAGGTTAGGTCTAAAATAGATTAAGGTCAATGGGAGGCGTTTCGCGTGGTAAAATAAGAGGGAGGCGATGACACTATGCACGTTGGATCGCATATTCTTCTCGGCAACTTGGAAGGGCTATTCTTGGCTTCCACACTCTCCATGTGATCTCCATGATGATCTCACACCACTTTCTGATGGTGCATAAATCCGTCGGTGCCCTCCGTAGGGTAGCGAGCGTGACTAGAAGTACCAGACTAGAGGTCGTACAAAGACTTTGCCCACGTTTGGGCCTCCGGGAAGGAGTAATACCCTATGTCCTACTTTGTGTTATGGTAGGATACATCGTGCGAGGGAATACAATGGGGATGATGTGTTGGCTACCAAAAGTCTAGTTCTATGAAAGTAGATGGCTATGAGAGCCGCTTAGCCCCACCTTATATGGGCGATGGGGGCTAGGGTTTTACATGGAGGTAGACCCAATCTGGCCACCATCGTAGTAGACTTGGGGACAAAGATGGTCTCTAGACGCTCGTCCGATCCCCCGGGCTCCTTCCTGTCTCCAGTTCCTTGGTGGGCCTTCTGGGCCCATGGTAGGCTTCCTGTCGGACTCCTCTTTGAGAGGCCAACTCTGGTGTCTTACACCATTAGTAGCCCCCGAGCTTGTCTGGAGTTGGAGTGGTTGTCCTTCGAGAACCCAGGCGGGTTCCTTTCCTTCTTTCTGGTCATGGGGACCCGTCTTCAGGATCTCAGCCTTGAAGGAGTCTGTGGTCCTGCCCATCGCGAGGCCTCCTGGGATCCCATTTTCATTGACAAAAACGAGATGTGGGGGCTCCGGGAGTTTGTAGTTGTAAGTCCGGAAGTTGAGCCCTCGGGCTTGGTCCCATCTGTGGGGCTCGTTGAGCCGATGCAACCCCAAAGTGCCTGCAGTATGGGGGCTCTTTGAAAGTTGTGACTTCGTTGACCAGGGCCTGACATCATGCCTTCTGTGAATGAGCATGTCACGGGCTGGCTCCGTCCTGCCTTGTTATATCTAGCCAAAGGACTGTTGAGGCGCCCGTGAGTTCCATATTGGAATGATGACGATACCTGGATTCACCCGCCCACGTCGCGAAGTTGGGAAACACGGAGCATGTGGGGCACGTGTCATGCCGCGAGACCCATCGATTCGGTTTACCACAATGTCTATAAGAAGGGGGGAATGGGCACAAGTTCCCCTTCTGTAACACCCCATGTAATTAACTACAGTAATCCCCTGTTAACAGTGCCTTGTCATCATGATTAGTAGTGCATGATCATCATTAGCATCATATCACATTTCAAATTCAAATTCAAATTGCAAATCAAATTAAAGTAAAATTAAAAGTTGTTCAAAACCAGAAACTAAAATGTTCAACAAATAGCAAATAATTCAGAGACAATTATAAAAATATAATCAACATTTATTTAATTAGTTAAATGACTCCATCATCAATAAAACAGCAACAAACAGCAACTTTCAACACCTTTTTAATTAACTAAAATTCAAATGGAAACTTTTGGACTCCAAACCAATTTATAGTAGTGACTAAAGTTGCACTACAAATATTGTGCTAAGTCTCTTATTTTATAAAATTAAAATTGTGCCCAAACCATTTTATAAAACAGAAATAAGAAAACAGAAAATAGAAAGGAGAAGAAAAAGAAAAAGAGAAGAACCCCCCTGGCCGACTGGGCCGAAGCCCAGCCGGCCCACCCCGCGCAACCCCCCTGGCCTATTAAGGCCATCGCCCGCCGAACCCTAGCCGCTCCCTCTCATTTCCACCCCACCCTTCGCCTTCTCTTCCTCCCGCCCGCAGCCCGCGCCACCGCCGCCTCGCCCGACGTCGTCGCCCGGTCGCTTGTCGCCGTTCACCGTCGCCTCGCCTCCCCGAGCTCCTCCCCGACTCGCTTCTTCGCACCTCGCCGGCCCCTGTTCCCCTGCACGCCCGTGAGCCGCCGCGCCCCTTCTCCTCCTCCCCCCCTTCTCGGTCGTCGCCGTCGCCGCTCGGCCCCGCACCTGCTCACCCCGCTCGTTGCCGCGCCGCCTCCGCTCGCGACCGCGCGCACCTTGCCGCTCGCGCACTCGCCGCCCGCCCGCTGGCCTCGCCGCTGCTCGCCGCCGCCCGCAGCCGCCGCCGCGGCTGCTCCCCGCTCGCCGTCCCTGGCCACCTCTCCTCACCGCTGCCGCCGTCCGGTCTCGGCCGCTCGCGCGCGCGCGCTAGCGTCGCCGGACGCGTCCGCTGCGCCCGTTGCCCGCGCGTCTGTGGGGCACCGGACATGTCCAGTGTCCAAACGGACCGGGCGCGGACAAGTCCGGTCCGCCACTGACTGCCGGGCCCCACCGCTGTTAAAACAAAAATGTTTTAAAAAAATGAAAATAAATAGATTAAATAATAATAGTAATTAAAAGATTTTAGATAAATAAATAATAACTAATTATTAATTAATTAATTAACTAACTAACTAATTAATTAACTTAATTAACCCTGATTAATTAAACCAATGATTAATTAATTTAATTAATCTGTAATTAATATTTAATTAACCACATTAATTTAAACAGTGAATGACAGGTGGGACCCACCTGTCAGACTGCTGACGTCAGCAGATCACTGTTTCGGATAATGTTGAATTAAATAATTAAAATAATTTCAGAAATTAATAAAACTTTAGAAAATCATATCTTTTAATTCGTAATTCGGATTAAAATAATTTATATATGAAAAACGATCAGAAAAATGTGTAAAATCTGAATATGCAATCAAAATGCCTGTCCGACACTCCTAGCTAGATGAACATGGAACTTTTTGACTGAATTCAATAAATGAATAGTGACTGACTTTAATAAAATAAATTCAAATAAATTCCTAATTTAACTAATGCATTTAGTTAGGCAGTAAAACACCTCTGCACAACATTTAGACATGTCATGCATAAGTGATTGCTTTTGCCGTGTATTTATTGTTTCTTCTCCCCCTTCTCTCCCGATAGCCCCTGAGATCGCCGATGACACCGCTGTCTACGATGACGCCGCCGACGACCAGGTCCCTACAGCAGAGCTTCCAGGCAAGCAAAACCCCCTTGATCATCAGATATCACCCATTCCCTTCTCTCTTATGCTTGCATTAGAATTGCCCCTGCTACTGTTCCGATAGCACCTATTCCGATGCATAGCCTGATTTTGTAGTCTGTTATTGATACCCCACCCGTTGTCCCATAATACTTAATTAGCTGTGCTACTTCTTCATCGGTGGCCATCACCCTTGTCCGTACGCCATGCTTATTTCCGGGCCGTGATCACTCTGGGTGAGGATCGCGGAACTATTTACATTCTGCAATACTTAAACTGCTAAAGTCGGGCTGGCCCCAAGGGTGCCCACGAGATAACACTAAAGACGGGTCGGCTCCAAGAGTACCCGCGCGTCATGCCTTACCAAGTCGGAGCGGCAGGAACCCTGTACGACTCTGCGAGTTACTAAACATGATTAAACGGATTTGGGTATTTGATCTGAGTTGGCTACGTGCCTATACGCACTACCACCACGTGGGATAATGGTTTAATGGGGCACTCTACGTTGTACGTTTCTCCCGAAAGCTCTTCAGACGTCGCAGTTCAGAGATGCGGGCTGATTGGGATTGGGCTGGTACTTCACTTGTGTATACAGTGTCGCGCCTGCACCCCAACCACCCTCGCAACGTGCAGGAGTGCGAAGGGCGATGGCCCAAGACCCCTTCGTGCTTAGGATTTAGACCGGCGTGTTGACCTCTCTGCTGAGCTTAGGTAGGACGCTGCTTCGTGTCGATTACCCGAGGCCGGGTATTACCCAGCAAGTGTATCCGGCCAGATGTAATCGAGCGTGTTGGGTAACAGTAGTGCACCCCTGCATGGAAGTTATCTATTCGAATAGCCGTGTCCACGGTAACAGGACGCTCAGAGTTGTATCTCGATCTGCTACAACTACAAATGGTTACTGTCACATTATTAAACTACTACTACTGCTCTCGGGATCACTTTCTCGCAGGACAGGCGAGGAAGGATCTCAAGGAGTTACTAAGCTATGATTCCGGTATTATATCTTGTTCTACTCTCTTCTGATGCTACAAGATTGCTTCAAGATGCTAGTCTTCGATAGGCTAGGCCCCTCCCCCTTTATTCCAGCATTCTGCAGTACAGTCCACAGATATAGCCCCATTCCTTTGATACAATGCATTTAGCATAGTTCTGATGTCAGTCTTGCGAGTACTTTGGATGAGTACTCACGGTTGTTCTGCTATTCTTTTTCCCCCATATTCAATTGATGATACATCAGACGACGGAGCCCAGGAGCCAGACGCCACCGCGGACTGCTACTACCAGGAGAGCCCCGGAGGTCACTTCTACTGGGTTGAGCCAGCCGACCAGGAGTAGTTTGGAGGCCCTAGGCAGGAGGCCTGCGCCTTTTCGATCAGATGTCGCTGTTTGTGCTAGCCTTCTTAAGGCAAAACTTGACTAACTATGTCTGTACTCAGATATTATGTTTGTATGACTTATGTATTTGGGTCCTCGTGATCCCTGGCTTGTAATATGTTGTTTTATGGCTTTATTTGAGTTTAGAGTTTTGTTGTGATATCTTCAAGTGCGTCTCTGATCTCGAGCGTGCACGTTTGCGTGTATGATTAGTGCACGGTCGAGCAGAGGGCGTCACAAGTTGGTATCAGAGCCGACTGCCTGTAGGAAGCCCCCTTCCGATTCCTTGGTCGAAGTTGAGTCTAGACATTGAAAAACTATTTTACTAACAGTGCTGTGTGGCTTACGGGCCCACGTTGCACATGGGTGGGATTAGGATCTTTTATTCCTCTTCCTTACTCTGGGACTGTGAATCCTCTTCTATTCGGGTTAAAATTTTACTAACTCTGACTTTAGGTTCCCGTGATCACATCCACCCGGCGCTTTGATTATCTGCAATTACTTCTTTCAATGCATGATGCAATAATACACTCACTGTCATTTGACAATCTTGAATTTCCTCTGTTTCAGATGGATCGTTTGTTTCCACCGCGCCCTGCGACGCAGCTTGTGCTTCGCACTTACGCTCGTGAGGCGCCTGGTTTTCTGGCTGTTCTGATCGCCCTCCTGACCAGACTAGGATACCGCTGGTACCCCGAGTACATGGTTTACGAGGATTACCGCGAGTTCAACCAGGAGCAGTACCATGCTGACGTTCATATCTTCGATCAGCGGAACAACTCTGACACTGAGTTGCTGTTGGAAATATGCCCTAGAGGCAATAATAAATTGGTTATTATTATATTTCCTTGTTCATGATAATCGTTTATTATCCATGCTATAATTGTATTGATTGGAAACTAAAATACATGTGTGGGTACATAGACAACACTGTGTCCCTAGTATGCCTCTAGTTAACTAGCTCGTTGATCAAAGATGGTTAAGGTTTCCTAGCCATAGACATGAGATGTCATTTGATAACGGGATCACATCATTAGGAGAATGATGTGATGGACAAGACCCAAACTAAGAACATAGCATAAGATCGTGTCAGTTTATTGCTATTGTTTTCTGCATGTCAAGTATCTGTTCCTATGACCATGAGATCATGCAACTCCCTGACATCGGAGGAATACCTTGTGTGTATCAAACGTCGCAACGTAACTGGGTGACTATAAAGGTGCTCTACAGGTATCTCCGAGGGTGTCTGTTGGGTTGGCATGGATCAAGACTGGGATTTGTTACTCCGTGTGACGGAGAGATATCTCAGGGCCCACTCGGTAATACAACATCACAATGAGCCTTGCAAGCAATGTGACTAAAGTGTTAGCCACGGGATCTTGTATTATGGAACGAGTAAAGAGACTTGCCGGTAACGAGATTGAACTAGGTATAGAGATACCGACGATCGAATCTCGGGCAAGTAACATACCGATAAACAAAGGGAACATCATACGGGATTAACTGAATCCTTGACATAGAGGTTCAACCGATAAAGATCTTCGTAGAATATGTAGGAGCCAATATGGGCATCCAGGTCCCGCTATTGGTTATTGACCGTAGAGGTGTCTCGGTCATGTCTACATAGTTCTCGAACCCGCAAGGTCTACACACTTAACGTTTGGTGACGATATAAGTATAGTTGAGTTGTTATGTTGGTGACCGAAAGTTGTTCGGAGTCCCGGATGAGATCCCGGACATGACGAGGAGCTCTGGAATAGTCCGGAGGTAAAGATTGATATATGGCATAATAGTGTTTGGTCTCCGGAAGGGTTCCGAAATTCACCGGAAGGAGTTTCGGATGTTTCCCGAAATGTTCGGGTACCAGAACACTTTATTTGGGCCAAGGGGTAAAGCTCACGAGGCTTTAGGAAGGTGCAAAAGGAAGTTTTGTGGAGGCCAGGGGCCAGACGCCAGGGACCCTGGCGTCTGGGGCCAGACGCCGAGGACCCTGGCGTCTGGGGCCAGACGCCGAGGACCCTGGCGTCTGGTCCTGGAGTCCGAGCAGGACTCTTGCCTTGCGGGCCAAACCGACTTTGAGGAGGCTCTTTCTCCAAGTTTCGACCCCAGGGCTCAACATATAAATAGAGGGGCAGGGCTAGCACCCGGGATACATCAAGATTTCCCCAAGCCGTGTGCGGCAACCCTAACCCTCTAGTTCCTACGTCATAATCTCCGTAGCGCTTGGCGAAGCCCTACAGAGATTGTTCCTCACCACCATCACCACGCCGTCGTGCTGCCGGAACTCATCAACTACTTCACCATCGCTCGCTGGATCGAGGAGGTGAAGGCGTCATCAAGCCGTACGTGTGTTGAACGCGGAGGTGCCGTCCGTTCGGCACTAGTTCGTGATCGGTTTGAGGGACGACTTGCGATTTGGATCGCGGAGACGTTCGACTACATCAACCGCGTTTCTTAAACGCTTCCGCTTAGCGATCTACAAGGGTATGTAGATTCACTCTCCCTCTCGTAGATGCTCATCACCATGGATAGATCTTGTGTGTGCATAGGAAAATTTTTGTTTCCCATGCAACGTTCCCCAACAGTTGCACACTTTTCACGGTATCGGCGTGACGATTGAGATGGCAGTCCATGATGATGCCTATTCTGCTGTCGTACGTCTCCGTGGAGAGCATAGTCACTTGGATGACTCCGAGTTCCGATACATCCCGTATGCCCCTGCTGGAGATGCTACATGATACTACACATCTGTCTGTGCCCCTATCGAGCGACGTCGATACGACCCACAGGTTTTGATTCAGTGCACTCAGGCTCTGGATCGCACTGCCCGGGCTCTCGCCGTCGAGTTGTTTGCCACTCGAGCACGTCTTTACGATGCTATGACACAGTTGCTGCCAGCTGTTCGTGGAGGGATACATCCAGAGTACATCCTTTATCCGCGCAGGACCCATATACCGGCAGGTATTGATTGGCCTGCTGTTGGAGGTCACACACCCGCACGTGGACCACTGCTTCCAATTCGAGACCGGGTTCTGCATCAGAGTGCACACGCAGAGCAGGATTTTGCTGCTTTGGAGACTCATCGTCCGCACTTGCAGTTACCCCGTTTCAGTGGTTTTCTCCGACGTTGATGTAGCCTTTGCTATGTCTCGTTGTGTACTTCCTTACCGCGTGCCTGCGCGCCGCCTAGTATGTCTTTTTCATTAACTTTACGCCGTTATGCTGTCCGCGTGTAACCGACTCTGTGTATGGATCTGTATGTCTTGATTGACTACTATTATGTATCTATTGCACTACTTATTTATTGTCGTGTTACATCATGTTTGTCGCTAAACGCTTGCAGTTGCTTTTACTAAACTACCCCCCTGTTAAATTTTAGCAGGATGGTTAGACCAGGTGGTCGTGGTCGTGGCCGTGCTCCCGAGCAGCCACCACCGCCAGACTACATGGCCGCAATGATGCAACAGTTCGAAGTGAACCGTCAATTCATACAAGGCATCATGGCCCAGTTTCCGCACCAGAACAATCAGCAACCTGCTGCAATAACTCTGCAGGAATTTGTGCGTCTCAACCCAACCACCTACCGCAACTCTGAACAACCATTGGATGCCGACGACTGGCTTCGCGACATCTCCCACGAGATGGAGTTTGCGAGTGTCGCCCCTGACAGCCGTGTCACCTTTGCGACCTACTTCCTGAAGGGCCCCGCTGCTCAATGGTGGGACACCCACAAGCGTTCACTACCTGCTGGGACAGTCATCACTTGGCTCGAGTTCCAGACTGCGTTCCGTGCTCGTTACATTCCTCAGGGAATCATAGAGTGGAAGAAGACGGAGTTCCGCAACCTCGTTCAGGGCAACAAGTCTGTCGAAGCTTATCAGCGGGAGTTCCTTAACTTATCCCGCTATGCTGAACAAGACATAGCCACGGATGCTCGTAGACAAGAGAAGTTCCTCAATGGACTCCACCCAGACCTTAAGCTCGCCCTTGCTGCTCAAGACTTCACCGACTTTGCCACTCTCGTGAACAAGGCTATCCGGATGGAGACTGCTCAGATGGAGCACAAGGAGTCACAGAAGCGCTATCGTGACGTTGGCTCATCCTCAGGCTCAGGACAGAGACGTAAAATCTGGATCCCGAACAGCATGTATCGTCCAACTGCCCCTGCGCCAAGGCCCTCCTATGTTGCACCCCGTCTGCCTCCTCCACCACCGAGGCAGCCAAGAGTTCAAGCTGCTCCACCACGTGCTGCTCCTCTTCGTCCTGAAGATGGTCTCTGCTTCAAGTGTCGCAAACCAGGTCACATGGCCAAAGACTGCCGCCCGAACCCGAATCAGTTGGCACTTCCTTATGCTGGCCGTAGCAATGTTCGTGGCAACAATCAGACCCGCAACTATAATTAACTACAGTAATCCCCTGTTAACAGTGCCTTGTCATCATGATTAGTAGTGCATGATCATCATTAGCATCATATCACATTTCAAATTCAAATTCAAATTGCAAATCAAATTAAAGTAAAATTAAAAGTTGTTCAAAACCAGAAACTAAAATGTTCAACAAATAGCAAATAATTCAGAGACAATTATAAAAATATAATCAACATTTATTTAATTAGTTAAATGACTCCATCATCAATAAAACAGCAACAAACAGCAACTTTCAACACCTTTTTAATTAACTAAAATTCAAATGGAAACTTTTGGACTCCAAACCAATTTATAGTAGTGACTAAAGTTGCACTACAAATATTGTGCTAAGTCTCTTATTTTATAAAATTAAAATTGTGCCCAAACCATTTTATAAAACAGAAATAAGAAAACAGAAAATAGAAAGGAGAAGAAAAAGAAAAAGAGAAGAACCCCCCTGGCCGACTGGGCCGAAGCCCAGCCGGCCCACCCCGCGCAACCCCCCTCGCCTATTAAGGCCATCGCCCGCCGAACCCTAGCCGCTCCCTCTCATTTCCCCCCCACCCTTCGCCATCTCTTCCTCCCGCCCGCAGCCCGCGCCGCCGCTGCCTCGCCCGACGTCGTCGCCCGGTCGCTCGTCGCCGTTCACCGTCGCCTCGCCTCCCCGAGCTCCTCCCCGACTCGCTTCTTCGCGCCTCGCCGGCCCCTGTTCCCTTGCACGCCCGTGAGCCGCCGCGCCCCTTCTCCTCCTCCCCCCCTTCTCGGTCGTCGTCGTCGCCGCTCGGCCCCGCACCTGCTCACCCCGCTCGTTGCCGCGCCCGCCTCCGCTCGCGACCGCGCGCACCTTGCCGCTCGCGCACTCGCCGCCCGCCCGCTGGCCTCGCCGCTGCTCGCCGCCGCCGCGGCTGCTCCCCGCTTGCCGTCCCTGGCCGCCTCTCCTCGCCGCTGCAGCAGTCCGGTCTCGGCCGCTCGCGCGCACGCGCTAGCGTCGCCGGACGCGTCCGCTGCGCCCGTTGCCCGCGCGTCTGTGGGGCACCGGACATGTCCAGTGTCCAAACGGACCGGGCGCGGACAAGTCCGGTCCGCCACTGACTACCGGGCCCCACCGCTGTTAAAACGAAAATGTTTTAAAAAAAATGAAAATAAATAGATTAAATAATAATAGTAATTAAAAGAATTTAGATAAATAAATAATAACTAATTATTAATTAATTAATTAATTAACTAACTAATTAATTAACTTAATTAACCCTGATTAATTAAACTAATGATTAATTAATTTAATTAATCTGTAATTAATATTTAATTAACCACATTAATTTAAACAGTGAATGACAGGTGGGACCCACCTGTCAGACTGCTGACGTCAGGCTGACGTCAGCAGATCTCTGTTTCGGATAATGTTGAATTAAATAATTAAAATAATTTCAGAAATTAATAAAACTTTAGAAAATCATATCTTTTAATCCGTAATTCGGATTAAAATAATTTATATATGAAAAACGATCAGAAAAATGTGTAGAATCTGAATATGCAATCAAAATGCCTGTCCGACACTCCTAGCTAGATGAACATGAAACTTTTTGACTGATTTCAATAAATGAATAGTGACTGACTTTAATAAAATAAATTCAAATAAATTCCTAATTTAACTAATGCATTTAGTTAGGCAGTAAAACACCTCCGCACAACATTTAGACATGTCATGCATAAGTGATTGCTTTTGCCGTGTATTTATTGTTTCTTCTCCCCCTTCTCTCCCGATAGCCCCTGAGATCGCCGACGACACCGCTGTCTACGACGACGCCGCCGACGACCAGGTCCCTACAGCAGAGCTTCCAGGCAAGCAAAACCCCCTTGATCATCAGATATCACCCATTCCCTTCTCTCTTATGCTTGCATTAGAATTGCCCCTGCTACTGTTCCGATAGCACCTATTCCGATGCATAACCTGATTTTGTAGTCTGTTATTGATACCCCACCTGTTGTCCCATAATACTTAATTAGCTGTGCTACTTCTTCATCGGTGGCCATCACCCTTGTCCGTACGCCATGCTTATTTCCGGGTCGTGATCACTCTGGGTGAGGATCGCGGAACTATTTACATTCTGCAATACTTAAACTGCTAAAGTCGGGCTGGCCCCAAGGGTGCCCGCGAGATAACACTAAAGACGGGTCGGCTCCAAGAGTACCCGCGCGTCATGCCTTACCAAGTCGGAGCGGCAGGAACCCTGTACGACTCTGCGAGTTACTAAACATGATTAAACGGATTTGGGTATTTGATCTGAGTTGGCTACGTGCCTATACGCACTACCACCACGTGGGATAATGGTTTAATGGGGCCCTCTATGTTGTACGTTTCTCCCAAAAGCTCTTCAGACGTCGCAGTTCAGAGATGCGGGCTGGTTGGGATTGGGCTGGTACTTCACTTGTGTATACAGTGTCGCGCCTGCACCCCAACCACCCTCGCAACGTGCAGGAGTGCGAAGGGCGATGGCCCAAGACCCCTTCGTGCTTAGGATTTAGACCGGCGTGTTGACCTCTCTGCTGAGCTTAGGTAGGACGCTGCTTCGTGTCGATTACCCGAGGCCGGGTATTACCCAGCAAGTGTATCCGGCCAGATGTAATCGAGCGTGTTGGGTAACAGTAGTGCACCCCTGCATGGAAGTTATCTATTCGAATAGCCGTGTCCACGGTAACAGGACGCTCAGAGTTGTATCTCGATCTGCTACAACTACAAATGGTTACTGTCACATTATTAAACTACTACTACTGCTCTCGGGATCACTTTCTCGCAGGACAGGCGAGGAAGGATCTCAAGGAGTTACTAAGCTATGATTCCGGTATTATATCTTGTTCTACTCTCTTCTGATGCTACAAGATTGCTTCAAGATGCTAGTCTTCGATAGGCTAGGCCCCTCCCCCTTTATTCCAGCATTCTGCAGTACAGTCCACAGATATAGCCCCATTCCTTTGATACAATGCATTTAGCATAGTTCTGATGTCAGTCTTGCGAGTACTTTGGATGAGTACTCACGGTTGTTCTGCTATTCTTTTTCCCCCATATTCAATTGATGATACATCAGACGACGGAGCCCAGGAGCCAGACGCCACCGCGGACTGCTACTACCAGGAGAGCCCCGGAGGTCACTTCTACTGGGTTGAGCCAGCCGACCAGGAGTAGTTTGGAGGCCCTAGGCAGGAGGCCTGCGCCTTTTCGATCAGATGTCGCTGTTTGTGCTAGCCTTCTTAAGGCAAAACTTGACTAACTATGTCTGTACTCAGATATTATGTTTGTATGACTTATGTATTTGGGTCCTCGTGATCCCTGGCTTGTAATATGTTGTTTTATGGCTTTATTTGAGTTTAGAGTTTTGTTGTGATATCTTCAAGTGCGTCTCTGATCTCGAGCGTGCACGTTTGCGTGTATGATTAGTGCACGGTCGAGCAGAGGGCGTCACAAGTTGGTATCAGAGCCGACTGCCTGTAGGAAGCCCCCTTCCGATTCCTTGGTCGAAGTTGAGTCTAGACATTGAAAAACTATTTTACTAACAGTGCTGTGTGGCTTACGGGCCCACGTTGCACATGGGTGGGATTAGGATCTTTTATTCCTCTTCCTTACTCTGGGACTGTGAATCCTCTTCTATTCGGGTTAAAATTTTACTAACTCTGACTTTAGGTTCCCGTGATCACATCCACCCGGCGCTTTGATTATCTGCAATTACTTCTTTCAATGCATGATGCAATAATACACTCACTGTCATTTGACAATCTTGAATTTCCTCTGTTTCAGATGGATCGTTTGTTTCCACCGCGCCCTGCGACGCAGCTTGTGCTTCGCACTTACGCTCGTGAGGCGCCTGGTTTTCCGGCTGTTCTGATCGCCCTCCTGACCAGACTAGGATACCGCTGGTACCCCGAGTACATGGTTTACGAGGATTACCGCGAGTTCAACCAGGAGCAGTACCATGCTGACGTTCATATCTTCGATCAGCGGAACAACTCTGACACTGAGTTGCTGTTGGAAATATGCCCTAGAGGCAATAATAAATTGGTTATTATTATATTTCCTTGTTCATGATAATCGTTTATTATCCATGCTATAATTGTATTGATTGGAAACTAAAATACATGTGTGGGTACATAGACAACACTGTGTCCCTAGTATGCCTCTAGTTAACTAGCTCGTTGATCAAAGATGGTTAAGGTTTCCTAGCCATAGACATGAGATGTCATTTGATAACGGGATCACATCATTAGGAGAATGATGTGATGGACAAGACCCAAACTATGAACATAGCATAAGATCGTGTCAGTTTATTGCTATTGTTTTCTGCATGTCAAGTATCTGTTCCTATGACCATGAGATCATGCAACTCCCTGACATCGGAGGAATACCTTGTGTGTATCAAACGTCGCAACGTAACTGGGTGACTATAAAAGTGCTCTACAGGTATCTCCGAGGGTGTCTGTTGGGTTGGCATGGATCAAGACTGGGATTTGTTACTCCGTGTGACGGAGAGATATCTCAGGGCCCACTCGGTAATACAACATCACAATGAGCCTTGCAAGCAATGTGACTAAAGTGTTAGCCACGGGATCTTGTATTACGGAACGAGTAAAGAGACTTGCCGGTAACGAGATTGAACTAGGTATAGAGATACCGACGATCGAATCTCGGGCAAGTAACATACCGATAAACAAAGGGAACATCATACGGGATTAACTGAATCCTTGACATAGAGGTTCAACCGATAAAGATCTTCATAGAATATGTAGGAGCCAATATGGGCATCCAGGTCCCGCTATTGGTTATTGACCGTAGAGGTGTCTCGGTCATGTCTACATAGTTCTCGAACCCGCAAGGTCTACACACTTAACGTTTGGTGACGATATAAGTATAGTTGAGTTGTTATGTTGGTGACAAAAAGTTGTTCGGAGTCCCGGATGAGATCCCGGACATGACGAGGAGCTCTGGAATAGTCCGGAGGTAAAGATTGATATATGGCATAATAGTGTTTGGTCTCCGGAAGGGTTCCGAAATTCACCGGAAGGAGTTTCGGATGTTTCCCGAAATGTTCGGGTACGAGAACACTTTATTTGGGCCAAGGGGTAAAGCTCACGAGGCTTTAGGAAGGTGCAAAAGGAAGTTTTGCGGAGGCCAGGGGCCAGACGCCAGGGACCCTGGCGTCTGGGGCCAGACGCCGAGGACCCTGGCGTCTGGGGCCAGACGCCGAGGACCCTGGCGTCTGGTCCTGGAGTCCGAGCAGGACTCTTGCCTTGCGGGCCAAACCGACTTTGAGGAGGCTCTTTCTCCAAGTTTCGACCCCAGGGCTCAACATATAAATAGAGGGGCAGGGCTAGCACCCGGGATACATCAAGATTTCCCCAAGCCGTGTGCGGCAACCCTAACCCTCTATTTCCTACGTCATAATCTCCGTAGCGCTTGGCGAAGCCCTACAGAGATTGTTCCTCACCACCATCACCACGCCGTCGTGCTGCCGGAACTCATCAACTACTTCACCATCGCTCGCTGGATCGAGGAGGTGAAGGCGTCATCAAGCCGTACGTGTGTTGAACGCGGAGGTGCCGTCCGTTCGGCACTAGTTCGTGATCGGTTTGAGGGACGACTTGCGATTTGGATCGCGGAGACGTTCGACTACATCAACCGCGTTTCTTAAACGCTTCCGCTTAGCGATCTACAAGGGTATGTAGATTCACTCTCCCTCTCGTAGATGCTCATCACCATGGATAGATCTTGTGTGTGCATAGGAAAATTTTTGTTTCCCATGCAACGTTCCCCAACAGTTGCACACTTTTCACGGTATCGGCGTGACGATTGAGATGGCAGTCCATGATGATGCCTATTCTGCTGTCGTACGTCTCCGTGGAGAGCATAGTCACTTGGATGACTCCGAGTTCCGATACATCCCGTATGCCCCTGCTGGAGATGCTACAGGATACTACACATCTGTCTGTGCCCCTATCGAGCGACGTCGATACGACCCACAGGTTTTGATCAGTGCACTCAGGCTCTGGATCGCACTGCCCGGGCTCTCGCCGTCGAGTTGTTTGCCACTCGAGCACGTCTTTACGATGCTATGACACAGTTGCTGCCAGCTGTTCGTGGAGGGATACATCCAGAGTACATCCTTTATCCGCGCAGGACCCATATACCGGCAGGTATTGATTGGCCTGCTGTTGGAGGTCACACACCCGCACGTGGACCACTGCTTCCAGTTCGAGACCGGGTTCTGCATCAGAGTGCACACGCAGAGCAGGATTTTGCTGCTTTGGAGACTCATCGTCCGCACTTGCAGTTACCCCGTTTCAGTGGTTTTCTCCGACGTTGATGTAGCCTTTGCTATGTCTCGTTGTGTACTTCCTTACCGCGTGCCTGCGCGCCGCCTAGTATGTCTTTTTCATTAACTTTACGCCGTTATGCTGTCCGCGTGTAACCGACTCTGTGTATGGATCTGTATGTCTTGATTGACTACTATTATGTATCTATTGCACTACTTATTTATTGTCGTGTTACATCATGTTTGTCGCTAAACGCTTGCAGTTGCTTTTACTAAACTACCCCCCTGTTAAATTTTAGCAGGATGGTTAGACCAGGTGGTCGTGGTCGTGGCCGTGCTCCCGAGCAGCCACCACCGCCAGACTACATGGCCGCAATGATGCAACAGTTCGAAGTGAACCGTCAATTCATACAAGGCATCATGGCCCAGTTTCCGCACCAGAACAATCAGCAACCTGCTGCAATAACTCTGCAGGAATTTGTGCGTCTCAACCCAACCACCTACCGCAACTCTGAACAGCCATTGGATGCCGACGACTGGCTTCGCGACATCTCCCACGAGATGGAGTCTGCGAGTGTCGCCCCTGACAGCCGTGTCACCTTTGCGACCTACTTCCTGAAGGGCCCCGCTGCTCAATGGTGGGACACCCACAAGCGTTCACTACCTGCTGGGACAGTCATCACTTGGCTCGAGTTCCAGACTGCGTTCCGTGCTCGTTACATTCCTCAGGGAATCATAGAGCGGAAGAAGACGGAGTTCCGCAACCTCATTCAGGGCAACAAGTCTGTCGAAGCTTATCAGCGGGAGTTCCTTAACTTATCCCGCTATGCTGAACAAGACATAGCCACGGATGCTCGTAGACAAGAGAAGTTCCTCAATGGACTCCACCCAGACCTTAAGCTCGCCCTTGCTGCTCAAGACTTCACCGACTTTGCCACTCTCGTGAACAAGGCTATCCGGATGGAGACTGCTCAGATGGAGCACAAGGAGTCACAGAAGCGCTATCGTGACGTTGGCTCATCCTCAGGCTCAGGACAGAGACGTAAAATCTGGATCCCGAACAGCATGTATCGTCCAACTGCCCCTGCGCCAAGGCCCTCCTATGTTGCACCCCGTCTGCCTCCTCCACCACCGAGGCAGCCAAGAGTTCAAGCTGCTCCACCACGTGCTTCTCCTCTTCGTCCTGAAGATGGTCTCTGCTTCAAGTGTCGCAAACCAGGTCACATGGCCAAAGACTGCCGCCCGAACCCGAATCAGTTGGCACTTCCTTATGCTGGCCGTAGCAATGTTCGTGGCAACAATCAGACCCGCAACTATAATTAACTACAGTAATCCCCTGTTAACAGTGCCTTGTCATCATGATTAGTAGTGCATGATCATCATTAGCATCATATCACATTTCAAATTCAAATTCAAATTGCAAATCAAATTAAAGTAAAATTAAAAGTTGTTCAAAACCAGAAACTAAAATGTTCAACAAATAGCAAATAATTCAGAGACAATTATAAAAATATAATCAACATTTATTTAATTAGTTAAATGACTCCATCATCAATAAAACAGCAACAAACAGCAACTTTCAACACCTTTTTAATTAACTAAAATTCAAATGGAAACTTTTGGACTCCAAACCAATTTATAGTAGTGACTAAAGTTGCACTACAAATATTGTGCTAAGTCTCTTATTTTATAAAATTAAAATTGTGCCCAAACCATTTTATAAAACAGAAATAAGAAAACAGAAAATAGAAAGGAGAAGAAAAAGAAAAAGAGAAGAACCCCCCTGGCCGACTGGGCCGAAGCCCAGCCGGCCCACCCCGCGCAACCCCCCTCGCCTATTAAGGCCATCGCCCGCCGAACCCTAGCCGCTCCCTCTCATTTCCCCCCCCCACCCTTCGCCATCTCTTCCTCCCGCCCGCAGCCCGCGCCGCCGCTGCCTCGCCCGACGTCGTCGCCCGGTCGCTCGTCGCCGTTCACCGTCGCCTCGCCTCCCCGAGCTCCTCCCCGACTCGCTTCTTCGCGCCTCGCCGGCCCCTGTTCCCTTGCACGCCCGTGAGCCGCCGCGCCCCTTCTCCTCCTCCCCCCCTTCTCGGTCGTCGTCGTCGCCGCTCGGCCCCGCACCTGCTCACCCCGCTCGTTGCCGCGCCCGCCTCCGCTCGCGACCGCGCGCACCTTGCCGCTCGCGCACTCGCCGCCCGCCCGCTGGCCTCGCCGCTGCTCGCCGCCGCCGCGGCTGCTCCCCGCTTGCCGTCCCTGGCCGCCTCTCCTCGCCGCTGCAGGCGTCCGGTCTCGGCCGCTCGCGCGCGCGCGCTAGCATCGCCGGACGCGTCCGCTGCGCCCGTTGCCCGCGCGTCTGTGGGGCACCGGACATGTCCAGTGTCCAAACGGACCGGGCGCGGACAAGTCCGGTCCGCCACTGACTGCCGGGCCCCACCGCTGTTAAAACGAAAATGTTTTAAAAAAAATAAAAATAAATAGATTAAATAATAATAGTAATTAAAAGAATTTAGATAAATAAATAATAACTAGTTATTAATTAATTAATTAACTAACTAACTAATTAATTAACTTAATTAACCCTGATTAATTAAACTAATGATTAATTAATTTAATTAATCTGTAATTAATATTTAATTAACCACATTAATTTAAACAGTGAATGACAGGTGGGACCCACCTGTCAGACTGCTGACGTCAGGCTGACGTCAGCAGATCTCTGTTTCGGATAATGTTGAATTAAATAATTAAAATAATTTCAGAAATTAATAAAACTTTAGAAAATCATATCTTTTAATCCGTAATTCGGATTAAAATAATTTATATATGAAAAACGATCAGAAAAATGTGTAGAATCTGAATATGCAATCAAAATGCCTGTCCGACACTCCTAGCTAGATGAACATGAAACTTTTTGACTGATTTCAATAAATGAATAGTGACTGACTTTAATAAAATAAATTCAAATAAATTCCTAATTTAACTAATGCATTTAGTTAGGCAGTAAAACACCTCCGCACAACATTTAGACATGTCATGCATAAGTGATTGCTTTTGCCGTGTATTTATTGTTTCTTCTCCCCCTTCTCTCCCGATAGCCCCTGAGATCGCCGACGACACCGCTGTCTACGACGACGCCGCCGACGACCAGGTCCCTACAGCAGAGCTTCCAGGCAAGCAAAACCCCCTTGATCATCAGATATCACCCATTCCCTTCTCTCTTATGCTTGCATTAGAATTGCCCCTGCTACTGTTCCGATAGCACCTATTCCGATGCATAACCTGATTTTGTAGTCTGTTATTGATACCCCACCTGTTGTCCCATAATACTTAATTAGCTGTGCTACTTCTTCATCGGTGGCCATCACCCTTGTCCGTACGCCATGCTTATTTCCGGGCCGTGATCACTCTGGGTGAGGATCGCGGAACTATTTACATTCTGCAATACTTAAACTGCTAAAGTCGGGCTGGCCCCAAGGGTGCCCGCGAGATAACACTAAAGACGGGTCGGCTCCAAGAGTACCCGCGCGTCATGCCTTACCAAGTCGGAGCGGCAGGAACCCTGTACGACTCTGCGAGTTACTAAACATGATTAAACGGATTTGGGTATTTGATCTGAGTTGGCTACGTGCCTATACGCACTACCACCACGTGGGATAATGGTTTAATGGGGCCCTCTACGTTGTACGTTTCTCCCGAAAGCTCTTCAGACGTCGCAGTTCAGAGATGCGGGCTGGTTGGGATTGGGCTGGTACTTCACTTGTGTATACAGTGTCGCGCCTGCACCCCAACCACCCCCGCAACGTGCAGGAGTGCGAAGGGCGATGGCCCAAGACCCCTTCGTGCTTAGGATTTAGACCGGCGTGTTGACCTCTCTGCTGAGCTTAGGTAGGACGCTGCTTCGTGTCGATTACCCGAGGCCGGGTATTACCCAGCAAGTGTATCCGGCCAGATGTAATCGAGCGTGTTGGGTAACAGTAGTGCACCCCTGCAGGGAAGTTATCTATTCAAATAGCCGTGTCCACGGTAACAGGACGCTCAGAGTTGTATCTCGATCTGCTACAACTACAAATGGTTACTGTCACATTATTAAACTGCTACTACTGCTCTCGGGATCACTTTCTCGCAGGACAGGCGAGGAAGGATCTCAGGGAGTTACTAAGCTATGATTGCGGTATTATATCTTGTTCTACTCTCTTCTGATGCTGCAAGATTGCTTCAAGATGCTAGTCTTCGATAGGCTAGGCCCCTCCCCCTTTATTCCAGCATTCTGCAGTACAGTCCACAGATATAGCCCCATTCCTTTGATACAATGCATTTAGCATAGTTCTGATGTCAGTCTTGCGAGTACTTTGGATGAGTACTCACGGTTGCTCTGCTATTCTTTTTCCCCCATATCCAATTGATGATACATCAGACGACGGAGCCCAGGAGCCAAACGCCACCGCGGACTGCTACTACCAGGAGAGCCCCGGAGGTCACTTCTACTGGGTTGAGCCAGCCGACCAGGAGTAGTTTGGAGGCCCTAGGCAGGAGGCCTGCGCCTTTTCGATCAGATGTCGCTGTTTGTGCTAGCCTTCTTAAGGCAAAACTTGACTAACTATGTCTGTACTCAGATATTATGTTTGTATGACTTATGTATTTGGGTCCTCGTGATCCCTGGCTTGTAATATGTTGTTTTATGGCTTTATTTGAGTTTAGAGTTTTGTTGTGATATCTTCAAGTGCGTCTCTGATCTCGAGCGTGCACGTTTGCGTGTATGATTAGTGCACGGTCGAGCAGAGGGCGTCACAAGTTGGTATCAGAGCCGACTGCCTGTAGGAAGCCCCCTTCCGATTCCTTGGTCGAAGTTGAGTCTAGACATTGAAAAACTATTTTACTAACAGTGCTGTGTGGCTTACGGGCCCACGTTGCACATGGGTGGGATTAGGATCTTTTATTCCTCTTCCTTACTCTGGGACTGTGAATCCTCTTCTATTCGGGTTAAAATTTTACTAACTCTGACTTTAGGTTCCCGTGATCACATCCACCCGGCGCTTTGATTATCTGCAATTACTTCTTTCAATGCATGATGCAATAATACACTCACTGTCATTTGACAATCTTGAATTTCCTCTGTTTCAGATGGATCGTTTGTTTCCACCGCGCCCTGCGACGCAGCTTGTGCTTCGCACTTACGCTCGTGAGGCGCCTGGTTTTCCGGCTGTTCTGATCGCCCTCCTGACCAGACTAGGATACCGCTGGTACCCCGAGTACATGGTTTACGAGGATTACCGCGAGTTCAACCAGGAGCAGTACCATGCTGACGTTCATATCTTCGATCAGCGGAACAACTCTGACACTGAGTTGCTGTTGGAAATATGCCCTAGAGGCAATAATAAATTGGTTATTATTATATTTCCTTGTTCATGATAATCGTTTATTATCCATGCTATAATTGTATTGATTGGAAACTAAAATACATGTGTGGGTACATAGACAACACTGTGTCCCTAGTATGCCTCTAGTTAACTAGCTCGTTGATCAAAGATGGTTAAGGTTTCCTAGCCATAGACATGAGATGTCATTTGATAACGGGATCACATCATTAGGAGAATGATGTGATGGACAAGACCCAAACTATGAACATAGCATAAGATCGTGTCAGTTTATTGCTATTGTTTTCTGCATGTCAAGTATCTGTTCCTATGACCATGAGATCATGCAACTCCCTGACATCGGAGGAATACCTTGTGTGTATCAAATGTCGCAACGTAACTGGGTGACTATAAAGGTGCTCTACAGGTATCTCCAAGGGTGTCTGTTGGGTTGGCATGGATCAAGACTGGGATTTGTTACTCCGTGTGACGGAGAGATATCTCAGGGCCCACTCGGTAATACAACATCACAATGAGCCTTGCAAGCAATGTGACTAAAGTGTTAGCCACGGGATCTTGTATTACGGAACGAGTAAAGAGACTTGCCGGTAACGAGATTGAACTAGGTATAGAGATACCGACGATCGAATCTCGGGCAAGTAACATACCGATAAACAAAGGGAACATCATACGGGATTAACTGAATCCTTGACATAGAGGTTCAACCGATAAAGATCTTCGTAGAATATGTAGGAGCCAATATGGGCATCCAGGTCCCGCTATTGGTTATTGACCGTAGAGGTGTCTCGGTCATGTCTACATAGTTCTCGAACCCGCAAGGTCTACACACTTAACGTTTGGTGACGATATAAGTATAGTTGAGTTGTTATGTTGGTGACCGAAAGTTGTTCGGAGTCCCGGATGAGATCCCGGACATGACGAGGAGCTCTGGAATAGTCCGGAGGTAAAGATTGATATATGGCATAATAGTGTTTGGTCTCCGGAAGGGTTCCGAAATTCACCGGAAGGAGTTTCGGATGTTTCCCGAAATGTTCGGGTACCAGAACACTTTATTTGGGCCAAGGGGTAAAGCTCACGAGGCTTTAGGAAGGTGCAAAAGGAAGTTTTGCGGAGGCCAGGGGCCAGACGCCAGGGACCCTGGCGTCTGGGGCCAGACGCCGAGGACCCTGGCGTCTGGTCCTGGAGTCCGAGCAGGACTCTTGCCTTGCGGGCCAAACCGACTTTGAGGAGGCTCTTTCTCCAAGTTTCGACCCCAGGGCTCAACATATAAATAGAGGGGCAGGGCTAGCACCCGGGATACATCAAGATTTCCCCAAGCCGTGTGCGGCAACCCTAACCCTCTAGTTCCTACGTCATAATCTCCGTAGCGCTTGGCGAAGCCCTACAGAGATTGTTCCTCACCACCATCACCACGCCGTCGTGCTGCCGGAACTCATCAACTACTTCACCATCGCTCGCTGGATCGAGGAGGTGAAGGCGTCATCAAGCCGTACGTGTGTTGAACGCGGAGGTGCCGTCCGTTCGGCACTAGTTCGTGATCGGTTCGAGGGACGACTTGCGATTTGGATCGCGGAGACGTTCGACTACATCAACCGCGTTTCTTAAACGCTTCCGCTTAGCGATCTACAAGGGTATGTAGATTCACTCTCCCTCTCGTAGATGCTCATCACCATGGATAGATCTTGTGTGTGCATAGGAAAATTTTTGTTTCCCATGCAACGTTCCCCAACAGTTGCACACTTTTCACGGTATCGGCGTGACGATTGAGATGGCAGTCCATGATGATGCCTATTCTGCTGTCGTACGTCTCCGTGGAGAGCATAGTCACTTGGATGACTCCGAGTTCCGATACATCCCGTATGCCCCTGCTGGAGATGCTACAGGATACTACACATCTGTCTGTGCCCCTATCGAGCGACGTCGATACGACCCACAGGTTTTGATTCAGTGCACTCAGGCTCTGGATCGCACTGCCCGGGCTCTCGCCGTCGAGTTGTTTGCCACTCGAGCACGTCTTTACGATGCTATGACACAGTTGCTACCAGCTGTTCGTGGAGGGATACATCCAGAGTACAACCTTTATCCGCGCAGGACCCATATACCGGCAGGTATTGATTGGCCTGCTGTTGGAGGTCACACACCCGCACGTGGACCACTGCTTCCAGTTCAAGACCGGGTTCTGCATCAGAGTGCACACGCAGAGCAGGATTTTGCTGCTTTGGAGACTCATCGTCCGCACTTGCAGTTACCCCGTTTCAGTGGTTTTCTCCGACGTTGATGTAGCCTTTGCTATGTCTCGTTGTGTACTTCCTTACCGCGTGCCTGCGCGCCGCCTAGTATGTCTTTCTCATTAACTTTACGCCGTTATGCTGTCCGCGTGTAACCGACTCTGTGTATGGATCTGTATGTCTTGATTGACTACTATTATGTATCTATTGCACTACTTATTTATTGTCGTGTTACATCATGTTTGTCGCTAAACGCTTGCAGTTGCTTTTACTAAACTACCCCCCTGTTAAATTTTAGCAGGATGGTTAGACCAGGTGGTCGTGGTCGTGGCCGTGCTCCCGAGCAGCCACCACCGCCAGACTACATGGCCGCAATGATGCAACAGTTCGAAGTGAACCGTCAATTCATACAAGGCATCATGGCCCAGTTTCCGCACCAGAACAATCAGCAACCTGCTGCAATAACTCTGCAGGAATTTGTGCGTCTCAACCCAACCACCTACCGCAACTCTGAACAGCCATTGGATGCCGACGACTGGCTTCGCGACATCTCCCACGAGATGGAGTCTGCGAGTGTCGCCCCTGACAGCCGTGTCACCTTTGCGACCTACTTCCTGAAGGGCCCCGCTGCTCAATGGTGGGACACCCACAAGCGTTCACTACCTGCTGGGACAGTCATCACTTGGCTCGAGTTCCAGACTGCGTTCCGTGCTCGTTACATTCCTCAGGGAATCATAGAGCGGAAGAAGACGGAGTTCCGCAACCTCGTTCAGGGCAACAAGTCTGTCGAAGCTTTTCAGCGGGAGTTCCTTAACTTATCCCGCTATGCTGAACAAGACATAGCCACGGATGCTCGTAGACAAGAGAAGTTCCTCAATGGACTCCACCCAGACCTTAAGCTCGCCCTTGCTGCTCAAGACTTCACCGACTTTGCCACTCTCGTGAACAAGGCTATCCGGATGGAGACTGCTCAGATGGAGCACAAGGAGTCACAGAAGCGCTATCGTGACGTTGGCTCATCCTCAGGCTCAGGATAGAGACGTAAAATCTGGATCCCGAACAGCATGTATCGTCCAACTGCCCCTGCGCCAAGGCCCTCCTATGTTGCACCCCGTCTGCCTCCTCCACCACCGAGGCAGCCAAGAGTTCAAGCTGCTCCACCACGTGCTGCTCCTCTTCGTCCTGAAGATGGTCTCTGCTTCAAGTGTCTCAAACCAGGTCACATGGCCAAAGACTGCCGCCCGAACCCGAATCAGTTGGCACTTCCTTATGCTGGCCGTAGCAATGTTCGTGGCAACAATCAGACCCGCAACTATAATTAACTACAGTAATCCCCTGTTAACAGTGCCTTGTCATCATGATTAGTAGTGCATGATCATCATTAGCATCATATCACATTTCAAATTCAAATTCAAATTGCAAATCAAATTAAAGTAAAATTAAAAGTTGTTCAAAACCAGAAACTAAAATGTTCAACAAATAGCAAATAATTCAGAGACAATTATAAAAATATAATCAACATTTATTTAATTAGTTAAATGACTCCATCATCAATAAAACTGCAACAAACAGCAACTTTCAACACCTTTTTAATTAACTAAAATTCAAATGGAAACTTTTGGACTCCAAACCAATTTATTGTAGTGACTAAAGTTGCACTACAAATATTGTGCTAAGTCTCTTATTTTATAAAATTAAAATTGTGCCCAAACCATTTTATAAAACAGAAATAAGAAAACAGAAAATAGAAAGGAGAAGAAAAAGAAAAAGAGAAGAACCCCCCTGGCCGACTGGGCCGAAGCCCAGCCGGCCCACCCCGCGCAACCCCCCTCGCCTATTAAGGCCATCGCCCGCCGAACCCTAGCCGCTCCCTCTCATTTCCCCCCCACCCTTCGCCATCTCTTCCTCCCGCCCGCAGCCCGCGCCGCCGCTGCCTCGCCCGACGTCGTCGCCCGGTCGCTCGTCGCCGTTCACCGTCGCCTCGCCTCCCCGAGCTCCTCCCCGACTCGCTTCTTCGCGCCTCGCCGGCCCCTGTTCCCTTGCACGCCCGTGAGCCGCCGCGCCCCTTCTCCTCCTCCCCCCCTTCTCGGTCGTCGTCGTCGCCGCTCGGCCCCGCACCTGCTCACCCCGCTCGTTGCCGCGCCCGCCTCCGCTCGCGACCGCGCGCACCTTGCCGCTCGCGCACTCGCCGCCCGCCCGCTGGCCTCGCCGCTGCTCGCCGCCGCGGCTGCTCCCCGCTTGCCGTCCCTGGCCGCCTCTTCTCGCCGCTGCAGCCGTCCGGTCTCGGCCGCTCGCGCGCGCGCTAGCGTCGCCGGACGCGTCCGCTGCGCCCGTTGCCCGCGCGTCTGTGGGGCACCGGACATGTCCAGTGTCCAAACGGACCGGGCGCGGACAAGTCCGGTCCGCCACTGACTGCCGGGCCCCACCGCTGTTAAAACGAAAATGTTTTAAAAAAAATGAAAATAAATAGATTAAATAATAATAGTAATTAAAAGAATTTAGATAAATAAATAATAACTAATTATTAATTAATTAATTAATTAACTAACTAATTAATTAACTTAATTAACCCTGATTAATTAAACTAATGATTAATTAATTTAATTAATCTGTAATTAATATTTAATTAACCACATTAATTTAAACAGTGAATGACAGGTGGGACCCACCTGTCAGACTGCTGACGTCAGGCTGACGTCAGCAGATCTCTGTTTCGGATAATGTTTCGGATAATGTTGAATTAAATAATTAAAATAATTTCAGAAATTAATAAAACTTTAGAAAATCATATCTTTTAATCCGTAATTCGGATTAAAATAATTTATATATGAAAAACGATCAGAAAAATGTGTAGAATCTGAATATGCAATCAAAATGCCTGTCCGACACTCCTAGCTAGATGAACATGAAACTTTTTGACTGATTTCAATAAATGAATAGTGACTGACTTTAATAAAATAAATTCAAATAAATTCCTAATTTAACTAATGCATTTAGTTAGGCAGTAAAACACCTCCGCACAACATTTAGACATGTCATGCATAAGTGATTGCTTTTGCCGTGTATTTATTGTTTCTTCTCCCCCTTCTCTCCCGATAGCCCCTGAGATCGCCGACGACACCGCTGTCTACGACGACGCCGCCGACGACCAGGTCCCTACAGCAGAGCTTCCAGGCAAGCAAAACCCCCTTGATCATCAGATATCACCCATTCCCTTCTCTCTTATGCTTGCATTAGAATTGCCCCTGCTACTGTTCCGATAGCACCTATTCCGATGCATAGCCTGATTTTGTAGTCTGTTATTGATACCCCACCTGTTGTCCCATAATACTTAATTAGCTGTGCTACTTCTTCATCGGTGGCCATCACCCTTGTCCGTACGCCATGCTTATTTCCGGGCCGTGATCACTCTGGGTGAGGATCGCGGAACTATTTACATTCTGCAATACTTAAACTGCTAAAGTCGGGCTGGCCCCAAGGGTGCCCGCGAGATAACACTAAAGACGGGTCGGCTCCAAGAGTACCCGCGCGTCATGCCTTACCAAGTCGGAGCGGCAGGAACCCTGTACGACTCTGCGAGTTACTAAACATGATTAAACGGATTTGGGTATTTGATCTGAGTTGGCTACGTGCCTATACGCACTACCACCACGTGGGATAATGGTTTAATGGGGCCCTCTACGTTGTACGTTTCTCCCGAAAGCTCTTCAGACGTCGCAGTTCAGAGATGCGGGCTGGTTGGGATTGGGCTGGTACTTCACTTGTGTATACAGTGTCGCGCCTGCACCCCAACCACCCTCGCAACGTGCAGGAGTGCGAAGGGCGATGGCCCAAGACCCCTTCGTGCTTAGGATTTAGACCGGCGTGTTGACCTCTCTGCTGAGCTTAGGTAGGACGCTGCTTCGTGTCGATTACCCGAGGCCGGGTATTACCCAGCAAGTGTATCCGGCCAGATGTAGTCGAGCGTGTTGGGTAACAGTAGTGCACCCCTGCAGGGAAGTTATCTATTCAAATAGCCGTGTCCACGGTAACAGGACGCTCAGAGTTGTATCTCGATCTGCTACAACTACAAATGGTTACTGTCACATTATTAAACTGCTACTACTGCTCTCGGGATCACTTTCTCGCAGGACAGGCGAGGAAGGATCTCAGGGAGTTACTAAGCTATGATTGCGGTATTATATCTTGTTCTACTCTCTTCTGATGCTGCAAGATTGCTTCAAGATGCTAGTCTTCGATAGGCTAGGCCCCTCCCCCTTTATTCCAGCATTCTGCAGTACAGTCCACAGATATAGCCCCATTCCTTTGATACAATGCATTTAGCATAGTTCTGATGTCAGTCTTGCGAGTACTTTGGATGAGTACTCACGGTTGCTCTGCTATTCTTTTTCCCCCATATCCAATTGATGATACATCAGACGACGGAGCCCAGGAGCCAAACGCCACCGCGGACTGCTACTACCAGGAGAGCCCCGGAGGTCACTTCTACTGGGTTGAGCCAGCCGACCAGGAGTAGTTTGGAGGCCCTAGGCAGGAGGCCTGCGCCTTTTCGATCAGATGTCGCTGTTTGTGCTAGCCTTCTTAAGGCAAAACTTGACTAACTATGTCTGTACTCAGATATTATGTTTGTATGACTTATGTATTTGGGTCCTCGTGATCCCTGGCTTGTAATATGTTGTTTTATGGCTTTATTTGAGTTTAGAGTTTTGTTGTGATATCTTCAAGTGCGTCTCTGATCTCGAGCGTGCACGTTTGCGTGTATGATTAGTGCACGGTCGAGCAGAGGGCGTCACACCTTCTTCCTCCTCCGTCTTCAATCTTACGCTTCTCTGCCATCTCCTCCCCTGCCGCACATCAACAGATTGCGCCCTTCCCCGTGCTCCTCGAGCTCGTGATTTTCTTTGTTATTTCCAGGTTTTCTTTCGTCTTCTTTCTTTCTTCGTTATACTTTGGTTTTCTTGTTTATTTCTTCCTTTTCTTTAGTTTTCTTCCTTTTTTGTTTTTTTGTTAGTTTTCATCGGTTTTGTTTTCTTTTAATGCATGCCTACTTTTCTTCGAAACACATATACATTTTCTATGCCCACGTGAAACATTTTATTGATACACATTGAACATTTTTTCAAATACACGATGTACATTTTTCTTTTAAACTTTTTTAGTACATGGTCAACATTTTTTCAAATACAATAGTCTACATTTTTCATATACACCGGGTACATTTTTTAATACATGTTTAACATTTTTCAAATACATGATAAACTTTTTTCAATAATAAGTTTTGATGCCTATTTCTTTTTCATACACATTATACATTTTTGTTATACGTATAAAAAATTATATATGTTTCAATATTTTAAAATACATCATGAACATATTTATCAAACATATATTTTGAAACATGTTGTACATTTTCCTTATACATCAGGCACATTTTTTATATGCATGTTTAACATGTCTTAAATAAATGATAAACATTTTTTAATATGTTTATTTTTGATGTCAACTTGTTTCCACACACCTTTTATATTTTTGTATACACCAGGACCATTTTCTATATCCATTTCTAAAAAAATTAAAATACATGATTAACATTTTTTCCAAACATATATTTTGACGTCAACTTATTTCATACATGCTGTACATTTTCGTATGCACAAGAAACATTTTTCTTATACACGTTTAATTTTTGTTCAAATTTTCTAGAGTGGTTTTTGTATTATATATATTTAGAATATTCATAGATATAAATAAACATGAAAAATTAATCAGAAAACAAAAACAAAAATGAGAAGAAAAAAAACTTTAATGTCCCACGCGCTGGGTCATCCTCATCCCATTACGGAGGCGCTTCAGACGAACGCTCCTCCCGTCTTGGAGGGCCCCCGTCTCGCGTCATATGGGCTGCCCGACATGAGCCAGCCTAGGCCACATCCTCTGTTTTTTATGTTTTTTTTCATACTTTTGTTTATACTTTCAAATATTCTAAATAAAGTATATTATAAAAACTACTTTACATAAAACATTTGAAAAAACTTTTAACCAAGCATTTGGAAAATGTTAAATGTTTACGGAGAAAATGTTTTCTCATGTATACTAAAAATGTACAAGAAACAATATACAATGTGTGTGAAAAAAGTTGATCATGTACTTAATTTTTTCAAATCAAGCATTTCTAAAAATGTTAAACAAGTATTTTTAAAAATTTCATCAATCATTTGAATTTTTTTAATGTGTATACAAAAATGTTGACCATGTATTCTTGCATTTGAAAAGTACTAAATATGTGTAAAAAATGTCGACCATGTATTAAAAAATGTTAAACTTGTATTTTAAAAATATTAATCAAGAATATGAAAAAATTCAAATGTGTATAGAAAACATGTTGATCATTTATTCAAAAAACGTTAATCCTATTTGAAAAATGTTAATCGGGCATTTAAAAAATGTTGACCGTATACTAAATAATGTTAAACACGTATTAGAAAAATGTAAATATGTATTAGAAATGTTCTTGAGGTATAAAATAATGTAGATGAAAACCAAAACAAATAAAGGGAAACTTAAGAAAAGCAAAAGAAAAAATGAAGTATTATGACAAAAAAATCAAAGAAAACCAAAAAAGGATAATTGAAAAAGAAATGGAACGGAAAATAAAGATAAAATAACAAACTAACACATCAGCAAACATTGACCGACAAACGAATGAACAGGTACACGCTATTGGGCAAGCCCATACACGTGCACACTGCAGAAAAGCTTCGGGAGAGACGGATGCTAGTCTAACTATAGGCGAGACAAACCCCTCAAAAAAAAACATATAAGCGAGACATAGCATTCACATCCGTCTATGGTGAAGCAAAGTATAGTCGTGTCACGGGGCCTATATCTTATTTATACTGAGTTACTCTCTTCTTCTTAATTAATCAATGAGGCAAATGTTTTGCCTTCGTTTCACAAAAAAAAAAATAGTGATGTGCTCGCCTCAAGCTTCTCCCGCATGAGTAACTACCAAGCTAGCCCTTTTTCGTTAATTTTTTTCCATTTGATGGGATTTTGTTCGAGACGCTCGATGGTGGAAGCATTCGCCCTGGTTTTCTTTAGTTTTTTGCCTTTTCTTTGGGTTTTTTTCTTTCAAAGGTTTTCTATATTTTTTCTTTGTGTTTAACCGGTTTTCTTTGTTTCTTTCTCAGTTTTTTTCCTTTTCTTTTTGCACTAATTTCCATGGGTTTTCTTGTTTTGTTTTTTTCTTTGGTTTTTGTTTCTTTGCTGGGTTTTTCCTTTGTTACACTTTGGTTCTCTTTCGTTTTTTCTTGGTTTTGTCGGTTTCCTTCATTTTCTTTATGTTTTTTGTCGGTTTTCATCATTTTTTATTTTTTAGAACACATGTCTTTTTTCAACGTACATGTGATACATATTTCTGATTCACGCTGTAGACTTCTCGAATACACTATGTACATCTTTTTTATTAAAAACCTGTATGAACACTTTTTTGAATACATGGTCAACTTTTTTTCGAAAACATGATGACATTTTTTAATGGTAATAAAAAATCAAAACTGCGGCAACAATTTTTAAATACATGTGTTTTGGATGTATATATATTTTAATACACATTTGTACATTTTTTGTATACATCAGGGACATTTGTGTATACAAGTTAAAAAAATTAAAACTTATATTTGTTTATGCCTGCTTTTTCATAAACTGCACATTTTTATGTGTATATCAAGAACATGTATTTATACACTTTTAACATTTTTCAAATATATGATTTAAATTTTTGAATATTTTTTTTATCTCTACTTTTTTCATGCATGTGTATATTTTTTGGATACGTGCGGAACATTTTTAATATACACGTTTAGCATTTTTAAATTACCTGATTAACATTTTTTCATATATACGTTTTGATGTCTCTCTTTTTCTTACACATTGTACATTTTTTTTATCACAAGGAACATATTTTATACACATTTAACATTTAAATACATGATTATTATTTTTCAATTTTGTATCTAAAGTGAATTTCTTTCATTATGTATATGATAGTTCGAATATAATAAAAAAATAAATATATATATCTAAAAACAAAAGAGAAAATGTGAAAAAAAGGAAGATAATGAAAAACTGCAAAGGTATGTGGTGCCTGCTGAGCTGGCCCATTCTGATCGGCTCTGTAGCGAGGCTGCGTTGGGTCTTGCTATAGATTTTTTTTAGGGGTAGGTCTTGCTATTGGTATATTGTCTTTCCCTTGCTGTGGGGAGACATGCTTCGTTGGACTTCTCGCCAGACAGATCAATAAAAACCTAGCGGTTATCGCTGAAAAAAAAATGGTCTTGGTGTAAGCGAGACATAGTCGCGCCCAATGCTATTGGTATATTCTCTTTGTTGGTGGAGAACGAGATATCGGCATGCAGCACTGTACGACGTTGTTGCCAACTTAACTCATCGAGGACAAACCTAGTGGAAAGCAAAGCAATGCTATCTTTACATTGTTGCTTGCACTGCTGCGTTCGTGAAAAATCACCTCCGTCAGACATACAAACAGACAGCCACGCATGCACCCTCGTTATATATGTGTCACTATTAGATGGGCCCCGCCCATGATGTACGTGCTCGTAGATTACTGTTAGAATACAACTTGTAATAGGATTAAGAGTCCTACTCGGTTTGTAATAGGGCTAGGTCGGTGCGGCTAGGTCCTCATATATACTTCTTGTAACCAGCACAATATTGCTATCAATAATTATTCAATACAATTCTACATGGTATCAGACTAAAGATCCTAGGGTATGGCTCACCCGCCGGCCCCGCCACCACTGCCGCCGCCCGGCTACTTCGAGCGGCGCGCCGCCATCGTCGCCGCCAAGGTCGCCGCGGCCGCGGCCTCCTCCGCCTCTACCTCTACTCTGGCTCTACCTCCACCAATACCCCCTTCCATCTCCTTCACCGACACCATCTCCGATATTAGCCCCTACATCCCCGTAACCCTAGACCTCGCTGCTCACAACTACTACCATTGGCGTCACCTCTTCGACGTCCACCTTGGGCGATGTAATCTCCGCTCTCACGTCACCGACGACTCTCTTCCTCAACTTCATGATCCGCAATGGGTCAAGGATGATCTCGCCATTATTCAATGGATCTACATGCGAGTCTCCACAGAGATCTTCAATCTCGTCCACCGTGACGGTGCCTCCGCCGCCGATCTATGGGCGGCCCTTCGTCAGCTCTTCCAGGACAACGTCGACGTTCTCGCCAACAATCTCCACACCGAGCTTCGGAATACGGTGCAAGGTGATGCACCAGTCGGCGTCTACTGCCAACGCCTCAAGGCGATCGCGGATGAACTCCGCGAACTTGGTGATCCGATCGACGATCGCCAGCTCATCAACGTCCTCCTCGTCGGCCTCAACGAGCGGTTCGAGAAGCAGGCCTCCTTCATCCCTATGATGCGTCCGCGTCCCTCCTTCGTCGAGGTTCGCTCGATGCTCCAATGGGCCGATCGTGCCCTAACTACCAAGGAGTCCCGTCCTCAGGTCTTCACTGCTTCTCCTCGCCCGCCTGCGCCAACGCCGCCAGCGCCACCTCCACCAACAGCACCTCCTCAACCATCCGGCTGGCGTCCAAGTCCCAACTACCGGGGCAAAAACCCTAGGCCGCCGCAGTTCCGCACGGCGCCCGCTCCTGCTCCGCCCCCGGCTCCACCAACTGCACCACCACCGCCCCCGGCTTCACCAACTGCACCACCACCGCCGCCCGGATGGCGCCCATCCCCTGATCCGTGGACAGGGCTAGTCCAGGCGTGGCCTATGCCCTGGTCCGCCCATACGCCATATGGTGCCCCGACTGCCTATACCGGTGGCTGGCAGCCCGGTGCCCGCCCTCACACCGGCGCGCCCGTCCTCGCGCCACGACAGCCAACGGCCGCGTACCACGCTGCTCCCTCCTACGCGCCACCGATCTACAACGTCAGTCCTTATGCATCCTATGGCGCTCCATCGTCCCCCCTACATGCAGCAGTACAATGATGGTGGCTCTCTCTTTACGCCGATGCCGGCCCTACTGCCGACGCCACCACACCCGCAAGCTCCCATGCCTACACCGGCCTCTACTTCGACTCCGAGCTGGGACCAAGCTGCTTTTCTACAAGCCATGAACAACTTTGCTGCACAAGGGAACTCAGGTACGGATTGGATTTTCGATTCCGGTGCTTCTAGTCATATGTCTGCATCGAGTAACTTGCTTTCTTCTTGCACACCTTCGTCTTTTCCCTCTATTACTCTCGGTGATGGATCTTCTATTCCTATTTACTGTGTCGGTCAGGCTCAAATCCAATCCCCAATTAAGCCTTTGCTTCTTCGTGATGTTCTTGTAGCTCCTGCTCTTATTAAAAATCTGATTTCTGTTCGCCAATTCACCAATGATAATCATGTTTCTGTCGAGTTTGACCCCTTTGGTTTGTCTGTGAAGGACTACCGGACCAAGGCCGAGATCGCTCGATTCAATAGCTCCGGTGATTTATATTCTCTCCATGGTGTTCCGGCCGCTGCTCCTCCAACATCTATGGTGGCCTCTGTTGATCTGTGGCACCAACGTCTCGGCCATCCCAATAATAATGTGTTATCCACACTTCTTAGTGAATTTTCAATACCTTGTAATAGAGACTCTCATAATTCTTCTATGTGTCAGTCATGTCAATTGGGCAAACATGTTCGTCTTCCCTTTAGTTCCTCTCAATCCTCTAGTACTTTTCCTTTTGAATTACTTCATTGTGATCTCTGGACATCACCAATAGAAAGTGTATCTGGTTTTCAGTATTATCTCGTGATTCTTGATGATTTTACTCATTATGTTTGGACTTTTCCTTTACGCAACAAATCCGACGTTCACAATATATTCCTTAACTTTCAGCACTATGTCTCAGTCCACTTTTTCCTCCCTATAAGATTCATACAATGTGATAATGGTCGTGAATTTGACAACTTTAAAAATCGAAATTTCTTTCTACAATATGGAATTCTCTTGCGTTTCTCCTGTCCTTATACCTCCCCTCAAAACGGCAAAGCCGAGCGTTCTCTTCGCACTCTTAATGACATCACTCGCACTCTCCTTGTTCAATCTTCTATGCCTCCGAAGTTCTGGGCTGAAGCCCTCCACACGGCCACATATTTACTCAATATTCGTTCATCTAAAGTTAACCCACAAACTACACCTTACTTCTCTTTATTTCTCTCTCATCCAAATTACTCCGACGTTCGCGTCTTCGGTTGTCTTTGTTTCCCAAACTCCTACTCCACTTCTCCTAACAAACTTTCACCGCGCTCTACCCCGTGTGTCCATCTAGGTTTCTCTGACGAGCACAAGGGTTATCGTTGTCTCGATCTTGTTAGTGGTCGTGTTCATGTGTCTCGTCATGTAACTTTCGCTGAAAATATTTTTCCCTTTTCCGAGCGTCAACAACTAGATCCCAACTCACCCACGCCGTCCACTAGTCCCTCTCGTCGCCATCATCTTCCCTTCTTTCACCCGCCGACCCCTGCAGCGAACCCGGCCGAATTCTCTGCCGCGGTAGCGGATCCTGCCGCGACCACCTCTGGCGCGGCAGACCTCCTGCCGCCGCCGTCTCCGCCGCCAACTCCCGCGTCCGCTTCCTCCGCTGCGCCGGACGCGTCCACCACGTCGACCCCGTCACCCACCCCTCCTGCTAATGCTATTCCCGTTCCAGCTCCTACTAACGATCATACCATGCGCACACGTGCCAAGTCCGGGTTTCGTTTACCTGCAAAAGATCATCTCAATCTTCATGCATCTCTATCTCCTTCCTCTCTACCCAAATCTTACAAATCAGCTCTCCTCGATCCTAATTGGGCCGCAGCTATGAAAGATGAATATCATGCCCTTCTTCAGAATAACACGTGGCAGTTAGTTCCTCGTCCTTCCAATACAAATATAGTCTCGGGCAAATGGGTTTTTCGCCATAAATTTAATTCTGATGGGAGTCTTGCACGTTATAAGGCTCGATGGGTATGCCGTGGTTACTCTCAGCAACACGGCATCGATTATGATGAGACTTTCTCTCCAGTTGTCAAGCCCAGCACTATTTGCACTGTTCTTAGCATCGCCGTCTCTTCTTCCTGGCCAATTCATCAACTAGATGTCAAAAATGCTTTTCTTCATGGCTCTCTTCAAGAAACAGTCTATTGTCAACAACCTCTTGGCTTCGAACATTCCTCCTATCCTAATCATGTTTGTCTTCTTCAAAAATCTCTTTATGGTCTTAAACAAGCACCACGTGCCTGGTTCCAACGCTTTTCTACTTATGCTCAAACCATCGGTTTTACCCCTTCCCGTTCTGACACTTCACTCTTCACCTTTCATCACAACACCGACACTGCTTACCTTCTTTTATATGTTGATGATATTATCCTCACAGCTTCCTCACAACAATTTTTGGATCATATTATCTCTCTTCTTCGCAATGAATTCTCTATGACAGATTTAGGTCTTCTTCACCACTTCTTAGGTATTGCTGTTATCCGTGACTCCTCTGGTCTTTTCTTGTCTCAACGTCAGTACACTCTAGATCTTCTTTCTCGTGCTGGTATGCTTGATTGTCAAACTTCCCGTACCCCTGTTGATACAGGTTCCAAACTCTCTGCCGACGGTGATCCTTTCTCTGATCCTTCTCTTTATCGTAGTCTCACCAGTGCACTTCAGTATCTCACTCTCACTCGTCCTGAAATTTCTTTTGCTGTCCAACAAGCTTGTTTATACATGCATGATCCTCGTATTCCACACTACAACCATGTCAAACGTATTCTTCGGTATCTCAAAGGCACACTAGACTTAGGTCTTCATATCAACAAATCCTATCCCACCTCCTTGACAGCTTACTCTGATGCAGACTGGGCTGGTTGTCCAGATACTCGTAGGTCCACATCCGGATCTTGTGTTTTTCTTGGTAACAATTTGGTTTCTTGGTCTTCAAAAAGGCAGGTTACGGTCTCCCGCTCGTCTGCTGAAGCTGAGTACCGCGCTGTGGCTCATGCGGTTGATGATACGGTTTGGTTGCGCCAGTTGCTGTCAGAGCTGCACCGTCCTATTGAGCAAGCTACCATTGTTTACTGTGATAATATTTCAGCTGTCTACATGTCAGGGAATCCGGTTCAACACCGTCGCACCAAGCATATTGAGATCGACATTCATTTTGTTCGAGAGAAGGTGGCTCTCGGTCAAATTCGCGTTCTCCACGTGCCTACTTCTGCTCAGTTCGCTGATATCTTTACTAAAGGCCTGGTGACTAGTCCGTTTCAAGACATTCGTTTCAGTCTCAACGTCGGCGAGCCTACCGTTGACACTGCGGGGGATGTTAGAATACAACTTGTAATAGGATTAAGAGTCCTACTCGGTTTGTAATAGGGCTAGGTCGGTGCGGCTAGGTCCTCATATATACTTCTTGTAACCAGCACAATATTGCTATCAATAATTATTCAATACAATTCTACAATTACTGTTGAGTTAAGACGCTAATTGACGTCTCGCCTGACGCATGTGGCCGTAGAGCCTGGACGTTGGTGGCGGTTGTTGTCCGGAACCGAACGAGTGCTAGTATCTACTAGATCATTGATGGCGCGCGTTGCTGCGCCCGTCTATTAGTACAATGAAATGGTATGAATTTACCTAAACATAATCATACATTAGTCGGTAATCCAAGGAAATCTCACATATACTCTGTAAAAGCAAGGTCACATATACAAATTGGCTTTGTATAACAACATACACAACAATTTAGATAGTAAACATAACTAATCAGTAGAGATAATAGGCAATAAGAAATAGATTGTATACATGGTGCATAAATGAAATCTTCACATGCCTATACCAAATGGGCACCATGTTCGGAAACAAAGAAGAATTATGTCAGCGTAGTGCACCTGGCCATTTCTTGTGGAGGGCATCACATTCATAGGACAAGAGTCCTAACAAAGATTAAATTAGTTGCAATATCAAATAAAGATATACTAAATACTACCATGCGAGCGGGATATGTGGTAATCATGTTTCTCTTTTTTGTTTGCTTGTATTGTTAAAGAGCAACCATGCTGAAATCTATATGTAAGGAAGTGGCAGACTGACAATTTCATTTTATACATGAAAAGGCTTATCAAAACAAACCAGCATGGAAAATGGTGTCGTTACACTTGCATGAATTAAATAATGTCCAAATTGAAATGTCAACCAATCAGCAACCACCTGTGTCGCATACAGAAAAGAAAATTTCCCAGTCAGGACAAGCTAATTGATATCAAGTAACATCATGTATAAGATGAAAGACAGAGAGTATTGCAACAAAAGTGACAACTGAAATAAATGCAAGATATGCGTAAGATGCAGTACACCTAGCATGTATCCAATGCGTCGTCCTTGATCTGCTCAAGCTAGATATCATTACTTAGTTATGTATTAGTACTGAAATAAATTTCAGCAAACATTCAGTCAAATTTTATTGCATGCGTATCTACAAACATAAAACTTGTTCATCTTTGAAAACATAACATCCGTTCATCTGGCAACAATCAAGTTATTGCAAGTTTGAACTATCACTACCACAGTCATGAAATCTTGTTCGACAACCAAAAAATGATGTCCTAAATTTAAACCCAGCTAGAGCGATTAGTTTTTTTTTATCTCTAGGAATTATATACTAAGGTTAAATGTTCTAAAGACATGGAGTTTCTACACCTGATCTCAAATGCTCCTGGTGTGAACAGTAAAATAAATAAAATAGAAAAACATTTCAAAAAATTCTGAATTTTTTTTGTGGCATACTATAAGAAATGTTTGTTGTGCATGCAAAATTTCATCACGAAATGACATTGGTGGAAGGTGTGGTAAAAAAAACAAAATCGATGCTCTGAAAATGTTACTTTCAAACGTATTTTGGAGTTCTGATTTTGTTTTTTTTGCCACGACTTCCACCAATGTGATTTCGCGATGAAATTTTGCATGCACAACAAACATTACTTGATGTATGCCACAAAAAAAATTCAGAATTTTTTGAAATGTTTTTCTATTTTATTTATTTTACTGTTCACACCTGGAGCATTTGAGCTCAGGTGTAGATAGGTACTTTTGGACAATTACAAGAATCTGTAGCAAACATTGCTTTCTGCTTTTTTTTTTGCATACCTCGGAACTGTAACAAGCAAAATAAGTATTTATGACCTCCAGGAAAATAAAATGGAACAGATCTTTGTGTTCTTGAGGCCAGCTTGTAAGGTTCAATTATATTCGCCACATGGTGTCAGTGCCATCACATGGTAAAATTAGATACTAAGTCTGTACTCAGGTACTCATGAATTAGAGAGCAAAAAAAACCGTACCTAATTTATAATCTTCATGTAATACTACTGCAACTCATAACTGAAAAAGGACCACATGATTTTGAGAAAGATAATCTATAGGATGTGTAAAATTAATTTCCTCCATAAATATTTCCTTTAACTCATATCAGAACGTTTTGACCTGCAACTGGCTCTATCAGTTCAGGAGAAAATTCACAGATTCAATGACATATTGTATGGGGGTGAGTGGATGACTTGAGAGAAACAAAGCTTGCAAATTTGAATGAAGAGGATTGTCTAGTTACCTTGGAGAATGGGATTTGACATCAATGTCCAGAGGAGTTACAGGATGTATTGCATAAGCAGAAGAGGATTTTCAACTATGAATAAGCATTGCCGAAGATTTTTTCGTAGATATTATGACCGTGCAACACAACATTCAGAAATGAAATCGGTAGTATTGTGCCTTCCAAGGAGTCCTAACAAACCCCAAACACAGAGACATCACCATTCTGCTATTATTACTCTCTCAACAGGTACACATTATTTTACAGGTTAGAATATATCCTCCACTTACAAATTTCAATCCAAGATTTCATTTCTCTGGACGGCGATGGTGTCCTCGAGCTGCAGTATCTCGGACTCGATGATCATCACCCACTCCAGGACCTCCGGTGTGCTGGACGAACCTGCCAACAATAAGCAACCACCAAAATGAGCCAACACCGTCGTCGCCGTGGGCAACTGGCAAACAGGCACGAGACGGCCGACAAGTAGATGACGAACCTCACGACGGTGCCCTTGGTGAACCATGGTGCGCCGGCCTTCGGATCCGGCTGGAGCAGGATGTGTAGCCTCCCTTGGCAATCCGTTCCTGGCTTGCCTTGAGGTCACCACGAAGGGGATCAACAGGCCGGAGGCGGTCTTCTCCTTCCTCCCATTCGCTACCACAACCAAATCACACCTACGATACAAAATGGGGAGAAACGTAAAAAAACCTTGTAATGTGCTGCTGCTGCTGCGGACACACAAACACACAAAATGGGGTTGCAGATTGCAATGTGGTACATAAGCAATCAGTAGGCTTTAGTAATCATCAAAACACAAATTCAGCAATAAGTATGAATGGTATTTCTCAAGGTTTTTTATTTCGGAAACAAAATAATTTCGGACCTCACTGAAATATGCGAAATTTCGGAAATTTCGCATATTTCGGAAATTATTTCGGATTTTGCGATTTCAAATTTCACTTAACTTTAATGAATTTTAAGATAATTTTAATTTATTTGAAATCGGTTTGAATCTGCATCGAAATTTCGGGGTTAAAAATATTTCGAACCCCACTGAAATTTGCGAAATTTCGGAAATTTCATTGAAATTTCGTTGAAAATTTTAACCCTGGTATTTCTCCCAGTTGATCTAGTGTATGGCGACGGCGGTGCTCAGATCCCACGACGCGCTCGACAACAGGATGAATCTCGACGCCTTAGCCGTATCCCCTTAAGCCAAGCCAGGTCGCCGGCACAACCCCAAGCCCTCCTCGCCTCTGCCCAAGGTGGTCGCGGCTGCCATTTCTGCACCGCACAACGGCACAAGACGTCTCTGTTAGCGTCGCCGGCCCCCAAGCCGGCTTTGTTAGCGGCACTGGCGCCGAAGCAGGCAAAGCCTGCGCGCAAGCAGCCGAACCCGAGCGCACTCTGGAGCCCGATGCGTTGTACATGGCGGTGGTGGAGGCGCCGGCGAGCGGTCTGCGAGACGACGTGTCGACGAAACCCTATTCTTGGAGCGGGTTGGGTCCGGGATTTTCCGAGGGCTTGGTTGGAACGCGAGATCCCCAATTCAAAGACGACGGGGGAGGGGAGAGCAGGAGGAGGAAGGATTCCTTCACCCGCCGCGGCAACTATCCCGGCCCGGGCGCAAGTCCCGCCGGCGGTCAAGCTAGTGCGGTCTCCTCCCCAGCGTGAGAACCTGTCGCAGCTCCGGCGCAAGCCCTACAGGCGGACAGAAAGAGAGAGATCGGGGAGAGGAGGAGTCAAGGTGGAGAGATTTGGAACGGCGAGTCAGCACGGGAAATGGTCCAGAAAACCAAATACCGGCCCAGTTAACCACAGTGGGCCAAAAAAGCTACGGGAATAGCTGCCCTTAAGGACAGCCAGCCCATCTCGCGAAAAAAATCGTGTCGACAGAAGATCTACGGCCAAGAACATTTAGTACATGGAAACGGACGGTCCAAAACGCAAATCGCTGTGAGGGCAGGGATTAGGTGCGGTTATACTGTTCTTAATAATGATTAGATTAGATTAGATTAGCATGTCCTGGAACTGCTGTTAGTGTTGGGTCACATGTCGTTGTCTCTACCTAGCCGCGGCTAAGTTAGTTTGTAGGAGAAGTTTAGTTAATTAGTGGTTGATTTGATGCTAACATGGCCTTATCATTTGGGTTTATGCCTGCCAGGTAATCTCATGTCTGTCCCTCTTATGATCAACCGTATTTCCAATCATCAGCGTTGGAAAAAATGTATTCCTAATCTGTGTTAGTTCAATTTTGCTACTCTGCGAAGCATGAGGCCAAAGGTGAGGACGGCGTGAAGACCTCAGCCACGTCGAGGCCGAGTAAGAAACTTAAAGGGGATTGGGGGGTTGTCGAAACTGTTCATCGGGCGGGGTTTAGAGGGATGGTCGGGGCGGCAGCCAGCCCAGCTGTGGGGGTCTGGGGAAGGTTGAGGGGAGGGCTGGACGGTAAGGGAGAGGTAGTCATCGGTTGTGTTCGGAGGGGGCCGGAGGCAGGCTGTTAGGGGCGGGTCGGTCGATGATTGCGTCATGAAGAAGAAGAAGAAGAGAGGGTTTTTTCTTCAAAAGTACGCAAATTGTCTGCATAGCTTTATAGAAGAAAGAATTGCAAGTACATAACAACTACCACCTGTTGCGAACAACGAGCATAGCATAAACTTCATACATGGACAAGTACAAAGACAACCACCACCAACAACACCACTACAAAGCAAAAGAGCATGCCCAAGACCGAAAAACTCATCGTGTCTCGACTGACATCGGTCACCTCCGAAGAACAGCAAGTCCCGCCAAGCTTCCCTTGTCAACACACCATCCCCCCTTTATGCCTGAAGAAGGTGGCAAGAGGATGGCAGGACCTCGTCGTGTTGGTTTCACCATGGATGGCCATACATTGCGTCGCGGAAGCTCGATCATAGGCAACAGCCCACACCGGAGGAGCGCAATATAGGACCTTCATGCCATGTCTCCGGGCACGATGCTCCCAACAGAGGTACGACGTCGAAGACACCGTCATCGTGCCGATCCTACTCCGAATCAAGGCTTTCACCCGGAGACAATTACCACACCAAGCGAGCGAGGAAAATGGCGACACGTCAGTGACACCTCAAAGGAGAGAAATGACACCCACGGGCACGTCACCGAACCAGCAAGAACCAGGCAAGATTTTCATCTGTATTGCCACACATCTCCACACCTTCAAGGTTTTGTCACTACCATCCATGAAGCCTCACACTGCCACCGCCGCAGCACATTACCGTCGAGGCCGCTCCGCCGTGGTCCACCAACAAGAAGAGCAGAGGTTGAAGATGAATATTGCATGATCTGTTTCTGATCGTACGATGAAGATCTAACGGTCCCGAACAAAAGTGACTGACGTAAATAAAAATATTCAGGTCCCGACGTATAGGTGCTCCCGCTTTAATTTGGTACATGGCATGTTTGTGAAACCTAGGCAAATGTCAAGTCTGCATGAACGCGTGAGATTAAAGTGCATTTTTATTCTCCTTGTGATGTGATCAGTAAGTCGATTAAGCCAAGTTACAGGTTGCTGCGCGTGCTGCGGCAGGACCGCGGTATGGAGCGCACGTTACGCGCAAAATAATTCGACCTGTGACCAACTGCTGCTTTTTTTGGTTTGTTTTCTCTAATCTAAAAAGGGTACGGGGTGTCTTTTTTGACGTGCAAACCTGGGTTGCACAGAGCTTGGTTTGACCCTCCCAGTTCTCCGAGAAAACAGGTAAAATAATCCTAATCCGATCCAGCTTGTTCCCATGCCTCGTAATACGGCATTGCTGCCATGTGCTGATGATATATAGAACTCGCACAGTTCTCTCCAACCGGTGCTGTCACGAGCTCCCGCGCAGCGGTCAAATATGATGCAAATCCAAGCGTCTGCTCGTGACATAATCCTTCATTTCCGGGGTTTCTGTGTTCGTTTGCAAAAGAACAATTATGAAAACAAATGTGATAGCATCCGGATTTGTTCGTTTCCGCTTGGCTTTAAAAACTTGAAACTGAGTTGAATGAAAAACAATCCTGGAAATGCATGTGAAACTTTCTATTTGATTCGTTTTATTTTCTGGTTCTCAACCCTACAGATTAAACAGACTCCATAATTATTTTTGCGGGGTATCTCGGCTTGTTTTACTGGCCTGACCCTTCTGCCCCGGTTAAAAATTCACCAGATGCCCCTGAACTAAAATGGACGCCAACGTCAACGGTTGAGACACTGTAATCTTGCGATTCCCAGGAGCAGCCGATGGAATGTCTCATCAGGCGATTCTGATTCATCGCGGGTCATTATGTTCTGTTGGGTGAACCGGGCCTATCAATCAATCAAATCCCTAATGCAACATGGCACACTCAAGCTTGATCCCTTCCGACCACATGTATATATGCACACACCACACACACAAACACGGACAGTACCACCAGCCAACAACCCTACCTCACCTAATCCATGCTACTATGTTCCTCGGAAGCCTATCAACACATAGTTAGCACTAACACGACGGCAGGACAGCATGTGTCACGAGTTGAGCTCCGCATGAATCCATGTTCTGTCCATCTAATCCATGCCAGTATGTTCCTCCGAAGCCTATCAACACACAGTTATCACTAACACGACGGCAGGACAGTATGTTTCACAAGTGGGAAAGGATCAGAAACAGAAACAGCACCCGCGCCGCTCCCTGGGCGGCTCGGGCGGAAACCCTACCCGCAGCCGCCGCCGCCCCTCCCCCTCCTCCTCCCCTCGCCGCCGCCGGCGCACGTCTTCGGGCAAAGCCCGTGGGCGGCCGGCGGCGGCGGATCTGGTTCGCGCGCACGCGCGGCGCAGTGGCATGGCCCTCTCGGTGGTTGGGTGCGGTGGAGCTGCTCGGCACGGTGGTTGACCTCGAGTGCTGCTCCGGCGGGTGCTGAGGCGGCTAGGTCGTGCCTCGTGCGGCGGTTGGGCGGCTTGGTGTGGCTGCGTGCGGCGGCACCCGGTCGGCTTCGGCGTGTGCTCGCAGGTGGCGTGCTCGGTCCGATGGCGGGGTTGTCCCATGCGATGGCGTGGTGGCCCAGTGCTTCGTGGCGGCTTCTCCGCGACCCGGGCGGCGGCTGCTGGTCCTGGCGGCCTTGGGCTTGTCCCGGATCTGGTGGATGAGCTGTGCGGAATTGCTGGTGGGACGTGCTGGCGTGTTGGGGAGACGGGGCGGCTAGCTGCGGCGGCGGCTCCATCAGATCCATGCATACGACGACGAGGGTTGCGGCAGCGCGGGATTGCTGGTGGGGGTCGCTTGCCTCGGCCAGATCTGGCCGTGGCTGGTGGTTGGACGCGTTCGTGACTCCGGTGACTGCCCATTTGTCACCGAGTTGTGGACGGCGCGGTGGTGGGTGCGGACTGCCGGCAACTGGGCGGATCTCGACGTGTTTCTGATCGCGCCGGGATTCAACCCTGGTCTAGGTCTCATTGGGATCGAGCGATGACGGTGATTTTGTATCATATCCCTCTTGAGGGGCATCGTCTTTGGAGTTTGCTCAGGTGGAAGGGACCAGCGACGCCGGCGGCGTACGGACTGTGGTGCGACTGCCGATGAAAATCGCGCCGACTTCGGTCATGGCAGACGATGGCGGCATCTCCGATGTCGTTTCCTTGTTGAGGCATCGTCGTTGCAGTCTGCGTCATCAGTCTCGGGATGCTCCGGGGGAAACCCTAGATCTGGGTCTCCCGGATCGTATGATGACGGCGCCTTTGGTGTCGTTCACCCTCCTGGGGGCATCGTTTTGGAGCAAGTGTTGTCTCGAGGGAACTAGAGGAGGAGCGGTATTCCATCTACCGCAAGGCCGACGACGGATCCCAGCGGCATGGCGCTGCAGAGTTTCGACGACGGACGCGGGCGGATGGATACGTGCAAGATGGTGGTCTGTCGCCGTGGTGGCGTCGATGGCAGGCTTGACAAGGTCGATGCGTCAGTACCTGCTCTGGAGATGGACCAGTGGAAGACGGTGACGGCGGCTTTTGAGAGTGCGCCTGGACCGGTGTGTGACACAGTCCCAATATGTGGCTGGGCTGGGGCACCCGGCTTTAGATGTTAGGCGTTGGTGCGATGTATATTTGGTATTTGGCTCAGATATTCGACACCCCTTCATCAAGGGCATAGGAGTAGCAACATGTGTTGTCAAGATGGTGGCTTCAAGCTTACTGATGTATTGCTTTATAAGATTTTTATGAATAATTAATAAAGTGATTGCATGCATCGTCATGATGCAACGGTCGGGGATGATCCTCCGTTTCCAAAAAAAAAAATTGTTATGTCCATCTGATCTGCATGCATGCAAGCACCTACCACCTGGCTTGGTTGGATCCATGATGCCCTGGAACACCATTTTTCTTCGTCGTACAGCAGAGCCGAGCACTGCTCCATCGATCGATCCCTTGATGAGAATGAGATCGATCTCGCTCCATCACCCGTGTGATCTTTCCGTCGGTCTCGGCGAGGATGCTGTTAGTAAAACGGAGTGACGAGGCTGAAGTACATGGTACTCTAGCAGCCAGTCTTTCACTAGCGTTGTTGGTTGGAGAGTAGCTCTCGTGAAGTCTGAACAGAAGAACTTGAGTTGCGTGCACCCACGGCGTTCCTGGAAGATGGGACAAAGCCATGCAATGCAAGCCGCCCGACCGACGCCCATTCGTCTCGTCGGCTCTCCCGAGTGCTCGCCAAGTGCATACAGGTCGCGTGGCGGTTGTGCATAGCTACGGCAGCTACGGGGGTGAACTACACGGAAATGATGGATCGCTGTCGAATTGAGACGGTGGTACCGCCTCTTTGATTGACACAAGTGTGGCCATATGGATGTGGGCGGAAGGAGGTCGTTGTCTCCCAACCCAGGTAGAGTATTTTGCGGATTAGATTGCCATGCCCTCCTGTCCTTGAACTGCACTTTGTGTTCGTTCACATGTTGTTGTCTGTAGCTGGGACGATTATAGGCTCTCAGGATATGTATTCGTGTCGTTAGGTGATTATTAAGAACATGGCCCTATCATTGGCGTGGGCTAAGGGGTAATACCATTTCTGCCCTCTCGCGATCGTTTTTCTATCAGTGCCTTCTCTTTATATCTTCTTGAAATTTACGAAGTCATCGTAGGCGCCTCGTCGTCGACGGGAACGTCTCCTCCTACTGAATGTGCATCGTCGAAAATCCTGAATTTAATACAGGAAATAATGCGAGCATCAGGACTTGAACCCTCGTGGGCTGGAAATACCACTATCTCTCTAACCATCCAACCACATATTGGTTTGCATCAGTGCCTTCTCCTAACCCTACTATCTCTACCTTGTGGTGCTGGATGGTTAGAGCATCTACACCCGGTAAGACATGTGGTGACGATGGAATTTATGTAATCACACCTACGGAAAATTCGGTTTATCTTTTATCCTTGTCTTGATCATATAATTTTTTTACCGATCCAAATATAACTAGCTAATTGCATGTCTGTTCCAATGAAGGCATACATATTCTAGCGATCCTTCCGTCAAACGCTCGATGATACTTTTCATAATTGACGTGATTCTCACCTCCAAAGAATGATACTTTCCATAAGTAACATGATTCTCTTGTCAAATAATAATACTCTCCATAATTAACATGATTATCCCGTCCAACGCTTGATAATATACTTCTCACAAGTAACATGATCCTTCCATCCAAATAATGGCACTCTCCATAATGAATGTGATTATCCCGTCCAACGTTCGATAATACTTTTCAGAAGTAACGAGATCCTTTCATTCGAATAATGACGCTCTCTATAATTAGTGTGATCATCCCGTCCAACGCTCGGTAATACTTTTCACAATTAATGTGATACCCTCATCCAAATAATGGCACTCTCTGTAATTAATGTGATCATCCCATCCAACGCTCGATAATACTTTTATAATTAACGTGATTCTCACCTCCAAAGAATGGTACTCTATATAATTAACATGGTATATTCGTCTAAAAAATGATACTCTTCATAATTAACATAAACCAATAAACATATGAAGCCGAGTTAAACCACGAAGTGTAGAGTTTTCTCTAGTCATGTGATCCTCGTCCCTTCGACTACACGCCTCACACTCCTATCCACCACATCTACTCGTTGGGGCACTTCTTCGCCGGCGCGCAGATGAACACATTTGTTAGTTTGGTTGTGCTTCTGTATGGTCCAAGAAACTGTTTTTAGTTTGGCTAAACTTTTGCTTTGTTACTTGCTACCTCTTGAGTTTGCGTTGGTTTTCCCTTGAAGAGGAAAGGGTGATGCAACGAAGTAGATAAGTATTTCCCTCAGTTTGTTGAGAACCAAGGTATCAATCCAGTAGGAGGAACAAGCAAGGCATCAATATTTGCACCTACACAAACAATCAAACACTTGCACCCAACGCTATAAAGGGGTTGCCAATCCCTTCACGGTTACTTACAAGGATGAGATCTGATAGAGATAGATATAAAAGATTGCCAAAAGTAAAACTAAAATAAAAGTAAATAAAATTGCAGCAAGGTATTTTTGGTATTTTTGGTTTATAGATCTGAAAATATAATATGGAAAATAGACCCGGGGGCCATAGGTTTCACTAGAGGCTTCTCTCTTAAAGGAAAATAATACGGTGGGTGAACAAATTACTGTCGAGCAATTGATAGAAAAGCGTATAGTTATGACGATATCCAAGGCAATGATTATGCATATAGGCATCACGTCCGTGTCAAGTAGACCAAAACGATTCTGCATCTACTACTATTACTCCACACATCGACCGACTCCTGCCTGCATCTAGAGTATTAAGTTCATGAAGAACAGAGTAACGCATTAGGTAAGATGACATGATGTAGAGGGATAAACTCAAGCAATATGATGAAAACCCCATCTTTTTATCCTCGATGGCAACAATACAAATACGTGCCTCGCTACCCATACTTTGTCACTGGGTGAGGACACCGCAAGATTGAACCCAAAACTAAGCACTTCTCCCATTGCAAGAATTACCAATCTAGTTGGCCAAACCAAACCAATAACTCGAAGAGACTTGCAAAGATATGAAATCATGCATATAAGAATTCAGAAAAGACTCAAACAATATTCATAGATAATCTGATCATAAACCCACAATTCATCGGATCTCGACAAACACACCGCAAAAGAGTATTACATCGGATAGATCTCCATGAAGATCATGAAGAACATGGTATTGAAGAACATAGAGAGATAAGAAGCCATCTAGCTACTAGCTATGGACCCGAAGGTCTGAGGTGAACTACTCACGCATCATCGGAGGGGCAATGGAGTTGATGTAGATGCCCTCCGTGATCAAATCCCCCTCCGACAGATTTCCGGCAGATTACCGGAAAAGGCCCCAAGATGGGATCTCACGGGAACAGAGGCTTGCGGCGGCGGAAAAGTATTATCGTGGCTCTTTTTGGTATTGGGGGGATATTTGGGAATTTATAGGCCGAAGAATAGGGTTAGGAGGCCTGCTGGGGGGCCACAAGTCAGGGGGGCGCCCCCCCCCCCTAGGGCGCGCCCCTGTGGCTTGTCGCCTCCCGGCAGGTCTCCTGCCTTCATCTCCAAGTCTGGTAGGTTTCTTCTGGTCAAAAAAAAAATCATCCCGAAGGTTTTATTACGTTTGGACTCCGTTTAATATTCCTTATCTGCAATACTCAAAAACAAGGAAAAAACAGAAACTGGCACTAGGCACTAGATTAATAGGTTAGTCCCAAAAATAATATAAAATAGCATATTAATGCATATAAAACATTCAAAACAGATAATATAATAGCATGGAACAATCAAAAATTATAGATACGTTGGAGACGTATCATTACTTCTGTCAGGCAATATCTTCGGTTTGCTTCCATTCAAAAATATGGGAACAAACATGGCAGCATTCCATTTTATCTGTTTATACCTTGTTTTCAACTCTAGCCACATGGGCCATGTCACTTTGTTTTTTATTGCAGGGACGTCGTGATATCTTTACACACACATGATTTTTCCCACATCCAAGCATGAAGCATCACATACTATACCCAACAAAGTTCTACAACAAATACGTAATCCTTTTCTTATTTATTTTTTCGAAACGGAGGCAAATTTTTTGCCTCATCGATTAATTAAGAAGAAGAGAAGTTCCCAATTAATTTACGGAAAACCGGGCGAAAACCAATACAAACGGAGCACAAACAAATCACTCACATGGCATGAAACCCCACAACCCAAAAGGCAGCCCGTCAAACTCTTCAAATACACAACATCCACAAACAAACATATCCTTTTCTTATGAATACTGCAGAATTAAAATCCTAGGCATTTTTCCATTGTGCGTTGTTTGGTAGAAATGAGTTCTATATAAAGTTGTCGTAAGAATTCATTTACCCACCATTTCGTATGGATTTTTTCATGCACTCAAACCTCTAGAAAAAACATATGTTTTCCACTGTTACAAATAAATGGATTTTTTTTTCGAAACGGAGGCAAAAGATTTGCCTCATCGATTAATTAAGCAGAAGAGAATTGCCCAGTTAATTAACGGAAAACCGGGCGAAAACCGATACAGACCAACCACACGTGGACTACTCACAGAGTGACCACCATACCCAACACCTAACGTCCACCAACCCCCAAATTGCTACATCACGAAGACACCCCAACGAGAGTAACTCGGCCGAAGACCACGGGCACCACCAAATCCACGAAGACAAGCCAGACCATAAGGACAACCCAAGAGACTGGTAACCATCCATCAAGCAGCTGCGGACGCCTTTCCTGTGGCGTCACTCTTCTTTCCTTTGCTCCTGAGAGCCTCCTCCACAATCGCCTTGCCAGATCCAGGGCTCACCCTCTCCAAACGTTTGAGCAAGCTGTGAAGCTCTATCTCGAAGAGAATCTCATTGACCTTGTCACGCACAGAAACCTGCCCAACGGTCACGTGCGAGTGGGAGACTGCAACATCGAAACCTCCACGCTCCATAGAGGCGAGCGGCTGGTTGGACTCCGAAGGATCAGGCGCCAACGCACCAACCGCCTCAACATCATCAGTCACAGGTACCACTGACACGATGGACTCAGGCGTCTCCAGTTGCTCACATGATAGAGCCTCGGAGTTAGGTGCCAACACACCTATCTCATCAACCTCGCCACTCAAAGACGCCACATGCCCAATGGCCATAGATGAGGCATTGACAGAACCAACCAAGTCTCCACAGTCCGCAAAGGCGGGCGGCTGACAGGACTCTGACGGCGGTAGTGAAGGTATCATGGCCACCGCCGAGGACTCCAATGCGCTCAACTCCATCGGTAACACCATAGATGATTCCCCACAAAGCTCCTGCAACTCAGGCATAATCTACAGAACTGGAGCTACGATCTCGGTGATAACCGCGCTCCCACGAACAAGCGGCGTCACATGCAGAGCACGAGGAGAAAAATCTCCAAAGCAACATTCAGCATCCTCCTCCATGGAACCAACCTGGAGCTCAGGCAGCAAAGGCACAACCGACGCAACCTCAAGCTTGGCTAGAGCGTCGCGAAGCTCAGTGCGGAGCAGCTCAACCTCCTGAAGGAGCTCCGTGCGCAGCAGGGCAAGCTGCGACTCCAAAGCAGAGACCAAAGAGGTGCAGACATTGGAATCCTTGCAACACCTAGATTGGGACCTTGGCGGCACCGACACACACAGCGACGAGTGGCCCACAACCTCAGCCCAACTCCTGGCCAGCGAAGGACAAGGCTGGACGGACGGGGAGCGGCTTCGCTGGCGAGGAGCGCAAGTGACCGGAGAGCCACCGCGAGCGACCGGAGAGCGATCGCAAGCAACCGGAGAGCTAGCACGACATAACCTCTCCCGATGACCAGGGCGACGGCAGCGAATGCATCTGAATGGCTCACGGCATGCACTGACTTGGTGGCCACGCTCGAGGCAACGGAAGCACCTTCCTCGAGCCCAACGCTTGAAAGCGAGGCTACGCTCGAGACCTTCCCTCGACGGCTCGGGGGGAGCGCGTCGGCCGGAACGGCGCCCCCGACCCACATGCACCCAGCCCGCCCCGGCAACAACAGCGGCGGTGGCAGCAGAGAGACCGTTGCATGCCGACGCTGAAGATGGACCAAGCAGAGGAGAGCCCAACTTCTCTGGCGCCTCTGCCAGAGCATTGGGAGCTCCCTGCACTCCTGCCGCCTCATCTGTCACAACCGCCGGCACGACCGGCGTCGAAGGCAGCAGCAGCGTCTGAGGAGCCAGCCCCCCATCCATCTGGGCAGGGGCACGCGGCTGCCCGTAGGAGGGGCGCAACAGAGCTTCTGTTTCCAGATCCGTCTGAACAGGGCCCGACGACGGGAGCGGCAGCAGCAAGCCGGCGGAAGCGCCAGCAGAGGGAGCCGCGGCCAAGGCAGCAAGGGCGGCGGCCGGTGGTGCCGGGGTGGCCGCCGTCGGTGCCATAGCAGCAGTCGGGGTTGACGGCGCGGCGCTGGAAGGGGCAGCGCCAGCAGAGGCCGGGGACGGAAGACACCCAAGCCCTCCATCCAGCAGGCCAGGGGCACGATCTGGAGCAGCATGCGCTACGTCCAGGGCGGACAACGCGGCGACGCCGGCCGGCCGGGGGCTCAGCAGGGAGCGCAAGCCGGACTGCGCCGTCGGAGATGCTGCCACATCCGGCCTCGGCGGGAGTCCGGCGCGGGACATACGGCCACCAGCTGCCGGGGCGGCCCTGCGGGCGGCAAGTGCAGCCGCGGCCAGCGCGGCGGCAGCAGCCGAGGCGGCCGACGGAGCCGGAGACGACGACGCGGACGCGAGGGCCATGGGCAGCTCAGCGAGAGCCTGGAGGGGAGAAGGAGAACAGCTGAGAGAGGACGCGGAGAGCAGCCCGGATCTGGTCACGCCGGCTGGAATGGAGGCCGGAGGAAGGAGATCAATGGGGCGCCGCCGGCCGCGGGCACGGGGTCGCAGGAGCCATTCTCACGGGGCTGCTAGCTCGCTCCTCTCAGCCTCCTAATTTCGTGTAATAAATGGATTTTGATAAAAACAGAATCGGGTGCAATTAGAGTAGGCGTCATGTGCACTGCTATATTTTCGCTATTCTCGTGTTTACCTGGTTGAACATGATGATTTCAATGAAATGAAATCGGAGGGGCAGCTCTTTTTTTCGAACATAAATTCTCGTCTAGTTCTCTAGGACACTGCTGAACTAACTTGCGCCAATGACATTTGCAAAGGCGTGGCTGGCAGTCCTAGTGTTTTGGGATGATATTTTCGACACAAAGCATGGAATTTTGTTTATTTTAGTGCATTTTTCATCTGAAAACTGCCACCGTCAGATCTTGATCATGTGGCTACGAGGGCATTCGTGAGGATTTTCTCCTGGGGAACGGTTGTCATGTAGCATTTCCGTTCACTTTCACCTAATCCTCCTCTTCTGGATTAAAGTGCGGTTGTTAAGTGGCTTTCACAGGAGGGCATCCCACGACGTTACAAGCAATTTCGACCTGTGACCAACTGATAAGCTGTTTACCCGAACCAAAGCCGTTTTTTGACGTGCAACGCAGGATACCCGGCTTTGACCCCGGGAACTGATGGAGAGAATAAAAGAATTCAGCTTCAGAAATCCGTGTCCAGCTTGCTGTTGCCATGATGAGCCCATGACAATGCCATGACACACGCTATTGCTGCCACGTGCTGATCGACTGGGAACTGGGATGGGCCTCATATTTTTGCTCCGTACCTTGATTATTTGGTTACGAATAAATCTCCGATAATTTCATTCTTGAACTGTCTCGGGTTCTAGCAGCGGTGATTTTCATGGTTTTGCTTCTAGTACTTCCTCGTTGATGCGAAGCAATAAGCACGACCATGGTATGGAGAGCATCCCACCACGTTATGCGCAACTTCGACCCGTGATCAACTAACATATTCTTTTGAGAAGGAATGAGATCAACTATCATATTTGTTTCTTCCTTTTTTATTCTGAAAAAATATCTGATTTATATTTAAAAACCGAGGAAAAATCGGTTTTGGCATGCAATCGTGGCAACACAGAATACGGAGTTTGACCCTCCGAAATGATCTGAGACCCTTAAAAACTGGAAATTTTGTACTTGGTTTAAAAAAAGAAAAGCAAATTGAGATATGAGATCCGGCTCTTTTTTTAACATGGTATAACCCCTTTTCATTAAGTGAATAACGAACCAAAGTTTAAAGGAGGCGGTAAAAGGGAGACGGTTTCAAAGCATCGCCGAGATATCAGTTCCAGCTTGTTGTTACCATGAGCACATGACGCGAATCGTGCTTCTAGAGCTCGGTGAAAAGGAGGTGATCAACACTCCCTCTTGACCTATCGACGACGCTCGGGTTCCTTTAGGATGGGGAAAGTCTGAATATGCGTGTTCGATCTATGAAACTTCATAGGGTTTTTGAATTTTTCATCACCGACGAAGCTACGACACTTTCCTATGTTAACGTCCTTTTTGGAAGAGGCATTGATGAGTTGGGTAACAATGTCGATCATTGCACACTAGATTCGTCATGATTAGCATTTTGTCGACAAGGACAATGTCTATGGATGAGATGATGTTGCGGCGTGTTTTCTGTTATGCAACTCCATCTTTATTCGATATTTCATCCAGTGAACTAAAAAGGTAACAAAAATGTATAAACTATCCTATACTTGACGATGACCTCGTACGCCATGTCGGGTTGGCCGACGACACATCTATCGCGGTTGCCGTTGTTGGAGTCATCATCGTCGGGCTTCGGGCAGCTGTAGGAAGCGGTATCGCGGTAGGGCTTCGCGGCTGCCGCCTATCGCTCACGGATGATCTTCTCCGCTTCCTCATGTGCCATGCGCAAATGCGGCTGCGGCCACCACATACGTGGGAGGAGGGAGAGGGTGGTGGACTCGTGGAAAGACCGCTCTTGGTCATACTTGACTATCTCCTCGTCGAGGCGATGGAGACGACGCTTGCTCGTCTCCACCGTGGTCTTCAAACCGGTCGAGGGACCAAACTTTTTCAACACTGGGTCCGTGAGGATGTGTGGCGTCGGGACGTCGAAGTATGCGAACTCCGCCTGGCGCGCGGAATTACGTTGTCCCGCCGCCACTGCTCCCTGTAGGCGTACTCCTGCACCTTAATGGCGCTCCAGGAGGACGAGCTGTCACCGATGCCGTCGCCGCCGAGGTAGTGTCGAATGCGACCGCGCGCCTACGCGGAAATCGCGTGGGGCAGGCCGCCATCGGTGTGGTGGAGCGGCAGCAAGAGTCGCTCCTCCTTGATACGGCGGGGCGGCGATGGGATCCGCTCCTCCTTGACGCGACGGGGCAGCGATGGGATTCGTTCCTCCTTGGCGCGACGTCTGATGTGGACGCCGCGGTTGCGCGGGGGAGAGCTGGGAGGGGAATTGGGCTCCAGCTTGACGACATGGACAAACATCTCCGGTGGTGCCGCCGGGCCGTGGATGTGGATGAGCGAGATACGAAGCATCAACTCCATCTGCTCTTCATAATCGGTATCTATCACCACATACACCGCACCTTGCGAGAGGACAGGTGTCTGCTGGTCCTCCTCGTCGTCGGAGGAGATGACGATCTCCTCCTTAGTAGAGGAGTCAGGCGTCGATGAGCAAGACGCCCGAGGAGTGAAAGGGCGGCGTCGCCACGATCCTATGGAGCCTCATCCAGAGTCGCCTGCCGGCACCGAGGCCCAAGACTTGCTCATCGCCGGATTGGTAGAGGAAAAGGGGAGCGACACATGTGTGGGGGTGATGTGGTGTGAAGAATACGTTATGGGTGACGATGGCGATGGGCGTAAATCGCCGCGACCACGCTAGCCGAACATACGGTCAATCCGCTTCAGTGCGGCGCATCAGCCGGAGTTGGTTTCTTGGGGTGCCGCGTCCGCATTGAAGCGGTGTCGCCCGAGAGGTCGTGTCAGTCAGCACCACATCCGCATTGGAGCGGTGTCAGACTCCTCTTGTCCGGTCACATCGCACGACATCAATGTCGGCCGTTGCGTGCTCTGGCTCGACATGAATCCAGCGCGGGAAGCGGCTTGTGCGTCGAATAGAAACGTCGAAGATGCGGAAGTAGGTTTTGGGTGGACCATGGTCGTTGGACGCTTGCGTTGCAGTGGTTCGGAGGGCCGCAAAGTCTCCCCTCCCCGGTTTGCTTCCAGTTTGCGGGAAAAAGTACGTCTAGACCGTCCTGCAAACGGATACATGACCGCGTCGATGACAAAATACGTTCGGACTGCACAGTCCGAACGGATGCGGGCATTTTGAGGGTCCAGGTTGAAGATGTCCTGAGAATTGTTTTTTTAAACAAGGCAAAAAACTTTCCATTTTCATTGATTAAGAAGAAGGTTTAGACATAAGCTGCGAAGCGGCAAAAAGAAAAAGGTCTACTCTCGCAACATAACAATATTAAGCTGCCTGGCTCCCACCAAATTCCAAAGATGGGCCTCCTCTTTGGTTTTTGCGATAACAATGTAGATCGGGGCGGAATCATTTTGAAAAATTCTTGCGTTGCGCCCCTTCCAAATTCCCACGAGACAAGCATCATCAAGGAGGCGATGACCTTCCTGCAGCCACCTCCACCATTAGCCGCCTTGAGCCACCAATCTCTAACCGAGTCTTCATGACGCCAAATCATTGGCGAGGAGTCAAGGATGCCAAACTAAGTGCAAATTTCAGTCCAAATCCGGATAGTGAACCTACATTGGAATAGGAGCCGAGGAGCAGATTCTTGCACTTGCTTGCAGAGAGGGCATGAATTGTAGTTTGGCCATCCTCGCTGCAGCAAATGATCAGTTGTCCAAACACGATTTTGGAAGATCAACCAAGCAAAAAATTTGCATTTCGGTGGAGCCCACATCTTCCAGATTGTAGCATTCATTGGACAAAAGGAGAGACCAGCAAATTGCGCCATGTAAGCCGAGGAGGCGGAGTACTTTCCACTGTTTGTGAACTTTCAAGTTATGGTATCTTGGCTTCCCTGATTGAGAGTTACATCAGCAAGCATCTCCACAGGGTTGCAAATTCCTGAAAATGGGCCAAGACTAGCCCCTGCTGAATGTCAATCTGGCGGATCCAAAGGTTGTTGTCAAGATCTTTCCCGACCAAGCACGCTTTCCTTTTTGACAACTTCAAAATCTTTGGCGCAATGTCTTTAGGCTGGAGGCTATCCAGCCATGGAGATTCCCATTACTTAGCTTTGTTTTCATCTCCGATGCACACCCGTGTAGCAGTGGCGAAGAGATCTTTGTCGTTGCTAGTGCAAGGCGTTCCTGAGCCAGACCAAGTCTTAGGTGGATCATCCCATTTCGTACCAAAGCCAACACAAGCGTAGGGCGGTCACAAATTTCTGAAGATTGAGCACTCCTACTCCACCAAAATCTTGGGCTTGCAGACGAGGTCCCAATTAACCTTGCACTTTCTGCCGGTCACCTTATCACAACCCACCCAAAGGTAGGCACGTCGCAGGCTATCGATCTTCTTCATCGCTTCAACCAGAAGGTCAAGAGGCGTGAGGTGGTAAATGGCAATGGCAGCGAGCACAACCTTGACAAAAACAATGCGTCCCGGCGTTGCCACATGCATAGCCGACCAAGGTGAAAGCTTTCCCGTCACCTTGTCCTCCAAATACTGAAAGTGGACGCGCTTTAGTCTTGTGACCGACAACGGAAAACCAAGATATTGCATGGGGAAGGTAGTCCGGACCGTAGGGAAGGCCTGCAAAATGTTGTCAAGGTCGATGTTCCGCAACGAACGGGCGCCACAAGGCTTTTGGCGCAGTTGGTGACCAGGCCGGTAACCTCCCCAAAGGAGCTCAGAGTCGAAGCCAAGAAGCGAATATCATCCTTGATCGGCGCAACAAGGATAGCAACATCTATAAAAATATGGTACTACACGATGGCTCTAGAAAAATGGTTGGTGTTATTGCCTTTCCAGGAGGAAGAAAAAGAAACGCACACGGTATTACCGCCACGTGCCGATAATCGACTGGAGGGCCATGTCCTCCGGTCGGTGATTATCTTAGGCCCCTCCCAATGCTCCACCTTGTACAGGTGCTAAGGCTGCCAAGTAGGCAAAAAATCTGATGTGGCATGGTATTTAAGAGGAGAGAGATGTGTGTGGTGACCCCAGAAAGAAACGGTGCCAAGCGCGGGAACCTAAGCAAAATACTTAAATGAAAGAAAGCCCACCAATGCATGAAGAACTTTAGTAGCTAAATCATTAAATAGAGTATGCTTAGCTACAACAAGTTAAGCACCTATGCATTGAGAACTTTGGTTGCTAAACTTTTAAATGTGCTTAGCACCTCATCTTAGCACCAATGCATTGGAAGTAGCCTTACAAGCAAATCTCCGGCGCTTTCATTCTGAAGAAGCTGTGTGGGGTTGGTTTTCCGCTGGACCGGCCCCTCCCTCCATCCCTGCCCAAAACGCCCCTGAACGAACGGGGCCGGCGTATTTCCATTTTCCAAGACGCCCACGCCAGCGATTGACCCTCGTCTCATGACACCCGGGGACGGGGAGTGAACGGGCTTCTCGTCTCCATCCCCGCCTACCCTGGTCCGGTGCCAGCTGCTGCCCCGCTGCTTTCCGTTGTTGCCCGGTTCAAGAACACGGACGCACGGAGGGTTGAAAAAGGGGAGAGCCACCCAGCACCCAGCAGCAGCAACGAGGACATAAATCAAATCAATCAACCGGGTCTAGACCGGAGATTGGAGGGGCCAAAAAGAAGAGGGGAGCTTTTTCTTGGTCAGCATCCAAAGCGCCTCCCCTTCCCCTCTGCATTGAGGGGGGAGAGCATTTGGTGCGGGCGGGAGATGGGGAGGAGGAGGGGCGGCGGAATGCCGGGCGCGGCCTCGCTGCCGCTGCCGCTGCTGCTGCTGGCCGCCTGCTGCTGCTGCGTCTGGCCACGGACGCAAATCTTGGTCGCCGCCACCACCGACGCCACTGACCGTGAGTTATCAAGAACCTACAAAGCCCCCTCTCTTGGTTGCCTTCTTGTCTCCTACTGCTCCGGCTGATGGTTTTAGCAAGGGGAAAAGGCGAGGATTTAGGCTGCAATGGGGCATCCTTTCCCCTGTTTGCTCAAGCGCTCCGGCCGCCAGCCAGATTGGGTTGCTCCTAGGAGCCGCGAACGGGTAGATTCAGTCTTTATCTTTCCGAGTGGCGACATGATTGGGCCGCTTTCTTGGGGCCAAATGTTGGTTTCTCCCGCTCCGGCTTTCCCCGCATGCTTCTGCCTATTCGCTTTTGATGCTCTGGATGGATTTGCTCAAGAACGCCAAGATTTGGATTCTGGATCCCCCCTACAGTGTGAACAAGATGATGTGTGAATCCGGCAGTTCAGTGTCGGCATAGTCCATTATATCCCACCCCTCCCTCTTTGTTTCAAAAAAAATGTTCACACAAGTTATAAGAATGTTCATGTTTTTAGTTTGGGGAGTAGGTGATTGGCTGATTTTAGTTTGGTAGTGTTTTTTCCTCCTACTCCAGCTATTATTAGGTGGTACTAGGACATAGCTTTGATGACTAATTTGAGCAAATGGTTCTTTCTCTTACTCTTTGAATCTTGATATAGTTGTGTAGGGGATAAAGGAGGGATTCTGAGCAAAAGAAGAACTTCGGATCGGGGAAAGCTTTGCTCTTTCGGGAGAAATAATTTTGGTTTAGATTTTCCTCTAAAAAAACTCAAGTCGTTTTCTTCCCACCTAGTACCTTCTAAATGTGACGCTTCCTTCCCTCTAATCGTTAGATTTTGCTGGATCATGGAAATCGCCGCAGTGGGTCCGATTGGATTGCTCATCATCAGTAGATTAGCTTTCCAGTTCTTGTTTGTGTTCTATTTACCCCTTTTAGTCATCATGATGGTTGAGTAATCCATGCATAGATATATGTCCTGCTATTTCAGATTGCAAGTGAACCATTCTTGTTCAGTGACATGGCCTGTCTATTGTAGCTGGCGCTAACAATCATGCAGATGAAACGAATCCCTTGTTTAGTGACAATGATTCGTTGCTGTCTTACATGCAGTTACTGCTCTCAACACGCTCTTCACTAGCTTGAATTCTCCGGGGCAGCTCAAAGGCTGGCAAGTGAATGGCGGTGACCCTTGCGGCGAATCATGGCAGGGCATCACCTGCTCAGGATCGTCGGTTACAGCAATGTGAGTGTAGTGAAGCAAACTAGGTTGCTAAACCGTCTTCACTTCTTACTCTCTCTTAGCATATTTTCTTTTCTTTGATGATGCAGCAAATTGCCAAGCTTGGGCCTGTCCGGGAATTTGGGCTACAATATGAATACCATGAGTTCATTGGTCGAGCTGTGAGCGCCTAACTTATCTTATGCTCAACCTTGTTTCCTGTGGGAGTTCAGTTGATAACCATCTTAAACATAAAAATCATGCAGTGATATGAGCCAGAACAGCCTTGGTGGTGGACAAGCGATACAATATAATCTCCCCACAGCTAAGCTTGAGAGGCTGTAAGTTCCTCAGATGAAGTCACACATTTGATTTGTTTTCTCAACTATTGTTATCTCTAGCTGTTAAATGATTCTTGTTTTGCAGCAATCTCGCAGGAAACCAGTTTGGTGGAGAGTTGCCCTACTCGATTTTCTCGATGAATAATCTTAAGTATTTGTGGGTATCTTTGCAGCCAGAAGTAATCGTTCGCCTTGGAGTTTGTATCATCTAGTAGGACTAACTGAAGTTTTTTTTGGTGTATGCAGAAATATTAACCATAACCAGTTACAAGGAAAAATGACCGACGTATTTTCCAACCTTGGTAGCTTGACAACAGTGTGAGTACATTTTTATGTGAATTATCAGATGTGTCTTAACTTGTGTTGTAAAATCTCTCTCTCTCTCTCTCTCTCTCTCTCTCTCTCTCTCTCTCTCTTATGTTCTAGATGTTTTGATTCTCTTACTATTTTCATGTGCAATGTGATGCAGGGATCTCTCCTTTAATTCTCTTACTGGTGACCTACCAGAAGGTTTAAGTTCACTGTCAAGTGTTAAAACTCTGTAAGAAATGGATTTACATTCTCTCTCTACATATCCTGTTAGAGTGCCATTCATCTAAGTATCTAACCCTGTCTTGGTACTTCTCAGATATTTGCAGAACAATCAGTTGACCGGTTCTATCAATGTCCTAGCTAATCTTCCCCTTTCTGATCTGTAAGTAACCAACATGAAATTTATTGATGATTTATTTACATATGCATTATCATCTCATATCTTGCTTACTTGTAGGAATGTTGCAAATAATCGCTTCACTGGTTGGATTCCTAGTCAGCTTAAGAAGATAAATAGTCTACAGTGAGTCTCTTGATTTCCTAACGTGCAATTGGTAGAGGTATATCCTAAACTAATATGGTGGTTATGTGTAGGACTGATGGTAATTCTTGGACTTCGGGACCAGCACCACCGCCACCGCCATTTACAGCTCCACCTTCAAACCGTCGGAAGAGCCCAGCTAAAAAAGACGATGGTTCATCAACTTCTGATGGAAAGTCTGGAATAAGTGGCGGAGCTGTAGCGGGCATCATCATATCTTTGCTGGTCGTCGGAGCAATTATTGCATTTTTTGTGATAAAAAGGAAGCGCAAATCTAAAAGGGAAGAGCACTTTGAACAACACCAGCCGTTCACTTCATTCCCTACAAATGAAGTTAAAGGTCAGTTAGCTTGACGTTTATCATACTAGAGAGATGTTTTTTCTAGTTGGCTAATCTTGTGACCGATTGCTTCTATGCTTGCTGCAGACATGAAGCCTTTCGAAGAGTCAACCACAATAGATGTGGACTCTTTGGCTTCCCCTGCTTCAGTTGGTCTGAAGCCACCTGCCAAGATTGAACGCAACAAGTCATTCGATGATGATGATGACTTCTCAAACAAACCTGTCGCAAGGAAGAGCAATACAAAACCGATAAAGGCAATTGTTTATTCAGTCGCAGATCTACAAATAGCAACAGATAGCTTCAGCATGGACAACCTTGTTGGAGAGGGTACTTTTGGACGTGTCTACAGGTCACAGTTTAACGATGGGAAGGTACCATATCTGATCGCTGGTCCTGTATATTTCTGAAAGCACATGAATGTTTTCTTTACTTGTATTCTTAAAGCCTTCGGAACAGGGGTTATCATTGGATTGCGGTCTCGGTTTCAAGTAGTCATGTGGTAACATGTCTGCAATAGTTCCTTGCTATAACATTTCCTCTATGCATGATTTCACATTAGTGAAAGGGTGGAAATTATACTGATCTATGACGGAATTTGTGTGTTCCAAGCATATAACGTATTAACATCAGTCTTGTTATGAAGGAGCATAGAAGCATCCGTCATAATTTGGATGTTCTTTTGGCGCTTAATGATAGCTTTTCCTGATATTGTATTTTTGCCCTTTAAATGTGTTTAGATAGTGAAAAACAGAAGATTGAGCCATTTAAATATATGGTGCTTACTATTCTTGTTTACTCTGTTCAGGTTTTGGCCGTGAAGAAACTAGATTGTACTGTAATACCATTCCAATCATCTGATGACTTTGTTGAACTGGTCTCAAACATTTCGATTTTGCACCATCCGAATCTCAATGAGCTTGTGGGCTATTGCATGGAACATGGACAACACTTGCTTGTGTATGATTTCCACAGGAATGGATCACTTCATGATCTACTCCATCTTTCAGATGAATACAGCAAGCCACTTAGCTGGAACACTCGCATTAAGATCGCACTAGGCTCTGCCCGTGCACTGGAGTAAGTGGCAATGAACTATATATCTTGATCTGGTTGGTATGATGTCGTGTCTTGTGTGTCCAGATCCAGCTGGACAAGCTGAGTGACTATTGCTAGCTTCAAAATATTAATTTGTCATCTTCTGGTTAATGCTAGTCAATTAAGTAATTAACATGCTTGTCTTGTCGATATCATGTGCTGCCAGAATCTCTCTGAGCTGTAGGCATTTTTCGCAAATTCTGTGTGAGACTTTCTGATGCATGTCTTTTCTACATGTTTTCTTAGGGCAACATTTTAGTAAGACATTGTCATGTAGTACTGACTGAATGGTTCAAGAATATTCTTCAACAATGATTTATTCATTACATAAGCTATTGTAACATATATGTTTGTTCGAAATATCATTTGTAGATGCCTTACCATTTCCCACTGCAAATATAACTTGCAGGTATCTTCATGAAGTATGTTCTCCATCCGTCGTTCATAAGAATTTCAAGTCATCCAACATTCTGCTCGACTCAGAATACAATCCACACCTTTCAGATGCTGGACTTGCAAACTTTATTCCTGATGCTGAGTTTCAGGTTTGTTCAGTATACTCCCAAGACCCATTTTACAGGATTGCTTGCATAGTTGCATGCTTTTAAAACTCAGTAAACAGATAGCTCTTGGCTTGCTGAGCTATTTTCTATGTATTGTTGATTATTTCGATATGCATGAACTATATACAATTCTAGCTTAACATTTTACACATTATGGTGCATAATGATTGCCTAACGGCTGCCCACCAAATAAACCTCTGCAGACAGCAGAACAGAGTGCCGGGTGCACTGCCCCAGAGGTGGACATGACTGGCCAGTACACGATGAAGAGCGATGTCTACAGCTTTGGGGTTGTCATGCTAGAGCTTTTGACTGGACGCAAACCATTCGACAGGTACCTTCTTATCAGCCACGACCAGTTTTTGGCTCGGGCATGCGTCTAAATTTAGCAAATTATGATCCGAGATGTGATCACGTGACTGTTTGCGTTACAGCTCCAAGCCTAGGTCAGAGCAGTCACTCGTGCGGTGGGCGTCTCCCCAGCTCCACGACATCGATGCGTTGGACAGGATGGTGGATCCTGCGCTCAAGGGTCTGTACCCCGCCAAGTCTCTGTCCCGATTCGCCGACGTGCTCGCCCTGTGTGTCCAGGTAGGACTTCACTCAACTATCTCAAGCAAATTTGCCATACGACGCCAAACATGCACGTGTAAGTCAATAACGCCCGAGCCTCGGAACCATTTTTGCAGGCTGAGCCGGAATTCAGGCCACCGATGTCGGAGGTGGTGCAGGCGCTGGTCCGGCTTGTTCAGAGGGCCAACATGACCAAGAAAATGCTCGACGGCGACGCTTCCCGGCGAGGCGATGACCAGGACCAGGATTTCATATGATGGAAGCACAACCACTCTAATATATCTCCTGATACCGCAGCATCTGAGATTGTATTTGTTTGTTTCTTCTAGCGCCTAGCCTGGCCGAGAGAAGAGTGGAAGAACATATAACAGAACAGAAATATTGTCCGGTTCCGTCAGTACATATCACACAGGTTTTGCTTGATTTATTATACCTAAGTAGTATTAGGTGCTGTTTGGCTGTGTCATGTCCACAAATCAGCATCCTGGTCTCACATTGGTGCCGTCATGTTAGATTTGCCACTTGCCTATATCTCCAAATGCTCCAAATAAACATGATATCCATGGCATCAGGTCTGCTGATTATTACCCTCGAAAGGAAATTGTTTTGCTGATTTTCATGAAAAATGTCTTGCCGATTATCATGCGAGAGAAAATTTGTCATCGGTGCTGCCTGAATCAGCTGGGAACAAGCTGTGTCAGATCATTGGGTGTTACTGAACATGTTCTACCAGATCATTGGGTGTTAACTGAAGCTGTTCTAGGAAGCTAGTCATGCAGTATCCCTTATTTTTTTTAGTGCTACGGTAGGTATGCATTCAGGCAAAACATGAGTGAAAGCAGCAAAGCTTCAGCATGTGCAGGCCAGCCTGAGGCAGCAGATCGTCAAACGGAGTGGGCCGACCGGTCGCGCTTCAGCTTCATCACGGACTCGACGTGGGCCCTCAGCGAGTGTGTTTCTCCCAGCCTGGCGATCTCGGCGCGCCGCCTCGCCTGCTCCGCGACGCGGGAGCGCGGAGTCCGGCCGCTGAGGAGATGGTCAGAGAGCGCCCGCCGCGCCGACAGCGCCGCCCCCCTCCGATGATCCTCCTCGCCGTTGCCGTAGTAGTCCCTCCTCATTGCAAACGCAGCCTGAAGAGAGTGCATCAACAGGTGCAGGCATACATGAACGGAGCCTGAGCGAAGCGCGCCGGCTGTACCTTCCGGTCGAGGAGCAGGCTCCAGGCGTCGCCGCTGAGGGCGTAGCGGACGGCGACCTTGATGGGGTCGAGCGGGAGGTAGGACACCAGGCTGTAGAGCCAGATGACGCCCGCCCACCGCCACCCGACGCCGCTGATCGACGCGAACCCCACGGCCGCGTACACCGCCACCAGGGTCGCCACCAGCTGCGCCGCCACGAAGGCACATACGAGCAGCGCCCCCGGCCGGTCGAGGAAGGAGGGGCCCCGGCTGCGGGTCACGAATATCAGGGCCTGGCTGGTGATGCTCACCTGCAGGTACACCGCCGACGAGAGCTCCTCCGCGTCCAGCTTCAGTGACCGCACCCCGAAGTGGGACTGCAGTTTCAGAAATCATCGGCGATTGGTTAGTCCTCCATGGATCAACAGAGATGTTCGTCGGTTCAGTCTTGGATGTGCTTACCTCGAAGAACGTGGTTCTGGTGACCGCCCAGTAGAAGAGCACAGTGACCAGCGCGAGGTAGGTGCCGATGACGACCCCCGTGGCGAATATCTCCTTCAGCTTCCAGCTGTCCGGCCTCCGCGACGGCTTCACCCGGTCCTTGGATATCGCCATGATCGTCCCTGTGGAGAGCATTTCGGTCAGGCTATATGTTTCAGTATATGGTCTGAAACTTCACATGGTAAAGTTCAGAGATGCTGCATCACCATCGTTGAGTATGGCTATGACGAGCACCATGAATGGCGGGAAGTCGTACTCCCATATCGACCCCAGAAGAACAAACCCAACCTGCGACCATACAGCGGACGCGGATTAAGCGCAAATTCCACCACCGGATTCGTGTAACACCATTGATGTGCTGCGTTCTTACCACTATCCGTATGGTGATGCACACGGCATAGATCTGCATCGGCAAGGTAGAAGAAGAAATCATCACAGGCAAATTCCAGCAACTGAACTGAACATCTGCAGCGTTGGCAATGGCGTTGGCATCGACGGAAGATGGCAAGCTCACCGTGTAGTTCTTCATGCGCTGGAAGATGGCGCGGCTGGTGAGGACGGCGCAGACGATGACGCCGAGGCCGGGCTCCGTGAGCACGATGTCGGCGGCGGCCCGGGCGGCGTCCGTCGCGTCCGACACGGCGATGCCGATGTCCGCCTTCTTCAGCGCCGGCGCGTCGTTCACGCCGTCGCCCGTCATCCCGCACACGTGGCCGTTCGCCTGCAGCAGCCGCACGATCTCGTGCTTGTGCTCCGGGAACACGCCCGCGAACCCGTCCGCGCTCTCCACCAGCTCCTCCACCGGCATCGCCGCCGCCGCCCCCTCGCCGTCGCCGTCGCGCCGGCCGAACAGCGCCGCCGACGGGTGCATGTTGGTCCCCGTACCGAGCCGCCGGCCGGTCTCCTTGGCGATCGCCAGGTGGTCGCCGGTGATCATCTTCACGCACACGCCGAGGTCCAGCGCCCTGCGGATGGTGTCGGCGCTGTCGTGCCGCGGCGGGTCGAACAGCGGCAGCACGCCGCAGAACACCCACGCCCCGCCATCGCCGTGCCTCGATCTCTCCGGGACCTCCTGGTCTCCGGCATCAAGGCGATCCGGCAGAGCGGTTCAGAATTCAGAATGCAGCAGTGTGCATTCACCAGCAGAAACTGAAACTGGTCTTCAGAATTCAGAATGTGTGTTGCTAGGAAGGAACACCTGGTAAGCAACTGCTAGTGAACGGAGGCCCCTCTCGGCGAAGCTGTCGACGACCCGCTGCGCCTTCTCGGCGATGTCCTCCTTGTTGTAGCACAGGTTGAGGATCTGTAAGATGACCAAAATCAAATCAGATGTTCAGAGTTTTTATGACTCAACACTGTAGATTATTAAGTTCCATGCTGTTAGACGACAGTCAGCAGCACTGATGAGATACAGTGATGAACTTCTTCAGTAGAGAAAAGGGAGAACCTGCTCAGGAGCGCCTTTGCTGACCCGGAACCAATTGCCGCCAGAATCAATGTATGTTATGGCCGTCCTCTTGTCGACCGGATTGAACGGGAGAAAGTGAACTTCGGTGATGTTTGCGCGTGCCTGAGGAAGAACAGGTAACATCTGTGATTTGTGATCCATTATTAACGTGCAGGCTCAAATCAAGTGAAGAAATTCAGAACTTCTTTGGGATCAGAAAGCATATTTATGATAGCCATGTCGATTGCATCTTGATTATCCACCCTTGATGCTCTTGCAGCCAACAGGATAATCATGTCCCTGTCCATTCCTCTGCTAAAAACCTGAACATTCCAAAATGATGGATGGATCAGCTTGCACGCCAACTGCTAACATTGATGATTGCTGGTATATAAGATAGGTGTTTTCTCTTTTCTGGAGAAAAATAATCTACGTACCTCGATTAGGTTTTTGTCGACAGTAAGATGGTTGAGAGTGAGAGTTCCGGTTTTATCGCAGCAGAGAACATCCATTCCTGCCATTTCCTCGATGGCTGTCATTCTTTTGGTGATGGCACCCTGCAAATTTTAGAACAAATTCAGTGATGATATTATAATATACATTACTTGTTTGTTAACTGAAGAAAGGTGATGGCAATATCCAGACACACCTGTTGAGATAGGCGATGAGAACCTATTGCAAGCGTGACCGACAAAACCGTCGGCATGGCGATCGGTATCCCTCCGATCAGAAGAACAAGCACATTGTTGATCCCCTCCCGGTATGACCGATGCTGGACAGCGAACATGATGATGACCTGAACGAAAACCCCCACCACAATCGAGCAGATGCAGAAGTTGCCTATGCAGGTAAGAACCTGAATTTTTCAGTGGGGAAATTCAGCTCTCACACCACGGACACTTCTCTGCAACTAATGCTTTGCACATCTGATCACATTATGTAGTGGTGATGACTCACCTTCTGGAAATGGCCAACAACCTCTGTGGAGTCCACCAAATGAGCGGCCTTCCCGAAGAATGAGCGGATCCCGGTCGCGATGACGACAGCTTCAATCTCGCCATGCTTGCATGTTGAACCAGTGAACACTAGGTCGCCGGTCCTTTTGGTCACAGGAAGTGATTCTCCAGTGAGAGCTGACTGCAAGATGGTAAGAAACAGAAGGAGACCAAATTATTTTGCAGAACAATCTGATATCTTTGGCTTGAATGGCATCTGCAGTAAATGTGATTGCCTGATCAATTTTGAGAGGATCCCCCTCGAGCAGCCGCGCATCTGCAGGGACAATGTCACCAAGCTTAATGCTGATGATATCCCCGGGTACCAATACAGAAGCATCCAACTCTTGCCATTGCCCATCTCTAAGGACCTGCAGGCACAACCATCCATGAACACATCAAGATCAGTGTAAACCAACTCATCCATCAACTTTCATGTTGCTCTTACGAACCTTTGTTTTAGGCGCCAAGCGGGCCATGAGGGAAGCCGCGGCATTGCCGGCATTGTTCTCCTCGACGAAGCTGATTGTCGAGTTGATGATCAGAAGGCTGACGATTCCCACGAAGTCCTCCCAGTCAGGACCCTGACTCTGCAGAATGAAAAGGTGGACACCAAATTAATCTACCACTTCTCTTCTGTTGTTGAGAAGACAGAGTACTTTTTTCCGAAACCCCGGAGATTTTCTTGACTGAATCGGTCACAGAACATAGCATGGTGTTTGACTTACACCCCCATTTGCTAGGACCAATGCCATGATGGCTGCTGCCTCCATCACCCAGGACAGAGGGTTCCACATGAAGCTGATGAACTTGAGAACCTTGTTCTCCTGCCAGAAACAAAAATGAGGAGCTCAGAAGAGGTGAAATCTTCCAGGAAAGAAAAAGAGCGGGCAAGCAGCAAGAGGCGGTGCATTTACGCGCTTCTCCTCCAGTCGGTTTGCGCCGAACAGCTGCAACCGCTCCGCGGCATCCGCCGAGGAGAGACCACATCGAGACGTGCTCAGCTGCTCAAAGACTTCTTCCAGGGGCAGGTTCCCCTGTACACACACCATCACCATGATGAACCACATTTCAACACAATGCATGCTCGGAGTGTGAAGTTAATGTGCAGTATATATCCTAACTGATGTGCTTGACTTACCAGATCAATGTCTTCGGTGCAGAGACTCTCGGGTCCAAGCAGAGGTTTATCCAGCCCATCATCATCCATGCTTCAGCTCAGCTCCGAGCCCGCGCCGAGATCTGCGGTTCGTGATCGGCGGAACGGAAGTAGATCACTCGTGAACAGAGCTGCTCATTCGTTTCGAGAAAGAAGTTTGGGACTCGCTGCTGAAGAATCTGATGGAATGGAGCTGGCTGCTAGCGTTGGGAAGGTCTACCGTAGGGGTGCGGCTCTTGTCGGTGAGGAGTAAAGTGGGAGAGACGAGGTGGGGCTGCTACCCCTTTTCCCGCCATTTGGGAGCATGGCTCGGCCAGCCGCAACCACCGTTCAAACTCCCACGGCAGTTAGTCGGCCGACGGTCGCGTCAAACCAACCGGTCGAGTAGAGGAAGGAAACACTGTTGCTTCAGACACGGCGAATGGCGATGCCATCTGATTGTTGTTTTTGTTCATTAAAATCTGTTATTGTGCACGGATCAATGCAGGGGCGATGGCCGATGGAGGTGTCACCGAAAGCAGTCATGCCAAACACGACGCGCAGGTGGTTCAGAGCAAGGATAGCCAGCACTAGCAGACGGCTATATATACAAGTGTTCGGCTGTGTGCATCTTATAGTTGTGCAGAGATGAGAGATCAGATGTTACTCATCATACTTTGTATCTGCTTTGCTGCTAGCCTGCTACATTTTAAGTTCATAAAAACATCATTTATCAACAAAAGATCAACAACCAATATTATTAATTACTTGTATAACATGATTGGTTATGGAAATCCACGTGTGTGGCCAGGCTCAATTGCATCTGATGAATAGTAAAATCAAAATAAATAGCAATAAAATTCAAACAATTCTGAAAATTATTGGCATACAAGATGCTCGGTGCGCGAGGTGCATGCAAAATTCCATGGTGTTTGGATATTTGAGGAGCTCGTGGAAAAAAATGTTTTTTTTTTGCCACAAGCTCCTTAAATGTGTTTGGCTCGTGGCAAAAAATAAAAATAATGTTCTTTTGCAACAATCTCCTTAAATGTCCAAACACCATGAAATTTTGCGCGAACACCAACCATCTTACGTGCTAAAAAAATCAGTTTTTTTTTTTCAAATTTATTGCTATTTTAAAAATTTAATGTTCATCGGTGGGTGCTGACAAGGTCAGCTCTTATCGGGTAGGCCCACGGTGATTTAAACCTAAAAGGAGCCCATTGGGGCCAGGTCCACATTCTACAGATATTGAAATACTAGCCAACATCATGGGGGTTTACTCACTCAGGCCAGACATCTGAATGGAGATCCACTCCGACGAAAGGAACATGAATCCACTTAGTGCCTCTTCGATTCACAGGATTCTCAAAATGCAGGAATAGGAAAAACGTAGGAATAGAGTGTCATGTCCTTTTCTACCCTACACGATATGGAAGTGTGTTTGATGGCACAGGAAAAACAAAGAAATTCTACAAAGAGGTTTAAGTGGATGGAAATTTTCCTCCAAAATGTAGTACAAATAAATCCTATGAAAAAATTCCAAAGGATTTCAATCCTACGAATCAAACGACCATCGTAGGAAAAAATCCTAAGGAACCAAATCCTCCAGAAATCCAATGAAATTCCTTTGTATCAAAGGAGCCCTAGATGATGTTCACTCGAGCAGAAGTATCTCAGCAGCCAAAGGCACTGATTAGGGTCATAAGAGCATAGCGTTACATTTGTACTCTACGTGTCTACTACTATGAGTACTGGGCATGCATAATTGATCGGCTTAATTCACCTATGATGTAGAGAGCAATGAGATATCAAACTCTGTATAGGCATCTCCTAGCACCTGCTTACGGGTTTGGGATATTTTGTACTCAGACACTGCAATGTAATATTTGAATGACTACACTGCGTTTAACTCCTAATGCTTGTGTTAAGGTAGAATTGACCATGTTCAACTTAATTCACTAGTGACAAAAGGACCAAGATCGAGATTATTATAAACGGTCTTAGATAGTAGAAATACTAGCACCTATATGGCTATATCACATAAAGCATTGAATTTATTCAACCCAATCTCAGTTTCAATAGTTGGCTCGAATATGTCCTCTTGTTTAGATGGAAGCTTACCATATAGCTTATGCAAGAACACTCTCTCCGGAGAACAGGATTAGGATTTTTACCTCCACCTCGAGGGACCTGAACTTGTACACTTTCTTGCCTCACCCTCCCTGCATCTCGCGTGATCAGGCCTCGTCCCTCTCCCTCATTTACTGTCAGAATTCACACAACGACAGCTAGCACCCACCGCGGGGCTGCGCATCTCACATCGATGGCGCATGTGGTTCGTTCTTCTTCGTCGACTTCCAGCATGGAGTTTGTCCCAGGAGAGCATATCTTCTTCTGGTTGATCGGTTTCGTGACCGATGATTCAACGTGGCTCCCCGAGGCCCTGCTGGATGTTGATTCGCTGCCCGTGCACACGTCATGCATTACCAAGGCGATGACCCCGGCGTGCTCTATCACCGGCCGTCTATTCCGTACGAGGTGGCTTCGTCGCCGGAAGCGCTCGTGCAAGCCGTGTCGTGGTTTTGTCACGAAAGATGTCCTCATAGGAGAACTTAGGTGTGAGGCCATCGCCGCTGTGTGGCGACTCGAAGGGGTTGATTGAGAACGAGAGACGAGTTTACCCAGGTTCGGCCCCTCTGATGGAGGTAAAAGCCTACGTCCTTCTTTGTGTCTATATTGATGATGATCTCGATTACAGGGGTGCGGAGTCGCTAACCTAGCTTTCGAGGGTGTGTAACTTAAGTCTTTTGGCCCTAGGGGCTCGCCTTTATATACAGGTCAAGACCCTGGGCTTTACAAGAGTCCGAGTCGTGCTACGATTCGCGACCTACTATGTCTCTAACTCGCCTTGCCTCTCAAGCAAGGAAACTCCTGGCGTCTTCTGCCTCTTGGGCCTTGAGTCGCCGTCTTCATGCGCTGGGCCGCCATCCGGCTTACTTGGTAAGCCGCCTTGCCTGCCTTGTCTTCAACGGCACGGCCCATCTCGAGTATGATTCACAAGCCGCCAATATGCCGACCCAGCCCAGTAGGGCGGGTTATACCGCGGGGTTATATCCCCGACATTAGGCTCCAGATTGATTTGAATATTCATATCAATCTTCCTCACCTTCACTTGGCGGCTTATCATCTGCTTGTATCTGTGTCTTCCCTGAATCACGAAATGCCGGCTTACGACATTTCCAGACTTGTAATTTTTCTCGTGCTATCCATCAGTGACGTCACCCTCCGGAAATCCAGGAAACCAATGATGACATCACAACGGATATGCGCATGTATCCGTTTATCCCGAAAATCGAGGCGTCTTTGTTTCCAAAAATTTACTGCGCCTCCTTGATTCCTGCGCCCGCCAGTTGCCCCTTCGGGTTTCTTCCTTATAAATATTCACTGGGGGCCCCTCATTCACTTTTACGTCGCCCCTTCACTTCTTCTTCTCCTTCAAGCCCGAAGCTTCATCGCGCCAGCGCTGCTGCTCATCCGTCGCCGGCGACCGCTTTCGGGACTGCGGCGATACCTCGACTTCATCAAGGTCCAGCTGAGCATCTCCGCTGCCCCCGGCCACCTTCAGGTAAGCCATTTTTCTTCCCAAGATCTATAGTAGTTCATCGGAGTTCCTCGGGTATTCCGGAGTTCATCGTTTGTTCATCGCCATTGCTGGTTCATGCATAGCTTCCATGAGTTTTATCGTAGAAACAGAGCGGTTTGAGCAACGGATCCATTTCATGCATAACATCTTCAAATCCCCCTTAAGAATCTGTAAACTAGACCCCCGCTGCTTCCATGCTTCGTCAATAGGTTTAGCAAATATTTTCCTTTTCTGAACCATTTGAAGATCCGTAATTGTAGCCAGTTTGGTAGAAACTTCTTTGTCCCACACTTAGCAAAAAAACTAGAAATCTCTGATTTGGCATAAGACGCCCTTATGTTTGCCGGCTTATTCTTATGACTACAACCCGCCATATGTAGATACCGTTTCTTTTAAGCGACGGCTCATCATTGTGACTATGACCCGCCATGTTTAGAAATTGCTTCGTCTAAACACCGGCTCATCATAAGGCGACTTACCTGTTGTAGATTTTTATGCCGTCTTATCCTTGATCATAACATATATGCTTATGCAACTTCTTTTATTTGCACTTAGGCGTCTCATCATGTCGAAAACTACCACATGTAACTGGGTGCCGTCTCAAGTTTCTGAACTTGTGCTCAAAGACTACCAAGACCAGGGTCTCCTGTCGTCTAAGGAGGCAATTGGATGGCAGGCTTGTTGGGAAACGTTGCATGGAAAACAAAAAAATTTCTACGCACACGCAAGATCTATCCATGGAGATGCATAGCTACGAGAGGGGGAGTGTGTCTACGTACCCTCGTAGACCGTAAGCGGAAGCGTTAGAACAACGCGGTTGATGTCGTCGAACAACTTCACGATCCAACCGACCGAGTACCGAACGTACGGCACCTCCGCGTTCAGCACACGTTCAGCTCGGTGACGTCCTTGACTTCTTGATCCAGCAAGACGGCGAGGTAGTGGATGAGTTCCGGCAGCACGACGGCGTGGTGACGGTGATGGTGATGCTATCTCCGCAGGGCTTCGCCCAAGCACTGCGAAAATATGACCGAGGGACGGAACTGTGGAGGGGGGCGCCGCACACGGCTAAGACAATGTTGTGTCTCCTTTGGGGCGCCCCCTCTCCTCTATTTATATATGTGTAGGGGCTTGGAGTAGAAGGAATAGTGCCACGTGAACAGTAACCGTGAATAGTACACACGTGGACTTGGACTCCAAAGTCCAATCCTATTCCTACTAGGACTCTCCCTTTTTCCTTCCCTAGCTGCGTGGGCTTTTGAGGACTTGGTGCGCCTGGCCCAATAAGGCCAGGGCGCCTCCCCTTAGCCCATGCCAGCCCTTGGGACGTGGTGGACCCACTTGTGGACTTCCGGACCCCTCCGAAATCCTCCGGAACCTTCTGGAAGCTTCCCGGTACAATACCGAAAAAACTGCACCTTTTTCCGGAACCCAAAATATGACTTACCATATATAAATCTTTACCTCTCGACCATTCCGAGACTCCTCGTGACGTCCGGGATCTCATCCGGGACTTCGAACAATATTCGGTTACCAATTCACATAACTCATATAACACTATATCGTCAACGAACGTTAAGCGTGCGGACCCTACGGGTTCGGGAATGATGTAGACATGACTGAGACGCCTCTCCGGTCAATAACCAGTAGCGGAACCTGGATGCTCATATTGGTTCCTACATATTCCACGAAGATCTTATCGGTCGAACCGCAATGACAACATACGTAATTCCCTTTGTCCGTCGGTATGTTACTTGCCCGAGATTCGATCGTCGGTATCTCCATACCTAGTTCAATCTCGTTACCGGCAAGTCTCTTTACTCGTTCCGTAATACATCATCCCGTAACTAACTCCTTAGTCACTTTGCTTGCAAGCTTCTTATGATGTGCATTATCGAGAGGGCCCAAAGATACCTCTCCGAAACACGGAGTGAAAAATCCCAGTCTCGATCCATGCCAACTCAACGGACACCTTCGGAGATACCTGTAGAGCATCTTTATGATCACCCAGTTACGTTGTGACGTTTGATAGCACACAAGGTATTCCTCCGGTATCCGGGAGTTGCATGATCTTATGGTCTGAGGAACATGTATTTGACATTCAAGAAAGCAGTAGCAATAAACAGAACGATCATATGCTAAGCTAACGGATGGGTCTTGTCCATCACATCATTCTCCTAATGATGTGATCCCGTTATCAAATGACAACTCATGTCTATGGTTAGGAAACCTTAACCATCTTTGATCAACGAGCTAGTCTAGTAGAGGCTCACTAGGGACACGGTATTTGTTTATGTATTCACACATGTATTTAAGTTTCCGGTCAATACAATTCTAGCATGAATAATAAACCTTTATCATGAACAAGGAAATATAAAATAATAACAACTTTATTATTGCCTCTAGGGCATATTTCCATCAAGGCTCCCACTTGCACTAGAGTCAATAATCTAGATTACATAGTAATGAATCTAACACCCATGGAGTCTTGGTGCTGATCATGTTTTGCTCGTGGAAGAGGCTTAGTCAACGGGTCTGCCACATTCAGATCCGTGTGTACTTTGCAAATTTCTATGTCTCCATCCTTGACATATTCACGAATGGAGTTGAAGCGTCTCTTGATGTGTTTGGTCTTCTTGTGAAACCTGGGCTCCTTGGCTATGGCAATTGCTCCAGTGTTGTCACAAAAGATTGTCATTGGACCCGATGCAGTAGGTATTACACCTAGATCGGATATGAACTCCTTCATCCAGACTCCTTCATGTGCTACTTCCGAAGCAGCTATGTAATCCGCTTCACACGTAGATCCCGCCACGACGCTCTGCTTGGAACTATAGCAACTGACAGCTCCACCATTTAATATAAATACGTATCCGGTTTGTGACTTAGAGTCATCCGGATCAGTGTCGAAGCTTGCATCGACGTAACCCTTTACGACGAGCTCTTCGTCACCTCCATAAACGAGAAACATGTCCTTGGTCCTTTTCAGGTACTTCAGGATATTCTTTACCGCTGTCCAGTGATCCACTCCTGGATTACTCTGGTACCTCCCTACCAAACTTATGGCAAGGCACACATCAGGTTTGGTACACAGCATGGCATACATAATAGAACCTATGGTTGAGGCATAGGGAATGACTTTCATTTTCTCTATATCTTCTGCCGTGGTCGGGCATTGAGTCTGACTCAACTTCACACCTTGCAAGACAGGCAAGAACCCTTTCTTTGACTGATCCATTTTGAACTTCTTCAAAACTTTGTCAAGGTATGTGCTTTGTGAAAGTCCTATCAAGCGTCTTGATCTATCCCTATAGATCTTGATGCCCAATATATAAGCAGCTTCACCGAGGTCTTTCATTGAAAAATTCTTATTCAAGTATCCCTTTATGCCATCCAGAAATTCTATATCATTTCCAATCAACAATATGTCATCCACATATAATATTAGAAATGCTACAGAGCTCCCACTCACTTTCTTGTAAATATAGGCTTCACCGTAAGTCTGTACAAAACCATATGCTTTGATCACCTCATCAAAGCGTATATTCCAACTCCGAGATGCTTGCACCAGTCCATAGATGGATCGCTGGATCTTGCACACTTTGTTAGCACCCTTAGGATCGACAAAACCTTCTGGTTGCATCATATACATCTCTTCTTTGAGAAAACCATTAAGGAATGCAGTTTTGACATCCATTTGCCAGATTTCATAATCATAAAATGCGGCAATTGCTAACATGATTCGGACAGACTTAAGCATCGCTACGGGTGATAAAGTCTCATCGTAGTCAACCCCTTGAACTTGTCGAAAACCTTTCGCGACAAGTCGAGCTTTGTAGATAGTGATATTACCATCAGCATCCGTCTTCCTCTTAAAAATCCATTTATTCTCAATGGCTTGCCGATCATCGGGCAAGTCCACCAAAGTCCACACTTTGTTCTCATACATGGATCCTATCTCAGATTTCATGGCCTCAAGCCATTTGTCGGAATCCGGGCTTATCATAGCTTCTTCATAGTTCGTAGGTTCGCTGTTGTCTAACAACATAACTTCCAGAACAGGATTACCGTACCACTCTGGTGCGGAACGTACTCTGGTCGACCTACGAAGTTCAGTAGTAACTTGATCTGAAGTTTCATGATCTTTATCATTATCTTCCTCTCTTATTGGTGTAGGCATCACGGGAACGGTTTTCTCTGATGAGCTACTTTCCAATTCGAGAGAAGGTACAATTACCTCATCAAGTTCTACTTTTCTCCCACTCACTTCTTTCGAGAGAAACTCCTTCTCTAGAAAGGACCCATTCTTGGCAACAAAGACCTTGCCTTCGGATCTGTGGTAGAAGGTGTACCCAATTGTTTCTTTAGGGTATCCTATGAAGACGCACTTCTCCGCTTTGGGTTCGAGCTTATCAGGTTGAAGCTTTTTCACATAAGCATCGCATCCCCAAACTTTAAGAAACGACAACTTAGGTTTCTTGCCAAACCATAGTTCATACGGTGTCGTCTCAACGGATTTAGACGGTGCCCTATTTAACATGAATGCAGCTGTCTCTAATGCATAACCCCAAAACGATAGTGGCAAATCGGTAAGAGACATCATAGAACGCACCATATCCAATAAAGTACGGTTACGATGTTCGGACACACCATTACGCTGTGGTGTTCCAGGTGGCGTGAGTTGTGAAACAATTCCACATTTTCTTAAATGAAGGCCAAACTCGTAACTCAAATATTCGCCTCCGCGATCAGATCGTAGAAACTTTATTTTCTTGTTACGATGATTCTCTACTTCACTCTGAAATTCTTTGAACTTTTCAAATGTTTCAGACTTGTGTTTCATCAAGTAGATATACCCATATCTACTCAAATCATCTGTGAAGGTTAGAAAATAATGATACCCGCCGCGTGCTTCAACATTCATCGGACCGCATACATCAGTATGTATTATTTCCAACAAATCAGTAGCTCGCTCCATTGTTCCGGAGAACGGAGTTTTAGTCATCTTGCCCATGAGGCATGGTTCGCAAGTATCAAATGATTCATAATCAAGAGATTCCAAAAGTCCATCCACATGGAGTTTCTTCATGCGCTTTACACCAATATGACCTAAACGGTAGTGCCACAAGTATGTTGCACTATCATTATCAACTTTGCATCTTTTGGCATCAATATTATTAATATGTGTATCACTACGATCGAGATTCAATAAGAATAGACCATTCACAAAAGGTGCGTGACCATAAAAGATGTTACTCATATAAATAGAACAACCATTATTCTCTGACTTAAATGAATAACCGTCTCGCAATAAACAAGATCCAGATATAATGTTCATGCTCAACGCTGGCACCAAATAACAATTATTGAGGTCTAAAACTAATCCCGAAGGTAGATGTAGAGGTAGCGTGCCGACGGCGATCACATCAACCTTGGAACCATTCCCGACGCGCATCGTCACCTCGTCCTTAGCCAATCTTCGCTTATTCCGTAGCTCCTGTTTCGAGTTACAATTATGAGCAACCGAACCAGTATCAAATACCCAGGCGCTACTGCGAGCATTAGTGAGGAACACATCAATAACATGTATATCAAATATACCTTTGCTCACTTTGCCATCCTTCTTATCCGCCAAATACTTGGGGCAGTTCCGCTTCCAGTGACCAGTCCCTTTGCAGTAGAACCACTCTGTTTCAGGCCTGGGTCCAGCTTTGGGTTTCTTCGTGGGAGCGGCAACTTGCTTGCCGTTCTTCTTGAAGTTCCCCTTCTTTCCCTTGCCCTTTTTCTTGAAACTAATGGTCTTGTTAACCATCAATACTTGATGCTCCTTCTTGATTTCTACCTCCGCTGATTTCAGCATCGCGAAGAGCTCGGGAATTGTCTTCTCCATCCCTTGCATATTATAGTTCATCACGAAGCCTTTATAGCTTGGTGACAGTGACTGAAGAACTCTGTCAATAACACTCTCAACCGGAAGATCAATTCCCAGCTGAGTTAAGTGGTTGTGGTACCCAGACATTCTGAGTATGTGTTCACTGACAGAACTGTTCTCCTCCATCTTACAGCTAAAGAACTTGTTGGAGACTTCATATCTCTCAACCCGGGCATTAGCTTGAAATATCAATTTCAGCTCTTGGAACATCTCATATGCTCCGTGGCGTTCAAAACGCTTTTGCAGTCCCGGTTCTAAGCCGTAGAGCATGGCACACCGAACTATCGAGTAGTCATCAGATCGAGCCTGCCAGGCGTTCACAACGTCTGCAGCAGCTCCTGCAGCAGGTCCATCACCTAGCAGTGCATCAAGGACATAATTCTTTTGTGCAGCAATGAGGATAATCCTCAAGTTACGGACCCAGTCCGTGTAGTTGCTACCATCATCTTTCAACTTAGCTTTCTCTAGGAACGCATTAAAATTCAACGGAACAGTAGCACGAGCCATTTATCTACAACATAGATATGCAAAAACTATCAAGACTAAGTTCATGATAAATTAAGTTCAATTAATCAAATTACTAATGAACTCCCACTTAAATTAACATCCCTCAAGTTAACTAAGTGATACATGATCCAAATCAACTAGCCCATGTCCGATCATCACGTGAGATGGGATAGTCATCAATGGTGAACATCTCCATGGTGATCATATCTACTATATGACTCATGTTCGACCTTTCGGTCTCCAGTGTTCCGAGACCATGTCTGTACATGCTAGGCTCGTCAAGTTTAACCCAAGTATCCTGCTTGTGTAAAACTGGCTTACACCCGTTGTATGTGAACGTAGAATCTATCACACCCGATCATCACGAGGTGCTTCGAAACGACAAACTTTAGCAACGGTGCATACTCGGGGAGAACACTTTTATCTTGAAATTTAGTGAAGGGATCATCTTATAATGCTACCGTCGTTCTAAGCAAAATAAGATGCATAAAGGATAAACATCACATGCAATCAAAATATGTGACATGATATGGCCATCATCTTGTGCTTTTGATCTCCATCTCCAAAGCATCGTCATGATCTCCATCGTCACCGGCTCGACACCTTGATCTCCATCGTTGCGTCGTGGTCGTCTCGCCAACTATTGCTTCTACAACTATTGCTAACGCATAGCGATAAAGTAAAGCAATTACATGGCGCTTGCATTTCATACAATAAAGAGACAACCATAAGGCTCCTGCCGGTTGCCGATAAATTACAAAACATGATCATCTCATACAATAACGTATATCACATCATGTCTTGACCATATCACATCACAACATACCCTGCAAAAACAAGTTAGACGTCCTCTACTTTGTTGTTGCAAGTTTTACGTGGCTGCTACGGGCTTCTAGCAAGAACCGTTCTTACCTACGGCACAAAACCACAACGGTGATTTATCAAGTTTGCTGTTTTAACCTTCAACAAGGACCAGCCGCAGTCAAATTCGATTCAACTAAAGTAGGAGAAACAGACACCCGCCAGCCACCTTTATGCAAAACAAGTTGCATGTCTGTCGGTGGAACCGGTCTCATGTACGTGGACATGTAAGGTTGGTCCGGGCCGCTTCATCTTACAATACCGCCGAATCAAAATAAGACGTTGGTGGTAAGCAGTATGACGATCACCGCCCACAACTCTTTGTGTTCTACTCGTGCATATCATCTACGCATAGACCTGGCTCATGATGCCACTGTTGGGAAACGTTGCATGGAAAACAAAAAAATTTCTACGCACACGCAAGATCTATCCATGGAGATGCATAGCTATGAGAGGGGGAGTGTGTCTACGTACCCTCATAGACCATAAGCGGAAGCGTTAGAACAACGCGGTTGATGTCGTCGAACAACTTCACGATCCAACCGACCGAGTACCGAACGTACGGCACCTCCGCATTCAGCACACGTTCAGCTCGGTGACGTCCTTGACTTCTTGATCCAGCAAGACGGCGAGGTAGTGGATGAGTTCCGGCAGCACGACGACGTGGTGACGGTGATGGTGATGCTATCTCCGCAGGGCTTCGCCCAAGCACTGCGAAAATATGACCGAGGGACGGAACTGTGGAGGGGGGCTCCGCACACGGCTAAGACAATGTTGTGTCTCCTTTGGGGCGCCCCCTCTCCTCTATTTATATATGTGTAGGGGCTTGGAGTAGAAGGAATAGTGCCACATGAACAGTAACCGTGAATAGTACACACGTGGACTTGGACTCCAAAGTCCAATCCTATTCCTACTAGGACTCTCCCTTTTTCCTTCCCTAGCTGTGTGGGCTTTTGAGGACTTGGTGCGCCTGGCCCAATAAGGCCAGGGCGCCTCCCCTTAGCCCATGCCAGCCCTTGGGACGTGGTGGACCCACTTGTGGACTTCCGGACCCCTCCGAAATCCTCCGGAACCTTCTGGAAGCTTCCCGGTACAATACCGAAAAAACTGCACCTTTTTCCGGAACCCAAAATATGACTTACCATATATAAATCTTTACCTCTCGACCATTCCGAGACTCCTCGTGACGTCCGGGATCTCATCCGGGACTTCGAACAATATTCGGTTACCAATTCACATAACTCATATAACACTATATCGTCAACGAACGTTAAGCGTGCGGACCCTACGGGTTCGGGAATGATGTAGACATGACTGAGACGCCTCTCCGGTCAATAACCAGTAGCGGAACCTGGATGCTCATATTGGTTCCTACATATTCCACGAAGATCTTATCGGTCGAACCGCAATGACAACATACGTAATTCCCTTTGTCCGTCGGTATGTTACTTGCCCGAGATTCGATCGTCAGTATCTCCATACCTAGTTCAATCTCGTTACCGGCAAGTCTCTTTACTCGTTCCGTAATACATCATCCTGTAACTAACTCCTTAGTCACTTTGCTTGCAAGCTTCTTATGATGTGCATTATCGAGAGGGCCCAAAGATACCTCTCCGAAACACGGAGTGACAAATCCCAGTCTCGATCCATGCCAACTCAACGGACACCTTCGGAGATACCTGTAGAGCATCTTTATGATCACCCAGTTACGTTGTGACATTTGATAGCACACAAGGTATTCCTCCGGTATCCGGGAGTTGCATGATCTTATGGTCTGAGGAACATGTATTTGACATTCAAGAAAGCAGTAGCAATAAACAGAATGATCATATGCTAAGCTAACGGATGGGTCTTGTCCATCACATCATTCTCCTAATGATGTGATCCCGTTATCAAATGACAACTCATGTCTATGGTTAGGAAACCTTAACCATCTTTGATCAACGAGCTAGTCTAGTAGAGGCTCACTAGGGACACGGTATTTGTTTATGTATTCACACATGTATTTAAGTTTCCGGTCAATACAATTCTAGCATGAATAATAAACCTTTATCATGAACAAGGAAATATAAAATAATAACAACTTTATTATTGCCTCTAGGGCATATTTCCATCAAGGCTCCCCTTGGAGAGGAACGCCCAGCACCCGACGAAGGAGAAGTAGTGGTGTTCATAGATCACCTTCTTCAGGGTTTTTCTCCCCCGGGGTCAAAATTCTTTCGGGATGCTCTACACTCTTTCCACCTTCATCCTCAAGATCTGGCTCCCAACTCTATAACCAATCTTTGCCAGTTTCAAGTATTCTGTGAGGTGTATCTGCAAATAGAACCCACCGTCCCTCTTTTCATGGAATTCTTCCACCTCAACCGTCAAATTGAGTGTGCAGATGGCCTCAGCCTGGAACTCGGCGGGATTTCTATTCAACGGCGCAGAGATGGTGCCTTCCCTGCTGTTGTTCTGCCACGCCACCCAAAAGGATGGGTCAAGACTTGGTTCTACTGCTGGAACACAACTCCTATTAATGAAAACCCCCTGCCGGGTTACAGACCAGATCGTCTTCCCATGAATTTTGAGCTTCCTGGCTGAGCTTCACAAGAAGAACGTGACCAACTCGCCTTTGTATACCCAAAACAGAAGGCTTTGCAAGCCCATGGGTTAACTGGAATTGATCTAACCCGGTGCTGGGTATCTTGGAGGATCATGCCATTGAGTCGCCGTGGCGACTTGATGTGCAATTATACTGGCAATTTAAACGACGTGCAAATATATAGCAACCAAGATTTGAACGATGATGAAATTAACCGGATTATGAAGAAGTTGCTGGGAGAAACTCTAGCAGATTGCAGTCAAGTTGGGCTGAATCCCTTCTGTACTCTCAATCCGGATCCATCAGTAAGAAACCTTGATAATTATTCATCCGGCTCATAACACTTTTTAAGCTCCAATCTTACTTGTCGTTTTCGTTGTTAACCTTATAGGCAAATTCTTCATTCTGGAAGAAGAAGAGGGGGAAGGTTGCAGCACATAAGCCAAAGCCCGCCCAGAAGAATAAGACGACTGCAGAAGAGCCGTCAATTAGGGGCGAGTCACCTGCAGCTGCTGCACAATCGGAGGTAAAACTTGACTCCCTCCACTGTATTTTTATTGAACTTGCTGACACCTGTTACTCTCAGGGTGACGCTGCAACCAGCCGTGCCGAAGGTGTTGAGGTAATTTCCGTCTCCTCCGGCTCAGAGTCCTTGTCTCCAATGAAAACAAGGCGGGTAATTCGGAAAGTAAGTTTCTCTCACCCAGATGCTTATTTGGATCCCAATTTTATTTTGAAGAAGACTCAGCATAAATCAAAGCGCCAAACTCGGAGCGGCAATGGTGACCTTGCAGCCGGCTTACCCGACAAACCAGCCACCCGCAAACGACAAAATGAGGTGCCTCATAGTCCAACTCTTTCTCTTCCAAGAGCTGGCTTTATCTGACAACCTCTTAATCCTTCTGATTCAAATTATCAGGAGTCGCCACCTTCATCGGGCGACTCAACTGCCACCAACACTAGTAGAAAACAGGGCATTGGTCCCGGTTCTGAAGGGCCTTTAGTCCCGGTTCTGCAACCGGGACTAAACAGTCGGGACTAAAGGCCCTCACTTTTAGTACCGGTTGTATTACGAACCGGGACTAAAGGAGCTCCACATGGCCGCTGTCGGGCGCCCAGGCTGGAGGACCTTTAGTCCCGGTTGGTAACACCAACCGGGACTAAAAGGCAGCCACGCGTCAGCCCTTGCCAAGCGCCGCGGTTTAGTTTTTTTGGAACGGACCGTGTTTCATTTCCTTTTATATTTATATTGTATTTTCACGCGGTTACACATATTAATATACAACATCAGTACAAATTATGGAAGAACAACATCCAACATCAGTACAAATTAGATGGATGCAATAGACCAAGTTGAATTAGAGGAAAATACGATGTTGCGTCGCAACATCATATTTTCCTCTAATTCAACTTGGTCTATTGCATCCATCTAATCTGTACTGGTATATGTCATATAACAACTCATCATCATCATCATCTTAATCAACTCATCATCATTCAACATCCAACAACTCATCATCATCTTAATCAACTCCTCATCATTGTAGTTATCACAAGGTTGAAACACTAACTACTGCTCTCTCTTAGGTAAAAAAGCATAATAAAGGCGAACTCCGACATCTCCCCATTGAAGAACATAGATCAACCTATCTCCAACTTGTGGGATGCGCAAGTATTCCTCTCCAAGTGGTAGCGTGGATGCTTGTATTGCATTTCTCCATCCTTTGATTTTCAGGGTTTCTTCACTTTGAGATATCCTGTATTTACCACTGTAATTAATCGGGAGTGGCCATAAGCTAACCATTTGCAAATCACCATTTTTAAACATCCATTTAGGCACGGTCTCTGGGGGGAGTACCTGTTGCAGAACATTAGTAATAATAACATAGTTAGCAAACTAGTTTTCCTTAAGAATAATGTATGAAAAAGATGGACTAGTGACGCAATGGTAAAAAAATTCTTACAAAGTTGTCTGAAGTGATGTTATAACGGTTCAACTTTTGCACTAGTGGCACATATCCATGATAAATGTTGCCAGTCATGTAATGTTTAGCATGATACTCAACATCATGAATAAATGATATCAGATGATTTTTCTCCAACCAAGTAAGCATGGAGTCATAACTGTAGTAGGTGCGATCTATTATCTGTCCAGTAGTTCTTGTAGCACGGAAATAAGCTAATAATTTAAAATAAAGAAACTTAGTCGGGATGAGTACCAAATACTTTTCAATAATCAATATAAATTACTTAAAAAATCTATTGACAAACGCACCTGGAGGTAGAACTGGAATCAAGTCATCCTCTGCATGCACCCAAATTTCTATATTATTATCACGAACAGCGTCATTACCAAGATCGAAGGTAATGTTCATGTCCTCATCCAACCCATACGCCTTGCAAAATGCTCTCCAATTAGAACAACCAAAATATGTGTGATCTTCGTTATTTTTCACCTTAACAACAAAAGTGTAATGCTTCGTTCTTAGGTGAGCTATCTTAGGCTCTGTACTACCCTTCTCTTTGAAATGGAACTTGTCCAAGACAGTGAATCTTGCATGACAGGGAACGCACTAGTCGAATTGTACAAAAGAAAATTAAAGGTTAATTAAAGCAAAAAAGCACACGTCATACTTCATTAACAAAAAATACATGCCGTCTTTACATACCGTAATAATACTAAATTCTTCTGTTAGCTTGACGGTGAAGGACGTATCGTTGTCTAGGTGAGGATAAAGGTCGCATATACCCCTGTCATCCCAGCACAAAGGGCACTGAGGGATCCTATCGTCGTTAGACGACGTCGACATTTCCTGTGTTCATGATTATAAGATTAAAAATCGACGGCAATTTTTTTTAGCAAGATCATCATATAATATCACCGGCGATCGTCGGGGACCCTTCATATAATATTGTCATATAATATCACTAATACATCTCAAATAATCCAGTTAATGGAGCATCGAATATTATCAAATATTATCACTAATACACCTCGAATATTATCGAATAATCTAGTTGACTCGCGGTTCCTGAGGCGCGGGTGGTGGACACCCAAAGAGAAGGAACCATCATAGGATCATAACTCGGGTGAGATCCCTGAAGGAACTGCCAGGTATTGGAGAACCTGACGTCCAACGCAACCATGTAGCGATGGACGTGCTTGTCCTCCTCCCTGACACGGCGACGTACCACCTCCTCGGTTGTCGGCTGCCTCCGCACCGATAGTGGCCCACGCGACCGCCACCAAAGAAGCTCCGGGTCGACGACAAGACCCGGATTCCTCACCAAGCTGTGCGCCCCGGAAGGTAGCACCTCCCAGTGCCAGCCCGGCGGAGCCCAGTCCCGGACATGGCGCCTGTCAAGCTGGTTGTCGGCGCCGAGTCGACGACGAGGATGCGGTATGGGCATCGTCGACGAGAACAAATCGTGGCTAGCAAATAACATTTTATTTAACAACAATAACATATTTAATAACAAATCCACACGCACACACTCACACACAACGTATAAGACTAGCTAGCAGGGGAACTGTCCTAGGAATATGAGGGAGATGCATAATGAATTAATGATGGCATCCCCTCTGTTTATCTTGTTGGACACCAAATTGACATGCTTCCAAAGCCTAATGATGTGTATGTGTGTGTGGCGCGCGCGCCCAAGAGCACATATAACACTTACTATTTCAAATGATTTTGAAGCTTATGGAAGAAGAAGCACATCTCAATACTTTCTGTAAGCACTTTGTGTTCTTTACATGGGGAATACCACTTCTTAAAATCATGAAAAGCAACCCTTGTACTTAAAATCATGTAAGGTAGCAAACAAGCATCTTCATTCACATTTTTTGCAGAATGTTATGGTGGAAGAGTAGCTACCTCATGCCATGTATAATTGTACAAAAATGCATAGTTTTTCAACCACTTTTCATGCAAAACAGTAGGTATTTCTCACACTGTGTGTATTCATAAATTTTCTGATTGATAAGAAAAATATAAGAGAAAATGCGGAGTGGCTCGAGGTCATGCTTAGCACAGATCAACAAATCAACTTTGCAAACGAGGTCATCGGCGTCGGCGGCGGCGCGGGCGGCGGTTACCGCGCAGGGGGGGGGATAGGAGGAGGAGGGGAACGGCGGTGGCCGGCGGCTCACCTAGAGTTTCCGGGGAGCGGGGGCGGCGAGGCACGGTGATGCGGCTCGGGGAGGAGGTCCGACGATGGCAGCCGTCGGCGACGAGCGATGCACAGGGAGGAGGGCGACGGCTCGGAGGCGACAACGATGTCCGGCAGCCTGGCGGCGCGCGTGTGCGTGTGGGTTCGGCGCCGGGGGCACGGGAGGAGTGGGGAGAAGATTGGGGAAGAAGGAGGCCGCGAGCGGTTATATACCCCAGGCTTTAGTCCCGGTTGATGGCTCCAACCCGGACTAAAGGGGTGCCTTTAGTCCCAGTTGGAGCCACCAACCGAGACTAAAGCTAATTTTCGGCAGCCAAAAGGGCACGAAGCTTAGGCCTTTAGTCCCGGTTGGTGGCTCCAACCGGGACGAAAGGCACCCCTTTAGTCCCGGTTGGAGCCACCAACCGGGACTAAATCTATTTCTGGTTTTAGTTTTAGATTAGAAACAATTTGTATCAAAGGTGCAAATTATTCGGTTATCTTATATATGCCGAACAGTTACTTGAACAATCCTACTATCTGATATGTTGTCCTCAGTTTCACCAGAAAGCAACTAGAACTCCTCTCATCCGGACTTGGAGCCACCAACCGGGACTATATCTAATTTTCCTATTTTTGGTTTTAGTTTTCTTTTAAACAGATTCAAAAACAGTAGCATTATGAAAAGTTTTTAAGAGAAAATACTTTATGAAAAATTTGGTTGGATAAATTTTACTTTCTATTAACTTTACTTTAGATCAGAAACAATTTGTATTATTAGTTGATTTTTTTATTTAATTCTAAGTTAATATTATTTTGATCATAAATAGAATTTTATAAAAGCTTTTTAGTTGATTCTTTTTGCTATTCAAGAATATTATAAAAATACTTTTTGTTAACATAAATTTTATATAATTTTAAGTTAATATTATTTTTCATAGGTACCATACTCATGATGTTGGTTTGTACTCCTGATGTAAGATAATATAAAGGTGCCTAGATGTTCATGAGATATGCCAAAACAATAGACTATTCTCATAGGATTCTCTGATTTCCCAGCCCTCAACATATGATCAACTTCCCCTTTTGACCCTTTCATGAATCGGCGATAAGAGAGCACATGGTTTTCAGATGGCCTACCAATGGATCCACATATCTGTCTATTATGCATATTTGTACAAGGAAAAAACATACATTTACCAAAAATTAAAACAGATGCCAACCTTGCCAGTTAATACGTCGCCTTCATGTAACTGTAGTGACCATCAGAATACTTATGGAGCATAACTATGGCTTTCAAACCAGAATCAAAGGTGCAAATTATTCGGTTATCTTATATATGCCGAACAGTTACTTGAAAAATCCTACTATCTGATATGTTGTCCTCAGTTTCACCACAAAGCAACAAGAACTCCTCTCATCCGGACTCGGAGCCACCAACCGGGACTGTATCTAATTTTCTTATTTCCGGTTTTAGTTTTCTTTTAAACAGATTCAAAAACAGTAGCATTATGAAAAGTTTTTAAGAAAAAACACTTTATGAAAAATTTAGTTGGAAAAAATTGACTTTCTATTAACTTTACTTTAGATCAGAAACAATTTGTATTATTAGTTGAATTTTTTATTTCATTCTATGTTAATATTATTTTGATCATAAATAGAGTTTTATAAAAGCTTTTTAGTTGATTCTTTTTGCTATTGACGGATATTATAAAAATACTTTTTGTTAACATAAATTTTATATAATTTTAAGTTAATATTATTTTTAGGTACCATACTCATGATGTGGGTTTGTACTCCTGATGTAAGATAATATAAAGGTGCCTAGATGTTCATGAGATATGCCAAAACAATAGACTATTCTCATATGATTCTCTGATTTTCCAGCCCTCAACATATCATCAACTTCCCCTTTTGACCCTTTCATGAGTCGGCGATAAGAGAGCACATGCTTTTCAGGTGGCCTACCAGTGGATCCACATATTTGTCTATTATGCATATTTGTACAAGGAAAGAAACATACATTTACCAAAAATTAAAACAGATGCCAACCTTGCCAGTTAATACGCCGCCTTCATGTAACTGCAGTGACCATCAGAATAGTTGTGGAGCATAACTATGGCTTTCAACCCAGAATCAAAGGTGCAAATTATTCGGTTATCTTATATATGCCGAACAGTTACTTGAAAAAACCTACTATCTGATATGTTGTCCTCAGTTTCACCAGAAAGCAACCAGAACTCCTCTCATCCGGACTTGGAGCCACCAACCGGGACTGTATCTAATTTTCCTATTTTTGGTTTTAGTTTTCTTTTAAACAAATTCAAAAACAGTAGCATTATGAAAAGTTTTTAAGAAAAAACACTTTATGAAAAATTTAGTTGGATAAATTTTACTTTCTATTAACTTTACTTTAGATCAGAAACAATTTGTATTATTAGTCGAATTTGTTTTATTTAATTCTAAGTTAATATTATTTTGATCATAAATAGAGTTTTATAAAAGCTTTTTAGTTGATTCTTTTTGCTATTGAAGAATATTATAAAAATACTTTTTGTTAACATAAATTTTATATAATTTTAAGTTAATATTATTTTTCATAGGTACCATACTCATGATGTGGGTTTGTACTCCTGATGTAAGATAATATAAAGGTGCCTAGATGTTCATGAGATATGCCAAAACAATAGACTATTCTCATAGGATTCTCTGATTTCCCAGCCTCAACATATCATCAACTTCCCCTTTTGACCCTTTCATGAATCGGCGATAAGAGAGCACATGCTTTTCAGGTGGCCTACCAATGGATCCACATATCTGTCTATTATGCATATTTGTACAAGGAAAGAAACATACATTTACCAAAAATTAAAACAGATGCCAACCTTGCCAGTTAATACGTCGCCTTCATGTAACTGCAGTGACCATCAGAATACTTATGGAGCATAACTATGGCTTTCAAACCAGAATCAAAGGTGCAAATTATTCGGTTATCTTATATATGCCGAACAGTTACTTGAAAAATCCTAGCACCAGAAAGCAACCAGAAAAACCGAGACTTGGATCGGCATATACAAGATAACCGAAAAATTTGCACCTTTTGTGAACTCAACTGGCATCATGCTCACATGCATTTCATCGAACACCTCTTGTGCATAGGAAGGGAAAACAAACTAGCACACACCTCCCACCTCATATGAGGAAAAAACAGAGGAGAGGGCGGGCAGGGGCGAGAGTATATATAGGCAAACTTGTAGTCCCTGTTGGTGTCTCAAACCGGGACTGAAGACAGACCTTTTGTCCCGGTTGGAGACACAAACTGGGACGAAAGGTGCTCGCTCCTGGCGCAACAGCTTTAGTCCCGGTTGGTGTCACCAACCGGGACTAAAGGTCCCGTTCGAACCGGGACTGGTGCCTGCCGAGCCCCGGCCGGCGTCCTAGCCGCCTGAACCGGGACTGATGCTCACATTAGTCCCGGTTCGTAACTCGACCGGGACTATTGCTCCGTTTGGCCTAGAACCAAAGCCCTGTTTTCTACTAATGCAAGCTGCCACCCCTTGTTATCAACCATGGGTAAGCTTCTCTTCCTTTTATCATAATTTGCTTATTAAACGTTAACCTTGCATATGCTTTATTCTGCCTTCTTGTTTTGCAGGGCCCAAGTCAAGGCCAAGAAGAGGAAAATTGGCGAGTCATCTATTGATCTTGAGGCCCCTGTGCCGGAAAACCCGGATTTGGTGGCTCCTGAAATCCATACTGATCATACTGAAGACCATCAGGAGGCCCAAGCTGATTTGCCCCCGCATCCTGAACCGGCAAGTACTGAGGCTATGGATACTGAAGCTGACCCGGCGGCCAACCTTAACCCGCCCAGTCCTCCAAAGGTAGCTAAAAATGCTCCTTGTGATAAAAATGCAGAGATCACCATTACTGGGTCAGGTTGCACCGCTCCTGAGGTCTCCAAGGTGCTAACCAAACTTGTTACTAAAGACGAAACAACACTGCCTGAGAAGGGGAAGGCCAAGCTAGAGCTTCCAAATTATGAGGACTTCAGCGCTGAAGAATTACATGTTGGTTATTTGGACCGCCTTTCTACAAGCCGGGAGATGGAAGCCGGCCTCGTCAGCATGATGAAAAGAAAATACGAGGTATGCTCAACTTTGCTGTGTATTCCATATATCCTTACGTAGCCCCCAAGGGCCTGCTCATCTTTTTGAGATGAGGCGGGTCTTCTTAATATTTTGAAGAAATCAACCTGTAGCCTCCAAGGGCCTGCTCATCTTTTTGAGATGAGGCGGGTCTTCTTAATATTTTGAAGAAATCAACCTGTAGCTTCCAAGGGCTGGATCATCTTCTTGAGATGAGTCGGGTCTTCTTAATAATTTTGAAGAAATCAACCTGTAGGCCCCAAGGGCCGGCTCATCTTCTTGAGATGAGTCAGGTCTTCTTAATAATTTTGAAAAAATCAACCTGTAGCCCCAAGGGACGGCTCATCTTCTTGAGATGAATCGGGTCTTCTTAATAATTTTGCTGGGAAGAACTGATATGCATTAGCCCCCAAGTGTCAAGTATATTGCTTGCAATCTGCTTGGGACTTGTTATAATTTTTCTTATCATAGTCATGCTGCACCTTGCTGCCGGCTCATGACCAAACAATATGATAACCCCTATTGTGCAGGAAGCTCTGAAAACAGCCAGTCAAATGTGACCGGGTTGAAAAAAGATCTTGAAGTGAGGCAAACCGCCCGAGCAGAGGCTGAACAAAAACTTTGACTTTCCTTGGAAGAATTGGAGAAAGCCAAGGCAGGCTTTGAAAAAGAAAAGAAGTCTTTTAAGACTGAAAAGTCCGCCTTGCTGAAGCGCGCAGAAGACGCTGAGGGTCAACTGAAGCCCATCACTGAAGAGCTATCCGGGTTGAAGTGGCACATTACCCACATGACCCAGGCCATCTTTGGTAAGTAACTTTATGAGCTCTTGCTAACCCGCTCTAATACTCATGTATGAAGATAAGTTGCCTGGCGACTCATGTACTTGAATTGCTTTGCAGGCCCTCGGACTCACAACCTCCAAGATAACAGCTTGCTGAAGCTTAAGGCTGTGTATTCGCTGACTGAACAACTCTATGTTGGATGCCTCTGCACAACCAAGGCCATTATGGGGAACAAAGAGCCAGGGAAGTTCATCAAGGATGTACTAAGACGCCTCTCGACGATCCCAAAATAGATTGAAGAGTTGAAAAGATCAGCCGCCCGAGCCGGTGCAACGTCTTCTTTGAGTCGGGCCTTGGTTTACTCAGCGGAGCTTGATCCGGCAAAGATGGCCAAAGGGTTTCCTAAGTTTAAGGACGACGGGTCAGCTTTTTGCCCCTAACGTTGACCCGTCCTCCATCTTGAATGAAGAAGCTGTATTCCACGCCTTAACCCATTGCAACTGGGATGTGGACAACCTTCAGATCCCAGAACCAAAAGCCCCAGCGGAGGATGACCGGAGGCGGCTCAGGCGAGAGGTCAGCCCGAGGCTAACCTGGATAGCTCAGTGGCTGGTTTATAAGAAGGAGTGAAAAAACTTTGATTCAACATGTCTGGGCCCAATGGCGCCTTGTAATATTTTTAAGCCGATAGTTGTTTGCCTGTGCCGTGCCTTCGTGCATGTTTCAAACTTTTGATCTTGTCTTGGCGATGAGGGATTTGTACATTTAACAAGCCTTGTTAACTCGCCTTTTATCCTTTCGCTTAGGAATCATACAGCCCGTGACTTGTACTTTGTATTATCTTGGCTGAATCGCCCTTGAGCTTTAGATCTTCCAGGCAGTTGCTAAAATATGAACATGTTTTTTCCCTTTCGTCTTTGAATATTTCCGCTGACCTTGCTTAATGAGCTATTGTCTGAAGCAGTATGGGTGGGTCAATGTAAGCCGGCCTTCTGAAATCTTTCCACAACAGTTGACTGTAGAATATTGAGTTGAACTGGTCATTATATGATCACAGTTTTCGTAACCCGGACACTCTTTTATGAGCCGGTAAATAATATTGTACCTGTAAAATTTAGGAAGTAATAACATATGGTAATAATGATAAAAGAATTGTTAATAAGCCGGCTTAGTGAGACTCGGCAAGAAGACTGGCTTTCGAGGCTCGAGTCTTGCTTCAATGAAGCGTGTATGATAACCCATGGTTTATCCTAGCTCTCTGTATGCCGGCTCTCACGTGACTCAAGCAGGTGTTTTAACCTCATAAGTTCAGGGTCCAAAATGGATTGACTTGTCAAGAGTACACGGAGTCACCTGATCGGAGTTGCATCAAGCGTACAGGCAGGTTTAACCATATATTGTGGTATTTTTGCCGGGTCAAGAGGGTGAGAAAGCTAAACTCAATGAGTTGGAAGCCCCCAAGTGACCTATGTTTCAAAAAAAAGACTCATGCTCAATTTGTAGGCTGAAACGACAGAGACCCCGAGTTTCGGGGGTGCCGACTTTATTATATTTGAACATAAAGAAGTATGTACAAAACTTGGGGGAGGTACATAGGTGATGAGTCAGTAGCTCTAAGTATAATAAGGCCGAAGGTGCGCAATGTTCCAAGGCCGGGTTGTCTCTTCTTCAGAGGTATACGATTCTGGTCGAAGGTCTATCAAGTAACATGAACCATTATTGAGATTTTTGCTGATGACGAAAGGACCTTCCCAAGGTGGTGAAAGCTTGTGCATTCTTGTTTGATCTTGAATCATATGGAGCACTAAGTCGCCCTCTTGAAAGGTGCGGCTTTTGACTCTACGGCTATGATAGCGACGTAAGTCTTGTTGATATATAGCTGATCTGGCCGGTGCTAAGTCACGTTCCTCTTCCAAAGCATCCAAGGAATCCTGACGTGCTTGTTCATTATCGGCTTCAACATAAGCGGCGACTCGAGGAGAGTCATGACGAATATCACTTGGTAATACCGCCTCAGCTCCATAAACGAGAAAGAAAGGTGTGTATCCACTGGATCTGTTTGGAGTTGTTCTGATACTCCAAAGCACTGTGGGGAGTTCCTCAACCCAACAACCTGGAGTACGCTGTAGTGGAAGCATGAGTCGGGGTTTGATCCCTCTCAAAATCTCTTGATTAGCTCATTCAGCTTGCCCATTGGACTGTGGATGTGCCACCGCTGCCAAGTCAAGCCGGATATGCTCACGCTGACAAAACTGTTCCATAGATCCTTTGGATAGATTGGTACCATTGTCAGTAATAATGCTATGAGGGTAGCCAAAACGGAAGATCAACTTTTTCAAAAATTTGACTTGGTTCTGCTTCAACCCACTTGGTGAATTTATCAACCGCCACCTACAGGTGAGTCTTCTTATCAGAAGATGGCTTGAACGGGCCGACCATATCGAGCCCCCAGACCACAAATGGCCAAGTAATTGGGATCATGCGCAATTCTTGAGCCGACACGTGGGCTTGCCGAGCAAACTTTTGACACCCATCGCACTTGCGTACAATGTCCTCTGCGTCTGCATGAGCCGTCAGCCAATAAAATCCATGGCGAAAAGCCATCACCACCAAAGATCGTGAGCCGGCATGGTGTCCACAGTCGCCAGCGTGGATTTCATTAAGATTTTCCTGTCCTTCCTTAGGGGAAACACAACGCTGAAAAACTCCGGTGCTGCTTCGTCGATGTAACTCGCCCCTGATGATAGTCATGGACTTGGACCACCGAATTATTTTTCGAGCGATGATTTTCTCTGCTGGGAGCTCGCCTCGAGTTAGATAATCTAGATAAGGCACTGACCAATCAGGGATAGCATGGAGAGCCGCCACCAAGTGTGCCTCTGGGTCAGGAATAGCTATGTCCTCCTCAGATGGCAACTTAACCGAAGGATTGTGAAGAAAGTCTAAAAAGACGTTAGGGGGACTGGCTTCCGCTGAGAACCGAGTCATGACAGGCCATCGGCCGCCTCATTGAGCCGGCGATCTATATGATCGACTTGATAGCCTTGAAAATAACCCGCCACGTCAGTGATTGCCCGCCAGTAAGTTGCCATCAAGGGGTCCTTAGAATCCCAAGTCCCTGAAACTTGCTGAGCCACCAAATTTGAGTCGCCCAAACACCTCACCCGGCTAAGATTCATCTCTTTAGCCATTCTGAGTCCATGTAGGAGGGCCTCGTACTCAGCTGCATTGTTAGTGCAAGGGAACATGAGCCGTAAAACATAACAAAATTTGTCACCTCGTGGAGAAGACAATATAACTCCAGTCCCTGAGCCTTCCAATTGTCAGGAGCCATCAAAGTGTATAGTCCAGTACGTGTTATCTAGCCTATCCTCTAGAATTTGCATCTCTGTCCAATCATTGATAAAATCTACCAGTGCTTGGGACTTGATGGCAGTTCGGGGCACATATTTCACATGGTGAGGGCCAAGCTCAATTGCCCACTTGGCGATTCGACCAGTGGCCTCTCAATTTTGTATGATATCTCCAAGGGGTGCTGAACTGACCACGGTAATTGGGTGCTCCTGAAAATAGTGCTTCAACTTCTGGCTTGCCATAAAAACTCCAAAGACCAGCTTTTGCCAATGTGGGTACCGCTGCTTGGACAAGGTCAAGACTTCGCGGACGAAATAAACTGGCCGCTGAACCGGATACTCCTTCCCTGCGTCCTTTCGCTCAATGACAATTGCAACACTTATCGCCTTGGAATTAGTAGCAATGTACAAGAGCATGGGCTCTTTGCTAGTTGGGGCGGCTAAAACAGGCGGCTCAGCTAGCTGCTTTTCGAGGGCTTCAAAAGCTTTGTTAGCTGCATCAGTCCAGACGAAGTTGTCCGTCTTCTTCAACAATTGATAAAGAGGGATTGCCTTATCTCCAAGGCGGCTTATAAACTGGCTCAATGACGCGATACGGCTAGCCACGTGCTGGACCTGATTTATATTTGCCGTCTTACCAAGCGAAGTCACTGCCTTGATCTTGTTTGGGTTAGCTTCGATACCTCGCTCAGAAACTAGGAATCCCAATAGTTTGCCTGCAGGAACACCAAAGACACATTTTGCCGGGTTAAGTTTCATCTGGTACACTCGAAGATTATCAAACGTCTCCTTGAGGTCATCCAAGAGCGTCTCCTTCTTCTGAGATTTCACCACGATGTCATCGACATAAGCATGAACATTGCGCCCAATCTGTGGATGAAGGCAATTCTAAACACAACGTTGGTAAGTCGCCCCTGCGCTCTTGAGCCCAAAAGGCATGGAGACATAGCAGAAAGCACCAAAATGAGTTATGAAAGCCGTCTTCTCTTGATCCTCAACATCCATCTTGATCTGATGATAACCAGAGTATGCATCTAGGAAGCACAAACGCTCACGACCCACCATAGAGTCAATGATCTGATCGATTTGGGGGAGAGCAAAAGGATCTTTGGGACAAGCTTTGTTGAGATATGTGTAGTCAACACACATACGCCAGGTGCCGTTCTTTTTAAGGACAAGCACCGGGTTAGCCAACCATTCGGGGTGAAAAACTTCAATGATAAACCCGACAGCTAGGGGCTGGGCTACCTCTTCTCCAATGGCCTTGCATCTCTCCTCGTTAAAACGACGGAGGTATTGTCGTACATGTTTCATCTTTGGATCCACATTAAGATGGCGCTCAGCGAGCTCTCTCGGGACTCTAGGCATGTCAGAAGGTTTCCATGCAAAGATGTCCCGATTCTCACGGATGAACTCGATGAGCGCGCTTTCCTATTTGGGATCCAAGCCGGTCCCAATAGTGAACTGCTGAGATGAGTCGCCCAGTGTGAAGTCAATCTGCTTTGTATCTTCAGCCGACTTAAACTTGAGTAATGACTCAGACTCGGTAGTGGGCTTCTTGAGAGGGCTCATATCAGCACGATCAACATTGGCTGCATAGAACTTCAACTCCTCTACTGTGCAGGCCGACTCAGCATAGACCGCATCGCCTTCCTCGCACTCCTGAGTTATTTTCCTGTTGCCGCTCACAGTTATGGTACCGTTTGGACCTGGCATTTTGAGCTTGAGATAAAGATAACAGGGTCGGGCCATGAAACGAGCATAAGTCGGCCGCCCGAAAAGGGCATGATAAGGACTCTTAATCTTAACCACCTCAAAGGTTAAGGGCTCACATTGGTAGCTGAACTCATCACCGAAAGCAACGTCAAGCTTAATCCGCCCGATTGGGTATGCCGACTTCCCAAGTACGATACCGTGAAAAACCGTAGTTGAAGTTTGCAATCTGTTTTCAGGAAGGTTCATCCGCCGGAAAGTGTCGTAATACAGAATGTTGATGCTACTTCCACCATCCATGAGGACTTTCGTCAAGGTATACCCGCCAACCTGTGGTGCCACCATCAGAGCGAGACCACCCGGGTTATCAACCTGCGGAGGGTGATCTTCTCGGCTCCAAGTAATTGGTTGCTCAGACCAGTTTAAGTATCTTGGAACCGCTGGTTCAACCAAGTTAACGGCCCTTTGCTTCCACTTGCGATCCTTCCTGCAAGTGCTAGTGGTGAAGACATGATATTGCCCACTGTTCAATTGCTTGGGATTGCTCTAAAAACCAGCTTGATTATTATGCTGCTGATTGCCTTGGCCGGAGCGCTGCTCGTTGCCGTTGTTCCCTGGATGCTGGAAACCTGCTCCTGAGCCGCCTTGGCCAGGGAAACCTGATCCTGCGAATCCGCCAGACGAACTGCCATGTGAGCCACCGACCAAGCTGACCCGGATGTCCCCCACCATTGCCTCCTTGGTGATTCTGGAAAGCCTGGTTGCGGAATTCCTGCATGATGTAACAGTTTTCCCATGAGTGCGTAGACGGCGTATCCGGGGTACTATGTTTGGGACAAGGCGCCTTGAGAGCCTCCTCATAATTGCGCGGCTTGTTCCCATTGTAAGGTCCTCCCGGGCGGTTGTTGCGACGCTGGTTCTTGAAACCGGTGTTGGTATTAGCGACGAATTCTGACCCGCCATTGGGCTGTTTTCGCTCACTGTTATTGCCTTGTCCCCCTGGGTTCCTGATACGTCTCCAACGTATCTATAATTTTTGATTGTTCCATGCTGATATATTATCATTCTAGGATACTTTTTGGGTCATTATTTTCCAATTTATAATATTTTTGAGCACTAACCTATTGACCCAGTGCCCAGTGCCAGTTGTTGTTTTCTACGAGTTTTTGCCTTTGCAGGTTTACTGTACCAAACGAAGTCCAATTGCCACGAAACTTTTTGATGATTTATTCTGGACTATATGAAGACCTAGAAGCTTCGGAAGGAAGCCGGGAGGCGCACGAAGGCCCCACCACACATCAGGGCACGCCCTGGGGGGCGCCCTGATATGTGGTGGCCCCCTTGGGCACCTCCCGACGTCCCTCTTCGGCCTATAAATTCTCTAATATTCTAAAAAACCTGGAAGCAGTCCCGAAACCCTTTTTCCGCCGCCGCAAGTCTCTGTTCCATCGCGAGGCCATCTGGAGCTCCGTTCCGGCACCCTGCCGGAGCGGGGATCGATCACGGAGGGCCTCTTCATCAACCTTGCTGCCCTCATGATGATGTGTGAGTAGTTCACCACAGACCTACGGGCCCATAGCTAGTACCTAGATGGCAATCTCTCTCTATCTTATGATCTTCAATACAATGGTCATCGCATCTTTGCTTTGATCTATCCGATGTAATCCTATTGTGTAGTGTGTTTGTTGGGATTCGATGAATTGTGGGTTTATGTTCAGATTATTCATGAAAAGTATTTGAGATGCCTCTGAAATATATTATCTCTTAAGTGCATGATCATTATAGCTTTGTAATGCTCTCCAATCTATTGATATGGTTTGGCTAAGTAGATTGGTATTTCATCGGTGGGAGTGGTGCGTTGTGGTTGGTTCAACCTGGCGAATTTCTATATCCCAGTGACAAAGTAGGGGACAAGATGCATCTTTGTGTTGTTGCTACTAAGGATAAAACAATGGGTTTCATTCATATTGTTTGAGTTTACTTTGTCTACATCATGTCGTCGTTCTCCAAGCATTACTCTGTTTTACTTAATACTCTAGATGCATGCTGGATAGCGGTCGATGAGTGGAGTAATAGTAATAGGTGCAGGCAGGAGTCGGCCTATTTGCTTATGGACGTGATGCCTATATATATATACATGATCATTGTTGTGAACATCGCATAACTATCCTCTTTTCTATCAATTGCCCAACAGTAATTTGTTTACCCACCATATGCTGCCTACATGAGAGATGTCGCTAGGGAACACTATGCCCCTAGGTCTATTCACTTATATATTCGCAAACGCTATATTTACCTTGCTGCCTTTATTTACTTTTTATTTATTTTGCATTCATCAATAATTATCTACACAACTATTTGCTTGCAAATAACGAGATCAAGGGGATTGACAACCCTCTTGCACGCGTTGGGTGCAAGTTGTTTGTTCATTTGTGTGCAGCCGCTGAAGACGGTTGGGGATTGATATTCCTATTGGTTCGATAAACCTTGGTTTCATAACTGAGGGAAATACTTATCCGCTTTGTGTTGCAATTACCCGTTCCTCTTCACGGAAAACCCAACGCAGATCACAAGTATCAGGAAGGATTTCTGGCGCCGTTGTCGGGGAATATCAACATCAACTACCAAGCAACTTCACACAATTTTTCATTCACTTGTTCTTCTTTTTATTTTCTGTTATATTTATCTTGTCACAAAAAATTCAAAAATACAAAAATATTTACGTTTGCTTGTTACTAGTTTAGTTCTTCGCTTGCTAGTTTGCTTGTTTTGCTTGTTGCTTTGCTTGCTCGGTCACCATGTCTCAAGATACTACTAAGTTGTGTGACTTCTCAAATACTAATAATAATGATTTTATTAGTACACCTATACCACCCGCCACTAGTGCGGAGGTTTTTGATATTAATGTTGCATTGCTAAATCTTGTCATGAAAGATCAATTTTCGGGAAGTCCTAATGAGGATCCCGTGTCACATCTTAATACCTTTGTTGAATTATGTGACATGCAAAAGAAAAAGGATATGGATAATGATATTGTGAAATTAAAATTATTTCCTTTTTCACTAAGAGATAAAGCTAAAGCTTGCTTTTCATCTTTACCGCGTAATAGTATTGGAACATGGGATAAGTGTAAAGATGCTTTTATTGCCAAGTATTTTCCTCCTGCTAAGATCATATCCCTTAGAAATCAAATAATGAATTTTAAACAGCAGGATCAAGAGCATGTTGTACAAGCTTGGGATAGAATGAAATTAATGATAAGGAATTGTCCAACACACGGTTTAAATATGTGGATGATTATCCAAAACTTCTATGCAGGACTAAACTTTGTGTCTAAAAATCTTCTAGATTCTGCTGCAGGTGGTACCTTTATGAATGTGACCTTGGGAGAGGCTACAAAACTTCTAGACAATATCATGACAAATTATTCTCAATGGCATACCGAAAGGGCTCCAACCGGTAAGAAGGTAAATTCTGCTGAAGAAATCGCTACTTTGTGTGAAAAAGTGGATGCTCTTATGAATATGGTTGCTAGTAAAAATGCTCATGTTGATCCCAATGATATTCCCTTGTCTACTTTGATTGAGCAAAATAATGATGCTATTAATGTGAACTTTGTCTCGCGAAATAATTTCAACAACAATCCTTATAGAGGAAATTTCAATTCTAGGCTGTATCCCGGTAATTCCTCTAACAACTATGGAAACTCTTATGGTAATTCTTATGGTAATTCTTCTAAAAATGCTAATAGGATACCCTATGATCTTGAGAACACAATTAAATAATTTATTAATTCTCAAAAGGTTTTCAACACTATGGTAGAAGAAAAATTGCATGTAGTTGACACTTTGGCTAAAAACATGGATATAATTGCTCTTGATGTGGAAACTCTTAAAAATAAAGCTTTGCCACCCAAGCATGATTTCAATGATGCCATTAAATATATCCAAATATCTATCAATGAAAGTAAGGAGAGGACCGCTAAGTTGAGAGCTAAGCGGGAATTATTAGTAAAAGCTCTTCCACCCGGTTTTTACCGGAATCATGATGAAGATCTCAAAATGATTGCTGTTTCTCCTATTGAATCTTTGTTTACTTCTCTGAATATAAATGATAAAGGGACTGGAGATGAGTCAACTTTAGTAGAGGAGCGCCCCGTTTGCTTGGAGGGTGATAATTTAATGCTAAAACTGAAAAATGTGGCTTTGGAGAGGTCAAAACTTTAACTAGTGATGCACCCACTATTTTGGATTACAAGGACTTGAATTATAATAATTGCTCTTTAATATAATGTATTTCCTTGTTGCAATCCGTTATTAGCTCACCCAATGCTTATGAACAAAACAAAGCTTTTACCGAACATATAGTAGAAGCTATGATAAGAGCTTATGATGAGAAACTTGAACTTGAAGTTTCTATTCCTAGAAAATTGCACGATGAGTGGGAACCTACTATAAAAATAAATATCAATAAATATGAATGCAATGCTTTGTGTGACCTTGGTGCTAGTGTTTCAACTATTCCTAAAAATCTTTGTGATGTACTCGGTCTCACTAATATTGAAGATTCTTCCCTCAACTTGCATCTCGCGGATTCTACCATCAAGAAACCTTTAGGTAGAATTAATGATGTGCTTATTATTTCAAATAAAAATTATGTGCCTCTAGATTTCATTGTCCTTGATATTGATTGCAATCCTTCTTGTCCCATAATACTTGGAAGACCATTCTTACGAACTATAGGTGCAATCATTGACATGAAAGATGGGAACATAAGGTTACAATTCCCATTAAAGAAAGGGATGGAACACTTACCTAGGAAGAGAATTAAACCACCTTATGAATTAATTATGAGAGCCACTTATGGGTGGAGTGTCAAAGATGACAAAACTTGAAACTATGCATTATGCCTAGCTAGGGGCATAAAACAATAGCGCTTGTTGGGAGGCAACCCAATAGTTATCTTTAAATTTTTTCTTAGAACTTTCTGTTTATTTTTAATAACATGATTATTTCCTCTGTAATTATTATGTTTTTGTGTTTAAATTAGTGTTTGTGCCAAGTAAAGCCTTTGGGATGACTCACAAGATGAGTAGAATCGATGCTGAAACAAAACAGAAAGTTTTGACTCCAGTATAGGAATTTTCATTTTTTTTATGGAGTGTGATAATGATCTGAAATTTTTACACAGAGTTTCTATACAAATGTTAGAGGTTTTCATAATTTTTAAGAATTTGTAAAGTTACAGAAGTACAGGTTATCTACAGATTGCTACAGACTGTTCTGTTTTAGACAGATTCTCTTTTTGCATGCATAGTTGCTTATTTTGATTAAACTATGGATTGTATCGGGGGGTGCAAGCCATGGAGAAGTTATAATTCAGTACCTATTATGAATTTATGAAATTTGAATCAATTTACAACAGTACTTAAAGTGTGCAATATGTTTCTTATACTAACGGATCTCATGAGGTTTTGTTGAGTTTTGTGTGATTGAAGTTTTCAAGTTTTGGGTGTTATCTTGATGGACAAAGGAATAAGGAGTAGCAAGAGCCTAAGCTTGGGGATGCCCAAGGCACCCCAAGGTAATATTTATAGGAGACTCAATTGTCTAAGCTTGGGGATGCCCCGGAAGGCATCCCCTCTTTCGTCTCAAATCCATCGGCATGCCACTTGAAGCTATATTTTAATTCGTCACATGATATGAGTTTTGCTTGGAGTGTCGTTTGCTTTAGTTTGCTTTTACTTTCAGTTTTACACAATCATTGTTTTCTGGACACACCTATTTAACAGAGACTCACCTTCATCATAATTTGTTAGAATAGTCTATGTGCTTCACTTATATCTTTTGAGCATAGCAGTTGCTCTAGTACTTCACTTATATCTTTTTGAGCACGGTGGCGTGTAGATTTAAAAAAATGATTTCACTCTCGTTCTTCACTTATATTTGTTTGAGAGTTAATAAATAGTGATGGTAATTTGCATGGGTCATACAGACTAGTCCAAAAATATTAGGTATTCAAAGAGTGATAATCAAAACCATCATGTAGCACATATAAAGAAATTGTGGGTTAATGATATTGATGTAGTAATGTGAAATAGGTGTGAGTTCATAATTGTTAAACCGTAGAAGTGTCGATATTAAGAGGGGTTGACCTTTTTGTTCATCTAAATATTAAAGAGGCATGGTGATGATGTGTGAGCATTTCTATTCCTCGTTGAAATCCTAGTGTTGTTTCGGGTCGGAAGCGCGCGATGGTTAACTCCTACCAACCTCTTCCCTCGGGGCATGCAATTAGTACTTTGATTTATGATAAACTAATATAACTTTGAAATAAGTATATGAGTTCTTTATGACTAATGTGAAACCATGGACATATGCAATCTCACCTTTTCATAATTTGCTAGCCTCTTCGGTACCGTGCATAGCCCGTTCTCACCTCGAGGATCGGTGCAACTTTTGCCGGTGCATCCAAACCCCGTGACATGATACACTCTGTTGCACATAAACCTTATTATATCTTCCTCAAGACAGCCACCATACCTACATATCATGGCATTTCCATAGCCATTCCGAGATATATTGCCATGCAAATTCCATCATCACTTCACATGACTAGTTCGTTCATCGTCATATTGCTTTGCATGATCATATAGAGCTGACATAGTATTTGTGGCAAAGCCACCTTCATAATGTTTTTGATACATGTCACGCTAGATCATTGCACATCCTGATACACTGCCAGAGGCATTCATACAGAGTCATATCTTCATATCAGTTCTCCATGTTGAGTTGTAAGTAAATAAAAGTGTGATGATCATCATTGTTAGAGCATTGTCCTAGTGAGGAAAGAATGATGGAGACGATGATTCTCCCATAAGTCGAGATGAGACTCCGGACGAAAATAAAGATGGGGGAGGCCAAATGAGCCCACCATCCATTCAAAAAAAATGAGAGAAAATGAGAGAAGGGACTTTGCTACTATCCTTTACCACACTTGTGCCTCAAAGTGGCACCATGTTCCTCATGTAGAGAGTCTCATGATATATCACTTTCATATGCTAGTGGGAATTACCTATTCATTATTTCAAACTTGGCTTGTATATTCCAATGACGGGCTTCCTCAAATACCCAAGGTCTTCATGAGCAAGCAAGTTGGATGCACACCCCACTTAGCTTCATTTGAGCTTTCATACACTTATAGCTCTAGTGCATCATTTGCATGGCAATCCCTACTCCTCGCATTGACATCTATCGATGGGCATCTCCATAGCCCGTTGGTACGCCTAGTTAATGTGAGACTATCTTCTCCACTTCCTACTCCTTTGATATCGACCACCATACTCTATTCCACCTAAATGCTATGTCCAATGACTCACGCTCATGTATTGCATGAAGAATAAAAAGTTGATGCATATTGAAAAAGTACGAACCAATTGCCTGACTTGGACACCGTGGTGCTTAACATTTGTATTAATGTGGTGAAGATGGAGCCATGCCTTGCTAATACAATAAGATGAATGGGGGGTAAACATTTCTTGAGAATCGTATACTTTTAGGAATTAACAATTCTGTTTCTTACACTTTGAATATTGCTATGCTAATATTTGTTGATTCATCTTTTCTCAATGAGCATACCTGAATAAGATTACATAGTGGATAGCATGTCACATCAAAAATTCTGTTTTTATCATTTACTTACTCGAGGACGAGCAAGAATTAAGCTTGGGGATGCTTGATACGTCTCCAACGTATCTATAATTTCCGATTGTTCCATGCTGATATATTATCATTCTAGGATACTTTATGGGTCATTATTTACCAATTTATAATATTTTTGAGCACTAACCTATTGACCCAGTGCCTAGTGCAAGTTGTTGTTTTCTCCGTGTTTTTGCCTTTGCAGGTTTACTGTACGAAACGAAGTCCAATTGCCACGAAACTTTTTGATGATTTTTTCTGGACTATATGAAGACCTAGAAGCTTCTGAAGGAAGCCGGGAGGCGCACGAGGGCCCCACCACACATCAGAGCGCGCCCTGGGGGGGCGCCCTGATATGTGGTGGCCCCCTCGGGCACCTCCCGACGTCCCTCTTCGGCCTATAAATTCTCTAATATTCTGAAAACCTTGGAAGCAGTCCCGAAACCCTTTTTCCACCGCCGCAAGTCTCTGTTCCGTCGCGAGGCTGATACGTCTCCAACGTATCTATAATTTTTTGCTTGTTCCATGCTGTTATATTATCATTCCTGGATGTTTTACAATCATTTTATAGAAACTTTATATCATTTTTTGGGACTAACCTATTGACATAGTGCCAAAGTGCCAGTTGTTGTTTTTGCTTGTTTTTTACTTCGCAGAAAATCAGTACCAAACGGAGTCCAATCGCGACGAAACTTTTTGGAGAATTTTTTTGGACCAGAAGACACCCAGGGGGCCAAAGAAGTGCCAGAGAGGTGGGCCGTGGAGACCACAACCCACCAGGGCGCGCCCTGATGGGCTGTACACTCCTCGGGGCCCCTCTCCACCGCCTCTGATGTCTATAAATTCCCAAATATTCTAGAAACCCTAAAGGAGTCGACAGAAAACACATCCAGCCGCCGCAAGTTCCAGAGCCTCGAGATCCAATCTAACACCATCACGGAGGGGTTCATCATCCTCATTGGTGCCTCTCCGATGATGCGTGAGTAGTCCACCATTGACCTAAGGGTCCGTAGGCAGTAGCTAGATGGCTTCCTCCCTCTCTTTTGATTCTCAATACAATGGTCTCTTGGAGATCTATTTGATGTAAACTTTTGCTGTGTGTTTGTTGGGATCCGATGAATTTTGAGTTCATGATCAGTTTCTATCCATCAATATTATTTGAGTCTTCTTTGATCTCTTATATGCATGATTACTTATAGCCTCGTATTTCTTCTTCGAATCTTTGGTTTAGTTAGGCCAACTAGATTGATTTTTCTTGCCATGGGAAGAGGTGCTTTGTGATGGGTTCGATCTTGCGGTGTCCTCTCCCAGTGACAAAAGGGGCAGCGAGGCACACATGTATCGCTGCTATTAAGGATAACAAGATGGGGTCTATTCCTACATGAATAGATCTTGTCTACATCATGTCATCCTTCTTATTGCATTACTCCATTTTTCCATGAACTTAATACACTAGATGCATGCTGGATAGCGGTCGATGTGTGGAGTAATAGTAGTAGATGCAGGCAGGAGTCGGTCTACTTATCTTGGACGTGATGCCTATATAATGATCACCGCCTTGGATATCTCCAGGATTATTTGATCTTCTATCAATTGCCCAACAGTAATTTGTTCACCCACCGTGTGCTATACTCATGAGAGAAGCCACTAGTGAAACCTACGGCCCCCGGGTCTTCTTTTCCAACATATTGCTTTCCGATCTATCTTTTTGCCGCTTTTGCTTTCAGATCTATTATTCCAAAAACCCAAAAATGCCTTGATGCACTTTTTATTTGCTCTTTTTATTTTGTGTTCTTGAGAGATCTATCTCTACAACCTATCACTACCTAATCTATCTTTTTACCGTAGAGAGATTGACAACCTCTCTTTCGCGTCGGGTTGCAAGTATTTGTTCTTTGTGTGCAGGTGCTGCTTATTTGGTGGTGGTGATCCTCCTACTGGTTCGATACCTTGGTTTCAACTGAGGGAAATACTTACCGTCGATGTGTTGCATCATCCCCTCCTCTTTGGGGAAATACCGACGCAGTCTCAAGCCACGTCAAAGGAATTTCTGGCGCCGTTGCCGGGGAGGAAGCGGTCTCTTCTATGTGCCAATCACAGGCGCCGAGGAGACACCATCATCATCTACCAGGTTCCTAATCACAAATCTCATCTCCTTGCAATTACATTATTTGCCATTTGCCTCTCGTTTTCCTCTCCCCCACTTCACCCAATTTGCCGTTTTATTCGCCCTCTTTTTCGTTTGCCTTTTTCTCATCAGATCTCTTGCTTGCTTGCAATCTTGTTTGCGTAGTCACGATGACTCAAGAAAACACCAAGTTTTGTGATTTTCCAATACTAATAACAATGATTTTATTAGTACTCCTATTGCTCCTCCCGCCACTAGTGCGGAGTCTTGTGATATCAATGCCACTTTGTTGAATGTTGTCATGAAAGATCAATTTGCCGATACTCCTAATGAGGATGCCGTGTCCCATCTAAACACGTTCGTAGAATTGTGTGATATGCAAAAGAAAAAAGATGTGTACAATGATATAGTGAAGTTGAAATTATTTTCTTTTTCCTTGCGGGATCGTGCAAAAATTTGGTTTTCCTCTTTGCCTCGCAATAGTATCGATTCTTGGAATAAGTGCAAGGATGCTTTTATCACTAAGTATTTTCCGCCCGCGAAAATTATTTTCCTTAGGATGCAAATCATGAATTTTAAGCAACATGAGCATGAACATGTTGCACAATCTTGGGAAATTGATGCTAAGAAATTGTCCTACTCATGGTTTAAATCTTTGGATGATCATACAAATTTTTTATGCGGGATTGAATTTTGTCTGTAGAAATCATTTAGATTCCGCCGCGGGTGGTACTTTTATGGAAATTACTTTGGGTGAAGCTACTAAATTGCTAGATAATATTATGGCAAACTATTCACAATGGCATACCGAAAGAGCACCTACTAGCAAAAAGGTTAATTCGGTTGAAGAAATTAGTACTTTGAGTGATAAGGTTGTTGCTTTGATGAAATTGGTTGCTAGTAAAAATGCTCCTATTGATATTCATGATGTGCCTTTGTCTACTTTGATTGTGCAAAATAGTGATTCCATAGATGTGAACTTTGTCTCGCGAAACAATTTCAATAACAATGCTTATAGTGGTAATTTTAATCCTAGGCCTTTTCCTGGAAATTCCTCTAATAATTATGGTAATTCCTATGGTAATTCTTCTTACAATAATAATAGGAACACCTCTGATCTTGAGAATAATATTAAAGAATTTATCAATGCGCAAAAGGCTTTCAATACTACGATAGAAGAAAAGTTGAATAAGATTGATGATATGTCTAGAAGCATTGATAGAATTTCTCATGATGTAGAAAATCTCAAGTTGAAAGCTTTTGTGCCTAAGATTGATGAATCAATTAAAGCTTTATATGTCTCTATTTATGAAAGTAAGAAAAGAACCACTATGCTTAGAGCTAGAAGGAAATTCTTAGAAAAATCGTTTTCTAGTGATTGCCTTCATAAAAATGATGAAGATCTTAAAGTGATTGGTATTTCTTCTATTGATTCCTTGTTTAGTAATATTAATATTGATGATAAAGGGATTGAAGTAGAGTCAACTTTATCTAGAAGGCATCCCAATAATTTGGAGGGTGAAAATCTTGATGAAAAATTTCATGAAAGTGGGTTTGAATAGGTCAAAACTTTAACTAGTGATGTGCCCACTATTTTGGATTGCAAAGACTTTAATTATGATAGTTGCTCTTTGATTGAATGTATTTCTTTGCTGCAATCCATGTTGAATTCACCCCATGCTTATGAACAAAATAAAGCTTTTACTAAACATATCGTTGATGCCATGATGAAATCTTGTGAAGAAAAGTTGGAGTTGGAGATTTCTATTCCTAAAAAATTACATGATCAGTGGGAACCTACTATTAAGGTCAAGATTAAAAATTATGAGTGCTTTGCTTTATGTATTTTGGGTGCTAGTGTTTCCACGATTCCGAAATCTTTATGTGATGTGCTTGGTCTCACCAATATTGAAGAATGTTCTCTTAATTTGCACTTGGCGGATTCTACTATTAAAAAGCCTTTGGGAAGAATTAATGATGTTCTTATTCTTGCAAATAGGAACTATGTTCCCATAGATTTTATTGTTCTTGATATTGATTGCAATCCGTCTTGTCCCATTATACCTGGTAGACCGTTCTTAAGTACTATAGGTGCCGTGATTGATATTAAAGAAGGCAATATTAGGTTTCAGTTTCCACTAAGAAAGGGTATGGAACACTTCCCTAGAACAAGAATTAATCCACCATATTAATCAATCATAAGATCATCCTATGGAGCAAAAACCAAAGATGACAATACTTGAATCTATGCGTTATGCCTAGCTAGGGGCGTAAATCGATAGCGCTTGTTGGGAGGCAACCCAATGAATAAATTTATTTTCCTCTTTATCTTTATGTTTTTGAGTGTTGACACAATTGTGCCTCTGTTATTATTGTGTTTTTATGTTTTATTTAGTGTTTGTGCCAAGTAGAACCTTTAGGATGATTCATAAGATGCGTAGAAGCGATGCTGAATCTGAAACAGAAACATTGCGTCTAGTGTTCGAATTTTAATTTTTTACTTGAATGTGATATTGAGGTGAAATTTTAACACAGTGTTTCTTTACGAATTATTTACGTTTTCCTAATTTTGCAGAATTTTTAGAGTTACAGAAGTATGGTTAGAGTACATATTACTACAGACTGTTCTGTTTAAGACAGACTCTGTTTTCGTTGCATTGTGTGCTTGTTTTGATGAATCTATGGGTTATATTGAAGGGTATGAGCCATGTTAAAGTTAAAATACAGTATGTATAATGCAATAATAAAATATGAATTGGTTTGCAACAGTACCTAAAGTAGTGATTTGCTTTATTATACTAACGGATCTCACGAAGATTTTGTTGAGTTTTGTGTGATTGAAGTTTTCAAGTTTTGGGTGAGATCGCGATGGATGAAGGAATAAGGAGTGAAAAGAGCCTATGCTTGGGGATGCTACAAAACCCCAAAGATATATCCAAAGAGAAACAAGCAACTAAGCTTCGGGATGCCCCGAGTGGCATCCCCTCTTTCTTCTAACGACCATCGGTATTTTACTTGGAGCTATATTTTTATTCATCACATATCATGAGTTTTGCTTGGAACGTGTTGTATCATTTGAGTATTTGCTTGCTTTGCTTTTTAGTTTGTCACTTGTATACTTTCTGGACACACCTATTTGAGAGAGCCAAAATTATGCCATGATTTGTTAGAATTGCTCTTTATGCTTCACTTAAACTTTTTGAGCTATAGAATTGCTCTAGTGCTTCACTTGTATCTTTTTGAGCACGGTGTGCTTGGAAATTTTTGTAGAAATACTCTCATGCTTCACTTAGATTAATTTGAGAGTTAGTAAATTTTGAATAAATCCTCTCATGCTTCACTTATACTATTTTGAGAGATGAAATATTTATGCTCATGTGCTTCACTTAAATTTGTGTGAGCTTGTCAAAAGCAATGGCAATATATGAAACTAATCCCAAAGTGATAGTTTTGAGACATGATGATAGTAATATGTGAGTCATGTTGATGAGTAATTATGCTTTAGTAGGAATATTGGTGTTAAGGTTTGTGATTCCCTATGCAAGTACGAAAGTCAATAGTTATGCAATGAAATTACATCCTACTTATGGTGCATTATTTAGTGTTAGTTATGCTCAATGCTCGCTTATGTGAATTTTTGTTTCTTGGTTGGTTGCTTCTCAATCTATTTGCTAGCCTCCACTTGTACTAAGTAGAAATACTACTTGTGCATCCAAAATCCTTAAACCCAGTTTTGCCTTATGAGTCCACCATACCTACCTATATGCGGTATTTCCATGCCGTTCTAAGAAAATTTGTATGTGCCATCTCTAATTTTCATAATGAATTTCCTTTTTTGTGTGCTCGTACCGCTCATGAAACGGTAGGGGTGTCCAATATTTTTCCATGCTAGATGTGTTATTCTCAAGATGAGTGTTTATTCACTTGTCATTGCACGAGAGTGTGGCGGTAATAGGGATACCCATTCCCTAAATGAAAAAAGATTTTTTTTTACTTTATGTTGTCAAATAATAAATTCCTTGGAAAGTGTTGGCATGGAAGGCAACCGTGGATACGGCCAGCCATGGATTGTGAAGAATGGTGGAAAAAGGAATAAACTTTATTTTCTGTTTGGGAACCGCCTATGATATATCTAGCATGGAAGGTATTGTGAACTACTTTGTCGTTTTCATTGACAGGAAAGGCATGCCACTCAAAATATTTTTCACTCTCAATTTAAACTTTGTGCTCTGGCACCTCTACAAATTCGTACTTCCCTCTGCGAAGGGCCTATCTATTTACTTTATCCAATTCTTATTTTTACTTTGAGTCTCCATGTTCTCTTATAAAGCATCAACTAGGGGGCACTATGATCGTACTTGAGCATTGGGCGTAGCTAATATTTGAGTGTGTTTCATGAATGGATCAATGATTGAGCATTATGGGCTGGGGATAACTTTCTTTAGTGTTGATATTTTGAAAGACATGGTTGCTTGTTGGCATGCTTGAGTATTGAAGTCATTATGTTAAAACTAGACTATTGCTTTGAATCATCTAAAGTCCAAATGTCCATGCTACAAAGAAAAGAATATGAGATGAACATGTTAGGCAGCATTCCACACAAAAAATTCTGTTTTTATCATTTACCTACTCGAGGACGAGTAGGAATTAAGCTTGGGGATGTTGATAAGTCTCCAAAGTATCTATAATTTTTGCTTGTTCCATGCTGTTATATTATCATTCTTGGATGTTTCACAATCATTTTATAGCAACTTTATATCATTTTTTGGGACTAACCTATTGACATAGTGCCAAAGTGTCGGTTGCTGTTTTTGCTTGTTTTTTACTTCGCAGAATATCAGTACCAAACGGAGTCCAATCGCGACGAAACTTTTTGGAGATTTTTTTGGACCAGAAGACACCCAGGGGGGCAAAGAAGTGCCAGAGAGGTGGGCCGTGGAGACCACAACCCATCAGGGCATGCCAGGGGCCCTGGGCGCGCCCTGATGGGTCGTGCCCTCCTCGGGGCCCCTCTCCACCGCCTCTGATGCCTATAAATTCCCAAATATTCTAGAAATCTTAAAGGAGTCGATGAAAAACACAACCAGCCGCCGCAAGTTCTAGAGCCTCGAGATCCAATGTAACACCATCATGGAGGGGTTCATCATCCTCACTGGTGCCTCTCCGATGATGCGTGAGTAGTCCACCATAGACCTACGGGTCCGTAGGCAGTATCTAGATGGCTTCCTCTCTCTCTTTTGATTCTCAATACAATGGTCTCTTGGAGATCTATTTGATGTAAACTTTTGCGGTGTGTTTGTTGGGATCCGATGAATTTTGAGTTCATGATCAGTTTCTATCCATCAATATTATTTGAGTCTTCTTTGATCTCTTATATGCATGATTACTTATAGCCTCGTATTTATTCTTTGAATCTTTGGTTTAGTTAGCCAACTAGATCATTTTTTCTTGCCATGGGAAGAGGTGCTTTGTGATGGGTTCGATCTTGCGGTGTCCTCTCCCGGTGACAAAAGGGGCAGCGAGGCACGCATGTATCGTTGCTATTAAGGATAACAAGATGGGGTCTATCCCTACATGAATAGATCTTGTCTACATCATGTCATCGTTCTTATTGCATTACTCCATTTTTCCATGAACTTAATACACAAGATGCATGCTGGATAGCGGTCGATGTGTGAAGTAATAGTAGTAGATGCAGGCAGGAGTCGGCCTACTTATCTTGGACGTGATGCCTAGATAATGATCATCGCCTTGGATATCGTTATGATTATTTGATCTTCTATCAATTGCCCAACAGTAATTTGTTCTTTGTGTGCAGGTGTTGCTTATTAGGTGGTGGTAATCCTCCTACTGGTTTGATACCTTGGTTTCATAACTGAGGGAAATACTTACCGTCGCTGTGCTGCATCATCCCTTCCTCTTTGGGGAAATACCGACGCAGTCTCAAGCCACGTCAGAGGCCATCTGGAGCTCCGTTCCGGCACCCTGCCGGAGGGGGGATTGATCACGGAGGGCCTCTTCATCAACCTTGTTGCCCTCATGATGATGTGTGAGTAGTTCACCACAGATCTACGGGTCCATAGCTAGTACCTAGATGGCAATCTCTCTCTCTCTCTCTCTCTTATGATCTTCAATACAATGGTCATCGCATCTTTGCTTTGATCTATCCGATGTAATCCTATTGTGCGGTGTGTTTGTTGGGATCCGATGAATTGTGGGTTTATTTTCAGATTATTCATGAAAAGTATTTGAGATGCCTATGAAATATATTATCTCTTAAGTGCATGATCATTATAGCTTCGTAATGCTCTCTGATCTATTGATATGCTTTGGCCAAGTAGATTGATATTTCATCGGTGGGAGTGGTGCGTTGTGGTAGGTTCAACCTGGCGAGTTTCTATATCCCAGTGACAATGTAGGGGACAAGATGCGTGTTTGTGTTGTTGCTACTAAGGATAAAACGAGGGGGTTCATTCATATTGTTTGAGTTTACTTTGTCTACATCATGTCATCGTTCTCCTAGCATTACTCTGTTTTACTTAATACTCTAGATGTATGCTGGATAGCAGTCGATGAGTGGAGTAATAGTAATAGGTGCAGGCAGGAGTCGGCCTATTTGCTTATGGACGTGATGCCTATATATACATGATCATTTCCATGAACATCACATAACTATCATCTTTTCTATCAATTGCCCAATAGTAATTTGTTTACCCACCGTATGCTGCCTACATGAGAGATGTCACTAGGGAACACTATGGCCCCCGGGTCTATTCCCTTATATATTCGCAAACGCCATATTTACCTTGCTGTCTTTATTTAATTTTAATTTATTTGCAATTTATATTTATCAACAATTATCTACACAACTCATTTTCTTGCAAATAACGAGATCAAGCGGATTGACAACCCTGTTGCCCGCGTTGGGTGCAAGTTGTTTGTTCATTTGTGTGCAGCCGCCGAAGACGATTGAGGATCAATATTCCTATTGGTTCTATAAACCTTGGTTTCATAACCGAGGGAAATACTTATCCACTTTGTGCTGCAATTACCCGTTCCTCTTCACGGAAAACCCAACGCAGATCACAATTATCAGTTCCCATTGTGCCCATGGTTTTGCTGACCCTTGCCACCGTCGCCCTTCCTGATCTTGCCAGTTTTGTCCATGTCTGAGCCGGGATCCTTCGTGTTGTCTGACTCACCGTATCTGGTAAGAACATCCATCAAGTCTCTCATATCTTGCACCTTCCGCTTGAGACGGCCAAGTTTCTGGACCAGCGGCTGAAAGTGGCAGTTCTTCTCCAAGATTAGGACGGCTTGAGCTGCCATGATGCTGTCCGATGAGTGGACTTTTTCGGCAACCCGGCGAGTCCAATGATGAGCCGACTCGTCCCCGCGCTGGACACAATGCTGAAGATCCACAATTGTCATTGGTCGCTTGCACGTTCCCTAGAAATTCTTGATAAACCGCTCCTTCAGCTCTGCCCCAGTGTTGATGGAATTGGGTGGCAAGTTCTTCAGCCACGTGCGAGCCGGTCCTTCCTGGATCATGGTCAGGTACTTTGCGCACATGGCGTCGCTGACGTCGAGCATATCCATGGCTAGCTCATAACTCTCGATCCATGTTGCCGGCTCAAGGTCTGTTGTGTAGTTTGGCACCTTATGAGGCCCCTTGAAGTCCTTGGGCATACGCTCGCCACGGAGAGCCAGGGATAAGCAAGGGATCCCAATCGTCCTACTATTCACCCTAGCCCCCGTAGTCGCCGGTTGAGGATGAAGCTGCTGAGTCGCCCGCGCTGCCGCTGCTTCCGCCTCTGCCTGTCGCGCGGCCTTGGCCTCATCGACAACCGCCAGGGCATTTGACAGCACAGGCCGGGTCGGGGAGACCTAAGGCTGTTGCCTGCGTCTACTGCTAGAAACAACTGGAGATTCCACATGGCGACTCTTGCTGCGGCTGGCATGCGGGATGGAGTGCATCCGATCACGGCTATAAGAATACTGCGCTTGTGCACCACCGCTGTTTTCAACATCTCTATGGCGTTCCTGGCCTCGATCTCGACGGGGGTGTTCCTGTGGATGGGAAGTGCCTCTAGATTACGAGTCGCCGCTAACATGTTATCAACGGGGTTGGAGAAGTGTCCTTGCGGCATCTGGAACCACGGTGGTGAACGCTGAGCCGGCGATGGTTGAGCTGGATCCATTTGATGGGCCGTTTGACGAGGGAGATCCTCACGCGCTCGTTCAGCCCCCGGTGTCTGCTGTGGTGTGGGGAATAAACGGGACGACTCGAGATTCAATGGCAGCCGGCTCTGATGTCTCCTCTGGTAAACCGCCTCAAAGGCGTCTCGACGAAGCCCTAACTGCCAAGCCTTGGCCTTCAGACGCTCCGACTCGTTGTGAATACGAGCTTGTATTTCCGCCATCCCGGCGTTTTCGACGTCAATTTCCTCCTGTACCTTAGTCATCTGCTCGCAGAGTTTTACCAACTCCGCGTTGCGCTCCTCCTGGTTCTCCGCAGTGACGGGCGTTCCTACCAACTTTGCCATCTCGGCCATTAGATCTATCATGGCTTGAGCCGACGCCTTGCCTGATCCGCTAGAGCCGCCAGTTGCGCCTGCTGACGATGGGTCTTGAGCCGCCATTGTTCCTGCCATATAGACAGTAATCTGACGAGGCAGCTCGTGTGATTCCCTAGGAGCTTCCGCTTCCACAGAGCCCCCAAGTCTGCCATCATAAAGGGGACAGATCGATGCAGTGTCTCCCATGGAAGATTTGCCCTGGGTGTCCCTGCTTCCTACCGACTCATCCGAGAGGCTAACTCCCTGGGTGAAGCCAACGAAGACGTGACGCCGGCCGGCTTGATGCTGGACGGGTTGAGCACGCCGAGCCGGCTCGACGATGCTGGTGCAGATGCCTGACTCGGGCACCGACGCGCCAATTTTGCCGATGAAGACGTGGATCTTGCCGAAGGGGACCCGGTACCCGTACTCGATTGAGTCGGCCTCGGGGCCCCAGCCTGAATCGTCGATGTAGAGCTTGCCGCGATGGCTTTTGGTCATCTGACCAACCGGAAATCTCCCGAACCCTGGAAGGGCTCCCTTTGAGAACTCAACTCCACCGGGCGAGAGCCCCACGGTGGGCGCCAACTGTCGTGGTTTTGTCACGGCAGATGTCCTCGTAGGAGAACTTAGGTGTGAGGCCATCGCCGCTATGTGTCGACTCGAAGGGGTTGATTGGGAACGAGAGACGAGTTTACCCAGGTTCGGCCCCTCTGATGGAGGTAAAAGCCTACGTCCTGCTATTTGTCTATATTGATGATGACCTCGATTACAAGGGTGTGGAGTTGCTAACCTAGCTTTCGAGGGTGTGTAACTTAAGTCTTTTGGCCCTAGGGGCTCGCCTTTATATACAGGTCGAGACCCTAGGCTTTACAAGAGTCTGAGTCGTGCTACGATTCGTGACCTACTATGTCTCTAACTCGCGTTGCCTCTCAAGCAAGAAAACTCCTGGCGTCTTCTGCCTCTTGGGCCTTGAGTCGCCGTCTTCATGCGCTGGGCCGCCATCCGGCTTACTTGGTAAGCCGCCTTGCCTGCCTTATCTTCAACGGCACGGCCCATCTTGAGTATGATTTACAAGCCGCCAATATGCTGACCCGGCCCAGTAGGGCGGGTTATACCGCGTGGTTATATCCCCGACAAGCCGTGTCTTCATCGATGGACTCGTCATGGTTGTGCGTTAGGCTGCTTCACAGCATATCTTCGGGGGTATCAGGTACACCACTTGGCTCGACAAATGTATCCACGTCAATGAAGGAGGCAATTTTGCTAGCAGATTTAATAAAGGTTTCCATATGGTCTTCGAAGTTTCGGCATTCAGGGTTTCCCGTGCCAACTCGTTTCAGTTTCTCCTCATTTATCTTGGGTATATGCACCCGAGTGAGAGCCAAAGCGACGTCCGCTCTACAGCGGGCAGCATATTTCTTCCACATTGACACCAAATCAGACACTTGTTTAAGTTGTTCAATCCGGGCGGGCAGATCGTAGTAAAGTTTCTCTTTGGGGCGCAGGGACTTGTTGATCATGTTCATGACTTTTTTTCACTTGGGCGGTGCTGCTCTCGGCTGCGCTGGCACGTTCTTCCAATCGGATCATCTACTCAACTACCCAAGTGGATGCTCATAGCGTGTCTTTGATGTTCATACCGGTATGATTGAAGTTCTATTTGCACTTTCTATACAGGAGAATATACTGCACAGAGAAATTTGAAAAACAATCAACGAAGTGAAGTCTACCTCATGCATTAAATCGATATATTGCACTCGAGAAGAACACATATGTTTACCTTCAAACTTTTGGTTGACTGCATCCAGTTGGCCCACCAAGAACTTTTTGGTGTCGGTCACGCCCCAAGTGAGGCCGTCAAGATCTCTCTCATACTTAATCTTGGTCTTGTCCGTAATATCACACATTTTAAGATATTTCGTGTGCCAATTCTCTATGGATTTATTGAGACCATCAATCTGCTTCTTGAAGCCCTCAATGTCGTTCTTATAATGATCATTGATCTCCCTATCTCTTGAAGCCCTGCCAGTCCATCGTCAACATTTTTTTGTTTTCACTTGGGTCTCCTCCAAAGATTTAGCAAGTGCGGTGTCCTTTTTCTCCAAGGCCTTCTTTAGAAAATCAACATAGATGCAGCTCCTCAGTCGTTTGGTCAGAAAGAGATTTTTAGCATGCACATCTGCCTGAATCAGTTTCGTTTGAAATCAGATCAAGAGCAAAATGGGAGCCGGTTCGGATGATAATTCTTACCCCCATTGCAATTTTATCCTTCTCTAGCCAAATGAATTTGGCATGCTCTGGCGTATTTTTTTGAGCTCCTTTTTAACTCGAAGTGCTTGGACCCAAGTTCACAAGTCTTTTGAGACAAAGACAAGGTTTTACTCAGTCGCTTGAAACTGCCATCAATTCTCAGAGCAAAAGCTTCCTACTCGGTTCGTTAGTAAACTGAGAAATCATATGTCTAACGAAAAAAACTATATCTATGAGGGATCAAACGCTACTTGTTCTTGAGACTCTAACCAACTGCCAACAGCTGATTAGAATCTCGGGGGCTACAGCCAGTGGGTGCACTCATCGTGCCCCCACAGGAGGAGAATTTGACTCAACCCACTCGGTTCATTTGTAAACTGAGTAAAGCCGTGGGTCTAATGGAAAGGATCAAAATATATGAAGTTAAGAGACATTTGTTCTTTAGACTCCAATCGACTGCAAACAATCAATTAGTGTCTAGGATGCTATACGTAATGGGTCCATTGGTCGTGGCCCCACTGGAAGAGAAAACAAAAAGAGTTTCATCTGGTTTCGAGTATTTAACTAAGAAAGGTCATTAAAATGGAAATGAACGACCCCAGTGCTGGCGCCATTTTCCTCCAACGCCAGCACTAATATTTTCAAATAGTGCTGGCGTTGCCTAAATCTGTACGTTATTGGTACACACATAGTAGTGGCGTTCAAATTCTGCCGAACGTCACTTGTATGAGGACCCCAGTGATACTTGTGATCTGCGTTGGGTTTTCCGTGAAGAGGAACGGGTAATTGCAGCACAAAGCGGATAAGTATTTCCCTCGGTTATGAAACCAAGGTTTATCAAACCAATAGGAATATTGATCCTCAACCGTCTTCGGCGGCTGCACACAAATGAACACATGACTTGCACCCAACGCAGGAAAGAGGGTTGTCAATCCCCTTGATCTCGTTATTTGCAAGCAAATGAGTTGTGTAGATAATTGTTGATGAATGCAAAATAAATAAAAAGTAAATAAAGGCAGCGAGGTAATAATAGCGTTTGCAAATATATATAAGTGAATAGACCCGGGGGCCATAGTGTTCTCTAGTGGCATCTCTCGTGTAGGCAGCATACGGTGGGTAAACAAATTACTGTTGGGCAATTGATAGAAAAGCGGATAGTTATGCGATGTTCACGGCAATGATTATGTATATATAGGCATCACGTCCATAAGGAAATAGGCTGACTCCTGCCTGCACCTATTACTATTACTCCACTCATCGACCGCTATCCAGCATGCATCTAGAGTATTAAGTAAAACAGAGTAATGCTTGGAGAACGATGACATGATGTAGACAAAGTACACTCAAACAATATGAATGAACCCCATCGTTTTATCCTTAGTAGCAACAACACAAAGACGCATCTTGTCCCCTACTTTGTCACTGGGATATAGAAACTCGCCAGATTGAACCTACCACAACGCACCACTCCCACCGATGAAATATCAATCTACTTGGCCAAAGCACATCAATAGACCGGAGAGCATTACGAAGCTATAATGATCATGCACTTAAGAGATAATATAATTCAGAGGCATCCCAATACTTTTCATGAATAATCTAAACATAAACCCACAATTCATCGGATCCCAACAAACACACCGCACAATAGGATTACATCGGATAGATCAAAGCGAAGATGCGATGACCGTTGTATTGAAGATCATAAGAGAGAGAGATTGACATCTAGGTACTAGCTATGGACCCATAGGTCTGTGGTGAACTACTCACACATCATCATGAGGGCAACAAGGTTGATGAAGAGGCCCTCCGTGATCGATCCCCCCTCCGGCAGGGTGCCGGAATGGAGCTCCAGATGGCCTCGCGACGGAACAGAGACTTGCGGCGGCGGAAAAAGGATTTCGGGACTGCCTCCAGGGTTTTTAGGATTTTAGAGAATTTATATGCCGAAGAGGTACGTCGGGAGGCGGCTGAGGGGGCCACCACATATCAGGGCGCCCCCCAAGGCGCGCCCTGATGTGTGGTGGTGCCCTCGTGCACCTCCTGGCCTCCTTCCGAAGCTTCTAGGTCTTCATATAATCCAGAAAAAATCACCAAAAAGTTTCGTGGTAATTGGACTTCATTTGGTACGGTAAACCTGAAAAGGAAAAACATGCAAAAAACAGCAACTGGCACTGGGCACTGGGTCAATAGGTTAGTGCTCAAAAATATTATAAATTAGTAAATAATGACCCAAAAAGTAACCTAGAATGATAATATATCAGCATGGAACAATCAAAAATTACAGATACGTTGGAGATGTATCAAGCATCCCCAAGCTTAATTACTGCTCGTCCTCGAGTAGGGATAAAAACAGAATTTTTGATGTGACATGCTATCCATTATGTATTCTTATTCAGGTATGCTCATTGAGAAAAGATGAATCAACAAATATTAACATAGCAATAATTCAAATGTAAGAAACAGAATTGTTAATTCTTAAAAGTATACGATCCTTAAGAAATGTTTACCCCCCCATTCATCTTGTTATATTAGCAAGGCATGGCTCCATCTTCACCAGATTAATACAAATGTTAAGCACCACGGTGTCCAAGTCAGGCAATTGGATCGTACTTTTTCAATATGCATCAACTTTTTATTCTTCATGCAATACATGAGCGTGAGCCATTGGACATAGCATTTAGGTGAAATAGAGCATGGTGGTAGATATCAAAGGGGTTGGAATGGAGAAGATAGTCGCACATCAACTAGGCGTACCAATGGTCTATGGAGATGCCCATCGATAGATGTCAATACGAGTAGGGATTGCCATGCAAATGATGCGCTAGAGCTATAAGTGTATGAAAGCTCAAATGAAGCTAAGTGGGGTGTGCATCCAACTTGCTTGCTCATGAAGACCTCGGGCATTTGAGGAAGCCCGTCATAGGAATATACAAGCCAAGTTTGTAATAATGAATAGGTAATTCCCAGTAGCATATGAAAGTGATATATCATGAGACTCTCTACATGAAGAGCATGGTTCCACTTTGAGGCACAAGTGTGGTAAAGGATAGTAGCAAATGTTGGAAATATGCCCTAGAGGCAATAATAAAAGTAGTTATTATTATATTTCCTTGTTCAATGATAATCATTTATTATCCATGCTATAATTGTATTGATTGGAAACACCGATACATGTGTGGATACATAGACAACACTGTGTCCCTAGTATGCCTCTAGTAGACTAGCTTGTTGATCAAAGATGGTCAAGGTTTCCTAGCCATGGACATGAGATGTCATTTGATAACAGGATCCCATCATTAGGAGAATGATGTGATGGACAAGACCCAAAATATGAACGTAGCATATGATCGTGTCAGTTTATTGCTATTATTTTCTGCATGTCAAGTGTCTGTTCCTATGACCATGAGATCATGCAACTCACTGACACCGGAGGAGTACCTTGTGTGTATCAAACATCACAACGTAACTAGGTGACTATAAAGATGCTCTACAGGTATGTCCGAAGGTGTCTGTTGAGCTGGCATGGATCAAGACTGGGATTTGTTACTCCGTGTGACGGAGAGGTATCTCAGGGCCCACTCGGTAATACAACATCACAACAAGCCTTGCAAGCAATGTGACTAAAGTGTTAGCCACGGGATCTTGTATTACGGAACGAGTAAAGAGACTTGCCAATAACGAGATTGAACTAGGTATAGAGATACCGACGATCGAATCTCGGGCAAGTAACATACCGAAGAGCAAAGGGAACAACATACGGGATTAACTGAATCCTTGACATAGAGGTTCAACCGATAAAGATCTTCATAGAATATGTAGGAACCAATATGGGCATCCAAGTCCCGCTATTGGTTATTGACCGTAGAGGTGTCTCGGTCATGTCTACATAGTTCTCGAACCCGCAGGGTCTGCACACTTAAGGTTCGGTGACGTTTCGGTATAGTAGAGTTATGTATGGTGGTGACCGAAGGTTGTTCGGAGTCCCGGATGAGATCCTGGACGTCACGAGGAGCTCCGGAATGGTCCGGAGGTAAATATTGATATATAGGAAGTCCCGTTTTTGTCACCGGAAAAGTTTCGGGTATTTCGGTAGTGTACCGGGAGTGCCGGGAGGGTAACGGGGACCATCGGGAGGGGCCTCTCGACCCAAGGGGCCTCATGGGCTGTGGGAGGAGGTGAACCAGCCCCTGGTGGGCTGGCCGAACCCCCCCAACAAGGCCCATGCGGCTGGAGGTGGGAAAAACCCAAAGGAAGGGAAGGTGGAAAAGGTTTCCAAGTGGAGAGGAGGAATCCTACTCCTAGTAGGATTGGAGTAGGACTCCACCTCCCACTTCGGCCGACTCCTAGGAGGAGGTCTTGGCCGGCCAGCCCCTCCCCTCCCTCCTATATATACTAGAGGTTTAGAGGTGAGGGCTAACCCTAATTGCCACGTGCTCCCTCTACTTCATCTAGATCGTTTTCTCCTCTAGTCTAGTTTCGGCGGTGCTTAGGCGAAGCCCTGCCGGAATAGTTCCACCACCATCGCCGCCACATCGTCGCGCTGCCGGAGAACTCATCTACCTCTCCGCTCCCTCTTGCTGGATCAAGAAGGCGGAGATCGTCATCGAGCTGTACGTGTGCTGAACGCGGAGGTGCCGTCCGTTCGGCGCTAGATCGGGACGGATCGTGATTAGATCGCGGGACGCTCGGCGATTTGGATCGCGAAGACGTTCGACTACATCAACCGCGTTTCTTAACGCTTCCCGCTTAGCGATTTACAAGGGTATGTAGATCCACTCTCCCTCTCGTAGATGCTCATCACCATGGATAGATCTTGTGTGTGCGTAGGAAATTTTTTGTTTCCCATGCAACGTTCCCCAACAGTGGCATCTGAGCTAGTAGGTCTATGTGTAGATGAGATCTCGAGTAGAACACAAAGGAGTTTGTGGGCGTTGATATTCAGATTGCTTCCTCCCTTGGTCTTTTCTTGTTTCGGCGGTATTGTGGGATGAAGCGGCCCGGACCAACATTACTCGTACGCTTACGAGAGACCGGTTCCATCAACTGACATGTAACTCCGTTGCATAAAGATGGCTGGCGGGTGTCTATTTCTCCCACTTTAGTCGGATCGGATTTGACAAAGGCGGTCCTTGAGAAGGTTGAATTGCAATTTTTGTATCACCATTGTGGTTTTTTCGTAGGTAAGAATTGTTCTTGCTAGATACCCGTAGCAGCCACGTAAAACTTGCAACAACAATTAGAGGACGTCTAACTTGTTTTTGCAGGGTATGTTGTGATGTGATATGGCCAATTACATGATGAGATATATGTGATGTATGAGATGATCATGTATTGTATAGAATATCACGACTTGCATGTCGATGAGTACGGCAACCGACAGGAGCCATAGGGTTGTCTTTAATTATTTTCGCCGTTTTTGCTTTACTTTATCGCTATGAGTTAGCAATAGTCGTGGAAGCAACAGTCGGCGCGATAACCTCATGGCGACACATTGATGGAGATCAAGATGATGGAGATCATGGTGTTATGCCGGTGACGATGGAGATCATGCCGGTGCTTTGAAGATGGAGATCAAAAGCACAAGTTCATGGCCATATCATGTCACTTATGATTTGCATGTGATGTTAATCCTTTTATACATCTTATTTTGCTTAGGACGACGGTAGCATTATAAGGTGATCCCTCACTAAAATTTCAAGATAAATTGTGTTCTCCCCGAGTGTGCACCGTTGCGAAAGTTCGTCGTTTTGAGACACCACGTGATGATCGGGTGTGATAGACTCTACGTTCGCATACAACGGGTGCAAGCCAGTGTTGCACGTGCGGAACACTCGGGTTAAACTTGACGAGCCTAGCATGTACAGACATGGCCTCGGAACACAAGAGACCGAAAGGTCGAACATGAGTCATATAGTAGATATGATCAACATGAAGATGTTCACCATTGAAACCACCTCAACTCACGTGATGATCGGACTTGAGATGGTGGATTTGGATCATGTGACACTCGAATGACCGGAGGGATTTCAATTTGAGTGGGAGTTTTTAAGTAATATGATTAACTAAACTCATTATCTTGAACAATAGTCTAAGTTGTTTTTGCAAAATTAATGTTGTAGATCATGGCTCGCGCAGTAGCACCCCTGAATTTTAATGCGTTCCTAGAGAAAGCTAAGTTGAAAGATGATGGAAGTAACTTTGTGGACTGGGCCCGTAATCTAAGGATTATCCTTACGGCTTCCCAAAAGGGTTATGTCCTTGATGCACCGCTTGGTGATCCACCCGCTCCAGTTGAGTCTCCAGACGTTGTGAATGCTTGGCAGGCTCGTTCTGATGATTACTGAATGGTTCAATGTGCAATGTTGTATGGCTTAGAACCGGGACTTCAAAGACATTTTGAACGTCATGGAGCATATGATATGTTCCTAGAGTTGAAGTTTATCTTTCAGAAGAATGCCCGGATCGAGAGGTATGAGACCTCCGATAAGTTCTATGCCTGCAAGATGGAGGAGAACGGGTCTGTCAGTGAGCACATACTCAAAATGTCTGGGTATTCCACACGTCTAGCTGAATTGGGGATGCCCCTTCCAGCAGAGGCGATCACTGACAGAGTTCTTCAATCATTGCCACCTAGCTACAAGAGCTTTGTGTTGAACTATAACATGCACGGGATGAACAAGTCAGTCGCCGAGCTATTTGCGATGTTGAAAGTCGCTGAGTCTGAGATTCAGAAGGAGCATCAAGTGTTGATGGACAATAAAACCACTAGTTTCAAGAAGAACGGCAAGGGTAAGAAGGGTTACTCCAAGAAGAGTGGCAAAGCAGTTGCCCCTCCCGTGAAGAAACCCAAGTCTGGACCCAAGCCAGAAACTGAGTGCTTTCATTGCAAGGGAACTGGTCACTGGAAGCGGAACTGCCCCAAGTATTTGGCTGACAAGAAGGCGGCCAACAACAAACAAGGTATATATGATATACATGTTATTGATGTGTACCTTACCAACTCTCGTTGTAGTGCCTGGGTATTTGATACGGGTGCGGCTGCTCACATTTGCAACTCAAAATAGGAACTGCGGAATAGACGGAGGCTGCCAAATGACGAAGTGACGATGCGCGTGGGAAATGGTTCCAAGGTTGATGTGATCGCCGTCGGCATGCTCGCTCTTCGATTACCATCGGGATTAGTGATGAACCTGAATAATTGTTATTTAGTGCCTGCGTTAAGCATGAACATTATATCTCGATCTTGTTTATTGCGAGACGGTTACTCATTTAAAACAGAGAATAATGGTTGTTCTATTTATATGAGTAATATCTTTTATGGTCATGCACCCAATGTGAGGGGTTTATTCTTATTGAATCTCGATAGTGATGATACACATGTTCATAACATTGATGCCAAAAGATGTACGATTGATAATGATAGTACCACTTTCTTGTGGCACTGCCGTTTAGGTCATATTGGTGTAAAACGCATGAAGAAGCTCCATGCTGATGGACTTTTGGAGTCTCTTGATTTTGAATCACTTGACACATGTGAACCATGCCTCATGGGCAAGATGACTAAGACGCCGTTCTCTGGAACAATGGAACGGGCAAGTGACTTGTTGGAAATCATACATACTGATGTGTGCGGTCCGATGAGCATTGAGGAGCGCGGTGGATATCGTTATTTTCTCACCTTCACTGATGACTTAAGTAGATATGGGTATATTTACTTAATGAAACACAAGTCTGAAACGTTTGAAAAGTTCAAGCAATTTCAGAGTGAAGTTGAGAATCATCGTAACAAGAAGATTAAATTCCTACGATCTGATCGAGGAGGAGAATATCTGAGTTATGAGTTTGGCAGTCACTTAAGACAGTGTGGAATTGTTTCACAATTGACACCGCCTGGAACACCACAGCGTAATGGTGTGTCCGAACGTCGTAATCGAATCTTATTGGATATGGTGCGATCTATGATGTCTCTTGCCGATTTGCCACTATCGTTTTGGGGTTATGCATAAGAGACAGCTGCATTCACTTTAAATAGGGCACCATCGAAATCCGTTGAGACGACACCATACGAACCGTGGTTTGGCAAGAAGCCAAAGTTGTCGTTTCTTAAAGTTTGGGGATGTGATGCTTATGTCAAAAAGTTTTAGCCTGAAAAGCTGGAACCCAAAGCGGAGAAATGCGTCTTCATAGGATACCCAAAAGAGATAGTTGGGTATACCTTCTATCTCAGATCCGAAGGCAAAGTGTTTGTCACTAAAAACGGAACATTTCTTGAGAAAGAGCTTCTCTCGAAAGAATTGAGTGGGAGGAAGATAGAACTTGATGAGGTTGTTGAACCTTTACTTCAACCTGAGAGTGGCGCAGCACAGAAAGAAATTTATGCAGAGCCTGCATCAGTTGAAGAGGAAGTTAATGATGATGATCATGAAGCTTCGGATCAAGTTGCTATTGAACCTCGTAGGTCGACAAGGACGCGTACTGCTCCAGAGTGGTACGGCAACCCTGTCTTAGAGGTCATGTTGTTGGACAACGATGAACCTACGAGCTATGGAGAAGCGATGATGGGCCCGGATTCTGAGAAATGGTTAGAGGCCATGAAATCCGAGATGGGATCCATGTATGAAAACAAAGTATGGGCTTTGGAAGTATTACCTGAAGGGCGTAAGGCCATTTAGAACAAATGGATCTTTAAGAGGAAGACAGACGCGGAAGGTAATGTCACCGTCTATAAAGCTCGACTTGTGGCAAAGGGTTTTTCACAAGTTCAAGGAGTTGACTATGATGAGACACTACTGGAATCAGGGACTTTGCCATCTGCCAGCTCTTTGCCGTCTGCTGGCAGATGGCAAAGAGGATATTTGCCGTCTGCTTTTATAAAGCAGACGGCAAAGAACATGCTGATGGCAAAGAGGCTCTTTGCCATCTGCACTTCTTTGCCGACTGCTGGCGGACGGCAAAGAGTTCTTTTCCGTCTGCCAGCAGACGGCAAAGAACAAAGTGGGCCCCACTTGGTACTGCACTTGCCAGGTCACACGGGCCACTTCTTTGCCGTCTGCTGGCAGACGGCAAAGAGAGGTGAGGGGCCCCACAGTGTAACGGCGGGGACGGGCTAACGGCCCCCCTCTTTGCCGTCTGCCAGCAGACGGCAAAGAGGGGGCTTAATTTTCTCCATCCCCCCGCGCCTCCCGCCTCTCTCTCTTTCTCTCACCTCTCTCTCTCTCTCACCCGCGCCCGTTCCCCTCTCTCACCGCCGCCGCCGCCGCCCCCTCCCCGCCCTCTCGCCGCCCCCTCCCCGCCCTCTCGCCGCCGCCCCCTCCCCCCCTCTCTCACCGCCGCCGCCGCCCCCTCCCCGCCCTCCACCACCGCGGCGCCGCCCCCTCCTCACGGCCCTCCTGCCGCCGCCGCCCCCTCCCCGGCGGCCTCCTCTCCTCGCCGCCGGCCTCCTCTCCTCGCCGCCGGCCGCCCTGCCCCCTGCCCCTCTCTGGTGAGCTTCCCCTGCCCCCCTTTTAATTTTTTTTTCTGTTTTTCTAATTAGATTTTTAGTTTTCTGTTTTTAGATGTTTTGCAAATAGTTGTTTAGGTGTTTGGGTAAATAGGAAAAAATATTTAGACATTTAGGTAGAAAAAAAAACCTAGAAGAAAAAAAGAAGAAAAGAAGATGAAAAAAAGGAAAAATAAAAAAGAAAAAGAACAAAAAATAATAATAATAAGAAGAAACAGAAGAAGAGGAGGAGGAGAAGAAAAAAGAAGAAGAAGAAGAAGAAGAAGAAAAGAGGAGAGGAGGAGAAGAAGAAGAGGAAAAAAGGAAAGGAAGAAGAAGAAGAGGAGGAGGAGAAGAAAAAAGAAGAAGAGGAAGAAGAAGAAGAAAAAAGAGGAGAGGAGGAGAAGAAGAAGAGGAAAAAGGAAAGGAGGAAGAAGAAGAAGAAGAAGGAAAAAAAAAGGAAGAAAAGGAAGAAAAGAAAGAAGAGGAAGAAGAACAAAAGAAAAAAAGAGAAAAAACCCCGACCCCGACACGGCACCTCGACCCCGACCCGACAACCCGACCCCAACCCGACACCCCGACCCCGACACCCCGACCTCGATCCCGACCCCGACACGGCACCCCGACCCCGACGCAACAACCCGACCCCGACCCGACACCCCGACCCCGACACCCCGACCCCGACCCCGACCCCGGCACGGCACCCCGACCCCGACCCCGACCCGACACCCCGACACCGACACGGCACCCCGACCCCGACCCGACACCCCGACCCCGACACGGCACCCCGACTCCGACACCCCGACACCCCTGACACCGCGACACCACGACACCCAGACACGACACCCCCGACACCCCGACCCCGATCCCGACCCCGACACCCCTGATACCACGACACTCAGACACGACACCCCCCGACACCCCGACCCCGACACGACACCCCGACACCACGACACCCCGACACCACGCCACCCAGACACGACACCCCCGACCCCCGACACCTCTTCGGCCTCCTGTTGACCGAAAAGGTGCTCTTCGGCCTTCCAGAGGCCGATGGGGTCATATATTTGTGAATTATGAGTTAGGAAGTATATTTCCCGATTTTGTTAAGAAAAACATCATATATATTTGTGTTGATCGGGTGGATTTAAATGTGCAGTTCTTTCGGGGTTGCGAGGGTCTGGTGTTCGACGACCTCCCCGTGCGTTCGACGAGCTATGCCCCTGCGTTCGTGGGTGAGCACAAATGACATCTCCTCCTCCCCCCTTCATTTGCTCTGTTCCGGTCTTCGTGCCGATGAAACTTGCTAGCTATAGGTGTCAATCATCAGTATGCGTGACCACTATGCGTCTCCCATTCGAAAGGGTTACATCTATAAATATGCATGCATTTGCATATTTATAACCGTGATTCTTTCGAATTGTCCAACGTTATCCATGGACAGCCCGAGTATGTGTAGATTGGGTTCGTTTTCCCATATGCTCTGCTCCGGATCCGATGCAGAATTTTGTCAGTGCCTCCCTGTTGTTCTCCGGGTACACATCCTCTCTGCTTATTGCCGAGATGTGTATCAGGAGAACAGCGGGGAGGTGCTGCCGAAATTTTGCGTCGGATCCGGAGCAGAGCATGGGAAAATGAACCCAATCTACACATACTCGGGTGGGATTAGGACCTATCTTTACCTACTAGCGTCTAGGTTGCATGGACGTAATAAAACTGACAAACTCTATTAACTGATGAATATAGTTTGCTGAATTATGTATATATTTCTTGTGTGTCCAGTAGCTAGGCAAGATGAGTGATCGTGCGTGGATGTACACCGGTCACACTAGTCAGAAAGACATGACCCATGAATGGCTAAGAAAAACCAAGGGGTTTGTGAGAGCCGCATTTGCAAATGGACAGGAAACAAACTGGTGCCCCTGTGTCGACTGCGACAACTTTCATAAGAAGTCCGAGTTTGAAATGATCAAACACCTGCAGAAGTTGGGTTTTACGCCTGATTATACGGTCTGGACATTTCATGGTGAGTCTGCCCAACGTGCCAGAGCTGAGGAGGGTCGTCATCGCACCGACGAGCATGGTACCGGGATGGAAGACATGGTGGAAGACTTTGATGATGCTCGGGATTCGGACGATGAGATGGAGGAATCTGCAAAGGTCTTCAATGATATGTTGGAGTCTTCAAAACGTCCTCTCCACGAGCACACTGAGCTTTGTCAGCTGGATGCCATCGCACAAGTAATGGCTCTGAAGGCTCAATTCAACTTGGGCAGAGAATGCTACGACGCGATGATGACACTATTTGGACGCTTTCTACCCAAAGGCCATGTAATGCCTGCAAACCTGTACCAGTCGGACAAAATCCTCCGTGCACTTAAGATGCCCTATGAGAAGATAGATGCCTGTGAGAAAGGATGTGCCTTATTTAGGCTTGAGTATGCGGACTTGAAGTATTGTCCTGTTTGCCAGTCTTCCAGGTATGTTGAGGTAGACAACGGTATGGGTGAGAAGAGTCAGACAAAAATCCCAATTAATGTTCTTCGGAATATGCCAATCATACCAAGACTTCAACGTCTTTTCATGGTCGAAGAGACGGCCAGACAGATGACATGGCACAAATTGGGCAAAAGAACCGAACTAGATGCAGATGGGGAGCCGATGTTGGTACACACATCGGACGCTTTTGCGTGGAGGCACTTCGATGCAATACATCATGCTAAAGCGGCAGATCCAAGGCATCCTCGAATCGCCATAAGCACGGATGGGTTCAATGTGTTTGGTATGATGGCAGCTCAATACAGTTGTTGGCCTGTATTTGTCATTCCACTCAATCTCCCCCCCGGACAGATTATGCAAAGAAAGAACATTTTCCTGACGTTGATAATTCCGGGGCCCAACTATCCGGGGAAGAATATGAATGTGTACATGCAGCCGCTTAAGGATGAACTGCAAGAAGCTTGGGATAATGGGATCAAGACATACGACGCCGCTACAAAAAAAAACTTCCTAATGCGTGCGTGGTACATGTACTCGATGCATGACTTGCCGGCGTATGCGCTATTCGTTGGCTGGTGTGTGCATGGAAGGTTCCCGTGCCCCACATGCAAGGCAACTCTTGAGTTTCGTCGGCTGCAGGCGGGTGGCAAGTTTTCTTGCTTCGACATGCATAGACAGTTCCTGGATCCTCGCCATAAGTTCAGAAAAGACAAGAAGAACTTCATCAAAGGTAGAGTTGTCAAAAACTCTGCACCACCTGCGTTGACAGGCCAACAGACCCTGGATCAGTTCAACTCTCTCGAGCCGGATCCGGAGCGTCCAGGGTATTTCAAGGGGTATAATTCCGAACATGCCTGGACTCACAAGACATGCTTGTGGGATCTGCCTTACTTCAAAGACCTCCTTTGCCCACACAACATCGACGTGATGCACACTGAAAAGAATGTCGGCGAGGCCCTCTTTGGTACATTGTTTGGCATAGAGGGGAAAACAAAGGATAATCCTAAGGCTAGAGTTGATCAGGAGGCTCTATGTGATAGACCACTACAAAATATGCGACAACCGAAAGGAAAGCAGAACTGGACGAAGCCAAAGGCATGGTTCAATCTTGGAAGGCCAGCTATGAGGGAAATTATCCTGTGGGTGAAAAAGGAGTTGATGTTCCCCGATGGGTATGCAGCGAATCTAAAGAGGGGAGCGAGCCTTGAAAAATTGAAAATATTTGGTCTCAAATGACCCATTTAACCTAGGATAGCTCTAAAATGACCTATACTTAGCATTTATTCCTCCAAAATGACTTAATATGCTTAGCTAGCTCAAAAAGAACATAACAACCTTAATTAGCTCTCAAACGACCCATTTAACCTAGGAAAGCTCTAAAATGACCTATACTTAGCATTTTTTCCTCCAAAAATGAATTTATATGGTTAGGTAGCTCAAAAATGACATAATAACCTTAATTAGCTCAAAAATGACCTATTTAACCTAGGATAGCTCTAAAGTGACCTATATACTTACCATTTATTCCTCCAAAATGACTCAATATGCTTACCTAGCTAAAAATGACATAACAACCTTAATTAGCTCCAAAATGATCTATTTAACCTAGGATAGCTCTAAAATGACCTATACTTAGCATTTATTCCTCCAAAAATGGATTTATATGCTTAGCTAGCTAAAAAATGACATAATAACCTTAATTAGCTCTCAAATGACCTATTTAGCTCCAAAATGACCTATTAAGTCATTTAGGAGCATATTAAGTCATTTTGGAGCATATTAAGTCATTTTGGAGCATATTTAGCTCTAAAATGACCTATTTTGCTCGAAAATGACATATTTAGCTCCAAAATGACTTAATATGCTCCAAAATGACCTATTTAGCTCCAAAATGACTTAATATGCTCCAAAATGACCTATTTAGCTCCAAAATGACTTAATCTGCTTAATTAGCTAAAAAAATGGCATAATTACTTATGTTAGCACAAAAATGACCTATACTTACCTTATTTTCCTCCAAATTGACATAATAAGCTTAGTTAGCTCAAAAATGGCATAATTACCTATGTAAGCTCTAAAATGACACAAATAAGGAATAAGAAGAAGAAAAACAAGGAAGAGGAGAAAAAGAAAGAATAGAAGAAGAAAGAGAAGAAAAGGAAAGAATAAAAGAAGAAGAATGAGAAGGAAAAGGGTAAACACCTTCTTCTTCTTCTTCTTCTAGTCTTTTTCTTCTAGTCTTCTTTTCTTATTCTTCTTCTTGTCTTCTTCTTGTCTTCTTCTTCTTCTAAAATGGCATATACTTACCTAATTTAGCTCAAAAATGGCATAATTACCAAGGTAAGCACAATAATGACCTATACTTACATAATTTTCCTAGGTTAGCAAAAAAATGGCATACTTAGATAGGTTAACTCTAAAATGACACAAATAATGAATAAGATGAAAGAAAAACAAGGAAGAGGAGGAAAAGAAGGAATAGGAGGAAGAAGAAGAAGAAGAGCTCCTCTTCTTCTTCTTCATCATCTTCTTCATCATCATCATCTTCTTCTTCTTCTTCTTAGCATTTATTCCTCCAAAATCACTTAATATGCTTAGCTAGCTCAAAAATGACATAATAACCTTAATTAGCTCAAAAATGACCTATTTAACCTAGGATAGCTCTAAAATGACCTAAACTTAGCATTTATTCCTCCAAAATGACTTTAATATGCTTAGCTAGCTAAAAAATGACATAACAACCTTAATTAGTTCCAAAATGACCTATTTAACCTAGGATAGCTCTAAACTGACCTATACTTAGCATTTATTCCTCCAAAAATGGATTTATATGCTTAGCTAGCTCAAAAATGATATAATAACCTTAATTAGCTCCAAAATGACCTATTTAGCTCCAAAATGACTTAATATGCTCCAAAATGACCTATTTAGCTCCAAAATGACTTAATATGACCTATTTAGCTCCTTCTCCTTCTCCTTCTCCTGCTCCTGCTCCTGCTCCTGCTCCTGCTCCTGCTGCTCCTCCTCCTCCTCCTGCTCTTCCTGCTCCTCCTGCTCCTCCTGCTCCTCCTTCTCCTTCTCCTTCTCCTCCTTCTTCTTCTTCTTCTTCTTCTCCTTCTCCTTCTCCTTCTCCTTCTCCTTCTCCTTCTCCTTCTCCTTCTTCTCCTCTTCTCCTTCTTCTTCTTCTCCTTCTCCTTCTTCTTCTTCTTCTTCTTCTTCTTCTCCTCTATTCCTTCTTCTTCTTCTTCTTCTTCTTCTTCTTCTTCTTCTTCTTCTTCTTCTCCTTCTTCTTCTTCCTCTTCTTCTTCTCCTTCTTCTCCTTCTCCTTCTTCTTCTTCTCCTTCTACTTCTTCTCCTTCTTCTTCTTCCTCTTCTTCTTCTTCTTCTTCTTCTTCTTCTTCTTTTTCTTCTTCTTCTTCTAGTCTTCTTCTTCTTCTTCTTCTTCTTCTTCTTCTTCTTCTTCTTTTTCTTCCTCTTCTTCTAGTCTTCTTCTTCTTCTTCTAATTTCTTACTCCCATTTTTGCAGGTTTGATTCACTTCATGGAAGGGCAGAATGCTACTGTTTACATATTAGATGTTTGTGAAACTATGTATATATGAATTGGATGTATGATGTTTGATGACGATGGTGAAACTATGTTTGATGTTTGAAACTACGTTTGATGTATGATGTTTGATGTTTGAAACTATGTGATTCTGAATATATATATATGTGTTTGAATTTCTGTGAAAATGAATTGATATAACAAAAAACAGAAAAAACAGGGGCTATATAGCCACTTTGCCGTCTGCTAGCAGACGACAAAGCTCTTTGCCGTCTGCTGGCAGACGGCAAAGAGGCCACGTGGCAGCAGCCTGTGCAACCTGGGCTGGCCTATGTGGCCTCTTTGCCGTCTGCTGGCAGACGGCAAAGAAGGAAAGTTGTTTGTCGTCTGCCAGCAGACGGCAAAGAGCCTGCCTGGGCCCAGCTGAAGCCTGACGTCAGCTGACGTCATCTACAGCTCTTTGACGTCATCTACAGCTCTTTGCCGTCTGCTGGCAGACGGCAAAGAAGGAAAGTTCTTTGCCGTCTGCCAGCAGACGGCAAAGAGCCTGCCTGGGCCCAGCTGAAGCCGTCAGCTGACGTCATCTACAGCTCTTTGCCGTCTGCCAGCAGACGGCAAAGAGCGCCGTTAGCCACCTAACGGGGATGGAACCTTTTCTGTGCCGTCCACGCTCTTTGCCGTCTGCTGGCAGACGGCAAAGAAGGAAAGTTCTTTGCCGTCTGCCAGCAGACGGCAAAGCGGCCTTTGCCGGCAGCCGTTCAGCCGGAGTGTTTGCCGTCTGCTGGCTGACGGCAAAGCCTTTGCCGTCCGCCAAGCATGCCTTTTCCGTCTGCTATAGCAGATGGCAAAGTGCCTGATTCCAGTAGTGAGACCTTCTCACCCGTAGCGATGCTTAAGTCCGTCAGAATCATGTTAGCAATAGCTGCCTTTTTCGATTATGAAATTTGGCAGATGGATGTCAAAACAGCGTTCCTCAACGGTTTCCTTGAGGAAGAGTTGTATATGATGCAACCAGAAGGTTTTGTCGATTCAGAGAATGCTGACAAAGTTTGCAAACTCCAGCGATCCATTTATGGACTGGTGCAAGCATCTCGGAGTTGGAATAAGCGCTTTGATGAGGTGATCAAAGCGTTTGGGTTTATACAAGTTTACGGAGAAGCTTGTATTTACAAGAAAGTGAGTAGGAGCTCTATAGTGTTTCTAATATTATATGTGGATGACATATTGCTGATTGGAAACAATATAGAAATGTTGGAAAGCGTGAAGGAATATTTGAACAAGAGTTTTTCAATGAAGGACCTAGGAGAAGCTGCTTTCATATTAGGCATCAAGATCTATAGAGATAGATCGAGACGCTTGATAGGACTTTCACAGAGCACATACCTTGACAAAGTTTTGAAGAAGCTCAAGATGGATCAGTCCAAGAAGGGGTTCTTGCCTGTATTGCAAGGTGTGAAGTTGAGTAAGACTCAATGCCCAGTGACTGCAGAAGATAGAGAAAAGATAAGTGTCGTCCCCTATGCTTCAGCCATAGGCTCTATCATGTATGCAATGCTGTGCACAAGACCAGATGTCAGCCTTGCGATAAGTATGGCCGGAAGGTTTCAAATTGATCCAGGAGTGGAACACTGGACGGCCGTCAAGAATATCCTGAAGTACCTGAAAAGGACTAAGGACATGTTTCTCGTTTATGGAGGTGATCAAGAGCTCGTCGTAAAGGGTTACGTCGATGCAAGCTTTGACACTGATCCGGATGACTCTAAGTCGCAAACAGCATACGTATTCATTCTCAATGGGGGTGCGGTAAGCTGGTGCAGTTCCAAGCAAAGCGTGGTAGCTGATTCTACATGCGAAGCGGAGTACATCGCTGCCTCAGAGGCGGCGAAGGAAGATGTCTGGATGAAGCAGTTTATGACAGATCTTGGAGTAGTGCCTAGTGCACTGAACCCAATGACTCTGTTCTGTGACAACACTGGTGCCATTGCTCTAGCCAAGTGTAAGGGCATATTTCTCCCTAAGTGGTTTTGGTGATTGATGACAATTCACTAGCGGACTAATTGTGTGCATTGAGCATTTCAGATATCTCATGTCTAGGCACAAGACGATTCAGTGCCCCTCCGAGTCTATCGAAGACGGTTGCTTTCTACGTTTCTTTTCGGTGGATTTGAGTCGTAGGAAAGCCGTACTATTAAGAGGGGGTCCGCTTCGGAAAGGTTAGGGTGGAATCAACACGTACACATCTGTTCTATTGCACCACCTTTCTTTCACTTCAATGGAGCTCCAGTCCGTTTTCCTTTGTCGGTGCAAATTGAAGGCAGCAAGGTGCTCGTGTTCAGTGGCTAGCGGTAGTACCGCTCAAGGGAGCGGTAGTACCGCACGTGCCCGCGGTAGTACCGCTCCAAGGAGAGGTAGTACCGCTGTCCCCAGCCCTGGTGCGTGCGCTTGCGGTAGTAGGCGCAGATGTAATTTTTTACATCCGCCCTCGAGCGGTAGTACCGTAAATTTGTCCGGAACTACCGCGCCTGACTTTTGCACAGCTCCACCCTCAGCGGAGGTAGGCACGGAAGTAATTTTTTACTCCCGTGCATCTCATGTGCCAGTTGATACCGACCTTGCGGTAGTACCGTATTGGCGCGCGGTAGTACCGCTTCGGCGGTTCTACCGCTCGTTGCCCAGTGCAATAGGTCTTCATCTGGCCACCACCGTGCGAGCGGTAGTACCGCACCCCACTGCGGTAGTACCGCAGCCTCTTGCGGTAGTACCGTGACATTTATGCGGTAGTACCACAATGCGCGGGCTGAGAGTGGGCATAACGGTTGGATTCTTTCCCCCACTATAAAAAGGAGGTCTTCTTCCCTAAGAAGACCACCTCTTCCCTCCCCAAGCTCCATTGTTGCTCAAAGCTCCATTTTAGCCCGATCTCTCTCCCTAGCCAATCAAACTTGTTGATTCTCTCGGGATTGGTTGAGAAGGCCCCGATCTACACTTCCACCAAGAGAAATTTGATTCCCCCCACTAATCCCTTGCGGATCTTGTTACTCTTGGGTGTTTGAGCACCCTAGACGGTTGAGGTCACCTCGGAGCCACATTCCATTGTGGTGAAGCTTCGTGGTGTCGTTGGGAGCCTCCAATTAAGTTGTGGAGATTGCCCCAACCTTGTTTGTAAAGGTTCGGTCGCCGCCTTCAAGGGCACCAATAGTGGAATCACGGCACCTCGCATTGTGTGAGGGCGTGAGGAGAATACGGTGGCCCTAGTGGCTTCTTGGGGAGCATTGTGCCTCCACACCGCTCCAACGGAGACGTACTTCCCCTTACCGGGAAGGAACTCCGGTAACACATCCTCGTCTCCACCGGCTCCACTTTTGGTTATCTCTTACCTTTACTTCTTGCAAGCTATTATTGTGTTGTATCCCTTGATTGCTTGTGTGCTTGTTGTGATTAGTATCATATAGGTTGCTCACCTAGTTGCATATCTAGTCAACCTATTTGTTGCTAAGCCTAAATTGTTAAGAAAAGTTAAAAAGTGTTAGTTGCCTATTCACCCCCCCCCTCTAGTCAACCATATCGATCCTTTCAATTGGTATCAGTGCCTCGTCTCTTTATTAAGGGTTTCACCACCCGAAGAGTATGGTTGATGACGGGGACAGGGCGGTTGAACTTCTCGAGGCCGTGGGTGTGAACACGGTCTCTCGCGAGGATTTAAATGAGGCCATATCCTCACTTAAATTCTCCATGACGACCGAGGTCAAATCCATGTTTAAAGAATTCCTTGACACACTTAAACTTTCCACCGATGCGGTTCAAGTGGTTAATCCCACTAACTCGGCATCGGATGTCAACTCCGGTAAGGAGGGGGCTAGTACTGATAATCGTTCTCAAGGAATTAATGGGTCGGGGACTTTTGCCTCAGTTCCCCCTCCCTTGGTCTATGGAGGACCGGTGCACCCACCTCATATAGTTAATCACGGTCCTCCTCCTAAGCTTGTTAAAAATGATTTCGCTAATTGGCTTTTCTGTATCAAGTCTAATTTGGATCACAGCTCAATTCAACTCATGCGAGTCATTGAAGAAGGATACTACCCTCGTGATCCACGCAACCTTACTCCAAGGGAAGAAGCGGATAAACAGCTAAATTCCTCCGCTTTGTTCATACTCTAAGCTGCTGTTCCTACTGAAGACCTACCTCACCTCCGTCCTTTCACTGTTGCTAAAGAGTGTTGGGAACACATTATCTCCATGTACAAGGGCAGCTCAAGCATTCAATGGTCAAACTATGAAGTTGTCCTTGATTAGTCAGATGAGTTTGTAATGATAGAAGATGAGGAACTGCGTGAGCTCTATAGAAGGGTGACTGCCCTCGCGCTTGCCCTCAAAGATCATGGCAGCAAGGATGTGGATGATACGTGGGTCAAGCGTAAGTTTCTGAAGGCCATCATGCCCTACAACAAGGCCATGTCCGCTGTCATCCGTCAAAGACCGGACTTTAACACCTTGTCTTCTGGTGATGTGTTGGATGAATTTATTGCAATGAACATCTTGAACACAATAGCTGACAATGCTCTCGCTCGCGTGCAACGGTCAAGGAAATCATCCCCCAACCTTGCTTTGAAGGCCAAGGTCTGTCAAGAGGAAGAAGAAGAAGAAGAGGAAGAGGGTTGCCCCGAGGACACCAAATATGCCTATCATGAGCACATGGCTCTCGCGTCCAGGCAATTTTGGGGCAACAAGAGAAACACAAGGCCCAACTTCTCCAAGAACAACTCAAACGGGTCAAAGGGCAAGCAACGTGTGAGGACCTGCTACAACTGTGGTAATGTGAGTCACTTTGTGGTGGATTGTCCATACGAGAAGAGGGAAGACAATGGTGGCAAGCTCATCCGCAAAGATAAGGCCAAGTCATTCCCCAACAAGACCAACTTCACCAAGAAGACTCCACACAAAGTGTTGGTGGCTCAAGAAGAGTATGCATCGGATGATGATTGTGATGATGGAGACACAAGTGGTGAAGGAATGGCAATGGCATCTGTGGCAATTGCATCCTCCACCCCAACAAAGGTGTCACTCTTCGACGCCCCCAATGAGAACCACATCGCTAGGTGCCTCATGGCAAAAGGTATCACCAAGGTAACCTCCAACGCCAAAACCTCAAACATTAAGACTTCTGTTTCTTCCACTCCATCTTTGTTAGATTGTGTGGATGAACTTGAGGAGACGATAGAGGGTGAGAATGTGTTTGACAAGTTCTTGTGTAAACTCAAGGGAGAGTCCAAGAAGCACTTCGTTTGATTCTCAAGAAGAATCTCTTGAGGAGATGAGAGGCCATAGTCGTGATTATGCTGACGAGATAGCGGATCTTTCTATTGCTCTAGAGGAAGAGCGAGGTCTTCATTTGACTTTTAAGGAGTCACACAATGACGACTTTGCTAAATTACGTAAAGATTATGATCATGCTATTGTTCTTAACCGTGTTCTTAAATCTGAAAAGGTTGCACTTGGGGTTGACCATGCTCGACTCAAGGATGAGTTTGTCTCTCTTGACAATGCTCATAAGGCATTGAAGAGGGTTCATGCTTCTCTTAAAGAGTCACATGATCAACTCCAAGTGAAACTCACTAAAGAAATTGCCACGTGTCCTCCTTTTGTCTTAATTGATAATGCATCTGCTACTAACCCGTGTTGTGAGCATGCACATCTTGTGGAGGAAAATGCTAAGCTAAAAGAGCAGCTTGAGAAAGGCCTTGTGACATGTATACAAGGTGAGAAGAATCTCAATGACCTTTTGAGCAATCAAAAGGAAGTGATTGCAAAGGAAGGAGTTGGGTTTGCACCCAAATCCAAAAAGAAGAAGAAGAAGAAGACCACGCAAGCTCCTCCGCTCAAGGAAACATTTGTCAAAGCGGGGAGTGTTACTCATGAGAAGAAGAAAGACAAGGTTATGAGTGATAGTGCCAAGAAGGGCAAGATCACTCCCTCCAACCAGGCCGGCGATTTTAACCCCTCTTATGTTTTGTGCCGTGCTAGTGATGGGCATGTTTATGCCAAATTTGTTGGTTCTTCGTATGAGTATATTGAATGGTCTATTTGGGTTCCTAAGACCCTTGTCACTAACATGAAAGGACCCATTCAAGAATGGGTACCTAAATCCAAGCATTGATCTATTGTAGGACTTTGCTTCCGGGGGAGTCTCATGGTTGCTCGATAGCGGAGCAACAAATCATATGACCGGAAGCAAGGACTTGGTGGTGGACGTTCGACCCGATGCATCCATGGCCACCCAAGTCTCATTTGGAGATGATGCAATCTCAAAGGTATTGGGTCTTGGCAAGGTGGTTATCTCTCCGACCTTAACTATTGAGAGAGTCATGCTTGTTGAGACCCTTGCATACAATTTACTTTCCGTTCGTCAACTTACACTCATGGGTTTTAGTACTTTCTTTGGCATTGATACCGTGACCCTTTTGTGGAGCAAGAATCTTAAATTAGCCTTTGTTGGACATGTCGAAAACGGTCTCTATGTGATTAACTTCTCAGAGCGACCCACTAAGACCGCGACATGTCTAATGGCTAAAGTTGATGTGGGATGGCTTTGGCATCGCCGACTAGCCCATGTCAATATGAGATCTTTGCAAAGTCTCCTCAAAGGGGATCACATTCTTGGACTAACAAATGTGAGTTTTGCCAGAGATCGTGCTTGCAGTGCCTGTATCGAAGGAAAGCTACATGAAAAAGCTCATCGTCCAACTACAACAATCTATTCAAAAAGGACCTTAGAGCTCCTTCACATGGATCTCTTCGGGCCTCCATCTTTTGACAACCTTGGAGGAAGAAAATATTGCTTGGTGATTGTGGATGATTTCTCGAGATACACATGGGTATATTTCTTCAAGAGGAAGAGTGAGACCCAACAGACCGTCATCGACTTTGCAAATGAAGTCCAACGTCAACATGAAGCAAAGATTTTGATGATCAGAAGTGACAACGGCACTGAGTTCAAGAACTACACCCTAAATGAGTTTCTCAGTGATGAGGGGATAAAGCACCAATATTCCACACCTTACACCCCTCAACAAAACGGTGTTGCGGAGAGGAAGAACCGGACGTTGATGGATGCAGCAAGAACCATGATGGCGGAGTTTAAATCTCCATACAACTTTTGGGCCGAAGCCATCAACACAGCGTGTCATGCATCAAATCGGCTCTATCTCCGCAAAGGCTTGAACAAGACTCCTTATGAGATTCTTACCGGGAACAAGCCCAACCTCAAATACTTCCGGGTGTTCGGTTGTAAGTGTTTCATTCTCAAGAAAGGTGTTCGCTTGTCTAAATTTGAATCTAGAGCCCATGAGGGCATATTTGTTGGTTATGCTGCAAACTCTCATGCTTATCGTGTCCTCAACAAGTCCACGGGACTCATTGAGGAGACGAGTAACGTAGAGTTTGATGAAAATAATGGCTCCCAAGTGGAGAAAAGTGGTCTTTGTGATGTAGGTGATGAAATTCCTCCCCCAAGCCATAACAAGAATGGGTGTGGGATATTTCCTACCCGTTGAGGAACCCCTTGTGGCCGAAGGAGAAGGACAATGTTCTACTCAAGTGGAACCATCACCGACGCTCGACCCACACGCTTCCGAAGAACGCAATGAAGGCCCTCAACCCCATGATCAAAATCAAGGGCAAGATCAACTTGTTAGTGATGTTTCTACTTCAAATGATGCTCAAGATCTTGTTCATCCCCCCGTGCAAGCTCAAGATCAAGATGAAGCTCTGGACCAAGATCAACTTCAAGATCAAGGTCAAGCTGAAGATCAAGATCATGCTCAAGATCATGAGCAAGCCGGTGCTAGTACCGAAGCTCGTCAAGTTACCAAGCCTCAACTTTCCATGGAGGAAATTCTTGAAAGACGAGCTGCCAGGACTGCTGCCAAGCTTCAGAAAAAGCAACACCTCCTAGAGAACGTCTACGGAAGCTTGAAAAGAGGGGTAACTACTCGTCGTCAATTAACAAACTTTTGTGCACATCATGCGTTTGTTTCTTGCTTTGAACCCCTCAAGGTACATGATGCGCTCGAAGACGAGGATTAGCTTGAAGCCATGCATGATGAAATCAACAACTTCGAGCGCAACAAAGTGTGGCGATTGGTGCCAAGACCAAAAGAGAATCACAATGTCATCGGAACCAAATGGATCATTAAGAACAAGCAAGATGCACATGGTATCATTATTCGCAACAAGGCAAGACTGGTGGCTCAAGGCTACTCCCAAGTCGAGGGTATCGACTACGGTGAAACCTTTGCCCCTGTTGCTCGCCTTGAATCTATTCGCATGTTACTTGCTTATGATTCTCATCATGATTTCATTTTATATCAAATGGATGTGAAGAGTTCTTTTCTTAATGGTCCACTTAAGGAGTTGGTATATGTCAAGCAACCCCCGGGGTTTGAGGACCCCATGTTCCCCAATCATGTATACGTTCTCGATAAGGCACTCTATGGCCTTAAACAAGCCCCACGTGCGTGGTATGAGCACCTTACCGAGATGTTGCAAGATCGTGGGTTTGAAATTGGGAAAATCGACCCCACTCTTTTTACTATGAGGGTTAACGGGAACTTGTTCGTATGCCAACTATATGTAGATGATATTATCTTTGGTTCTTCTAACAAAGCTTTTAATGATGAGTTCGCCGCACTAATGAACAAAGAGTTTGAGATGTCTATGATGGGAGAGTTGAAGTTCTTCCTTGGATTCGAAGTCAAGCAACGAAGCCAAGGAACCTTCATCAACCAAGCCAAATATACTCAAGACATGCTCAAGAGATTCAAGATGGATGAACTAAATCCTTCGAAGGCCAACACACCGATGCCTCTCAAATGCCAACTTGACAGTGATCCCAATGGTAATGCTGTGGATCAAAAGGTATATCGCTCCATGATTGGATCTCTGCTTTACCTTTGTGCATCTAGGCCGGATATCATGTTGAGTGTGGGAATTTGTGCACGATTTTAATCCGCACCTAAGGAGAGTCACTATGTGGCTGTCAAGCGAATCTTTCAATATTTGGCTCATACCCCAAACTTTGGCTTATGGTATCCCAAAGGTGCTTCATTTGATCTCATTGGATATACTGACTCGGATTGGGCGGGAGACCGTGTGGAAAGGAAGTCCACTTCCGGAGGTTGCCAATTTCTTGGTCGCTCTCTGGTAAGTTGGTCTTCCAAGAAACAAAACTGTGTTTCTCTCTCGTCCACCGAGGCCGAGTATGTAGCCGCCGCAAGCTGTTGTGCTCAGATTCTTTGGATGAGGCAAACTTTAAAGGATTATGGTGTCAATTGTGACAAAGTGCCTCTTTACTGCGACAATGAAAGCACTATCAAGATCTCCAACAACCCGGTTCAACATTGCAAGACAAAGCATATTGAGATTCGTCATCACTTCATCCGGGATCACATCAAGCGTGGTGACATTAATCTTATTCATCTCTATACTAAGGAACAGCTTGCAGATATATTCACGAAGCCATTAGATGAAGCAAGATTTCGCGAGTTAAGGCATGAGCTAAATATCATTGATTCGAGCAATGTGGTTTGACTTAGTGCACACCCCACCACACTCATCATTATGTCTTGTTTAGATGTAGGCATGAATTTAGGGGGAGTCTAGTTCTCTCAATGAACTATCCCTCCTCCTATTATGCATAAACTAATCAAACTCTTTCACATTCGCCATTATTGATGACACTTGTGCTTCAAAGACGAGTTTTGGTCATGGGCCCAAGGATAATTCTTCGCGGTGCCATACCAATTGACTCAAACATAGGTGGCTCCGGCCACCGCCCTCTCTTCATGAGAGGTAGTGATTCGATGTTTGGTCCTCGTTTCTCCTCTCTCTAAACTTCTTGATCTTGTTCGTGGTTGAGCTGCTTCTGTTTTGCTCTTTCGCTTGTGTCCTTTTTGCTTAGAGCTTATTGTTGTTTCTTCGTGCCTTAATGACCTTTCAAATTTAATTCTGGTGCAAAGGCTTTCTTTCTCTTTCAGAACATGCATTTTGTGGGCAGCGCGGTACTACCGTGGTACGCCACGGTACTACTGCTAGAGAGGGGTTTCTACTGCACCCGTGCAGCAGCAGCCCTAGCACGGTACTACCGCATCCAGCGCGGCAGTAATTTTTTACTGCCGCTGGAGGAGCGGTACTACCGCCCCGCGAGCGGAAGTATTTTTTTTCTTCCGCTGGCCAGGCGGTACTACCGCAATGACGTGCGGTACTACCGCGCCGTGAATTCTGCGTGGGGGTTAAGAGCGGGCAGGGGGAGTTCAAAACTCCCCCATACCCATTCATCTCTTCCCCTCACGCTTCTCTCTCTCTCCTCCCCACGAACGGCGCCGGAGGACCTTGCCGGATCTCCATCTCCGGCCACTCTCCTCCCATTCCAACCGGTGGGATCGCTCCCCACCTCATCCTCTTGCCATGGACCCCGGTATTTCCCCTTGTGCTTTTCTATTTGCCTCTCTATTTTTGGATCTAGGTTTAGGGGGAAATATGAGTTGGTCTTGTGATTTTTGGCTAAATCTTTGCAAGAGGTGATGGTTGGAGAGTGCTTGTGTGGTAGAATTGCTATTTGGTAGGATACAATACGGAAGTTCTTGATCTACGGTAGTACCGGTGTGGTTTTTCGGCTCAGATCCGCCGCTGTTCTTGAGGACTCCACCCCGCGCGGTACTACCGCACCTCCTGGTACGGTACTACAGCCCGTCGGGCGGAAGTAAAATTTTACTTCTGCGCTCAGCCCGGTACTACCGCCCCTCCTGGAGCGGTACTACCGCGGTAGTAAAAGTTTACTACCGCAAAACCTGCGGTACTACCGCTCGATCCAAAATTTCCCTGTTCTGTCCCGCCAATTCTCACTTCTATATGGTTCTCTTATTTGCCTTGATCTTTGAAATGACTTCTTTCGCTCTTCTCTCGTGTTTGCGTTGTGTGTCATAGGTGGTGGCTCCGGTTCCGGTTTCGGTTCAAGACGCTCGAATCCCTCTCGTGATACGAGTTCAAAGCGTCTACGCAATCAAGATGCACCTGAGGGGTCCAATACCTCACCTCGCCACTTCAAGAGAACCGCTACCAAGACCAAGGCGCCAGTTGTTGACTGGGAAGAGATGCCTCAAGCAGAGTTTCTGGCTCGTCGGAAGATCAACCCCTATGTCCACTCTAGGGAACATTTCAGGGGCAATGACGTGTATTGGTCCAAGCAGCAATATCTCATCTATATAGATGTGATCAAGGGAAAGAAGAATATCTATGTTCCTCAACAGTGGATTGACATGACTCATCTGAGGAAGAACCATGCATCTTTTGGTGAGCCTCTGGATATGGTGGACCAGTTTGATATCGAGAATATCATCTCGTTCCATCTTGACTTTGATCTCGTGATTGTGGCTCAGTTCTTTGCTTCTGTCCATTTCCACACGGATGTGGAGCGGAGCATGACTTGGATGACAAATGGAAAGAGGTTGACTGCTAACTGGAAGGAGTTCATGGATCTGTTGCACGTTCGTGATGAGGGGCTTGATGTGCCCACTGGTTTGTGCCCGCACGCCAGCCCACAGTCTGCTAAAAAGGAGAAGCTTATGCCATACCTTGTTGCGAAGAATTTACCCTCTGGTAAGAAAACTTTTGTGCTTAACCCGTTTCTTGATGTCATGCACCGGATCTTTCGCAACACTCTCTTTCCTCGCATGGGAGACAAGGACAAGGTGCATTCCTATCTGGTGGATATGCTGCTCATTTGTGAGAAAGGGAGGATTCAGATTCCTGGACCACTTGATGTTTCTCACATCATGTGGAGTGAGCTTCAGTCTGCTGTGTTCCACCGCAAGGTCCCCATCTATGGACCCTACTTGTTCCACTTGATTCAGAAGACTTGGGAGAAGTCCTTTCCGTGTGAGGACTTTCATGCTCCCGACTGGATCCGTCATGAGCCTATTCGGCTTCGTCTGAAGGACAAGTGGGCTAACACTACCACTAGGCCTGCTTCTGCACATGTGGATGTTGATGAGGATGAGATGGAAGATGAGGAGGAGGACAGTTCAGAGATGTATGAGCCACCGTCTACTGAGCCATCTTGGGCCAAAAAGCTCCAAAACAGGATGAGGACATTGTTCTGCATGCAGGCCAAGGGACAATACCAGACTAATGTTGCTCAGAAGGAGAGTCGTTAGCGCGACAAGCGGATTCTGAGGAAGCTTGGCAAGACCATCTCGAGTGGGTCTGAGACGAACATCACACCTGAGGCTGCGTGGATGAAGAAGAAGAGCTTACAGTGGGTTGATTCAGATGAGGAGTCTATTCCAGCTGCATCAGAGGAGGAGCTTGATGATTGATCTTTCTGCAGTGGGAGCTACCACCTGTGTCTTAGGTGTCCTTTCTGCCTTTTTGGCGTCTCGATGCCAAAGGGGGAGAAAGTGTAGGATTTGCAAGTGTTTTCGTCGTATCCTTGCTTTCGTTGAACCTTCGTCGTTGCTTTGGTTTTATGTTATTTATGTGTGAGACCAGGAGACTTCTTCTATCATATGGTGTGAGACATATGCTATCACTCTTATCATATTATTGTCTAGTATGTTTAGTAGCTTGTGAGGTTATCTGTTATGTACCCTTATCTTCATGCTCACATGCTATGCCTTGTTTCTATGCTTAGTGATTATTCATTCTGTTGCAAGGATTGCCATGTCCAAAGCATATCTATAGATTGCACACATCTAGGGGGAGCCTGTTTATATTTTATAGATTTTGGGTTTGCATAAGCTCATCATATATCTTTATGTGCAAATCCCGTATTGTCATCAATCCACCAAAAAGGGGGAGATTGTAAGGGCATATTTCTCCCTAAGTGGTTTTGCTGATTGATGACAATTCACTAGCGGACTAATCGTGTGCATTGAGCATTTCAGATATCTCATGTCTAGGCACAAGACGATTCGGTGCCCCTCGGAGTCTATCGAAGACGGTTGCTTTCTACGTTTCTTTTCGGTGGATTTGAGTCGTAGGAAAGCCGTACTATTAAGAGGGGGTCCGCTTCGGAAAGGTTAGGGTGGAATCAACACGTACACATCTGTTCTATTGCACCACCTTTCTTTCACTTCAATGGAGCTCCAGTCCGTTTTCCTTTGTCGGTGCAAACTGAAGGCAGCAAGGTGCTCGTGTTCAGTGGCTAGCGGTAGTACCGCTCAAGGGAGCGGTAGTACCGCAGGTGCCCGCGGTAGTACCGCTCCAAGGAGCGGTAGTACCGCTGTCCCTGGCCCTGGTGCGTGCGCTTGCAGTAGTAGGCGCGGATGTAATTTTTTACATCCGCCCTCGAGCGGTAGTACCGTAAATTTGTCCGGTACTACCGCGCCTGACTTTTGCACAGCTCCACCCTCAGCGGAGGTAGGCACGGAAGTAATTTTTACTCCCGTGCATCTCCTGTGCCAGTTGATACCGACCTTGCGGTAGTACCGTATTGGCGCGCGGTAGTACCGCTCCGGCGGTTCTACCGCTCGTTGCCCAGTGCAATAGGTCTTCATCTGGCCACCACCGTGCGAGCGGTAGTACCGCACCCCACTGCGGTAGTACCGCAGCCTCTTGCGGTAGTACCGCAATGCGCGGGCTGAGAGTGGGGATAACGGTTGGATTCTTTCCCCCACTATAAAAAGGAGGTCTTCTTCCCTAAGAAGACCACCTCTTCCCTCCCCAAGCTCCATTGTTGCTCAAAGCTCCATTTTAGCCCAATCTCTCTCCCTAGCCAATCAAACTTGTTGATTCTCTAGGGATTGGTTGAGAAGGCCCCGATCTACACTTCCACCAAGAGAAATTTGATTCCCCCCACTAATCCCTTGCGGATCTTGTTGCTCTTGGGTGTTTGAGCACCCTAGACGGTTGAGGTCACCTCGGAGCCACATTCCATTGTGGTGAAGCTTCGTGGTGTCGTTGGGAGCCTCCAATTAAGTTGTGGAGATTGCCCCAACCTTGTTTGTAAAGGTTTGGTCGCCGCCTTCAAGGGCACCAATAGTGGAATCACGGCACCTCGCATTGTGTGAGGGCGTGAGGAGAATACGGTGGCCCTAGTGGCTTCTTGGGAGCATTGTGCCTCCACACCGCTCAAACGGAGACGTACTTCCCCTTACCGGGAAGGAACTCCGGTAACACATCCGCGTCTCCACCGGCTCCACTTTTGGTTATCTCTTACCTTTACTTCTTGCAAGCTATTATTGTGTTGTATCCCTTGATTGCTTGTGTGCTTGTTGTGATTAGCATCATATAGGTTGCTCACCGAGTTGCATATCTAGTCAACCTATTTGTTGCTAAGCCTAAATTGTTAAGAAAAGTTAAAAAGTGTTAGTTGCCTATTCACCCCCCCCCCCCTCTAGTCAACCATATCGATCCTTTCACCAAGGAACCAAGGTTTCAGAAGAGGACCAGACACATAAAGTGACGTTTCAATTCCATCCGCGATTACATCAAGGAGGACGACATAAATATTTGCAAAGTACACACGGATCTGAATGTTGCAGATCCGATGACTAAACCTCTTCCAAGGGCTAAACATGATCAACACCAGAACTGTATGGGTGTTAGATTCATTACAATGTAAATCACATAGTGATGTGAGCTAGATTATTAACTCTAGTGCAAGTGGGAGACTGTTGAAAATATGCCCTAGAGGCAATAATAAAAGTAGTTATTATTATATTTCCTTGTTCAATGATAATCGTTTATTATCCATGCTATTATTGTATTGATTGGAAACACCGATACATGTGTGGATACATAGACAACACTGTGTCCCTAGTATGCCTCTAGTAGACTAGCTTGTTGATCAAAGATGGTCAAGGTTTCCTAGCCATGGACATGAGATGTCATTTGATAACAGGATCACATCATTAGGAGAATGATGTGATGGACAAGACCCAAAATATGAACGTAGCATATGATCGTGTCAGTTTATTACTATTGTTTTCTGCATGTCAAGTGTCTGTTCCTATGACCATGAGATCATGCAACTCACTGACACCGGAGGAGTACCTTGTGTGTATCAAACGTCACAACGTAACTGGGTGACTATAAAGATGCTCTACAGGTATCTCCGAAGGTGTCTGTTGAGCTGGCATGGATCAAGACTGGGATTTGTTACTCCGTGTGACGGAGAGGTATCTCAGGGCCCACTCGGTAATACAACATCACAACAAGCCTTGCAAGCAATGTGACTAAAGTGTTAGCCACGGGATCTTGTATTACGGAACGAGTAAAGAGACTTGCCGGTAATGGGATTGAACTAGGTATAGAGATACCGACGATCGAATCTCGGGCAAGTAACATACCGAAGAACAAAGGGAATAGCATACGGGATTAACTGAATCCTTGACATAGAGGTTCAACCGATAAAGATCTTCATAGAATATGTAGGAACCAATATGGGCATCCAAGTCCCGCTATTGGTTATTGACCGTAGAGGTGTCTCGGTCATGTCTACATAGTTCTCGAACCCGCAGGGTCTGCACACTTAAGGTTCGGTGACGTTTCGGTATAGTAGAGTTATGTATGGTGGTGACCGAAGGTTGTTCGGAGTCCCGGATGAGATCCTGGACGTCACGAGGAGCTCCGGAATGGTCCGGAGGTAAATATTGATATATAGGAAGTCCCGTTTTTGTCACCGGAAAAGTTTCGGGTATTTCGGTAGTGTACCGGGAGTGCCGGGAGGGTACCGGGGACCATCGGGAGGGGCCTCTCGACCCAAGGGACCTCATGGGCTGTGGGAGGAGGTGAACCAGCCCCTGGTGGGCTGGCCGAACCCCCCAACAAGGCCCATGCGGCTGGAGGTGGGAAAAACCCAAAGGAAGGGAAGGTGGAAAAGGTTTCCAAGTGGAGAGGAGGAATCCTACTCCTAGTAGGATTGGAGTAGGACTCCACCTCCCACTTCGGCCGACTCCTAGGAGGAGGTCTTGGCCGGCCAGCCCCTCCCCTCCCTCCTATATATACTAGAGGTTTAGAGGTGAGGGCTAACCCTAATTGCCACGTGCTCCCTCTACTTCATCTAGATCGTTTTCTCCTCTAGTCTAGTTTCGGCGGTGCTTAGGCGAAGCCCTGCCGGAATAGTTCCACCACCATCGCCGCCACACCGTCGCGCTGCCGGAGAACTCATCTACCTCTCTTCTCCCTCTTGTTGGATCAAGAAGGCAGAGATCGTCATCGAGCTGTACGTGTGCTGAACGCGGAGGTGCCGTCCGTTCAGCGCTAGATCGGGACGGATCGTGATTAGATCGCGGGACGCTCGGCGATTTGGATCGCGAAGACGTTCGACTACATCAACCGCGTTTCTTAACGCTTCCCGCTTAGCGATCTACAAGGGTATGTAGATCCACTCTCCCTCTCGTAGATGCTCATCACCATGGATAGATCTTGCGTGTGCGTAGGAAATTTTTTGTTTCCCATGCAACGTTCCCCAACAGCAAAGACCCTTCTCTCATTTTCTCTCATTTTTTCCGTTTTTTTCTTTGAATGGATGGTGGGCTCATTTGGCCTCGCACATCTTTATTTTTGTCTGGAGTCTCATCTCGACTTATAGGAGAATCATTGTCTATATCATTCTTTCCTCATTGGGACAATGCTCTAATAATGATGATCATCACACTTTTATTTACTTACAACTCAATATGGAGAACTGATATGAAGGTATGACTCTGTATGAATGCCTCTGGCAGTGTGCCAGGATGTGCAATGATCTAGCATGACATGTATCAAAAATATGGTGAACGGTGGCTTTGCCACAAATACTATGTCAGCTCTATATGATCATGCAAAGCAATATGATAATGAATGAACTAGTCATGTGAAAGTGACGATGGAATTTGCATGGAAATATATCTCGGAATGGCTATGGAAATTCCATGATAGGTAGGTATGGTGGCTGTTTTGAGGAAGATATAATAAGGCTTATGTGCAACAGAGCGTGTCATGTCACGGGGTTTGGATGCACCGGGCGAAAGTTGCACCGATCCTCGAGGTGAGAACGGGCTATGCATGGTACCGAAGAGGCTAGCAAATTATGAAAAGGTGAGATTGCGTATGTCCATGGTTTCACATTAGTCATAAAGAACTCATATACTTATTGCAAAGTTTTATTAGTTTATCGTAGATCAAAGTACTACTCGCATGCCCCGAGGGAAGAGGTTGGTAGGAGTTAACCATCGCGCGCTTCCGACCCGAAACAACACTAGGATTTCAACGAGGAATAGAAATGCTCACACATCATCACCATGCCTCTTTAATTTTTAGATGAACAAAAAGGTCAACCTTTCTTAATATCGACACTTCTACGGTTTAACAATTATGAACTCGTACCTATTTCATATTACTACATCAATATCATTGACCCACAATTTCTTTAAATGTGCTACATGATGGTTTTGATTATCACTCATTGAATACCTAATATTTTTGGACTAGTCTTTATGACCCATGCAAATTACCGTCACTATTTATTAACTCTCAAATAAGTATAAGTGAAGAACGAGAGTGAAATCATTTCTATAAAATCTACACGCCACCGTGCTCAAAAAGATATAAGTGAAGTACTAGTGCAACTGCTAAGCTCAAAAGATATAAGTGAAGCACATAGAGTATTCTAACAAATTATGATGAAGGTGTGTCTCTCTTAAATAGGTTTGTCTAGCAAACAATGATTGTGGCAAACTGAAAGTAAAAGCAAACAAAAGCAAACGTCGCTCCAAGTAAAACTCATATCATGTGACGAATAAAAATATAGCTCCAAGTGACATACCGATGGATTTGACATGAAAGAGGGGATGCATTCCGGGGCATCCCCAAGCTTAGACAGTTGAGTCTCCTTTAAAATATTACCTTGGGGTGACTAACATCCAAAACTTGAATACTTCAATCACACAAAACTCAACAAAACCTCGTGAGATCCGTTAGTATAAGAAACATATTGCGTACTTTAAGTATTGTTGTAATTTGATTCAAATTTTATAAATGCATAATAGTTACTGTAGTCTAACTTCTCCATGGCTTATACCCCCCGAAACAATCCATAGCATAATCAAAACAAGCAACTATGCAAGCAAAAACAGAATATGTCTAAAACAGAACAGTGTGTAGCAATCTGTAGAGAGCCTATACTTGTGTAACTCTAAAACTTCTGAAAAATTAGGAAAACCTCTAAAATTTGTATATCAACACTGTGTAAAAATTTCAGATAATTATCACGCCCCAGTAAAAAATTAAAATTCCTGCACTGGAGTCAAAAGTTTCTGTTTTGTTTCAGCATCGATTCTACTCATTTTGTGAGTCATCCCAAAGGCTTTACTTGTCACAAACACTAATTTAATCACAAAAACATAATCATTACATAGGCAATAATCATGCTATTAAAAATAAACAGAAAGTTCTAAGCAAAAATTTTAAGATAACTATTGGGTTGCCTCCCAACAAGCTCTATTGTTTTATGCCCCTAGCTAGGCATAATGCATATTTTCAAGTTTTGTCATCTTTGACCCTTAGGATGTATTGTTCAAGCTTGCAATTGAGAGTCTTAATTTCATCCTTCAACAAGCTAAGGGCATCAATCTTTTGGTCCGTAGTGTCCAATTTCTTATTTTGCAATACCACGTTCCCATTGGTTTTAGTGGACATGTTGTACAATCCCTTAAAATTAGCTTCCATGATGGTCTTAGTTTCTTTTATTAACTCAGTTTGACGGAAGCATACCAATATGGGTGGTTCAATGGTTTCTATTTTGGGTTGTCCAAATATATTTGTCATCTTATCATAGGTGTCAAAAGCATTGTTCCCAAGAAAATCTTTCTCGAACATAGAATCCAGGACACGCCTATGAGAAAGGGATAAACCAACATAAAAACTTCTAAGGAGCAATTTAATGTGGCTCTTAGGATTAGCTCTTGCTTGTATTTCTAATAATCTATCACATGCCTCTTTAAGGGACACATAACCTACTTGCTTAAAATCTAAGATTGGGGAACCCTCTCCCAAGTAGGGAGATTGAGGCATATCCGAGGAACTAGCCATGACGACAAACAAACTAGTAACAAGCAAAGATAATTATTTTTGTATTTTTGATTTTATGAGACAAGCTAACTATAACAACAAATAAAAAGAAGAACAAGTGAATGAGAATTTGTGTGAAGTTACTTGGTAGTTGACGATGATATTCCCCCGCAACGGCGCCAGAAATCCTTCCTGATACTTGTGATCTGCGTTGGGTTTTCCGTGAAGAGGAACGGATAATTGCAGCACAAAGCGGATAAGTATTTCCCTCAGTTATGAAACCAAGGTTTATAGAACCAATAGGAATATTGATCCTCAACCGTCTTCAGCGGCTGCACACAAATGAACAAACGACTTGCACCCAACGCGGGCAAGAGGGTTGTCAATCCCGTTGATCTCGATATTTGCAAGCAAATAAGTTGTGTAGATAATTGTTGATAAATGCAAAATAAATCAAAAGTAAATAAAGGCAGCGAGGTAATAATAGCGTTTGCAAATATATAAGTGAATAGACCCGGGGGCCAAAGTGTTCTCTAGTGGTATCTCTCATGTAGGCAGCATACGGTGGGTTAACAAATTACTGTTGGGCAATTGGTAGAAAAGCAGATAGTTATGCGATGTTCACGACAATGATCATGTATATATAGGCATCACGTCCATAAGCAAACAGGCCGACTCCTGCCTGCACCTATTACTATTACTCCACTCATCGACCGCTATCAAACATGCATCTAGAGTATTAAGTAAAACAGAGTAATGCTTGGAGAATGATGACATGATGTAGACAAACTAAACTCAAACAATATGAATGAACCCCATCGTTTTATCCTTAGTAGCAACAACACAAAGACGCATCTTGTCCCCTACTTTTACACTGGGATATAGAAACTCGCCAGGTTGAACCTACCACAACGCACCACTCCCACCGATGAAATATCAATCTACTTGGCCAAAGCACATCAATAGACCGGAGAGCATTACGAAGCTATAATGATCATGCACTTAAGAGATAATACAATTCATAGGCATCTCAAATACTTTTCACGAATAATATGAACATAAACCCACAATTCATTGGATCCCAACAAACACACCGCACAATAGGATTACATCGGATAGATCAAAGCGAAGATGCGATGACCGTTGTATTGAAGATCATAAGAGAGAGAGAGAGAGATTGCCATCTAGGTACTAGCTATGGGCCCATAGGTCTGTGGTGAACTACTCACACAACATCATGAGGGCAGCAAGGTTGATGAAGAGGCCCTCCGTGATCGATCCCCCCTCTGGCAAGGTGCCGAAACGGAGCTCCAGCTGGCCTTGCGACGGAACAGAGACTTGCGGAGGCGGAAAAAGGGTTTCGGTACTGCCTCCAGGGTTTTTAGATTTTAGAGAATTTATAGGCCGAAGAGGGACGTCGGGAGGCGGCTAAGGGGGCCACCACATATCAGGGCGCGCCTTGATGTGTGGTGGTGCCCTTGTGCACCTCCTGGCCTCCTTCCGATACTTCTAGGTCTTCATATAGTCCATAAAAAATCACCAAAAAGTTTCGTGGCAATTGGACTTCGTTTGGTACGGTAAACCTGAAAAGGAAAAAACATGCAAAAAACAGCAACTGACACTGGGCACTGGGTCAATAGGTTAGTGCTCAAAATATTATAAATTGGAAATAATGAACCAAAAAGTATCCTAGAATGATAATATATCAGCATGGAACAATAAAAAATTATGGATATGTTGGAGACGTATCACCCAACGCTCTCGCCTTTCACCTATTATTGTTAGCGTGGCTAAAGTTCCTACACCATAGGTATTTTCTTAGTACTGGTGTAGCACATTAGGCTCGTTGTTGCGCATTCAGGTCCGGCGTTGCACATTCACGCCCATTAGGCCCACGCCAATACTAGTCGGTTTTAACAGGTAAAACCTTATCCTTTCGTCCTCACTCTCTTGATCCCCAACTCCACCCGTCCTCCTCTCGATCCCCGCTGTCGCCTGATATGTCTCCAACGTATCTACTTTTCCTCACCCTTTTGCCCTTGTTTTGGACTCTAATTTGCATGATTTGAATAGAACAAACCCGGACTGACGCTGTTTTCAACAGAACTACCATGGTGATGTTTTTGTGCAGAAATAAAAGTTCTCGGAATGGAACGAAACTTTTTGGAGAATTATTTCAGAATATATGTGAATTATTGGAGCCAAAATCCACTGAAGAGGGGGGCCAGGGTGGCCAGCACCCACCAGGGCGTTCCAGGCGCGCCCTGGTGGGTTGTGCCCACCTCGTGGCCCCACTGACCCTAATTCCGCCACTATAAATTCCTATTTTCGGAGAAAAAAATCAGAGAGAAAGTTTCATCGCATTTTACGATATGGAGCCGTCGCCACCTCCTGTTCTTCCTCGGGAGGCCAAATCTGGAGCCCGTTTGGGGCTCCGGAGAGGAGAATCTTCAGTCTTCGTCATCACCAACCTTTCTCCATCGCCAATTCCATGATGCTCCCCACCCGGAGTGAGTAATTCCTTCGTAGGCTTGTTGGTCGGTGAGGAGTTGGATGAGATTCATCATGTAATCGAGTTAGTTTTGTTAGGGCTTGATCCCTAGTATCCACTATGTTCTGAGATTGATGTTGCTATGACTTTGCTATGCATAATGCTTGTCACTAGGGCCCGAGTGCCATGATTTCAGATCTGAACCGTTTATGTTATCATCTCTATATCTATGTTCTTGATCCAATCTTGCCTAGTCATATGCACCTATTACGTGTTATGATCCGTCAACCCCATAGTGAAAATATTTGGGATACTTTGCGGTGATGACCGTAGTTTGAGGAGTTCATGTATTCACCATGTGTTAATGCTTTGTTCCGGTTCTCTATTAAAAGGAGGCCTTAATATCCCTTAGTTTCCTTATGGACCCCGCTGCCACGGGAGGGTAGGACAAAAGATGTCATGCAAGTTCTTTTCCATAAGCACATATGACTATTTACGGAATCCATGCCTACATTACATTGATGAACTGGAGCTAGTTCTGTATCGCCCTAGGTTATGACTTTTATATGATGAATATCATCCAACGAGTTACCGATCCAGTGCCTGCGAGCTTTCCACTTATTATCCTTGCTAAGTTACTATTACTGCTGCTGCTGTTCCAACTGCTATAAAACTATTGCTACTACTGTTACCACTACTGTTACTGTCACTACTGCTATCAAACTATCATATTACTGTGCTACTGATCACTCTGCTGCAGATATTTAATCTCCAGGTGTGGTTGAATTGACAACTCAACTGCTAATACTCTCAAGTATTCTTTGGCCCCCCTTGTGTCGAATCTATAAATTTGGGTTGAATACTCTACCCTCGAAAACTGTTGCGATCCTCTATACTTGTGGGTTATCAAGACCTTTTTCTGGCACCGTTGCCGGGGAGCACAACAATATTTGTTGAGTCACTTGGGGTTTATATCAATTGATCACTATGAAGAATCTGAAGGATCCAAAGACTAAGATTTTTCCCTCTAAGACGAGGGGAGGTAAGGAACTGCCATCTAGCTCTGCACTTGATTCACCTTCTGTTATGAGTAAGATTGCAACACCACCACATGCTAGTAATCTTGATATGTCGCAAGTTATTGATGATGCTACCTCTGCTATGAATTGTGCTATTGATGATGCTAGTACCATGCTTGATGATAGTGTGCCACTAGGAGAATTTCTTGATGAACAAATTGCTAGAGCTAAAGAGAATGAAACTACTGAAATTGATGAGATTGCTGAAACTGATGATGAATATGAAACTCCTATTAGTCCTAGCTCTCCTAAGTTTGAAATGCCTAAGATACCTGAAGGTTATGTTATGGACGAAGAGATAACTAGAGAAATTCTTTCTTGCAAGGATAGAAACGAGCTTAAGAAATTGCTACGCAAGTATAAGGAAAAGACTTTGAATGCTAGAATGAAATGTGATCCTAAGTTTGCTACTTCACCTATCTTTGTTACCGATAAGGATTATGAATTCTCTGTCGACCCAGAGTTAATTACTTTGGTTGAATCTGATCCTTTCCATGGCTATGAAACTGAAACTGTAGTGGCACACCTTACTAAGCTGAATGATATAGCCACCCTCTTTGCTCATGATGAGAAGATTCGCTACTATTACATCCTTAAGTTATTTCCGTTCTCATTAAAGGGTGATGCTAAGACATGGTACAATACTCTTGCTCCTGGTTGTGTGCCTAGTCCCAAGGATATGATCTACTACTTCTCTGAAAAATATTTTCCTGCTCATAAGAAACAAGCTGCCTTACAGGAAATATTTAACTTTGTGCAAATTGAAGAAGAGAGTCTCCCACAAGCTTGGGGGAGGCTTCTCCAGTTGCTTAATGCTTTGCCTGATCATCCTCTCAAGAAAAATGAAATACTTGATATCTTTTATAATGGACTAACCGATGCTTCTAGGGACTTCCTAGACAGTTGTGCTGGTTGTGTTTTCAGGGAACGAACTGTTGAGCAAGCTGAGGAATTATTGAATAACATATTGAAGAATTATGATGATTGGACTCTTCCTGAACCACCGCCTAAACCCACTCCGAAGAAGAGGGGTATCTTATTTCTCAGTCCTGAAGATATGCAAGAGGCAAAGAAATCTATGAAGGAAAAAGGTATTAAAGCTGAGGATGTTAAGAATTTGCCACCTATTAAAGAAATACATGGCCTTGACACACCACCACCTCCACAGGTGGTAGAGGTAAATTCTTTATTAAAGTTTAATGAAAGTGACATTCCTCACAATAAACATCTTAGTCAATGCTTATATGAGTTTGACAACTATATTATGAAGCAAGATCATTTCAATGCTCATGTTCTGAAACAATTGAAATATAATTCTGATATGATTGCTCGCTTGAGTGACTTGCTATTTAGAATCAGTAATGATGTTAGAGATGTAGGAAAGCATGCCTCCATGGTTCAAACTCGGTTAGAACAAGTTGCTAAGTCTCAAAAAGAATTGCTTGATGAAATGAATAATAATGTGCATGATTTTGCTGCTAGAGTAGTAACTAGAGGAGGTAGAATGACCCAAGAACCACTTTATCCTGAGGGTCATCCTAAAAGAATTGAACAAGATTCTCAGAGAATTAATCCTGATGCACCTAGTCCTTATAAGAAGAAAAAGAAAAAGAAAAATGATAGGACTTTGCATTCCTCTAGTGAACCTGAGACACAAAAACCTCCTGATAATAATGATGTCTCTATTTCTGATGCTGAAACTCAATCTGGTAGTGAACATTCACCTAGAGATAATGAAAATGATAATGATGATGTTCACGATGATGCTCAACCTAGTAATGATAAAGAACTAGATAATGACGTTGAAATAGAGCCTGCTCCTGATCTTGATAACCCACAACCTAAAAATAAACGGTATGATAAAAGGGACTTTGTGGCTAGGAAACATGGTAAAGAAAGAGAGCCATGGGTTCAAAAACCCATGCCCTTTCCACCTAAGCCGTCTAAAAAAAAGGACGATGAAGAATTTGAGCGCTTTGCTGAAATGATTAGGCTAGTATTTTTGCGTACCCACTTAACCGATATCCTAAATATGGCCCCTTATGCAAAGTATATGAAAGACATCATCACAAATAAAAGAAAGATACCTCAAGCTGAAATCTCCACCATGCTTGCTAATTATTCTTTTAAGGATGGAGTACCTAAAAAACTTGGAGATCCTGGAATACCAACTATACCTTGCTCCATTAAGAGAAACTATGTCAAAACTGCTTTGTGTGATTTGGGAGCCGGTGTTTGTGTTATGCCTTTCTCCTTATATAAAAAACTTGATTTGAATAAACTCACACCTACCGAGATATCATTGCAAATGGCTGACAAATCAATAGCCATACCTATTGGTATTTGTGAGGATGTGCCCGTTGTTGTTGCAAATGTTACTATCTTAACGGACTTTGTTATTCTTGAGATGCCCGAGGATGACAACATGTCGATTATCCTTGGTAGACCCTTTTTGAATACTGCAGGGGCTGTTATTGATTGCAATAAAAGCAAAGTCACTTTTCATATCAATGGTAATGAGCATACGGTGCACTTTCCGAAGAAACAATTCCAAGTGAATGGTATAAATGTTATTGAAGAATCTCCGACCATCACTATTGGAAGTTTTCAATTACCTCTACCTACTGCCAAAAAGAAATATGATATACTTATTGTTGGGGATATGCACATCCCCATTGAGGTAACCTAGTGTTTTACGAAAGTTCTTCGGTTTCATGCTAATCGGAAGTGGTTGTTAATAAGACTTGATCAACCTTATTAATGAATCATTTTTGAGAGGTATGAAGTCGATGAATCTAGTAAACACAACTCTCTGCTCCCACCTTTTATTTTCTGTTTTAGCTAGTCAAATAAAATTAAATGCCATGATTATCCTGTTTTCTGTTTTCTCCGTGCAATAAAAAAATGACCCAAAAAATAAAAGTTCTCAGAATGCCCTGAAAATTTAACACGATTTTTTTTCTAAATATTTATGAATTTTTGGTGCTAATAATACCAGAGGGGGTGCACCTGGTGCCCACAAGACACCAAGGCGCGCCAGCACCCCCAGGCGCGCCCTGGTGGGTTGTGGCCCCCACGTGGGCCCCCTCACTTATCTCTTTAGCCCACATCATCCCCTACCTCCAGAAAAAATCACCACAGCCACCATTCTCGTGTTCTTGCTCTCAAATCTGCGGATTTCGATCTCTTTGCTCGAAGCTCCGTTTCTGAAACTTTTTGGAGGGATTTCTACTTGGTATGTGACTCCTCCATTGCTCCAATTAGTTTTTGATTTAGTGGGTTATTTTTTGAGTAATTAGCTACTCTTGGTGCTGCTGTAGATGAGCTTGCATGTTGAATTCTTAGAGTCCTAAGTAGTTTGAATGCTCAATATGGCCTCTATGCATGCTTGGGAGTAGTTGCTAACAATCTTACAAAGTTTTGTTGACAAAGTTTTGTGTACTAAAAATTTTCAGAATTTTTATAGGAATAAAATGCAATTCTTTAGGAGTTCTTCGAGGAGGAGATCCTCGGAAGCCTCATCAAGTGGAAGCTCTGTTCGGTGGTCTTATGTTGAACCAAGCGAAAGCACGATGCGAGATGCCGCCACCAAATCATGCTTGTGGCCTTGCGACGAGTTCATGGAAGGTGCATGTATTAAGGAGGAATTTGACCAATTTATTCACAATACAGAGCTTGCTCCCTTCATCGCAGATAAGTGCCTCCAACACCTCGAACTCACAAAAACTTTCACAAAGAAATTTAAATATTTTTCTCGTGAGTCTAGAGTTTCATTCAACCTGTACGATCATTCCTTCACCATGCCGTTAGAAATGTTTAGCGAAGCATGCAAACTTCCATATTGGGGTTCCCTCGATGAACCAACAAAAGCTGAGTACGAATCATTTTTAGTTAATCTTTGCTTTGGTGAAGATAGGGGGGTAACACAAGGGAGAATTAACAACATCCATTTTCCATCATTACAATATTTTGCACTCTTTAACGGTAAATGTATCATCGGCAAACAAGATTGTAGCACACTGTGTGCTCATGATTTGAGCCTCTTACACACCGCCATAACTGGGAATAAGGATTATAATCTTGGTGCAATTGTTGCACGGAGGTTGCAGCTTAATGCTGCTAGTGGTAATTTTTATGGAGGAATCTATGCCTCCCGTGTAGCTGAGAGATTAAATGTTTCACCATGGCGTAATGACCCCATCCTACCCACTCAGTATTTAGACTTTGATGCCATGCAGTGTCATAAGTTCCTTACGGGTACGACCACCAACTGCACCTATAACTTGAGATTTAATTAAAAAAACGTTGTGCCTGTTGCTTTGCCTGCTCCTGCTCTCTTTGATTTTCACACTAGGGGAAGATATTATGTCCTTGAGAGCGAAGCCCATGCGTACAACGCGGAGGTTGAAGCTGCCAGGAGGGCCGCGGAGTCTGCTCCGAGGGCCTTAGTGAGCCATCGCCCAGACTATTATTCATACGGATGGTGATTACCAAGCTAGGCCAAAAGCCTAAGCTTGGGGGAGTACGTATTTCCACTGACATTACATTCATGTTCACACATTTCATTCCAGCTGTCGGTGTTCACACTTTTTCATTGTAATATCCATGCTAGATTTGTTTTCTCGCTTTCTTCTTGTGTGTTTGAAAAACTTTGAGAAAATCCAAAAATATTTCCTACTTCTTTTTAGTTTTTCTTTCTAGCTTAGTTTAATTGTAGCATCAAAAGAAAACCCAAAAAGATTTCTCGCTTCTTCTTTTACTTGTTGGGAGCTTTCCCGTGTAAATATTTTTTCTCATTTTTGTTTTTTCTCTTTAATTTGCTTTCTTCAAGAAAAAACAAAAACTCCAAAAATATTTCAGTGTGTTTCTCTGAAATTCTTTTCTTTTTACTTGAGTCGTACCTAGGAGAAGACCATGATGAAATTGTTGAGTGGCTCTCATCTGCATTATTGTTTATCCAACAAAGAGCCCATATTACTTTGTCTTCACCTCTTGAATAAAATGTTTACAGATTCCAGCTTAGTCCACGGCACTCTTGCACTATTATTATCTTCTTATCGTTTGGTCGCGCAAGTGAAAGGCAATAATGATGACATTTGATGAATTGACTGTGGCAGAGAAAGGCGGGTATGAACTCAACTTGTTTTTGTTTTTGTAAATATGTTTAACCTAGTATCCTTTGATTCAACTCATTATGATCAAACATGTTTGCAATGACCATTAGAGACTATAGTTGTTCATTCCATGCTTAAGTAGCTAGGAGTGGATAATGATTTATTTTGGGTGTCAACATGCATTAAAATGGTTGTTATGCGGTATGATGATATGGTATCCTCCTCTGAATGTTTCAAGTGGCTTGACTTGGCACATGTTCACGCATGTAGTTGAATCAAAACCAACATAGCCTGCATGATATTTATGTTCATGGTGTCCATATCCTACTCATGCTAGTATTCAATGTTGATTATATGTAATGCATGTTCATGACCGTTTTCGCTCTCTAGCTGGCCGCTTCTCAGTCTATTTGCTAGCCTTCGCCTGTACTAAGCGGGAATACTGCTTGTGCATCAAAACCCTTAAACCAAGTTATGCCAGATGAGTCCACCATATCTACCTATATGCGGTATTACCCTGCCGTTCCAAAGTAAATTTGCATGTGCCACCTCTAAAAATTCAAATGAACATATGTTTTGTGTGCCTGGACCGCTCATGGAGCGACAGGGGGCGGTCAGTATCTTCCATGCTAAGCGGGTTATTCTCATGATGAGTGTTTATTCACTCGTCCTTACACGAGAGGGGCGGCAATAGGGATTCCCAGTCCCGAAATCAAAAATCAAAAATAATTAAACAAAACTCCCCCAGGAATGTTGTTGGTTTGGACGGTACCCGTGGATGCGGCCAGCCGTGAAGTGTGATTGTTGGTGGAGGGGGAGTAAACCTTTACTTTTACCGCTTGGGAACCGCCGCTAATTTGTTTAGCATGGAAGATATTGATAACTCTTGGTCGTGACGTTGACAGGAAGGGTGTACCTCCCAAAATTATATCTATCTCTGTTTTAAACTTGGAGCTCTGGCACCGCTGCAAATCCATGCTTCCCTCTGCGAAGGGACTATCCATTTACTTTTATGATGAGTCATCACCTTCTCAAATAAGCGCCAGACCTGAGAGCACTATTGTCATCCTCATGCATTGTGTATAGTTGATGTTGGGTGCAGCATGACTGTATCTTTTCTACCATGAATTACAATGTTTAGTCGATGCTTGAACTTTGGAGGTGCTCTGCATTTATGTTTTGCGGTCTCAGAAAGGGCTAGCGAGATACCACTATTGTCATATTGTATCATGATTGTTTTGACGAAGTGTTGACGCTTGAGATATCTTATTATTGCTCGCTAGTTGCTTATGTTATTGATATGAGTTAATATAATTCTTAAGAGTTATTGTTGACATGGTTAGTCATAATCTTTGCTGAAAACCTGGGTGCTACTTAAGCATATATATGTAAACAAGAACAAAAGAGTTCATAAAACTTTTTCTTTATCACTTTCAGTTTGTCAACTGAATTGCTTGAGGACAAGCAAAGGTTTAAGCTTGGGGGAGTTGATACGTCTCCAACATATCTACTTTTCCTCACCCTTTTGCCCTTGTTTTGGACTCTAATTTGCATGATTTGAATGGAACTAACCCGGACTAACGCTGTTTTCAGCAGAACTACCATGGTGTTGTTTTTGTGCAGAAATAAAAGTTCTCAGAATGGAACGAAACTCTTTGGAGAATTATTTCAGAATATATGTGAATTATTGGAGCCAAAATCCACCGAAGAGGGGGGCCAGGGTGGCCATCACCCACCAGGGCGCGCCCTGGTGGGTTGTGCCCACCTCGTGGCCCCACTGACCCTAATTCCGCCACTATAAATTCCTATTTTCGGAGAAAAAAAATCAGAGAGAAAGTTTCATCGCGTTTTACGATACGGAGCCGCCGCCACCTCCTGTTCTTCATCGGGAGGCCCGATCTGGAGCCCGTTTGGGGCTCCGGAGAGGGGAATCTTCGGTCTTCGTCATCACCAACCTTTCTCTATCGCCAATTCCATGATGCTCCCCACCGGGAGTGAGTAATTCCTTCGTAGGCTTGCTGGTCGGTGAGGAGTTGGATGAGATTCATCATGTAATCGAGTTAGTTTTGTTAGGGCTTGATCCCTAGTATCCACTATGTTCTGAGATTGATGTTGCTATGACTTTGCTATGCATAATGCTTGTCACTAGGGCCCGAGTGCCATGATTTCAGATCTGAACCGTTTATGTTATCATCTCTATATCTGTGTTCTTGATCCGATCTTGCCTAGTCATATGCACCTATTACGTGTTATGATCCGTCAACCCCATAGTGACAATATTTGGGATACTTCGCGGTGATGACCGTAGTTTGAGGAGTTCATGTATTCACCATGTGTTAATGCTTTGTTCCGGTTCTCTATTAAAAGGAGGCCTGAATATCCCTTAGTTTCCTTATGGACCCCGCTGCCATGGGAGGGTAGGACGAAAGATGTCATGCAAGTTCTTTTTCATAAGCACGTATGACTATTTACGGAATACATGCCTACATTACATTGATGAACTGGAGCTAGTTCTGTATCGCCTTAGGTTATGACTGTTATATGATGAATATCATCCAACGAGTTACCGATCCAGTGCCTATGAGCTTTCCACTTATTATCCTTGCTAAGTTACTATTGCTGCTGCTGCTGTTCCAACTGCTATAAAACTATTGCTACTACTGTTACCACTACTTTAACTGTCACTACTGCTATCAAACTATCATATTACTGTGCTACTGATCACTCTGTTGCAGATATTTAATCTCCAGGTGTGGTTGAATTGACAACTCAACTGCTAATACTCTCAAGTATTCTTTGGCTCCCCTTGTGTCGAATCTATAAATTTGGGTTGAATACTCTACCCTCGAAAACTGTTGCGATCCCCTATACTTGTGGGTTATCACCGCCGCCCGTCTCCGCCCGACGCTGCCCGTCTCCGCCCGACCCGGCCCGTCTTTGTCGGAGGAGGAGCGTGAGGCCGCCCCGCCCGACGCCGACCTGCCCCGCCCGACTCAAGCACAGGTAATTCAAGCATGTTCTACTCCCTCCGTTTCTAAATATAAGTCATGATAGATAATTTTGTTCCTTATGTAGTGTTTCTAGAGATCTCAATATGGAGTACATACGGATGCATATAGACATATTTTAGAGCGTACATTCACTAATTTTGTTCCTTATGCAGTCTATATTGAAATGTAGATGAATTCACCATGATAGATAAATTGTCATGATAGAATAGCTATAGTACAACTCATGTTAAACTAGCCGTAGTATAACATGTAGATTAATTAGCCATGATAGATAAATGTTATGATAAATAAATTGTCATGATAGACTAGTTGTAGTACAACTCTTTTCAAACTAGTTGTAGTATAACATGTAGATAAATTGTCATGATAGATAAAAGAGCACACTGTATTTCATAATGATTCGTAATTTTACTAAATTTTATGGTGCTTAATTATGTTCTAGTTCTTTTTAAATTCTGCATGTTATTTTTAAATTCTTCATTATATAAGATGGTGAGCTTTCATTATAGCACATATGACCAATTCATCAACCAACAACGAATCGGTGGGCGACGTGCAGAAGTGGAATCAGTGGCGATTAGAGTCTTTAGACTGGCGCATCAAAAAAGTCAAAGAAGGCAATGCCTCACTGAAGAATGAAAGGGATAGTCTGCTCGTAGAGGGTGCTAATGCCCAAACTAAGTTAAACAAACTGAGGGATCCGAGTGATGAGTTGACGGAGAAGAGGGACAACTTGAAGATGGAGAAAAAAAATACAGGCTAGAGAAGTATAACCTACAGATAGACGTTGATCACTTCAAAAAAGATGGAGAGAACAATCGGAAAAAGTTTCGCCAGCTGGACTTAATCCTTGATGATGTTGAGTAGTTTTAAACTGTGAAGTTTATGAGTATGTTTAGTTGTTCAGTACTAACTAAGTTTTAAAGTCTAAAGTTTATGAGTATGTTTAGTTCATTAGTACTAAGTTTTAAACTCTTATTAAGTTTATGAGTATGTTTAATTGATCTGTACCTTTTGTGAAGTTTAAGGTCTTAGTTTCTGAAGGAGTTTTTTTTATTATCCAAAAAACAAATTGCTGGCGTTGGACAACAACGCACGACAAAGATAGTGTAGATGTATAGCTGGCGTTTGCCAATTTGAACGCCAACATCATGTAATATACTGTTGGCGTAGGATCCAACGCCACCACTATTTTTTAACTGTGGCGCCATATTGGTGGCGTCGGGTGTCTACGCCAGCAAGGCCATTATCGCCACGCCATAGCTAGGCTTTTCTGCACTAGTGTCTAGAGACCTTGCCAACAAGAAATATGTTGACGGTGCCGAGGAGTCGAGTCCAAACGAGTCGATGTCACTACCAAAGTACTCGGGTTCAAGGTTGTCAGAATTATGATTCTGTTGTACGATTCTATGAATTTACGATCCAAACAAGCCCCTCTTATTCTACGATTTTCGTTCGTAGAATCTACATTTCTACAATCTTATTAGTTAAGATTCTCTGATTTGTGATCCTGCCATCGAAGTTCTGATCCGATTCAGAATCACGATTTTGACAACCGTGCTCGGGATAACTTGCTCTAGTGCAGATGGCGTGTGAACTGGTTCACTCGGATGAATCTCTGGAAGACTTGGAGGAATCTCTGGGCGGTGTCCATGGCATTGGGGTTTTGCAGATCGCCTTCTAAGTCATGAACTTGTTAAGCATCCGAGTCAAGCTCCACCACAGGAATCACTCATTGAGCGGCCATGGGAATTACAAACTTGTCAACACAAAACAATGCACTTCTTCACTCGGATGTAGTATGTTTGGCTTTGTTTGTGGTGTTTTCGGTGACTTGGCTAGTGAAGCTCAAAGAGGGGGCAACCCTACAAAGGCAGACGTGAAAGATGAATGCTCATTCAACACTCATAATAAAGAATTTGATTGCAAACACTTGGCTAGCGACGATCGGCACTAGCTTCCTCATGTTGGGCACGGCGATGGTTTTTCGTGACTTCAAAGTTATATGTTTACCTGGACCTATACCTTTTCCCGGGAATGGAGTTGCTTCTCGCTCCGGTTCCACTCGAGCCTGCTTGGACCCCCCCTAGTGGTCAGACCGCTTTCACTCGGATCTTGCTTTCTTTTGCTTCGGCCCTCCTGAACATCTTCAAAGGAAGACGAATACTATACTTCATCCTCGGATTCTTCTTCGTCATTTTCGCCGTCTTTTCGGGACCCTTCGTTTTATTCTTCTTCATCATCACGTTCACTCGGAACTTTCCTGACCTGTTCTGCTCTCTGACTTCACGTCGATTGGGTCATTATCAAAAGGAGGAATGAGGGCGCGGATGGTCCGGCCCCGTGGCCGTAGCGGCCCGCGCGAGCCGCACCCGTCGGGAGAACGACGCGTAGCTACCGACGTTCTCGTCCGCGATCGCCTGCGTTGGCGCGGGAGAGACAGGCGCTGAACATGCTGTTGGGTGGGGTCGGGTGTTGAATGCGTATGTGGCGGAGGTTCGGGCAAAGGCGTTGGACATGGCCAGAGGCCCTCGTCGCTACGAGAGAATTCTCCGGGACAGGGACCAAACAACCACGTTCGTGCAACTCCTGCAGCCGCAGGCCAGGCACGGTGCGTCCGGCAGGAGTGGAAGCAGAGGGGACAGGCCATGAAAACGGGTGAGGTGAGGTGGGCGCGGTATATTCCACGGAAAACGTAGAGCGCACCAGGCGCCAAAAGGCATCCTCCGCCACCACATCTTCCTCGCCTCAGTAACTTCCCCGGCTTTGTCCCTTTCCCCCGGCCCCAAACCCCCAACCGGCGACGACGACGAGCCTTATCCCGCGCCGTACATAAAGCTCCCCCGTGCCCCTCGCATCTGGACCCCTCCCGTTCCCTCCGCCTCGCCGCTCCGTCCATCTCCTCCCCCACCGGCGGTAAGTCTCCTCTCCCCGCACGAGGCAGCTCTCTTGTTCCTTTGCGCCGGCGCCGGCGCCGCCCCAGTTCTTCGGTTTCGCGGAATTGGCGCGCTGCTACCAAGAATCCGCGCGAGAAGCGTTGGGGAGGGCTGGGGATTAGCCCCCGAATTGGGGATTTTGTCAGGGCTTATTGTCGTACTTTAGAGGCGCTGGGAGGGACTTCCCGATCGGCTGGGGAACTAGGCTTCACTGGATGCTCTGCGTGCTTGACTATCACAGTTCATTTACTTACCGGTGCAGCCAGATCGCCATTCGCCCATTTCATGCCTGTGCTACAAACTATTATTAGTAATGAACTCATCATACTTCTACTGGAAAAAAAAAATGAATGGATTATGCGAACCTATCATGTATGTACTGTACTTGATTCAGCTTTTCCTGATCCTCTACCTTATACTTTTATTATGCTCATTTCCTCCGATTGATTGAAAGGCCGCTCCACTTTGAGTGAATCGTATGCCGCGTCAGTCCAGATCGACTGACTTGTGACGCAACTTGCTGACTTTGATAACTCTTCATGAGCTGGGAGTTTAACTGCTCTTCTTCATCATGCAGTTTCCTCCTGCACAATCAGGGGAGACAAGAATCTATCAGTAGTTGCTTCAGTATGGACACCGGCTGTCTATCATCTATGAACATAGCTGGAGCTAAGCAAGTGAGCTCTTTCGTGGGACAACTTCATACACAGAGGTGCTTCGCAAGTAGCAGTGTCCAGGAACTGAAAACTAGCCATCGTACAGCCTTTAGTTCCGCTTCCCTCGGCTTAAGGAATAAAGGAAAAGGTTCGCGTCGTGGACTTCGGGCTCTGCAGGTTAAGATTTTGCCTCTGTTTCTATTTTCAAAAAATCTTATTCATTGTTTTATCTCCCCGTAGCATTTCTCATGACATAATTGTTTGCCTTCTTTGCAGGTTGTTTGCCAAGATTTTCCAAGGCCTCCACTAGAAAACACAGTTAACTATTTGGAAGCTGGCCAGCTTTCTTCGTTGTTTAGAGGCAGTGAACGCCCCAGTAAACCATTACAGGTCGTGATTGCTGGTGCAGGTCTGAAGTCTGATGTAACTCCAAAATTAAAACATGTATAATTTTTTCGCACACCAGATACCCTTGAGAGAATCACGATTGCCTCTTAGCATCACTAGTTTCTGGTGTGAATTTTGCAGGACTGGCTGGTCTATCAACTGCAAAATACCTGGCAGATGCTGGCCATAAACCCATAGTGCTTGAGGCAAGAGATGTGTTGGGCGGAAAGGTCTGATTGTGACTTACATACTTGCTTATCTCATCTCTAAAATTGTGCTCGTTATGTGATCTTAATTTTCATTTGTTGTCTTCAGCCTAAGTGGCTCACATTCACTGTTATCATTGTCGTTTCTTATTGTTTCTATCCTGGTATGCCTTGAACAGTTAGCTGCTTGGAAGGATGAAGATGGTGATTGGTATGAGACTGGCCTTCATATTTTTTGTAAGCTCTGGTTCTGGTTCTTCAAGGTTCTCTTTGTGCTTCTGTGTGTTATCTAGGCTACTTCAATTACCAGTGTATAGGTAGATGTTTCAGACAAATATGATAAAACATCTTGAGTGAAGTATAAACTGATCTCTGAGGAGTCATGTTCAGGTTCTGAAATTGCAAAAAAGAAGGAAAGTGTTTCGTTCTGTCAACTTTTAATGCTGTTTGAATTTATACTAGACGGGCCTTACTTTTTTTAAATAATATTTTTAGTGGACTTTATGCATGGCCATTATTAAGAAAGGAATCCTTGCGGAAGTAAAGATCGGTCCCAAACTCTTTTAAACCTGGAAGTTTGTAGACTAATATCATATACAATAGCTTAGATTTTAACGTTCCATACGGCCTGGTTGAATAGTTTCTTTTTATCTACATCTACCAGCCTTCTCTTCCCTTCCAATAGCATGTGTATGATACTTTTCATTCTGTGCATATATGTAACCATATGTTTTTTTCTTTTCAGTTGGAGCTTATCCCAATGTACAGAATTTGTTTGCTGAGCTTGGTATTAGTGATCGCTTGCAATGGAAGGAACACTCCATGATATTTGCCATGCCAAACAAACCAGGGGAATACAGCCGTTTTGATTTCCCAGAGACTTTGCCGGCACCCTTAAATGGTAAGGTTATACAAAGACCTGGTGTTGCTCAAGAGAAGAAAGAATGCCAAGAGAACTCAGAAATGCATCCTAGTGTTAGTTCTTGAAGTGCTAATATATGAATCAACTAGTGGGTATATTAGTAAATATAAACAACTTTGATCATGGATGTTGAGCTACTCTGCCAATCAATGTCAGGTTATCATTGACTACGTGCATTTAACAGGAGTGTGGGCCATACTGAAAAACAATGAAATGCTTACTTGGCCGGAGAAGGTGAAGTTTGCCATTGGGCTTCTACCAGCAATGCTTGGTGGCCAAGCATACGTTGAAGCTCAAGATGGCTTAACTGTTTCAGAATGGATGGAAAAGCAGGTATGAGCTCACTGTGTCATTTAGACTCGTCACTGTAGTAAACATATTGCAATCTCTACAAGGCTACGTTGTAAAGAGAAAATATTTTGTTTGCTAATACATTGCTGCATTTTATTGTCATATTCTTTGGTCCATAAATGCTCAAGCTTCCATCTTTCATCTTCAACCAAGCCCTTTTGTATGCAAATTATGGCTTAAACAATGCTTATGCCTTATAGTTTTATGAATCTTTCAAGTTAAATCCTAAGTGAGCAAACGAAGAGAATGCAGGTTCTTCTTTGTTAATTAATACACAGCAGGTTCACCTTTCTTATTTGTACTAAAATGTTGATAACTGCTATGTTCTTTCTTTTGGTGTTCTCAGCAATTGAGTCAATACAGTTTCTGATACAGTTATTTAATCAGCACAGGGTGTTCCTGATCGAGTCAACGACGAGGTTTTTATTGCAATGTCCAAGGCACTCAATTTCATAAACCCTGATGAGTTATCCATGCAGTGCATTCTGATTGCTCTAAACCGATTTCTCCAGGTACAGCTTCAGTTTTCTATTCCTCCTGGAGACATAGCTGACATATTCTGTCCTTTATTACCTTTAGAAGATGCAAACATTCATTCACACCATAACGACAACTTGGGGATATTACTTGATGAAAAAACTGTGTTAATGTGTAGGAGACGCATGGCTCGAAAATGGCATTCTTGGATGGTAATCCTCCTGAAAGGCTATGCATGCCTATTGTTAACCACATTCAGTCTTTGGGTGGTGAGGTCAGGCTGAATTCTCGTATTCAGAAAATTGAACTGAACCCTGACGGAACTGTGAAGCACTTTGCACTTACCGACGGGACTCAAATAACTGGAGATGCATATGTTTGTGCAGCACCAGGTGCGATTTATTTTCAAGAATCATGCTTCCTTTGCACCTATTCAGTTTAATTGACTAGCTTGTGATTCAGTCGATATCTTCAAGCTTCTTGTACCACAAGAGTGGAGAGAGATCTCTTATTTCAAAAGGCTGGATAAGTTAGTGGGAGTTCCTGTCATCAATGTTCATATATGGTAAGTTGATTGAAACATTTGGCTGTAAGTTAATAGGTCATTTGTGTGTTGTGGTTCTACTTCTGCCCATGTGCCCCACGAATTTTTGAAATACCTCTTAGTGTTTCTGTTGATTTGAATATTTCAGGTTTGACAGAAAACTGAAAAACACATACGACCACCTTCTTTTCAGCAGGTATGTCTTTTGGTCATACTGATCTTATTGTTGACGCCTAATGAATTTGTTGTCTAGTATTCAAATTGGGTGCATTCTTTCCTACTCCATATTTGAATTCTTGGTTGGTACTACTAAATACCATATGTCCCTTATATTGATCTTGTTCCTTTTTGTTTCAGGAGTTCACTTTTAAGTGTTTATGCAGACATGTCTTTAGCGTGCAAGGTACTAACTTGACAATTTAGGCTCAGTTTGTAGCTCGCTTTTAAGTGTCGCATCCTGAATTATATTTTACTGACTATGACCAAATGCCCACGGAAGGAAGAGATTATGAAAACAATAATGATCATTGATATTACAGATTTTAGTTATCTCAGATAGACAAGTATTGAAGTGCAGCATCTTTTTGTCATTGCTAACATGTCAGCTGGTTCCTGATTTTACGAATCATCATAGCATTTTTCTTTGATAATAACTGTCATAGCTCATCATTTCTCTTTCTTTTTCTTTTCTAACTGTTTATTACAGGAGTACTATGATCCAAACCGTTCGATGCTGGAGTTGGTCTTTGCTCCAGCAGAGGAATGGATCGGACGGAGTGACACCGAAATCATCGAAGCAACTATGCTAGAGCTAGCCAAGTTGTTTCCAGATGAAATCGCTGCTGATCAGAGTAAAGCAAAAATTCTTAAATACCATGTTGTGAAGACACCAAGGTCAGGACATTTTTGCTAACACCCTTCCTGATAAAGTGATAATTAATCAAAAGGAGGCTTGGTGTGCTCTTCTTCTCTTATGTGGTTTACACTTTTCTGGCTCCCCGTTACAGGTCTGTTTACAAGACCGTCCCGAATTGTGAGCCTTGCCGACCTCTGCAACGATCACCGATCGAAGGGTTCTATCTGGCTGGTGATTACACGAAGCAGAAATACTTGGCTTCCATGGAAGGCGCAGTTCTATCCGGGAAGCTTTGTGCTCAGTCCATAGTGCAGGTAAATGATCTCTCCATGGTTCTGGCTGCTCGTAGATGCGACAAAACTTGTACGCAGCTGTCTTCCTGCATTATTGTACGCCATTATCGCAGTCTAATGGTATCACGTCACTGCTCGTAGGATTCTAAGATGCTGTCCCGCAGGAGCCAAGAAAGCCTGCAATCCGAAGTCCCCGTCGCCTCCAAGTTGTAGATAGTTAGTAGCGCTATTCGTTTTTTTTTTTAGCATTTTCCTATGTCATTGTCACATTGTTGTAGAGTCCACCAGTGAATTGAGCTGGCAACCATATATTGGAACAAAAAGGGAATTTGTAAAACAAAGAAGACCTTTGCACAAGGGCAAAAGTGCAGGAAGGAATCTTAGATATTATTATCATCTCGTCTGCGGTTGGAAACCGAAGCGGTAACCGATTGCTTTTCATGCCCCCTGGAGTAAAACCCAAGGTTTGTGCCAGCAACGGAGAAGAAAGCATGGACAATATCCTATTGATAACTTTTTTTTTTTGGGAGTGAAATCCTGATTGATATCTTAAGATCTTTTTGCCTGCGTGGATATATTGACGGGCTTGGTCAGCTGCGATTTTCGAGAGGGGGTGTACAGGCTGGACCAGGCCCGCAAGATATTGTGGGCCCCTCTATAATTGTATGTACTTGTTAGATATTTCCGTGATTCCCCAAAAAAAGATATTTCCTGTGATATGTATCAACAGGAGATAGGTGTAGATGGCAGTACTGGCAGGCTATTAGGCCATACATATCTGAGCCGCTAGTAGGCCATATCATTTTTTTTCCTTTTGAAAAAAGGTGGATCATATCTTCCTCCTGGCATTGGCTTTGCTAGCTGTATGAGATTGTCTGGAATGGCTGGGCTGTAGCTGAAGCCTTCCTGCGGATAATAACAGAACAAAAGCATCCAAAGGACAAAAATAACCATTTTAAGCCTGAATGCGGCACTAGGGCAACTCCAACACGGTGCATTGAAACAGATTGTCCGGACTTCTTCAAAGCTCCTCAAATTTGGTTCCGGTTTAGAGGAATTTTACGGTCCGGACTGGTCCACAGGTATTTGATGTGTCCATTGAATGACAAAAAATGTTGATGATCCAAACATTTACGAGCATTTTGATGAACCGCATTGTCTTAAGGCTTCGCTACGTGATTAATGCAACGTCATGGTAAAGGAGCATCATAGAGTCGGGCGCCCGTCAAGACTACGTCTATCATGGTGCCCGGTGCACATTCGTACTTGTAGAAGATGCTTTCTCGAAACGAAGGGAAAAGGGTACAAACAAATTATTCTATTGTTGTCTTTTTTTTAACACAATATAAACACATATGCACACACAGTGGCGGAGCTATGTTGAGGCCGAGGGGGGCGCTGCCCCCAGCCTTGGACCAAACTCTGAAGATTTATTTTTGAAGAAGGGCTTAGATAAGTTTTTTTATAGCAATTTGCACCCCAAAATAGTCATGTTTTTGCCTCCCCCCCTCTAGCTGTTTCTACCAAGCTCCGCCACTGTGCACGCACATGAACATACACTTAACCTTATATGAATACATGCACGTCCTAACTCTATGATCACCTTTTACATATTGGGCTAGTACAAACGAAGTCGTCAGCGACGCCTTCTTAGTCGACGAAAACGTCTGCTTCCAATGAATGTACATCGTCAGATGGCTGAAATAAATCAAAAATAAATAAATAAATGCAACGAGCAGTGACAAGTCTAGGACTTGATTGCACATATGCTTGCAAACTATTAATTCGCATGTAGAATCTCAGGCTTTGCAAAGAAGCAAGAGCTAAGAGCATCTACAACCGGACCCCCTATATGCTCTTCCAACGCCTTCTCGGTCACTGACCGGTCACAAAAATGCGACCCAATCGGACCCCTCATATCCGTCTCAAACGCCCGGACTGACCGGCACCCCTCATATCCATCTCAAATATGAGAACGATATGAGGGCTCGCGGACGCGTCCGGGCACGCCCGGTCAGTCCGCCACGTAGGACGCGACCCCACTCCGGACCACCTTTTCTCTTTTCTTATTCATTATTTTCTTTCTCTCTCTTCTTATCCATCAATCACGTGCAAGTGACCGGACATATGAGAAGAAAAATAAGAAATGTGGTTGCGCGACCAAATTATAGGGGCTCAAAACGGACACGCCCGGTCACTGACCGGACGCGTCCGCGGGCGTTTAAGGGGTCAGATTTGCTAGGTCCGGCTGTAGATGCTCTAAGCTAGGTTTGTGCGTGGCATGGGGTTGGGCTCAGAGCAACTCCAACCGGGCGACCCATTTCGTCCGCGCGCGTCCGTTTGGGTCGCCGCGGACAGAAAACACAACCCAACGCGCCGACCCAAACGGACACGCGTCCGTTTTTTGTCCGCCCGTGACCCATTCCAGGCCTAATTTTGGGCCGCTTTTGCGTCGGCGCGGACACAAAACGGACACGGACCTCGCCCGCGTGCTCCTTCCCTGGGCCCGCTAGTCGGCGGCACAATCTTCTCTTCTTATCCCCTTTCCCACCCCGTCGTCGGCAAAGCGCGCAAACCCTAGGCCGACCCCATTTTTCCAGGCCACCTTGCTCTCCGGCTCCCTCCCTCCTCCACCCAGCAGCACATCCACCGGCGGGGTGCCTCCCTCGACCCGATGCGGGAGGCCTAGTGGTAGATCTGCGGCAGCGTCGGCGAGATTTGGCGCATCCTGCCGGCGGCGGACTGCTCTTGCCATGGATTGGCCGGGAGCCAGTCCACCTAGTCTGGGAAAAGCCTCGGTGTCGCATGCAGGCGCTCAATCCGCCTCAAGCCGCTCGGATCTGTATCGTCGTCAGTCCGCCGGCAAAGCCACGCCCGGCTGACGTCCTGTGTCGACGCTGACCCAGAGGCTGACCGGCTCACTGTTGCCGCTCATAAAGTGCGACGACTGCGAGCTGCATGTGGTCTGACGTGTTTCTTGGACGCCAGAACATCCCGATTGGGTGTTTATCAAGTGCATAAACGATGGGGGTATGCTTTTCGTGCTGCCTTTTGCTCTTTGATTCGCTGAAATTTCGGTAGCTTATTTGCTCAAATTTTTGTGGCCGGATGCAACTTTTGGTTTTGGAAAGAAGAATACATCGATCTATTGATCTCACGGAATTTGCTAGATGTTCGTGCACTTCTAGTTAGACTTGAAGCTATAGACGAAAGTAAAGAAGAGAGAGACAAACGGGGAAGCAATGTCTACTTCTTTATCTTTATAAAAGAAGAAAGACGTTGTTAAACTTAAGAATCCGCAGATCAACAACGAAGACACAGAGAAGATCTTAGTCCAACTAGTGGGAGCAGTTAGGGAAGTTGGACATCTTTTAAAATGTCTAATTGTGGTTCTTGTTTTCTTTGGTTTTGTATTCGTAACGAAGAATTGATGAAAAAATGTATGTATTGAAATGTATGATGAAATAAAAAATAGATGCTCAGTGTCCGCGGACAAAGCGCGATTGGAGTTGCTCTAAGTGTCCGCGGACGCGTGTGCGGGCGTTTGAGGATCCGGATTAGCCAGCCGTGGCAGTAGATGCTCAGTCGAGCGGGTCGATTCACAAGAGAGAACACGTAGGGTTGCTTGAGCAGGGGAAGCTTTGTCGGTTCGTCCCCCGGTGCGGCGCACCGTCGCCCACGTCGACCCGTCCGCATGTCGGCTAACGCGAACGCGGCGCGTCCACGTAAAACCCCGCCAGAAAGCACTGGATAGACCAACCGGCCTCGCCCGCCACAGCGTGCTTGTTCCTCCTGTTGCAGCTGACAGTGGGCCCAGTGGGCAATAAAGCGCACCCCTCCCCTCCCCTCCGGTCTGGTCTGGTCGTTCTCCTCCCCTTGCCTCGTGCTCCGCTCCGCAGATCTTTCTGGCGGCCAGGCCAGCCAACAAATATCTCGCGTCGCCCCGCGGCCGGGAGAGAGAGATATTTCCCACCCAGCGCTCCACCTGTCGCCCCGCCACGCTGGAAAAAGCGCCGGCACGTAGGCGGAAAAAGGGCATCCGCTCCTCCCTTGATATTTGCCGAGGAGAAAGAAATAATACTGCTCGCTCGCTCGCTTCCTTCCTCCGTCCGCCTGCTCATCCATTCTTTTTTTTTTTTTGAACCGGAATTCTTTGCCTGCCTCCTCCTCCTCTCCTCTCCCGTCCGGAGAGAGAGCACGCCGGCCGGCCGGCCGAATCCCATAAATCCCCGCCTCTTCCCGCCACGGTTTGCTCGCTCGCTCGCTCGATCTGCCTTCCTCGCCTGGATCTTCTCCCTCTCCCCCTCTTCTCCTCCTTGTTTTCCGGTTGTTGGGGGCTCCAAATCTCTTCTCTTCTCTTCTCCGGCCTCGAGGGGGTTTGCTTCTTCCTCTCCCTTGGATCTCCTTCCCGCCTCCTCTCCGCGCCGCATCTCCCAAAGGAAATCCGCAGGGGAATCCTTCTTCTTCTCTTGACAAGTATCAGATGGGCGAGGTGTACCTGGATGGGTCGGTCAAGGCCGAGCCAGCGCCCGTCGGCATTGCCCAGGTAACGCTCCGGTCCGGCCCGCCACAACCTGCTCCTCTTCTCCGTTTTTATTCTATTCTATCTATGTACTACGTACTAGCTCTACCTGTCTGATGCATGATTGTTCGATTTATTACGAAACATCCAGTAATTTCCATGGTCTCTTGTTGCTCACCACTCTTTCCCTCAGTTCAAGGGCCAAGATTATTCAGTGCTTTAATTAACACTCGTTCTTTGTCTGAATCGTCATGCCATTGTTTGTTCGGAAAGAGGTCTCTTCAAAGCATGGTGATGCCCTCCTTCCATAAATTAAAAAAAAAAACAAGTGGCGCGGTGGTCCTTGAGCATGAATTTTTGGCTACCTGCTTTACTTTCATGCTGCTGGGAAATTTCCTGCACCCTGGAAATTAATGAACTGATTAGTGTCATGTTCTTCTTTGACAGGGCAACCAGGTTACTAACCTGATGTCGGCGGGATGGACGGACGAGAGGCACACGGATTACATAAGCTCCATGGAGGCCTCTTTCATCAACCGACTCTACAATCAGGGGCACAACGCAAACAAGAAGGATCCAGGTACCAATGGGTTCAAGGTTCTCCAAGGTGGAGCTGGGGTGTGGAAGAAAGTCGAGTTTGAGAGGCCCGCTGCTCGTGCTCAAGTCGGGCCCAAACAAGGCCTGCCTGCAAACCCCTGGATTCAGCATTTCAGATCGCGTGATTGCAGCAGCAGCAGCAGCAGCAGCGGTGCAGCAAGAGGTGATGGGGCAGGAAGTTCGGTAGGTGACCATGAATCGGGCATCCGGACTATCCCTGGGAAAACTCCGTTGTCGCATGGAAGGGAATTGGGGGTTTGCAAGGGAGAAAGCCTTCTTGATGAAAATTCAGGTAACTAGCTCAATTACCCCATCCAGTGTCTGCTGCATCATCATACACACATATGTTCTTTTAACCTTGGCTGATTTTATGGAAGATGCATACCTATGTTATCCGTAAGCTCACAACAGATAGTTATGGGTGCTCTTCTTTTATGGTAACCATGTTCTATGGCAGCGTCCTGCGGCGAACTAAATTTCTGATGCCATGTTTCTCTCTGCAGAGGTCTCTGATCAGAATTTTGCTGACGACGACGAGGCGGAAGTTGGCGCAGAATCAAGCAAAGCATGCAAGAAAAGGAGATTGAGCAGTTCTTCCACTTACTGTGCCCAAATGATCCAGTGAATTTACAGGATCAATTAGCATAGCCTGTTGCCGGCGTTGAGAAAAGCAACGCACCCAATTACTCGAAGAGCCTGCTTGCTACCTCAAAACCTGTTGGAACTTGGGAGCAAGGATGCTCTGAAGTAAAGCACGGAAGAGTATTTTCTCCGTAAATGTGCAATCAGGGAGCACGGAAGGAGTTAAGTGTTGGCGATTTAACATACTGCTCCCTCCGTACCATAATATTTGAACTGCAAAAACGTCTTATATTATGATACAGAGGTAGTGTTAGATTCTGGTTATGTATCTCCCTATTTTGTAATTTCCGTCCACCGTGTTCCACTCTAGTGCCCCAGAACAATAGGCTCACCCACTGCTTAGTAGTATCGTCGTAGATAGTGATATTATTTCATCTTAGGGATGTAATGCTTGCTGTTGTTGCTGTATTCTGGCAACCCTTGCTTGAAATGTGAATGAAATGTTCATGTTTGCCACAAGATGATAGCTAGTGGTCCTAAAATGAAGTGTTCCCCCCCCCCCCCCCCCCCCCCCCCCCCCAAAAAAAAGAAGTGTTCCTTTTGCGAGCAGTCGACATTGATATAAAACCGCACATCAAATTGTCAGCTAATAACATTGATTTAATTGGCATTGACGTGAAAAGAAAAATATTTCTAACATGAATGAGCGAAATCCCTAGTTTGTTCTTCCCCCCTTTTTTGTCTTTTGGCCGCCCAGTACAGCCTCCTGCTTATTCAATGAACTAAATCAAAGCTTTTGCCTTTGTTGAAAGAACATTTGGTGCTGTTATCCGCTTGTTGGAATGTGTGGAAGGAACATAACATGAGCATCTTCGTCGACAATGCCCTTATCCTGGAGCAGCTGGCCTCGACCACACATGAAAGCATCTAAGATGGGCTAGTTTCTTTGAGAGTGGATCTGCTCCCGAGCTCCATGGAGCCCCCTTTTTTTAAATAACAATCAAAAATCATTTTTTAAGTTGAAAAAAAAACCCTGAAAATAGTACTCTTGAATATAGAGATGTATATGCTTTGGTGTGAGTTGCACATGATTTTTTTTGTTTGTGTAGCTTTCACCAAACCATATTTAATCATGAAATTTAATGGAGATATAGTATACATCCCTATGTTCATGTGTATTTTCAGATTTATTTTGGAGCTTCAAAATATCATTTTTGTACTTAAAAAAAATCCTGGCTCCATGGAGCATGGGATCCATAAGCAATTTCCAATTTTTCCTTGGATCATGTAGCCTCCTCGTCGACAAGGAGTGGTTTCTTTCATGTGCCAAAGTTTCGATTTATATTTTTACACGAATACGGATTCATGTGGTGTTTTTTTTTCCAACTGGCATACATAATTAATACTCCTTCCATTCCAAAATAAGTGTCTCAAGCTTAGTACAACTTTGTACTAAAGTTAATATAACTTTGTACTAAAGTTAATATAACTTTGTACTAATTTCGGGACGGAGGGAGTATGTTGTATTATATTATATATGCTACCCAGAAAAGTCAAAATTCAGCCCGGAATCATCGGAAACCAAGCCCTTTTTTGATGAAATTTTCCACGGTTATACGACACTATTCCCTCCGTTCCTAAATATAAGTTTTTTTTAATATTCCCCTATAGACTACATACGAATGCATATATACATACTTTAGAGTGTGAATTCACTCATTTTGCTTCGTATGTAGTCCGTAGTGAAATCTCTTAAAAGACCTATATTTAGGAACAGAGGGAGTACTATATACGCATGTACACAAAATTTCGGAATTTTTCAGGCTGTACAAATGCATATATATGTTTTTGAACTTCAGAAAACGGCGCAAAGCCCCCACACAACGGCAGCTGACAAAATCGCTCCATCGCTCCCCCGCCCAGAGCATGAACCCGCGCTCCAAAGCCCTCCCCAAATCCCTCAAAACCCCAACCTTCCTCCAGAAATCCAACCAAACCCTCGCCAAATCCTTCGCCTCCTCGGCCCCGCCAAGCGCGCCGCCGCCGCATCACGCCGACGCGCTCGCGGAGCTCTTGCGCGCCACCCGTTCGGCGAAATGCCTCGGCAGGCTCCACGCGCTGCTGGCCGTCTCGGGCGCGATCGGCCGGGACACCTCCGCCGTCACGGCCGCCGTCGAGGGCTACCTCTCCGCCGGCATGCCGGGCGCCGCGGCCTCGCTGTTCGCCGGGGCCCACCGCCGCCGCCCCACCGTGTACTCGCTCAACCTCGCCGTCCGCTGCTTCTCGGCCCGCGGGTTCCACCGGGAGCTCCTCGGCCTGTACCGCACGGCGTGCGCCTCCGGCGGCGGCGGCGGCTCCGACAACTTCACGTTCCCGCCGGTCGTCAAGGCGTGCACGGCCGTGGGTTGCCTTCGGCTGGGGAGGGAGGCGCACGCCAGGGCCCTGCGGGACGGGCACGGGGCCAATGTCGGCGTGCAGACCGCGCTGCTTGATATGTACGCCAAGGCTGGCTGGGTTGCCGCGTCCAGGACGGTGTTTGACTGCATGGCGCGAAGGGACCTGATTTCCTGGAACGCTTTGATCTCGGGGTATTCTCTGAATGGGTGCTTCGGAGAAGCTGTCGAGGCTATGCGGGAGATGCAGGAGGACGGCATGAGGCCGAACGCTAGCACTTTTGTTGCCGCTGTCGGCGTGTGCGGTGCGGTCGGAGATTCGGATGCCGGCGATTCGCTGCATGCGTTTGCTCTGAAATGTGGGGTGCTTGGTGATGAATCCGTCACACCTGCATTCATCTCGATGTACGCTGGGTTTGATGATCTTTTCTCGTCACGGTTGCTCTTTGATCTGCAACCTGTGAAGGATTCGGTGTCTTACAACTCCATGATCTCAGCGTACATGCAGCATGACAAATGGAAGGAATCATTTGAGGTCTTCAGGTTGATGCGTTGCGCAGGACTAGGGCCTAATCTGGTAACAGTGGTATCTGTCCTTCCAACCTGCAGTGATTTTTTTGGCGTATACGTCGGCGAATCTGTGCATGGTATGGTTATCAAGTTTGGCCTTGCAGAGCAGATTTCTGTCGTCAGCGCTCTTGTTTCTATGTATTCTAAACTTGGGGAGTTGGATTCAGCTGTGCAGCTTTTCGCTAGTTGTACCGGAAAGAACCATCTTCTGTGGAACTCCATAATTTCTGGGTACATTTTGAATAACGAATGGCACACTGCTATTGATACATTCCGCAGGATGCAAACCGAAGGTGTTGCAGCCGATGCAACAACTGTCGTTAAGGTGATCTCCGGATGCAGGCACATAAAAGATTTACGTATGGCAAAGTCCATCCATGGATATGCTGTCAGAAACAGTTTTGAATTGAACCAAAGTGTGATGAATGCACTCCTGGCTATGTACGGTGACTGTGGAGAACTCTCAAATTCCTACAAGTTATTTCAGAAAATGGAAGTACCTATGTTGATATCTTGGAACACGATAATATCTGGCTATGCTGAAGCTGGAGATGCAGAGGCTTCTGTAAGACTCTTCTGCCAGATGTGCCAAGCAGACTTGCAGTTTGATGTAGTAACCCTGATTGGCCTTACCAGCAGTATTTCGGTGGCTGAGGACGCCGCAATTGGAGAATCGCTTCATTCTTTGGCAGTTAAAAGTGGATGCAGTACGGATGTTTCTCTTACAAACACCCTCATTACCATGTACAGCAACTGTGGTTCTGTTGAGGCATGCCAGCGACTCTTTGACAGCTTGTCTTCTGTGAACACAGTCTCCTACAATGTTCTGATGACTGGATACCGTAAAAACAACCTATCTGAAGAGATCTTACCTCTGTTTTATGAAATGCTGAAGAATGAGAAGGAGCCAAATCATATTACATTACTGAATGTATTGCCTGTTTGTCAGAGTCAGTTGCAAGGAAAATCTGTCCACTGCTATGCAGTTCGAAATTTCTTCAGGCTAGAAACCTCTATGCTCACATCAGCCATTTGTATGTACAGTAGGTTCAGCAATTTTGATTACAGCTGCAAACTCTTCGATTCGGTTGGTGAAAAAAACATCATAGTATGGAATTGCATCTTATCTGCCTGTGTTCAGTGCAAGCTGGCTGATATTGCATTTGATTTCTTGAGACAGATGTGCCTTCTTAATGTGAATCCTGATGCAGTAACCATGTTGGCACTCATCTCAGCATGTTCGCAGATTGGAAAAGCAGATTTGGCAGAAGGTCTTACAGCTCTCTTACTAAAGAATGGCTTTGGTGGAAGCCTTTTTGTTGTCAATGCTCTCATTAACATGCATTCAAGGTGTGGAAGCATTTCATTTGCAAGAGAGCTCTTTGATAGCTCAGTGGCAAAAGATTCTGTCACCTGGAGTGCAATGATCAACTCATATGGTTTACATGGGGATGGCAAGTCTGCCCTTGAGCTTTTCTCCATGATGATAGCCTCAGGAGTGGAGCCAGATGACATAGCTTTTGTTACTATCTTGTCAGCTTGCAGTCATAGTGGCCTTGTAGAGCAAGCAAGAGCATTGTTTAAATCACTGCAGATAGACTACAGCATCACACCGAGGATGGAGCATTATGCATGCATGGTAGATCTGCTGGGTCGGACTGGCCACTTGGATGAAGCCTATGATGTTGTCAGGTCAATGCCATTCAGACCATCAGAAAGTTTGCTCGAGTCATTGCTTGGAGCCTGTAGATTCCATGGAAATTCCAAAATTGGTGAGGCTGTGGGGAAATTGCTCATTGATTCTGACCACAGTAATCCACGGTCTTATGTCATGCTTTCTAACATCTATGCTTCAGTTGGTAAATGGAATGACTATGAGTGGCTGCGGTTAGATATGGAAGCAAAAGGATTGAGGAAAGATGTGGGAATCAGCTTAGTTGAGTAGCCGTGGTACTACTACAACAAGCTCCACAGCGAGAGAATTTTTTGGTCAGACACTAGGCATTACATTTGTGGGAAATGTATTGAAACCCTGCTCAAGTCTAAGTTGATGTTTGTTTACTGACAGTTGGTAGAGCATTTTTTTTAACACAAGAAAACATGCAAAAATCTTTCTTTTGCGAGATTGACAGTTGTTAGAGCATTTTTCTAACACAAGAAAATAGTCTAAATCATTCATCCATGGATTAATTTCTTGGAGTAGCTACTTGTTGCACAAAGTTCGAAATATCTCCATCTCAGTGCAGCCAGGATTGTTTGCTTTTAAAATGCTAAATGTATTGTTATCCTTGAAGGAAGATTGGGGTCATTTAAAGGTAAGCGCTCCAGAGCTGTTGCATTGCTGTTATAGTGATTCCTTAAAGAATTGCTTGGTCTGATTTGGAGAAGATTGTCGACAAGCTAGGTCCACAGAATCTCAACGAGATATCCATTCCATCAAATTCGAGTATCAGGTACATGAATACAACAAGATCTCCTGATGATTGGGCAGCCAGTTACAGATGTTATACTGCGGACACCTCGTCATGGTGGTATAAGGGTATGCGGCGTGGCCACTTTCTTTTTTGCTTACAGCTGTATATTGTCTTAGTAGTTGTTTTTGTGGTGCAGATGCCCATCCTACGGTGAAGATTTTTAATTATAAAAGAAGCTAAATGCAAAATATTTTGTAGCACTGGTCTATTCAGAAAGGGCTAATGTTTCTCGAATCAATTACAGTATCCATTTTTCCTTCAGAAAAGAAAGGACGTCCAGGGTGGGCTTCCAGACAATCCTCCACATTTATACCACTGTAAAGATTGTTAGTATCCCGTCCTGGCAGTGGTCGACTTACTACTTTCACATATGGTAACTTCCATGTTATCATTGATTAGGTACACGCACAGTAAATTGTTACGGTAGGAATCAAGACACAATGATTGACGGGATACATGTAGGTAATTGTTTCCATGTTTGCTTCCTTCTTTATTTACTCTAAAGAAGAAAAACAGATCCAACCAGTTTCTTAAAAAAATGCTGTGTTACAAAGAAGAAGACCGCAAGATGCTTTCGTCTGCTCTTCCTTACTTTTTTCACTTTAACCAAATCTGCACACTGAATGACATATGATGATATGAAGAATGATTCAACCAATGAAATGCCAACTAAACTACAGAGAGAGGAACTTGAAGCACTAAGCTTTTCTATTGTTTCCAACTATCATGAGGTTCTAAATGAATATTTCCAATACAGTTGTTGCTGCTTCCTGCTTCATGCTGGCACACAATTTCCTTAACCATCCAGCTTGTGCCAGTAGCTTTGATAAAAGTAAAACAATGTACAAAAACTACAGGAAGAAATCAAACGAAATATTGCATTAGGGGAATAAGTCCAAGTCTTCCCCACATATGAATATTTTTAAATTGATCCTCTCCTCTCCTCCCAGGTGGCTCTCCACTGTCCCAATTCTTTCAACCCTTCCTCCAGTGTTGTCTCCCCAATACCTGCAAAAACTGCCCAAACCTTTTTCCCCATCTCCAGTCTCCTCCCCTCGTTTTGAAGACCCTTCATCCTTCAATTGCAAAATATACAGCCACGAGGTCTCAACTCTTCAGTAAGTTTCAGCTTTTGTTTAAGTCTTCCAGTTTTGTTTACTTTCTGATCACGCACATGGCTTTCAAATACTGTCGTATGTGTGGTTCAGTTGTAATCATGTTTTCCTTTCAGTTTTTTTTTTTCATTTCATGAGTTCTTGAGTTTCATTTTTGGATATTTCTGGGGTATTTTCTTAGCTTGAAGTTGGATTATTTTGTTTAACCATGTAATTTGCTTACATATGAAGACCTCAGTTCTTGACATAGATAAAGCAATATTGCTTTTACGTGGATCAGAAATTAAACCAAAATCTAGAGGGTCCTGCAACTTGTTTACATGTTCAGATTGTACTTTTGTTATGTCCAAGAACATTTAGCCAAAATAGTTATGCTAGATGAACCTTTGCCGTGATAAATCATCAGGTCAATGTTTCGTGGCTTCTCAGATAGTTATGGTTGAAAAAAGTACCCCCTCCGATCCATATTAATTGTCACTGATTTATCATCTATACTAAATCAGTGACTAAATCAGTGACTATTAATATGGAGGGGGTACTTGTTTTGCTCTTATACCATGGATTTATCATCTATAAAATCTTATCAAGTTCAAACCTTTCCTGAATGTTCTTGGATGAGAACATCATATATGAAGACCCCTCCTTCATTAAAAAAATATGTATCTCAGGACTTCCCTTTGCTGAGTTTATTGTAGTTGTGTGTGTGTTTGCATGTTTTACTTTATTTAGCAAGTAAACTGTTACTCATACTTAGGTTTTGGCTGTTCCAGTTTAATTCTCATCTTCAATGTTTTCTTCCACAGTTAATATAAAATTAAACTGTGACTGGAAGAATGGTAGAGGAGAATCTTGAAGTGGGTGACTCGTCTTTGTCTTCACCAAAATCTGTGCAAAATTCATTAGAGCCTAAGCCAACTGAAGGCACCAATGAAGATGACAACAGTAACCTTGAGAAAACAGCACGTGCCAATTTGGAGACACCGACGCACCAAGAACTTTCTGCAAGCTTGATATTGAGTGACGAACAAAGCAATCTGCAGGAGATTTCGGTTGAACAAAAGGCTCCCATTGGTGAGTCCATAATTGGTTCATCAGAAATAGACCACAGTGGGTTGCCATCAATCAAAGAAGATTCTCACAGTTTTCCATCTGCCTCTAACGAAGTTGATGAATCCAAGGATGCCATCAGTGATGTGATGACAATGCATTCTTCAGAACAAAACACGCATGCAACGTCACAGACTTCAGTTAGCTCAAGAGAAGAGGTCCAATGTGCACCTTTGCAGAACGTTCAAGATGGTGCTTCCTGTTCTGATTCTGAGAAGACTGCTTGTGAGGCGCCACCTGCTATCTTACGAAAGGTGAGAGAAGATAAACCACGGTTCATGCATAGATTGCCTGATCGCCAAATGAGCCTACGAGACACTAGACAGAAAATGCCTGCACCTGTGAGGAGATTGAACAGTGGGAATTATTCGAGGACTGATAATTTTTTTGTCGATAGAACGAAGCCCATTGAGTCAGTGAAAGTGGCTGCCTCAAGATTTGGTGGTAGCATCAACTGGAAAACACGGAAAACAGAACCAGTGCAGGTAACTTACAGTATACCTTCTCTTGTTTGGTACATTAATTCTCTCAGCTACAACTTAAATTATCTTTCATTTGCATCAGTAGCATTCTATCTTTTGTAGTTTTATTGAGACTTACTTGAACACTTACAGACTTTTTTTTTTAACTTTCTATATGTATGATTAACAATCTTAGTATATCCAGGTGGGTGACCATGTCAAACTTGAGGTCAGTACGCTGAAGAACAAAATTTCAGATTGCAAGCAGCAAGCAGAAGCTGCAGAGGCTGCAAAGCTGTCTGTATTCAGTGAGATTGAGAGAACAAATAAGCTTATTGAAGACCTGAAACAAGATCTGGAGAGGGCAGAACATGAAGAGGCACATGCCAAGGAGGATTTGGATTTCTTTCAATTTATTATTGCACCAGAGATGGAGGAAGGAGGAGCTAGCGATGATGGTGTTGCAGGCGAGGAGATTTTGAAAAATATCCAAGAACGGCACAAACTACTGGTGTCCAAACTGAAGTTGGTCAATGATGAATTAAAAGGGGTTCAGGAAGATCGTGATTCTTTATTGATTGAACAGGACATTTCCATTGAAAAATCTCAGGCAGCCATCATAGTATCCAAAGAGTCTGAGAAGCAAGCAGAGGAGCTCACTGTAGAACTCAACAAACTGAAGGAAGTGTTGGATTTGGCTCGTGCCATGTGCCATGATGCTGAAGAACACAAGGTGTGTGCATCCTTAGCTCGAGATGAGGACCGTCTTAAATGGAAGAAGGATCTAGGGCAAGCAGATGAAGAGCTGAGTCAACTCAACAAGAAGCTTTCCTCTGTTGAAGATCTGAAATCAGAGCTCGAAACATCATCCAGCTTGCTGGTGAAGCGCAAAGAAGAGCTGAATGCATATATAGAGGCAAAGCTGATTAAAGAAGCACAAGAACAAGGAAACACAACTGATGAGACCATGCAAGAAGAAACCATTCTATCAAGAAATGAGTTCGAGGAGCAGAAGAAGAGCATTGATAAGACGAGAGATGAAGTCTGTGCCCTGAAAGTTGCTGCTGCATCACTTCAGTCAGAGTTGAGCAAAGAAAAAGAAGCACTTGCCACCATGCAGCAGCTGGAAGCAATGGCATCGATCACCATTACTTCTCTCAAGGCGGAGATTAAGCTGGCACAGCAGGAACTAGAAACAGTTCAGGCCAAGGAGAAGAAATCCCGCGATAGAATGGGCGAGTTGCCTGGGCTTCTGCAAGCTGCAGCCCTGGAAGCTGATGAGGCAAAGTCTGCTGCTATGAAGGCACAGGAGATGCTAAGAACGAGCAAGGAGGAAATGGAGCAAGCGAAGGCTGATCTGAGTACTATGGAATTCCGGCTCCAAGCAGTCCTGAAGGAGACGGAAGCAGCGAAGGAATCTGAGAGGCTGTCGCTCGATGCTCTCAGAGCGCTGGAGGAGAGCGAGCTTGCAGTAAGCATTGCGGAACAAGGCTCTCCTGGAATGATCACGCTCGACTTTCATGAGCACGCGTCTCTCATCGAGAAGTCCCATCAGGCAGAAGAGCTTGTGCACGAGAAGATATCTTTTGCAGTTGCGCAGGTTGAGATGGCCAAGGAGTCTGAGTCTCTCATCTTAGCAAAGCTCAGCGAAGTTTACAAGGTTCTGGAAGAACGAAAGCAAGCATTGGTTGCTGCCAAAAAACAGGCCGATAGTGCCATGGAAGGCAAGCTGGCCATGGAACAAGAACTGAGGACATGGAGGGAGGAGCACGGGCAGCGTCGTAAGGCTAGCGAGGCCTTGAAATCTGAAGCTGAACATTCAAACGCGGTGGTGATCGTCGTTGAGCGCGATCGGGACACCAAGGGCACATGTAAAGAAGACAGCTGCGCCTTGGTTCATCCGCTGTCCGATATGTCAGCCAGGAGCAGCCCTGCCGGCCCAGGTTTGCGCCAGAAGGCGAAGAAAGCAAAGAAGCCGCCGTTCCTCCGCCGCATGATGATGTTCCTGGCCAGGAGGAGGCTCAAAGCAGCGGCGTAACATACCGTGTCTCCCTTCTGGCGGATGCGCAACAACAAAAAATGAAGTGTTAGAATTGTCAGATGTGTGTTCATTCTGCGATAAGCTAAGTGGCGACTGGCGTGCTGCAGAACTTTCGGATCATGTGCCGCGAAGTCTTCACGGAGACGACATGATGTCTCCGGAGGAAGTTCTGAAACGCGAACTTGTATAAATTTGTAATGTATCGTGCTTGTAACCGTCACCGACTCGAATGCTTGTTGAACTGGATCTTGGGTTTTGGTATTTTCGATGAATTTCGTGTGCTGGATAAGATGATCACACCGGGAACTGCATCCGGCTCCTGTTCCCGGATCTGATACCATAACATTGCGGTTTACGGTGGGTTTAGCAAGGCTCTTTCTTCTGAAACCGTGCATAGTTATTATCCTGTATACATACATCTGAATGCAGAAAGGTTTCAGTGGTTTTGCATGCTGAAATTTTCTTCTGAATTGCGTAGAGCAGTTGGACTGAAGATCCAGCTTATTCTTACATTGGGAGGTACCTGGAGAAGGCACAGGAAAATCATCCATCGTCTCGGGCGCCGGCGCTCGACACGTCGATATTCAGGTTCAGCTCGCTCGCTCGCTCGCCGGCGGCCGGGGCGGATTGTCGGCGGCGTCAACCGTGGCCGTGGGACGCACGCGCGCGCGCGCCAACCAACCAACATGCTCTCCACACACGACGGCTGGCATATCCCTTCTGCCATTGTCGGCGCTCTCCGTTTCGTTGGTGCGGGCCACGTCCCTGAAGAACGGCATAGCAAGAAGCTGTCGCGCACGTCGCGGAGCATGTTGATTTTTTTCCTTTATTAAATTTTCTAACAAATGAGCGCGTGCATTGTAACGGGTGAAAAAACACTCACTAATCTAATAACCATGAGTTCATTGGTCCATGTCCTTTATTTCAACACATGACATTTCATCTGTGTTTCTATTTATCCTTTTTCCCACTCTCGTCGACGCTGGCCTCAATGTTCACCGTTGGATTATAGATAGGCTTAGGCCCATATAAGACAATAATCCCCGGTTAATCTCTATGGCCCATGTGGGTGTACGGCAAGTGGTGGGAAGTTTAGTACCATACTGCTACAGTAGTAAGAGTGAGACCACTTTATAAGGGCTGCTCTATCACTTGTCATTGGGAGCTTGGGAAGATGAGTTGTACACGCGCACTCCTCCTCCTCCGTCGCTCGCCACGCCACGCGCGCGCGCGCCGCGGGTTGCGGGAATGAGCCGAGCCGAGACGTTGGACCGTGGGCTGTTCGCGGACTCGGTCGTGGGCCTGGCCCAGGCCCATCTACCCGACGGCCTATATAAGGAGGTGCCGCCTGTGGAGTGTAACCTAATTCGTTCACTCTCTCCCTCCCTAGCCGTCATCTACTGTTCCTCTCAGTGTGCTGCTTTCGGCGATCCCATCCCGGCGACCGCGTGCACGGTTGGTCGGGAGAGCAGGTGCCTCCGGAACCCTGTCGTTCGAGATCCTGCCCGCAAGAACGGCAATAAGGTTTTTGGGGAGCGTCTCGACGCGACTGCTCCCGATCCGTCCTCGTCTTCGCCCTCCTCTGCTTCGATTACTTCCCCTGCATCGACACCATGGTCGACGACGTTGCCGTCGCCGCCGCCGCCAAGAAGAAGGCCACGGACGACGCCGAGGCTGGTGCTGCCGCCGCCGCGTTGGCTTGGCCAACCGGAGGGTATGATTTGTTCATCCCTCATTTACTCGTTCTCGTACTAGCCGTATATGCCATGTTCATAGATATTCCGGTTCTATGTACTGTACGTGCCAGTATGCTTAGGTATCAGTATGAAGTGCATACCGTATTTACCATGCTTGTTATTTACTCGTGGATTAGCCTAATCGGAAAAGTGCTAATATTTCCAACAATCCAAAAACCTTATTTTAGGCACTTTTCGATTCATGGCTTCGCCGCTACACTGAAACCGGAAAAGTTTACCGGAACGCATTTTAAGCATTGGCAAACGAGGACCACCTTGTGGCTCACGGCTATGAACGTGTTCTGGGTCGGTGCTGTGGATCCCGCAGGAACGATTGCTCCTGAACAGGAGAAGGCGTTCAGGGAGGCCACCATTGTCTTTGTGGGAGCCGTTCTTACTGTGATCGGAGACAAGTTGGTTGACGCATAACTCCATATGCGTGTTGCCAAAAACTTGTGGGATGCGCTCGAAGCTAAGTTCAGCGCAACCGATGCTGGAAGCGAACTGTATGCTATGGAGCGGTTCCATGATTACAGGATGGTTGATAACCGTCCTGTTCTGGACCAGGCTCATGAGATACAGTGCCTCGCTAAGGAGCTGGAGCTCCTGAAGTGTGAGTTACGGGACAAGTTTGTCGCGGGTTGCATTATTGCAAAACTCCCTCTTGCATGGAGGAACTTTGCTACTTCTCTCAAGCACTTGAGACGTGAATTCTCTGTTGAGGATGTCATCGGTCATCTAAGTGTTGAGCAGAACTCGAGAGAAAAGGACTCTGTAAATGCATATTTCTCCCTAAGTAGTTTTGGTGGTTGATGACAATACCCTTGCGGACTAATCGTGTGCATTGAGTTTTCAGAGATTATCAGGTGGCACGAAATGGTGTTTGAGCCCCTCAGTTGTAAAAAGAGAAGACGGCGTTTTCTTATTGATTTAGTGTTGGTGGACTTGAGTCATAGGAAAATCCGTACTATCAAGAGGGGGTCCGCACTTAGAAAGGTTGGGAGAATCAATCACGTACACATCCGCTTCGTCCCCTCTTTCCCGGCACGATGGAGCTGCCCTTGTCTTTAGGGCCCTGAGTAATGAGTTAAGCGGAAGTACCGCTCCAGTGCGCGGTAATACCGCTCCGGCGGTAGTACCGCCCTGCAGTACCGGGCTACTTCCGCTTATTTTTTGCTCTCTGGGTTCCTCAGGTGGGCTTGTCTATTTTGAGCGGAAGTACCGCTTGGGAGCGCGCGGTAGTACCGCTTGTGCGGTACTGCCGCCCTCCCCTTCCGGGCCACTTCCGCTTATTTTTAGCTCTCTGACTTCTTGGTCACTCGAGTGAATTTTGAGCGGCAGTTGTAAGCGGAAGTACCGCTTTGAGCGGTACTGACTCACTGCCTCCCTCCTGTTCACTAAGTCTGGGCATCCTACAACGTTAAGCGGAAGTACCGCTTGCGGGAGCGGTAGTACCGCTCCGGCGGAACTACCGCCTCCTTGACTACCGTCAGCTGTGTGTGATGCCCGGTACTTCCGTGCAAGCGGAAGTACTGCTCCCTCGAGCGGTACTACTGCTTATGCACGACCTGTGGGCAGAAAACAGTCAGATTTCCACCCTCTATATAAAGGGGTCTTCTTCTCTAGTGAGAGTTGCCTCTTTTCCCAAAAAGCTCCATTGTTGCCCCTAAGCTTACTCTTGCCCGATCTCTCTCCCTAGCCATCGATTCTTGTTGATGCTCTAGGGTTTGGAGGAGAAGGCCTTGATTTACACTTCCACCAAGAGAAATTTGATTCCCCCCACTAATCCCTTGCAGATCTTGTTACTCTTGGGTGTTTGAGCACCCTAGACGGAAGAGGTCACCGTGAAGCCATACTCCATTGTGGTGAAGCTTCGTGGTGGTGTTGGGAGCCTCCAATTAAGTTGTGGAGATTGCCCCAACCTTGTTTGTAAAGGTCCGGTTGCCACCTTCAAGTGCACCACTAGTGGAATCACGACATCTCGCATTGTGTGAGAGCGTGAGGAGAATACGGTGGCCCTAGTGGCTTCTTGGGGAGCATTGTGCCTCCACACCGCTCCAACGGAGACGTACTTTCCCTCAAAGGGAAGGAACTTCGGGAACACATCCTCGTCTCCATCGGTTTCACTTGTGGTTACTTCTTACCTTTACTTTAAGCAAGCTTTACCTATTGTCCATTATTTGCTTACTTGCGTAGTTATTGTTGTTAGCATCGTATAGGTTGCTCACCTAGTTGCATATCTAGACAACCTATTTGTTGCTATACCTAATTTGATAAAGATTAACTAAAAATTGGTAGTTGCCTATTCTCCCCCCCTCTAGTCTACCATATCGATCCTTTCAATTGGTATCAGAGCCTCATCTCTTTATTAAGGGTTTTACCACCCGAAGAGTATGGTTGATGACGGGGGCCGGCCGGTTGAACTCCCCGAGGCCACGGGTGTGAACACGGTCTCTCGTGAGGATTTAAACGAGGCCATGTCCTCGCTTAAATCCTCCATGACGACCGAGGTCAAATCCATGTTTAAAGAATTCCTTGATACTCTTAAACTTTCCACCGATGAGGTGCAAGTGGCTAATCCCACTAACTCGACATCGGATGTCAACTCCGGTAAGGAGGGGACTAGTGCTGATAAGGACACTCGTTCTCAAGGAATTAATGGGTTGGGAACTTATGCCTCAGTTCCCCCTCCCTTGGTCTATGGAGGACCGGTGCACCCACCTCATATAGTTAATCTCGGTCCTCCTCCTAAATTTGTTAAGAATGATTTTGCTAATTGGGTTTTTCGTATCAAGTCTCATTTGGATCACAGCTCAATTCAACTCATGAGAGTCATTGAAGAAGGATACTATCCTCGTGATCCACGGAACCTCACCCCAAGAGAAGAGGCTGATAAACAGCTAAATTCCTCTGCCTTATTCATACTCCAAGCTGCAGTTCCTACCGAAGACCTAGCTCACCTGCGTCCCTTCACTGTTGCTAAAGAGTGTTGGGAACCCATTGTCTCCATGTACAAGGGCAGCTCAAGCATTCAACATTCGAACTATGAGGTTGTGCTTGATCAGTCAGATGATTTTGTAATGATAGAAGATGAGGAACCGCATGAGCTCTATAGGAGGGTAACTACTCTTGCCGTTGCCCTCCGAGATCATGGCAGCAAGGATGTGGATGACACCTGGGTCAAGCGTAAGTTTCTGAAGGCCATCATGCCCTTCAACAAGGCCATGTCCGCCGTCATCCGCCAAAGATCGGATTTTCACAACTTGTCCTCTAGTGATGTGTTGGATGAATTTATTGCAATGAACATCTTGAACACGACCGCAGACAATGCTCTTGCTTGTGTGCAACGGTCAAAGAAATCATCTCCCAACCTTGCTTTGAAGGCCAAGGTCAGTCAAGAGGAAGAAGAAGAAGAAGAAGAAGAAGAAGAAGAAGAAGAGGAGGAGGGTTGCCCCGAGGACACCAAATATGCTTACCATGAGCATATGGCTCTAGCGTCTAGGCAATTCTAGGGCAATAAGAGAAATGCAAGGCCCAATTTCTCCAAGAACAACTCAAGCGGGTCAAAGGGCAAGCAACGTGTGAGGACCTGCTACAACTATGGTAATGTGAGTCACTTCGTGGTGGATTGTCCTTATGAGAAGAGGGAAGACAATGGTGGCAAGCTCATCCGCAAAGATAAGGTCAAGTCTTTTCCCAACAAGTCCAACTTCACCAAGAAGGCTCCTCACAAAGTGTTGGTGGCTCAAGAAGAGTATGTCTCCGATGATGATGTTGATGATGAAGACACAAGTGGTGAAGGAATGGCAATGGCATCTGTGGCTATTGCATCGACTACCCCAACAAAGGTCTCACTTTTCGACGCTCCCAACGAGAACCACATTGCTAGGTGTCTCATGGCCAAAGGTTTCACCAAGGTAACCTCCAACGCCAAAACCTCAAACATTAAGACTTCTATTTCTTCCACTCCGTCTTTGTTAGATTGTGTGGATGAAAACGAGGAGGCGAAAGAGGGCGAGAATGAGTTTGACAAGTTCTTGTGCAAACTCAAGGTAGAATCCAAGAAGCACTTCGTTGCTCTCTTGGAACAACTTGGTGAGGCCAATGACACGATTGAGTCTCAAGAAGAATATCTTGAGGAGTTGAGAGGGCATAGTCGTGATTATGCCGATGAGATAGCAGATTTTTCTATTGCTCTAGAGGAAGAGAAAGGTCTTCATTTGACTCTTAAGGAGTCAAAAAATGTTGACCTTGCTAAATTACGTAAAGATTATGATCATGCTATCGTTCTTAACCGTGTGCTCAAATCTGAAAAGGTTGCACTTGGGGTTGGCCATGCTCGACTCAAGGATGAGTTTGACTCACTTGACAATGCTCACAAGGCATTGAAGAGCGTTCATGCTTCTCTTAAGGAGTCGCATGATCAACTCCAAGTAAAACTCACTAAGGAAATTGCCACGTGTCCTCCTTTTGTTTTAATTGATAATGCCTCTGCTACTAACCCGTGTTGTGAGCATGCACATCTTGTGGAGGAAAATGCTAAGCTGAAAGAGCAGCTTGAGAAAGGCCTTGTGACATGTATCCAAGGTGAGAAGAATCTCAATGAACTTTTGAGCAATCAAAAGGAAGTGGTTGCAAAGGAAGGAGTTGGGTTTGCACCCAAGTCCAAAAAGAAGAAGAAGGTAAAGGCCATGCAGGTTCCTCCGCTCAAGGAAACATTTGTAAAAGCGGGGGACATTACTCATGAGAAGAAGAAGGACAAGGTTGTGAGTGGTAGTGCTAAAAAGGACAAGACCACTCCCCTCAACAAAGCCGGCGACTTTAACCCCTCTTATGTTTTGTGCCGTGCTAGTGATGGGCATGTTATGCCAAATATGTTGGTTCTTCTTATGAGTACATTGAGTGGTCTATTTGGGTTCCTAAGACCCTTGTCACTAACATGAAAGGACCCATTAAAGAATGGGTACCTAAATCCAAGCATTGATCTATTGTAGGAGTTTGCTTCCGGGGGAGTTTCATGGTTGCTCGATAGTGGAGCAACAAATCATATGACCGGAAGCAAGGACTTGGTGGTGGACGTTCGACCCGATACATCCGTGGCCACTCAAGTCTCTTTTGGCGATGACACAATTTCAAAGGTATTGGGTCTTGGCAAGGTGGTTATCTCTCCAACCTTAACCATTGAGAAAGTCATGCTTGTTGAGACCCTTGCATACAATTTACTTTCCGTTCGTCAACTTGCACTTATGGGTTTTAGTACCTTCTTTGGCATTGATATCGTGACCCTTTTGTGGAGCAAGACTCTTAAAGTAGCCTTTGTTGGGCATGTCAAAAACGGTCTCTATGTGATTAACTTCTCGGAGCGACCCACTAAGACCGCGACATGTCTAATGGCTAAAGTTGATGTGGGATGGCTTTGGCATCACCGACTAGCCCATGTCAATATGAGATATTTGCAAAGTCTCCTCAAAGGGGATCACATTCTTGGACTAACAAATGTGAGTTTTGCTAAAGATCGTGCTTGCAGTGCTTGTATCGAAGGAAAGCTACATGAAAAGGCTCATCGTCCTACTACTACAATCTACTCGAAGAGGACCTTAGAGCTCCTTCACATGGATCTCTTCGGTCCTCCATCTTTTGACAGTCTTGGAGGAATAAAGTATTGCTTGGTGATTGTGGATGATTACTCAAGATACACATGGGTATATTTCTTCAAGAGGAAGAGTGAGACCCAATAGACCGTCATCAACTTTGCAAATGAAGTCCAACGTCAACATGAAGCAAAGATCTTGATGATTAGAAGTGACAATGGCACTGAGTTCAAGAACTACACCCTGGATGAGTTTCTCAGTGATGAGGGGATAAAGCACCAATATTCCACACCTTACACCCCTCAACAAAATGGTGTTGCGGAGAGGAAGAACCGGACGTTGATGGATGCGGCAAGAACCATGATGGCAGAGTTTAAATCTCCGTACAACTTTTGGGCCGAAGCCATCAACACCACGTGTCATGCATCAAATCGGCTCTATCTCCGGAAAGGCTTGAACAAGACTCCTTATGAGATTCTTACCGGGAACAAGCCCAACCTAAAGTACTTCCGGGTGTTCGATTGTAAGTGTTTCATTCTCAAGAAAGGTGTACGTTTGTCAAAATTCGAATCTAGAGCTCACGAGGGCATATTTGTTGGTTATGCTGCAAACTCTCATGCTTACCGTGTCCTCAACAAGTCCACGGGACTCATTGAGGAGACGAGTAACGTAGAGTTTGATGAAAATAATGGCTCCCAAGTGGAGCAAAGTGGTCTTTGTGATGTAGGTGATGAAATTCCTCCCCAAGCCATAAGAAGAATGGGTGTGGGATACTTCCTACCCGTTGAGGAACCCCTTGTGGCTGAAGGAGAAGGACAATGTTCCACTCAAGTGGAACCATCACCGACGCACGACCCACACGCTTCCAAATAACAAAGTGAAGGCCCTCAACCCCGTGATCAAGATCAAGGGCAAGATCAACTTAATGGTGATGAGTCTACATCACATGATGCTCAAGATCTTGCTCACACCCCCGTGCAAGCTCAAGCTCAAGATCAAGATGAAGCTCAAGACCAAGATCAAGTTCAAGATGAAGGTCAAGCTAAAGATCAAGATCATTCTCAAGATCAAGAGCAATCCGGTCCTAGTACCGAAGTTCGTCAAGTTACCAAGCCTCAACTATCCATGGAGGAAATTCTTGAAAGACGAGCTGCCAAGATCACTTCCAAACTAAGAGTCAAGCAACACCTATTAAAGAACGTTTATGGAAGTTTGAAGAGAGGGGTAACTACTCGTCGTCAATTAACAAACTTTTGTGCACATCATGCGTTTGTTTCTTGCTTTGAACCCCTCAAGGTATAAGATGCGCTCGAAGACGAGGAATGGCTTGAAGCCATGCATGAAGAAATCAACAACTTCGAGCGCAACAAAGTGTGGTGATTGGTGCCAAGACCAAAGGAGAAGCACAATGTCATTGGAACCAAATGGATCTTTAAGAACAAGCAAGATGCACATGGTATTATTATTCGCAACAAGGCAAGACTAGTGGCTCAAGGCTACTCCCAAGTCGAGGGCATCGACTACGGTGAAACCTTTGCCCCTGTTGCTCGCCTTGAATCTATTTGCATGTTGCTTGCTTATGCCTCTCATCATGATTTCATATTATATCAAATGGGTGTGAAGAGTGCTTTTCTTAATGGTCCACTTAAGGAGTTGGTATATGTCAAGCAACCCCCGGGGTTTGAAGATCCCAAGTTCCCCAACCATGTATATGTCCTCGATAAGGCACTCTATGGCCTTAAACAAGCCCCACGTGCGTGGTATGAGCACCTTACCGAGATGTTGCAAGATCGTGGGTTTGAAATTGGGAAAATCGATCCCACTCTTTTTACTAAGAGGGTTAACGGGAACTTGTTCGTATGCCAACTATATGTAGATGATATTATCTTTGGTTCTTCTAACAAAACTTTTAATGATGAGTTCGCCACACTAATGACCAAAGAGTTTGAGATGTCTATGATGGGAGAGTTGAAGTTCTTCCTTGGATTCGAAGTCAAGCAACGAAGCCAAGGAACCTTCATCAACCAAGCTAAATACACTCAAGACATGCTCAAGAGATTCAAGTTGGATGAGCTCAATCCTCCCAAGGCCAACACTCCAATGCAGCTCAAATGCCAACTTGACAGTGATCCCAATGGTAAAGCTGTGGATCAAAAGGTATATCGCTCCATGATTGGATCTCTGCTTTACCTTTGTGCATCTAGACCGGATATTATGTTGAGTGTGGGAATTTGTGCAAGATTTCAAGCTGCACCTAAGGAGAGTCACTATGTGGCTGTCAAACGAATCTTTCGATATTTGGCTCATACCCCAAACTTTGGCTTATGGTACCCCAAAGGTGCTTCATTTGATCTCATTGGATATACTGACTCAGATTGGGCGGGAGACCATGTGGAAAGGAAGTCCACTTCCGGAGGCTGCCAATTCCTTGGTCGTTCTCTGGTAAGCTGGTCTTCGAAGAAACAAAACTGTGTTTCTCTCTCGTCCATCGAGGCCGAGTATGTAGATGCCGCAAGCTATTGTGCTCAGATTCTTTGGATGAGGCAAACCTTAAAGGATTATGGTGTCAACTATGACAAAGTGCCTCTTTACTGCGACAACGAGAGCACGATCAAGATCTCCAACAACCCGGTCCAACACTGCAAGACGAAGCATATTGAGATTCGTCATCACTTCATCCGGGATCACATCAAGCGTGGAGAAATTGATCTTATTCATCTTTATACTAAAGAACAGCTTGCAGATATATTCACGAAGCCATTGGATGAAGCAAGATTTCGCGAGTTAAGGCATGAGCTAAATATCATTGATTCAAGCAATGTGGCTTGAGATTTTGTACACCCACCATACTCTTCATCATGTCTTGTTTAGATGTAGGCATGAATTTAGGGGGAGTCTAGTTCTCTCAATGAACTATGCCTCCTCCTATTATGCATAAAATGATCAAATCTTTCACATTCACCATTTTAGATGGCTCATGTGCTTCAAAGACGAGTTTTGGTCATGGGCCCAAGGTCAAAATCTTCGCGGTGCCATACCAATTGACTCAAACATAGGTGGCTCCGGCCGCCGCCCCCTCCTCCTAGTGAGGCATTTGCTTTTTAAAGAGCATTTTGGTTTGAACGTGGTGTTTCAAGTCTTTGTCCCGTTGTGTTTGGTTTCTTGTAAAGACTTGGAGTAACTCCATTTATGTGTTTTGGTAGGGTGTCTTGATTTGTACCGCATAAGTCCTATTTTCTGTTCTGGGCTGGGGATAGTTTTTGGTCATAAGCAGTACTACCGCTTGGGCGAAAGTACCGCTCATGCCAGCGGTACTACCGCTTCGGGGGGCCCTCGGATGACTCATGTAGTGGGCAGGGGGAGTTCTAACTCCCCCTTACCCATTCACTATTTCTTCTCCGGCCTTGGCGACCAAAGCTCTCCCGGAGGCCGGCTCTGGATCTCCCATTCCGTGCCGTTCTTCGCATTTTCGTCCGGTGGGGTTGATCCCCATCTCCTCCTCGTGCCATGGACCCCGGTATTGCCCTCGACCGTTCTCTTTTTGACCTAGGTTTCTTGAATCTTACATCTAGGGTAATGCGTGTGGTTTTTCTTGCTTTCTCGCTCAATCTTGGCATGAGTAGGACGTGAGATGATTACTAGATATAAGTATGATTGTTAACACTCGTTTTTTTGGATCCTTTTGTCCACTTCCCTGCCGCGGATCTTTCCCGTCGCCAGGGCGGTACTACCGCTGGGGCATGACCGGTACTACCGCTCCAAGCGGAAGTACCGCTCCTGCTCTGCAGTACTACCGCTGGTCACAGGACTCCTCCAATTCTCTGTGTTTCATTTCTCTCTAGTAATTTTGTTTGGCTTATGCTGGTTATTTACAGTTGGTGTGTCTCTTTCCATTCCCTTTTGTGTGAGTTCCAGGTGATGGTAGTTCTGCTCCTCCTCGTCGCATGAATCCTGGACGGCTAGGTGGTTCTAAGAGGTTTCGCACATTGGAAGCTGCAGAGGTTGGTCCTAGTGCTCAACCATCTCAACAGGTGAAGCGGACTGTCTGCAAGAAGAAGGTAGCCAAATCTCCTGAGGATATGTCAAACAAAGAGTTTGTGGAGTTTCGCAAGCGTAACCCATATCGTCGTCCTTAGGACGAGGCACTGGTTGGACATCCTTTCTAGACCAAGGAGCAATCTCTCATTTACGTGGGGGTCCTGAAGACAAAGACCAATCTATATGTACTTGATGCCAAGTCCATTGATACGGGGCACATGAACAACAACCCCCACTCTGACTACTTTGCTGAGGCTCGGGCTCTATGCGCTCAATGGGGTCTGTTTCCTATCATCAACTTCAACAAGGACTTCGATTACGAGATTGTGGCTCAATTCTATGCCACCGTTCACTTTCACACTGATGAGGAGCGCAACTTGACTTGGATGACTGGCGGCAGAGTTTTGCGCTCCAACTGGAAGACCTTCATGAACTCTCTGGGCATTGCTGATCAAGGTCTGGATGTGCCTATTGGACTGAGGCCTCACACTGAATAAACGACAATTCACAAGTCCAAGCTTATTCGCTATTCCAGGGTGGTTCAGACGGCCAAGGGTACTCGCACTGAGCTCATTCCATTTCTTGACATTATGCATCGTATCTTCCGCAACACTCTATTTCCTCGTGTTGGGAACAAGGATCAGGTTCACTCCTACCTTGTGAATCTTCTGCTGTTGTGCAATAAGGAGCGTGGCCGTGACTCCACTTTGGATATTTCCCACATCATGTGGAAGGAGCTTCGGTCTGCTGTCCTTGACCGGAAGGTGCCCATCTATGGTCCTTATCTGTTTAAGCTCATTGAGGATACTTGGGCTGCTTCATTCCCTGGTGAGTCTCTGGTTACAGATCACATGGTGGCTCACGGTATACTTAGGCTCCGTGTGAAGGAGAACTGGGGCGTTGCACCTGCTGTTCCCGAGATTGCTCCCACTGACTCTGATGATGAGCCAGAGCCGGACTATGCTGATGACACTTATGTTCCTCCCTCTGAGCACGTGCCATCATGGGCTGCTAAGCTGAAGACGAAGATGAAGAACCTTCTATGCTTCCAGATCAAGGGACAGTATAAGGCACATGTTGAAGCTAAGAAGGCCCGCAGTCGTGACAAGATCATTATGAGGAAGCTTGGCCTAGCAGCTGACAGCGGGTCTGAGGACCGGATTACTGAGGAGGAGGCATGGGTCCAGGAGCACTGTCCGTGGGTTGAGTCAGACGAGGATGTCCCTGCTGCCACTGATGAGGAGGAGGACTGATCTCTTTTAGGCTTCCATCACCTTGACTTACTTTAGTCCTCTATGCCCCTTTTGGTGTCTCGATGCCAAAGGGGGAGAGAGTGAGTAGGGATTTGCTGGCTTTGTTGAGTCACGAGTGTTTATTCTATCTGCGCATTTTATCTCTCGTGAACTCTTTTCTTTGCTTGCTTTGGTTTATGTGGTCCAGACCTGTGAGTACTAATGTATGGTGTAAGACATGCTATCTATCCTATCTTGTTATGCCCACATTAGTTACTTTATGAAACTACCTGCTTATATCTCTCTTTCTGATTATGCAAGTTATTGGTTGTGTCTATAAAATATAGGGGGAGTGTTGATCCTAGTTGTGTGCACTTTGCATTCCAAAGGCATATTAAAATAGTGCACACATCTAGGGGGAGCCTCTCTATATTTGGTAGTTGTCGGGTTTGTCTATATCTTACTGCTTATTGTTTTTGGCAAATCCTGTGTTGTCATCAACCCACCAAAAAGGGGGAGATTGTAAGTGCATATTTCTCCCTAAGTAGTTTTGGTGGTTGATTACAATACCCTTGCGGACTAATCATGTGCATTGAGTTTTCAGAGATTATCAGGTGGCACGAAATGGTGTTTGAGCCCCTCAGTTGTAAAAGGAGAAGACGACGTTTTCCAATTGATTTAGTGTTGGTGGACTTGAGTCATAGGAAAATCCGTACTATCAAGAGGGAGTCCGCACTTAGAAAGGTTGGGAGAATCAATCACGTACACATCCGCTTCTTCCCCTCTTTCCCGGCACGATGGAGCTGCCCTTGTCTTTAGGGCCTTGAGTAATGAGTTAAGCGGAAGTACCGCTCCAGTGCGCGGTAGTACCGCTCCGACGGTAGTACCGCCCTGCAGTACCGGGCTACTTCCGCTTATTTTTTGCTCTCTGGGTTCCTCGGGTGGGCTTGTCTATTTTGAGCGGAAGTACCGCTTGGGAGCGCGCGGTAGTACCGCTTGTGCGGTACTGCCGCCCTCCCCTTCCGGAACACTTCCGCTTATTTTTAGCTCTCTGACTTCTTGGTCACTCGAGTGAATTTTGAGCGGCAGTTGTAAGCGGAAGTACCGCTCTGAGCGGTACTGACTCACTGCCTCCCTCCTGTTCACTAAGTCTGGGCATCCTACAACGTTAAGTGGAAGTACCGCTTGCGGGAGCGGTAGTACCGCTCCGGCGGAACTACCGCCTCCTTGACTACCGTCAGCTGTGTGTGATGCCCGGTACTTCCGTGCAAACGAAAGTACCGCTCCCAGCGGTACTACCGCTTATGCATGACCTGTGGGCAGAAAACGGTGAGATTTCCAGCCTCTATATAAAGGGGTCTTCTTCTCTAGTGAGAGTTGCCTCTTTTCCCAAAAAGCTCCATTGTTGCTCCTAAGCTTACTCTTGCCCGATCTCTCTCCCTAGCCATCGATTCTTGTTGATGCTCTAGGGTTTGGAGGAGAAGGCCTTGATCTACACTTCCACCAAGAGAAATTTGATTCCCCCCACGAATCCCTTGCGGATCTTGTTACTCTTGGGTGTTTGAGCACCCTAGACGGAAGAGGTCACCGTGAAGCCATACTCCATTGTGGTGAAGCTTCGTGGTGGTGTTGGGAGCCTCCAATTAAGTTGTGGAGATTGCCCCAACCTTGTTTGTAAAGGTCCGGTTGCCACCTTCAAGTGCACCACTAGTGGAATCACGGCATCTCGCATTGTGTGAGAGCGTGAGGAGAATACGGTGGCCCTAGTGGCTTCTTGGGGAGCATTGTGCCTCCACACCGCTCCAACGGAGACGTACTTCCCTTCAAAGGGAAGGAACTTCGGGAACATATCCTCGTCTCCATCGGTTTCACTTGTGGTTACTTCTTACCTTTACTTTAAGCAAGCTTTACCTATTGTCCATTATTTGCTTACTTGCGTAGTTATTGTTGTTAGCATCGTATAGGTTGCTCACCTAGTTGCATATCTAGACAACCTATTTGTTGCTATACCTAATTTGATAAAGATTAACTAAAAATTGGTAGTTGCCTATTCACCCCCCTCTAGTCAACCGTATCGATCCTTTCAGACTCACACGTGAAAGTGGCAGAGGGTTCTTCTAGCGCCATTGTGGTGCAGAAGAATTTACACAAGTTCAAGGGAAAGAACTCTGTCCAGCAGAATACTACCTTCAAGAAGAAGGGTAAGAAGAAAGACAAAAAGAGGGATGGTTGTTTTACTTGTGGTTCAGAGGAACATTGGGCAAACAAGTGCCCAAACAAGTACAAGAAGTCAGGACAGGACTCCAGGTCTGTCAATGTGACTATGAGCAACAGTGATGGGGCAACTGGGTATGGTAATTTGTTTACTGTACTGTCAGTTTGTCAATCCACCGATTGGTGGGTTGACACGGGGGGGCAACATTCATGGGTGTGCTGATATGTCATTGTTCTCTTCTTACCAGGTCGCACGAGACTGTTCCGTCCTGATAGGGAACGGCTCGCTTGCTTCTGTTCATGGTGTTGGCACGGTAGATCTGAAGTTTACTTCGGGAAAGATCGTGCAACTGAAGAACGTGCATCATGTCCCCGCTATCAAGAAGAATCTCGTTAGTGGCTCCCTTCTATGTAAAGAAGGGTTTAAGTTAGTATTCGAGTCCAATAAGGTAGTCGTATCTCGGTATGGACTGTTTGTTGGAAAAGGATATGATTGCGGAGGTTTGTTCCGCCTTTACCTAATGGATTTCTGTAATAACGTCGTGAACCAAATTCATTCTAATATGAACGAATGTGAGGTTTGGCATTCACGTCTTTGTCACATTAATTTCGGTTGTATGACGCGGCTAGCTAAAATGGATTTAATCCCGAGTTTCACTTTAGCCAAAGGCTCTAAGTGCCATGCGTGTGTGCAAGCTAAGCAACCTCGTAAGCCTCACAAGGCTGCGAAGGAGAGACACCTGGCACCGCTAGAGCTCATACATTCAGATCTTTGCGAAATGAATGGTGTGTTGACTAAAGGTGGAAAGAAATATTTCATGACGTTGATTGATGATTCCACTAGATTCTGCTATGTGTATTTGTTAAATACTAAGGATGAGGCTCTACACTACTTTAAAATCTATAAGGCAGAAGTTGAGAACCAACTTGAAAAGAAAATAAAACGAGTTCGGTTTGATCGTGGTGGAGAGTACTTTTCTAATGAGTTTGATTTATTCTGTGCGGAACATGGTATTATTCATGAGAGGACGCCTCCCTACTCACCCCAGTCAAACGGGGTTGCCAAACGGAAAAACTGTACTCTAACAGACTTGGTTAACGCCATGTTAGATACATCGGGTTTATCCAAGGCATGGTGGGGGGAGGCTGTATTGACATCATGTTGCTACTTCTTGAGCTTGCGTTGGTTTTCCCTTGAAGAGGAAAGGGTGATGCAGCAAAGTAGATAAGTATTTCCCTCAGTTGTTGAGAACCAAGGTATTCAATCCAGTAGGAGATACAAGCAAGTCCCCAATCTTCGCACCTACACAAACAATCAAACTCTTGCACCCAACGCTAAAAGGGGTTGTCAATCCCTTCACGGTTATTTGCAAGGATGAGATCTGATAGAGATAGATATAAAAGATTGCTAAAACGAAAAGTAAAACAAAAGTAAAAAGATTGCAGCAAAGTATTTTTGGTATTTTTGGTTTATAGATCTGAAAGTCTAATATGGAAAATAGACCCGGGGGCCATAGGTTTCACTAGAGGCTTCTCTCATGAAGGAAAATAATACGGTGGGTGAACAAATTACTGTCGAGCAATTGATAGAAAAGTGAATAGTTATGATGATATCCAAGGCAATGATTATGCATATAGGCATCACGTCCATGTCAAGTAGACCGAAACGATTCTGCATCTACTACTATTACTCCACACATCGACCGACTCCTGCCTGCATCTAGAGTATTAAGTTCATGAAGAACAGAGTAACGCATTAGGTAAGATGACATGATGTAGAGGGATAAACTCAAGCAATATGATGAAAACCCCATCTTTTTATCCTTGATGGCAACAATACAAATACGTGCCTCGCTACCCCTACTTTGTCACTGGGTGAGGACACCGCAAGATTGAACCCAAAACTAAGCACTTCTCCCATTGCAAGAATTACCAATCTAGTTGGCCAAACCAAACCAATAACTCGAAGAGACTTGCAAAGATATGAAATCATGCATATAAGAATTCAGAAAAGACTCAAATAATATTCATAGATAAGCTGATCATAAACCCACAATTCATCGGATCTCGACAAACACACCGCAAAAGAGTATTACATCGGATAGATCTCCATGAAGATCATGAAGAGCATGGTATTGAAGAACAAAGAGAGAGAAGAAGCCATCTAGCTACTAGCTATGGACCCGAAGGTCTGTGGTGAACTACTCACGCATCATCGGAGGGGCAATGGAGTTGATGTAGATGCCCTCCGTGATCGAATCCCCCTCCGGCAGATTACCGGAAAAGGCTCCAAGATTGGATCTCACGGGAACAGAGGCTTCCGGCGGCGGAAAAGTATTTGTGTGGCTCCCTTTGGTATTCAGGGAATATTTGGGAATTTATAGGCCGAAGAATAGGGTTAGGAGAGCTGCTGGGGGGCCACAACCCGGGGGGGCGCCCCCCCTAGGGCGCGCCCTGGTGGCTTGTCGCCTCTCGGTAGCTCTCCTGCCTTCATCTCCAAGTCTGGCAGGTTTCTTCTGGTCCAAGAAAAATCATTCCGAAGATTTTATTCCGTTTGGACTCCGTTTAATATTCCTTATCTGCAATACTCAAAAACAAGGAAAAAACAGAAACTGGCACTAGGCTCTAGATTAATAGGTTAGTCCCAAAAATAATATAAAATAGCATATTAATGCATATAAAACATCCAAAACAGATAATATAATAGCATGGAACAATCAAAAATTATAGATACGTTGGAGACGTATCAAGCATGCCCAAGCTTAATTCCTGCTCGTCCTCGAGTAGGTAAATGATAAAAACAGAATTTTTGTTGTGGAATGCTACCTAACATATTTATCCATGTAATATTCTTTATTGTGGCATGAATATTCAGATCCGTAAGATTCAAAACAAAAGTCTAATATTGACATAAAAACAGTAATACTTCAAGCATACTAACAAGGCAATTGCGTCCTTTCGAAATAACATGGCCTCAGAAAGTTATCCCTACAAAATCATATGGTCTGGCTATGCTCCATCTTCCCCACACAAAGTATCTAAATCATGCACAACCCCGATGACAAGTCAAGCAATTGTTTCACACTTTTTATGTTCTCAAACCTTTTCAACTCTCACGCAATACATGAGCGTGAGCCATGTATATAGCACTATAGGTGGAATAGAATATGGTGGAGGTTGTGAGGAAAAAGGAGAAGATAGTCTCACATCAACTAGGCGTATCAACGGGCCATGGAGATGCCCATCAATAGATATTAATGTGAGTGAGTAGGGATTGCCATGCAACGAATGCACTAGAGCTATAAGTGTATGAAAGCTCAAAAAGAAACTAAGTGGTTGTGCATATGATGAAAAATTCCACTAGTTATATGAAAGTGACAAAATAGGAGACTCTCTATCATGAAGATCATGGTGCTACTTTGAAGCACAAGTGTGGAAAAAGATAGTAGCAATTGTCCCTTCTCTCTTTCTCTCATTTTTTTATTTATTTTGGTGGGCATCTTTGGCCTCTTTTTTTTATTTGGGTTTCATTGGCCTTTTTTATTATTTGTGAAGTCCAGAAACTCATCCCAACTTGTGAGGGACTCATAGCTTCCATCATCCTTTTCTCTCACGGGACAATGCTCTAATAATGAAGATCATCACACTTTTATTTACTTACAACTCAAAAATTACAAACTCGATACCTAGAACAAAATATGACTCTATATGCAATATGAAAGTGATGGTGCATGTCATGAAAAACGGAACGGTGGGAGTTGCATGGCAATATATCTCGGAATGGCTATGGAAATGCTATAATAGGTAGGTATGGTGGCTGTTTTGAGGAAAGTATATGGTGGCTGTTTTGAGGAAGGTGGGTTTGATGCACCGGCGAAAGTTGCGCGGTACTAGAGAGGCTAGCAAAGGTGGAAGGGTGAGAGTGCGTATAATCCATGGACTCAACATTAGTCATAAAGAATCACATACTTATTGCAAAAGTCTATTAGTTATCGAAGCAAAGTATTAGACGCATGCTCCTAGGGGAGAGGTTGGTAGGAGTTAACCATCGCGCGCTCCCGACCCTCACACAAAGGTTGACAATCATTAAACAAATCATGCTCTGACTTCGTTACATAACGGTTCACCATACGTGCATGCTACGGGAATCACAAACTTTAACACAAGTATTTCTACCAATTCACAATTACTCACTAGCATGACTCTCATATTACCATCTTCATATCTCAAAACTATACGCAAGGAATCAAACTTCTCATAGTATTCAATGCACTTAATATGAAAGTTTTTATTATATCCCTCTTGGATGCCCATTATATTAGGACTAAATTCATAACTTAAACCAATTACCATGCTGTTTAAAGACTCTCAAAATAATATAAGTGAGGTACGAGAGTTCAATTATTTCTATAAAATAAAACACCACCGTGCTCTAAAAAGATATAAGTGAAGCACTAGAGCAACATTGCCTAGCTCAAAAGATATAAGTGAAGCACATAGAGTATTCTAATAAATTCACGATTAAATGCGTGTCCCCCTCAAAAGATGTGTGCAGCAAGGATGATTGTGGCAAACTAAAAAGCAAAGACTCATATCATACAAGACGCTCCAAGCAAAACACATATCATGTGGTGAATTAAAATATAGCCTCAAGTAAATTTACCGATGGATTGAAGACGAAAGAGGGGATGCCTTCGGGAGAATCCCCAAGCTTAGGCTCTTTGGTATCCTTGAATATGGATTGGGGTGCCTTGGGAATCCCCAAGCTTAGGCTCTTGCCACTCCTTATTCCATAGTCCATCAAATCTTTACCCAAAACTTGAAAACTTCACAACACAAAACTCAACAGAAAACTCGTGAGATCCGTTAGTATAAGAAAAATAAATCACCACTTTAGGTACTGTTGTGAACTCATTCTTTATTTATATTGGTGTAATATCTACTGTATTCCAACTTCTCCATGGTTCATACCCCCCGATACAACCCATAGATACATCAAAATAAGCAAACAACACAAAGAAAACAGAATCTGTCTAAAACAGAACAGTCTGTAGCAATCTGTAAACTTCGACTACTTCTGTAACTCCAAAAATTCTGAAAAATTAGGAAAATCAGGGAAATTTGTATATCAATCTTTTGTAAAAATTTCAGATCAAAAGCATGTTCCAGTGAATTTAAAAAATTCCTGGACTGAGAGCAAAAGTTTCTGTTTTTCAGCAAAATCAAATCAACCATCACCGTAGACCATCCCAAAGGTCTCACTTGGCTCAAACACTAATTAAAACAAGAAAACACAATTACTACAGAGGTAATAATGTGTGCAGCACTCAAAAACAGAAGCAAAAACAAAAGCATAAAAATAAAATTGGGTTGCCTCCCAACAAGCGCTATCGTTTAACGCCCTTAGCTAGGCATAACGCAATAGATCTAGGTATTGTCATCTTTGGTATGCAATCCATAAGTAGCTCTCATAATAGATTCATAAGGTAATTTTATTTTCTTTCTAGGAAAGTGTTCCATGCCTTTCCTTAATGGAAATTGGAATCTAATATTTCCTTCCTTCATATCAATAATTGCACCAATCGTTCTAAGGAAAGGTCTACCAAGAATAATAGGACATGTAGGATTGCAATCTATATCAAGAACAATGAAATCTACGGGCACATAATTCCTATTTGCAACAATAAGAACATCATTAATCCTTCCCATAGGTTTCTTAATGGTGGAATCTGCTAGATGCAAATTTAAAGAGCAATCATCAAGTTCATGGAAACCTAGCACATCACATAAAGTTTTCGGAATCGTGGAAACGCTAGCACCCAAATCACACAAAGCATGGCACTCATAATCTTTAATTTTAATCTTAATAGTAGGTTCCCACTCATCATAAAGCTTCCTAGGTATAGAAACTTCCAACTCAAGTTTTTCTTCAAAAGATTTCATCATAGCATCCACGATATGTTTAGTAAAAGCTTTATTTTGATTATAAGCATGCGGAGAATTCAACATGGATTGCAAAAAGGAAACACAATCAATCAAAGAACAACTATCATAATTAAAGTCCTTGAAATCCAAAAGAGTGGGTTCATTGCTATTTAAAGTTTTTAACCTCTTCAATACCACTTTTATCAATCTTAGCATTAAGATCTATAAACTCCGAATCATTGGGACGCCTTTTAACTAAAGTTGACTTATCTCCAGTCCCATATTTATCAAGATTTACATTAGAAAACAAAGATTCAATAGGAGTCACATCAATCACTTTAAGATCTTCATCAATATTATCACGAGAACACACTTTTTCAAGCCATTCACGCTTAGCACGCATTCTAGCGGTTCTTTCCTTACACTCATCAATAGAAATTATCATAGCTTTCAAAGACTCATTAATATCATGCTTGGGTGAATTAGATCTAATTTTCAAATAATCAATCTCAAGCGAAATTCTATCAACGTTCCTAGTCAAATCATCAATCTTGAGCAATTTTTCTTCAATCATAACGTTGAAACCCTTTTGTGAACTAATAAATTCTTTAATATTACTCTCAAGATCAGAGGGCATCTTATTATAATTTCCATAAGAATTGTTGTAGGAATTACCATAATTATTAGAGGAATTACTAGGAAACGGCCTAGGATTGAAATTACCTCTATACGCGTTATTACCAAAATTGTTCCTACCAACAAAATTCACATCCATAGATTCATTATTATTTCCAATCAAAGAAGACAAAGGCATATCATTAGGATCAATAGGAGCACTCTTACTAGCAAACAATTTCATCAATTCATCCATCTTTTCACTCAAAGTATTTATTTCTTCAATAGCATGCACTTTTTTACTAGTAGGAGATCTTTCGGTATGCCATTGAGAGTAATTTGCCATAATATTATCTAGGAGTTTAGTAGCCTCTCCTAATGTGATTTCCATAAAAGTACCACCCGCGGCGGAATCTAAAAGATTCCTAGAAGCAAAATTCAATCCCGCATAAAAAAATTGTATAATCATCCATAAACTCAAACCATGCGCGGGGCAATTTCTAATCATTAATTTCATCCTCTCCCAAGATTGTGCAACATGCTCATGATCAAGTTGCTTAAAATTCATTATATCGTTCCTAAGGGAGATGATCTTAGCGTGCGGAAAGTACTTGGAAATAAAAGCATCTTTACACTTATTCCATGAATCAATACTATTTTTGGGCAAAGATGAAAACCAAGTTTTAGCACGATCTCGTAGTGAGAACGGAAATAGCTTCAATTTAACAATATCATTATCCACATCTTTCTTATTTTGCATATCACACAACTCAATGAAAGTATTTAGATGGGATGCGGCATCTTCACTAGGAAGGCCGGAAAATTGTTCTTTCATAACAAGATTAAGCAAAGCGGCATTAATTTCATAAGATTCCGCACTAGTGGCGGGAGAAATCGGAGTACTAATAAAATCATTATTATTAGTATTGGAGAAGTCACACAACTTAGTATTCTCTTGAGTCGTCGTGACAAAGCAAGCAATCTAGCACACAAGCAAACAAAAAGCAAACGAAAAGACGAACGGAAGAAGGGCGAATAAAAAGGCAAATATTTTTGGTTTTTTCTGAAAATCGTTTTAGAAGTGGGGGAGAGGAAAAAAAGAGGCAAATGGCAAATAAAGTAAATGCAAGAGATGAGTTTGTGATGGGTACTTGGTAGGCTTGGTGTAGATCTCCCCGGCAATGGCGCCAGAAATCCTTCTTGCTACTTCTTGAGCTTGCGTTGGTTTTCCCTTGAAGAGGAAAGGGTGATGCAGCAAAGTAGATAAGTATTTCCCTCAGTTGTTGAGAACCAAGGTATTCAATCCAGTAGGAGATACAAGCAAGTCCCCAATCTTCGCACCTACACAAACAATCAAACTCTTGCACCCAACGCTAAAAGGGGTTGTCAATCCCTTCACGGTTATTTGCAAGGATGAGATCTGATAGAGATAGATATAAAAGATTGCTAAAACGAAAAGTAAAACAAAAGTAAAAAGATTGCAGCAAAGTATTTTTGGTATTTTTGGTTTATAGATCTGAAAGTATAATATGGAAAATAGACCCAGGGGCCATAGGTTTCACTAGAGGCTTCTCTCATGAAGGAAAATAATACGGTGGGTGAACAAATTACTGTCGACCAATTGATAGAAAAGTGAATAGTTATGACAATATCCAAGGCAATGATTATGCATATAGGCATCACGTCCGTGTCAAGTAGACCGAAACGATTCTGCATCTACTACTATTACTCCACACATCGACCGACTCCTACCTGCATCTAGAGTATTAAGTTCATGAAGAACAGAGTAACGCATTAGGTAAGATGACATGATGTAGAGGGATAAACTTAAGCAATATGATGAAAACCCCATCTTTTTATCCTTGATGGCAACAATACAAATACGTGCCTCGCTACCCCTACTTTGTCACTGGGTGAGGACACCGCAAGATTGAACCCAAAACTAAGCACTTCTCCCATTGCAAGAATTACCAATCTAGTTGGCCAAACCAAACCAATAACTCGAAGAGACTTGCAAAGATATGAAATCATGCATATAAGAATTCAGAAAAGACTCAAATAATATTCATAGATAAGCTGATCATAAACCCACAATTCATCGGATCTCGACAAACACACCGCAAAAGAGTATTACATCGGATAGATCTCCATGAAGATCATGAAGAGCATGGTATTGAAGAACAAAGAGAGAGAAGAAGCCATCTAGCTACTAGCTATGGACCCGAAGGTCTGTGGTGAACTACTCACACATCATCGGAGGGGCAATGGAGTTGATGTAGATGCCCTCCGTGATCGAATCCCCCTCCGGCAGATTACCGGAAAAGTCTCCAAGATTGGATCTCATGGGAACAGAGGCTTCCGGCGGCGGAAAAGTATTTGCGTGGCTCCCTTTGGTATTCAGGGAATATTTGGGAATTTATAGGCCAAAGAATAGGGTTAGGAGAGCTGCTGGGGGGCCACAAGCCAGGGGGGCGCCCCCCCTAGGCCGCGTGCTGGTGGCTTGTCGCCTCCCGGTAGCTCTCCTGCCTTCATCTCCAAGTCTGGCAGGTTTCTTCTGGTCCAAGAAAAATCATTCCGAAGATTTTATTCCGTTTGGACTCCGTTTAATATTTCTTATCTGCAATACTCAAAACAAGGAAAAAACAGAAACTGGCACTAGGCTCTAGATTAATAGGTTAGTCCCAAAAATAATATAAAATAGCATATTAATGCATATAAAGCATCCAAAACAGATAATATAATAGCATGGAACAATAAAAAATTATAGATACGTTGGAGACGTATCACATGTCATGTCCTGAATAAAGTTCCCACGAAGGATAATGAGACTACTCCATTTGAGCAATGGGAAAAGAAAAGAAATACACTCTTATACTTGCACACTTGGGGCTGTTTGGCGAAAGTCAACGTGCCGATAACCAAAAAGCGTAAGTTGGGACCAAAGACTGTGGACTGCGTTTTTCTGGGCTATGCCAAGCATAGCGTCGGCTATAAATTTCTTGTGGCGAAATCTGATGTACATGACGTGAAGGTCGGTACGATCATGGAGTCTAAAGATGCTACATTCTTTGAGGATATCTTTCCCATGAGAGATATGCAAAGCACTTCTAGACTGGAATCTAATGAGGCTCCTGAACCTGCCATTCCGATGGAATATTATGAACACAAAAGTGATGAAAATTCCATGGAGGATGACGAGGAAGCTCCTATTAGGAGCAAGAGACAAAGGACTGCAAAGTCTGTTGGTGATGATTTCCTCGTGTACCTCGTGGATGATGACACTCCTAGTTCCATTTCAGAAGCCTACACATCATCGGATGCTGACTACTGGAAGGATGCGGTCCGCAGCGAGATGGATTCCATCTTGGCTAACGGGACCTGGGAGATCACTGATCGTCCTTATGGTTGCCAACCATTGGGATGTAAGTGGGTGTTCAAGAAAAAGCTTAGGCCCGATGGTACTGTCGAGAAGTACAAGGCTAGGCTTGTGGCCAAGGGTTATACCCATAAAGAAGAAGAGGATTTCTTCGATACTTACTCATCTGTGGCTAGACTGACAACCATTCGAGTGTTACTCTCGTTGGCTGCCTCGCATGGTCTTCTCATTCATCAAATGGACGTTAAGACGGCTTTCCTCAACGGAGAGCTAGACGAGGAAATTTACATGCAACAACTAGATGGCTTTGTAGTAAATGGTCAGGAAAGAAAGGTATGCAAGCTATTGAAATCTTTGTATGGCCTGAAACAAGCGCCTAAGCAATGGCATGATAAGTTTAATACAACTTTGACAACTACTGGCTTTGTTGTCAATGAAGCTGACAAATGTGTATACTATCGCCATGGTGGGGGCGAAGGAGTTATACTTTGTCTGTATGTCGATGACATACTGATATTTGGGACCCACCTCAAAGTCATTGAGGAGGTCAAGGCTTTTCTATCTCATAACTTTGAGATGAAAGACCTAGGTGTGGCCAATGTTATCTTAAACGTCAAGCTGCTACGAGATAGTGAGGATGGAATTAAACTTCTGCAATCCCACTATGTTGAGAAGATTTTGAGTCGTTTTGGATATTCTGACTGCAAACCTTCTGCAACACCATATGATCCTAGCGTGTGGATTCGAAAATTCGAAGGCACGGCTGTTGATCAATTGAGATACTCTCAAGTGATCGGTTCACTCATGTACCTAGCATGTGCTACTCGTCCTGACATCTCATTTGCTGTGTGCAAACTGAGCCGGTTTGTTTCCAACCCGGGATATGTGCATTGGCATGCTGTTGAGCGAGTCATGCGTTATTTGCAAGGTACTGCGAACTACAGAATTCACTATTCTGGGTACCCGACCATACTCGAAGGGTATAGTTATTCTAATTGGATATCTAATGCTGATAAGATGAAAGCCACAAGTGGGTATGTCTTCACACTTGGTGGTGGTGCTGTTTTCCTGGAAGTCTTGCAAGCAGATGATCTTAACGAGATCGACTATGGAAGCAGAACTCACAGCATTAGACACATCATGCGTCGAAGCAGAATGGCTTCGAGAGCTTTTGATGGATTTGCTAGTGGTTGATAAGCCAGTCCCGGCTATCCTTATGAACTGTGATAATCAAACAGTGATTGCCAAGGCTAAGAGTTCAAAGGACAACATGCAATCCACAAAGCATATAAGAAGAAGATTGAAATCCGTCAGGCATTCAAGAAACTCCGGAGTTATAGCGTTGGATTATATCCAGACGGCTAAGAATCTGGCAGATCCCTTTACAAAAGGGCTATCACAAATTGTGATAGAAAATGGATCGAGGGATATGAGCATGAGACCCACGTAAGTTGCCATGGGGGTAACCCAACCTATGTGATCGGAGATCCCGTGAATTAGGACCTGGGAAAACAATCCAGCGGTCAACTGAGGAGAGTATCCTGATACGTCTCCGTCGTATCTATAATTTTTGATTGTTTCATGCCAATATTCTACAACTTTCATATACTTTTGGCAACTTTTTATACTACTTTTTGGGACTAACATATTGATCCAGTGCCCAGTGCCAGTTCCTGTTTGTTGCATATTTTTTGTTTCACAGAAAATCCATATCAAACGAAGTCCAAACGGGATAAAAACTTACGGAGATTTTTTTTGGAATATATGTGAATTTTGGGAAGTGGAATCAACAGAAGGCGGTGCCCGAGGGGCCCACAAGCCACAAGGGCGCGCCCTGGGGGGTAGGGCGCGCCATGGGGGCTTGTGGCCACCCCGTAAGGCAGTTGGTGCCCTTCTTTTGCCGTAAGAAAGCTAATATCCGGATAAAAATCGTGTTAAAATTTCAGCCCAATCGGAGTTACGGATCTCCGGAAATATAAGAAACGGTGAAAGGCCAGAATCTGGGGAGGCAGAAAAAGAAGGAAACAGAGAGAGAGATCCAATCTCGGAGGGGCTCTCACCCCTCCGCCGCCATGGAAGCCAAGGACCAGAGGGGAAACCCTCCTCCCATCTAGGGGGAGGTCAAGGAAAAAGAAGAAGGAGGGGGCTCTCTCCCCCTCTCTCCCGGTGGCACCGGAACGCCGCTAGGGCCATCATCGTGACGGCGATCTACACCAACAACTTCGCCGCCGTCATCACCAACTCTCTCCCCCTCTATGCAGCGGTTCAACACCTCTTCTCCCCGCTGTAATCTCTACTTAAACATGGTGCTCAACGCTATATATTATTTCCCAATGATGTATGGCTATCCTATGATGTTTGAGTAGATCCGTTTTGTCCTATGGGTTGATTGATGATCATGATTGGTTTGAGTTGCATGTTTTATTATTGGTGCTGTCCTATGGTGCTCTCCATGTCACGCAAGCGTGAGGGATCCCCGCTGTAGGGTTTGCAATATGTTTATGATTCGCTTATGGTGGGTGGCGTGAGTGATAGAAGCACAGACCCGAGTAAGTAGGTTGTTTGCGTATGGGAATAAAGAGGACTTGATACCTTATAATGCTATGGTTGGGTTTTACCTTAATGATCTTTAGTAGTTGCGGATGCTTGCTAGAGTTCCAATCATAAGTGCATATGATACAAGTAGAGAAAGTATGTTAGCTTATGCCTCTCCCTCATATAAAATTGCAATAATGATTACCGGTCTAGCTATCGATTGCCTAGGGACAAATAACTTTCTTGTGACAAAAAGCTCTCTACTAAGACTAACTTAGTTGTTTCTTTATCTAAGCAGCCCCTAGTTTTTATTTACGTGCTCTTTATTATCTTGCAAACCTATCCCGTTACACCTACAAAGTACTTCTAGTTTCATACTTGTTCTAGGTAAAGCGAACGTTAAGCGTGCGTAGAGTTGTATCGGTGGTCGATAGTGTTGAAATATATTGCCCACCTCCCTCCATCAGTTCGGACTTTTGGATGAGTTGGCTGGAGCATGAATTCAATATGGTATCAGAGCCAAGAGGTCTTGAGTTCAAGACCCTGCCAACACAGTATTAAAAATAAACGATTCTGCGGCCTACATCGATCCCACGTCTAAGGACTAAAATAGCCTAGACGTGAGGGGGAGTGTTGAAATATATTGCCCACCTCCCTCCATCAGTTTGGACTTTTGGATGAGTTAGCTGGAGCATGCTTGAGGGAATATTTGTTCTACCTTTAGCTCCTCGTTGGGTTCGACACTCTTACTTATCGAGAAAGGCTATAATTGATCCCCTATACTTGTGGGTTATCAAGACCTTTTTCTGGCGCCGTTGCCGGGGAGCAATAGCGTGGGGTGAATATTCTCGTGTGTGCTTGTTTGCTTTATCACTAAGTAGATTTTATTTGCTGTTCTAAGTTGTTCTCTATCTTTAGTTATGGATATGGAACACGAAATACCAAAAAAATTAGGTGTACTTGCTACTCATGGAGATGGGGAACCTCCTAAAACCCTCGATGCTCATTATGTGAAAGATATTATGCACTACTTTAATAATCCTGAGAAAACCCCATTCAATTATATAATGGGAGACACGTTGGATCAACGTGAATACTTTAGGGATTATCGCTTGACTCAAAAAGGGAAACTGTTATGGGATCAAATTCATATGTTGAAATGGTATGCTTGGAATTTATGCTTGAGATATGATATTACTTGTTGCTCTAGGATGAAGGCTAAACACCTTCCCTTTTCATGTAAATTTAATGATAATGAAACCTTGGCTTCTTATGCTAATGGTATATATGATTACTATGATGTGGAACAAATAGAAGAGTTTGTTGCTTTTAAGGGTGCTTATGAAATTGAAGCTTTGTTTGAAAAGTATGAAGATTATGATGATGCTGTTTACCGATCTCAAAATTTGGCTATGCTTCGTTATTGTTATGCCAATTATGAATATAATGCCCATATTGATCAATTTATTGAGAAAGTCTCCGCTATCCAAGAAGAGACTAATATTTTGCAGGAATCTATGGAAGAAGAAATTGATGACACTGTGAGCTCATTAGATGAAAAAGATGACGAGGAGAGCGAAGAACAAAAGGAGGAAGAGCGGATTAGCTACCCGTGCCCACCTTCTAATGAGAGTAACTCTTCAACTCATACATTGTTTAATTTCCCTTCGTTCTTACCGAAGGATGAATGCTATGATAATTGCTATGATCCCTTGGATTTGTTTGAAATATCCCTTTTTGATGAACTTGATGCTTGCTATGCTTATGGCCATGATGCCAATATGAATGATGCTTATGGAGATGAACTTGCTATAGTTCCTTAAGTTAAACATGAAATTGTTGCTATTGCACCCACACATGATAGTCCTATTATCTTTTTGAATTCTCCCAACTACACTATATCGGAGAAGTTTGCACTTATTAAGAATTATATAGATGGGTTGCCTTTTACTATTACACATGATGATTTTGATGGATATAATATGCATGTGCTTGCTGCTCCTACTTGCAATTATTATGAGAGAGGAACTACATCTCCACCTCTCTATGTTTCCAATACGATAAAATTGCAAGAAACTGCTTATGCTATGTATTGGCCTTTACTTGATGTGCATGAATTGTTCTTTTATGACATGCCGATGCATAGGAAGAGAGTTAGACTTCGTTGTTGCATGATATATGTTACTTTGTGCTCACTACTAAATTACAAATCATTGTTAATTAAAATTGGCTTTGATATACCTTGGGATCCGGGTGGATCAATTACTTGAGCACTTTATGCCTAGCTTAATGGCTTTAAAGAAAGCGCTGCCAGGGAGACAACCCGGAAGTTTTAGAGAGTCATTTATTTATGTTGAGTGTTTTTTTATAGTTTAAAAAACAGTGGGGAACCTAAAACTTTTCAAAAAGAAAAGTGAAAGTAAGAAGGACGAGCACCATTGAAGTGGGGGAGCTCCTTGAACTTTGTTCATGCCCATGGAAACTTTGCAAATCTTGAATTATAGAAACTTTTCAACAAAAATATTTATCCCCTTGTACAAATCCATTGTATTATAAAAATAATGTGCCAATATTTGCCTTTAGGATGATTAGATTACTTGTTTGGTGAGTGCAGTGCAAAAACAGAAACTTTGGCTGTAGTGCGTGAATTTAAATTTTTTACTGGAATGTCAAAAGTTTCTGAAATTTTTACACAGTACTGATATGATTTTTTTTTATTTCTTCCTAATATTTCAGAATTTTTAGAGTTACATAAATATAGTAAATGTTCAGATTGCTACAGACTGTCCTGTTTAAGACAGATTCTGTTTTTGATGCATTGTTTTGCTAGTTTTGATGAAACTATCGATTTTATCGGTGGTATAAGCCATAAAGAAGTTATAATACAGTAGCTACAATGCAAAAATAAAATGTGAATGGGTTTGCAATAGTACTTAAAGTGGTAATTTGCTTTATTATACTAACGGATCTCACGAGGGTTTTGTTAAGTTTTGTGTGATTGAAGTTTTCAAGTTTTGGGTGAGATCACGATGGATGAAAGAATAAGGAGTGGAAAGAGACTAAGATTGGGGATGCCCGAGGCACCCCAAGGTAATATTCAAGGACTCCCAAGAAACTAAGCTTGGGGATGCCCCGGAAGGCATCCCCTCTTTCTTCTAACAACCATCGGTAATTTTACTTGGAGCTATATTTTTATTCGTCACATGATATGCGTAAATCTTGGAGCGTCGTGTGCTTTTTATTTTTATTTTAATAATGCACCATGCTGGTATGAGAAAGTCCTTGGTTGATTTATAGAAGGCTCTTTGCACCTCACTTATATCTTTTGAGTATGGCTTTATAGAATGCTTCATGTGCTTCACTTATATCATTTGAAGTTTGGATTGCCTGTTTCTCTACACATAGAAAACCGCCATTTGTAGAATGCTCTTTTGCTTCACTTATATTTGTTAGAGCGTGGGCATATCTTTTGTAGAAATAATTAAACTCTCATGCTTCACTTATATCTATTTAGAGAGTCAACAGGAATTGGTCATTCACATGGTTAGTCATAAAATCCTACATAAAACTTGTAGATCACTGAATATGATATGTTTGATTCCTTGCAATAGTTTTGCGATATAAAGATGGTGATACTAGAGTCATGCTAGTGAGTAATTGGGGATTGGTAGAAATACTTGTGTTAAAGTTTGTGATTCCCGTAGCATGCACGTATGGTGAACCGTTATGTGATGAAGTCGGAGCATGATTTATTTATTGATTGTCATCCTTTGTGTGGAGGTCGGGATCGCGCGATGGTTAACTCCTACCAACCCTTCCCCTAGGAGCATGCGTGTAGTACCTTGTTTCGATGACTAATAATTTTTTGCAATAAGTATGTGAGTTCTTTATGACTAATGTTGAGTCCATGGATTATACGCACTCTCACCCTTCCACCATTGCTAGCCTCTCTAGTACCGCGCAACTTTCACCGGTGCATTACACCCACCATATATCCTTCCTCAAAACATCCACCATACCTACCTATTATGGCATTTCCATAGCCATTCCGAGATATATTGCCATGCAACTTCCACCGTTCCGTTTATTATGACACGCACCATCATTGTCATATTGCTTTGCATGATCGTAAGATAGCTAGCATGATGTTTTCATGGCTTGTCCATTTTTTGATGTCATTGCTACGCTAGATCATTGCACATCCCAGTACACTGCCGGAGGCATTCATATAGAGTCATATTTTGTTCTAGTATCGAGTTGTAATTCTTGAGTTGTAAGTAAATAAAAGTGTGATGATCATCATTATTAGAGCATTGTCCCATGTGAGGAAAGGATGATGGAAGCTATGATTCCCTCACAAGTTGGGATGAGTCTCCAGACTTTACAAATAAATAAAAGAGGCCAAAGAAGCCCAAATAAAAAAAAGGCCAAAGAAGCTCACTAAAAAAACAAAAAAAATGAGAGAAAAGAGAGAAGGGGCAATGCTACTATTCCTTTTTCCACACTTGTGCTTCAAAGTAGCACCATGATCTTCATGATAGAGAGTCTCCTATATTGTCACTTTCATATACTAGTGAGAATTTTTCATTATAGAACTTGGCTTGTATATTCCAATGATGGGCTTCCTCAAATTGCCCGAGGTCTTCGTGAGCAAGCGAGTTGGATGCACACCCACTTAGTTTCTTTTTGAGCTTTCATACACTTATAGCTCTAGTGCATCCGTTGCATGGCAATCCCTACTCACTCACATTGATATCTATTGATGGGCATCTCCATAGCCCGTTGATAAGCCTAGTTGATGTGAGACTATCTCTTTCTTTTTGTCTTCTCCACAACCACCATATTCTATTCCACCTATAGTGCTATATCCATGTCTCACGCTCATGTATTGCGTGAAAGTTGAAAAAGTTTGAGAATACTAAAGTATGAAACAATTGCTTGGCTAAAACCGGGGTTGTGCATGATTTAATACTTTGTGTGATGAAGATGGAGCATAGCCAGACTATATGATTTTGTAGGGATAACTTTCTTTTAGCCATGATATTTTGAGAAGACATGATTGCTTTATTAGTATGCTTGAAGTACTATTATCTTTATGTCAAATGATAGACTATTGCTTTGCATCACTCGTGTCTTAATATTCATGCCATGATTAGATTATATGATCAAGATTATGCTAGGTAGCATTCCACATCAAAAATTATCTTTTTTATCATTTACCTACTCGAGGACGAGTAGGAATTAAGCTTGGGGATGCTGATACGTCTCCGTCGTATCTATAATTTTTGACTGTTTCATGCCAATATTCTACAACTTTCATATACTTTTGGCAACTTTTTATACTACTTTTTGGGACTAACATATTGATCCAGTGCCCAGTGCCAGTTCCTGTTTGTTGCATATTTTTTGTTTCGCAGAAAATCCATATCAAACGAATTCCAAATGGGATAAAAACTTACGGAGATTTTTTTTGGAATATATGTGAATTTTGGGAAGTGGAATCAACAGAAGGCAGTGCCCGAGGGGCCCACAAGCCACAAGGGCGCGCCCTGGGGGCTTGTGGCCACCCCGTAAGGCGGTTGGTGCCCTTCTTTTGCCGTAAGAAAGCTAATATCCGGATAAAAATTGTGTTAAAATTTCAGCCCAATCGGAGTTACGGATCTCCGGGAATATAAGAAACGGTGAAAGGCCAGAATCTGGGGAGGCAGAAACAAAAGGAAACAGAGAGAGAGATCCAATCTCGGAGGGGCTCTCGCCCCTCCGCCGCCATGGAAGCCAAGGACCAGAGGGGAAACCCTCCTCCCATCTAGGGGGATGTCAAGGAAGAAGAAGAAGGAGGAGGGCTCTCTCCCCCTCTCTCCCGGTGGCACCGGAACGCCGCTGGGGCCATCATCGTGACGGCGATCTACACCAACAACTTCGCCGCCGTCATCACCAACTCTCTCCCCCTCTATGCAGCGGTTCAACACCTCTTCTCCCCGCTGTAATCTCTAATTAAACATGGTGCTCAACGCTATATATTATTTCCCAATGATGTATGGCTATCCTATGATGTTTGAGTAGATCCGTTTTGTCCTATGGGTTGATTGATGATCATGATTGGTTTGAGTTGCATGTTTTATTATTGATGTTATCCTATGGTGCTCTCCGTGTCGCGCAAGTGTGAGGGATCCCTGCTGTAGGGTTTGCAATATGTTTATGATTCGCTTATGGTGGGTGGCGTGAGTGATAGAAGCACATACCCGAGTAAGTAGGTTGTTTGCGTATGGGAATAAAGAGGACTTGATACCTTATAATGCTATGGTTGGGTTTTACCTTAATGATCTTTAGTAGTTGCGGATGCTTGCTAGAGTTCCAATCATAAGTGCATATGATACAAGTAGAGAAAGTATGTTAGCTTATGCCTCTCCCTCATATAAAATTGCAATAATGATTACCGGTCTAGCTATCGATTGCCTAGGGACAAATAACTTTCTTGTGACAAAAAGCTCTCTACTAAGACTAACTTAGTTGTTTCTTTATCTAAGCAGCTCCTAGTTTTTATTTACGTGCTCTTTATTATCTTGCAAACCTATCCCGTTACACCTACAAAGTACTTCTAGTTTCATACTTGTTCTATGTAAAGCGAACGTTAACCGTGCGTAGAGTTGTATCGATGGTCGATTTAACTTGAGGGAATATTTGTTCTACCTTTAGCTCCTCATTGGGTTCGACACTCCTACTTATCGAGAAAGGCTACAATTGATCCCCTATACTTGTGGGTTATCATATCCTTACTAACCCACTCTGTTGGAGATGCAATACTCTCGTAATCTGTAAGGCAGGCTGACTTTGCCTTAATGTGTTCCAAAGCTTGTGTAAGCAAGATGCTAACCTACAGAGCATTCTTTGGAGGAACACACCTATGTGAGCCCGACTGCTGGTCACAGTTTATGAGATTGGGTAATCTCTAGGAAGCTCATGAGAAGGTAAGGAGTATGACTAATAAGCTCGACCCGTGGGGTTTAGCCTTCGGCAGCCACGTATCAGCTGACAATAGGTGAAACTTCTGCACGCTAAACTGACAATTCAAGGCATAGTCCATTGTTCAGTAGTGAAGAAGTTTAATCCTGTTGCTCTAGGTGGAAGTTCAAGTTAACAGTCTCCACAGAAAATTCTGGTATATCAAACATTGTTTGGAACAGTTGACAAATGTATGTGCCTCGAGATCTGGTGGGGGATTGTTGGATTATAGATGGGCTTAGGCCCATATAAGACAATAATCCCTGGTTAATCTCTATGGCCCATGTGGGTGTACGACAAGTGGTGGGAAGTGTGGAAAGTTTAGTACCATACTGCTATAGTAGTAAGAGTGAGACCACTTTATAAGGGCTGCTCTATCACTTGCCATTGGGAGCTTGGGAAGAGGAGTTGTACACGCGCGCTCCTCCTCCTCCGCCGCCCGCCTCGCCTCGCCACGCCACGCCACGTCACGACGCGCGCGCGCGCCGCGGGTTGCGGGAATGAGCCGAGCCGAGCCTTATCTTTGCCGGTTAGAAATGGTTAATTAATTATGAATTAATTAACGAGTCGCTAAACGAAAGTGCCACTGTCCGAGACGTTGGACCGTGGGCTGTTCGCGGACTCGGTCGTGGGCCTGGCCAAGGCCCATCTACCCGACGACCTATATAAGGAGGTGCCGCCTGTGGAGTGTAACCTAATCCGTTCACTCTCTCCCTCCCTAGCCGTCATTTACTGTTCCTCTCAGTGTGCTGCTTTCGGCGATCCCATCCCGGCGACCGCGTGCACGGTTGGTTGGGAGAGCAGGTGCCTCCGGAACCCTGTCGTTCGAGATCCTGCCCGGGAGAACGGCAATAAGGTTTTTGGGGAGCGTCTCGACGCGACTGCTCCCGATCCGTCCTCGTCTTCGTCCTCCTCTGCTTCGACTACTTCCCTTGCATCGACACCATGGTCGACGACGTTGCCATCGCCGCCGCCGCCAAGAAGAAGGCCACGGACGACGCCGAGGCTGGTGCTGCCGCCGCCGCGTTGGCTTGGCCAACCGGAGGGTATGATTTGTTCATCCCTCATTTACTCGTTCTCGTACTAGCCGTATATGCCATGGTCATAGATATTCCGTTTCTATGTACTGTACATGCTAGTATGCTTAGGTATCGGTATGAAGTGCATACCGTATTTACCATGCTTGTTATTTACTCGTGGATTAGCCTAATCGGAAAAGTGCTAATATTTCCAACATTCACACCATCATAACACGTTTGAATATTGTCAATCTTTAGACGTCTTCCTCTCGACATAGAATTATAAATCTATTTTTTCTGTGAGGTTTTGACGATGTGTGCATGCGTGGTTATATATATTATTTTTGTTCTCATCATGATTTTGCCGAAGTGTTCATTTTCAATTCGGATCGGCACCGTTATGAAGGAAAGACGGATCATGCGCTATTGATTAAGGTTTCATCGTAAATAGCATTTTTTAAAATGGTTAACAGGTAAAATAACATCATATTCAGATTCTACATATTTTTCTAATCAAATTTCATATATAACATGTTGAATTTGGAGTTAGGGTTAAAAAAATATGGATTTTTGAAAAATCGATTAATATGTACTACGAGTTGATTACGAGAAACTTGAGGGTTTTTCTGCAAAATAGCATGACGGACTAAGAATACCTATTTCTTTTATTAGTAGGTATAAATTAAATTTTCATGCCCTCATGAGTGAGAATTGTGATAGGCCATTTCGTTAATTACCCCCTTATCCATATTAATTGTTTTTCTTACGGTGCTATGACGGGCTTACACCGGCCTAAACCAATTTCATTATCATAGAAGAGATTAAGATACAACACAACGGCTACAACAAGTAGCACCCAACACAACAGAGAAGGTACAAGGAACAACAGAACAAGGAACAACAGAGAAGGTACAAGGAACAACAGAACAAGGAACAACAACAAAGGTACAAGGAACAACAGAGGAGAACCAAAAATGAGCTTTGGCAAGCAGCCAACACCAAGAGTTTAGCACCCATCACCACTAGGCAGACTGAGAAGAGCGGGAACTAGTATTGTTGGATCAGTCGAAAGGAGATACGTCACCGAGAATACGTAAAGAAGAAGTTGCCTGCTGCCCTACGATCAATGTGCACCTTGAAGAACTAGGAGAGTCACAATCACCGTCGAAGGGCTTCCCACTGCCTAGCCACGACAATACGGAGAGAGTCGCAGATCGTGCCGAAGGGCAATGTTCCACCGAGACAACCCTGCACCTTCTCTGGGCCACACCACGGCCATCATCACAAATAGAGAGAATCAGAACACTATGCAAGACAACCAAACCTCAGGCATCATCGAATCCAAGACCTCACCGCGTCACGAGCCCCCAAGAGATAGGTCAACCATATTATCGCTGACCAAGGGCAAAAAAGCCGAGCTAGTAACTGTGACCATATTGGCATATCATCAATGGCTGTCTCGAACCAAGACATGGAGAAGAATGAAAAAAGTGACCACCATTTGTCGTGGTCACAAACGGCTCACACGCGCTAAAAAAAGAGAACACAATTCTATCAATTATTCTTCACTTTTCTTGTCTGCCCAAAATTTTCGAGGGAGAATTACAGTTTTGTTAGTTTTTGTGTGTGTAAAGCTGGTCTACATTTGCATGTCCTTTTCAAAATCTAAATGATACTCAGAAATATATTACGCCCTTCATTCACTATTATAAGATGTTTTGAATATTTCAACATGAACTACATACATACTGAATTGAGTGAACAAACATACTAAAACGTGTCTACATACATCCAATTCAGAAAAAAGTTAGAACATCTTATAATAGTGAACGGAGGGAGTACAATATAATATAGTGCAATAAGGTTGGATTTGGATTAATAATAGAAGAACTAAAACTAAAGTAGATACAATTTCTTGTATTTGATTATTGCATATTTGTGAAAAAATTATTGAATATAAATAGCATTACTTGTTTGCCCATATATAGTTGCATGTTAAGGTAGGTCTTTTCCCATATGATTATATTGGTTTTTTAGGAAACCTTCATGCCAAATTATATTACTTGGGAAAATGAAGATAAAACCTTTGCAATTATATCAACTAGAAAGTCATTTGAGCCCTCCGTCTTACTAGCTAGCAAATCAGCAACCATATTAGCTTACTTAGGGCAATGAGGAAACTAAACATAAGTCAAATTACGAAATAGGAAATTACATTCTTCTAGATCGCTATCATCGGCCCAATTGAGTGTCTATCATTCTGCACAATCTCTATGACTTTCATGTAATCACTCGATCATCAACTTATTGCAACCCACAATTTCATTAAAACTATAAAACCACCACCAAGTGCCCTTAATTTGGCTGTTGCCAGATCATCAACGAAAGGAATACCGCTCAACTTGTTGCAAGAAAGTAACCCTTGTCATCACGAATGATTGCTTCTGAGCCTCTGGAGCCAGTGTCACCGTTGAACAACGATGCATCCATATTAAGTTTAACTAGGCCCTCATTCGGCTTCTTCCACCCATTCCTCCCAATATGATATGTATAACCATGGAGTAGTATGCGGCATACACAAAGCGGGCTGACTGTTGTATTGCTTTATCATGTGTAACCTTCCTTCGTTCTCACCACATTTACCATATGGTAGTGCTATCAACGTCATACGCAATGCTGGATATTTGAGAGGAAGGGCGCCGGTGCATCATCGTTGGCATGTTTGTATATTGAAATAAATAAATTACTAGTACTTCCGCAAAAAACAACAGTTACTAGTAGGGATCACAATTTTGTTTTCCCCTGAGAATCACCAAATTTCTTTTTGGAGACAAATCACCAAATTAGCAGAAGTATGTGAAGTATAGAATTACTGCCCCACTTTGATCCATCAGTAAAAGACGATACTACCCTTCAGGATTGAGGAAATTAACAGGCCGACCCGACCCGCCCTCCCGACGCAACACATTCCACCTCCCTGCTCCTCGACTCGCCGCCCCCTTGAGCTCGATCCGCTCCGGCGAGACGGTTCCAGCCGGCGGCGAGGTATGTGGTGTGCTGCCCCAGCCCATCCCGTTCTCTTTTCATTTTTCCTTCTCTAATTATCCCCGTCGACCGACGGCGCACAGGTGTACAGGGAGGTGAACTCCGGCGGCCGGAAACGACCCGCTCTAGAAAGGGCAGTACCCGGAGTCGCGGTAAAGCCCTAGATTTCGTTGTCTCGGTGTGTTGTGCTTTTGTGGGACTCGCGAATTTCGCCTTCTCAGATGGAATTGTGATTGAGATCGATGGGATCTTCATGCCAATTGGGCTCGATGTGGATATGCATGGATGCGCCTAATCTACTGTGACAGAAAACATGCACAACGATGCTGTGTTCGGTTAGCAATTAACTGATAGTTGTAGCGCATCGTGTGGGTAACCTTTCTCTCGTTTGATTGGTGATGAAGTCTTGTCATCCAACAAGATGTTGACAGGTTCATCCTTCCAGTGAAGGAGGGATCCGGAGTATACACTGTTAGCTTGAGAGAGGAGGATGATAGAGCAATGGAGGCTTTTTTCTATTGATTGAATCCTCATACGTGCCCTCCCCGCCTAAAGCCACTCCCTGGCTCACTCCACTTCGAGGAGATCCTCCTCTCAGAGTCGTCGTCCTTGTCCTCGGCTTACTGGACTGGGCGGAGCGGAGATCCATTCTGATCTGGATCTGTTAACTTGGTTGACGATGCTAATTTGCTTGGGTTGTTCTGTGAGTTTGGTTACTGCATTTCTTTTTCTTTGAGCAAGCAAGCTGTCTTGCTCTTTGTGGGATCGGCACTCCAGTTCATCCAGCTTGCTTCCAGTTTGTTGTGGATCTGTGTGATGCGTGCTGGAGTAACCAGATCAGTTTACCCCCAAAAGAATTTTGTTGTAAAAAGCAACAAATTAGAAGGTAAATTTGTAGACTAACAAGTGACAACAACAACTTGTAGATCACAGAAAAACATGCTATGTGCTGAAATTTTCCACGACAATTTTGTCATTTTGATTAGATTTAGTCCATATCTGGTGTTTTTAATTATGCATATAGTGCTGAACATTAGACTAAAGTTGCTCAAGCTAACTGATTCATCTGTACTCTGTTGCTAGAGGACACTGACAATTTCTTATCAGCTTTAAAAAAAAAAAATGCCACTGAATGCACATTTATCTGTTTGCAAAACTGACTTGAATCCTAGACTGATATTAAAATCAGTATGCATTGATATTATAGCAAAGTTATGGATCTTTTTTGGGTTTTGATCCACTATGTTTTTTGCAGCTTTGAACCTTACGAGCTCTGATTCTGAATACGCGACAGAGCTGTGGTTTTAAATGCTGGAAATCAGATCACTCCCGTTTATAAATACACAAATATGTTAGGGAATCCTTTGCTAGCTGAGAAAGAATTGGCGCTTGCAAGTAGATGTGGTTTGTTCTCATCAAGCATGCAGAAGTCTCATACACCGTCCTGCCCTACTATCACATATGAAGAAGCTCTTAGAAGGGAACTGGAATATCGGCGAAGGTTGGAAAGTACGCATCCACATCTGTTGATTGCTCTTAATGAAGCCCCTGCGCTATCCAGAGTAAGCTTCTTGCCTGATAACTTGTCAGCAAGTTTTATTCATAACGAACATATGTTGTCTTTTGGTTGATAACTTAGGTGCATGGGAAGTATTGAGTTAGTCTTGGTAACCAATCATCAACAGAAATTTACCATTTCATTTAGGTTACTTATATATGTATGTGAACACAATAGAACCAACACAGTTTTATCATTTGTGCTATCTGTGTACTGCAGAAAGCTATTTTTTTACCATTTCTTCAATAGTTTTCCTCTATCCTCTTGTGCAAGGCATTGAATCGAGTGACAACTTCATATGCTGAAAGCTCAACTAAGAGTCAGTTTTCTCAAAGTTTATTGTCATATTCATGCTATTGAGAAAGTAACCATAAGCCACACACTACTATACTGGCTTTGCACATGAGTTTAATATTGCTTTATGAGATGTGATGAAACATACCCGAGTTTGATCCAACCGCCCATGTGAGAAGTTGCAACAATGGTGGCATTGTTTTAATGCCACTCCAAATTACCTCTAGTCCTTATCCTCGTTCTTGCCATGTTCTGGACAGGATGAAGAGTTCAGCTTGGAGAGTTGTAGTAACTCTTTGATTTTTGGGGAAACTTTGCTGAAGTATTAATTAAACTGCATCCCTATTTAGAGGCTGCTGAATTGCTATATCATCTCATGTTAAAAACAATTATTCTGGTTATTGAGTATTCTTTTGAAATGCACTTTGTTGTTGACTCATTGAGTCCTGGTAGCACTCTTTTACTTTTTGATGCTAAACCATTTTGTGTTCTCATTCTTCTGCATGGTAAGTATGGATTGATATTAATTTCCCTATTTGTCTATCAAAATATAGGTAGATATTGGAAGATGTTATCTGAAAGCATGATAAGGCTATGCACTATTTGTTACTATGTTTTTGTTTGAAACCTAGAAATTTTTTGTCAGAGAAATTAGATGCACTTTACTTATTTATTATTGGATTAAAAATATACTTTCAGGAGACCTGTACAGATTCAACACCTGATGTGTTGAAGAGAAAGTTAACTCCTGAGAGTAATATGCCTTCACCGCAGTCAAGTTTTAATTTCAACACTGGAAGAAGCCAGCCAGCAAATTGGTACCCCCCAAAGAAAAAAGTAATAGTTCGACAGCCTGCATCACAGGCTATGCAGGCTGTTCAGATACCCAGAACAAATTCTGTACCTTCCTTTTGGTGCAAAATATGCAAGGTGGATTGTGTTACCGAATTCAATTTCGGCGCCCATATTGGAGGGAAAAAGCACAAACTCAAGAAGCAACTGATTCTTGGTAATAGGAACACTGGAAGACCTGGCACTGGCAGTCAGTTTGCGGGTAACACAAACCGTGGACCAAGTGAGAATGCAGTTTCTGGAAGCAGAATTGATGAACTGAATGTGGGTAGCAGCAGTATTGCTGGACCAAGCAGCAGCTTGTCCTCTGGAAGCAGACCCAGTGAAGCAAACCCTGAAGCATGAAACCAGGTAATCAGCCTCATTAGGTACTGTGGAATGCAGACTCCAAGCAGGTCTCAAGGTCATGGAAGCTGTGCAAGAATTTGCAGTTAACATCAAAGAACCAGGCTGTAGGTTGTCCTCGAATGATCACACTTGACTTTGATGAGCACGCATCTCTTACTGAGAAGTCCCATCAGGCAGAAGAGCTTGTGCATTAGAAGACATGTTGGGCAATTGCACAGGTTGAGATGGCCAAGGAGTCTGCGTCTCTCATCTTATCAAGACTAAGCGACGTTTGCAAGGTTCCGCAAGATTTAAAGCATCATGATACAGATCTTTCTTCATAGATACCGCATGTTTTATGCTTGTATCTGTTACAGACTCAAATGATTGATTGATTAGATCTTGAGTTTGATATTGTCGATGAAGTTCATGAGCTGGAAAAGATGTATCTTGTTCTCATATGTGAATCTGTTAGCATTGTGAAGACAATCTTCTGTTATCCATTCCTGTGCAGTTGTTATCCCTGTACATGTGAATGCAGGGGATTTCAGTGGTCCTGTATGTCGCTTTATTCTGAAATAAAAACCTGGGGGTTCCTTGTCCAAGTTGTGTAGTTATTATTGTTCATAGGAATGGAAGCAATTTCAATGGTCTTGGACGTTACTTTCTTTCTGAATACCGTAATTCATTGGCTTCAGCCACATTCTGCTCGTATAGTCATATTCATCTACAGATGGGTATAGTTGTTTCTGCCAACATTCACAAGGGCATGTCAAACTCATTGATTCTTATTTCATACATTTTTTTTATTACAAACTCATGATTCATATTTCATACAATTTGTAGATGTGTCTTTTAATAGGAGTGGAAAAAAAATCTGATGTGTTGAGAACATTCGAACATTTCCCTGAGTATAAGAAAAAAATGAGGTTGGAAAGCAAGATCTGAGCCGCCTGCGATGACCTCGATAAGTGTGGCAAGGCATGGACTTTGCCTGGTTTTGAGATATACATTATGATCAAGGTTGTGAGTTCAGCAAACTTAAGGATCCAACCTGTAGCTTTCCACGGTTGTTATGGCATTGGAAATTCGCTATCTACCTCGTAAACAATGGTTGTAATAAAAGAACACATAACATGTTGAAGTAAATCGATAATCAAATAGAGTAGAAATATATCAATCGTCATCAAGCTTGAAGTGTATATTCGCTTTGGTCACCAGACTGAAATATACCCGGACCATGTTTCTTTCTAACATACAAAAAGCTAAGACAAGGCCCAATTAATTCTGACATCCAGTTTTCTTTTATTTTACTTATGACACGTGGACGGATCATCAAAGTGCATAGAGCTATTTCAGTGGTACTCAGCTTACTTCTTTTAGTCAAGCAATACATTGTAAGCAAGTGAAGGATGTATCAAGGAATTCCTAAAGTTTTGGGTACCTGTCTATCAACAAAAATGAAGTGGATGATTGAGCTGCATTCATCAGCCGCCTCTGAGGACAACTTATTCTCTTTTCTTTTCTACATTTCCTTGTTTTCTAGAGTCAACTCCAATGACAGTTGCACACATCAGTTGATATGCATATAACAAGTAAAAAAAAAGTTGATATGCATATAAGATGATGGCGAAGTATCAGTGGGCATTAAGATTAATGGACCCAACTGAATTTTACAAATTTGTGAGAAGTCAAAGAAGTCACAATTAATTTAGACATCCGGTATGCTTTTATATTGAACTTATGGCATGTGGACAAATCATTAAAGCGCATAGAGCTATTTAAGTGGTATATACTCAGCTTACTTCTTTTAATCAAGCAATACATTGTAAGCAAGTGGACGGCCTAGCTATTCTTTATCAGTAATAAAAGAAGTTTAGGATCGAGTTGCATTAATCAACGGCCTCCGACAACAACTGTTTTTTTTATTTCCTTGTTTTCTACAGTCAACTCCGATGACAAGTTGCACACATCAATCAATATGAATATAAGATTGAAATCACTAGTTAAGGCTACTCATAGTGGGAAGTATCGTATACTAGTATCATGCATCTCTACTCCTAAAGGGGGAGTTGGTAGCTTCTTTTCTTGGTTTTTTTTCGTCTCCCCTCCCACCTTCGTCTGGTTTTTTTTCGTCCGGTTTTCTTTTAGCGCACGATCTTTTTAAACCGATTTTATTGCCAATAAGATCATTTTCGGTATATTTAGTATCTTTTGTATGGAAAGGAATAAATGTCGATCAATCTTTAATTAATTTTCGGTATAGTTGATAACTTTTGTATGGAAAGGACCAAAATTGTGATCAATTGTGATCAATCTTTAATTAATTTTCGGTATATTTGATAACTTTCATATTCCATCTTTAATCAATTTTCGGTATATTTGGTAACTTTTGTATGGAAAGGAATAAATCACGATCAATCTTTAATTAATTTTTGGTATATTTGGTAACTTTCATATTCAATCTGGAATCAATTTTTGGTATATTTGATATCTTTTATATGGAAAGGAATGAATCACAATCAATCTTTAATCAATTGTCGGTATCTTTGTACTCCTAAAGGAGCAGTTAGTACGTCGTTCGCTTCGTTTGCTTCCACCATCGATCGATTGCCCCCCGCACCCTCGGCCTCGACTCCTCCCACCGATTTTTCCTCGTGAAACCACCGGTCTGCTGTTTTATTTTTTTATTTTTTACCTTCCATGAAGAGGTAAAAGAAAACCAGAATTATGCATTACGATGGGTTTGCCCCCACCACCAAAACCTAACACCGCATCGTCCCCCTCGCCCCGTCGCCGCCGCCGCCCGTCTCCCTCAGCCCGACACCGCTCCCAAACGCCTCCCTCGCCACAGTCGACGGCCCGATGCCATCTACACGTTGCATGACGGCGCGCCTCGCTTGCCTTTCATCGATGTCGCCCGCCATCGACCTTGGCGTCCATGTCCACGCAGGAGACGTGCCAGGGCGGCGCGAGCAGTGGCGTGGCGGTCATGTGTTCCTGGAAGTAGGTGAGCGCCAAGGTTGCGCCGTGCGGCCCGACGGCCGCGGCGTCGTACGCTCTGCAGCGTGTGGTTCCAGCAGGGCAAGGATGTCAAAGGGGAGGATGGCGGGAAGCTCAGGTCATGGTTGGGTAAGATCAGCAATCAGAATGCTGCTCGCCTGCTCTGTATGTGGCTATGTGCTGATCCATGGCATGGAGCATAGTGGAGCAGATCACGTTCAGGAGGACAATGGCAACAACCAATCCCCTCGACCATGTCCTCTGCTCAACTTCCGACATGCCCATATATTCCCAGGACCCATGGCACCATTACGAACGTCATAGGTTGAACTAATGGATGCTTATATTTTGATCTTGCTCTCTCGACCAGTATGATGTAATCTGTGGAGGTGTCTTCAGGTTCAGGACCGGTGGTGTGCATCGGAAAAGATGACATGAAGGAGCTGTTCATGGTGAGTTAAAAAAATTAGATTCAGTCTTTTCCCCCACCCCTCTGTGGTTTTCTCCTTATGTTGCTTCTCCTTTGACTACATACTACATATGGTGGTAACCAACCTCAACAGCATAAGCTCTCTAAATCAAACGTTGGGTTCCAGTTAAACAAATGGTGAACATGGGTGTAAGTATGTGCATCCTATTTTACTTATCGCTTCACTCTCCATAGTGATCTCTGCACCCAAATTCTGGTTAAAAACTGGATTTTATAATCCTTACTTTCCAATACATATCTAGGCAAACCTACTGTGTTTCTGACTAACAAGTTGCAGGGTTGGCGTGAGGAAGCTATTGTTACGGCTTATTGTATCCCAAATTTTCTATTGAATTTATTAGTTTAGTTCAATCTTGCAGAAGAAAAACAGGTAATTACACTGCACTCTATGTTGTTAGGTTGAGCAGGAGCAACAAGGGCATGAGGAAACATGAGTTTACCTTTCAAAAGAGGTCTCTGAAATTTCAGAGGGTTGTGGTATATGAATCATTGCTGGATAAGGAGGAGAATGGGAAATGATCTACAACTGTGCCATTGTGTCATTTTATTTTATTGATGTAGGTGTTGATTTTCGTTTGCAAGATTCTATATTGGCGTTTACCCTTTTGCTCCCTGGAATTATTTATTAATTATCATTTGTTTCAGTTTCATGGAGATGTTATACTATGATAGATTGATAAGGGTGCCTCACAAGGGGCAAAAGCTATATATTTGTGAGGTTCCAGATCCACATAGTCTAGTTGCTATGGACCTATGAAACCTGATTTTTAATTCATAAAAACAAGTCTTGCAAAAAAAAAAACAGCATAACTGCGAGAAGATGACATATATCTTGTTCACTTTGTTGTAATTTGTGTGCTAAGTTGGCCAGAGTTTTCCTATCTTGTAGTTTATGAAAGAACTCTCCATGTTGTGGCTAAGATTTGGCACAGTATTTATCAAATTTCTGGTCTATATTTCTGCCTAATATGAGCACTCTATTCTCCATCTACATTCAACTCCGCCCCCTTTGATTACGGTTCTCTCCTACACTCACAGCTGAAACTTGACAATTTGAACCCTTGACTGATTTAAGAGATTAAAGATACAACTCATGGAATTTAAAAAATTAGAAAATGTCAAAATTCATTTTTATTTGAAAAGTGGACTGTTGAATTTTTTATTTAACTGACTCTGAATGTCCACGTTCTCTGTTTTATTCTACTATGGACTTTATTCACGCATTAATATTTTTTTTTGCCAGATGCTGCATTATTATCATTTATGTTCTTGCATATTATGTTGGCGCTTAATAATGCCACTCACAACCAAGTGCTGCATATTTATTTCTCTTTATAGGAAAATGTAACACATACAACTATGATGAACACATTCTTTCTAGTATTTACATTGGCATTATTTTGTCATTGGGACAATTTTATTGTCACATACAATGATGTTTTTGAATCTGTTCTTGTATTTTCAGTATTATGAACCCTTGCTTGTCCTTTCAGACTAGGTCTACCAGGCTACCACGAGGTCACCTCAGTTGGTTTCAGCCCAAACCGGCGTCGGGTGGGGTGGAGGGTCATACTCGGCATCGCCGTAGATTACATAGGCACACTTGATTGTATACTTATAACAAAACTTTTCTTTTTTGGCACAAGACCATGTTTAATGTTGAATATATGTTCCATCATATGGTGAGCAACTACAAAATTCAATATCCTGTTTGAACTAGGAAAAGTGTATTATGGCTATCTTACTTGAGCTATTTACAAATATACAAGGAGTTTTTTCACATGTGTGTCTTGTTGTCTTGCATGCGTAGGGATGGTAGCACTATTAACAGTAAGGAATTAAGGAAGCTATGACCAAGCAAGGTCACACCCAGTGACTTGGTGGAGCTAGCAAAGCCAAGGGACCAACATCTTGGATGGACAAGATTTTGTTTGTTGGTTACATGATCGTGTTCATGGGAACAAGATTAGGGCAGGAGTCCATGTGATTGGTCGATGAGGTAAACAAAGACTTTATAATATGTCGTCGCTTCCAACGTTTCGTAGTGGGATCAAGTCCTAAAGATCTTCTCATTTTTTGTTTTGTAACTTCATATATAGAACTCTCAGTAGGAAGGACTACCAGTTTTTTGAATGTAGTCGAAAATTATAGGCACATATTCATCGAATCAGCTTGAACATTGTTATTGTGCTTCATATGATTTGCTAATGATTTCAAAACATGGAAAGGGGCAAAATAAAATTGAAACCTGGTACTGTTCCCTGCAGAAAAAACGGTTGCTGTCTAGAGGTCTCATATTGACATAATTTCTTACCAACTAATGGTGCATTACTCTGGTCATGCATAAATCAGAGCAGTTCAGTCCGATTAAGTAGGTAACATTTGTATCTAATGATAAATGATAAATGTTCAGAACTTGAGATCCAAATGGTAGCATAATCCACTAGCTTACATTATAGGGATGTCAAAGCAAACTTATTCCAGTTTATAATGATTTCATATTGCACTGCATTATTCCAACAAATTACACACTAGATCACACCAATGACTAGGAATCATAGAAATTTGTACGCTATGCAATTGAACTAGAAATAGACTTATTTGGTCATCGGTCAAGCGATGATCCTTGTAGAATATACACAGTGCCCATGGAGCCTTCTTTTCAAATAGAATAAGATGCTATCTACAAAACATGCTTATAACGCAGAAAAAGGAACCATGAATATTTACAAAACGTGCTAATGATGTATAAAATGGAACCATGAATATCTGGAAATCCAGAGAACATGCATTTCTCTATCGGAAAAACTCTGGTTGGGTGCAACTGAAGTGAGGGGATCAACGGCGGGTGCCGAGGGAAGGGAACAGCTAGCAGCAAGTGGCGTGGAGGTTAGGGAGCTAAATAACAATGGTTCTACACGAGGTCAGTGTCAACATAGTTCGTATCTGAAGTCAGGGTGGCAGGAAGATGAGAGGCGAAAAGACTGATAGATGATGCAAGGGAGAAAGAGATGATCGGTGCATGTCTTCCTATAAGAGGAATAATTTCGTGTTAAGAAATGTTGGCATGTAATTTGCTAGGTAAAAAGATAAAAAATATATTAGCACGTATAGTTATTTTCACCTTATTTTTCCAATCGATGATTATATTTTTCGTGAAATATTTCAGTCATTTTCACCTTCTTTTCCATTTGATGGTTATATTTTTAGTGACTTGTTTGTGAAATTATTTTTAGTTTTTTACATATGATTTTTTTGGATGGAGATGGCCATAGTTGATTCATGTTCTCTCTGCATTTATTTTGTGTTTGTAGATAATGGACAAACACAAATCGATCATGTCAATGTTTCCAAAGAAAAATCGGTGGACGCCTCTATCATTTTTTTTTTACTGAAATTAGTGAATACATATACTACCACGTAGTTTTGAAGCGGCGGAGACAACACTTGTTCCAGTTGTTTCTCAATTCAGAGAGCTTTGAATCGAGGCAACCAGAAGGCCACCTTCACCAGGCACAAAAAAACATGCCAGCACCATGAGACAATGCCTCAAGCACTTCATTTTGGAGATACAAGTTGGCGGAAATCATTGAAGTGTCCTTGACAGAAGAGGATTTGGAATGTCTTTTTACGATTTCACAAAGGAGGGAGAGGCTCATGCATGTTGACCACATACGCAAGCTCATCATGATAATTGTATGGTGGTCGCATGTAGAAGGACTGCAACCTAGGGAAACCGTGTTGATAAATCTACTACATACAATAAAAACAACGTGAATGGTAATGGTCCGTTGAAACTATATATCTTGTATTTTGGTAGTTTACAAAGCCCTGGAGGTGTCTTTTTTGTACATATAAGGCCCTACAATGTATTTAGACTATCTGATCCCCACATGTCGCTATAATTTAGTCTGGGATGAATAACTGATGATTGGATTGGAAATGTTAGTAGAACCATGATCAAAAAAGGTGTCTCCATGAATCAAAGGGATTAAAATAATAAACAAGGTCTATGAAAGGCTTAACATGTGAAAAATATATATTAATCAAGATACTATCTTCTATGTGAGCCCTGGAGGTGTCCATTTGAATCTACTCCATGAAATTCTTGTTCCTACATGACCATGTTACGAGCCCGTGGCAACACACGGGCATCTAACTAGTATGATACTAGTGTATGATACTACTTTCGTAGTGCAAAGTATCATAGAGTAGTATCATATATGATCTTATTTATTGCCATGCATGACACAAAGTAGTAAAACATTTAACATGATACGGTATCTACCTATGTTACTCTAACCCTCTCTCTCATTTTTAATTCTCTGTCACGTCAACATGTTTACTATTCCCGAGTGCATGATACTAACTATGATACCACCACTATGGCCAGCCTAAGGGATACCCCTTACAAAGGTCACTCTCACCTTCTCAGGCGCTAACAATTGGCGCACTGCATGTGCGCCACCTGTCGCAACCTTAGAGTTTTTTTTCCTTTTTTCGTAGATTCGTTTTTTCAAAACGCTTTATCTCTTGAACAGTACATCGAATTTTGAATCGTTTTCACCGTAGGATTTCTCGCATCAAGATCTTTGAAACTAGAACACATGTTAATAGGTTTCGACAAACTTTTTTCACGAAATTTTTTGGAAGGAAAAAACTGGAGCCGGAAGCACGGTCCACCCCCTCCCCCACCCACTTTTTCCCCTTTTTGAGAAGCACATATCCGTGACTCCACAAGATGCAATTTTGTGCTTCTCCTGAAAACACAAAATAAAAGCCAGCAAAACAAATAATGTATGATTTTTTTCCGTTTCCAAAGAAGCACAACAATGCTTCTTGCGAAAGCAAGTCTTGCTTCCATGAGAGGCAAATGTGTTTCTCGTGGAAGCACAAAAAATAATTCAGAAAAATGCGTGATTTTTTTCCAATTAATGAGAATTTAATGGAATCCCTGATTTTTCAAATTCGAGAATATTTTTTGAAATTCAGAACATTTTTCAAATTCATGATTTTGTTTGAAATTCAAAACATTTTTCAAATTGGATTTTAGTTTTTTGGAACACATCTTGAAATCTGGCAACATTTCTTAAATTCATGAATTTTTTAAAATCCATATGTTTTCCAAATTCATTAACATTTTCTGAAATCCAGTAACATTTTTTGAAATTCATGAACATTTTTACTAATTTATGAACATTTTTTAACCTCGTGAACATTTTTGAAACACAACTTTTTTTTCAATTCTGTGAACATTTTCTGAAATACTGAACATGTTTTGTTTTCAATTTTGAGATTCATGAATAGTTTCCAAAGTAAAAAACAAAAAAGATGAAACAAGACAAAAAACAGGGGTACCCAGCGCCGCACATGGGCTAGCCTTTGTTGGTGTCCGTTTTGTCCCAACCCACCTGTCAAATTAGAGGCTCCCATCAGTAGGCAGCCCGCAACATGAGAGCAATTAATTGAATGTTACCCCTTGCGTGGACCTGCAAGGATCACTTTTGGTGTCCTTAGAGCACGCCGAATGATGCGTTCAGTCATCGCCACATGTCGTGTGATGGATGCTTCTTTTAGATTTTTTTTTGAATTTTTAACGCGTTTTCGGTTTTTAGATCATTTGTTTGGGGTTTTTGGTCTTTGCCCATTTTTTCTGGTTTTGGAGAAGAAGAAAAAAATCATGCCTTTTTTTGGAAATATATATATATATATATATATATATATATATATATATATATATATATATATATATATATATATATATATATATATATATATATATATAAAGTTATGCTTTCAGGAGAAGCACATATTTGCTTCTCGTAGAGGCACACATTTGCTTCTGAAAGAAGCATATTTGTGCTTCTCGATAAGAGCACAACTATGCTTCTCAGAATAAAAATATATGCTTTCACGAGAAACACATTGTGCTACTTGTGGAAGCACAACTGTGCTTGTCAAAAAGAAACTGTACTTTCACAAGAAGCACATATTCATCACGGCCATCGCCATCTACTACATGACGGCTCTAAATCTTCCGGTTGAAGTTCTAAAAAAAATTGATGCTCTTCGTCATGCCTATCTCTGGGATGGCTGTGACAAGGTCACGGGAGGCAAATGTAAGGTGAACTGGGAGCAAGTTTGCAAGTCAAAGTTGCACGGTGGTCTTGGGATCCTAAATCTCGAAAAGTTCGTGACAACGCTTCGGCTCCGTTGGCTGTGATTCAATTGGCAGGCCCCTCCAAGCCTTGAGTGGGCTTGGGTGGTCCTTTCAGCGAAAATGACCAGAACATCTTCGCGTCAGCCTCCAAGGTTCATGTTGGTGATGGCCTCCGTGCAACTTTCTGGGAGTCAGCTTGGCTTGATGGCATAAGACCCAAAGACATTGCTCCCAAAATTTATGAAATCTCCAACAAAAAGAATTGTTCTGTCCACAAGGCTTTGAGTAATGGCTACTGGATCTCCCAGGTGAAGGCAGCCTCGGTCGTCTCCCCTGAGCACATCGTCCAGTTTGTCACGCTTTGGAAAAGACTCACCCGCATCCAGTTGGACCCGGACATGCAAGACTCCATCATCTGGAAGCTCACTACTGATGGCCACTACTCTGCATCCTCGGCATATTGGGCTCAGTTCACCGGTTTGGTGGACACGGGTATGAACCAAGATCAAAGAGGAATGCTCACTTTGGAGCTTAGCGGGAGCGAAACACTTGTGTAATATCATGCTGCGAGAGTGATGTAATTTATTTGGCCCATGGCCACAAACTCTTAAACCTTCCTTCTTAATCAATGAAAATGGCAAATCTTTTGCCTTGTTTCAAAAAAATAAAAATTGCTTCTCGTGTAGATACAAATTTGTTTTCACGAAAAGCACAACTATGCTTCTCAGAATAACCAAAAATTGTGCTTTCACAAGAGGCACATAGTTGCTTATCATGGAGGCACAAATTTGCTTCGACGTTCTCCGAAAGGGAATTTATTTTTGCCTACACGGGAAGCACAAATTTGCTTCCACGAGATCGAAACGGGAAAAATCATACTCTCGGATCTGTTTTTTCTTCATGTTTTCCCCTTTTTTCGTGATTTTTACCTAGTCTAAACCTATTAGTATGTGGTCTAGTTTCGAAGATCTTGACGAGAATTCGACTGTGCAAACTGTTTGGAATTTGAACACATGGTTCAAGAGATAAAACATTTTAAATAAACAAATTTAAGAAAAAAAAACTCTCAGGTGCCTGGGAAGATTGTAGTGATCTTTTACAAAGGGTAACCCTTAACTAATGATTTCGCTGCAGCATTGCACTAGTTTTTCTTTTCTTTGAGAAATTAGCATTGCACTAGGCGAGTGCCCAGCCACCGTGAGCGTGGTAATATTCGTGGGCCCGGCCCAAATGGAGTGGCGCTCCGTTGCTGCTGCTCGCTAGAAGCACGCAGGAAGGCAGCCAAGAAGGCGAAGTCAGCACGGCGGCAAAGCTGTATCAGACAACGACCAAAGTCCAAGGACCAAGGTGGGCACGGGGATCGGCACGGCAGCTGTAGAGGAATTAGCACGGCGCGATCCTCGCCCAGCCAACGCCGACAAGCACGACTCCACAAGCAGCCGGTGGTTCATTGCATCACCGATCAGTCTATCACAGGTGCATGCATGCATGCATGCGCCCAGCTGTCCATGCCAATGCCCTATTTAGTTTACGCCATTTTTGTTGACTAATTATAGTAATGAGCAATGAGCATAATGTACATATTCTTCTTCTTCTGCTGGGAGTATAATGTACATATTCACATGTGCATCAATTCAATTCATCTTCGATTCCAACACCCTGATCTGGTACACAAAAGATACATCACAAACATCTCTGCGAAGAATGCATCGTCGAGGTACCATTTGCGTCTCGTCATCACTTCTTTCCAAACAAACTACTCCGACTTCGCTGCAACCAACCATTGACAAAGCCAACCGCAGAGGCGACGAGAAGCCACAAGAAGATCCAAGCCAACCAATCAGCCAGATGACATGAACATGATGACATTGGATCATAAGAACAATTCACGACGAAGAACTATGCAAGGCTGGCGCCGCGAAGAATTACCGAGCTTGGCTACTTGACGTCTATTATCGTTGCCGCACGAACCTTGCCGCCATGCAACTCCGACTCCATCGCACCAAGAAGGTACGATGACTCGAGGACATGCCGAAAAGTCGACTTCCACATCCATTGCCGCTAGAGCTGGACCAAAAGCTCACAGCTCGCGAACTTAATGAAGCTCGATAGCTATGCTTGTTAAGCTCGTAGTTCGTTTCTCAATGAACAGAGCCAATCATGAATGTCAGCTCATTAGACTTAACAAGCTAACGAATTTCAGGAGAGGCTCGTTAAGCTCGTTTTTATGTCACAACACATATTCTTATCTTACATGACAGTATTTCCATGGTACCTCAACCCATCTAGACCTTAATCAACCCATCCCAACCCATAGGTGGTGGAAAACTAGCCCACCTCCTCCTGTAGCCACCTTCTTCCTTCATAAAAATTACAATCACACTCTCATCCAGTAGGCTTTAACACATCGTAGTCTGTTAACGAGCGCTCACGAGCTTTAAGCGAACAGAACCAAATCATATTTTTTTCTTGTTAAGCTAACAAGTTTAATGAGCCAAGCCTAAACAAGCACGAGCTCAACTAACCAAGCCTTGACGACCCGAGCAAATCGTAAATCTACCCTAATTATTGCGACCCCATTGTCGCTCATCCTTGCCACACAAGTCACCAACGACCACTATCATCAACCATGGGCTCGCCGGCCGGCACCAACTCCAAAACACTTCCCCCACCCCATGTGGGAAACATGACACCAGTACCACCATCGTCTGATCTGGGGATACCTGGATCCTGGGTTTTCCCCAGAGTAACAAGGATAAGGAGGTGAGAACATGAAGCGACACCTTCAACAAGGTGACGACGCCTGCAAACGCCATTGTCGTCAGCTCAGACAACATTTGAGCTTGGCTTTCGCCGACCATATCGCCTCCTAAGTCCATCGCCGACTGGCCCATCAAACCTCCATCGACAACACCCACCTCGAAGCAAGGAGCCTGGCCAAGCACATTGGCCATGGAGCCCACGTCACAGATCTGGTGGCATAGAGAGGGCCAAACCAGATCGCCACCTCACTTCGGAAAGCCGTTAGACAACCATAGTCACCACTGAGAGGCCAGATACGAGCCACGTCGAGCAAATCTGTCACCATTGCTTAGAGTGGCACCGACAAGGGAAGCCGTCGTAGTCGTCGGACACACCCTTCCATTGGGCACACCATAGCCGTTGTAGCCGCCAAGCTAGCACACTGGGCCGCCTGAACACCGCACCACTGGTAAAGGTTTCTATCGTCGGCAGTGGCGGAGCTTCAGCAGCAAACTTGGGCGGGCTGGTACAAAGGACGCTCAACTAATTTTTCCAGCATGGTCCAATTTACTCTCAATCTCCATTACATTTGCAATGGGTTGGGCGGGCCATGGCCTATTTTGCTAACACGTAGCTCCGCCAGTGGTCGTCGGACACACCCTTCCATTGGGCACACCATAGCTGTTGTAGCCGCAAAGCTAGCACACCGGGCCGCTTGAACACCGCACCACTGGTAAAAGTTTCTTGTTGGAAATATGCCCTAGAGGCAATAATAAAATGGTTATTATTATATTTCCTTGTTCATGATAATTGTCTATTGTTCATGCTATAATTGTATTAACCGGAAACCGTAATACATGTGTGAATACATAGACCACACCATGTCCCTAGTGAGCCTCTAGTTGACTAGCTCGTTGATCAATAGATGGTCATGGTTTCCTGACCATGGACATTGGATGTCGTTGATAACGGGATCACATCATTAGGAGAATGATGTGATGGACAAGACCCAATCCTAAGCATAGCACAAGATCGTGTAGTTCGTCTGCTAGAGCTTTTCTAATGTCAAGTATCATTTCCTTAGACCATGAGATTGTGCAACTCCCGGATACCGTAGGAATACTTTGGGTGTATCAAACGTCACAACGTAACTGGGTGACTATAAAGGTGCACTACAGGTATCTCCGAAAGTGTCTGTTGGGTTGGCACGAATCGAGACTGGGATTTGTCACTCCGTGTGACGGAGAGGTATCTCTGGGCCCACTCGGTAATACATCATCATAATGAGCTCAATGTGACTAAGGAGTTAGTCACGGGATCATGTGTTACGGAACGAGTAAAGAGACTTGCCGGTAACGAGATTGAACAAGGTATAGGGATACCGACGATCGAATCTCGGGCAAGTAACATACCGATGGACAAAGGGAATTGTATACGGGATTGATTGAATCCCCGACATCATGGTTCATCCGATGAGATCATCGTGGAACATGTGGGAGCCAATATGGGTATCCAGATCCCGCTATTGGTTATTGGCCGGAGAGGTGTCTCGGTCATGTCTGCATGGTTCCCGAACCCGTAGGGTCTACACACTTAAGGTTCGGTGATGCTAGAGTTGTAATGGGAATTGTATGTGGTTACCGAAAGTTGTTCGGAGTTCCGGATGAGATCCCGGACGTCACGAGGAGTTCCGGAATGGTCCGGAGGTAAAGATCTATATATGGGAAGTCCTATTTTGGCCACCGGAAAATGTTTGGGATTTTTCGGTATTGTACCGGGAAGGTTCTAGAAGGTTCCGGAGTGGGGCCCACCTGCATGGGGGGACCCACATGAACGTGGGTAGTGGGGGAAAGGCCCCACACCCCTGGTCAAGGCGCACCAAGATCCCCCCTTAGAAGGAATAAGATCATATCCCGAAGGGATAAGATCAAGATCCCTAAAAAGGGGGGATAATAATCGGTGGGGAAGGGAAAGGATGAGATTTCTTTCCTCCCACCTTTGCCAACGCCCCAATGGACTTGGAGGGCAAGAAACCAGCCCCCTCCACCCCTATATATAGTGGGGAGGCGCATGGCAGCTGCACCCCTTGACCCTGGCGCAGCCCTCCCTCCTCCTACACCTCCTCCTCCTCCGTAGTGCTTAGCGAAGCTCTGCCGGAGAACCACGAGCTCCACCGCCACCACGCCGTCGTGCTGCCGGAGCTCTCCCTCAACTTCTCCTCCCCCCTTGCTGGATCAAGAAGGAGGAGTCGTCCCCGGGCTGTACGTGTGTTGAACGCGGAGGCGCCGTCCGTTCGACGCTTGGATCGGATCTTCCGCGATTTGAATCACCGCGAGTACGACTCCATCAACCGCGTTCTTTGCAACGCTTCCGCTTAGCGATCTTCAAGGGTATGAAGATGAACTCCCTCTCTCTTGTTGCTAGCATCTCCTAGATTGATCTTGGTGACACGTAGGAAAATTTTGAATTATTACTACGTTCCCCAACAGTGGTATCATGAGCTAGGTCTATGCGTAGATTCTATGCACGAGTAGAACACAAGTAGTTGTGGGCGATGATTTGGTCAATTTGCTTGCCGTTACTAGTCCTATCTTGATTCGGCGGCATTGTGGGATGAAGCGGCCCGGACCGACTTTACACGCACGCTTACGTGAGACTGGTTCCACCGCCTGACATGCACTTGTTGCATAAGGTGGCTAGCGGGTGTCTGTCTCTCCCACTTTAGTCGGATCGGATTCGATGAAGAGGGTCCTTATGAAGGGTAAATAGCAATTGGCATATCACCGTTGTGGCTTTTGCGTAGGTAAGAAACGTTCTTACTAGAAACCCATAGCAGCCACGTAAAACTTGCAACAACAATTAGAGGACGTCTAACTTGTTTTTGCAGGGTATGCTATGTGATGTGATATGGCCAAAAGGATGTGATGAAATATATGTGATGTATGAGATTGATCATGTTCTTGTAATAGGAATCACGACTTGCATGTCGATGAGTATGACAACCGGCAGGAGCCATAGGAGTTGTCTTAATTTATTGTATGACCTGCGTGTCAATCAAAAAGGCCATGTAATTACTTTACTTTATTGCTAACCGTTAGCCATAGTAGTAGAAGTAATAGTTAGCGAGACAACTTCATGAAGACACGATGATGGAGATCATGATGATGGAGATCATGGTGTCGTGCCGGTGACGATGGTGATCATGCCGCGCCCCGAAGATGGAGATCAAAGGCGCAAGATGATATTGGCCATATCATGTCACTTTATGATTTGCATGTGATGTTTATCATATTTTTACATCTTATTTGCTTAGAACGACGGTAGCATAAATAAGATGACCCCTCACTAAAATTTCAAGAAATGTGTTCCCCCTAAGTATGCACCGTTGCGAAGGATCGTTGTTTCGAAGCATCACGTGATGATCGGGTGTGATAGATTCTAACGTTCGCATACAACGGGTGTAAGCCAGATTTACACACGCGAAACACTTGGGTTGACTTGAAGAGCCTAGCATGTACAGACATGGCCTCGGAACACGTGAGACCGAAAGGTCGAACATGAGTCGTATAGTAGATGCGATCAACATGGAGATGCTCACCATTGATGACTAGTCCGTCTCACGTGATGATCGGACACGGCCTAGTCGATATGGATCATGTATCATTTAGATGACTAGAGGGATGTCTATCTGAGTGGGAGTTCATTAAATAATTTGATTAGATGAACTTAATTATCATGAACTTAGTCTAAAATTGTCTTTACAATCTATCTTGTAGATCCAATGGCCCACGCTAATGTTGCCCTCAACTTCAACGCGTTCCTAGAGAAAACCAAGCTGAAAGACGATGGAAGAAACTATACGGACTGGGTCCGTAACTTGAGGATCATCCTCATAGCTTCCAAGAAAGCATATGTCCTTGATGCACCGCTAGGTGACGCACCCATTTTCCCTGCAACTCAAGACGTTATGAACGCCTGGCAGTCGCGTAGTGATGATTACTCCCTGGTTCAGTGCGGCATGCTTTACAGCTTAGAACCGGGGCTCCAAAAGCATTTTGAGCAACACGGAGCATATGAGATGTTCCAAGAGCTGAGAATGGTTTTCCAAGCTCATTCCCGGGTCGAGAGATATGAAGTCTCCGACAAGTTCTTCAGTTGTAAGATGGAGGAAAATAGTTCTGTCAGCGAGCACATACTCAAAATGTCTGGGTTGCACAACCGCTTGCTCAGCTGGGAGTTAATCTTCCGGATGACTCGGTTATTGACAGAATCCTCCAGTCGCTTCCACCTAGCTACAAGAGCTTTGTGATGAACTTCAATATGCAAGGGATGGAGAAGTCCATTCCTGAGTTATATTCGATGCTGAAATCAGCGGAGGTGGAGATCAAAAAGGAACATCAAGTGTTGATGGTGAATAAGACCACCAGTTTCAAGGAAGGCAAGGGTAAGAAGAACTTCAAGAAGGACGGCAAAGCAGTTGCCGTGCCCGGTAAATCAGTTGCCGGGAAGAAGCCCAAGAATGGACCCAAACCTGAGACTGAGTGCTTTTATTGCAAGGGAACCGGTCACTGGAAGCGGAACTACCCCAAGTACTTAGCGGATAAGAAGGCCGGCAACGTCAAAGGTATATATGATATACATGTTATTGATGTGTACCTTACCAGCGCTCGTAGTAGCTCCTGGGTATTTGATACCGGTGCGGTTGCTCACATTTGTAACTCAAAACAGGAGCTGCGGAATAAGCGGAGACTGGCGAAGGACGAGGTGACGATGCGCGTCGGGAATGGTTCCAAGGTCGATGTGATCGCCGTCGGCACGCTACCTCTGCATCTACCTTCGGGATTAGTTTTAAACCTCAATAATTGTTATTTAGTACCAGCTTTGAGCATGAACATTGTATCTGGATCTCGTTTGATGCGAGATGGCTACTCATTTAAATCCGAGAATAATGGTTGTTCTATTTATATGAGAGATATGTTTTATGGTCATGCCCCGCTGGTCAATGGTTTATTTTTATTGAATCTCGAACGTGATGTTACACATATTCATAGTGTGAATACCAAACGATGTAAGGTTGATAATGATAGTCCCACATACTTGTGGCACTGCCGCCTTGGTCATATTGGTGTCAAACGCATGAAGAAACTCCATGCAGATGGACTTTTGGAGTCTCTTGATTATGAATCATTTGACACGTGCGAACCATGCCTCATGGGCAAGATGACTAAGACTCCGTTCTCCGGAACAATGGAGCGAGCAACCAACTTGTTGGAAATAATACATACCGATGTATGCGGTCCAATGAGCGTTGAGGCTCGCGGTGGCTATCGTTATGTTCTCACCCTCACTGATGACTTAAGCAGATATGGGTATGTCTACTTAATGAAACACAAGTCTGAGACCTTTGAAAAGTTCAAGGAATTTCAGAGTGAGGTAGAGAATTAACGTGACAAGAAAATAAAGTTCTTACGATCTGATCGTGGAGGAGAATATTTGAGTCACGAGTTTGGCACGCACTTAAGGAAATGTGGAATTGTTTCACAACTCACGCCGCCTGGCACACCTCAGCGTAATGGTGTGTCCGAACGTCGTAATCGCACTCTATTGGATATGGTGCGATCTATGATGTCTCTTACTGATTTACCGCTATCATTTTGGGGATATGCATTAGAGACTGTCACATTCACTTTAAATAGGGCACCGTCTAAATCTGTTGAGATGACACCGTATGAATTATGGTTTGGGAAGAAACCTAAGCTGTCGTTTCTGAAAGTTTGGGGATGTGATGCTTATGTCAAGAAACTTCAACCTGAAAAGCTCGAACCCAAATTGGAAAAGTGCGTCTTCATAGGATACCCTAAGGAAACTATTGGGTATACCTTCTACCTCAGATCCGAAGGCAAGATCTTTGTTGCCAAGAATGGATCCTTTCTAGAGAAAGAGTTTCTCTCGAAAGAAGTAAGTGGGAGGAAAGTAGAACTTGATGAGGTAATTGTACCCCCTCTCGAACCGGAGAGTAGCGCAGCGCAGGAAAATGTTTCTGTGGTGCCTGCACCGACTAGAGAGGAAGTTAATGATGATGATCATGAAACTTCGGATCAAGTTACTATTGAACTTCGTAGGTCCACGAGGACACGTTCCGCACCAGAGTGGTACGACAACCCTGTCCTGGAAATCATGTTGTTAGACAACGGTGAACCTTCGAACTATGAAGAAGCCATGGTGGGCCCGGATTCCAACAAATGGCTTGAAGCCATGAAATCCGAGATAGGATCCATGTATGAGAACAAAGTATGGACTTTGGTGGACTTGCCCGATGATCGGCAAGCCATAGAAAATAAATGGATCTTTAAGAAGAAGACTGACGCGGATGGTAATGTGACCGTCTATAAGGCTCGGCTTGTCGCTAAGGGTTATCGACAAGTTCAAGGAGTTGACTACGATGAGACTTTCTCACCCGTAGCGATGCTGAAGTCCGTCCGAATCATGTTAGCAGTTGCCGCATTTTATGATTATGAGATCTGGCAAATGGACGTCAAAACGGCATTCCTTAACGGTTTCCTTAAGGAAGAATTGTATATGATGCAGCCGGAAGGTTTTGTCGATCCTAAGAATGCTGACAAGGTATGCAAGATCCAGCACTCCATCTATGGGCTGGTGCAAGCATCTCGGAGTTGGAACATTCGCTTTGATGAGGTGATCAAAGTGTTTGGGTTTATACAGACTTATGGAGAAGCCTGTATTTACAAGAAAGTGAGTGGGAGCTCTGTAGCATTTCTCATTTTATATGTGGATGACATATTGTTGATGGGAAATGATATAGAACTTTTGGAAAGCATAAAGGCCTACTTGAATAAGTGTTTTTCAATGAAGGACCTTGGAGAAGCTGCTTACATATTAGGCATCAAGATCTATAGAGATAGATCGAGACACCTCATTGGTCTTTCACAAAGCACATACCTTGACAAGATATTGAAGAAGTTCAATATGGATCAGTCCAAGAAGGGGTTCTTGCCTGTATTGCAAGGTGTGAGATTGAGCACAGCTCAATGCCCGACCTCGGCAGAAGATAGAGAAAAGATGAGTGTCATCCCCTATGCCTCAGCCATAGGCTCTATTATGTATGCCATGCTGTGTACCAGACCTGATGTGAACCTTGCCATAAGTTTGGTAGGGAGGTACCAAAGTGATCCCGGAATGGAACACTGGACAACGGTCAAGAATATCCTTCAGTACCTGAAAAGGACTAAGGATATGTTTCTCGTTTATGGAGGTGCCGAAGAGCTCGTCGTAAAGGGTTATGTCGATGCTAGCTTCGACACAGATCCGGATGACTCCAAGTCACAAACCGGATACGTGTATATTTTGAATGGTGGGGCAGTCAGCTAGTGCAGTTGCAAGCAAAGCGTTGTGGCGGCATCTACATGTGAAGCGGAGTACATAGCTGCTTCGAAAGCAGCGCAGGAAGGAGTCTGGATGAAGGAGTTCATCACCGACCTAGGAGTGATTCCCAATGCGTCGGGCCCGATGACTCTCTTCTGTGACAACACTGGAGCTATTGCCATTGCCAAGGAGCCCGGTTTCACAAGAAGACCAAGCACATCAAGCGCCGTTTCAACTCCATTCGTGGTTACATTCAGGATGGAGATATATATATTTGTAAAGTACATACGGATCTGAATGTCGCAGATCCGTTGACTAAACCTCTTCCAGGAGCGAAACATGATCAGCACCAGAACTCTATGGGTGTTCGATTCATCACAATGTAACTAGATTATTGACTCTAGTGCAAGTGGGAGATTGTTGGAAATATGCCCTAGAGGCAATAATAAAATGGTTATTATTATATTTCCTTGTTCATGATAATTGTCTATTGTTCATGCTATAATTGTATTAACCGGAAACCGTAATACATGTGTGAATACATAGACCACACCATGTCCCTAGTGAGCCTCTAGTTGACTAGCTCGTTGATCAATAGATGGTCATGGTTTCCTGACCATGGACATTGGATGTCGTTGATAACGGGATCACATCATTAGGAGAATGATGTGATGGACAAGACCCAATCCTAAGCATAGCACAAGATCGTGTAGTTCGTCTGCTAGAGCTTTTCTAATGTCAAGTATCATTTCCTTAGACCATGAGATTGTGCAACTCCCGGATACCGTAGGAATACTTTGGGTGTATCAAACGTCACAACGTAACTGGGTGACTATAAAGGTGCACTACAGGTATCTCCGAAAGTGTCTGTTGGGTTGGCACGAATCGAGACTGGGATTTGTCACTCCGTGTGACGGAGAGGTATCTCTGGGCCCACTCGGTAATACATCATCATAATGAGCTCAATGTGACTAAGGAGTTAGTCACGGGATCATGTGTTACGGAACGAGTAAAGAGACTTGCCGGTAACGAGATTGAACAAGGTATAGGGATACCGACGATCGAATCTCGGGCAAGTAACATACCGATGGACAAAGGGAATTGTATACGGGATTGATTGAATCCCCGACATCATGGTTCATCCGATGAGATCATCGTGGAACATGTGGGAGCCAATATGGGTATCCAGATCCCGCTATTGGTTATTGGCCGGAGAGGTGTCTCGGTCATGTCTGCATGGTTCCCGAACCCGTAGGGTCTACACACTTAAGGTTCGGTGACGCTAGAGTTGTAATGGGAATTGTATGTGGTTACCGAAAGTTGTTCGGAGTTCCGGATGAGATCCCGGACGTCACGAGAAGTTCCGGAATGGTCCGGAGGTAAAGATCTATATATGGGAAGTCCTATTTTGGCCACCGGAAAATGTTTGGGATTTTTCGGTATTGTACCGGGAAGGTTCTAGAAGGTTCCGGAGTGGGGCCCACCTGCATGGGGGGACCCACATGAACGTGGGTAGTGGGGGCAAGGCCCCACACCCCTGGTCAAGGCGCACCAAGATCCCCCCTTAGAAGGAATAAGATCATATCCCGAAGGGATAAGATCAAGATCCCTAAAAAGGGGGGATAATAATTGGTGGGGAAGGGAAAGGATGGGATTTCTTTCCTCCCACCTTTGCCAACGCCCCAATGGACTTGGAGGGCAAGAAACCAGCCCCCTCCACCCCTATATATAGTGGGGAGGCGCATGGGAGCTGCACCCCTTGCCCCTGGCGCAGCCCTCCCTCCTCCTACACCTCCTCCTCCTCCGTAGTGCTTAGCGAAGCTCTGCCGGAGAACCACGAGCTCCACCATCACCACGCCGTCGTGCTGCCGGAGCTCTCCCTCAACTTCTCCTCCCCCCTTGCTGGATCAAGAAGGAGGAGACGTCCCCGGGCTGTACGTGTGTTGAACGCGGAGGCGCCGTCCGTTCGGCGCTTGGATCGGATCTTCCGCGATTTGAATCGCCGCGAGTACGACTCCATCAACCGCGTTCTTTGCAACGCTTCCGCTTAGCGATCTTCAAGGGTATGAAGATGGACTCCCTCTCTCTCGTTGCTAGCATCTCTTAGATTGATCTTGGTGACACGTAGGAAAATTTTGAATTATTACTACGTTCCCCAACATTTCTGTCGTCGGACGACTCCACAACCTGAATCAGAGGGGAAGACGCAGGAGGAACCCCACGACCCGCCGTCTGCCGCACTGGCTTATCCAGATGGCATCCTTTGGCGACGGCGAGGGTAGATACAAGGGTAGGTGAGCCGACGACCTGGATGTGGTTTTACACCTGCAAGGGGACACGCGGGGCGACATGTTTTTGGTGTCTCACAAGTGATGCTTTTGTTAGAGCATATGGTCAATTTATTCCTTTAGCACTACTTTTCTTCTTTTAACATTAATATTTGATAAAATTGCAAATATGTTACAATATAATTGTACATATTTAAATTATATGATTAAATGAGAGTGTGATATACTACTCCGTCACATACTGTAAGACGTTTTTGCAAACTAAACTAGCTTACAAAACGTCTTATATTACGGAACAAAGAAAGTATATTATATGAATTATTTAGTTACGTGATTTTTTAATTCAAAACAGAGCCCCAAATTTCTGGAGGCGGCATCGCGCCCCCCTTAGGACAAGAGCGTGCACCTGCAACTATACAAGTTGGAACCAGTCGTGCCGTTCTAATTATTCATGTATTTTGTGATGAGACGTCCTAATTAACAAATACATCACCCCTAAAGTCTGCACCTGCTCCTACACGACACGGTACATTTCAGGAGCGACAGTAAAATATGCACCACGTACTACATTTTCACCTCACAGTAAACAAAGAACCACCCATCTCCGGCGTACGTTCCAGCCAATTATTCGCTCCGGAGCAGCCAGACAGTCCACTAGAAAAATAGCATATCCCTCCAAAAAACCAATAAGATATCACCGATCTTGGCTTATCATCCAAGCAGCATCCCCGAGCAGACAAACGCTAGATGCAGGCGCCATCCGGGGCTTGGGTGACCGTGACCCTCCATGCGCGAGCTCTAGCAGAAAAAAAGAAGACGTGGTAAGACTACTCCTACTTTGGCACCCCTTGTTTGATCCGTCGGGCAGCAGATGCGGGATGGCGCTATCACTTGTACGTTCACGCAAAGGGACACGCTTCGCTCCTGGGCCTATTTAAGCGCCACCGGAGGGTGGCTACTGAGGTCACCTCGCTGCCCCCCATCTTCTCCGAACACCTTGCCGGCCAGCTGGTAGTGTGCTGCTCTGCTCCCGGTCCCGGCCGTCCGGCGTGATTCAGCGGCGGCAATGGAGATCGAGAGGGAGGCGCCGGGCAGCGAGAGGGGGAGGAGCTGGCGAGCCAGCGCCGCGCAAGATGCGCAGGGTGAGAAGAAGTTGGGAGACGGTGATGAGACGTTCGTCAAGGTACAGTGCTCTCTCTTGCTCTTCTTGCCCGTATGTGGAAGCTCGTCTGCTCATGTCCATGGTGTGTCTAGCCATAGCTAGAGAGATCGGTTGAAATTTACGATATCTGCGTTATGCAGGAGCCGGCATGGAAGCGGTTCCTCTCCCATGTTGGACCCGGGTTCATGGTGTCCCTGGCCTACCTTGATCCTGGCAACTGTGAGCACCTTCTTCTCTCTCTCTCTCTCTTGCAACCAGCTCTTGCTCATCTCTCTTACCTCGCACTTTGATTCTCACTCATGGTGATGGAATTATTGAATATTGATGCAGTGGAAACGGACCTGCAGGCCGGCGCCAATCACCGATATGAGGTAGTGCACATTTCCAGTCGTCGATCCTACCTTTTCCCAGGCGATCCTACTTTTCCATGACATTGCACTTTTTAGTGATCTTTACGCACCGAGCAAGCAAATTTTTTTGACTGTACATCTGTCTTTTGCTTTGTCCCGTCGATTGTGTGTTTGCAGCTCCTCTGGGTGATTCTGATTGGCCTCATCTTCGCGCTCATCATACAGTCACTAGCGGCGAACCTTGGCGTGGTTACAGGTATATTAAAAGTCCACAACGCTAACCACAAGATCCAAAACAAAATGCAACTTGTGGCAGCAACTAGCTAACTCGACCGCGTGCAGGAAAGCATCTCGCCGAGATATGCAAGAGCGAGTACCCGAAGCCGGTGATGATCTGTCTGTGGCTTCTCGCGGAGGTGGCGGTGATCGCCGCCGATATCCCGGAAGGTTCGAAGTTCGAACCAATAATGCTCATTGCAAAGTCTGCATTTCGGTGACATATATTTGACCCTGTCATGATCAAGCTCACTACTGATAGCTAGCAAGCGGAATAACACGACAGCATGTATAATGCCAATTGTCCCGGCCCCCACGCTCCGTCCAGTTGCTGACCCACATGGACGGCATCTTTTGCTCCCTATCTTCCTGTGATCCTGTCCCTAGTCAACCGTTACTAACCATATATGAATGTTAATTAACCATATCTCCCTTAATAACAAACAACACTAATGGCACGGTGGAGTCAAGATGCTGAACTGGTCTACATAAATCTAAATGTATTACTTTGTCACTTACCTGCTCAAATATTTTATGCCGAAAATAGTAGCATCGACGGCAACAGTTGAAAATAGCAACAATCTAGTAGTAACCTATAATAACATGCATGTCTTGTAAATTTTCTTACGAAATCGATCGGTTAACTTGTTTGTTTACGCAGTGATCGGGACGGCCTTCGCTTTCTACCTGTTGTTCCGCATCCCGGTGTGGATCGGCGTTCTCATCACCGGCTCCAGCACGCTCCTCCTCCTCGGCCTGCAAAGATACGGGGTGCGGAAGCTGGAGTTTCTGATCTCGATGCTGGTCTTCGTCATGGCCGCGTGCTTCTTCGGGGAGCTGAGCATAGTGAAGCCCCCGGCGAAGGAGGTCCTCAAGGGGCTGTTCATTCCCAAGCTCAAGGGGAATGGCGCCACCGGAGACGCCATTGCCCTCCTTGGAGCTCTAGTTATGCCGTAAGTGTGGATTGCTACTAACTATCTACGGCTATAACTTTGCAAATGTTATTAATTATATATGGCTAACTAATTAAACATGGTTTCTCATTTTGTTTGAGCTCAGTCACAACCTGTTCTTGCATTCAGCATTGGTGCTGTCTAGGAAGACGCCCACGTCAGTAAGAGGAATAAAGGTCGGTTTTTCTCTACTCCATCAATGAAAACCTACACAGCTGCTTTTTCGTCAACAAAAAAACAAGAAATAAAATCTGAAAGGGCAAAACACAAAAGACAAGTGACTCTATTTTCTATACTTTTAAGCCCCCTAATTTTTTTCTTCATTAATTCTTCTATGGCCGGGGGGCAGTGCCCCCCCCCCCCCCCCCCCCCCCCTTGATCTTCCTACTAAATATATGTGTCTGTCGATCAGGACGCTTGCAGGTTCTTCCTCTACGAGAGTGGCTTCGCGCTGTTCGTGGCGCTGCTCATCAACATCGCTGTCGTCTCCGTCTCGGGGACAGTCTGCTTCGGCGAAACCCTCTCGGCGGAGGACATCGACAAATGCAGTGATCTCAGCCTGGATAACTCCTCGTTTCTGCTCAAGGTACGTACCAACTATACCAATATTTACACGACCAATCAGTATTCTTATTAAGTATGAACATATAATAAGGATACCAAATGAATTTGATGCATGATACTCTGAAGATTAATTGCAGCAGGGTGTTTTTACTGTTTTGATGGAAATGTTTTGTGTTTGTTGGATGCATCAGAACGTGCTGGGCAGGTCGAGCTCGATCGTGTACGGTGTGGCGCTGTTGGCCTCAGGGCAGAGCTCGACCATCACCGGCACATATGCCGGCCAGTACATCATGCAGGTACTTTCCAGCTCGATCTGTGTATGACATGTCTATTCTAGAAGTAAGTAGAGTTATGTGCCGTTTACTTACTTACCTGTCATCCTTTTCTGACATTTTGTGCGTCCGTAGGACTCCACCATTAATTCCTACTTTTGTTCCACGCGTGCATCTCAATTAGGTTTTCTTTGACCCTTCTTTCCCCCCTTGTGAAATTAGGGGTTCTTGGACATCAAGATGAAGACGTGGCTGAGGAACCTGATGACGCGCTGCATCGCCATTGCACCCAGCCTGGTCGTCTCCATCATCGGTGGGTCGAATGGCGCCGGCCGTCTCATCATCATCGCATCGGTACGACGCCCTCACCTTCTTCTCTCTTTGCCAGGGCCTCCCTCGCTGTCGATATTAGCGGCGAAAACGACGGTGGCTGCGCTAGCACCGGCGAAACGCCGGTCACCGTCGCTGCTCGGTCAGAAAACACACACATACTCCTACATATATAGTGCCCCATTCCACTACTATATTTCGCACGACTTAACCAGGACTCACTAACAGCTAGCCAGCAAGTGCTTAGCTGACAAATGCACTAGCAAAGCATCTAAAAACAGTAGGCCTTCTACACCCTTCTTGTAACAACTGCGATGGAAATACGGAATGATTGGGTTCTATTATCTCATCTCATGTATAATTGGTTTCACTCATTAATTCATGTGATTGGGTTTTCTTTTCTTTGTGCAGATGATACTGTCGTTCGAGCTGCCATTTGCACTCATCCCGCTTCTCAAGTTCAGCAGCAGCAGCAGCAAGATGGGCCCGCACAAGAACTCCATCTACGTAAGCAATTCGCTGTTTGGCTTGTCCTCCCTCTTGCTTGTTCGTGGACACGTACGTACGTACGTACGTACACACCTGCATGATCATGCGCCTCAATAATTGTGCATCCCCACACACGAGCGTACCCTCTGGCTAGCCGCCTAGCCTTGCGCAAAATGATGAATGCATGTCGATCGATGGCCACCCTACATGCCATGTTGGTGAAAACGCATTGATCGATCCATGCACTTGACCACTTGTACGCACATACATGCAGCGCACGTACGTCCAAGCTGAACCAAACAAATAGGTTCTATCAAACATATCGACGACAGTTCACATGCATGCACGAATGCTAGTACAACGTCGATGGACATGTTTTGTTGACAGTAGCATCATATGATATCAAAGCAAAATTGAGCTTGAATTTTACTAGTACAACAAGCGCACCTACGCTCAGTGGCGGAGCTTCACCAAGATCTTTGGGCGGCCAAATGAAATATATAGGCTAATGGGGGGGGGGGGGGGGGGGGGGGGGGGGGTTAAATATGTAAATTTTTCACCCGCCACTGCGGCACTGCCTACGCTGCCGCTCTGTTTAAAATTGAATGCTCGTACGTGCGTGCAGATCATCGTGTTCTCGTGGACGCTTGGGCTGATGCTCATCGGCATCAACGTCTACTTCCTCAGCACCAGCTTCATGGGGTGGCTCATCAACGCCACGCTGCCCACGTACGCCAAGGTGCTCGTCGGAGTCGTCGTGTGCCCGCTCATGCTCGTCTACCTCGTCGCCGTCGTCTACCTCACCTTCAGGAAGGACACCGTCGTCACCTTCGTGGCCGACTCGTGCAAGGCCGATGCCGAGAAGGCGGCGGGCGGCAGCGGGGAGGAGGACGACGAGCCCGTGCCGTACCGTGAGGACCTGGCAGACATACCGCTCCCGGCCCACAGCAGAGGCTAGCGATCGATAGATAGTTTATACGTATGTATGACGAAGTAGTAATTGCTAGTACATGTTTTACTATGCGGCCGTGTATACGTGTCAAAATTCGTAGCATTTTATCTATCCTTCTCGGATGTGATTAAGGTGGTTTTGGCTGTTCAACCAACCGCGTAAAAGAATCTTGACATCGGCCATTTAAACTTGGGAAAAGATTATGTTCAGCCGACCGATCTAGTGCGGGGCATCTGCCGCCTCCTTCACTCGACGCATGGCCTACCGAGCCACGTACGTCTCTGATCTATCTCCACAACAATGGTGTTGTTGCAAAACGGTGGCAATGAACGACCACTGCGCAAGTGCGCGAGCGGTCGAAGATGTCATAATGTTTGCAACATGAGTCAGAAAATTACTGCGCAAGTGCGCGAGCGGTCGAAGATGTCGTAATTTTGCAACATGGATCAGAAAATTAGATGCGACGAAGACACTATTGCAATTTTGCAACAAGAGTTCTGTTGCAGAAAATTAGAAAAGAAAAGGTTGTGTAACATGTGTCTTGTTGCAAAAAATTAAAAAAAATGAAGTTTTTGCAACAAAGATCTTGTTTGCAGAAATACTGCAACAAGAGTATTGTTGCAGAAAAAAAGAAGAAATGCTATAGACAACTCCATCAGCAGATCAACTGAATCGCGAGGCGGATGTCATCAGAAAAAAGAGGAAGTTTCTGCAACACGGTCGTTATTTCCGCAACACGGCCGTTGTTTCAGGAATTGACGGTCGTTGTTTCCACAACGCATCCGTTGTTTCAGGAATTATTTCTGCAACGCGGCCGTTGTTTCAAGGATTAATGAGTGGGGGAGGGGACAAGCGGAACGTGCCAGGAGATCGACCGATGGCTGCCCGCGCGTAGATCCAGCGGCCAACGAGGTGGCGGACCTATAGCGTGCATCGGCCGGTGGACGCCTAGCAAGTCCCCTTTAAACTTTTAGAAAGCGACAAAGTTATTTTCCAGTCGGCATGAAAATAGCGATAGATCCGAACGACCCGGCGATCGCTCGATCCGTTTCTCTCGCGCGAGAAACCGCTCGATACATTTTTTTCACTCTCGCGCGTGAAAATAAAAAAGGAGGCGCTCCTAGGAATTGAGTCTTGGACCTGTTGGTTGCAGGCACGAAATGCTACCAGCTGAGCTAAGACTATGATATATTTTTTCAACCGGATTAGACAGCTTTTATATCTTATTAAATGAATGGAAAAGAAAAACAACAATGGCTATTTTGACGAGTCGAGAAAACCATCTGATCCAAGTTTTTTAAAAGACTGATTGCAACGTGTTATACTTTTCCTTTTTCGTAATGATGAACATTTTCTAGAGAAATAAATGTTCCGCTCCCTATAAATAGCATGATAATATACACATCACAGACCTGATAACTTAGGTACAAACATCGTGATAACTTTGATCCAGAAAAACAAGTTGTTGAAAACACAACCCCGTTAAACTTTTGTGCAAATATCAGTGCATCGTACGCCCCGTAGACCTGAAACTTAGGTACAAACACCACGACAACTTCTACCTGAGGAAAAAAGTTGTTGAAGACGCACCTGTGATAACTTCTATATAAATAGCATGATAATATACACACCATGGGCCTGATAACTTAGTCACAAACGTCGTGATAATTTTAACCCGGGGAAAAAAGTTGTTGAAAACATAACCCCAACAAATTTTGTGCAAATATTAGTTCATTATACACACCATAGACATGATACTTAGGTACAAACACCACGGTGACTTACGTGAAAAAAAAAGTTGTTGAAGACACACCCGCGATAACTTCTATGTTAATAGCATGGTGATATACGCATCAAAAATCTGATAGCTAACACACAAACACCATGATAACTTTTTGACCGAGAGAAAAAGATGTTGGAAACAAATCTTGATGCTAGCAGTTTCCATACTTGTAGTTTTATAGACTAAAAAATCATGCTAAAGATGAGAATTGAACTCAAGACTTCAATATTAAGATCTTAACACACTAGCCAACTCACCCACTACTTGGCTCCTGACATAATCTTTAGCATGCGGCACTGCCTACGCTGCCGCTCTGTTTAAAATTGAATGCTCGTACGTGCGTGCAGATCATCGTGTTCTCGTGGACGCTTGGGCTGATGCTCATCGGCATCAACGTCTACTTCCTCAGCACCAGCTTCATGGGGTGGCTCATCAACGCCTCGCTGCCCACGTACGCCAAGGTGCTCGTCGGAGTCGTCGTGTGCCCGCTCATGCTCGTCTACCTCGTCGCCGTCGTCTACCTCACCTTCAGGAAGGACACCGTCGTCACCTTCGTGGCCGACTCGTGCAAGGCCGACGCCGAGAAGGCGGCGGGCGGCAGCGGGGAGGAGGACGACGAGCCCGTGCCGTACCGTGAGGACCTGGCAGACATACCGCTCCCGGCCCACAGCAGAGGCTAGCGATCGATAGAGAGTTTATACGTATGTATGACGAAGTAGTAATTGCTAGTACATGTTTTACTATGCGGCCGTGTATACGTGTCAAAATTCGTAGCATTTTATCTATCCTTCTTGGATGTGATTAAGATGGTTTTGGCTGTTCAACCAACTGCGTAAAAGAATCTTGACATCGGCCATTTAAACTTGGGAAAAGATTATGTTCAGCCGACCGATCTAGTGCGGGGCATCTGCCGCCTCCTTCACTCGACGCGTGGCCTACCGAGCCACGTACGTCTCTGATCTATCTCCACAACAATGGTGTTGTTGCAAAACAGTGGCAATGAACGACCACTGTGCAAGTGCGCGAGTGGTCGAAGATGTCGTAATGTTTGCAACATGAGTCAGAAAATTACTGCGCAAGTGCGCGAGCGGTCGAAGATGTCGTAATTTTGCAACATGGATCAGAAAATTAGATGCGACGAAGAAACTATTGCAATTTTGCAACAAGAGTTCTGTTGCAGAAAATTAGAAAAGAAAAGGTTGTGTAACATGTGTCTTGTTGCAAAAAATTAAAAAAAAATGAAGTTTTTGCAACAAAGATCTTGTTTGCAGAAATACTGCAACAAGAGTCTTGTTGCAGAAAAAAAGAAGAAATGCTATAGACAACTCCATCAACAGATCAACTGAATCGCGAGGCGGATGTCATCAGAAAAAAGAGGAAGTTTCTGCAACACGGTCGTTATTTCCGCAACATGGCCGTTGTTTCAGGAATTGACGGTCGTTGTTTCCACAACGCGTCCGTTGTTTCAGGAATTATTTCTGCAACACGGCCGTTGTTTCAAGGATTAATGAGTGGGGGAGGGGACAAGCGGAACGTGCCAGGAGATCGACCGATGGCTGCCCGCGCGTAGATCCAACGGCCAACGAGGTGGCGGACCTATAGCGTGCATCGGCCGGTGGACGCCTAGCAAGTCCCCTTTAAACTTTTAGAAAGCGACAAAGTTATTTTCCAGTCGGCATGAAAATAGCGATAGATCCGAACGACCCAGCGATCGCTCGATCCGTTTCTCTCGCGCGAGAAACCGCTCGATACATTTTTTTCACTCTCGCGCGTGAAAATAAAAAAGGAGGCGCTCCTAGGAATCGAGTCTTGTACCTGTTGGTTGCAGGCACGAAACGCTACCAGCTGAGCTAAGACTATGATATATTTTTTCAACCGGATTAGACAGCTTTTATATCTTATTAAATGAATGGAAAAGAAAAACAACAATGGCTATTTTGACGAGTAGAGAAAACCATCTGATCCAAGTTTTTTAAAAGACTGATTGCAACGTGTTATACTTTTCCTTTTTCGTAATGATGAACGTTTTTTTTCTAGAGAAATAAATGTTCCGCTCCCTATAAATAGCATGATAATATACACATGACAGACCTGATAACTTAGGTATAAACATCGTGATAACTTTGATCCAGAAAAAAAAGTTGTTGAAAACACAACCCCGTTAAACTTTTGTGCAAATATCAGTGCATCGTACGCCCCGTAGACCTGAAACTTAGGTACAAACTCCACGACAACTTCTACCTGAGGAAAAAAGTTGTTGAAGACGCACCTGTGATAACTTCTATATAAATAGCATGATAATATACACACCATGGGCCTGATAACTTAGTCACAAACGTCGTGATAATTTTAACCCAGGGAAAAAAGTTGTTGAAAACATAACCCCAACAAATTTTGTGCAAATATTAGTTCATTATACACACCATAGACATGATACTTAGGTACAACCACCACGGTGACTTACGTTAAAAAAAAAGTTGTTGAAGACACACCCGCGATAACTTCTATGTTAATAGCATGGTGATATACGCATAAAAAATCTAATAGCTAACACACAAACACCATGATAACTTTTTGACCGAGAGAAAAAGATGTTGGAAACAAATCTTGATGCTAGCAGTTTCCATACTTGTAGTTTTATAGACTAAAAAATCATGCTAAAGATGAGAATTGAACTCAAGACTTCAATATTAAGATCTTAACACACTAGCCAACTCACCCACTACTTGGCTCCTGACATAATCTTTAGCATGCGGCACTGCCTACGCTGCTGCTCTGTTTAAAATTGAATGCTCGTACGTGCGTGCAGATCATCGTGTTCTCGTGGACGCTTGGGCTGATGCTCATCGGCATCAACGTCTACTTCCTCAGCACCAGCTTCATGGGGTGGCTCATCAACGCCTCGCTGCCCACGTAAGCCAAGGTGCTCGTAGGAGTCATCGTGTGCCCGCTCATGCTCGTCTACCTCGTCGCCGTCGTCTATCTCACCTTCAGGAAGGACACCGTCGTCACCTTCGTGGCCGACTCGTGCAAGGGCGACGCCGAGAAGGCGGCGGGCGGCAGCGGGGAGGAGGACGACGAGCCTGTGCCGTACCGTGAGGACCTGGCAGACATACCGCTCCCGGCCCACAGCAGAGGCTAGCGATCGATAGAGAGTTTATACGTATGTATGACGAAGTAGTAATTGCTAGTACATGTTTTACTATGCGGCCGTGTATACGTGTCAAAATTCGTAGCATTTTATCTATCCTTCTTGGATGTGATTAAGATGGTTTTGGCTGTTCAACCAACTGCGTAAAAGAATCTTGACATCGGCCATTTAAACTTGGGAAAAGATTATGTTCAGCCGACCGATCTAGTGCGGGGCATCTGCCGCCTCCTTCACTCGACGCGTGGCCTACCGAGCCACGTACGTCTCTGATCTATCTCCACAACAATGGTGTTGTTGCAAAACGGTGGCAATGAACGACCACTGCGCAAGTGCGCGAGCGGTCGAAGATGTCGTAATGTTTGCAACATGAGTCAGAAAATTACTGCGCAAGTGCGCGAGCGGTCGAAGATGTCGTAATTTTGCAACATGGATCAGAAAATTAGATGCGACGAAGAAACTATTGCAATTTTGCAACAAGAGTTCTGTTGCAGAAAATTAGAAAAGAAAAGGTTGTGTAACATGTGTCTTGTTGAAAAAAATTAAAAATAAATGAAGTTTTTGCAACAAAGATCTTGTTTGCAGAAATACTGCAACAAGAGTCTTGTTGCAGAAAAAAAGAAGAAATGCTATAGACAACTCCATCAGCAGATCAACTGAATCGCGAGGCGGATGTCATCAGAACAAAGAGGAAGTTTCTGCAACACGGTCGTTATTTCCGCAACACGGCCGTTGTTTCAGGAATTGACGGTCGTTGTTTCCACAATGCGTCCGTTGTTGCAGGAATTATTTCTGCAACACGGCCGTTGTTTCAAGGATTAATGAGTGGGGGAGGGGACAAGCGGACCGTGCCAGGAGATCGACCGATGGCTGCCCGTGCGTAGATCCAACGGCCATCGAGGTGGCGGACCTATAGCGTGCATCGGCCGGTGGACGCCTAGCAAGTCCCCTTTAAACTTTTAGAAAGCGAGTTATTTTCCAGTCGGCATGAAAATAGCGATAGATCCGAACGACCCGGCGATCGCTCGATCCGTTTCTCTCGCGCGAGAAACCGCTCGATACATTTTTTTCACTCTCGCGCGTGAAAATAAAAAAGGAGGCGCTCCTAGGAATCGAGTCTTGGACCTGTTGGTTGCAGGCACGAAACGCTACCAGCTGAGCTAAGACTATGATATATTTTTTCAACCGGATTAGACAGCTTTTATATCTTATTAAATGAATGGAAAAGAAAAACAACAATGGCTATTTTGACGAGTAGAGAAAACCATCTGATCCAAGTTTTTTAAAAGACTGATTGCAACGTGTTATACTTTTCCTTTTTCGTAATGATGAATGTTTTTTTCTAGAGAAATAAATGTTCCGCTCCCTATAAATAGCATGATAATATACACATCACAGACCTGATAACTTAGGTACAAACATCGTGATAACTTTGATCCAGAAAAAAAAGTTGTTGAAAACACAACCCCGTTAAACTTTTGTGCAAATATCAGTGCATCGTACGCCACGTAGACCTGAAACTTAGGTACAAACACCATGACAACTTCTACCTGAGGAAAAAAGTTGTTGAAGACGCACCTGTGATAACTTCTATATAAATAGCATGATAATATACACACCATGGGCCTGATAACTTAGTCACAAACGTCGTGATAATTTTAACCCGGGGAAAAAAGTTGTTGAAAACATAACCCCAACAAATTTTGTGCAAATATTAGTTCATTATACACACCATAGACATGATACTTAGGTACAAACACCACGGTGACTTACGTGAAAAAAAAAGTTGTTGAAGACACACCCGCGATAACTTCTATGTTAATAGCATGGTGATATACGCATCAAAAATCTGATAGCTAACACACAAACACCATGATAACTTTTTGACCGAGAGAAAAAGATGTTGGAAACAAATCTTGATGCTAGAAGTTTCCATACTTGTAGTTTTATAGACTAAAAAATCATGCTAAAGATGAGAATTGAACTCAAGACTTCAATATTAAGATCTTAACACACTAGCCAACTCACCCACTACTTGGCTCCTGACATAATCTTTAGCATGCGGCAGTGCCTACGCTGCCGCTCTGTTTAAAATTGAATGCTCGTACGTGCGTGCAGATCATCGTGTTCTCGTGGACGCTTGGGCTGATGCTCATCGGCATCAACGTCTACTTCCTCAGCACCAGCTTCATGGGGTGGCTCATCAACGCCTCGCTGCCCACGTAAGCCAAGGTGCTCGTCGGAGTCGTCGTGTGCCTGCTCATGCTCGTCTACCTCGTCGCCGTCGTCTACCTCACCTTCAGGAAGGACACCGTCGTCACCTTCGTGGCCGACTCGTGCAAGGCCGACGCCGAGAAGGCGGCGGGCGGCAGCGGGGAGGAGGACGACGAGCCTGTGCCGTACCGTGAGGACCTGGCAGACATACCGCTCCCGGCCCACAGCAGAGGCTAGCGATCGATAGAGAGTTTATACGTATGTATGACGAAGTAGTAATTGCTAGTACATGTTTTACTATGTGGCCGTGTATACGTGTCAAAATTCGTAGCATTTTATCTATCCTTCTTGGATGTGATTAAGATGGTTTTGGCTGTTCAACCAACTGCGTAAAAGAATCTTGACATCGGCCATTTAAACTTGGGAAAAGATTATGTTCAGCCGACCGATCTAGTGCGGGGCATCTGCCGCCTCCTTCACTCGACGCGTGGCCTACCGAGCCACGTACGTCTCTGATCTATCTCCACAACAATGGTGTTGTTGCAAAACGGTGGCAATGAACGACCACTGCGCAAGTGCGCGAGCGGTCGAAGATGTCGTAATGTTTGCAACATGAGTCAGAAAATTACTGCGCAAGTGCGCGAGCGGTCGAAGATGTCGTAATTTTGCAACATGGATCAGAAAATTAGATGCGACGAAGAAACTATTGCAATTTTGCAACAAGAGTTCTGTTGCAGAAAATTAGAAAAGAAAAGGTTGTGTAACATGTGTCTTGTTGCAAAAAATTAAAAAAAAATAAAGTTTTTGCAACAAAGATCTTGTTTGCAGAAATACTGCAACAAGAGTCTTGTTGCAGAAAAAAAGAAGAAATGCTATAGACAACTCCATCAGCAGATCAACTGAATCGCGAGGCGGATGTCATCAGAAAAAAGAGGAAGTTTCTGCAACACGGTCGTTATTTCTGCAACACGGCCGTTGTTTCAGGAATTGACGGTCGTTGTTTCCACAACGCGTCCGTTGTTTCAGGAATTATTTCTGCAACACGGCCGTTGTTTCAAGGATTAATGAGTGGGGGAGGGGACAAGCGGAATGTGCCAGGAGATCGACCGATGGCTGCCCGCGCGTAGATCCAACGGCCAACGAGGTGGCGGACCTATAGCGTGCATCGGCCGGTGGACGCCTAGCAAGTCCCCTTTAAACTTTTAGAAAGCGACAAAGTTATTTCCAGTCGGCATGAAAATAGCGATAGATCCGAACGAACCGGCGATCGCTCGATCCGTTTCTCTCGCGCGAGAAACCGCTCGATACATTTTTTTCACTCTCGCGCGTGAAAATAAAAAAGGAGGCGCTCCTAGGAATCGAGTCTTGGACCTGTTGGTTGCAGGCACGAAACGCTACCAGCTGAGCTAAGACTATGATATATTTTTTCAACCGGATTAGACAGCTTTTATATCTTATTAAATGAATGGAAAAGAAAAACAACAATGGCTATTTTGATGAGTCGAGAAAACCATCTGATCCAAGTTTTTTAAAAGACTGATTGCAACGTGTTATACTTTTCCTTTTTCGTAATGATGAACATTTTCTAGAGAAATAAATGTTCCGCTCCCTATAAATAGCATGATAATATACACATCACAGACCTGATAACTTAGGTACAAACATCGTGATAACTTTGATCCAGAAAAAAAAGTTGTTGAAAACACAACCCCGTTAAACTTTTGTGCAAATATCAGTGCATCGTACGCCCCGTAGACCTGAAACTTAGGTACAAACACCACGACAACTTCTACCTGAGGAAAAAAGTTGTTGAATACGCACCTGTGATAACTTCTATATAAATAGCATGATAATATACACACCATGGGCCTGATAACTTAGTCACAAACGTCGTGATAATTTTAACCCGGGGAAAAAAGTTGTTGAAAACATAACCCCAACAAATTTTGTGCAAATATTAGTTCATTATACACACCATAGACATGATACTTAGGTACAAACACCACGGTGACTTACGTGAAAAAAAAAGTTGTTGAAGACACACCCGCGATAACTTCTATGTTAATAGCATGGTGATATACGCATAAAAAATCTGATAGCTAACACACAAACACCATGATAACTTTTTGACCGAGAGAAAAAGATGTTGGAAATAAATCTTGATGCTAGCAGTTTCCATACTTGTAGTTTTATAGACTAAAAAATCATGCTAAAGATGAGAATTGAACTCAAGACTTCAATATTAAGATCTTAACACACTAGCCAACTCACCCACTACTTGGCTCCTGACAAGTTCAAATAATATACCACTTTTTTGACCACTATGAAAAAGTTGTTGAAATATACCCCCGGTAACTTCCGTGTAAATAAGATGATAACGTACATACAACTAACCTGATAACTTACATATAAACATATTGATAACTTTTCACCTTGGGCCAAAAGTTCTAGAAATATCCCGTGATAACCTAGTGCAAATAGCATGGTAATTTACGCACTAGACACCCGATAACCTACATACATCACATTGATAAGTTTTTACCCATGGGGAAAACGTTACTGAAATATGTCCCGATAACTTCTATGTAAATAGCATGGTTATTTATGCATCGAGGACCTCATAACTTACGTTCAACCACCATGTTAACTTTGACTTCGAGGAAAAAACATCGAAACATAACTCCTCCAGTAACTTTCATGTAAACTTATGACAATTTTATGCATCATATACCTAATATCTTACGTTTAAACACCATGGTATCTTTCATCCAAGGGGAAAAAGTTTTTGAAACATTTCACCGGTAATTTCCGTGTTAAATTTCCATACTGTCCCATGCTTTAATCTTCTCGTACTGTAGTTACCAGCCTTATCCTGGTATAGTTATCATGTTGCTCATACTATATTTATCACGCTGGTCATGCCAATGTTACCAAGCCAATCTTTTTTTTCCTGATATGGCAGAAATAAGAAAGGTTCAAATAACATTGCTTATCTACAATAGACAACAACAAAAGGTGGCTTAGTTGGTTATTAGGATCAATAGCTATTGCATAGACTTGGGTTCGAATCCTCTTTTAAGCACTTCTATTTTCTTTTCATATTATGCAGGGAAAAACCAGAAAAAACCACTAGCGATCCACTAAGGTTTTTGAGAGAAAAAAAATCAGTGCAAGCGAGCATGGGATGGTAGCGATCAGGTAAGAACGAGTCGTGCGGATCTATCGCTAACTTCCGGTCGACTGGAAGTTAGCACTATCCTTTAGAAAAATGCTCCCTCTGTACCAAAATATAAGACGTTTTTGCAGTTCAAATTCAACTACAAAAATGTCTTATATTTTTGTACAGAAGTAGTAATTTTTTTGTCTAAGACTAAAGACGCAAGTCAAATCCAACATTATTGACCGATTTATCTTTTAAATGCTAGCTTTAAGATCTTTACGTAGAAGAGGACTAATCGTCTAAAAGGGTGGCTGACCATGTGGCCCGCCACACTCAAATGACATTCAAGCAAGGGTGGAACATGTTACATGACAAGGACTAGTTTTGTATAATTTGAGCTCCAACGGTTGGATCCTGCAATGATGGCGCTTCACATCATATGTACCCTTCCTGAAGGCGTTGTTTGCGGAGAACTTTTCCATAGTTCGTGAGTTGTTAAGGGTGGTGAATAGCTGAAAGTGCTTGTTGCCCTCATGTGTGGTTTTCGTAATTAATGATCCCTATGACTAATTATATAGTTAAGATGCATTTGAAGGGATGTTCCATAGGCAATGCATGGAGAATATTTGATGAATTCAAGTTTGAAGCCATCAAGACCAATACATGCATCCCCCGCCAAAAAAACATGCATTGAGATTTGGTAGTGAATGACAATTCATGTGGAGCAACAATTGCATGCATCTATTATATGATGAAGTTATGTTCCATGTGTGATGCATGAAGGAGATGTGATGAATTTGGAATTAATGTCATCGACAACAAGATATGCTTCAAAGTCTTGAGAGAATGTATTGAAGAGAAGAATTCAAGACATGGAGTCAAGATAAGGTCATAGTGTGCTCATATGTTGAGCCATGTGTAGGAAATATGCCCTAGAGGTAATAATATTGTATTATTACATTTCCATATTCATAGTTAAGAGTTTATATTCTATGTTATAACTGCTATGATCTTAGAATATGCGATTAAGTGGAAAAACTCATATGCACGTGTGGAATGATAAACAGTAAAATAAGATTCCTAGTTTTGCCTCTAAGACTAGCTCAAGTGTTGTTGGTGATCATGTTTTTAGGATCTTAGGATATCGTTAAGTGCAACGATGATCCTAAAACAACATTAAGAGTGTTAGAAGAACGATCATATTGAATCGACCCAAACTTGTTTTTTTATACTTTGAGATAATATCGTCTGAAATCTTGTTATAACATGGAGTTTTAACATGTGTTTTATGTTCTTTAGACCATGAGAGTATCGTAGTCACTTCTTACCGTACAATGAGCTTTGGGGTTGCTCAAACGTCATATGTATAGGTGATCATAACGACAACTTACATGTTCATCGGAAAGTTTGACAAGGGACTAGATAGCTCGAGAGTGGGATTTGTTCCTCCGACGATGGTGAGATATTCTTAGGGACCTCTCGGTGTGACAACATCCTTCATCGGCTGGCCATACAAAGGTGACTATGTCACAGGGATGTCGGAACACATCAACGAGAAAGAAGAACAAAACCGGTAGCGAGAATAACAACATAGTGAGCATGTGATTGACTCAAGAGGATACCGATGCTTCTCGGGTTTTGTAAAGTATCACGAAGCAAAGGGAATTTCACATGGTAATCAAAGGTTCACTCAAATATCATTCGTGTGCTCATAGGGATCGATATGGACGTCCACGGTTCCGCTATCGGTCATTAAACAAAGGGGTTTCATTCATGTCTATGAGTTACCGAACCTACGGGGTCACAAGCTTAAGGTAATCACAATCTGTTGAGTGTTAGTAGGACGGGAGTGATGAGAATATATTTTTGAAATTATTTCATTAATATTCAAAATAGTTTTGAGAGGATCAGGAAGCGTTTCGGGGTCACGGAAAGGGTTTCGGAGAGTATCGGATAACACCAGGTATTACCAATAAATAATATATAGGTGGAAAATGTTTCTGGGGATGTTAAATTATATATAAAATGGTATGAACTTAATTAAATCAAATTTATATTTAATTTAATATCAACGGGCCTTAAAAGGCCAAGAGGTGGAAGGCAACTTGGGCCACAAGGGCCCAAGTGGGAGGCGCCTCCCTTCCCTATAAGGAAAGAGGCCGAATTGGGGTGGGGGAGGAGTCTAACTCCTCCTCCCTTGGCCGGCCAAGGAGGGATCTCTTTCCCTCCTTGGGTGGCGCCCTCCCTCTCACCTCTAACATATATATACTTGAGGTATTGGCCCTATTGGATACACAAGTTTTGGAGCCTCCTCCAATTCTTCTAGTTCTAGTTCTAGTTGGTCCTAGTTAACTAATTAGACCTAGGTCTAGTTCCTCTAATCCTCATAATTAGAAGCACAATATGGATCTAAGCTCCTCTCTCTAATTCTCCAACGACGATTAGCTTTGGACGGCGAAGCGCTGTCGGATCGTGAAGACTGCACGCTTGCAACCAAGTAGAGAGGTCGTGCTTTCGGTCTTCGGTTTGAGTGATCGTTCGTGGGTGGTTCGCGGGATCATTCATCTCCAGTTTGAGGGACTCCAAGTACGTTCTCATCATCACGTTATTCTTCCGCTACAACTCGGTGATGGTAACGATTGTGATCCGAACCGTTATCATATCTTCATAGTGTTCCTGATTGATCGTTTGGCGATTTTTTCTACTATGTTTCCCAACAGTGGCATGATGAGCGGTTCTATGAGTAGATACATGTTGCGATCTAGATCACATGTGGATGTGAGGACGTTATGTTATTGATATGTTTCCCTCGAGTGTTGCTTTGCTTCAGTTCATTGACGACATGATGTAGCTTTGTACAAAGTTCTGACAATCGATCGCCTCTCGCTGTCGACGATCTGCTAACAGTTCTTTGGACTTCATCATAGTCAAGAATAGTGAACTCTCGCAAACACGAGAGGGCAATGAATATGTACGATCTTCTAGGGGGTCATGCGTATTGGCGAAGTTTTAGCGTGGGGCTAGAGATTTTTAATTAAGTCTCTTCCCTCACATACCCTGAAAGTTAATCTAGCAATATAGATTATCGCCTTAATGGTGGAAGTAGGTAGCTAGTGTTATCCGGAAACCCTAGAAACCACATAATTAAAATTTTCCAAATTGATTAGAGGACGTCAAAGTTGGTTTTGTAGGTTGCATGTGATGTGGTATAGCCTTCGTCATGGTAATGTGTTTACGTATGAGATGGTTATATGTTGTAATGTTAAGTGCCATGCGTGTCACGACATGATGGCTGGAGCCATGAGATTGCCATGATGATGTAAATTTCATAGAGATAGCCTATAGGTTACAGGTGACGATGGCAAGCATACACGGAGGATCATGACATGGAGAAGGTGTACTAGGCGCGGGACGAGGAGCTATAATTTCGTGTCATGGCTGAATTTGGTGCCACGACAACTGAAAGGATCGATATGGTCGACTAGAGGGGAGGGGGGTGAATAGGCGACTAACAATTTTTAGCATCTTTTTGCAATTTAGGCTTGACAATAAAATAGGTAGTCTAGAAATGCAATTAGGTGGACAACCTATATGATGAGCTCAATGACAACAACAAAAGCAAGCACAAGATACAAACACAATATAACTTGCACAAAGTAAAGGTAAGAAGTAACCACAATTGATGTCGATGGAGACGAGGATGTGTTACTGAAGTTTCCTCCCTTAGAGGGGAGGTACGTCTCCGTTGGAGCGGTGTGGAGGCACAATGCTCCCCAAGAAGCCACTAGGGCCACCGTATTCTCCTCACGACCTCGCATAATGGAAGATGTTGTGATTCCACTAGTGGTGCCCATTGAAGGTGGTGACCGAACCTTAACAAACAAGGTTGGGGCAATCTCCACAACTTAATTGGAGGCTCCCAACGCCACCATGGCGCTTCACCACAATGGAATGTGGCTCCAAGGTGACCTCTTCCGTCTAGGGTGCCCTAACACCCAAGAGTAACAAAATCCACACAAGAATGTATGGGGGAATGAAATTTCCTTTGGTGGAAGTGTAGATCTAGGTATCCTCCTTCAATCCCTAGCAAATCAACAAGTTTGAGTGGCTAGAGAGAGATTGGGCAAGAAATCTTGAAGGGCATGAATGGAGGAGAAAGAGAGGCAAGCGGTAATAAGGTAGGTGAAACCCACCACCACCACGAAGCTTCATCACAATAGCTTGAACCATCTATTTATATGGAGGTTCTCAAGTCCAACCGTTACTATAGTTTTTACACTGCGATGGTACAATCGCTTGAAGCACCGGTACAACCGGGATTCACGGGGTACCCTGTAGAACAACAAGGCGTGGTGCAACCGCCGGGAGACCCGGTGGTACCGGTATAACCGGAACAACCGGTACCCTCCCGCCCAACCACTGGCTCAAGGATAGAATCGGGGCATCCCATTTCTTGTGGTAGAGCAGTGCAGGAGGCAGTAGAACCGCCTGAACCTCACCTGGTGGCGGCTAAGTCTAGAGCGGCACAGCCGCTTCATATACCGGTAGTACCGGCACAACCGGAACTACTGGGCCACAACTGCACAATAACTGCAACACCAACAGAAATGAGACACCCCTGTTCCGGTGGTAGAGCGATACTGAGGCGGTACAACCGCCCTGCAGAGACTCTAGGGTAACAGTAAGGGATCAGGCGGTACAACCACCATGATCCCAGCGCTACAATCGCTTGAGACTTTCCTGGAGGCTGCAAACACTGGGACATCACCCCCAGGACGGTGGTTGTGTCAGAAGTACCGGCCAGCCGGTACAACCGCTCATGGAGGCGGTACAATCGCTCATGGAGGCGGTACAATTGCTTGTTGTAAAAACCACAACTTCAACTGAGATTTGATGCACTCTCTCCTTGAACGGAAGGTTATGAGTGTGTACGTGCATTGATTCACCCAATACCTTCCAATGTGAATTCCCTCTTAATAGTACAGACTTCCTACGATGAAAGAAATAAATGTGTCGGAAACACCGTTATTGATCATTTCCGTCCAGAGGAGAGGCCTAACCATCTAGTACCGTAGGAAGATAACCTGAGAGTTTAGTCACATGATTAGTCCGCAAATTGCATTGTCATCAACACCAAAACACTTAGGGAAAGATATGCCCTTTCAATCTCCCCCTTTTTGGTGGTTGATTGCAAACACAAATTTGCACAAAGGGTCTATAAAGTATAGACGGGCTCCCCCTAGATGTAAGCACCATTACGAATTTGCTTGGAACTGCAAGGTGCTCACAACTAGTATCAATGCTCCCCCTAGACTCACAACTAGTATCAATGCTCCCCCTAGACTTTACAGGTCGTGCATATGTTGCCAAACAATATAGAATAAACAATGAGCATGTAGTGGCAACAAAAATATTAGCTCAACAACCATACGAGACAAGGATATTAGGTAATAGATATAGCGGGACAACATGTCTCACACTATGCATAATAAACGTCTCCACATAAACCAAGTACTCAAACCAAATAGTTCAACGAAAGCAAATAAACACACCCATGCAAATCGCGACCTAATAGAACTCTCTCCCCCTTTGGCATCAAGACACCAAAAAGGAAAAGAGCAATGCTAACGTCCCATGGCTCATCACTCCTCCTCAGACTCCTTGGTTTCCCCCTCATCGCTAGACTCCTTGGTTTTCCCCTCATCGCCAGACTCCTTGGTTTTCCCCTCATAGCCAGACTCCTCATCATCCTTCATGATATCATCATCTAGAACGGCACCAGAAGCGGAGGTGCCGGCGGGGCAGTGTCATCCTTGTTAGTCCAGGTGATGTGCTCAAAGTTCCATTGCTCCCCAGGGGTGATACTCCTCCCAGTCCCGCTATCAACCTGAATGTTGAGTGCCCTCATCATCTGGACCTGTCGGCATCTGGCAAGCTTCTCACTAACATGGTCTTCATAGAGCTTCTTCTGGATATGAGCTTGCATGCAGAAGGTCTTCTTGGCCTTGTATGTGAGTTTGGTGACCCACGAGGGCTTGTGCTCGTCCTCCAGCTCAAAGTCACTATCACTCGACGTAGCAAAGACATCCTATGGATGGTTAATAGGGAAGTGATGTCTACTATGCAACTTTATTCTTGTAGACGTTGTTGAGCCTCCAAGTGCAGATTTTTGTAGGACAGTAGCAATTTTCCCTTAAGTGGATGACCTAAGGTTTATCAATCCGTAGTAAATGTAGGATGAAGATGGTCTCTCTCAAACAACCCTGCAATCAAATACAAGAAATCTCTTATGTCCCCAACACACCCAATACAATGGAAAATTGTGTAGGTGCACAAGTTCGGCGAAGAGATGGTGATACAAGTGCAATATAGATAGTAGAAATAGGTTTTTGTAATCTGAAAATATAAAAACAGCGAGGTAGCAAGTGGCAAACAGCGAGAAAAACGTTATATGAATGCTTGGAAATAAGGCCTAGGGTTCATACTTTCACTAGTGCAATCTCTCAGCAATGCAAACATAATATGATCATATTATCATCCCTTAACGTGCAACAAAGAATCACTCCAAAGTTCATATCTAGCGGAGAACATAAGATGAAATTGTTGTAGGTAGTAAAACCACCTCAAAGTTACCCTTTCCGATCAATCTATTGGGCTATTCCTATAAGTGTCACAAACAACTCTAGAGTTTGTACCAAAATAACACCTATGATACATATCAATCAACCCTAATGTCACCTAGATAATCCAATGCCACCACAAGTATCCATGGGTTAATTATTCGACATGCATCAAACAATTTCAGATTCATCATATTCAATCCAACACAAAGAATTTCAAAGAGTACTCCAAGATTTCTATAGGAGAACGTAGTATGAAAACATGCAATCAACCCCTATGCATAGTTTCCCAAGGTCACCGGAATCCGCAAGTTGATGCCATAACATATATCAAGTGAATCAATAGAATACCCCAATGTCACTATGGATATCCGCATGCAAGACATACATCAAGTGTTCTCAAATCCGACATAACAAAATCTCAAAGGGAAAGATTCAATTCATTACAACAAGATAGCAAGGGAAGAACACCATATGATCCAACTATATTAACAAAGCTCGTGATACACCAAGACCGTGCCATCTCAAGAACATGAGAGAGAGAGATTAAACACATGGCTACTGGTACATACCCTTAGCCCCTAGGGTGAACTACTCCCTCCTCATCATGGCCTCCACCGGGATGATGAAGATGGCCACCGGTGATGATTTCCCCTCTTCGGCAAGGTACTAGAAAGGCTCTAGATGGGTTTTTCGTCGATACAGAGAGTTGCGGCAGCAGAGCGGAAGTTCTAGGTTTATTTCTGAGGGTTTCTGTATATATAGGATTTTTCAGCGTTGGAATCACGTCAACCAGAGCCACGTGGGCCCCACAAGCCATCAGGGCGCACCCAGGGGGGTGGGCGCACCCTGTTGGCTTGTGGCCCACAGGTGGCTCCCCTCCAGTGGTTCTTCACTCCGGTATTTCTTATTTCCTCCAAAAAAATCATAAAAAAGTTTCTGGCGATTCTGAGAACTTTTATTTTCTGCACAAAAAAGAACACCACAGTAATTCTGCTGAAAAAAGCATCAGTCTGGGTTAGTTCTAAATAAATCATATAAAGTGCATCAAAACCATATAAAAGTATTGTAAACATAGGAAAATATGGCATGAATACTTCATAAATTATCGATACATTGGAGACGTATCAAGAAGCAAGGCTCAGCATGCTTCTTCCGCCTGAACTGCTTTACCTCATGCACGGTGAGGTTATCCGGTGAAGTAAGGGGCTTGCCAGGCCTACGGACCGCCCACACAGAGTTCAACAAACACATCACAGAAGGAGCATAGATGGGAACCTTCCTGTGGATGAACATGGAGTACATCTCCTCCCACAACCACTTTGACACATCAAACGTAGCACCAGAGCCCACCTTGGTCTTCATAGCCACCATCAGATCCACTAGATAGCCATAAATCTCATCCAGATTCCCAACCTTGCGCAGAAGCACATTGCAAAACACATGATGCATAATATCATATACCCTCTCAAGATCCTTGGACTCACCAATGACACCACATCCATGGATATACAAGGGAGCAAGCTTCTCCTTGTGCATGGAAACGACACGATTGTGAGGACGGATGCCACCATTCCCAGTCAGACCGGTATCATCATAGCCAAGAGCATTGTAGAAAGCACGCCATGGCACCTGAAAGAGCTCATCACGGCACATGAAGGTCAGAGTAAGAGCATCATCCGTACCTAAGTGAACAGTGGCATAGAACTAATGGATAAGCTGCACATCAAAATCACAGTTGACAAACATAATCTTGATCAAGTCAAATTCCTCACAAAGAGCCAAAGCATCCCCAAAGTAATCCATGGTGTTCCTCTAGTGATCAAGGTCCGCAGTACATTGCTTGGTGTACCTGTTCTTGTTATGTTCAAACAACTCATGAACAATCCGGATTTGCATCTCATTTATAAATTGAGGAGTGGACCAACGAGATGCAACGGGAACCTCATAAGGGTTTTTAATGCATAATTTTTCCCAATCCTTCTGTGGCCACTTGTGCATTAGAATAGCAGTACGTTGCTTGGCTGCGCAGACTTCTCACGACGAGTGGTTTTTTTCCCACCACCTCTTGCTCTTTTTCAGAATAATTGGGATGCCTGCATCTTCGGACTCTCTTTTTGGACTCCGAACGAGGAGCAGAGTGAGAGCCAGAGCCACCTGCACACACACACACACACACACACACACACACACACACACACACACACGGGAAGCACATAAGAAACCCAGGAAAGATGAGAGCCATGTACACAAGATCGAAGGAAAATGACTTGAAGCGTAGAGAGAAAAGAAACATTGTAAATATGTTCAGTAACACCGATAGTACCGGTCATGCGGGCGGTGGTACCGCTCCGGTGGTTGTACCACCCGCCAAGAGCGGTTGTACCGGTCCAGGAGTAGTTCCACACGACCAGAGTCACACAAATGACAATATACGGAAAATACATGCATTATTGCGATTTCTAACAATGAGAAAGTACGAAGGCATGAATGGGGATCTCTTCCAAAGATTTAGCCAAAAATGTGGACGAACAAGTAATGCCCTAGAAATGGAGGATTCAAAGATTGAAACCAAAAGGATGACAGATTGGGGCATTACCGGTGTCCATGGGAAGAGATCGAGGAGGAGAGGACCCCCACGAAGCAGATCTAGGGAGAGCCAGCAAGATCGGAGCACCAGAGGGCGCTCCGGGGTAATGGGGGCAGCGACCGGCGGCTAGGGCAGGATTAGTCCTCGGGCATGAAGGCGTAAAGAGAAATACCCCTTCGTCCTGTAGGTTAAATACCTGCCCAGACTGTGGGGCGCTTGTACCGCTCAGGAGAGCATTGTACCACTTCCCCGGTACTACTATGAGGGTCGCGGGCGGTAGTTCCGTCGCCTGGGAAGGCAACGGTAGTATTGCCAACAGCCGCCCGGTAGAACCGGCTGATGCCACATGATGGGCCAAGGCGGTCAAACCGCCCAAGCCAGCCCGATGGAACCATCAGGTCGGTACAACCGAAGGACAAAGCGGTAGAACCTCTCTGCCCAGCTGTTGTATTGCCTGGTTGCAGCCACAATTGCCAAGATATAATCTTGTGCACAGAAAACAATGAGAGAAGGCTTGGGAAATCAAGGCACGGACATATGGTTATGGACACTTCGAAATGCAAGAAGCTCGAATGAGGAAAACATCAAATGGAGTGAACATACACCTAAACTGAACAAGAGGAGTAAATATGAATCACAAAGCGAACCAAGTCCTCTTAGAGAGTGGGCGGTGGTCGAAGCCACCTATGTTTGAGTCAATTGGTATGGCACCGCGAAGATTTTGACCTTCGGTCCATGACCAAAACTCATCTTTGAAGCACAAGTACCATAAAAAATGGTTAATGTGAAAGATTGGTTTCATTTATGCATAATACGAGGAGTGTGAGTTCATGACGAGAACAACACCCCCCCTATGTCCATGCCTATATCTAAAACAAGATACAATGATGAGTGCAATGGGATATGCATTGCCTCAAGCCACATTGCTCAAATCAATGATATTTAGCTCATCCCTTAACTCGTGATATCTTGCTTCATCCAACGGCTTCGCGAAAATATCCGCTAATTGCTCATGAGTGTTGACATATATAAGATCAATATCTTCATGCTTGATGTGATCCCGGATGAAATGATGACGAATCTCAATATGCTTCGTCTTGCTATGTTGTATCGGATTGTAGGAGATCTTGATTGCACTTTCATTGTCACATAGAAGAGGCACTTTGTCACAAGTGACACCGTAATACTTTCAAGTTTGCCTCATCCATAGCAATTGTGCACAACAACTTGTGGCGGCTACATACTCGACTTCGGTGGACGAGACAGAAACACAATTTTGTTTCTTGGAAGACCAACTCACCAAAGAGCGACCAAGAAATTGGCACCCTTCGGAAGTGGACTTCCTCTCCACACGGTCTCCCGCCCAATCCGAATCTGAATATCCCATGAGATCAAAGCTTGCTCCTTTGGGGTACCATAAGCCAAAGTTTGGGGTATGAGCCAAATATAGAAAGATTTGCTTGACCGCCACAAAGTGGCTTTCCTTTGGTGTGGCTTGAAACCATGCATATATTCCCACACTCAACATGATACCGGTATAGATGCACAAATATAAAGTAAGGATCCAATCATGGAATGATATACCTTTTGATCCAGCGCTTTAACATTGGGATCAATGTCAAGTTGGCACTTGGTTGGCATTGGAGTCTTAACCGGCTTGACATCTTCTAGCTTGAATCTCTTGAGCATGTCTTGGGTATATTTGGTTTGGTTGATGAAGGTTCCTTCTCTATGTTGCTTGACTTTGAATCCAAGAAAGAACTTCAATTCACCCATCATAGACATCTCAAGCTTCTCGTTCATTAGTGCAGCAAATTTATCATTGAAAGCTTTGTTAGGAGAACCGAATATAATATCATCAACATGTAGTTGGCATATGAATAATTCCCCTTTAATCCTCTTAGTAAAAAGAGTGGGATTGATTTTCCCAATTTCAAACCCACGATCTTGCAACAACTTGGTAAGGTGCTCATACCACACACGTGGGGCTTGTTTAAGGCCACAGAGAGCCTTATTGAGCTTATATACATGATTGGGGACTTGGGGTTCTCGAACCCCGGAGGTTGCTTGACATATACCAACTCATTTAAAGGACCATTTAGGAAATCACTCTTCACATCCATCTGTTGAAATATAAAATCATGATGAGAAGCATAAGAAGCAACATGTGAATAGATTCAAGATGAGCAACGGGAGCAAAGTTTCAGCATAGTCGATCCCCTTGACTTGGGAGTAGCCTTGAGCTACCAATCTCGCCTTGTTGCGAATGACTATGCCATGTGCATCTTGCTTGTTCTTGAAGATCCATTTGGTTCCAATGACATTATGGTTCTCCTTTTGCCTTGGCACCAATTGCCACACTTTGTTGCGCTCAAAGTTTTTGAGTTCTTCATGCATGGCTTATAGCCAATCCGGGTCCTCGAGCGCCTCATAGATCTTTTGGGGTTTAACACAAGAAACAAACACGTGATGCTCACAAAAGTTTGTTAATTGTTTACTAGTAGTTACCCCTTTTCTTAGGCTTCCAATAAAGTTTTTCAAAACGTGTTCTTGACGTTGTAAATTGTAAGCAATTTTGGCGGCTTGACGCTCCAATTGCTCTTCAAGTGATATTTGAGGAGCTACATCTTGATCATCTTGAGCGTCATCTTGAGCTTGCTCTCCATCCTGAGCTTGCTCTTTGTTTTGAACATGATCTTGGTCATAATTAGGTGCATCACCATCATCTTGAGGTTGATCTTGGCCTTGATCTTGTTCACTTGGTTGAGGGCCTTCACTTTGTTCTTCGGAAGCATGTGGGTCTAGAGTTGGTGATGGTTCCACTTGCGTAGAACATTGTCCTTCTCCTTCCACCACAAGGGGTTCCTCAACAGGTAGGAAATGTCCCACACCCATTTTTCTTATGGTTTGATGAGGAATTTCATGACCTACATCACAAAGACCACTTTGCTCCACTTGGGAGCCATTATTTTCATCAAACTCCATGTTACAAGTCTTCTCAATGAGTCCATTGGACTTTTTGAGGACACGGTAAGCATGAGAGTTTGTAGCATAACAAACAAATATGCCTTCTTGATCTCTAGTTTCAAATTTAGACAAACAAGCACCTTTCTTGAGAATGAAACACTTATACCCGAACACCCGGAAATACTTGTGGTTGGGCTTGTTACCGGTAAGTATCTCATATGGAGTTTTGCAAGCCTTTCCGGAGGTAGAACCTATTGGATGCATGGCATGCGGTGTTGATGGCTTTGGTCCGAAATTTGTACAGAGATTTAAATTATGCCATCATGGTCCTTGCCGCGTCCATCAACGCCCGGTTCTTCCTCTCTGCTACTCCATTTTGTTGAGGGATATAAGGTGCGGAATATTGATGCTTGATCCCCTCATCACTAAGAAACTCTCCCAAGGTGTAGTTCCTGAACTTGGTGCCATTGTCACTTCTAATGATCAATATCTTTGCATCATGTTGGTGTTGAGCTTCATTTGCAAAATCGATCATAGTTTGTTGGGTCTCGCTCTTTCTCTTGAAGAAATATACCCGTGTGTATCTTTAATAGTCATCCACAATCACCAAGCAATACTTTCTCCCCCCCCCAAGACTATCAAAAGATGGAGGTCCGAAGAGATCCATGCGAAGGATCTCCAAGGACCGCTTGGAAGATATGATTATCTTGGGTCGGTGAGCCGTCTCATGTTGCTTTCCTTTGACACAAGCACTGCAAACACGATCTTTAGCAAAACTAACATTTGTTAGTTCTCGAACATGGTCCCCATTGAGGAGACTTTGCAAAGATCTCATATTGGCGTGGGCTAAATGGCGATGCCAAAGCCACCCCATGTAAAGTTTAGCCATTAGACATGTTGCAGTCTTAGTGGGCCTCTCCTAGAAGTTGACCACATAGAGACCGTTCTCGACATATCCAACATAGGCCACTTTAAGAGTCTTTCTCCGCAAAAGGGCCACGGTAATAAGATCAAGGAATGTTGAAAAGCCCACGAGTGCAAGTTGATGAAGGGAAAGTAAATTGTATGCAAGGGTCTCATCAAGCATGACTTTCTCAATTGTTAGATCCAGAGAGATCACCACCTTGCCAAGACCTAATACCTTTGACATTGACGCATCACAAAATTGGACATGAGTGGGCATAGATGTACAAGCTTGAACGTCCGCCACTGATTACTTGCTTCTGGTCATATGATTTGTTGCTCCACTATCGAGCAACCATGAACCTCAATCGGAAGCAAATTCCTACACAAGATCAATGCTTGGTTTTAGGTAACCACTCTTGAATGGGTCCTTTCATGTTAGTAGCAAGGGTCTTATTAACGCAAATAGAACATTCAGTGTACTCATAAGGAGAACCAACAAATTTGGCATAAACATGCCTATCACTAGCATGACATAATACATAAGAAGGGTTAAAATCGCCGTCATTTTTGGGTGGAGTGGTTTTGGCCCTCTCGGCACCACCACGAACCACCTTGTTCTTCTTGTACTTATGAGCACCCTCTCCCACAAAAATAGTTTTGAGAGGGAGGTCTTGCTTGGTCTTGTCTATCTTCTTGGTGTTATTCTTCTTTGGCTGGGGTGCAAACCCAAGTCCCTCCTTAGCCACAACTTCCTTTTGATTGCTCAAAAGATCATTGAGATTCTTCTCACCTTGATTGCAAGTGACAAGGCCTTTCTCAAGTTGCTCTTTCAACTTGGCATTCTCCTCAACAAGATGTGCATGCTCACAACAAGGGTTAGTAGCATGAACATTATCAATTAACACAAAAGGAGGGAAAGTAGCAATCTCCTTAGTTAGTTTCACTTGGAGTTGATCATGAGACTCTTTGAGAGACTTATGATCACTCTTCAAGGCCTTGTGAGCCTTGCCAAGTAACTCAAACCCCTCTTTGAGTCTAGCATGGCCAACCCCAAGCTCAACATTTTTGGATTTAAGCACACGAGCAAGAACTTGAGCATGATCATGACCTTTCTTTAACTTAGCACGGTCAACATTGTGTGACTCCTCAAGAGCCAAATGAAGACCTTGCTCTTCCTCAAGAGCATGGTAAAGATCCGCAATCTCATCGGCATAGTCACAACTATGACCTTCTATCTTAGTGATGATATCTTCATGAGACTCAATGGTGTCATTGGCCTCACCTAGTTGTTCCAAGAGAGCAATGAAGTGCTTCTTGGTCTCACCCTTGAGCTTACCCAAGAACTTGTCAAACTCATTTTCATCCACCTTAACCGTCTCCGTTTCATCTACACAATCTGTCGAACAAGGATGAGTAGTGATAGTAGTTTTGATATTGGAGGTTACCGTGTTGGTGGATTTGGCCATGAGGCACTTGGTGGGGGCAATGTGGTTCTCGTTGGGGGAGTCAAAGAGTGACACCGGGGCTGGGGAAGAGATGGCAATGGCGACAAATTCCGTTGCAATTCCTTCACCACTTGTATCATCATCGTCATCGTCGGAGGAATACTCTTCGAGCGCCACCAAACCCTTTTGTGGCACTTGCTTCGTGAAATTGTTCTTGTTGGGGAAGGACTTGGCCTTGTCTTTGCGGATTAGCTTTCCACCATTGTCTTCCCCCTTCTCATATGGACAATCCACAACTAAGTGACTCACATTGCCACAATTGTAGCAAGTCCTCACACATTGCTTGCCCTTGGAGCCACTTGAGTTGATCTTGGATAAGTTTGGCTTGGGGTTTCTCTTGTTACCCCAAGATTGCCTTGACGCAAGAGCCATGTGCTCATGATAAGCATATTTGGTGTCTTCGGGGTAACACTCTTCTTCTTCCTCTTCCGGAACCTCCTTGGCCTTCAAAGCTAGGTTGGGCTTCTTTGACCGTTGAACACGAGCTAGAGCGTTGTTGGCGGTCGCTTTCAAGATGTTCATTGCAATGAACTCATCCAACACTTCACTTGAAGTCAAGGTGTGGAAGTCCGGTCTTTGACGGATCACGAAGGACATGCCTCTGTTGAATGGCATGATGGCCTTGACGAACTTGTGCTTGACTCAATTGTAATCCGTGTCCTTGCTCCCATGGTCTCGGAGTGAGATGACAAGAGCGTCCAATCTCTAATAAAGCTCGCAAGGATCTTCATCTTCATTCATCAAAAACTCATCAGCACCATCAAGCACCATCTCAAAGTTGGAGCGTTGATTTCTCGAGCTTCCTTTGTACAAAGAGTTGATGTGTGCCCATGCATCTATGGCAATGGTGAAGGGGCACAAGTGAGTAAGCTCTTCGGGAGGCATGGCGTCTTGGAGAATGAACAATGCAGATACATTGAGTTGATTATCCACTTCCTCCCATGGGTCATGTTGCTTGGATCATGAGGGTAGAAACCTTGCTCAATTACCCTCCAAAGTTGCGTTGAGCACTGATTCAAATGAGACTTGATACGAAAAACCCAACTTGGAAAGTTATACAAATCAAGTTTGGGTGGAGGCCCATGAGAGTTAATATGAGGCGAGGGGAACGGTCCACCATAGGTCTGGGGAGAGGCAACCGTCGCATGGGTGCCCGACTCATTGTTTCCTTGAGGCGATTTAGGATTCAAAGAACTAGCCAATTCCTTGGTGGAGTTGGCATCCGTTTCCGAGGAGAAGGGATTAACCATTTACCTATGATCGGTAGGAGGTTTGAAGCTCTCAAGGAATTTGTTTAACGTGTCCTTGACCTCGTCCACCATGAATGATTTGAGAGAGGCCATGGCCTCATTGAAATCACCGCGGGTGACTACGGTATCTGACCCGGTCACAGAGTTCTCTCCCTCCTTAATCCCATCGCCGACCATACTCTTTAGGCGGTTAAGCCCTTAAAAGAGACGTAGCTCTGATACCAATTCAAATGATCGATATGGTCGACTGGGGGGGGGTGAATAGGTGACTAACAATTTTTAGCTTCATTTTATTGTTTAGGCTTGACAATAAAATAGGTTGTCTAGAAATGCAACTAGGTGGACAACCTATATGATCAGCTCAATGGCAACAACAAGAGCAATCACAATACACAAACACAATGTATCTTGCAAAAAGTAAAGGTAAGAAGTAACCACAAGTGGAGTCGATGGAGACGGGGATGTGTTACCAAAGTTCCCTCCCTTAGAGGGGAGGTACGTCTCTGTTGGAGCGGTGTGGAGCCACAATGCTCCCCAAGAAGCCACTAGGGCCACCGTATTCTCCTAACGCCCTCGCATAATGCAAGATGCCATGAATCCACTAGTGGTGTCTTTGAAGGCGGCGACCGAACCTTTACAAACAAGGTTGGAGCAATCTTCACAACTTAATTGGAGCCTCCCAACACCACCATGGAGCTTCATCACAATGGAATGTGGCTCCGAGGTGACCTCTTCCATCTAGGGTGCCCTAACACCCAAGAGTAACAAAATACACACAAGAAATTATGGTGGAATCAAATTTCCTTTGGTGAAAGTGTAGATCTAGGTCTGCTCCTTCAATCCCTAGGAAATCAACAAGGTCGAGTGGCTAGAGAGAGATCGGGCAAGAAAGCTTGAAGGGCATCAATGGAGGAGAGAGAGAGAGGCAAGAGGTAAGAAGGTAGGTGGAAGAACCACCTATTTATATGGGGGCTCTAAAATCCAACCATTAATGTAGTTTTTACACTACAGCGGTACAACCGCTCGAAGCACCGGTACAACCGGGATTCACGGGGTACCCCACAAAACAACAAGGGGCGGCACAACCGCCGGGAGACCCGATGGTACCGGTGTAATCAAAACAACCGGTCCCCCACCGCCCAAACACCGGCTCAAGGACAGAACCAGGGCATCCTAGTTCCGGTGGTAGAGCGGTGCAGGAGAAGGTAGAACCGCCTGGACCTCGAACCTGGTGGCGGCTAAGTCTGGAGTGGTACAACCGCTTCAGACACCGGTAGTACCGGAACTATCGGGCCACAACCGCCCAATAACCGCAACACCAACAAAAACGAGCCACCCCTATTTCGGTGGTAGAGCGGTACTGTGCCGGTACAACCGTCCTGCAGAGACTCCAGAGTAACAGTCAGGTACTAGGCGGTACAACCGCCATGGTCCCAGCGGTACAACCGCTTGAGACTTTCCTGGAGACTGCAAACCATAGGGCATCACCCCCAGGGCGGTGGCTGTGCCAGAAGTATAGGCCAGCTGGTACAACCGCTCATGGAGGCGGTACAACCGATTGCTGTAAAAACGACAACTTCAACTGAGATTTGATGCACTCTCTCCTCGAACGGAAGGTTATGTTGGGTGCAATATGAGTGTCTACGTGCATTGATTCACCCAATACCTTCCTATGTGAATTCCCTCTTAATAGTACGTATTTCCTAAGACCAAAGAAATAAATGCGTCGGAAACACCGTTATTGATATTTTCCGTCCAGAGGGAAGGCCTAACCGTCTTGTGCCATAGGAAGATAACCTGAGAGCTCAGGCACACGATTAGTCTGCAAATTGCATTGTCATATACACCAACACACTTAGGGCAAGATATGCCTTTTCAGCAACGTTTTTTGAAACGGTCCCCACGACAAAGTTTTTAGAAATTGCCGATACAACATCGTTTTTAAATAGTTGCCTCGACAACAAAATATTTGTTGTCACGATGCTTCAACTAAACATTTAAGTGTTGGGGAACGTTCCATGGGAAAGAAATTTTTTCCTACGCACACGCAAGATCTATCCATGGTGACGATCATCTACGAGAGGGAGAGTGAATCTACATACCCTTGTAGATCGCTAAGCGGAAGCATTAAGAAACGTGGTTGATGTAGTCGAACGTCTTCGCAATCCAAATCGCAAGCCGTCCCGCGATCCCATCACGATCCGTCTCGCGATCCAATCACGATCCGTCCCGCGATCCAATCACGGTCCTTCCAATCTAGTGCCGAACGGACGGCACATCCGCGTTCAGCACACGTACAGCTCGATGACGATCTCCGCCTTCTTGATCCAGCAAGAGGGAGCGGAGAGGTAGATGAGTTCTCCGGCAGCGCGACGGCGCGGCGACGGTGGTGGTGGAACTATTCCGGCAGGGCTTCGCCTAAGCACCGTCGGAATCTATTTGGTGGAGGAACTAGGGAATAGAGAACTAGCACATGGACTTGTGATTTGGGGCTCTATTCCTCTAGTATATATAGGAGGGAGGGGAGGAGGCAGCCGCCCTAGGGCTCCCCCTTGGGTTCGGCCGAAGTGGAGAGGAGGTGGAGGAGTCCACCTCCAATCCTACTCCAAGTAGGATTCCAATCCTATTTGGAAAACCTTCCCCCCTCTTGGCCTTTTTCCTTTTTCCCACCTCATAGCCGCATGGGCCTTGTGGGGCTGGTTTGCCCAGCCCACTAAGGGCTGGTGCACCCCCCTCAGGCCCATGTGGCCTCCCGGCGTGGGTGGCCCCTCCCGATGGCCCTCCGGCACTCCCGGTACACTACCGGAAATACCCGAAACTTTTCCGGTGGCCAAAACGGGACTTCCTATATATCAATCTTTACCTCCAGACCATTCCGGAGCTCCTCGTGACGTCCAGGATCTCATCCGGGACTTCGAACAACCTTCGGTCACCAACATACATAACTCAATACTATCGAAACATCACCGAACGTTAAGTGTGCAGACCCTGCGGGTTCGAGAACTATGTAGACACGACCGAGACACCTCTACGGTCAATAACCAATAACGGGACCTGGATGCCCATATTGGTTCCTACATATTCTACGAAGATCTTCATCAGTTGAACCTCAATGTCAAGGATTCAGTTAATCCCGTACGCTGTTCCCTTTGTTCTTCGGTATGTTACTTGCCCGAGATTCGATCGTCGGTATCTCTATACCTAGTTCAATCTCGTTACCGGCAAGTCTCTTTACTCGTTCCGTAGTACAAGATCCCATGGCTAACTCTTTAGTCACATTGCTTGCAAGGCTTATTGTGATGTTGTATTACCGAGTGGGCCCTGAGATACCTCTCCGTCATACGGAGTAACAAATCCCAGTCTCGATCCATGTGAGCTCAACAGACACCTTTGGAGATACCTGTAGAGCATCTTTATAGTCACCTAGTTACGTTGCGACGTTTGATACACACAAGGTATTCCTCCGGTGTCAGTGAGTTGCATGATCTCATGGTCATAGGAACAAATACTTGACATGCAGAAAACTATAGCAATAAACTGACACGATCATATGCTATGTTCATAGTTTGGGTCTTGTCCATCACATCATTCTCCTAATGATGTGATCCCGTTATCAAATGACATCTCATGTCTATGGCCAGGAAATCTTGACCATCTTTGATCAACGAGCTAGTCTACTAGAGGCATACTAGGGACACAGTGTTGTCTATGTACCCACACATGTATTTGAGTTTCCAATCAATACAATTATAGCATGGATAATAAACGATTATCATGAACAAGGAAATATAATAATAACCAATTTATTGTTGCCTCTAGGGCATATTTCCAACAGTCTCCCACTTGCACTAGAGTCAATAATCTAGCTCACATCACCATGTGATTAACATTGTAATGAATCTAGCACCCAATGAGTTCTGGGGTTCGATCATGTTTTGCATGGGAGAGAGGTTCTAGTGAACGGTCTGCAACATTTAGATCCGTGTGTTCTTTGCAAATCTATATGTCATACTGCAGATGCTACCACGCTCCACTTGGAGCTATTCCAAATGGCTGCCCCACTATACGTATCCGGATTGCTACTCAGAGTCATCCGGATTGGTGTCAAAGCTTGCATCGACGCAACCCTTTACGACGAACTCTTTGTCACCTCCATAATCGAGAATCATTTCCTTTGTCCTCTAGTTACTAAGGATAATTTTGACCGCTGTTAAGTGATCCACTCCTGGACCACTCTTGTACCCCTTGACAGACTCATGGCAAGGCACACACCAGGTGCGGTACACAACATGGCATACTATACAAAGCCTATGGATAAGGCATAGGGGACGACCTTCGTCCTTTTTCTTTCTTCTGCCGTGGTCGAGATTTGAGTCTCACTCAACTCCAGACCTTACAAATCAGGCAAGAACTCCTTCTTTGACTGATCCATTTTGAACTCCTTCAAAATCTTGTCAAGGCATGCACTCATTGAAAGTCTTATCAGGCGTTTTGATCTATCTCTATAGATCTTGATGCCCAATATTTAAGTAGCCTTTTATCCAGGTGTTCCTTTGAAAAACACCTTTCAAACAACCTTTTGTGCCTTCCAGAAATTTCTACATCATTCCCGATCAACAATATGTCATCCACATATACTTATCAGAAATTCTATAGTGCTCCCACTCACTTTATTGTAAATACAAGTTTCTCATAAACTTTGTATAGACCCAAAAACTTTGATCACCTCATCAAAGCGTCTATTCCAACTTCGAGATGCTTGCTCCAGTCCATAGACGGATCGCTGGAGCTCGCATACATTTTAGCTCCAGATGTCATAATCGAAAAATGCAGCAACTGCTAACATAATTCCAACAGACTTTAGCATCACTACGGGTGAGAAAGTCTCATCGTAGTCAACTCCTTGAACTTGTCGGAAACTACTTTGCGACAAGTCGAGCTTTATAAATGGTGACATTTACCATCAGCGTCTGTCTTCTTCTTAAAGGTCCATTTGTACTCAACGGCCTGCCGTTCGACAGGCAAGTCTACCAAAGTCCATACTTGGTTTTCATACATGGATCCTATCTCGGATTTCATGGCTCCTAGCCATTTGTTGGAATCCGGGCCCACCATCGCTTCTTCATAGTCTATAGGCTCATCGTTGTCTAAAAACAGGATTGCCGTAACTTGATCCGAAGTTTCATGATCATCATCATTAGCTTCTTCTTCAATTTGATGTAGGCGCCGCAGAAACATCTTTCTGTGCCGTGCTACCATCCAACTGAAGTTACGGTTCAATAACCTCATCAAGTTCTACTTTTCCTCCCACTCAATTCTTTCGAGAGAAACTCTTTCTCGAGAAAGGACCCGTTTCAGCAACAAATACTTTGCACTTGGATCTGAGATAGAAGGTTTACCCAACTGTTACTTCAGGGTATTCTATGAAGATGCATTTGTCCGCTTTGGGTTCGAGCTCATCTGGTTGAAACCTTTTTTCACATAAGCGTCGCAGCCCCAAACATTAAGAAATGACAGCTTAGGTTTCTGCCAAACCAAAATTCATACGGTGTCATCTCAACGGACTTAGATGGTGCCCTATTTAAAGTGAATGTAGTTGTCTCTAATGCATAACCCCAAAACGATAGTGGCAAATCGATAAGAGACATCATAGTACGCACCATATCCAATAGAGCACGACTACGACGTTCGGACACACCATCACACTATGGTGTTCCAGGTGGCGTGAGTTGTGAAACAACTTCCACATTGTCTTAAGTTGTATACCAAACTCGTAACTCAGATATTTACCTCCACGATCATATCGTAGACATTTTATCTTCTTGTCACGATGATCTCAAACTTCACTCTGAATTTGTTTGAACTTTTCAAACGTTTCACACTTGTGTTTCATTAAGTAAATATCCCCATATCTACTCAAATCATCAGTGAAGGTAAGAAAATAGCGATATCCACCGCATGCTTCAACATTCATTGGACTGCATACATCAACATGTATCATTTCCAATAAGTTGTTCGCCCGCTCCGTCATTACGAAAACGGGGTCTTAGTCATCTTGCCCATGAGGCATGGTCCGTATGTCTCAAGTGATTCAAAATTGAGTGAGTCCAAAAGATCCATCAGCATGGAGTTTCTTCATGCGCTTTACACCAATATGACCTTGGCGGCAGTGCCACAAGTAAGTGGTACTATCATTATTAACTTTCCATCTTTTGGCATCAATATTATGAACATGTGTATCACTACGATCCAGATTCAATAAACCATTCTCATTGGGTGCATGACCATTGAAGGTATTATTCATGCAAACAGAATAACCATTATTCTCTAACTTAAATGAATAACCGTATTGCAATAAACACGATCTAATCACGTTTATGCTCAACGCAAACACCAAATAACATTTATTTAGGTTCATCACTAATCCCGAAGGTAGAGAGAGGGTGCGATGGTGATCACATCAACCTTGGAAACATTTCCAACACACATCGTCACCTCGCCCTTAGCTAGTCTCCGTTTATTCCGTAGCTTTTATTTCGAGTTACCAACATTTAGCAACTGAACCGGTATCTAATACCTAGGTGCTACTAGGAGTACTGGCAAGGTACACATGAATAATACGTATATCAAATATACTTCCGTTGACGTTGCCAGCCTTCTTATCTACCAAGTATCTAGGGTTGTTCCGCTTCAGCGACCGCTCTCCTCATAATAGAAGCACTTAGTCTCGGGTTTGGGTTTAACCTTGGGTTTCTTCACTGGAGCAGCAACTGGCTTGCCATCCATGAAGTTTCCCTCCTTGCCCTTGCCCTTCTTGAAACTAGTGGTTTTACTAACCATCAACACTTGATGCTCCTTCTTGATTTCTACCTTCGCGGTGTCAAACATCGCGAATAGCTCAGGGATCATTATTTCCAACCCTGGCATTTTATAGTTCATCACGAAGCTCTAGTAGCTTAGTGACAGTGACTTGGAGAACTATATCAATCACTATCTTATCTGGAAGATCAACTCCCACTCGATTCAAGCGATTGTAGCACCCAGACAATCTGAACACATGCTCACCGATTGAGCTATTCTCCTTCATCTTGTAGGCAAAGAATCTTGTTGGAGGTCTCATACCTCTCAACATGGGCATGAGCCTGAGATCCCAATTTCAGCTCTTAGAACATCTCATATGTTCCGTGACGTTCAAAATGTTTTGGAGCCTCAATTCTAAGCCGTAATGCATGACGCACTAAACTATCAAGTAGTCATCAGAACGTGCCTGTAAGATGTTCACAACATCTACAGACGACGCTTGAGGGGGTGGCGTACCGAGTGGTGCATTAAGGACATAAGCCTTCTATGCAGCAATGAGGACAATCCTCAGATCACGGACCCAGTCCGCATTATTGCTACCATCATCTTTCAACTCTATTTCTCTAGGAACATATAAGTTATAGCGCAAGCTAGTAATCTACAACATAATTTGCAAAGACATTTTGACTATGTTCATGATAATGAGTTTAGTTAATCATATTACTTAAAAACTCCCACTCAAATTGACATCCCTCTGGTCATTCGAGTGTCACATGATCCAAATTCACCAACCCAAGTCCGATCATCACGTGAGATGAGGTGGTTTCAATGGTGAACATCTTCATGTTGATCATATCTACTATATGACTCATGTTCGACCTTTCGGTCTCTTGTGTTCCGAGGCCATGTCTGTACATGCTAGGCTCGTCAAGTTTAACCCGAGTGTTCCGCATGTGCAACAATGGCTTGCACCCGTTGTATGCGAACGTAGAGTCTATCACACCCGATCATCTCGTGGTGTCTCGAAACGACGAACTTCCGCAACGGTGCACACTCGGGAAGAACACAGTTTTATCTTGAAATTTTAGTGAGGGATCACCTTATAATGCTACCGTCATCCTAAGCAAAATAAGATGCATAAAAGGATTAACATCACATGCAAATCATAAGTGACATGATATGGCCATGAACTTGTGCTTTTGATCTCCATCTCCAAAGCACCGGCATGATCTCCATCGTCACCGGCATGACACCATGATCTCCATCAACGTGTCGCCATAAGGTTGTCGCGCCAACTGTTGCTTCTATGACTATTGCTAACTCATAGCGTTAAAGTAAAGCAAAACGGCGAAAATAAATTAAAGATAACCCTATGGCTCCTGTCGGTTGCCGTACTCATCGACATGCAGGTCATGATATTCTATACAAAACATGATCATCTCATACATCACATATATCTCATCATGTAATTGGCCATATCACATCACAACATACCCTGCAAAAACAAGTTAGACGTCCTCTAATTGTCGTTGCATGTTTTACGTGGCTGCTACGGGTATCTAGCAAGAACGATTCTTACCTACGCATAAACCACAACGGTGATACACAAATTGCTATTCAACCATCTCAAGGACCGCCTTTGTCGAATCCGATCCAACTAAAGTGGGAGAGACAGACACCCGCCAGCCATCTTTATGCAACAAAGTTACATGTCAGTTGATGGAACCGGTCTCTCGTAAGCGTACGAGTAAGGTTGGTCTGGGCCGCTTCATCCCACAATACCGCTGAATCAAGAAAAGACCAAGGGAGGAAGCAATCTGAGCATCAACGCCCACAAACTCCTTTGTGTTCTACTCGTGATCTCATCTACACATAGACCCAGCTCTGATACCACTGTTGGGGAACGTTGCATGGGAAACAAAAATTTTCCTACGCACACGCAAGATCTATCCATGGTGATGAGCATCTACGAGAGGGAGAGTGAATCTACATACCCTTGTAGATTGCTAAGCAGAAGCGTTAAGAAACGCGGTTGATGTAGTCGAACGTCTTCGCGATCCAAATCGCAAGCCGTCCCACGATCCCATCACGATCCGTCTCGTGATCCAATCACGATCGGTCCCGCGATCCAATCACGGTCCTTCCAATCTAGTGCCGAACGGACGGCACCTCCGCGTTCAGCACACGTACAACTCGATGACGATCTCCGCCTTCTTGATCCAGCAAGAGGGAGCGGAGAGGTAGATGAGTTCTCCGGCAGCGCGACGGCGCGGCGACGGTGGTGGTGGAACTATTCCGGCAGGGCTTCGCCTAAGCACCGTCGGAATCTATTTGGTGGAGGAACTAGGGAATAGAGAACTAGCACGTGGACTTGTGATTTGGGGCTCTATTCCTCTAGTATATATAGGAGGGAGGGGGACGAGGCAGCCGCCCTAGGGCTCCCCCTTGGGTTCGGCCGAAGTGGAGAGGAGGTGGAGGAGTCCACCTCCAATCCTACTCCAAGTAGGATTCCAATCCTACTTGGAAAACCTTCCCCCCTCTTGGCCTTTTTTCCTTTTTCCCACCTCCTAGCCGCATGGGCCTTGTGGGGCTGGTTTGCCCAGCCCACTAAGGGCTGGTGCACCCCCCCTCAGGCCCATGTGGCCTCCCGGCATGGGTGGCCCCTCCCGATGGCCCTCCGGCACTCCCGGTACACTACCGGAAATACCCGAAACTTTTCCGGTGGCCAAAACGGGACTTCCTATATATCAATCTTTACCTCCGGACCATTCCGGAGCTCCTCGTGACGTCCGGGATCTCATCTGGGACTCCGAACAACCTTCGGTCACCAACATACATAACTCAATACTACCGAAACGTCACCGAACATTAAGTCTGCAGACCCTGCGGGTTCGAGAACTATGTAGACATGACCGATACACCTCTACGGTCAATAACCAATAGCGGTACCTGGATGCCCATATTGGTTCCTACATATTCTACGAAGATCTTCATCGGTTGAACCTCAATGTCAAGGATTCAGTTAATCCCGTACGCTGTTCCCTTTGTTCTTCGGTATGTTACTTGCCCGAGATTCGATCGTCGGTATCTCTATACCTAGTTCAATCTCATTACTGGCAAGTCTCTTTACTCGTTCCGTAATACAAGATCCCGTGGCTAACTCTTTAGTCACATTGCTTGCAAGGCTTATTGTGATGTTGTATTACTGAGTGGGCCCTGAGATACCTCTCCGTCATACGGAGTAACAAATCCCAGTCTCGATCCATGTCAGCTCAACAGACACCTTTGGAGATACCTGTAGAGCATCTTTATAGTCACCCAGTTACGTTGCAACGTTTGATACACACAAGGTATTCCTCCGGTGTCAGTGAGTTGCATGATCTCATGGTCATAGGAACAGATACTTGACATGCAGAAAACTATAGCAATAAACTGACACGATCATATGCTATGTTCATAGTTTGGGTCTTGTCCATCACATCATTCTTCTAATGATGTGATCCCGTTATCAAATGACATCTCATGTCTATGGCCAGGAAATCTTGACCATCTTTGATCAACGAGCTAGTCTACTAGAGGCATACTAGGGACACAGTGTTGTCTATGTACCCACACATGTATTTGAGTTTCCAATCAATACAATTATAGCATGGATAATAAACGATTATCATGAACAAGGAAATATAATAATAACCAATTTATTATTGCCTCTAGGGCATATTTCCAACATTAAGATGGTCATGAATGATTCACTACGCCCAGGGCTATACGATATCATGCTATTATGAATTGCCCGAGATGTTTATCCCTTTGTTGTTTGCACCCTTTGATTGTGCAGTATTCAATTATTAGGGTGATCTCTTACTGAAAATATTAAATCAAAAGGTGCTCTTCCCAGTGTTGCAACCGTCTATAACATGTAGCTTTCCGAAGTGCGTCATTTCCACATGAGTACAAACGGATCGTGAGGTGTAAGACGGGCGAGGTCAGATCAAGAAAGCAGATAGGACTAGGTTGTCGTGAAGTTCTGGTAGAGTCGTTCTGAGCTCAAAGCACAAAGCATTGAAAGATGAACAAGAGTCATATGGGATATGATCGGCAAAAGATTGCCTACCGGTTGAGTTCACGTCATCATTGATGTCCACATCAATGGCTGTGAATGAGATCAGGGTATTGAATCACTTAAAATCAGTTATGAGAGATATTAATTTGAGTGGGAGCACAATTATGTATTAATTAAGTTTAATCACTAGTGCAATTAATTATGAACAATGTCTATGTGTTATTTTCATTATAGTTGCAGAATATTGGCTCACGGTTCCACCTTTGTTGTTGAAACTGATTAGCTGTTATTTATCTGGTTGAATCTTTATGATTGGTAAACATAATGAGAGGATCGTCCTCTAAAAGTGCCGAGAAAGATTGTTTCTATTGCATTCTTACAATACTCTCCTGCTAATGCTATGGATGACGAAACTCGCATCCTTCGATCCAAAAGGCTAGAATTAAATCATGGCCTGCTTGCTCCCAAGAAAACCGAACTTCAAAATGTTTTAGATATTTATGTGATATTCTTGGGACTAAAAATTGTTTTCAGAAACAAACAAAAACTGAAAGATATGTGATATCTAAAGAAGTGTTTTGTTTGCAAGTTCTAGTGGAATGTCAACTATGTTTAAGACTAAAATGCGTAGGGCCCGAAAGAACACCAATTATGAGTTGATGGTGAGAACTTAAAAGATAATGAACAAATCCGAACAATATAATAAGACTTACATGCCTAGGGACGTTCGGGGCTCATGCCACTCTTAAAGTTGGATGCTTCTTTTGTAAGTAGGAGAAATATTGGAAGTAAAACTATAAGAAGTTAAAAGGCAGAAAGAAAGATGGCTAGAATGTCTAGCTCAGGTATGAATGTCATACAAGTTATGAGATGAATAAAAAGTTGGTCAAGTAGGAGTAATTCTTGGGAATTATGATTTAATTGTTGATCACTAAATTCTTCAGCATTGTGGTTAAAAGTTGATCACAAGGATACCGACTCGATTGCATGTGGTTGCAAATCGATGCAAGAACTACTATGACCTAAATGATCAAACAAATAATTGGTTATGATATCTGATGGAAATTTTGTAGAAGTTATAGTACTTCCCATCAACATATTACCTCTGTAACTTATTACCATAATTCATTTTAGAGTTTTGTACACTCTAGCCCATTTCATAGAAGTTGCAAGGAGGTTGTTCATGAGAGAACAATAGTTGTTTGATGTTATGAACAAAAGGTCATACACCCATTCTGAATAGGATGTATGTTCTGAATATTGATAATAAAATTGACCGTCCATAACACTGATGCTAAATGCCACAAGTCTAAAATAATACCACATATGTGTGGCACTGCATTTAGTCACATTGGAGAAACCCGCATAGAGAAATTCCATATTGATGGATTTTCAAGTCATCTGATTTGTATCATGTGACAATTGCAACTTTTGTCCAAATAGTGAAGTAAACTACAAGTTTAACGAATGTCTGATGAGCTATGAAAATAATTTTATAGCTTGCACCTCCCAGAACACTACTAAGAGTAGAGTGTTTTGAGTAGATGAAATCAAGCTACGCATAACATAGTGCGGTCAAAGATGACATTAATAAAATATGCCAATATACTTTTAATGTGATACTTTAGAGACCGTGGCTTTTACAAAATTGCGCCATAAAAAATGTTGTAACGACACGATATAAGATACGAAATGGTAAGTGCTACTTTGTTGGTTATCCCAAATGGTTGGGTATTCCTCTATCACAACACCGAGGTAAACTGTTTTGCCACAGGGTGCTGTAATTTTGAAGAAAATGTTTTCTCAAAAGAATGAGTTGGAGGACAGTGCAACTCGACGAGATTACAGAATCTTCATAATCAGATCAAAGAAAGAAACACTAGAAATGGTTCTAGAATTTCCTACAGTGACTGATACGAAAGCCTCTACATGAGATATAGATACTTAGGTCGAACTTGCGGCTGAACTATATAGGTTGAGGAAAATTCGTGCAAACCTGCATGGAGCACAGATGAAATATTGTTGAAACAAACAATGAAGCTATGATACACAGAGAAGCATTGATGTCCCCTGACTCTGGAAATGTCTATAAGCGAAGGTAATCTGAGATAGTATCCATATACATTAATCAATTTTAGAACTTGTTGAACCCGCCAAAAGACTTAGAGTCCGACGTATAGTAATGGATCTACAAGCTGAACACGACAAAAATATTTTATAAAGCTTGACTTGTTGCAAATAGTTTATGACAAGATCAAGGAATTGAATATAATGAGATTATCTCATCATACTTAAAGTCAGTTTAGATTAAACTAGCAATTACGACATATTTCAATTAGGAGATATAATAGATGGATGTCAAAGGAATTCCCATGAGATGTAAATAGAACTGTGATTGTATATATGATACGATCCAAAGTAATTTTGTCAATCCAGAGGATGCTAGTAAGTGTGCAAACTTCAAGAGATCCTATAATGCACTAAAGCGAGCATAACAGAGTTGGAATCTTTGTTCTGATGAAATGGTCAAATAATTTGATATCAACGAGGAAAGCGAAGATACTTGTATTTACAAGAAAGAAAGTGGGAGCATGATAATATTTCGAAACACTGTGTGTGCATGACACATTGATAATTAGAAATTATATAAATTTCTTGATATGAATTAAGACTTTATTGAAAATTGTTTTTCAGTAAAGTACTTAGGCAACATTGCCTTGGTATTAGACATAATGATCTATGGAGATAATAGTGTCTGATTGGGCTTAGCCAAAATACATATTGACAAGATACTAAAGATGTTTAGTTTGAAAAATAAGCCAAGAAGAGTTTCTTGTCGAAGTCACATGGAAGAAGTTTTAAGCAAGAATCGGTTTTCTAAAATACTGATGAACGAAATACATGATTTCAATCACACTTATGTTAATTATCTTTCATGGTATGTAAATAACCAGATATGTTCAGTACTCCAAGTAAGTTTTGAGTACAAGTTACCAGAATGGTCAAATTGTTGATAATAGGGCAACAGTAAAATTGTCGTTAAGTTATGATGGCATGTTTCTCGCATACGGAGAAAATGAAGAGATTTTGTAAGGAATTGCATTAATACATGCTCAATGTAAGTAGTACATCGACAAAATCTTCATCGTTGCTCTAAGCAATTTTCGATTTCGCTTAAAGATTTATGGTGGCACAGTCAAGTGGAATTGGTCTAAGAAAGTTACTATGGTGAATTCTCTAATAGAAGGATGAGTATATTGTCACTTTAGAAGTAACAATGGAGGATAATGAATCAAAAGTGCATTTATGAACTTGGTATACTTTTAGATGATTGTACCAATGGAACATTGTTCTTAATAGTGGTTCCATAGCTAATTCTTAGGAATCAAAGGTTCCGTCGGTGGTTCGATTCATACAAGGGCAGCTTCACAAAATTATGAATTCTTGTGAAACAATAGTAGATGCATTGAAATACAAATGATACACACGGATCTGAAGTTGTCAGATTCGATAGGATGAAGTCTATACCACAAGCAAAACATGGACTCACATCAGATTGCCATTGGTGTAAAAGTAAAATGTGCTAACTAGATTATTGACTCTAGTGCAAGTGGGAGACTGTTAGAAATATGCCCTAGAGGCAATAATATTGTATTATTATAATTCCATATTCATAGTTAATAGTTTATATTCTATGCTATAACTGCTATGTTCCTGGAATATGCGATTCAGTGGAAAACTCATATGCACGCGTGTGACGTGGCTTGAGACTGCGTCGGTATTTCCCCAAAGAGGAAGGGATGATGCAGCACAACGACGATAAGTATTTCCCTCAGTTATGAAACCAAGTTTATCGAACCAGTAGGAGGATCACCGCCACCCAATAAGCAGCACCTGCACACAAACAACAAATACTTGCAACCCGACGCGAAAGAGAGGTTGTCAATCTCTCTACGGTAATAAGATAGATTAGGTAGTGATAGATAGGAGAGATAGATCTCTCAAGAACACAAATAAAAAGAGTAAATATGCAGCAATATATTTTTGGGTTTTTGGTTTTGTAGATCTGAAAACAAAGATTGCAAAAAACGTTGATCGGAAAGCAATATGATGGAAAAGTAGACCCGGGGGCCATAGGGTTCACTAGTGGCTTCTCTCATGAGTATAGCGCACGGTGGGTGAACAAATTACTGTTGGGCAATTGATAGAAAATCGAATAGTCATGACGATATCCAAGGCGATGATCATTATATAGGCATCACGTCCAAGATAGATAAACCGACTCCTGCCTGCATCTACCTCTATTACTCCACACATCGACTGCTATCCAGCATGCACCTAGTGTATTAAGTTCATGGAAAAACGGAGTAATGCAATAAGAACGATGACATGATGTAGACAAGATCTATTCATGTAGGAATAGACCCCATCTTGTTATCCTTAATAGCAACGATACATGCGTGTCTTGCTGCCCCTTCTGTCACTGGGAAAGAACACCGCAAGATCGAACCCAGCACAAAGCACCTCTTCCCATGGCAAGAAAAATCGATCTAGTTGGCCTAACTAAACCAAAGATTCGAAGAAGAAATACGATGCTATAAGCAATCATGCATATAAGAGATCAAAGAAGACTCAAGTAATATTCATGGATAGAAACTGATCATGAACTCAAAATTCATCGGATCCCAACAAACACACCGCAAAAGTTTACATCAAATAGATCTCCAAGAGACCATTGTATTGAGAATCATAAGAGAGAGAAGAAGCCATCTAGCTACTGCCTATGGACCCGTAGGTCTATGGTGGACTACTCACGCATCATCGGAGAGGCACCTATGAAGAAGATGAACCCCTCCGTGATGGTGTTCAGATTGGATCTCGAGGTTCTGGAACTTACGGCAGCTGGAATTGTGTTTCGTCGACTCCCCTAGGGTTTTTGGAATATTTGGGAATTTATAGGCATCAGAGGCGGTGCGGAAGGGGGCCGAGGAGGGCATAACCCATCAGGGCGCGCCGGGGCCCCCCCTGGCGCGCCCTGGTGGGTTGTGCTCTCCACAGCCCACCTCTCTGGCAGTTGTTTGGCCCACTGGGTGTCTTCTGGTCCAGAAAAAATCTCCAAAAAGTTTCTTCACGATTAGACTCCGTTTGGTATTGATTTTCTGCGAAGTAAAAAACAAGCAAAAACAGCAACTGGCACTTTGGCACTATGTCAAGAGGTTAGTCCCAAAAAATGATATAAAGTTGTTCTAAAATGATTGTAAAACATCCAAGAATGATAATATAACAGCATGGAACAAGCAAAAATTATAGATACGTTGGAGACGTATCAGCATCCCCAAGCTTAATTCCTACTCGCCCTCGAGTAAGTAAATGATAAAAACAGAATTTTTGATGTGGAATGCTGCCTAACATGTTCATCACATTCTTTTCTTTTATATAGCATGGACATTTGGACTTATAATAATTCAAAGCAATAGCCTAGTTTTAACATAATGACTTCAATACTCAAGCATGTCAACAAGCACCATGTCTTTCAAAATATCAACACTAAAGAAAGTTATCCCTAGCCCATCATGCTCAATCATTGATCCATTCATGAAACACACTCAAATATTAGCTATGCCCAATGCTCAAGTACGATCGTAGTGCCCCCTAGTTGGTGCTTATAAGAGAAGATGGAGACTCAAAGCAAAATTTTTTTGCATAAAGTAAATAGATAGGCCCTTCGCAGAGGGAAGTAGGGATTTGTAGAGGTGCCAGAGCTCAAGTCTTTAAATTGAGAGAGAGAAAATATTTTGGGTGGCATGCTTTTCTTGTCAACGAAAACGACAAAGTAGTTCACAATACTTTCCATGCTAGATATATCATAGGCGGTTCCCAAACAGAAAATAAAGTTTATTCCTTTTTCCACCAAACTTTCACTTTCCATGGCGGGCCGTATCCACGGTTGCCTTCCATACCAATACTTTCCAAGGAATTTATTATTTGACAACATAAAGTAAATATTTTTTATTTTTCGTTTCGGGAATGGGCATCCCTATTACCGTCGCACTCTCGTGCAATGACAAGTGAATAAACACTCATCTTGAGAATAACACATCTAGCATGGAAAAATATTGGACACTCCCCACCGTTTCATGAGCGGTACGGGCACACAAAAGAGAAAATTTATTTTGAAAATTTAGAGATGGCACATACAAATTTGCTTGGAACGGCATGGAAATACCGCATATAGGTAGGTATGGTGGACTCATAAGGCAAAACTTGGTTTAAGGATTTTGGATGCACAAGTAGTATTTCTACTTAGTACAAATGGAGGCTAGCAAATAGATTGGGAAGCAACCAAACCAAGAAACGAAAATTCACATAAGTGAGCATTGAACATAACTAACACCGAATAATGCACCACAAGTAGGATGTAACTTCAATGCATAACTATTGACTTTCGTGCATGCATAGGGAATCACAAACCTTAACACCAATATTCCTACTAAGCATAATTACTCACTAACATGACTCACATATTACTATCATCATGTTTCAAAACTATTACAAGGAATCAAGTTTAATTTGTCCAATGATCTTCATGAAAGTTTTTATTATATCCTCCTTGGATATCTATCACTTTGGGACTAGCTTCATATATTGCCATTGCTTTTTGGCAAGCTCAAACAAATTTAAGTGAAGAACATGAGCATAAAGATTTCATCTCTCAAAAAGGTATAAGTGAAGCATGAGAGGATTTGTTCAAAATTTAATAACTCTCAAATTAATCTAAGTGAAGCATGAGAGTATTTCTACAAAAAATTCCAAGCACACCGTGCTCAAAAAGATATAAGTGAAGCACTAGAGCAATTCTATAGCTCAAAAAGTTTAAGTGAAGCACATAGAGCAATTCTAACAAATCATAGCATGCTTTTGGTTCTCTCAAATAGGTGTGTACAGAAAGGATACAAAGGAAAAACTAACAAACAAAGCAAGCAAAGATACAAGATGCTCCAAGCAAAACTCATGATATGTGACGAATAAAAATATAGCTCCAAGTAAAATACCGATGGTCGTTAGAAGAAAGAGGGGATGCCACTCGGGGGCATCCCCAAGCTTAGTTGCTTGTATCTCTTTGGATATATCTTGGGGGTGTGGTAGCATCACCAAGCTTAGGCTTTTATCACTCCTTATTCCTTCATCCATCGTGATATCACCCAAAACTTGAAAACTTCAATCACACAAAACTCAACAAAATCTTCGTGAGATCCGTTAGTATAAGAAAGCAAATCACCACTTTAGGTACTGTTGAAAACCCATTCATATTTTATTATTGCATTATACCTACTGTATTTTAACTTTACCATGGCTCATACCCTTCAATATAACCCATAGATTCATCAAAACAAGCACACAATGCAACGAAAACAGAATCTGTCTTAAACAGAACAGTCTGTAGTAATATGTACTCTACCCATACTTCTGTAACTCTAAAAATTCTGAAAAATTAGGAAAACGTAAGGAAATTCTATATCAACACTGTGTTAAAATTTCAGCTCAATATCATGTTCCAGTAAAAAAATGAAAATTCATATACTGGACGCAAAGTTTCTGTTTCAGATTCAGCATCACTTCTACTCATCCTATGAATCATCCTAAAGGATTTACTTGGCACAAACACTAAATAAACAATAAAAACACAATCATAACAGAGGCATAACTGTGTCAACACACAAAAACAGAAAGGAAAAAGAAAATTTTTATTTATTCATTGGGTTGCCTCCCAACAAGCGCTATCGTTTTACGCCCCTAGCTAGGCATAACGCATAGATTCAAGTATTGTCATCTTTGGTTTTGGATCCATAGGATGCCCTCATGATTGATTCATATGGTGGCTTAATTCTTGTTCTAGGGAAGTGTTCCATACCCTTTCTCAAGGGAAATTGAAAACGAATATTGCCTTCTTTCATATCAATCACGGCACCTATAGTGCGTAAAAACAGTCTACCAAGTATAATGGGACAAGACAGATTGCAATCAATATCAAGCACTATAAAATCAATGGGCACATAATTCCTGTTTGCAAGAATAAGAACATCATTAATTCTTCCCAAAGGCTTTTTAATAGTAGAACCCGCCAAGTGCAAATTAAGAGAACATTCTTGAATATTGGTAAGACCAAGCACATCACATAGACATTTCGGAATCGTGTAAACACTAGCACCCAAATCACACAAAGCAAATCATTCATAATTTTTAATATTGACCTTAATGGTAGGTTCCCACTCATCATGTAATTTTCTAGGAATAGAAATCTCCAACTCCAACTTTTCTTCAAAAGATTTCATCATGGCATCAACAATATCTCTACTCCTAATTGGGGAGTCTGTAGGTAGTATCGTTAGGACTCCCCACTCTCCCATCGATACCCCCTCCCACCGAACGCCCCTCCCCCACGTGTCCGATTTTTATTTTTACTTTTTTTATAACCAAGAAAATCGGCAGCCCATTGGTTTTTATTCAACCAAAGAAGGAAATCAGACTATTTTCCTTCTTTACACACATCGGATTCTTTTCCTTTTTCACATAACATATATTCCATGTATAACACAAATCATATCACAATTCATAATCAAGTTAGAAATCGCAGCCCACTGGTTTTTATTCAACCAAAGGAGGAAATCAGATTATTTTCCTTCTTTACATAACATGCAAAGTAGAAATCGGATCAACTTAAAAATCGGCAATGCACGGATTATTTCCCTTTTTCACATAACATGCATTCCATGTATAGCAGAAATCATATCACAATTCATTATCAATTTGCAGTCTTTCCGTGTATACAGCCTAGACTTTCCACATATCAAGTTGTAGCCTTTCCATGTATACAGCCGAAACCTTCTCGATAGACGTCCCGTATGTGCGAGCCAGATTTTACCTCATTTTGTGAAGGCAACCCCATCCCTGGATCTGGAAGCGACGATCTCTGGAAGCAACGACCGGACCGAGAGACGATCTCTTGAAGCGGCGACCGGACCGGGCGACGATCTCTGGAAGCGATGACCCCCTCCCGGCGAGCCAGAGTTTGCCATGGGAGGTGAAGCCACAGGTCAGCATCATTGCCCTATCCATATGAGTACAATATCAATATACAACAATAATTCGTGACGCATGACTATCAAGAATTTCAGAGATATCTTAAAGATAAACTAAAATTCTTCAGTGTCATAGCCGCTTCTTCTTAGCCTAAAACATAGTACAGTGACGTTCTAAGAACAATAACACCAAAGGTGTGTGTTCACTTTACCTTTCCTATATTGTACTGTAACTTGTTGAGGAAAGAAATAAACCCTCATTGAGACTGACTATAAGACTGAAGGATATTAAGAATTGTGGTCCAGTGACTGACTATAAGACTCGGTGACCATTATTTGTTGAAGAAGGTTCAAGCCCTGCTAGGGCCTGAACACATAGCAGAAATTAAGGTAAAGCATAATTTTTTAGCAGAATACACTTTTAATTTGAACATGCATCCGCAGTAGACATTTTACTACTATTCTTCTTTGTTAGATTAAAAAAGAGGAGGGAGGGGCGGATACATGGCAGCCTTTGTACAATTATCACAATATGTAATACACAACTGGAGGAAAAACCGACATGTATGAGTGCGCCCCACTAAAAAGGACTAATAAGCTAATTTTGGACATAACATAAAGGATGTGTTTCAACCATGATTTGTTTAGTACAACCATTAGCAAATAACAAGAAATGCACATTATGAGCAGCGTGCAGAATGGCATGAAAAGCTAACAAGCAGGATAAGGAAAATCAGTTAACAAAGTTCAAGACTTGTTTAATTTAGTAGCCAATGTCAATAGGAGATCACATACTTGATTAGGACATAGGTGACACACCATGCTCTTGGATTGCTCCTGCAGATTATATCGAACTGTAGTCTTTCCACTTATGTGTTTCAACAATAGACCAAGCTTTGTCCAGTACAACCATTAGCAAATAAACAAGAAATGCACATTATGAGCAGCGTGCAGAATGTCATGAAAAGCTAACAAGAAGGATAAGGAAGATCAGTTCACAAAGTTCAAGACTCGTTCTAATTCAGTAGGCAAAGTCAATAGGAGATCACATACTTGATTATGACATAGGTGACACAACATGCTCTTGGATTGCTCATGCAGATTATATCAAACTGAAGAGCAGTTTCATGGAAGAAAATACCTAACATTTGGTCCCTGTAGCTGTCGTTCGTCGCAACGGTCATATCAATGTTTGATCGCAACGTTCATCGCAGATAAAGATTTTTATTTTCATTTCAGATTGCCGACCTAGCATGGAGGTGCCAGACCTGCGCCAACCCCCATTATGTGATATATCTAATGCCGATCAACATTCACAAATGACTCCAGAGCCAGGTAATTGCACATAATTACTTATGGTTGGTACATGCATACACTTGGTCTATTTTTTTGATGACAATTGTCTGTACAGTGATTGCCTCGAATAACTTGACCCCGTTTGGTTCGCGCTGGGAAAGGGTGAATCTTGCTAAGCAAATCCGAGAGCGCAAAAGACTTGAGCAGATGGATGTGACAAATGACCTCCGATGCCCTCTTGGTGATATCACCAATGCTGATCAACTCCCCAAATGGAGTCCAGGTATAACTTATTGGCAATATTTGACTGGCTTCGACATTACATAACTTATTCGCAATATTTGACTGGCTTCGACATTACATAATATATATCTAATGGATTATGGTACCCACTACTGGTTTTAACTGAACTGAGTAGTGATCTGTGCGTGTGTCGTCCCAGACGCAACTCCAGTCACCTCAGGCCCAGGTAAAATTAATATTGGGCTTAACTCACATAGTCCCAGCATAGCAGTTGTAGCTCATATATCCATCGATAATATTGTCTCAAAAAAAATATCCATCGATAATATTCTACTACTATCGAATAGAGTATATACCCCTAAAAATATAATAGCGTATATTTGTCTAAAAAAATCTAATAAAGTATATGTTTCTGTTCCAAAATAATCCAATATATGCTTCATTTTCGTAGATCAGAAACAAAATATAATGGTTACTATTGATGCTTTCAAAATGCCAACCAATATGCATAGACTTAATAATGATAGACGTGAATATGGGTCTACACGCATTGGAGTGAACGGCAAAATTTAAAAGTTAGGAAAACTAATCAAAAAATTACAAAGTTTTTGTTACAACCATGATCGACTTTTCTACTCATGTGTGAAGTTTTGCGAAGAAATAATATTTTTTGTCTTGTTTTTGATTATAAAGAAGCATCTAAATTATATAATAGAAGTTTTTTATAGCACCAATTTTATCTCTTTCGCCTAGAATACCATGGATCTCATTACTTTGCAAAAATAACACATGAGTAGAACATGAAAGCATGGTTGTTAAAAAATTCAGAATCATTTGAATTTTGTTTGCTTTTCCCGATTTTTATGTTTATCTAGGTGCATGTGCGACGAGTTTCCAAAATCCGTGCCTGTAGATGTTAGTTTATAAGAGATTAGTTGTATAATTGCTCTCTATGTGGACGTCATCATATTATTATTTTTGTTGAAATACACTTCCAGTGAAGTGGATTTTAAAAAATAGCGGCAATGACTATCTTTTCTAGAAATAAGATGCTTGATGTGCATTATGTTTCTATACACACAACGACAAAGAATAAAGGACCATGGTAACACACGGGCATTCATTCTCAAAGAATGACATATGTGTTAGCTGTAACACTTCATACATTTAAAGATCAAACAAGATGAGTGGAATCATGGGTCCTTCTATATCCCCCAAACAAAATGAGTTTCTTCTTGATTTTTAAAAGATCTACACATTAATAAACAACTTTACGTACAAAAAGGGCTTTAACTTGAAATGTCCCGCTACAGCAGGAAGGGGAGGGCCCTACAAAAAAATGGAAGGGTGCATCGTGGGGCGGAATTTTTTATGTTGGGACCGCGTGTCAGAGATAACATGACGGATAGTCCGGACAAGTTTTTTTCTCCCCCATATGGTTGGATTTTTGGGAGTCCAGATTGTCTAGACAGTTGAATTTTGGAAGACCGTGAGGACTTATGAGGGTGAAATTAGTTTTGACCTTAAAGATGATATTAATTATTTGTTTGATTCATTTATATGCATCGTAGCCCGTAGCAACGCACGGGCATTCTACTAGTGTTTAGTAAAAGCTTTATTTTGCTCATAAGCATGGGGTGAATTCAACATGCATTGCAACAAATAAATACACTCAATCAAATACCAACTATCATAATTAAAGTCTTTGCAATCCAAGATAGTGGGCACATCACTAGTTAAAGTTTTAACCTCTTCAAACCCACTTTTATCAAAAATTTCATCAAGATTTTCACCCTCCAAATTATTGGGACGCCTTCTAGCTAAAGTTGACTCTACTTCAGTCCCTTCATTATCAATTTTAATATTACTAATCAAGGAATCAATAGAAGAAACACTAATCACTTTAAGATCTTCATCTTTTTTACGAAGGCAATCACTAGAAAACGATTTTTCTAAGATTTCTCTTTTAGCTCTAAGCATAGCGGTTCTTTTCTTACTTTCATCCATAGAGACATATAAAGCTTTAATAGATTCATCAATCTTAGGCACAAAAGCTTTCAACTTGAGATTTTCAACATCATGAGAAATTCTATCAATGCTTCTAGACATATCATCAATCTTATTCAACTTTTCCTCTATCGTAGTATTGAAAGCCTTTTGCGCATTGATAAATTCTTTAATATTACTCTCAAGATCAGAGGGGTTCCTATTATTATTGTAAGAAGAATTACCATAGGAATTACCATAATTATTAGAGGAATTTCCAAGAAAAGGCCTAGGATTAAAATTACCTCTATAAGCATTGTTATTGAAATTGTTTCGCGAGACAAAATTCACATCTACGGAATCACTATTTTGCTCAATCAAGGTAGACAAAGGCACATCATTAAGATTAATAGGAGCATTTTTACTAGCAACCAATTTCATCAAATCATCAACTTTATCACTCAAAGTACTAATTTCCTCTACCGAATTAACCTTTTTACTAGTAGGTGCTCTTTCGGTATGCCATTGAGAATAATTAGCCATGATATTATCTAGCAATTTAGTAGCTTCACCCAAAGTAATCTCCATAAAAGTACCACCCGCGGCGGAATCTAAAAGATTTCTAGAGACAAAATTCAATCCCGCATAATTTTTTTGTAAAATCATCCAAAGATTTAAACCATGAGTAGGACAATTTCTTAGCATCAACTTCATTCTTTCCCAAGATTGTGCAACATGTTCATGCTCAAGTTTCTTAAAATCCATAATTTGCGTCCTATGGGAAATAATTTTCGCGGGAGGAAAATACTTAGTGATAAAAGCATCCTTTGTAACATCCCAAAAATTTCCAAATTTTGGAATGTTAATAATAAGATAAGACTGATTGAATTGCTTTGATTTTCAGGAGAAATTAAAACCTTTTTGAGTCGTTATTAAAAAAACTTTCAAACCAAGATATAAAGTTGGATAATATTTATCCAATAAAGAAAACTATGGTTGTAAAGTTTATTCACATAGTATTCCATTTATTTTTTGAACTTAAAAAATATTTTTTTTTGAAACCCCATTCAAATGTATGAGTGAGAATAAATGACTTCTCAAATGTGTTGGATGTAAATCTCATTCGAAGTTCTTTGAATTTTGGAGTTCCATTTTAAATTGGGTCTTATTTGGAGTTTCAATGCCATTTAAATATTTCCAAATTATTCAAATAAATTTAATGAGAGGAGATAATGTGACTTCTCCAAATTTATATTTGGAAATATTTAATACTGCATAATTATCATTTCTTGAATTTGCAAAACTCCACACTGAATTTTTGGAGTAATTCAACTATGTCCATAAAGCATTAATAGTAGTTTGTACACAGAAGTAATTTTACTAAATTCCGAAAGTTATTTTCTGTGGACTCTAAATAATATTTGTATTATTGTGCACATTTTTATTTTCTGTTTTAGTAGAACTTTGCGGTCACTTAAATAAATAATTAAAAAAGCCTGGTAGGGACTTCTATTGGGTTGAGCCTACTAAGGTCTTCTTCTACCTTTGTCTGTTCGTTTCAATCTTCAGGAACAGACGAAAATAACCATGACGCCTATACCTCTTCCTCCTCCTCTAGCGTTTGATTCCTTCATCCTTTCGACTTGCCACCAACACGAATATTAAAGAGGAATGCGAGGAGAACCCATTCAGTGAATCAAAACCCAAAATCTCTGCTTCAATTCGACGGATGGATCCATGAAACGTACGCGTATAAACAACCAGTAATGGCCACATTGAGCTCCCTTGATCTCGCCGTACCGACCTCCCCCGCACCTATAAAAGGACCCCGAGGCGAGCCATCAACCGTGCTAAGAGCATCTACAGCCGGACCTAGCAAATCTGACCCCTTAAACGCCAGCGGACGCGCCCGGTCAGTGACCGGGCGTGTCCGTATTGAGCCCCTATAATTTGGTCTGCGCAACCACACTTCTCATTTTTTTCTCATATGTCCGATCACTTGCACGTGATTGGTGGAGAAGAAGAGAGAGAAAGAAAATAATGAATAAGAAAAGAGAAAAGGTGGTCCGGAGTGGGGTCGCGTCCTACGTGGTGGACTGACCGGGCGTGTCCGGGCGCGTCCGCGAGCCCTCATATCGGCCCCATATTTGAGATGGATATGAGGGGTGCCGGTTAGTCCGGGCGTTTGAGACGGATATGAGGGGTCCGGTTGGGTCGCATTTTTGTGACCGGTTAGTGACCGGGAGGGCGTTCCGGGCGTTTGAGGAGCATATAGGGGGTCAGGCTGTAGATGCTCTAACTCCCAAACCCGAAAGCCCTCTTCCAATCGCCTCAAAACCAGAGTATTTGCCGTCGGAACCGACCTTCATCGCTGCCGTCCGTCCACGATTCCGTCTCCTCCGGTGAAGCTCATGACCCTAGTTTCTTCCTTTCTCTCTGTATCTCCTGTGTGTACCTTGCTAACCCCTTTTCCCCTCGATTCTCTAGCAATAGCGCTTGGACGACGACACCCGAATTCCGCGAGCGTTCAGCTTGTAGCCGCTGCCTACTACTTCTAGTGGACAAGAATAACAGCGCCAGTACCCCATCATCTCTGCCTCGACGTCCTTAACATCGCCGTGCACCCACGCATCCATGGCGACGACGGAAGCGTAGAAACCATCTCAAGCCGGTGAGCTCTCTCCTTCATATTCTGGTTCCTGTTCTTGTCAGTTCAATCACTAGAACTGAATTGCCTGGGCTATAATACGTGAAGAGGTACTGGCCTATCAGATCGAGACAAGTGGCAGCCAAATCCTAATCCCGTCATTCATTTTCAGAAAAATATCCAAACTTAAAAAAAAATCATATCTCCTAGACCGTATGTCGGATTTCAACAAATAAGATATCCACGGATTCGTTAGAAGCTGTAGTTTATGATAAAATTATGAAATTTGACTTTTGACTTTTGGATAAACTAAAATTTCGTTTTTATTTTGATACTAATTTGAGTAATTTTGCTATATCTTTTATTCTGTAAATCATATTAAAATGTTTAATATATGAAAATTGCTCCTTAGAACCCTATCCTTCTGTTAGAGAACTTCACATAAATTCTCATCCATGTATAGATAATGTTTAGACCTCAACACTCCAAATTGACTTTATTTTATCATGGTTTAATCCCATCTTTAGTTTAAATTTTATTCTTGAGTCAATCCTCTTGAGGAGATCGTTGGGAACCTCTCCGGCCATATATTATCAAGCTAAAATTTTGGAGTTACAAGATTAAGAATTTAATTCTTTTATCTTGAAACTTATAACATATCCATTCAATTAACCCAAATTCAAATATTTCGATCAAACCCATTGTAGGATTTGCCGTAGGACCTTGACTCACAACCTTCAAATCATCATATCCACTTTGTATCCATATGGTCCAACCCTAGAACATGACTATGCCATATTTTCTTCACACATCAAACTTGTTCCTATATCAACCCTAACCATGACCTAGAAATTTTCGTAGTGGCATGTGTTAGTATTTGGATTCATTTGGATTTTGTTGTGTGTTGAATTATTTTTCCTTTATCGTTAGATATATTGTAAGGTGAAGGAGAGACGACTAAGAGTAGAACATTTCATCTTCAAGAGACCCAGGCAAGTTGCAACTTGATCATACTTTGTCCTATGATTTTGAAATATGCATGATCCATTTTATAAATTAATAGTACGCAAGTTTTATTAAAAAAAAGTTTGCAAAGTATTATTGCTAGTTAAAGACCTAGGAACTTTTAGCTATGCTTAGCCATGCTTACAAAAAAATGGGTTGGGAATCAAGCAAGTTTTTAAACAAATAAACTTGCCCTCTTTTGGGGCAACGTTTGTGAAAACTTTTTGAAAAACAAAATTATATATTATTTTACTTCTACTCCCTGGGCGGAACGGTATGGCGGGAGCGTCTACAAGTGATTGCGCCCATCGGGGTCTTGCAGTGAATGCGCCCGATTGGGGTCTTGCACACCGGTTTTTGGTGGGGACCGCCGTCCAGGGGACTGAGATCTTCCAAGTGCAGTTTGATGTAGCTTCCAGTACAGCCACATGCTATTATGGCTCTGTCTTAGCTTTTCCTTAATGGGAAACCCTTACTCAGGTACGGTCATCGAAGAGGGGCCTTAATAGCCAAGGGAGCGGGCCGTGCTAGAACTAAGTAAAGGGGGCCATTTTGGAAAGGCTTCGTCACAATCTCCTCCCGGTCACACACCCAAGTGGTGTCACGACAAAAAGGGTTGATTGTGTCATGTGGGGAACGTGTACGACCTCTGCAGAGGGTTAAACCTAATCGATTAGCCGTGCCCACGGTTACGGGCAATTTTGAGCAACTGAAGACTTGGACTGAAGAAGAATCTCCCCTCTCTTTTCTAAAAAGTCTGTTTTAAGTGTTAAAGTTGAGGAATGAGCACAGCGAATGTGTTTCACTTCAACCTTATGTATGTTTTAAAAATAATTTGGAGAACGAGCACTGGTGTGTATATCCAAGTGTTTCACTCCTACCTTTTATACTAAAAACTATTCTTATTTCAAAAGAAGTTTACAAAATTTAGTGTAGGAGAAAATTGGCTTTATGCAAAGGAAAACTTCCACCAACACTTACCCTGCATATATATTCTGTTAAATTTTCCTTTGCAACTTGCGAGTACATTCCACGTACTCATATGCACCTGTCATGTGCAGATCTCGATAAATTAAGAGACGATAGGGTTATGGCCTACACTCAACGAGCCCAGTGGTGTTGATGAAGCCCTAACTTAGTGACTGCGTATTATTCTGCAGTATTATGTGCCAACATTGAGTTGTGCCGATGGTATGTATTTGCCTAACACTGGATCTATCATTGTAGTAAAATGATGTATGTCATACTGATATTCATTCTTGTTACTGTGTGTGCTAGCTACGATCCAGGGATAGCACAGTAAGCACAGAGACTTGGATTTTACCAAATCCGGGTCGTTACATCCTTGCACTTATTCCAAGAATCGATACTATTACGAGGCAAAGAGGAAAACCAAATTTTTGCATGATCCTGCAAGGAGAAAGGAAATAGTTTCAACTTCACAATATCATTGTCCACATCTTTTTTCTTTTGCATATCACACAATTCTACGAACATGTTTAGATGGGACGCGGCATCCTCATTAGGAGTACCGGCAAATTGATCTTTCATGACAAGATTCAACAAAGCTGCATTAATATCACAAGACTCCGCACTAGTGGCGGGAGGAGCAATAGGCGTACTAATAAAATCATTGTTATTAGTATTGGAAAAATCACACAACTTGGTGTTCTCTTGAGTCATCGTGACTACGCAAACAAGATTGCAAGCAAGGAAGAGATCCGGCAAGAAAAAGGCAAACGAAGAAGAGGGCGAATAAAACGGCAAATTGGTGAAGTGGGGGAGAGGAAAATGAGAGGCAAATGGCAAATAATGTAATTGCAAGGAGATGAGATTTGTGATTAGGAACCTGGTAAATGATGGTGGAGTCCCCTCGGCGCCTATGATAGGCACGTAGAAGAGACCGCTTCCTCCCCGGTAACGGCGCCAGAAATTCCTTTGACGTGGCTTGAGACTGCGTCGGTATTTCCCCAAAGACGAAGGGATGATGCATCACATCGACGGTAAGCATTTCCCTCAGTTATGAAACCAAGGTTATCGAACCAGTAGGAGGATCACCGCCACCCAATAAGCAGCACCTGCACACAAACAACAAATACTTGCAACCCGACGCGAAAGAGAGGTTGTCAATCTCTCTACGGTAATAAGATAGATTAGGTAGTGATAGATAGGAGAGATAGATCTCTCAAGAACACAAATAAAAAGAGTAAATATGCAGCAATATATTTTTGGGTTTTTGGTTTTGTAGATCTGAAAACAAAGATTGCAAAAAACGTAGATCGGAAAGCAATATGATGGAAAAGTAGACCCGGGGGCCGTAGGGTTCACTAGTAGCTTCTCTCATGAGTATAGCGCACGGTGGGTGAACAAATTACTGTTGGGCAATTGATAGAAAATCGAATAGTCATGACGATATCCAAGGCGATGATCATTATATAGGCATCACGTCCAAGATAGATAGACCGATTCCTGCCTGCATCTACCTCTATTAATCCACACATCGACCGCTATCCAGCATGCATCTAGTGTATTAAGTTCATGGAAAAACGGAGTAATGCAATAAGAACGATGACATGATGTAGACAAGATCTATTCATGTAGGATTATACCCAATCTTGTTATCCTTAATAGCAACGATACATGTGTGTCTTGCTGCCCCTTCTGTCACTGGGAAAGAACACCGCAAGATCGAACCCAGCACAAAGCACCTCTTCCCATGGCAAGAAAAATCGATCTAGTTGGCCTAACTAAACCAAAGATTCGAAGAAGAAATACGATGCTATAAGCAATCATGCATATAAGAGATCAAAGAAGACTCAAGTAATATTCATGGATAGAAACTGATCATGAACTCAAAATTCATCGGATCCCAACAAACACACCCCAAAAGTTTACATCAAATAGATCTCCAAGAGACCATTGTATTGAGAATCATAAGAGAGAGAGAGAAGAAGCCATCTAGCTACTGCCTACGGACCCGTAGGTCTATGGTGGACTACTCACGCATCATCGGAGAGGCACCTATGAAGAAGATGAACCCCTCCGTGATGGTGTTTAGATTGGATCTCGAGGTTCTGGAACTTGCGGCGGCTTGAATTGTGTTTCGTCGACTCCCCTAGGGTTTTTGGAATATTTGGGAATTTATAGGCATCAGAGGCGGTGCGGAAGGGGGCCGAGGAGGGCACAACCCATCAGGGCGCGCCGGGGCCCCCCTGGCGCGCCCTGGTGGGTTGTGCTCTCCACAGCCCACCTCTCCGGCAGTTGTTTGGCCCACTGCGTGTCTTCTGGTCTAGAAAAAAACTCCAAAAAGTTTCGTCGCGATTGAACTCCGTTTGGTATTGATTTTCTGCGAAGTAAAAAACAAGCAAAAACAGCAACTGGCACTTTGGCACTATGTCAATAGGTTAGTCCCAAAAAATGATATAAAGTTGTTATAAAATGATTGTAAAACATCCAAGAATGATAATATAACAGCATGGAACAAGTAAAAATTATAGATATGTTGGAGACGTATCAGCGTGGAATGATAAACAGTGAAATACGATTCATAGTCTTGCCTCTAAGACTAGCTCAAGTGTTGTTGGTGATCATGTTTTATAGGATATCGTTAAGTGTAACGGTAATCCTAAAACAACATTGAGAGTGTGATGTTAGAAGAATGATCATACTGAATCGATTTCCCAAACATGTTTGTTATACATTGAGATAATATCATCTAAAATTAATTGTTATAATGGAGTGTTAACATTTGTTTTATGTTCCTTATACCATGAGAGTATCATAGTCACTTCTTACTATACAATGAGCTTTGGGGTTGCTCAAACTTCATCTGTAACTAGGTGATCATAACGATAACTAAAGGTTCATCCGAAAGTATGACAAGGGACTAGATAGCTCGAGAGTGGGATTTCCTCCTCCAATGTTGGAGAAAAATTCTTAGGGCCCTATCATTGTGAAGGCATCCGTCATCGTATGGCCAGACACATGTGACTATGTCACGGGGATGCCGGAACACCTGAACGAGAAAGAAGAACAAAACTGGTAACGAGAATAATAGTATAGTGAGCATATGATTGACTCAAGAGGATACCGATGCTTCTCGTGTTTCGTAAAGTATCACGAAGCAAAGGGAATGTGACATGGTAAGCAAAGGTTCATTCAAATATCATTCGTGTGATCATAGGGATCGATATGGACGTCCATGGTTCCACTATCGGTCATTGAACGAAGGGGTTTCATTCATGTCTATGAGTTACCAAACCTACGGGGTCCCAAGCTTAAGGTAATCATGGTCTGCCGAGTGTTAGTAGGACAGGAGTGATGAGAACATATTTGTGAAATTGTTTCATTAATATTCAAAATAGTTTTGAGAGGATCAGGAAGGATTTCGGGTCATCGGAAGGGTTTCGGAGAGTATCGAATAATACCGGGTATTACCGATAAATTATATATACGTGGAAAATATTTTCGGGGATATTAAATTATATAAAATTTTCTGAAAGTATTCATTATTTTTTATATTTAATTTAATAACAACGGGCCTTAAAAGGCCAAGAAGTGGAAGAATACTTGGGCCACAAGGGCCCAAGTGAGAGGATCCTCCCTTCCCTACGGAAGGAGGCCGAATTGGGGTGGGGGTGGAGTCCAACTCATCCTCCCTTGGCCGGCTAAGGAGGGAGCTCTTTTCCTCCTTGGGTGGTGCCCTCCCTGTCCCCTCTAAACTATATATACTTGAGGTATTGGCCGTATTGGATACGCAAGTTTTGGAGCCTCCTCGAGTTCTTCTAGTTCTAGTTCTAGTTGGTCCTAGTTGACTAATTAGAGCTAGGTCTAGTTACTCTAATCCTCATAATTAGAAGCTGAGTATGGTTCTAATTTACTCCCTATAATTCTCCGGCGACGATTAGCTCAGGACGACGAAGCTCTACAGGATCGTGAAGACTGCACGCTTGTAAGCAAGTAGAGAGGCCGTGCTTTCGATCTTTGGTTCGAGGGATCGTTCGTGGGAGGTTCGCGGGATCGTTCATCCATGGTTCGAGCAACTCAAACTACGATCTGCATCATCATGTTCTTCTTCCGCTGCAACTCGGTGACGGTAACGATCATGATCCCAGTCGTTATCGTATCTTCATAGTGTTCCTGGTTGATCTTAGGGCGACTTTTTTGTTTTCTACTATGTTTCCAAACACCATGACCATCAAGTCTTGGTGAAAATATTTAAGTGAATAGTCTCTCTTAAGTGATTATGTTAGAGCATGAAGAAGCTTGAGCGATGAGCAAAATGTGTTAAAGCATGATGAAGAATGAGTGATGGCCAAAATGATATCAACGCGGATCTCAATAAGGACAATTCAGTAAAAGTTGGAGTTTTTAGTTGGTTGGAGTCTCTGGGCAATTCCAGACGAAGAGCAAAAAGCAGCAAAGTGGTCTTCATCAGGGGTTGGTATTAGCGGGATCTTTTGGCCTAGTGTAACCGGCCAGGCAAGTCAATCTTTGCACAACTAGGCTTTCCAGTTGGTTGAAACGGGATTTCATCTGACCCCTCTCGAGTTAGTGTCAGTTACACATAAATTTCATCTGGGTAGCCTTGGTTTGCTCTTGGTTTATTCGGGTGTTATGCCTAGAGTAACCAACCTCCCTGTTCCCGACTTGTGAATCTGGTGTGGGAGTAGTGACCAACCCGGTGTGACCAGCTCTTTATCCTGGCAGCCTCGTGTTTGAGTTGGTGTAACCGGCCCCTTGGGCACATAATAACCTACCCTGACGCTGGGTTGCAACTGCTCTACTGGCACCTTATCTTTCGAGCTATTTAGATGGATCTTTACCGCAATGATCTCGGAGGATTGGAGTCTAGTTGGTCATCTCACAAAGTGTAAATGGTGTACCATGTGTGATCACATGATATATCAATATGGTAAGCAATTGTGAATTACATTTTGCGTACTAATTCATGTGATATATTGATATGTCTCCAATGTATTGACTTTTCCAAACACTTTTGCTCTTGTTTTGGACTCTAATTTGCATGTTCTGAATGAAACTAACCCGGACTGACGTTTTTTCAGCAGAACTACCTTCGTGTTCTTTTTTGTGCAGAAATAAAGTTCTAGAAATTGGACAAAAATTGAGAGATAACTATTTCCGAATATATAAAAAATAATGGCAAAAATATCTACTCGAGGAGGACCACCACAGAGCCACAAGCTCACGTGGCACCCCCAGGGCGTGCCATCTGAGCTTGTGGGCCCCTGGGGGCTACATTTGCCCTAATTCTGGGTCCATAAGTACCATCTTCTCGAGAGAAAAATCAGAGAGGAAGAATCGTCATGTTTTACGATACAGAGCCACCGTCACCTCATGTTCTTCATCAGGAGGCCTGATCTGGAGTCCGTTCGGGGCTCTGGAGAGGGCAAATCGTTGTTACCGACATCACCAACCCTTCTCCATTGACAACATCATGATGCTTGATAGGTCTCCAATGTATTATTAATTTATGAAGTATTCATGCCATATTCACCTATGATTACAATACTTTTATATGTTTTTGATGCACTTTATATGATAAATTTAGAACTAAACCGGACTGACGCTGTTTTCAGCAGAATTACGTGGTGTTATTTTTGTGCAGAAAATGAAAGTTCTCGGAATTGCCCAAAACTTTTTGATGATTTTTTTGGAGGAAATAAGCAATATTGGAGCGAAGAACCACCGGAGGGGAGCCACCAGTGGGCCACAAGCCATCAGGGCGTGACCCCCCTAGGCCGCGCCCTGATATGTGGTGGGGCCCACGTCTCTCCGTTGCGCGTGATTCCAACGCTGAAAAATCCTATAAATCCCAGAAACGCCAGAAATAAACAAAGACTCTACGTTCCGCCACCACAACTCTCTGTATCAATGAAAAAACAATCTGGAGGTGTTACAGTACCCTGCCGGAGAGGGGAAACCATCACCGGTGGCCATCTTCATCATCCCGGCGGAGAGCATGACGAGGAGGGGGTAGTTCACCCTCGGGGCCGAGGGTATGTACCAGTAGCTATGTGATCAATCTCTCTCTCTCTCGTGTTCTTGAGATGTCACGATCTTGATGTATCACATGCTTTGTTAATATAGTCGGATCATATGATGTTATTCCCTTGCTACCTTGTTGTGATGAATTGAATCTTTACCTCTGAAATCTCGTTATGTTGGATTGAATAGTTTTGTTTGAGAACACTTGATGTACGTCTTGCGTGGGATACCCATAGTGACATTGGGGTATTCTATTGATTCACTTGATATATGTTGAAAGGACGTGGATGTCGCCTAGAGGGGGGGGGGTGAATAGGCGCTTTAAAATAATTACGGTTTAGGCTTGAACAAATGCGGAATAAAACTTACGTTTAATATGTCAAGCCCAAAACCTACAACAACTAGGCTCACCTATGTGCACCATCAACTTATGCTAAGCAAGATAAACAACTATGTGATAGCAAGATATATAACATGAAACAATATGGCTATCACAGAGTAAAGTGCATAATTAAAGGGCTCGGGTAAGAGATAACCGAGGCACGTGGAGACGACGGTGTATCCCGAAGTTCACACCCTTGCGGATGCTAATCTCCGTTCGGAGCAGTGTGGAGGCACAATGCTCCCCAAGAAGCCACTAGGAACACCATAATCTCCTCACGCCCTCGCACAATGCAAGATGTCGTGATTCCACTAAGGGACCCTTGAGGGCGGTCACCAAACCCGTACACTTTGGCAACCATTGGGGGCGGTTACCGGTACCCGTACAAATTGCTCGGGGCAATCTCCACAACCTAATTGCAGACCCCGACGCTTGTCCGGAGCTTTACACCACAATGATTGAGCTCCGAGACACCACTGCTACCTCTTGAGCTTGCGTTGCTTTTCCCTTGAAGAGGAAAGGGTGATGCAGCGAAGTAGATAAGTATTTCCCTCAGTTTGTTGAGAACCAAGGTATCAATCCAGTAGGAGGAACAAGCAAGGCACCAATATTTGCACCTACACAAACAATCAAACACTTGCACCCAACGCTATAAAGGGGTTGTCAATCCCTTCACGGTTACTTGCAAGGATGAGATCTGATAGAGATAGATATAAATGATTGCCAAAAGTAAAACTAAAAGAAAAGTAAATAAAATTGCAGCAAGGTATTTTTGGTATTTTTGGTTTATAGATCTGAAAATATAATATGGAAAATAGACCCGGGGGCCATAGGTTTCACTAGAGGCTTCTCTCTTGAAAGAAAATAATACGGTGGGTGAACAAATTACTGTCGAGAAATTGATAGAAAAGCGCATAGTTATGACGATATCCAAGGCAATGATTATGCATATAGGCATCACGTCCGTGTCAAGTAGACCGAAACGATTCTGCATCTACTACTATTACTCCACACATCGACCGACTCCTGCCTGCATCTAGAGTATTAAGTTCATGAAGAACAGAGTAACGCATTAGGTAAGATGACATGATGTAGAGGGATAAACTCAAGCAATATGATGAAAACCCCATCTTTTTATCCTCGATGGCAACAATACAATACGTGCCTCGCTACCCCTACTTTGTCACTGGGTGAGGACACCGCAAGATTGAACCCAAAACTAAGCACTTCTCCCATTGCAAGAATTACCAATCTAGTTGGCCAAACCAAATCAATAACTCGAAGAGACTTACAAAGATATGAAATCATGCATATAAGAATTCAGAAAAGACTCAAATAATATTCATAGATAATCTGATCATAAACCCACAATTCATCGGATCTCGACAAACACACCGCACAAAAGTATTACATCGGATAGATCCCCATGAAGATCATGAAGAACATGGTATTGAAGAACATAGAGAGAGAAGAATCCATCTAGCTACTAGCTATGGACCCGAAGGTCTGAGGTGAACTACTCACGCATCATCGGAGGGGAAATGGAGTTGATGTAGATGCCCTCCGTGATCGAATCCCCCTCCGGCAGATTACCGGAAAAGGCTCCAAGATGGGATCTCACGGGAACAGAGGCTTGCGGCGGCGAAAAAGTATTATCGTGGCTCTCTCTGGTATTGGGGGAATATTTGGGAATTTATAGGACAAAGATTAGGGTTAGGAGTCCTGCAGGAGGGCCACAAGCCAGGGGGGCGCCCCCCCTGGGGTCGCGCCCTGCAGGCTTGTGATCTCCCGGCAGGTCTCCTGCCCCCCTCTCCAAGTCTGATAGGTTTCTTCTGGTCCAAGAAAAATCATCCCGAAGGTTTTATTACGTTTGGACTCCGTTTAATATTCCTTATCTGCATTACTCAAAAACAAGGAAAAAAACAGAAACTGGCACTAGGCACTAGATTAATAGGTTAGTCCCAAAAATAATATAAAATAGCATATTAATGCATATAAAACATCCAAAACAGATAATATAATAGCATGGAACAATAAAAAATTATAGATACGTTGGAGACGTATCAAGCATCCCCAAGCTTAATTCCTGCTCGTCCTCGAGTAGGTAAATGATAAAAATAGAATTTTTGATGTGGAATGCTACCTAACATATTTATCCATGTAATATTCTTTATTGTGGCATGAATGTTCAGATCCATAGGATTCAAAAACAAAAGTTTAATATTGACATAAAAGCAGTAATACTTCTATCATACTAACAAACAATCGTGTCCTTTCAAAATAACATGGCTAAAGAAAGCTATCCCTACAAAATCATATAGTCTGGCTATGCTCCATCTTCCCCACACAAAGTATTTAAATCATGCACACCCCCGATGATAAGTCAAGCAATTGTTTCACACCTTTTATGTTCTCAAACCTTTTCAACTTTCACGCAATACATGAGCGTGAGCCATGGATATAGCACTATAGGTGGAATAGAATATGGTGGAGGTTGCAAGGAAAAAGGAGAAGATAGTCTCACATCAACTAGGCGTATCAACGGGCTATGGAGATCCATGTAATGGATGCACTAGAGCTATAAGTGTATGAAAGCTCAAAAAGAAACTAAGTGGGTGTGCATCCAACTCGCTTGCTCATGAAGACCTAGGGAAATTTGAGGAAGCCCATCATTGGAATATACAAGCCCATCATTGAAAAATTCCCACTAGTATATGAAAGTGACAAAATAGGAGACTCTCTATCATGAAGATCATGGTGCTATTTTGAAGCACAAGTGAGGAAAAAGGATAGTAGCATTGTCCCTTCTCTCTTTTCTCTCATTTTTTTTGGTGGGCATCTTTGGCCTCTTTTTTTTTATGTGGGCTTCATTGGCCTCTTTTATTTGTAAAGTCCGGAGACTCATCCCAACTTGTGAGGGAATCATAGCTTCCATCATCTTTTCCTCACATGGGACAATGCTCTATAATGATGATCATCACACTTTTATTTACTTACAACTCAAAAATTACAACTCGATACCTAGAACAAAATATGACACTAAAGCAATATGAAAATGATGGTGCGTGTCATAATAAACGGAACGGTGGAAGTTGCATGGCAATATATCTCGGAATGGCTATGGAAATGCCATAATAGGTAGGTATGGTGGCTGTTTTGAGGAAGGATATATGGTGGGTTTAATGCACCGGCGAAAGTTGCGCGGTACTAGAGAGGCTAGCAATGGTGGAAGGGTGAGAGTGCGTATAATCCATGGGCTCACATTAGTCATAAAGAACTCACATACTTATTGCAAAAGCCTATTAGTTATCGAAGCAAAGTATTAGATGCATGCTCCTAGGGGAGAGGTTGGTAGGAGTTAACCATCGCGCGCTCCCGACCCTCACACAAAGGATGACAATCATTAAACAAATCATGCTCCGACTTCGTTACATAACGGTTCACCATACGTGCATGCTACGGGAATCACAAACCTTAACACATGTATTCTTACCAATCCACCATTACTCACTAGCATGACTCTAATATCATCATCTCTATATCTCAAAACTTTATGCAAGGAATCGAACTTCTCATAGTATTCAATGCACTTTATATGAAAGTTTTTATTATATCCCTCTTGGATGCCCATTATATTAGGACTAAATTCATAACCTAAACCAATTACCATGCTGTTTAAAGACTCTCAAAATAATATAAGTGAGGTACGAGAGTTCAATTATTTCTATAAAATAAAACACCATCGTGCTCTAAAAAGATATAAGTGAAGCACTAGAGCAAAATTGGCTAGCTCAAAAGATATAAGTGAAGCACATAGAGTATTCTAATAAATTCACGATTAATGCGGGTCTCTCTCAAAAAGATGTGTGCAGCAAGTATGATTGTGGCAAACTAAAAATCAAAAACTCATATCATACAAGATGCTCCAAGCAAAACACATATCATGTGGTGAATAAAAATATAGCCTCAAGTAAATTTACCGATGGATTGAAGACAAAAGAGGGGATGCCTTCCGGGGCATCCCCAAGCTTAGGCTCTTTGGTATCCTTGAATATGACTTGGGGTGCCTTGGTCATCCCCAAGCTTAGGCTCTTGCCACTCCTTATTCCATAGTCCATCAAATCTTTACCCAAAACTTGAAAACTTCACAACACAAAACTCAACAGGAAACTCGTGAGATCCGTTAGTATAAGAAAAATAAATCACCACTTTAGGTACTGTTGTGAACTCATTCTTTATTTATATTGGTGTAATATCTACTGTATTCCAACTTCTCCATGGTTCATACCTCCCGATACAACCCATAGATACATCAAAATAAGCAAACAACACAAAGAAAACAGAATCTGTCAAAAACAGAACAGTCTGTAGCAATCTGTAGACTTCGAATACTTCTGTAACTCCAAAAATTCTGAAAAATTAGGACAATCTGGGAAATTTTTATACAATCTTGTGTAAAACATCCAGACTCATTCGACGCTGTGGTGAATTTATAAAATTCCTGGACTGAGCGCAAAAGGTTCTGTTTTTCAGCAAAACCAAATCAACAATCACCGTAAACCATCCCAAAGGTCTTGCTTGGCACAAACACTAATTAAAACAATAAAACAAAATTACTACAGAGGTAATAATGTGTGAAACACTCAAGAACAGAAGCAAAAAACCAAAAACATAAAATAAAATTGGCTTGCCTCCCAACAAGCGCTATTGTTTAACGCCCCTAGCTAGGCATAACGCAATAGATCTAGGTATTGTCATCTGTGGTATGCAATCCATAAGTAGCTCTCATAATAGATTCATATGGTAATTTAATTCTCTTTCTAGGAAAGTGTTCCATGCCTTTCCTTAACGGAAATTGGAATCTAATGTTTCCTTCTTTCATATCAATAATTGCACCAATCGTTCTAAGGAAAGGTCTACCAAGAATAATAGGACATGGAGGATTGCAAACTATATCAAGAACAATGAAATCTACGGGCACATAATTCCTATTTGCAACAATAAGAACATCATTAATCCTTCCCATAGGTTTCTTAATAGTGGAATCCGCTAGATGCAAATTTAAAGAGCAATCATCAAGTTCATGGAAACCTAGCACATCACATAAAATTTTCGGAATCGTGGAAACGCTAGCACCCAAATCACACAAAGAATGGTACTCATAATCTTTAATTTTGATCTTAATAGTAGGTTCCCACTCATCATAGAGCTTTCTAGGTATAGAAACTTCCAACTCAAGTTTTTCTTCAAAAGATTTCATCATAGCATCAACGATATGTTTAGTAAAAGCTTTATTTTGATCATAAGCATGCGGAGAATTCAACATGGATTGCAACAAGGAAATACAATCAATCAAAGAACAACTATCATAATTAAAGTCCTTGAAATCCAAAAGAGTGGGTTCATTGCTATTTAAAGTTTTGACCTCTTCAATCCCACTTTTATCAATTTTAGCATTAAGATCTATAAACTCCAAATCATTGGGACGCCTTTTAAATAGAGGTGACTTATCTCCAGTCCCATCTTTACCAAGATTTATATTAGAAAACAAAGATTCAATAGGATTCACATCAATCACTTTAAGATCTTCATCAGTATTATCACGAGAACACACCTTTTCAAGCCATTCACGCTTAGCACGCATTCTAGCGGTTATTTCCTTACACTCATCAATAGAAGTTCTCATAGCTTTTAAAGAGTCATTAATATCACGCTTGGGTGGAGTAGATCTAAGTTTCAAAGAATCAATCTCAAACGAAATTCTATCAACGTTCCTAGCCAAATCATCAATCTTGAGCAATTTTTCTTCAATCATAGAATTGAAAACCTTTTGCGAGCTAATAAATTCTTTAATATTATTCTCAAGATCAGAGGGCATCTAATTATAATTTCCATAAGGATTGTTGTAGGAATTACCATAATTATTAGAGGAATTACTAGGAAAAGGCCTAGGATTGAAATTACCTCTATATGCGTTATTACTAAAATTGTTCCTACCAACAAAATTCACATCCATAGATTCATTATTATTTCCAATCAAAGAAGACAAAGGCATATCATTAGGATCAATAGGAACACTCTTGCTAGCAAACAATTTCATTAATTCATCCATCTTTTCACTCAAAGTATTTATTTCTTCAATAGCATGCACCTTTTTACTAGTAGGAGATCTTTCGGTATGCCATTGAGAGTAATTTGCCATAATATTATCTAGGAGTTTAGTAGATTCTCTTAATGTGATTTCCATAAAAGTACCACCCGCGGTGGAATCTAAAAGATTTCTAGATGCAAAATTCAATCCCGCATAAAAAATTTGTATAATCATCCATAAACTCAAACCATGTGCGGGGCAATTCCTAATCATTAATTTCATCCTCTCCCAAGATTCTGCAACATGCTCATGATCAAGTTGCTTAAAGTTCATTATATCGTTCCTAAGGGAGATGATCTTAGTGGGCGGAAAGTACTTGGAAATAAAAGCATCTTTACACTTATTCCATGAATCAATATTGTTTTTAGGCAAAGATGAAAACCAAGTTTTGGCACGATCTCATAATGAGAACGTAAATAGCTTCAATTTAACAATATCTTTATCCACATCTTTCTTCTTTTGCATATCACACAATTCAACGAAAGTATTTAGATGGGATGCGGCATCTTCACTAGGAAGGCTAGAAAATTGTTCTTTCATAACAAGGTTAAGCAAAGCGGCATTAATTTCATAAGATTCCGCACTACTGGCGGGAGCAATCGGAGTACTTATAAAATCATTATTATTAGTATTGGAGAAGTCACACAACTTAGTATTCTCTTGAGTCATCGCGACAAAGCAAGCAATCTAGCACACAAGCAAACAAAAAGCAAACGAAAAGACGAACGGAAGAAGGGCGAATAAAAAGGCAAATCTTTTTGGTTTTTTCTGAAAATCGTTTTAGAAGTGGGGGAGAGGAAAACGAGAAGCAAATGGCAAATAATGTAAATGCAAGAGATGAGTTTGTGATGGGTACTTGGTAGGCTTGATGTAGATCTTGTCTTGCTATGTATCCTCCCCGGCAACGGCGCCAGAAATCCTTCTTACTACCTCTTGAGCTTGCGTTGATTTTCCCTTGAAGAGGAAAGGGTGATGCAGCAAAATAGATAAGTATTTCCCTCAGTTTGTTGAGAACCAAGGTATCAATCCAGTAGGAGGAACAAGCAAGGCACCAATATTTGCACCTACACAAACAATCAAACACTTGCACCCAACGCTATAAAGGGGTTGTCAATCCCTTCACGGTTACTTGCAAGGATGAGATCTGATAGAGATAGATATAAATGATTGCCAAAAGTAAAACTAAAAGAAAAGTAAATAAAATTGCAGCAAGGTATTTTTGGTTTATAGATCTGAAAATATAATATGGAAAATATACCCGGGGGCCATAGGTTTCACTAGAGGCTTCTCTCTTGAAAGAAAATAATACGGTGGGTGAACAAATTACTGTCGAGCAATTGATAGAAAAGCGCATAGTTATGACGATATCCAAGGCAATGATTATGCATATAGGCATCACGTCCGTGTCAAGTAGACCGAAACGATTTTGCATCTACTACTATTACTCCACACATCGACCGACTCCTGCCTGCATCTAGAGTATTAAGTTCATGAAGAACAGAGTAACGCATTAGGTAAGATGACATGATGTAGAGGGATAAACTCAAGCAATATGATGAAAACCCCATCTTTTTATCCTCGATGGCAACAATACAATACGTGCCTCGCTACCCCTACTTTGTCACTGGGTGAGGACACCGCAAGATTGAACCCAAAACTAAGCACTTCTCCCATTGCAAGAATTACCAATATAGTTGGCCAAACCAAATCAATAACTCGAAGAGACTTACAAAGATATGAAATCATGCATATAAGAATTCAGAAAAGACTCAAATAATATTCATAGATAATCTGATCATAAACCCACAATTCATCGGATCTCGACAAACACAAGGCACAAAAGTATTACATCGGATAGATCCCCATGAAGATCATGAAGAACATGGTATTGAAGAACATAGAGAGAGAAGGAGCCATCTAGCTACTAGCTATGGACCCGAAGGTCTGAGGTGAACTACTCACCCATCATTGGAGGGGCAATGGAGTTGATGTAGATGCCCTCCGTGATCGAATCCCCCTCCGGCAGATTACCGAAAAAGGCTCCAAGATGTTGGAATTTATAGGACAAAGATTAGGGTTAGGAGTCCTGTAGGAGGGCCACAAGCCAGGGGGCGCGCCCCCCCCTGGGGCCGCACCCTGCAGGCTTGTGATCTCCCAGCAGGTCTCCTGACCCCCTCTCCAAGTCTGGTAGGTTTCTTCTGGTCCAAGAAAAATCATCCCGAAGGTTTTATTCCGTTTGGACTCCGTTTAATATTCCTTATCTACAATACTCAAAAACAAGGAAAAAAACAGAAACTGGCACTAGGCACTAGATTAATAGGTTAGTCCCAAAAATAATATAAATTAGCATATTAATGCATATAAAACATCCAAAACAGATAATATAATAGCATGGAACAATAAAAAATTATAGATACGTTGGAGACGTATCAACCACCAACCGTCTAGGGCGCCAAGGCACCCAAGAGGAACAAGCTCTAGGGTGCACAAACACCCAAGAGTAATAAGCTTCTCAAACTTCACTACCATGTATCACCATGGAGAACTCAAACCTATGCACCAAATGCAATGGCAAGGGCACACAGAGTGCCCAAGTCCTTCTCTCCCAAATCCCACCACAACAACTAATGCTATGGAGGAAATGAGAGGAAGAACGAAGAAGAACACCAAGGACTCCTAGATCTAGATCCAAGGGGTTCCCCTCACATAGAGGAGAAAGTGATTGGTGGAAATGTGGATCTAGATCTCCTCTCTCTTTTCCCTCAAGAACTAGCAAGAATCATTGGAGGGATTGAGAGTTAGCAAGCTCAAAGAAGGTCAACAATGGGGGGCAAACACGAGCTCAAGACTTAGGGAACCATTGGGGAAGAAGACCCCTTAAATAGGTCCCCACAAATTTTCCCGTTATGTGCAGAATTACACCAGGGCGGTACAACCGGTGATGCGGGCGGTACAACCAGGCTATAGTAATATAGAGGTACAACCGCCCAACAACCGGCCAACAACCGCATCACAACAAAACCTGAGGCAGTGGTTCCTCCCCGGTGCAACCGCTCGGCTCGAGCACTGGACAGGGCAAAGTCCCGAGCGGTACAACCGCTAGGGACACCGGTAGTACCGGACTATAGTAATATAGTAGTACAGCCGGCCCACGTCCGCCCAACAACCGCAGCTTAACAGAACCGCGTCCGGTTGAAGCCCTGTGCTGGGTGATACGTCTCCAACGTATCTATAATTTTTGATTGTTCCATGCTATTATATTATCTGTTTTGGATGTTTTATATGCATTAATATGCTATTTTATATTATTTTTGGGACTAACCTATTAATCTAGTGCCTATTTCCAGTTTCTGTTTTTTCCTTGTTTTTGAGTATTGCAGATAAGGAATATTAAACGGAGTCCAAACGGAATAAAATCTTCGGAATGATTTTTCTTGGACCAAAAGAAACCTGCCAGACTTGGAGAGGGGGGCAGGAGACCTGCCAGTTGGCGACAAGCCAGCAGGGCGCGGCTCCAGGGGGGCACGCCCCCCTGGCTTGTGGCCCCCTGCTGGCCCTCCTAACCCTAATTCTTGTCCTATAAATTCCCAAATATTCCCCCAATACCAAAAAGAGCCAAAAAAATACTTTTCCGCCGCCGAAAGCCTCTGTTCCCGTGAGATCCCATCTTGGAGCCTTTTTCGGTAATCTGCCGGAGGGGGATTCGATCACGGAGGGCATCTACATCAACTCTATTGCCCCTCCGATGATGCGTGAGTAGTTCACCTCAGACCTTCGGGTCCATAGCTAGTAGCTAGATGGCTTCTTCTCTCTCTATGTTCTTCAATACCATGTTCTTCATGATCTTCATGGGGATCTATCCGATGTAATACTTTTGTGCGGTGTGTTTGTCGAGATCCGATGAATTGTGGGTTTATGATCAGATTATCTATGAATATTATTAGAGTCTTTTCTGAATTATTATATGCATGATTTCATATCTTTGTAAGTCTCTTCGAGTTATTGATTTGGTTTGGCCAACTAGATTGGTAATTCTTGCAAGGGAGAAGTGCTTAGTTTTGGGTTCAATCTTGCGGTGTCCTCACCCAGTGACATAGTAGGGGTAGCGAGGCACGTATTGTATTTTTGCCATCAAGGATAAAAAGATGGGGTTTTCATCATATTGCTTGAGTTTATCCCTCTACATCATGTCATCTTACCTAATGCGTTACTCTGTTCTTCATGAACTTAATACTCTAGATGCAGGCAGGAGTCGGTCGATGTGTGGAGTAATAGTAGTAGATGCAGAATCGTTTCGGTCTACTTGACACGGACGTGATGCCTATATGCATAATCATTGCCTTGGATATCGTCATAACTATGCGCTTTTCTATCAATTGCTCGACAGTAATTTGTTCACCCACCGTATTATTTTCCTTCAAGAGAGAAGCCTCTAGTGAAACCTATGGCCCCCGAGTCTATTTTCCATATTATATTTTCAGATCTATAAACCAAAAATACCAAAAATACCTTGCTGCAATTTTATTTACTTTTCTTTTGGTTTTACTTTTGGCAATCTTTTATATCTATCTCTATCAGATCTCATCCTTGCAAGTAACCGTGAAGGGATTGACAACCCCTTTATAGCGTTGGGTGCAAGTGTTTGATTGTTTGTGTAGGTGCAAATATTGGTGCCTTGCTTGTTCCTCCTACTGGATTGATACCTTGGTTCTCAACAAACTGAGGGAAATACTTATCTACTTCGCTGCATCACCCTTTCCTCTTCAAGGGAAAACCAACACAAGCTCAAGAGGTAGCAAGAAGGATTTCTGGCGCCGTTGCCGGGGAGGATACATAGCAAGACAAGATCTACATCAAGCCTACCAAGTACCCATCACAAACTCATCTCTTGCATTTACATTATTTGCCATTTGCCTCTCGTTTTCCTCTCCCCCACTTCTAAAACGATTTTCAGAAAAAACCAAAAAGATTTGCCTTTTTATTCGCCCTTCTTTCGTTTGTCTTTTCGTTTGCTTTTTGTTTGCTTGTGTTGCCATGTGCCTTCTATTTGCAAGCATCTTCGCTTGCTAAAAATCTATTGATATGGATCCTCATCCACTTGTTAATCTTTTCAAAAGACCAAATTATGATGAACCAATTGCTAGTGAGTTGAGTGCACTTGATTATCTCTATGAAGTTTTGTTTGAAAATCATGAATCTGAAAATTTTGATGAAGTGTTGAAAGAAGAAATTTATAAGGTGATTCATGATAGCTCCTTGATTGAAAAGCATGATTGCAATGATGTTACTATAAATTCTATTAATGTCAATTATGCTAATGATATGCAAAGCCACAAGCTTGGGGATGCTATGTTTGATGAACATGATATTTTTTGTCCCCCAAGTTTTGATGAGCAAATTCATTATGATGATTGCATGCTCGTGTATCATGAAAAGAATGATTTATGTGATAGTTATATTGTTGAATTCCTTCATGATGCTACTGATATTTATGATGAGGGAGGAACATATGCTTGTAGGAATTGCAATAATATCAAGTTTCCTCTCTATGTGTTCAAAGTTTTGAAGTTATGCTTGTTTTGCCTTCCTATGCTAGTTGATTCTTGTTCCCATAAATTGTTTGCTCACAAAATCCCTATGCATAGGAAGTGGGTTAGACTTAAATGTGTTTTTCATGAGATTCTTGATGCTCTCTTGCATATTTCAATCACTACTTTTTATGAGAGCATCATTGAAACCGTTATGCCTAGCTAGGGGCGTTAAACAATAGCGCTTGTTGGGAGGCAACCCAATTTTATTTTATGTTCTTGTTTTTTGCTTCTGTTCTTGAGTGTTTCACACATTATTACCTCTGTAGTAATTGTGTTTTATTGTTTTAATTAGTGTTTGTGCCAAGTAAGACCTTTGGGGTGGTTTACGGTGATTGTTGATTTGGTTTTGCTGAAAAACAGAATCTTTTGCGCTCAGTCCAGGAATTTTATAAATTCACCAGAGAGTCGAATCAATCTGAATTTTTTACACAAGATTTACATACAAATTTTACATATTTTCCTAATTTTTCAGAATTTTTGGAGTTATATAAGTATTCGAAGTCTACAGATTTCTACAGACTGTTCTGTTTTTGACAGATTCTGTTTTCTTTGTGTTGTTTGCTTATTTTGATGTATCTATGGGTTGTATCGGGGGGTAAGAACCATGGAGAAGTTGGAATACAGTAGATATTACACCAATATAAATAAAGAATGAGTTCACAACAGTACCAAAAGTGGTGATTTATTTTTCTAATACTAACGGATCTCACGAGTTTTCTGTTGAGTTTTGTGTTGTGAAGTTTTCAAGTTTTGGGTAAAGATTTGATGGACTATGGAATAAGGAGTGGCAAGAGCCTAAGCTTGGGGATGCCCAAGGCACCCCAAGTCATATTCAAGGATGCCAAAGAGCCTAAGCTTGGGGATGCCTTCCGAGGCATCCCCTCTTTTGTCTTCAATCCATCGATAAATTTACTTGAGGCTATATTTTTATTCACCACATGATATGTGTTTTGCTTGGAGCGTCTTGTATGATATGAGTCTTTGCTTTTTTTAGTTTGCCACAATCATCCTTGATCGACACATCTTTTTGAGAGAGACCCGCATTAATCGTGAATTTATTAGAATACTCTATGTGCTTCACTTATATCTTTTGAGCTAGGCAATTTTGCTCTAGTGCTTCACTTATATCTTTTTAGAGCACGGTGGTGTTTTATTTTATAGAAATAATTGAACTCTCGTACCTCACTTATATTATTTTGAGAGTCTTTAAACAGCATGGTAATTGGCTTAGGTTATGAATTTAGTCCTAATATAATGGGCATCCAAGAGGGATATAATAAAAACTTTCATATAAAGTGCATTGAATACTATGAGAAGTTCGATTCCTTGCATAAAGTTTTGAGATATAGAGATGGTGATATTAGAGTCATGCTAGTGATTAATTATGGATTGGTAAGAATAATTGTGTTAAGGTTTGTGATTCCCGTAGCCTGCACGTATGGTGAACCGTTATGTAACGAAGTCGGAGCATGATTTGTTTAATGATTGTCATCCTTTGTGTGAGGGTCGGGAGCGTGCGATGGTTAACTCCTACCAACCTCTCCACTAGGAGCATGCGTCTAATACTTTGCTTCGATAACTAATAGGCTTTTGCAATAAGTATGTGAGTTCTTTATGACTAATGTGAGTCCATGGATTATACGCACTCTCACCCTTCCACCATTGCTAGCCTCTCTAGTACCGCGCAACTTTCGCCGGTGCATTAAACCCACCATACATCCTTCCTCAAAACAGCCACCATACCTACCTATTATGGCATTTCTATACCCATTCTGAGATATATTGCCATGCAACTTCCACCGTTCCGTTTATTATGACACGCACCACCTTTTTCATATTGCTTTAGTGTCATATTTTGTTCTAGATATCGAGTTGTAATTTTTGAGTTGTAAGTAAATAAAAGTGTGATGATCATCATTAGAGCATTGTCCCATGTGAGGAAAGGATGATGGAAGCTATGATTCCCTCACAAGTTGGGATGAGTCTCCGGACTTTACAAATAATAAAAGAGGCCAATGAAGCCCATATAAAAAAAGAGGCCAAAGATGCCCACCATAAAAAAATAAAAAAAAAATAAGAGAAAAGAGAGAAGGGACAATGCTACTATCCTTTTTCCACACTTGTGCTTCAAAATAGCACCATGATCTTCATGATAGAGAGTCTCCTATTTTGTCACTTTCATATACTAGTGGGAATTTTTTGTTATATAACTTGGCTTGTATATTCCAATGATGGGCTTCCTCAAATTGCCCTAGGTCTTCATGAGCAAGCGAGTTGGATGCACACCCACTTAGTTTCTTTTTGAGCTTTCATACACTTATAGCTCTAGTGCATCCGTTGCATGGCAATCCCTACTCACTCACATTGATATCTATTTATGGGCATCTCCATAGCCCGTTGATACGCCTTGTTGATGTGAGGCTATCTTCTCCTTTTTCCTTGCAACCTCCACCATATCCTATTCCACCTATAGTGCTATATCCATGGCTCACGCTCATGTATTGCGTGAAAGTTGAAAAGGTTTGAGAACATAAAAGGTGTGAAACAATTGCTTGACTTGTCATCGGGGGTGTGCATGATTTAAATACTTTGTGTGGGGAAGATGGAGCATAGCCAGACTATATGATATTGTAGGGATAACATTCTTTAGCCATGTTATTTTGAAAGGACACGATTGTTTGTTAGTATGCTTGAAGTATTACTGTTTTTATGTCAATATTAAGCTTTTGTTTCGAATCTTATGGATCTGAACATTCATGCCACAATAAAGAATATTACATGGATAAATATGTTAGGTAGCATTCCACATCGAAAATTCTGTTTTTATCATTTACCTACTCGAGGACGAGCAGGAATTAAGCTTGGGGATGCTTGATACGTCTCCAACGTATCTATAATTTTTGATTGTTCCATGCTATTATATTATCTGTTTTGGATGTTTTATATGCATTAATATGCTATTTTATATTATTTTTGGGACTAACCTATTAATCTAGTGCCTAGTGCCAGTTTCTGTTTTTTCCTTGTTTTTGAGTATTGCAGATAAGGAATATTAAATGGAGTCCAAACGGAATAAAATCTTCGGAATGATTTTTCTTGGACCAGAAGAAACCTGCCAGACTTGGAGACGGGGGCAGGAGACCTGCCAGTTGGCGACAAGCCAGCTGGGCGCGGCCCCAGGGGGGCGCCCCCTGGCTTGTGGCCCCCTGCTGGCCCTCCTAACCCTAATTTTGTCCTATTAATTACCAAATATTCCCCCAATACCAAACAGAGCCAAAAAAATACTTTTCCGCCGCCGCAAGCCTCTGTTCCCGTGAGATCCCATCGTGGAGCCTTTTCCGGTAATCTGCCGGAGGGGGATTCGATCACGGAGGGCATCTACATCAACTCCATTGCCTCTTCGATGATGCATGAGTAGTTCACCTCAAACCTTCGGGTCCATAGCTAGTAGCTAGATAGCTTCTTCTCTCTCTATGTTCTTCAATACCATGTTCTTCATGATCTTCATGGGGATCTATCCGATGTAATACTTTTGTGCGGTGTGTTTGTCGAGATCCGATGAATTGTGGGTTTATGATCAGATTATCTATGAATATTATTTGAGTCTTTTCTGAATTCTTATATGCATGATTTCATATCTTTGTAAGTCTCTTCGAGTTATTGATTTGGTTTGGCCAACTAGATTGATAATTCTTGCAATGGGAGAAGTGCTTAGTTTTGGGTTCAATCTTGCGGTGTCCTCACCCAGTGACATAGTAGGGGTAGCGAGGCACGTATTGTATTGTTGCCATCAAGGATAAAAAGATGGGGTTTTCATCATATTGCTTGAGTTTATCCCTCTACATCATGTCATCTTACCTAATGTGTTACTCTGTTCTTCATGAACTTAATACTCTAGATGCAGGCAGGAGTCGGTCGATGTGTGGAGTAATAGTAGTAGATGCAGAATCGTTTCGGTCTACTTGACACGGACGTGATGCCTATATGCATAATCATTGCCTTGGATATCGTCATAACTATGCGCTTTTCTATCAATTGGTCGACAGTAATTTGTTCACCCACCGTATTATTTTCCTTCAAGAGAGAAGCCTCTAGTGAAACCTATGGCCCCCGGGTCTATTTTCCATATTATATTTTCAGATCTATAAACCAAAAATACCAAAAATACCTTGCTGCAATTTTATGTACTTTTCTTTTAGTTTTACTTTTGGCAATGTTTTATATCTATCTCTATCAGATCTCATCCTTGCAAGTAACCGTGAAGGGATTGACAACCCCTTTATAGCGTTGGGTGCAAGTGTTTGATTGTTTGTGTAGGTGCAAATATTGGTGCCTTGCTTGTTCCTCCTACTGGATTGATACCTTGGTTCTCAACAAACTGAGGGAAATACTTATCTACTTCGCTGCATCACCCTTTCCTCTTCAAGGGAAAACCAACGCAAGTTCATTAGGTAGCACTGGGCCGGTTCAATCGCCCAGGGCTGCCACCCTGGATCACCTAGCTGTGGGCGGTACAACCGCTGGGGACCACTCAGTGGCAGCACCCCCAGGGTATCAGCCCTGGAGTGGTGGCTAAACCGGATGACTGGAGCGAGCAGTGCAACCGGTCGGGACAGCGGTATAACCGCATCAAGAAAACATGTAAGTCCAAAACTGCCATAACTTCTGCAAATGAGCTCCGAATTGAGCAAACTCAAGCTTGTTGGATTCAGGACGACAAGAGCTATCTTAAGAAGAGGCAGTATGAAAATGCCAATGATATAGAGATGTGAAACCTCTATGAATGAAGAACCGGCAAAAACTCCAACATCGAAAACATCATAGAAGATGCATATGGACTCCGTTTTCGATGAACTTGAGCTTGTCATGAAGCTGACCATAAGCTCAAGAACCCACATAGAGAAAAGCCAACCAAGAACCAAGAAATATGATGATGCCAAGAATGCAATGGTTTGAGCTCTCAATGAACGATACGATCAAGTTACTCACTTGAGAGCCCCCCTTGATAGTACGGCTATCGATCCTATAACCCGGTCTCCCAACTACCACCATGAGACCGGTAAAATAGAAAACCCTATCAAGGTCAAACCTTTGCCTTGCGCATAGTCCACTTGAGCTAGATGATGAAGATCTTGTCCTTCTCAAGATGGACCACCTTTCTTGATTGCGCCGGCTCGATGAAGACTAGTAGATTGCTCCCCCATACTCCACTATGGGTGAGCCACTCTTCGGCACATCTTCACAAGTCCATTGTCACCACAATGGACGGCAAGCTTCAAGCATGATCTCTCCGTGATGCTTCACTTGAACTTGCACACCGCAACCTTGATGACGATCACCACTTGATGTCATCTTCCATGGGTTGTATGGGATCTTCCACTTGATGCAAGCCCATGGAAATATACCTAACCCCACAAAGAACACTCTCGTAGACCATGGGTTAGTACACAAAGTGTCGGGGATATTACCCCGTGGCATAACCCGGCCTGAAGTATGACCCGGCCGGGACTTGGCGGCTCATTGGTGACCCAGCATGCGGGTCAGACGAATGACAAAGACCCAACAGCCCAGAAGGCGGCTCATAGGAGGCCCGACTCATGTTATTGTGGGCCGGCTCGCAGAGAAGGCCCAAGGAAAGGAAAGACTCTCTCAAGAAGGAAACAAGACCCGGATTAGGATTCAATAGAGACTAGTCCTAATCCAACCCCCAGTAGGACTCTACATGTAAACCTACCCCTTCAACCTATATAAGGAGGGGTAAGGCACCCCAAGAGGGACAACTTCAAGTCATTAGAGATAGACAGATTAGAGGCACTTGAGATTAGAGGTAGCAAGATAGCACCCTTGTAATCGAGATCACCCTCATCATCAATACACACAAAGCAGGACGTAGGCTTTTACCTCCATTGGAGGGGCCGAACCTGGGTAAACTCGCGTCTCTCGATTCCGATCAACCCCTCTCAAGCCGCCACATAGTTGCGATGGCCTCACACCTAAGTTCTCTCATGAGGACATCTTGCCGTGAGAAAACCACGACACAAAGCGTAATGGACAATGCTTACCATACCATGGGATCACTTGATCCCTCTTGGTACATCTTGTACACTTTGTGTGTTAATCAACTTGATTCACTCTTTGACTTAGTCTTGATCAACCTTGTATCATATCTTCTCTATGACCAATCTTTGGATAAAACCTTGAATACCACCTTAGTCACCATATAAACTCCGTGAAACCAACAGATGGACTTCAAGAAGTGCCTATGGACAAATCCTTCGAATATAACTCAATGCAACCATTAGTCCATAGGGATTGCCATGAATTACCAAAACCACACATGGATAAATGTGCTCTTACATATGTTGAGGCATCAACTTGCGGATTCCGGTGGCCTTGGGGATCTATGCATAGGGGTTGATTGCACATATTCATACCACGTTCTCCGATAGAAATCTTGGGGTGCTCCTTGAAGTTCTTTGTGTTGGATTGAATATGATAGACCTGAAATTGTTTGATGCATGTCGCATAATTTACCCACGGATACTTGACGTGACATTGGAGTATCTAGGTGACGTTAGGGTTGATTGATATGTATCATTGGTGTTGTTCTAGTACGAACTCTAGGGCTGTTTGTGACACTTATAGGAATAGCCCAAAAGATTGATCGGAAAGAATAACTTTGAGGTGGTTCTACTACCTACACCAATTTCATCTTATTGTTCTCCGCTAGATAGGAACTTTGGAGTGATTCTTTGTTGCACGTTGAGGGGTGATCATATGATTAAACTATGTTAGCATTGTTGGGAGATTGCACTAGTGAAAGTATGAAACCTATGCCTTGTTTCCAAGCATTAATATACCGTTTTGCTCGCTGTTTAGTATTTGCTACCTTGCTGTTTTTATATTTTCAGATTACAAAAACCTATATCTACCATCCATATTGCACTTGTATCACCATCTCTTCGCCGAACTAGTGCACCTATACAATTTGCCATTGTATTGGGTGTGTTGGGGACACAAGAGATTTCTTGTATTCGATTGCAGGGTTGTTTGAGAGAGACCATCTTCATCCTACACCTCCCACGGATTGAGAAACCTTAGGTCATCCACTTGAGGGAAAATTGCTACTGTCCTACAAAACTCTGCGCTTGGAGGCCTAACAAAGTCTACAAGAATAAAGTTGCATAGTAGACCTCAAGCTCTTTTCTGGCGCCGTTGCCGAGGAGGTGAGTGCTTGAAGGTATATCTTTAGATCTTGCAATTGAATCTTTTAGTTTCTTGTTTCTCACTAGTTTAGTTTTATAAAAGAAAACTACAAAAAAATGGAGTTTAGGTTGCATCATTTGTATCGTCTTTATAATGTCTTTCGTGAAAATAAGGATTCCTTGAATGATGAGCATGATTGCAATGTTAGTAGTATGAATTCTCTGAATATCCATGATGCTAATGATATGCAAAGCCACAAGCTTGGGGATGCTATGTTTGATGAAGATGATATTTTTAGTGCCCCAAGTTTTGATGAGCAAAACTATTATGATGATAGCATGCCTCCTATGTATGATGATTATTGTGATGACATGTATGCTATAAAGAGTAATGACAACCATGAAACTTGTTATCATGATTTTAATATTCAAAGTGGTTATGTCTATCAAGTACCTCATGATAGTTATTTCGTTGAGTTTGCTCCCACTATTATGAATGAGAAGAAGTTTGCTTATGTGGAGAGTGATAAAAATTCTATGCTTCTGCATCATGAAAAGAATGCTTTATGTGATAGTTATATTGTTGAATTCCTTCATGATGCTGCTGAAAATTATTATGAGGGAGGAACATGTGCTTGTAGGAATTGCGATAATATCAAGTTTCCTCCCTATGTGTTCAAAGTTTTGAAGTTGCACTTGTTTTGCCTTCCTATGCTAGTTGATTCTTGCTCCCATAAATTGTTTGCTCACAAAATCCCTATGCATAGGAAGTGGTTTAGACTTAAATGTGCTTGTCATGAGATTCATGATGCTCTCTTGCATGATTCAATTATTAATCCCATGTGAGCATCATTGAAATCATCATGCCTAGCTAAAAGGCATTCAAGAAAAGCGCTTGTTGGGAGACAACCCAACACTTTTACTTTCTGTTTTTGTGTGCTCACATGATTAAGCTACTGTAGTAATCATGTTTTTGTCTTTTATTTCAATAAAGTGCCAAGTAAAGCCTTTGGGATGACTCACAAGATGAGTAGAATTGATGCTGAACCAAAACAGAAACTTCTGACGCAAGTACAGGAATTTTCATTTTTTACTGGAGCTTGATAATGATCTGAAATTTTTACACAGTCTTGATATAAAAATTCTTAAGGTTGTCCTAATTTTTCAGAATTGTTAGAGATAGGTAAGTATGTCTATACTACAGATCTTCACCGACTGTTCTGTTTCTGACAGATTCTGTTTTGCATGCATAGTTTGCTTGTTTTAGTGTTTCCATAGCTTATATTTAGTGGTATAAATTATGGGAATGATAAAATACAGTAGGTATCATGTGGGAACAATTATGGATCTTGTCTTGACAGTACCTAAGTGAATGATTTATCTTTATTACACTAACCCTTCTCACGAAGTTCCGTTAAGTTTTGTGTGATTGAAGTTTTCAAGTTTTGGGTGAGACACCGATATGAGGAGAATAAGGAGTGACAAGAACCTAAGCTTGGGGATGCCCAAGGAACCCCCAAGGTAATTTCCTTGTAAGACTCAAGTGCCTAAGTTTGGGGATGCCCCGGAAGGCATCCCCTCTTTCGTCTTCAACACTATCGGTATATCTTACTTAGAGCTATATTTTTATTCGTCACATAATATGAGTTTTTCTTGGAGCATCATTTTATTTTGTTATTTTATGTTAGGTGTTATTTATAATTTTGTTTTTCAATAAAAAGTTCCAAGGATTGCCTTTAGGATGCTTGAATTGCATGCCTGATGTGTGCTGTGTAAAAACAAAATCTTTTGCTGTAGTGTTAGAATTTTCATATTTTACTGGAAATTGGAAAGTTTCTAACATTTTTACACAGTGTTTTCATGTAAATTATTTATCACGTCCTAAATTTTCCTAATTTTTTTAGTTACAGAAGTACACTGGTTTAATAGATTGCTACAGACTGTTTTGTTTGGACAGATTGCTGTCATAGTTTTGTTATCTACTTATCATATAGTTTCCATAGCCTATATTGGTAGATATAAATTGTGGAAATGATAGTAAAAAGTAGATGATGTTTGAAATTATTATGCAACTTGTCTTGGCAGTACATAAAGAGTTGATTTATTATTATGTGTACTAACCTATCTCACGAGTTCTTTTCGAGTTTTGTGTGGATGAAGTTTTTGAGAATAGGTGAAACCGGGATATGAGAGGATTGAACGAGATACAAAAGCTCAAGCTTGGGGATGCCGAAGGCACCCCAAGTAAATATTTCAAGAAGTCACAAGCATCTAAGCTTGGGGATGCTACGCATCCCACCTCTCTTCGTCAACTATCGGTTAGCCTATGTTGAGCCTAAACTTTTATTTGTTCACATGATGCGTGCTATTCTTGGAGTTCTATTTTTGTTTAGTTTGATGTTTGAATAAAATACTCAGATCTGAAAATCTTCATTAAGAGAGAGAGTCCTCACATAGCTAGTTAATTGTTTGACTACTCATTGATCTTCATGTATATCTTTTGAAGAGTTGTTTGATGCTTACTCTTGAGCTTCACTTTTATCCTATGAGTAAATTGTGAATCAATGAAATATCATAAATATGAAATTATCAATGTGCTTTATTCTTAGTAGTAGCTTCACATCTGGTTTAGAAAGTAAAATCTATTGAAGTTTGACAATCACAATATTGGTCATACAAGCAATTCTTGAATGATTAGTATAAGGAAGAGAACTTTCACATACAAATATATTATCTTGGACATCTTCTATGATTGTGAATACCCATTAATTATTTTCAAACTTGAGCAAATTAGTTGAAGTTGGACAAGGAAGACAACGTAATGAGTTATGGTTGTGTATATTTGCATAGAAGTTATATTGTTATGGATCCTCCAACATGTGGTGTTTGCTTAGGATCTTTTGCTAGCCAAAAATTCGTACTAAGTAGAGATGCTACTTGTGTATCCAAAAACCCCTAAACCCAATTTCTTGCCATGAGAGTCCACTATATCTACCTATATGCGGAATTACCCTGCCGTTCCAAGTAAATTTGCATGTGCCACCTCTAAAATGTCAAATGAACATCTGTTTTGTGTGCCTGGACCGCTCATGAAGCGACAGGGGGCGGTCAGTATCTTCCATGTTAAGCGGGTTATTCTCATGATGAGTGTTTATTCACTCGTCCTTGCTTGAGAGGGGCGGTAATAGGGATTCCCAGTCCCGAAAAAAATTGCAAATAATTAAACAAAACTCCCCCAGGAATGTTGTTGGTATGAACGGTACCCGTGGATTCGGCTAGCCGTGGAGTGTGTTTGTTGGTGGAGGGGGAGTAAACCTTTACTTTTACCGCTTGGGAACCACCACTAATGTGTTTAACATGGAAGATATTGATAACTCTTAGTCGTAACATTGACAGGAAGGGTGCACCTCCCAAAACTATATTCATCTCTGTTTTTAAACAATGAGCTCTGGCAGCTTTGCAAATCCCTGCTTCCCTCTGCGAAGGGACAATCTATTTACTTTCATGTTATTTACTATTCATGTTGAGTCAACTTCTTATTCCAACCTCAATCTATTAGTTGGCAAGCATCATGTGGTGGGGAAAGATCCAAACACATATGGCCAGTCAAATATATTTGATCATGATTTATTATTGTTGACAATTATCTTTATGATAAGTATGTTGGGAGGCAAAACATTAAGCCCCTATCTTTCTCTGTGTTCGATGGATGCCATTTGTTCTAAAAATATGCTTTGAGTACTAGCAATCATAGAAGACTATATGATGATTGAGTATGTGGAGCTCTTACTTAGACTTTGTTGAGAATAAGTTGAATTGCAATTTTTTGGTGACTAAGAACATAGGTTGTTAAGTTTCAAGAGAATTCATTGTTTGAACCATATCATGTGAATTGGTTGCTACTCTATCATGATGATTTTTATGAGAAAAAGTTGCTGGTTATGATGCTAGAAAATTGACTGAAATTATCAATGATAAAACTTATATATTATGCTAGCATTCACACTTCATAAATTTGTTCTTTTATCATTAATTTACCTACTCGAGGACGAGCAGGAATTAAGGTTGGGGATGCTGATATGTCTCCAACGTATCGATAATTTATGAATTATTCATGCCATATTCACCTATGTTTACAATACTTTTATATGGTTTTAATGCACTTTATATGATTTATTTAGAACTAACCCGGACTGACGCTGTTTTCAGCAGAACTACCGTGGTGTTGTTTTTTGTGCAGAAAATGAAAGTTCTCAGAATCGCCCGAAACTTTTTGGTGTTTTTTTCTGGACCAAATAAGCAATATTGGAGCGAAGACCCATCGGAGAAGAGCCACGAGGTGGGCACAACCCACCAGGGCGCGCCAGAGGGCCCATGTGCACCCTGGTGTATCGTGCCCTCCTCGTGGTCCATCTTGGCGTGAAACCGACGCCCAAAAATCCTATAAATATAGAAACCATCAGAAATAACCCTAGACTCTCCGCTCCGCCGCCGCAACTCTCTGTATCGACGAAAAAACAATCTGGAGACGTTCCAGTACCCTGCCGGAGAGGGAAATCCATCCCCGGTGGCCATCTTCATCATCCCGGTGGAGGCCATGACGAGGAGGGAGTAGTCCACCCTTGGGGCTGAGGGTATGTACCAGTAGCTATGTGTTCAATCTCTCTCTCTCTCTCATGTTCTTGAGATGTCATGATCTTGATGTATCACGGGCTTTGTTAATATAGTCGGATCACATGATGTTATTCCCTCTCTATCTAGTTGTGATGAATTGAGTTTACCCTTTGAGATTTCGTTACCGGATTGAATACTTTTATGGATTTGAGAACATTTGATATATGTCTTGCATGCGGATACCCGTGGTGACAATGGGGTGTTCTATTGATTCACTTGATATATGTTTTGTGCTCAACTTGCGGATTCCCGCGGTGACATTGGGGTAATCTATGCATAGGGGTTGATACATGTTCTTGTCCTACTTTCTCCGATAGAAATCGTTGGGCACTCTTTGAGGTTCTTTGTGTGGATTGAGTATTATGAATCTGAAATTGTTTAATGCGTATCATATAATTAACTCATGGATACTTGTGGTGACATTGGAGTATCTAGGTGACATTAGAGTTGGTTGATGCGTATCATATGGAGTTATTCTAGTACGAACTCTTAGATAGATCGAACGGAAAGGATAACTTGATGTTATCTTAGTACGAACTCTTGAATAGATCGATCGAAAAGAATAGTTTTAAGGTGGTTTCGTACCCTACAAACAATTTCTTCTTATGTTCTCCACTAGATAAGAACTTTGGAGTGATTCTTCGTTGCACGTTGAGGGATGGTTATGTGATCCAATTATATTAGCTTTGTTGAGAGATTGCACTAGTGAAAGTACAGACCCTAGGCCTTGTTTTCAAGCATTGCAATACCGTTTGTGCTCACTTTTGTTACTTGCTACCTTGCTGTTTTTATATTTTCAGATTACAAAAACCTATATCTACCATCTATATTGCACTTGTATCACCATCTCTTCGCCGAACTAGTGCACCTATACAATTTGCCATTGTATTGGGTGTGTTGGGGACACAAGAGATTTCTTGTATTCGATTGCAGGGTTGTTTGATAGAGACCATCTTCATCCTACACCTCCCACGGATTGATAAACCTTAGGTCATCCACTTGAGGGAAAATTGCTACTGTCCTACAAAACTCTGCGCTTGGAGGCCCAACAAAGTCTACAAGAATAAAGTTGCGTAGTAGACATCACTAGGCCGCGCCCTGATGGCTTGTGGGGCCCTCGAGGCTGCCCCAACCCTGATTCCAGTTCTATAAAATCACATCTTCGGAGAAAAAAATCAAAGAGAATTTTTCATCGCGTTTCACGAGACGAAGCCGCTGCCACCTCCTGTTCTTCCTCGGGAGGGCTGATCTGGAGTCCATTGGGGGCTCCGGAGAGGGGAAATCATCACTGTCGTCATCACCAACCCTTCTCCATCAACATCGCCAAGTAATTCCTTTGTAGGCTTGCTGGACGGTGGTGGGATTGGATGAGATTGATCATGTAATCGAGTTAAGTTTGATAGGGCTTGATCCCTAGTATCCACTATGTTCTGAGATTGATGTTGCTATGACTTTGCTATGCTTAATGCTTGTCACTAGGGCTCGGGTGCCATGATTTCAGATCTGAACATATTATATTTTCTCTGAATATAAGATTGATTTGGATCCTATCATGCAAGTTGTATGCACCTATTACATGTCCTGATCTGCATACCCTAAGGTGACAATAATTGGGATTCTTTCCGGTGATTGTCGTAGTTTGAGGAGTTCATGTATTGACCATGTGTTAATGCTTTGTTCCAGTTATTTATTAAAAGGAGGCCTTAATATCCCTTAGTTTCCAATAGGACCTCGCTGCCACGGGAGGGTAGGACAAAATATGTCGTGCAAGTTCTTATTGCAAGCATGTATGACTATATACGGAATACATGCCTACATTATATTGAAGAATTGGAGCTAGTTCTGTGTCGCCCTAGTGTGAACTGTTACATGATCAATGTCATCTAAATCATTATCCATCACCGATCCACGTGCCTACGCTTTACATATACTGAATCTTGCTAAGTTACTAGTGTCACAACTGCTACAAAATTGTTGCTGCCACTACTACTGTTACTTTTGCTACTACTATTTGTCGTTCTACAAAACCTTTGCTGCAAAGAGATATCCCAGGTGCGGTTGAATTGATAACCCAACTGTCAAGGCCAATAAATATTCTTTGGCTCCCCTTGTGTCATATCAATAAATTAGGGTGAAATACTACCCGTGAAGACTGTCGCGATCCCCTATACTTGTGGGTTATCAAGACCTTTTTCTGGCGTTGTTGCCAGGGAGCATAGCTATATTTATTGTGTTAACTTGAGGATATCCAATTGCCATTTAAGGAATCTGAAGGATAATCGAACTAAGATCATCCCCTCTCGCACGAGAGGAGGTAAGGAAGTGCCATCTAGCTCTGCTTTTGATTCACCTATTGTTTTGAATCAGCTTATTACACCACCACCTGTTGATCGTCCTGATATGTCACATGAACTTGATGATGCTACTTTTGAAATTAATGATGATACTATTTCTACACATGTTGAAATGAAACTATGCCACTAAATGAATTACTTGATGCTCGTATTGCTAAAGCTAGAGAACTTGAAAATGCTGAAACTGATGAAGACTTTGAATCACCTGTTACACCTAGCTCTCCTAATAGATATGAATTGCCTCATGTACCTGAAGGTTATGTCATGGATAAGGAAACAACTAGTGATTTCTTTGCTTGTGAGAATGGAGATGATTTGAAGAAACTGTTATGCAAACTAAAAGAAAAATCTATGATGGAGAAAATGAAATATGATCCTAAATTTGCTACTTCTCCTATGTTTGTTACTGATAAGGATTATGAGTTCTCTGTGGACCCTGAGTTAATTCCTATAGTAGAGTGTGATCCTTTCCATGGTTATGAGAATGAAACTGTTGTCGAACACCTTATGAAATTAAATGATATTGCTGCTTTGTTTACCAATGATGAAAAGATACGCTACTATTATATCCTTAAGCTTTTTCCTTTCTCACTAAAAGGCAAGGCCAAGGAATGGTTCCTTTCTCTTGCTCCGGAGAGGGGAAATCATCACCGTCGTCATCACCAACCCTTCTCCATCAACACCGCCAAGTAATTCCTTTGTAGGCTTGCTGGACGGTGGTGGGATTGGATGAGATTGATCATGTAATCGAGTTAAGTTTGATAGGGCTTGATCCCTAGTATCCACTATGTTCTGAGATTGATGTTGCTATGACTTTGCTATGCTTAATGCTTGTCACTAGGGCTCGGGTGCCATGATTTCAGATCTGAACATATTATATTTTCTCTGAATATAAGATTGATTTGGATCCTATCATGCAAGTTGTATGCACCTATTACGTGTCTTGATCTGCATACCCTAAGGTGACAATAATTGGGATTCTTTCCGGTGATTGTCGTAGTTTGAGGAGTTCATGTATTGACCATGTGTTAATGCTTTGTGCCGGTTATCTATTAAAAGGAGGCCTTAATATCCCTTAGTTTCCAATAGGACCTCGCTGCCACGGGAGGGTAGGACAAAATATGTCGTGCAAGTTCTTATTGCAAGCATGTATGACTATATACGGAATACATGCCTACATTATATTGAAGAATTGGAGCTAGTTCTGTGTCGCCCTAGTGTGTAACTGTTACATGATCAATGTCATCTAAATCATTATCCATCACCGATCCACGTGCCTACGCTTTACATATACTGAATCTTGCTAAGTTACTAGTGTCACAACTGCTACAAAATTGCTGCTGCCACTACTACTGTTACTTTTGCTACTACTATTTGTCGTTCTACTAAACCTTTGCTGCAGAGAGATATCCCAGGTGCGGTTGAATTGATAACTCAACTGTCAAGGCCAATAAATATTCTTTGGCTCCCCTTGTGTCATATCAATAAATTAGGGTGAAATACTACCCGTGAAGACTGTCGCGATCCCCTATACTTGTGGGTTATCAAGACCTTTTTCTGGCGTTGTTGCCAGGGAGCATAGCTCTATTTATTGTGTTAACTTGAGGATATCCAATTGCCATTTAAGGAATCTGAAGGATAATCGAACTAAGATCATCCCCTCTCGCACGAGAGGAGGTAAGGAAGTGCCATCTAGCTCTGCTTTTGATTCACCTACTGTTTTGAATCAGCTTATTACACCACCACCTGTTGATCGTCCTGATATGTCACATGAACTTGATGATGCTACTTTTGAAATTAATGATGATGCTATTGCTACACATGTTGAAACTGAAACTATGCCACTAAATGAATTACTTGATGCTCGTATTGCTAAAGCTAGAGAACTTGAAAATGCTGAAACTGATGAAGACTTTGAATCACCTGTTACACCTAGCTCTCCTAATAGATATGAATTGCCTCATGTACCTGAAGGTTATGTCATGGATAAGGAAACAACTAGTGATTTATTTGCTTGTGAGAATAGAGATGATTTGAAGAAACTGTTATGCAAACTAAAAGAAAAATCTATGATGGAGAAAATGAAATATGATCCTAAATTTGCTACTTCTCCTATGTTTGTTACTGATAAGGATTATGAGTTCTCTGTGGACCCTGAGTTAATTCCTATAGTAGAGTCTGATCCTTTCCATGGTTATGAGAATGAAACTGTTGTCGAACACCTTATGAAATTAAATGATATTGCTGCTTTGTTTACCAATGATGAAAAGATACGCTACTATTATATCCTTAAGCTTTTTCCTTTCTCGCTAAAAGGCAATGCCAAGGAATGGTTCCTTTCTCTTGCACCTGGTTGTATGCGTAGTCCCCAGGATATGCTTCATTACTTTTCTGAAAAATAATTTCCTGCTCATAAGAAACAAGCTTCCTTACAGAGAATATTTAATTTTGCACAAGTTGAAGAAGAGAATCTCCCTCAGGCTTGGGGGAGGCTTCTCTAGTTAGTTAGAGCTTTGCTTGATTGTCCTCTTAAGAAAAATGAAATTCTTGATATCTTTTATAATGGACTAACCGATACTTCTAGGGACTTCCTAGATAGTTGTGCTAGTTGTGTTTTCACGGAAAGAACGGTCAGTCAAGCTGAAGAATTATTGAACAACATATTGCAAAATGCCGATGACTGGACACTTCCTGAACCACCTCCGGAACCTATTCAAAAGAATAGAGGTATTCTATTCCTCAATCCTGAAGATATGCAAGAAGCAAAAAAGATCTGTGAAGGAGAAGGGTATTAAAATTGAGGATGTCAAGACACTATCACCTATTGAAGAAATACATGGACTTGATACCCCGACATAGGTAGTAGAGGTAAACTCTCTCCGTTCCTTTAGTGAAAATAATATACCTTACAATAAGACTCCTGAACAATGCATGGATGAATATGATAATTTCGTTGTTAATCAAGAGCACTTCAATAATTATGTTAAGGATCAATTGAGTTGTAATGCCATGATGATAGACCGCTTAAGTGACTTGATGTTTAGAATTGCTAATGATGTAAAAGGTCTAGGTAAACATGCTTCTATGGTTCACACCCAACTATACCAAGTTGCTAAGTCACAAAATGATTTGCTTGCTGAAATGAATAATAATATGAATGATCATGTTCTTAGAGTAATGACTAGGGGAGGTCGTATGACCCAAGAACCTCTCTATCCGAAAGGTCATCCTAAAAGAATAGAACAGGATTCCCAGAGAATTAATATTGATGCACCTAGTTCCTCTAATAAGAAAAAGAAAAATGACAGGAAGTGGCATACTCCTAGTGAACCTTTTACAAAAACACCTACTGAGAACCATAATGATGTTTCTACTTCTAATGCTGAAACCCAGTCTGGTAGTGAACATGCACCTAGTGATAATGAAAAGGAGGATGATGATAATAATGTGCAGGTAGATGCTCCCCCAGATAGTAATAAAGAAAATGATAACGATGTAGAAATAGAACCTGCCGTGGATCTTGATAACCCATCTCCTAAAAATAAACGTTATGATAAGAGAGACTTCGTTGCTAGAAAACATGGGAGGGAAAGAGAGCCATGGGTTCAAAAACCCATGCCATTCCCTCGTAAGTCTTCTAAGAGTAAGGACGATGAAGATTTTGAGCCCTTTGCTGAAATGATTAGATCTGTCCTTTTGCGTATTCATTTGACTGATATACTGAAAATGCTTCCGTATGCTAAGTATATGAAAGATATTATTACCAACAAAAGGAAAATACCTGAAACTAAAATTGCAACTATGCTTGCTAATTATTCTTTTGATGGAGGAATACCTAAGAAGCTAGGAGATCCTGGCATACCCACAATACCTTTCTCTATTAAGAGAAATTATGTTAAAACTGCTCTATGTGATTTAGGGGCCGGTGTTAGTGTTATGCCTTTCTCCCTTTATAAAAGACTTGATTTGAGTAAGCTTACACCTACTGAGATATCTTTGCAAATGGCTGATAAATCCACTGCTTTACCTATTGGAATTTGCGAGGACGTTCCTGTTGTGGTTGCAAATGTTACTATCTTGACAGACTTTGATATTCTTGATATGCCTGAGGAAGACAATATGTCGATCATCCTTGGTAGACCCTTCTTAAATACTACAGGGGCTGTTATTGATTGCAATAAAAGCAAGGTTACCTATCACGTCAATGCCAAGCAACATACCGTTCATTTTTCGAAGAAGCAAACTTTGGTCAATAATATAAATGTCCTTGAGCCTACTCCCACGGTTATCATTGGAAGTTTTGCAATTCCTCTACCTACTATCAAGAAGAAATATTATAATCTTATTGTTGGGGAGATGCAAATCCCCATTGAGGTAACCTAGTGATATACGAAAATTCTTCGATGGCATGTTAACCGGAAAAGGTTGTTAATAAGACTTGATCAACCTTATTAATGGATTCTTTTCGGAAGGCATGTGATTCATGAATTTAGTATTCACAACTCTCTGTATCAAAAGTTTATCCTCTGTTATTTTCAGTTTATATAAAATAAATTAGCATGATTTTCCGTTTTTCTGTTTTTCCCGTGCGTAGAAAAATGCCCGAAAATAAAAAGTATCAGATTGCCACAAAATTTTAACATGAATTTTTCTGGAATAAATAAGTATTTTTGGCATAAAAATTATAGCACGGGACTGCACCTGTGGGGCACAAGCCAACAGGGCGCGACCTCCCTGGGTCGCGCCCTGATGGCTTGTGGGGCCCACAGGGCCCCCTGTCTTATCCCTTCGTCCCACTCTTTCTCCTACCTCCAATAAAAATTTCCTATCCATCTCTCTCCCGTGTTCTTCACCCAGAAAGTGAAATTTTCGATCTCTTTGCTCAGAACCCCGTTTTCGAAACTGTTTTGAGGAATTGTTCCTTGGTATGTGACTCCTCCACTCCTCCAATTAGTTTTTGTTTTAGTGGTCTATATTTTGCAAAATGTGCTGCATTTGGTGCTACAGAAAATGGGCTTGCATGTTGAATTCTTTTAGTTCCAAGTAGTATGAATGCTTGATATGGCCTCTAGGCATCCATATGGGTAGTTACTATCAATCTTGCAAAGTTTTATTGACATGAATTTGTGGCTCAAAAATTTCAGAAATTTATGCTTGGGAAGATGAGTTTCTTTAGGAGGAGCTCCTCAAGGAGACTCACCTCGGGTGAGCCATCTAGTAGGAACTCAGTACGACAAGCTTACATCGAGCCTCGAGACAATCAGATAGTTATGCCTGACGCCAAATCATGTCGATGGCCAAGTGAAGATTTCATGATAGATGCAGGCATTAAGGATGAATTTGACCGATTCATTCATAATACCGGCCTCAACGATTTCCTCGCAGGTAAGTGTGTCCAACACTATGACCTTACCCGTACATTCACGCAAGGATTCCGCTATCAATCACATGCTTCTAGAGTGTTATTTAAACATTATGATAAATCCTTTAGAATGAATCTAGAAGATTTCTCTATTGCTTGCAAACTTCCACTTTGGGGTTCGACCGAGAAACCTTCAGAAACGGATTATAATATGTTTCTCGAGAGTCTCTGTGTTGGAGAAGAAAGGAAAGTAACACAGGCAAGAATTAAAAGCTTACAGTTTCCCTTTATTCGTTACTTTGCACTATTTAATGGGAAATGCGTAGTAGGGAAACAAGATTGTTGTGCCTTATGTGCCCCTGATTTAAGCATTATTCACACTGCTGTAACTGCTAAACTGTTGGGGAACGTTGCATGGGAAACAATTTTTTTTCCTACGAACACCCAAGATCCATCTAAGGAGATCAACAACTATGAGAGGGGGAGTGCATCTACATAACCTTGTAGATCGCTAAGCGGGAAGCATTAAGAAACGCGGTTGATGTAGTCGAACGTCTTCGTGATTAATCACGATCCGTCCCGCGATCCAATCACGATCTAGTGCCGAACGGACGGCACCACCGCGTTCAGCACACGTACAGCTTGATGACGCCTCCACCTCCTTGATCCAGCAAGCGAGGCCAGAGAGGTAGATGAGTTCTCCGGCAGGACAACAGCGTGGTGGCGGTGGTGGTGGAGCTGTCCCGGCAGGGCTTCGCCAAGCGCTGCCGCGACGAACTAGAGGCGAAAAATGATCTAGGGGAGAGGGAGGGCTGCATCGTGGCTTGTGGTGCGGCTGCCCTCCCTCTCCTCTCATATATATAGGGGGAAGGGAGGAGGGGCCCGACGCCCTAGGGTTCCCCCCTAGGGGGCGGCGGCCTAGATGGGGCGGTGGCCAAGGGGTGGCTTGGCCCCCAAGTTTGGGTGGCCGGCCCCCCTTAGGTTTGCCCCACCAGCCCTTGGCCGCATGGGCCTAGGTGGGAGGGGCGGCCAGCACACCAGGGGCTGGTGCGCCCCCTCTCACAGCCCATGGGGTCCTCCGAGGCAGGTGGACCCACCCGGTGGACCCTCGGAACAATTCCGGCATCCCTGTCACAAAACTGGTAAGTCCCGAAACATTTCCGGAACTCGAATACCAACTTCCCATATATCAATCTTTACCTCCGGACCATTTCAGAACTCCTCGTGACGTCCGGGATCTCATCCGGGACTCCGAACAACCTTCGGTCACCAACATATATAACTCAACAATACCAAATCGTCACCGAACGTTAAGTGTGCAGACCCTGCGGGTTCGAGAACTATGCAGACATGACCGAGACACCTCTACGGCCAATAACCAATAGCAGGACATGGATGCCCATATTGGTTCCTAAATATTCTACGAAGATCTTTATCGGTCAAACCATGATGTCAAGGATTCAATCAATCCCGTATACAGTTCCCTTTGTCCATCGGTATGTTACTTGCCCGAGATTCGATAGTCGGTATCTCCATACCTAGTTCAATCTTGTTACCGGCAAGTCTCTTTACTCGTTCCATCATACAAGATCCCAGGACTAACACCTTAGTCATATTGCTTGCAAGCTTCTTATGATGTTGTATTACCGAGTGGGCCCAGAGATACCTCTCTGTCATACGGAGTGACAAATCCCAGTCTCGATCCACGCCAACCCAACAGACACCCTCGGAGATACCTGTAGAGCACCTTTATAGTCACCCATTTACATTGTGACGTTTGATACATATAAGGCATTCCTCCGGTGTCCGGGAGTTGCATGATCTCATGGTCGTAGGAACAGATACTTGACATGGATAAAGCAGTAGCAATAAACTAGAACGATCAAATGCTATGCTTACGGTTGGGTCTTTGTCCATCACATCATTCTTCTAATGATGTGATCCCGTTATCAAATGACAGCTCATGTCCATGGTCAGGAAACCTTAACCATCTTTGATCAAGGAGCTAGTCTAGTAGAGGCTCACTAGGGACACAGTTTTGTCTATGTATCCACACATGTATCTGAGTTTCCAATCAATACAATTACTGCATGGATAATAAACGATTATCATGAACAAGGAAATATGATAATAACTATTTTATTATTGCATCTAGGTCATATTTCCAACAGTCTCCCACTTGCACTAGAGTCAATAATCTAGTTCACATCGCCATGTGATTTACATTGTAATGAATCTAACACCCATAGAGTTCTGGTGCTGATCATGTTTTGCCCGTGGAAGATGCTTAGTCTATGGGTCTGCAACATTCAGATCCGTATGTACTTTGCCAATATTTATGTCCTCCTCCTTGATGTAATTGCGGATGGAATTGAAGCGGCGCTTTATGTGTCTGGTCCTCTTGTCAAACCTGGGCTCTTTGGCTAGAGCAATGGCGCCAGTTTTATCACACAAGAGAGTCATCGAATCCAGTGCACTGGGCACAACTCCGAGATCTGTCATGAACTGCTTCATCTAGACTCCTTCCTTCGCCGCTTTCGAAGCGGTGATGTACTCCCCTTCACATGTAGATTCAGCTACCATGCTTTGCCTGGAACTGCACCAGCTTACCGCTCAACCATTCAGAATATATACGTATCAGGTTTGAGACTTAGAGTCATCCGGATCTATGTCAAAGCTAGCATCGACGTAACCCTTTACGACGAGCTCTTGATCACCTCCATAAATGAGAAACATTTCCTTAGTCCTTTTCAGGTAATTAAGGATATTCTTGACCGATGTCCAGTGTTCCATTCCTGGATCTCTTTGAAACCTTCCGGCCATACTTATGGCAAGGCTGACATCTGGTCTTGTGCACAACATCGCATACATTATAGAGCCTATGGCTGAAGCATAGGGGATGACACTCATCTTTTCTCTATCCTCTGTAGTCGCTGGGCATTGAGTCTTACTCAACTTCACACCTTGTAAGACAGGCAAAAACCCTTTCTTGGACTGATCCATTTTGAACTTCTTCAAAACCTTATCAAGATATGTGCTTTGTGAAAGTCCTATCAAGCCTCTAGATCTATCTCTATAGATCTTGATGCCTAATATGTAAGCAGCTTCTCCGAGGTCTTTCATTGAAAAACTCTTGTTCAAATATATCTTCACGCTTTCTAAAAGTTCTATATTGTTTCCAATCAGCAATATGTCATCCACATATAATATCAGAAACGCTATAGAGCTCCCACTCACTTTTTTGTAAATACAACCTTCTCCATAAACTTGTATGAACCCAAACGCTTTGATCACCTCATCAAAGCGAAGATTCAAACTCCGAGATGTCTGCACCAGTCCATAAATGGAACGCTGGAGCTTGCACACTTTGTTAGCATTTTTAGGATCGACAAAACCTTCTGGTTGCATCATATACAACTCTTCCTTAAGGAAACCATTAAGGAACGCTGTTTTGACATCCATCTGCCAGATCTCATAATCGAAAAATGTAGCTATTGCTAACGTGATCCTGACGAACTTAAGCATCACTATGGGAGAGAAAGTCTCATCGTAGTCAACTCCTTGAACTTGTGAAAAACCTTTTGCAACAAGTCTAGCTTTATAGACGATGACATTACCGTCCGCGTCTGTCTTTTTCTTAAAGATCCATTTATTCTGTATGGCCTTACGATCATATGGTAAGTCCTCCAAAGTCCACACTTTTTTCTCATACATGGATCCTATCTCGGATTTCATGGCCTCTAGCCATTTGTTGGAATCCGGGCCCACCATCATTTCTTGATAGCTCGTAGGTTCACTATTGTCTAACAACATGACCTCCAAGATAGGATTCCCGTACCACTCAGGGGCGGTACGATTCCTTGTCAACCTATGAGACTCAGTAGTAACTTGATCTGAAGTTTCATGATCATCATCATTAGCTTCCTCTTCACTTGGTGTAGGCGCTGCAGAAACACCTTTCTGCGTCGCCCTACTATCCAACTGAAGTGACGGTTCAATAACAAGTTCTACCTTCCTCCCACTCAATTCTTTCGAGAGAAACTCTTTCTCGAGTAAGGACCCGTTCTTAGCAACAAACACTTTGCACTTGGATCTGAGATAGAAGGTATACCCAATTGTTTCCTTAGGGTAACCTATGATGATGCATTTGTCCGCTTTGGGTTCGAGCTTATCAGGTTGAAGCCTTTTCACATAAGCGTCGCAGCCCCAAACTTTAAGAAACAACAACTTAGGTTTCTTGCCAAACCATAATTCATACGGTGTCGTCTCAACGGATTTTGATGGTGCCCTATTTAAAGTGAATGCGGCTGTCTCTAATGCATAACCCCAAAATGATAGTGGTAGATCAGTGGGAGACATCATAGATTGCACCATATCCAATAGAGTACAATTACGACGCTCGGACACACCATTACGTTGTGGTGTTCCAGGTGGCGTTAGTTGTGAAACAATTCCACACTGTCTCAAATGCATGCCAAACTCATAACTCAGATATTCTCCACCACGATCAGATTGTAGAAACTTTGTCTTCTTGTTACGATGATTTTCTATTTCACTCTGAAATTCCTTGAACTTTTCTAATGTCTCAGACTTGTGTTTCATTAAGTAAACATACCCATATCTACTTAAATCATCAGTGAAGGTAAGAAAATAACGATATCCACCACGCACTTCAACACTCATCGGACCGCACACATCAGTATGTATGATTTCCAACAAGTCACTTGCCCGCTCCATTGTACCGGAGAACGGGGTTTTCGTCATCTTGCCCATGAGGCATGGTTCGCATGTATCAAGCGATTCAAAATTGAGTGATTCCAAAAGTCCATCAGCATGGAGCTTCTTCATGCGTTTTACACCAATATGACCTAAGCGGCAGTGCCACAAGAAAGTGGTACTATCATTATTAACTTCGCATCTTTTGGCATCGATGTTATGAATGTGTGTATCACTACTATCGAGATTCAACAAGAATAAACCATTCACATTGGGTGCATGACCATAAAAGATGTTACTCATATAAATAGAACAACCATTATTCTCTGATTTAAATGAATAACCGTCTCGCAATAAACAAGATCCAGATATAATTTTCATGTTCAACGCAGGCACCAAATAACAATTATTTAGGTTTACTACTAATCCCAATTGTAATCGAAGAGCGAGCGTGCCGACGGGGATCACATCAACCTTCGAACCATTTCCGACGCGCATCGTCACTTCATCCTTCGCCAGCCTCCATTTATTCTGTAGTTCCTGTTTCGAGTTACAAATATGAGCAACCGAACCGGTATCAAATACCCAAGCACTACTGCGAGAGCTAGTGAGGTACACATCAATAAGATGTATATCAAATATACCTTTGTTGACATTGCCAGCCTTCTTATCAGCCAGGTACTTGGGGAAATTCCGCTTCCAGTGGCCAGTCCCCTTGCAATAGAAGCACTCAGTCTCAGGCTTGGGTCCAGCCTTGGGTTTCTTCACGGGAGCGGCAACTTGCTTGCCACCCTTCTTGAAGTTTCCCTTCTTTCCCTTGCCTTTCTTGAAACTAGTGGTTTTATTCACCATCAACACTTGATGCTCCTTTTTGATTTCTACCTCCGCGACTTTCAGCATCGCGAATAGCTCAGAGACAGACTTTTCCATCCCTTGCATATTATAGTTCATCACGAAGCCTTTGTAGCTAGGTGGCAGTGACTGGAGAATTTTGTTAGTGACCATTACGGGCGGAACCTGGACTCCCAAATCATTCAAACGGTTGTAGTACCCAGACATTCTGAGTAGGTGCTCATTGGCAGAACTATTCTCCTCCATCTTGCAGGCGAAGAACTTATCGGAGGTCTCATATCTCTCGATCCGAGCATTTGCTTGAAATACTAACTTCAACTCCTGGAACATCTCATATGCTCCATGACGCTCAAAACCCTTTTGAAGTCCCGATTCTAATCCGTACAGCATGGCGCACTCAACTATAGAGTAGTCATCAAAACGTGCCTGTCAGGCATTCACAACGTCCATAGACGACGCTGGAGGGGGTGGCACACCAAGCGGCGCATCAAGGACATAAGCCTTTTGCGAAGCCGTGAGGATAATCCTCAGATTATGGACCCAGTCCACATAGTTACTTCCATCATCTTTCAACTTAGCTTTCTCTAGGAATGCATTAAAATTTAGGGGAGCTACTGCGCGAGCCATTGATCTACAACATAATTTTGCGAAGACAACTTTAGACTATGTTCATGATAATGAGTTCAATTAATCATATTACTAAAGAACTCCCCCTCAAATCAACATCCCTCAGGTTGTCTAAGTGTAACATGACCCAAATCCACCAACCCAAGTCCGATCATCACGTGAGATGAGGTGGTTTCAATGGTGAACATCTCCATGTTGATCATATCTACTATATGACTCATGTTCGACCTTTTGGTCTCCTGTTGTATGCGAACGTAGATCATATCTCCATGTTCCGAGGTCATGTCTTTACATGCTAGGCTCGTCAAGTTTAACCCAAGTATTCCGCGTGTGTAAATCTAGCTTGCACTCGTCGTATGCGAACGTAGAGTCTATCACACCAGATCATCACGAGGTGCTTCGAAACGACGAACCTTCGCAATGGTGCATACTCGGGGAGAACACAATTTAGCTTGAAATTTTAGTGAAGGATCATCTTATAATGCTACCGTCGTTCTAAGCAAAATAAGATGCATAAACAGGATAAACATCACATGCAAATCATATAAGTGACATGATATGGCCATCATCATCTTGTGCTTCTGATCTCCATCTCCAAAGCACCGGCACAATCTCCATCGTCATCGGCATGACACCATGATCTCCATCATCGTGTCGTCATGTGGCTATCGTGCCAACTGTTGCTTCTACAACTATTGCTAACTCATAGCGATAAAGTAAAGCAAAAATGGCGAAAAATAATTAAAGACAACCCTATGCCTCCTGCCAGTTAACGTATTCATCGACATGCACGTCGTGATAATCTATATAAAACATGATCATCTCATACATCACATATATCACGTTAGACGTCCTCTACTTTGTTGTCGCAAGTTTTACATGGCTGCTATGGGCAACTAGTAAGAACCGTTCTTACCTACGCAAAGCCACAACGGTGATATTCAAGTTGCTATTTAACCATCCACAAGGCACGCCTCTGTCGAATCCGATTCAACTAAAGTGGGAGAGACAGACACCCGCCAGCCACCTTTATGCAACTAGGTTACATGTCAGTCGGTGGAACCGGTCTCTCGTACATGGACGAGTAAGGTTGGCCCGGGACGCTTCATCCCACAATACCGCTGAATCAAGATAAGACTAAGGAAGTAGCAATCTGAACATCAACGCCCACAACTCTTTTGTGTTCTACTCGTGCATGCTATCTACGCATCGACCTAGCTCATGATGCCACTGTTGGGGAACGTTGCATGGGAAACAAATTTTTTTCCGACGAACACCCAAGATCCATCTATGGAGATCAACAGCTACGAGAGGGGGAGTGCATCTACATACCATTGTAGATCGCTAAGCGGGAAGCGTTAAGAAACGCGGTTGATGTAGTTGAACGTCGTCGCGATCCAATCTCGATCCGTCCCGCGATCCAATCACGATCTAGTGCCGAACGGACGGCACCTCCGCGTTCAGCACACGTGCAGGTCGATGACGTCCCCACCTCCTTGATCCAGCAAGCAAGGGCGAAGAGGTAGATGAGTTCTCTGGCAGCACAACGGCGTGGTGGCGGTGGTGGTGGAGCTGTCCCGGCAGGGCTTCACTAAGCGCTGCCGCGACGAACTAGAGGAGAAAAACGATCTAGGGGAGACGGAGGGCTGCGTCGTGGCTTGTGGTGCGGCTTCCCTCCCTCTCCTCTCATATATATAGGGGGAAAGGAGGAGGGGCCCAGCGCCCTAGGGTTCCCCCCTAGGGGGAGCGGCGGCCTAGATGGGGCGGCGGCCAAGGGGTGGCTTGGCCCCCAAGTTTGGGTGGCCGGCCCCCCTTAGGGTTTGCCCCACCAGCCCTTGGCCGCATGGGCCTAGGTGGGAGGGGCGGCCAGCCCACCAAGGTCTGGTGTGCCCCCTCTCACAGCCCATGGGGCCCTCCGGGGCAGGTGGACCCACCCGGTGGACCCCCGGAACACTTCCGGCATCCCTGTCACAAAACCGGTAAGTCCCGGAACATTTTCGGAACTCGAATACCAATTTCCCATATATAAATCTTTACCTCCGGACCATTCTGGAACTCCTCGTGATGTCCAGGATCTCATCCGGGACTCTCAACAACCTTCGGTCACCAACATATATAACTCAACATTACCAAATCGTCACCAAACGTTAAGTGTGCAGACCCTGCGGGTTCGAGAACTATGCAGACATGACCGAGACACCTCTAAGGCGAATAACCAATAGCGGGACCTGGATGCCCATATTGGTTCCTACATATCCTACGAAGATCTTTATCGGTGGAACCATGATGTCAAGGATTCAATCAATCCCGTATACAATTCCCTTTGTCCATCGGTATGTTACTTGCCTGAGATTCCATCGTCGGTATCTCCATACCTAGTTCAATCTCGTTACCGGCAAGTATGTTTACTCGTTCCGTAATACAAGATCCCGTGACTAACTCCTTAGTCACATTGCTTGCAAGCTTCTTATGATGCTGTATTACCGAGTGGGCCCAGAGATACCTCTCCGTCATACGGAGTGACAAATCCCAGTCTCGATCCACGCCAACCCAACAGACACCCTCGGAGATACCTGTAGGGCACCTTTATAGTCACCCATTTACGTTGTGACATTTGATACACACAAGGCATTCCTCCGGTGTCCGGGAGTTGCATGATCTCATGGTCGTAGGAATAGATACTTGACATGGATAAAGCAGTAGCAATAAACTAGAACGATCAAATGCTATGCTTACGGTTGGGTCTTTGTCAATCACATCATTCTTCTAATGATGTGATTCCGTTATCAAATGACAACTCATGTCCATGGTCAGGAAACCTTAACCATCTTTGATCAACGAGCTCGTCTAGTAGAGGCTCACTAGGGACACAGTTTTGTCGATGTATCACTACTGGAATCAGGATCTTTGCCGTCAGCCAGCTCTTTGCCGTCAGCTAGCTGACGGCAAAGAAGGTCTTTGCCATCAGCTTACAGAAAACTGACGGCAAACAAAGAGCTGACGGCAAAGATCATGTTTGCCGTCAGCCATCTCTTTGCCGTCTGCTAGCTGACGGCATAGAATCTTTGCCGTCAGCTAGCAGACGGCAAAGAGGAAGGGTGGCCCACTAACGAGAACCACCTAATGGCCACTTTCTTTGCCGTCTGCTAGCTGACGGCAAAGCTTCTATGCCGTCAGCTAGCAGACGGCAAAGAAAGTGGCCAACTAACGTCCGTTCCCCCCCCCCCGGCCCCACCCCACTAGCTAGGCTCTTTGCCGTCTGCTAGCAGACGGCAAAGAGATTTGACCTATCTAAAACAGTCAGCACCCCGCGCCCCACCCCTCTCTCTCTCCCCTCACCTCACCCGCGCCGCCCCCGTGCCCGAGCCGCCGCCGCCCCGCGCCACCCCCCGGAGCCCGAGGCGCCGCCGGCCGGCCCCGCCCCCCGGAGCCCGCCCCGCGCCCCACCCCTCTCTCTCTCTCCCCTCACCTCACCCGCGCCGCCCCCGTGCCCGAGCCGCCGCCGCCCCGCGCCACCCCCAAAGCCCGAGGCGCCGCCGGCCAGCCCCGCCCCCCGGAGCCCACCCCGTCGCCGGCCGGCCGCCCGCCCCGCCCGGCCGCCCCGCCCAACGGACGCAGGCCGCGGCGGCTGCCCTGCCCCGCCCCATCGCCGGAGCCGCGCCACGCCGCGCCGCGCCGCCCCGCCGCCGGAGCCACACCGTCGCCGGCCGCCCTTCCCCTCTGCCTCCTCAACCCGCGCCCCCTCCCCGTGGTGAGTTTTTCTGTTTTTTTAGATTTAGTTTAGGTTTGTTTAGTTTAGTTTAGTTTAGGTTAGTTTAGTGTAGTTTAGTTTAGTTTAGGTTAGATTTAGTTTAATTTAGTTTAGTTTTTTTTCTGTTTTTTAAGAATAAACAAGAAAGATGAAAAAAAAAGTAAAAGAAGAAGAGGAAGAAGAAGAAGAAGAACAGGAAGAAGAAGAAGATGAAAAAAAAGAACAATAAGTAGAAGAAGAAGAAGAAGAAGAAGAAGAAGAAGAAGAAGAAGAAGAAGAAGAAGAAGAAGAAGAAGAAGAAAGAAGAAGAAGAAGATGAAAAAAAAAGTAGAAGTAGAAGATGAAAAAAAGAAGTAGGAAAAGTAGAAAAAGAGGGTCACCGATGGTCGAGGGTCGCCGAGTGAAAAGAGGGTCGCCGAGTGGTCGAGGGGTCGATGATCGAGGGGAAAAAGGGTCGAGGGTCGACCCCGACATGACACCATCGACACCCCGACCCCCGACACGACACCCCGACACCCCGACACGGCACCCCCGACCCCGACACAGCACCCCTACCCCGACACGACACCCCCGACACCCCGATCCCGAAAAAGGTGCTCTTCGGCCTTCCAGAGGCCGACGGGGTCATATATTTGTGAATTATGAGTTAGGTCATATATTTTTCGATTTTGTTATAAAAACATCATATTTATGTTGATCAGGTGGATTTAAATGTGCAGTTGTTTCGTCGCTGCGAGGGTCTGGTGTTCGACGACCTCCCCGTGCGTTCGACGAGCTCCGCCCCTGCGTTCGTGGGTGAGCACAAATGACATCTCCTCCTCCCCCCTTCATTTCCTCTGTTCCGGTCTTCGTGCCGATGAAACTTGCTAGCTATAGGTGTCTTCAATCATCAGTATGCGTGACCACTATGCGTCTCCCGTTCGAAAGGGTTACATCTATAAATATGCATGCATTAGCATATTTATAACCGTGATTCTTTCGAATTGTCCAACGTTATCCATGGACAGCCCGAGTATGTGTAGATTGGGTTCATTTTCCCATATGCTCTGCTCCGGATCCGATGCAGAATTTCGTCAGTGCCTCCATGTTGTTCTCCGGGTACACATCCTCTCTGCTTATTGCCGAGACGTGTATCAGGAGAACAGCGGGGAGGTGCTGCCGAAATTTTGCGTCGGATCTGGAGCAGAGCATGGGAAAATGAACCCAATCTACACATACTCGGGTGGGATTAGGACCTATCTTTACCTACTAGCGTCTAGGTTGCAAGGACGTAATAAAACTGACAAACTCTATTAACTGATGAATATGGTTTGATGAAGATTAATATTAGTAATGTCAGGTATTGAATTATTATTATGTACATATATATTATTAATTAGTTCATGTTATTAGGTATTCAATTTTTTTATGTTGTACTAATTTCGTTTACTCTTTGTCATTGCAAGTGTTGACAGATGGTGGGCGCGGGTCGAGAGCGCTCCGAGCCTCCTTCCTCGGCGCGTGCTGGGAGGGGTGCTATTATTCCACCCGAGCACCTCCGGAGAGCACTGGTACACAGTATGCAGACACCGGCGGGCGCTTCTTCTTCGGCCGGGAGAGGTCGGGGGAAGACGAAGAGGGGTGCTAGAGGTGGACGTGGTGGCGGGAGAGGTAGGAAGGCTGCTGCGCCTTCCTCGCCGCCACCCCCAGCTGATTCTCCCGACCACTGGAGTGCTCCGTCTCAGGTGGACCCGTCTGACTTGGACCCGTCTCGGACTCCGGTCCACGAGCCTCGGGCCGACGAGCCTCGGGTCGCCGAGCCTTTGTCCCAGGAGACTCCGATCCCAGAGTCTTCGTCCCAGGAGACTCCGGTCCCAGAGTCTTCGTCCCATGTGACTCCGGAGGCTAGTGGCCATGCTGATGGTGGCGAGGACAGCTTTTCTGAGGATAGCTATAGCGAGGGCGAGCTGGTTGAGGAGGGCAAGAAGGTCTACCAGCGTGGTGGTACAAAGCTCCGCCCGTGCCGGCGACCCGCGATCAGAGGTGGTTGATTGTGCCTAATGGGGAGAAGTAAGTGCATTTACTCTTTTTTAACCTTTTGCCTTCATGTTTCTTCAAATTAATATCTAATGTGTTGGCCTTGTCATACTGCAGGGGTTGGAAACACGCCCCTGGTGTCCGCAGGCCCAACCAGGTCCTTGGTGTGCTTTGCCGGCACCATTTCCCGGGGTGGGTCACGTTGCCCGGTGAGGGTGAGGTTCGACAGCTAGCACTGAGCTGGGAGCTGTACGTGGCTGCCCCGGCCCCGCCGGAGGAGAGGGTCGACGGTGTCTTGTGCGAGACGGTGGCCGACATTGTGATCCGGCAGTTTTGGGTAATTTCTCCTTTACAGAATTAAAAATCAACAGCACCTAGTGATTGTACTAATCAGTGTTGTCTTGTTTGATTGCAGACCTTCTACAGGTGTCTTGAGGAACACGAGGCGGACACGGCTATTGTTCTCGTAGCCGAGTGCAAGCGCCTATTTCAGAACTTACGGCACGAGACTCGGGTGCAGGCTGTTCGAGACTACTACGCCTCGACTAACATTAAGAGGGCCAAGAAGAAGTGCCGCGCCAAGTTTCTGAGTAAGGAGAAGTACATGAAGGTAATTACCTATTCTTAAGGCCTTGTACTTAGTTTCCTTGATTTGATTCATAGGTGTAGCGCTGAAATTTCTCTTGTCTAACTTAGGTGCCCCCGAGATGGTGTGCGGATAGGATGGACTGTTGGGAGGCGTTGGTGGATGAGTGGTGCTATCCCCAATGGCTAGCCGTCCACAACAAGGCCAAGGATAAGCGTGCCCAAATGAAAGGTGTGCCACACCATCAAGGGAGCTCCAACATGTTTGAGTTCGGGGATCACTGGGTATGTGGTTTGCTTCATGATTCATGCACTTTCATTCTTCATGCTAGCTTGAGCCCTTAACTAATATTTTGTTCCTCTCTTTTAGGCGCGACACAACAAGAAGGAGGTGCCACCGCTGTTCGACCTCTATGCCATGGCCCATACTGCCCCGTACAAGAAGGCCAAGGCATTCTCTGAGGATGACCTCGATCATCCAGAGAGCTTCAGCAACATCTCCTCCCACAACAAGCTCGTGAGGTACAGAGATGAGGGGAAGACGAGGAAAGGGGAGGACTTCAACCCGAGCCAGAGTCCTTTTGATCCAGAGCTCGTGATGATATCTGGTGGCGGGAGGCCCCATGGCTCGATAGCCATTGGGGATGGACTGATACGTTGTCCTAGAACTCTCCCGGAGATCAAGAAGCGCCAGACGAGCTCCGATCCTGAGATAAGGCCTCGTCCATGGCCAATGGAGCTCGCCATCGAGGCTAGGGCCCAGGAGCTTCGGGCGGAGGCAAACAGGCAGGCAGGGGAGAGGGACATGGAGGAGAGGACGGCTAGGATGTGGGAGGAGGAGAGGAACCGGAATGACGCGTCTCACCGGGCCCTATACGACCTCCTCGTGGTAAGTTTCTCCTGCATATTAGCCAAATCATGCACGTAATGTTCGTTTCATCACTAACTAATATGACTGACTCGTGAAAACAAAATGTGCAGACCGTGTGCCAGAACAACAGTCAGACCCCTCCGCCGATGCCCCAGATTGGTATAGCGCACACGGTGAGTTTCATTTGAATGGTCATTAGTTACTGGTATTCACATTTGAGTTGCATCATGCTAACGAGACATTGCAAATGATCTTTGGTGCAGCATGCCTCCCGACAAGCATCGACCGATCCTTCTGCGTCTGCCGCAACCCCGACCGGTCCTTCTTCGTCTCACACTGGCGCAAACCCGACCGGTCCTTCACCTCCGTGATGATGGTAAGTTTTCCCAAGTGTTTTGCTTAACAAATGCACACTTAGCTTAAGAAATGACCTATTTAGCTCCAAAATGACCTATACTTAGCTTATTTTCCTCGAAAATGACATAATAACCTTACTTAGCTCCAAAATGACATATTTTACCTAGGATAGCTATAAAATGACCTATACTTAGCATTTTTTCCTCCAAAATGACTTAATATGCTTAGTTAGCTAAAAAATGGCATAACTACCTAGGATAGCTCAATAATGATCTATACTTAGCTTAGCTAGTTCATTTATGACATAATTAGCTTACTTAGGTAAAAAAATGGCATAATAACCTTGGTTTAGCTCCAAACTGTCATATCATTAGTTTATTTTCCTCCAAAATGACAAAATAACCTTACCTAGCTCCAAAATGACTGATTTTAACTAGGATAGCTCAAAAATGACCTACACTTACCATTTTGTCCTCCAAAATGAATAAATATGCTTAGTTAGCTAAAAAATGGCATAACTACCTAGGTTAGCTCAAAAATGACCTATACTTAGCTTCTTTAGTTCATTTATGACATACTTAGCATACTTAGGTCAAAATGGCATAATAATCTTGGTTACCTCCAAAATGACATTGACTTAGCTTATTTTCCTCGAAAATGACATAATAACCTTACTAACCTCCAAAATGACCTACTTACCTAGCTTAGCTCTATAATGACCTACACTTAGCATTTTTACCTAGCTTAGCTAAAAAATGGCATAATTACCTAAGTTACCTTCGTTAGAAGAAGAAGAAGATAAAGAAGAGGAGAAAAAGAAAGAGAAGAAAAAATCTTCTTCTTCTACTTCTACTTCTTCTTCTTCTTCTTCTTCTTCTTGTTCTTCTTCTAACTTTCTTCTTTCCCAATTTGCAGATTTGCTTTAGATCATGGAAGCTTGCGTTGATGGAGTCTACTCTTCTCCTTGTCCTTCCTTTTCTATATATGTATGTATGGATGAAACCATTGTATGCTTGTTGTTGGATATATGTTGGCTATATATATATGTTGGATATGGACTTTTGAGTTGGTATGTATATGTGTTGGATGATCATATCCATATGGCAGGGATATGTATGCTTGTTGAAAGTATTTTCAAATGTATATATATATATATATATATATATATATATATATATATATTTGTGAAATTGATTGAATTTAAGAAAAAACAGAAAAACAGGGGCAGTACAAGCACTTTGCCGTCCGCTGGCAGACGGCAAAGCTGCCACGTGGCAGCTACCTGTGCAACCTGGGGGGCACTGGGCTAGACTATGTGGTTGCTTTGCCGTCTGCTAGCAGACGGCAAAGAACTTTGCATCTTTGCCGTCTACCAGCAAACGGCATAGCGAGCCACGTGGCAGCTACCTGGGGGGAACCTGGGCTGGCCTATTTGGCCACTTTGCCGTCTGCTAGCAGACGGCAAAGCACGCCGTTAACCCCTTAACGGACCTAAGCTACCACGTGTGCCGTCCATGCCCTTTGCCGTCTGCTGGCAGACGGCAAAGACCTTTGCATCTTTGCCGTCTGCCAGCAGACGGCAAAGTGCCCTTTACCGTAGCTTGTTCAGTCGGATGTGGTGTCGACTGCTGGCTGACGGCAAAGACCTTTGCCGTCCGCCATGCATGCCTTTGCCGTCAGCCATGGCAGATGGCAAAGATCCTGATTCCAGTAGTGTATCCACACATGTATCTGAGTTTCCAATCAATACAATTACAGCATGGATAATAAACAATTATCATGAACAAGGAAATATGATAATAACTATTTTATTATTGCCTCTAGGGCATATTTCCAACATGAACAACACTATAACCTTGGTGCAATTGTTGCCCGAAGGTTGAATTCTAACTCTAGCAATGGTGATTTGTATGGAGAAATTTATGCCTCTCACGTAGCTGCAAAACTGAAAGTGTCGCCTCAACCCAATGATCCTATCTTGCCTGATAGATATTTAGATTTCGAAGCTATGCGTTCTCATGAGTATATTGTAAACCGTGCTAGGGGTTATGAGTATAATTTAATATTTGGGAAATATACGCATATGTCTGTTACTTTGCCTGCACCAGCCCTCTTTGATTTTCAGGCTCGACAACGTTACTATGTTCTTGAGGAAGAGGTGCGAGAATACAAAGACACAGTGGAGGCTACTCGTTTAGCAGAGGAGGCATCCATGAACGCCTCCACAAGCTATCATTTCAACCATTTTCCAGACTATCAGTGGTGATCACCAAGCTAGGCAAACGCCTAAGCTTGGGGGAGTACGTATTTCTCACCGACATTACATTCATGTTCACACACTTCATATAAATTGTCGGTGCTCATCCTCTTTCATTGTATATCCATGTTATTTTTATTTTTCCTCTTTCTTCTTGTGTGTTTGAAAAACCTTTGGAAAACCCAAAAATATTTCTCGCTTCTTTTTAGTTTTCTTTCCCGCTTAATTATCTTAGTACTAAAAAGAAAACCCAAAAATATTTCCTTTGCATGTTGGGAGCTTTCCTGTGTAAATAATTTTTCTAGTTCTTGTTTTCCCTTAGTTTATTTGCTTGCTTGAGAAAAACAAAAACTCCAAAAATATTTCAGTGTGTTTCTTTGAATTTCTTTTCCTTCTTGTTGAGCCTTTGAAAGGAGAAGACCACGATGAAAATGTTGAGCCTCTTTGATTTTCAGGCTCGACAACGTTACTATATGCTTTATTGTTGATCTAACAGAGAGCCAATATTACCTTGTCTTCTCCTTGGTCAAAAACTGCCTTGCAGATTCCAGCTTAGTCCACCGTATTCTTGCACTATTATTATTATCACATCATTCGGTCATGCAAGTGAAAGGCAATAGTGACGATATTTGACAAAGTGATTGTGGAAAAGGAAGCTGGTATGAACTCTTCTTGTTTTTCGTTTTTGTAAATATGTTTAGCTCGTTCGATCTTGATTCAGTATATTATGAGTGAACATGTTCATGATGACAATTAGAGATTATAGCTTCGCATGCCATGCTTAAATAGCTAGTAGTGAATAATGATTTATCTTATAAGCCAACATGCATTAAAATGGTTATGATGTGGTATGGTAGTATGGTATTTCCCTCTGAGAAATTCAAGCGGCTTGACTTGGCCCATGTGCAAACATGTAGTTGATTCAAAAACAATGCAGCCTTCATGATGTTTAAATTGAGAGTGTTCATATCCTACTCATGCTATGTCCAATGTTAATTATTCACAATGCATACCTATGACCATTTTCACTCTCTAACTGGTCGCTTCTCAACCTATTGCTAGCCTTCACCTGTACTAAGTGGGAATGCTGCTTGTGCATCCAAAACCTTTAAACCAAGTTATTCTACATGAGTCCACCATACCTACCTATATGCGGTATTACCCTGCCGTTCCAAGTAAATTTTCACGTGCCATCTTTAAACATTCAAATAAACATCTATTTTGTGCACGCATCTCGCTCATGGAGCGACTAGGTGGTCAATATTTTCCATGCTAAGTGAGTTATTCTCAAGACGGTCATTTATTCGCCATCATTGCACAAGAGAGGCTGGTAAAAGGATGCCCAGTCCTGCATAATCAAAATTAATTAAACAAAACTCCTTGGGACAGTTGACATGTTGGCAGGCATCCGTGGATTTCGTCAGCCATGGTTTGTGTATGGATGGTGGATGGGAGTAAACTTTACTATTCTGTTTGGGAACCGCCAATAATGAGTTTAGCATGGAAGATATTGAAATCCTTTGTTGCAACGTTGACAAGAAAAGTGCACCACTCAAAAACTACATTTCAACCCTGTTTTAAAACTTGAGCTCTGGCACCTCTGCAAATCAATGCTTCCCTATGTCAAGGGTCTATCTATTTACTTTTATGCTGAGTCATCATCCTCTTACTGAAGGCACCAAACCGGAGAGCACTATTGTCATTCTTATGCATTGAGTCTAGTTAATGTTGCATGTGAGCATGACTGGATCTTTTCTACTCTGAATTATAATGTTTAGTCGTTGTTTGAACCTCAGAGGTGCTCTGCATTTATGTTTTGTGGTCTCAGAAAGGGCTAGTGAAATACCATGTCACCATATTATATCATGATTGTTTTGATAAATTGTTGGCATGTGAGATATGTTATTATTTGCTTGCTAGTTGGTTATGCATTGTCATGAGTTATTATGATGTTTAATTGTTGTCATGGATGTGGTTATTTATGAATTATGCTGAAAACTTGAGCACTAGCTAAGCATGTGTATAATGACGAGAATAAAAGAGTTTGTAAAAGTTTTCTTTATCACTTTCAGTTTGTCAACTGAATTGCTTGAGGACAAGCAATTAGTTAAGCTTGGGGGAGTTGATACGTCTCCAACGTATCTACTTTTCCAAACACTTTTGCTCGGGTTTTGACCTCTAATTTGCATGATTTGAATGGAACTAACCCGGACTGACGCTGTTTTCAGCACAACTACCTTGGTGTTATTTTTGTGCAGAAATAAAAGTTCTCGAAATTGGACAAAACTTTTTGTGAATTATTTTTGGGATTTATAATGAATTATGGAGCAAAAACTGCCGGAGGGCGTGTGCCAGGGGGCCACCACACATCAGGGCACGCCCCCTAAGCCGCGCCCTGATGGCTTGTGGGGCCCTCGAGGCTCCTCCGACCCTGATTCCAATCCTATAAAATCACATCTTCGGAGGAAAAAATCAGAGATAATTTTTCATCGCGTTTCACGAGATGGAGCCGCCGCCACCTCCCGTTCTTCCTTGGGAGGGCTGATCTGCAGTCCGTTTGGGGCTCCGGAGAGGGGAAATCGTCGTCGTCGTCATCACCAACCCTTCTCCATCAACACTGCCATGATGCTCACCACCGGGAGTGAGTAATTCCTTTGTAGGTTGCTGGACGGTGGTGGCATTGGATGATATTGATCATGTAATCGAGTTAAGTTTGATAGGGCTTGATCCCTAGTATCCACTATGTTCTGAGATTGATGTTGCTATGACTTTGCTATGCTTAATGCTTGTCACTAGGGCCCGAGTGCCATGATTTCATATCTGAACATATTATATTTTCTCTGAATATAAGATTGATTTGGATCCTATCTTGCAATTTGTATGCACCTATTACATGTCTTGATCCGCATACCCCAAGGTGACAATAATTGGGATTCTTTCCGGTGATTGCCGTAGTTTGAGGAGTTCATGTATTCACCATGTGTTAATGCTTTGTTCCGGTTCTCTATTAAAAGGAGGCCTTAATATCCCTTAGTTTCCAATAGGACCCCGCTGCCACGGGAGGGTAGGAGAAAAGATGTCATGTAAGTTCTTATTGCAAGCATGTATGACTATATACGGGATACATGCCTACATTATATTCATGAATTGGAGCTAGTTCTGTGTGGCCCTAGTGTGTAACTGTTACATGATCAATGTCATCTAAATCATTATCCATCACCAATCCATGTGCCTACGCTTTACATATACTGAATCTTGCTAAGTTACTATTGCTACTGCTACTGTCACAACTGCTACAAAATTGTTGTTGCCACTACTATTGTTACTTTTGCTACTACTATTTGCCGTGCTACTAAACCTTTGATGCAGAGAGATATCCCAGGTGTGGTTGAATTGACAACTCAACTTTCAAGGCCAATAAATATTCTTTGGCTCCCGTTGTGTCGAATCAATAAATTAGGGTGAAATACTACTCGTGAAGACTGTCGCGATCCCCTATACTTGTATGTTATCAGGATTTCCCCCGAAGAGGAGGGGAGATGTAATACAATAGAGATAAGTATTTCCCTCAGTGAGAACCAAGGTTATCGAACCAATAGGAGAACCATGCAAACTCCTTTCAATGGGACCTACACACACAAAACCGAACACTTGCACCCAACGCGGGCAAGAGGGTTGTCAAGCCCCTTGAACTCGTTACTGGCATGGATTAAATCTTGATAAATAGATAATATAAAAGAAAAATAAAATAAAAGTAAATAAATTGCAGCAAGGTATTTCTAGGGATTTAGTATTTATGATTAAGTAGACCCGGGGGCCATAGTTTTCGCTAGAGGCTTCTCTCTTGAACATAGCAAACGGTGGGTAAACTAATTACTGTTGGGCAATTGACAGAATAGCGCATAGTTATGACATGTTATTCATGGCAATGGTCAAGTATATAGGCATCACGTCCATAAACAAGTAGACCGAAACGATCCTGCATCTACTATTACTCCAATTCGAGAGCGCTTCTATGCTTGCCAAATAGAGTAATGCTTGGAGCAAGATGACATGATGTAGACAAAGTAAGACAAGCAATATGTTCAGATGCCGTTGTTTTATCCTTAATGGAAACAATACAAATATGTGTCTTGTCCCCTTCTGTCACTGGGATATATAGCACCGCAAGATTGTACCCATTACAATGCACCACTCCCACTGAAGATAAATCAATCTAGTTGGCCAAACCAAACTGATTGCTAAGAGAGAAATACGAAGCTATAATCATCATGCATAATAGAATTCAGAGGAGACTCAATTACTTTCAATAAATAATCTGATCATAAACCCACAATTCATCGTATCCCAAACACACACCGCAAAAGAGGATTACATCGGATAGATCACTGCGAGAATCGCGGTGAACATGGTATTGAAGATCAAAGAGAGAGATAAAGCCATCTAGGTACTAGCTATGGACCCGTAGGTCTGTGGTGGACTACTCACACATCATCATGGGTGCAGCAAGGTTGATGAAGACGGCCTCCGTGATCGATTCCCCCTCCGGCATGGCACCGGAAAAGGTCTCCAGATGGGATCATGGCGAAACAGAGACTCGCGGCGGCGAAAAAAAGTGTTTTTGGTGGCTCTCTGTTGGTTTCCCAATTTTAGAGAATTTATGGAGGTGGAATTAGGTCAGACGGAGCCACGAGGGGCCCACAAGGCATCAGGGCATGACTACCCCCTGGGCACGCCCTGTTGCCTTCTCTTCTCCTCACTTCATGTCTGGTATCCTCCCAAAGCTTCCAGAGTCTCTTTTGTCCAGAAAAAAATCATCAAAAAGTTTCATAGCGTTTGGACTTCGTTTGGTACTGATTTCCTAGAAAAACAAAAACAAGCAGAAAACAACAACTGGCATTAGGCACTGGGTTAATAGGTTAGTTCCCAAAAATGATATAAAATAGCATATAATTGCATATAAAGTATCCAAGATTGATAATATGATAGCATGGAACAATCAAAAATTATCGATACATTGGAGACGTATCAATTCGCTCTAGTGATCGCCGTAATATGAGGAGTTCATGTATTCACTCTGTGTTAATGCTTTGATCCGGTTCTCTATTAAAAGGATTCCTTAATTACCCTTCGATTTCCATTAGGACCACGCTGTCACGGGAGGGTAGGACAAAAGATGTTATGCAAGTTCTTATTATAAGCACGTATGACTATATACGAAATACATGCCTACATATGATTGATAAATGTGAGCTAGTTCTGTGTCGCTCTAGGTTGTGACTGTTACATGATGAATTTCATTCAAATATCCATCGCTACTCGATGCCTACACTTTTCTCATATTGTGTTTGCTAAGTTACTGCTACTGCTACTATTGTTCCAACTACTACAAAACTGGTACTGTTACCATTGCTACTGTTACTACTGTTATCAAAACCATCATACTATTGTGCTACTAATACTTTGCTACAGAGAAATAACTTCCTAGGTGTGGTTAAATTGACAACTCAACTGTTAAGTCATATAAATATTCTTTGGCTCCCCTTGTGTCGAATCAATAAATCTGGGTAGAATACTTCCCTCGAAGACGTTGCGATCCCCTATACTTGTGGGTCATCATATATGTTTGGTATGCCTGTGTGGGTTAGGTACCACTTGTGGGCTTATTTCAAACAAAACATTTCATATAGCTCATGCGAGGATGACATCATGTGGAGATGCTCATGTAGGTTGAGCAATGGAAATCTCAAGCAATGTTCCAATGAGTTTACATATGCTTGAAGCTTGTGAATGATCATGTGATGGGCACGTGAAGGTGTTTTACAAGAATATGCTTCCCATAGTATATGATGGAGATATTTGAAGAACGTCACCCAGTTTTTGAGATACTTTGATTAATGACATATACATAAATATTGAAGGTCCATCTGGGGATTATTGGTACATGTGAATATGTTATACAAGACAATGCTTCCCACAAGGATTATAGGGGGATACTAGAAGACTTAACCAAGTGATCACGATCAAGTGATGTTTCCAACTTGAGGCGACCATGAACGCCATCATCAAGCTCAATGGAAAGTGCAAGGCAAAGGTATATGCTAGCTTGGTTTTCCTAGTTATATTGGTCTTAAGGTGGTTGATGATAGACTAGGTTATAGGTTTGATAGCCATACTATAAAGATGGGCTATCGGATGTGTTGCTCGTTCATGTCGTCATAGATTGATAGAATCTTTTGCACGTGTTGTACCTCCTTTTGAGGTGATCTTGGGTGTTTACCTGTGTGAAAATATGTAGAATATTGGTATCTTAAAAACAAGCCCAAGATAATCGAAAATGGAGTTCGTATGAGTGAGTTATCATGTTTTCCGTGATTGCGTCCTTATTGTTTGTCCATGGCTTGTTTAACTAGGGCCAGTGTAGCTTTTTCACCTGGTACTCTTGGGTTTGGGCTTGTATAACCAGAGAAATTGAGCTAGTTATACTAGGAGTGCCTGAAAATTCCTAACATGCATATCTGATTTGCCCTATATATGGGGCTCTTCTTCTCCAAATGGTTAGAGATTTTTTATCTAGTTTCACCATTCTTCAGACTTCTCTCCCCCCCTCCCCTAAAAATCCCCAATATCCCCTCTAAGTTAAGGAAGGTTGGTGGTAGATGTAGGAGTCATTTCTTGACATCCTCCATTGCCTCCTCCACGTTCCTCCATAGCATTAGCTAATTTGAGTGATATTTTAAAGATGGGGTGGGATTTGAGTATTCTTGTGTTCTTGATTTTCATTTTTTTTGTATTTGTTTGAGATTTTCACATCAATATTTTTGAGTGAGAGTTTGTGAGCTTGTTACTCCATAGGGTGACCGCTTCCTAAACAGTTTGGTGATTGTTGTCTTGGTGACCCCTTTGTGTAGTATGTGAAGAGGCCAAACCTGCTCCTTTTGTGGGCATTGCAAAGGTTGGTCGCTGTTTCCGGTTCTTCAAGACATAGCTGACACCTTGGGTCATATGGCCAAACCCATAGAGCTAGCATGTCTGCAGTGAGAATTCTACCATGCAGGACCATCCACGCAAAGAATTTGCACTTCAGCTCTGCATGAGCAGACCAGACCTTGGAAGAATCGAACCTCGGGCATGAGCCATAGAACTGTGCTGCATAGGCCAATGCGGAAGAGTAGGCTCCATTAGTGGTCAGGTTCCAGGAGATGTTGTCCTCGTGACTCAGTAGCCAAGTAGTCCAACTGATCTACTCCCACAGTCTAATAAATTCCCCCCAGCTGTTGCAGGGACCAAAGGCCAGCGGCTTCTCTGATCCAGTTGTTGCTTATCAACTCATGATGCACTGTCATGTTTTTTCTTGAAGCATTTTTGTAGAGAGCAGGCACAGATAGCTTTAGAGGGCCCCTTTCACTCCAGTTATCATGCGAGAAAAGAGCTTTGCGACCGTCTCCCAAAGATATGGTCGTGCATGCACGAAATAGGTTCATGTCAGCCTGGTCGCATGGCAGCTCGGTGCCCACCCCTGCCTCTCAGGGTCCATCCATTGTAACCAGTGCCAACAAAGATGAACGACGCGACCAAATCTCTCAAGGTCCGCATTTCAAAATCGGTCCAAACGCCTCAAGCGACAAACGATCTTCTAGTTAACCAGGGAGTGCCCTCCAAAAGTTTGCATTTGGTCCTCTTTCTGTCAAAGAAAGGTGGGAATGATCTTATGAACTATCCACATGATCCATTTGGGTAGGCTGAGAGAGGACATGTGGAAACTCTCCATAGCCATGAGAACTGATTGAGCCAGGGCGAACCCGCCTGGCTTGTTTAACAGCTTTCCCTTCCAATTCGATAATCTACCCGCAATCTTGTCTATGAAAGGCTGGAGGTGGCGGAAGTACAGTGGGACACTCACAATCTTGGCGGGGAAGATGATGAGAATGTCCTGGAGGCCAATGGCATCACACCTTATCCGGAAAACCTTAGTATTCGTCAAATTGGTGATGATGCCGCTAGCCTCCCAAAAGGCCTTCAGGATGGCGGAGGTTGCCCGAAGCTTCCCCTTATCCGGGTTTGCAAAGATACCAACATCATCCATGAAGAGAGAGATCTTGTACCTGGCGGAACGAGCGTAGATGGGCTTGAGGATGCCCTGTTGGGAGGCGAGACAGTGATAACTAGATATCATAAATCAGAGTAGAGAGCATCATGCGATGATCAGAGCATGCTCAGACAGGCTCCTGACGTGTTTCCACTGTAACGCCCCGGCCACATCCACCGGTTGCTGACCGTTACACCTGGCGGGATGTAGACTGACCCCCAGACCAACACTAGTCTTTTCTGTGCACTTTGTCCTCACTCATGTGCACCTGGGACGAACTTCCCAGTTGACCACCCATCCTCAAATCTCTCCAAGCCAAGCACACTTAACTTTGGAGTTCTTTGCGAATGGGCTCCCAGAAAAGAAGGAATTCCTTGTTGATATGAGTAGTCTATCATTCCTATTAAGCCAGGCTCTCACATACAACCCCACTCAAAGGAACTGACTTCCTCGTCGGCCCAATAACAGTGTTCCCTGTTGGCACACATATCATCCAATCCGGCACATGTGCCATGCCGTGTGCCACAATGGGCCACACGCGCCATGAGCCACATGCCCGCGCAGCTGACCCGCACATGACCGTGTAACCGCAAGGGCCGGCTATGATACTAATTGTAACGCCCGACCACATCCATCGGTTCCTGGCCGCTACACCTGGTGGGATCTAGACTGACCCCGCAGACCAACACTAGTTTTTCCTACGCACTTTGTCCTGACTCATGCGCACCCGGGACGAACTTTCGGACCGGTCACCCATCCTCAAATCGTTCCAAGCCAAGCATATTTAACTTTACGAATGGGCTCAAAGAAGGAATTCCTTATTGATATGAGTAGTCTATCATTCCTAGTAACCCAGGCTCTCACAGTCACCGGTAGGTACCTGAGCTCTGCGACGACGCCCCCAAGAAGGTGACGACGCAATCACCGCCGCAGCCGAGCCCAAGAACCCGGATTATGGTTTTCCCCTAGAGCCCGGAAATGAAAATGGGACCTACAACAATGCCCCCAAGAGGGACGTGGAACCCACAAGCATCACTGCTGTCGGAGCACGGAACATTCACTCGGAGCCTGACCCGTGTGACACGAGGTACCACAGTTACCGTCCCAAGCAAAACAAGGATCACCACCGCCAACTAGAGGCTCAGGCCAGGGAGACTCCACCGTCGAGGCCACAACACCAAGACCACACGCCACCACTCCCCTCTTTGTCCAAACAAACAAGGAGAGTGCCGCCGCCGCCGCTATAGCGTTGCTCGCCATATAGCCAATCGCATAAGGATACACTACTAGAGGAATTAGTTTTGGCAACACATCCCGGTAACACAAGAAAAAATGTGTTACAAAGTGAAATCCCGGTAACACAACATTTGTGTCCACAACCAAGTTGTAACACATTCTATGGGAAGTGTTACGAAGCTGTAACACATATTCCACATGCGTCGAATGCGTTACGGTATTGTAACACATTATTTATGCCGATCGAGAGTGTTACAAGCATGTAACACATATATGAGATGCAAAGTTGTGTTACAAGTTTGTAACACATAGGTGATCTACGTAGGTAAATGTTGCAAACGTAATAATATTGGATTGAGTTTTTCTTTGTTGTCATGAGAAGAGTTGTTGCAACATGTATGCGATCAATTCTCAGGTCAATCCCATCGTAGCACGTGGCCTTTGAGCTAATAGTTATGGGCTTGTGCCATTCACATGTTAGCTATGTATAGAAGTTTAGGGGATGCGTGTTTGCTTACTGGCTAGATATATTAGGATAAAACCATTGGCGTAGCCGAGCTACCAAAGCCCAGAGAAGGCAGGACTCAAACTAGCAGCTGACTGTTTCCAGTACGTTCTTCTAAAAAAATGTTGTTTCCCCGTACGCCATTCTAAAAAGAGATTATTTCCCTGTACGTGGGTACGTACGACCCTGTTTTCTAAGACTGGCCAAGGGTTCAAACTCAAAGTTTTGTGCTTTTTAGTGTTTGTGTGTGTGTGTGTTCGTAATCTTGTAAATATTTTTTTTCTCTAATCTTAATATAAAAGACGTGCAACTCTTTTGGGTATTCTGGAAAAAAAATGTTTTGTGCTTCCAAGATTTGTTAAAATTAAAAGGTGTGCGAGCTTCTTTTAAGTAATTTTGGACTTCATTAATTTTAATATGCTTTGAAGATTTTATTGATCCGTATTTTTTATCATAAAGTATAAAAGTATGTTGACGTGTTGTATTTGGGAAGTGCTTTTTGATAAAAACTATACTGTATGTTGACATGTTATACTTGTGACAATTTTTACTAGTTGGACCACCCTTATACAGAATCCTGGCTAAAACAAGTACTAATCCATGCTTCCCTAAGAGAAAAAAGTACTAATTCATGCTACCTATCATTGAGGTGGCCCAATCAATTTTAGAAATTAGCCAAATAAGACCAATTCAATTCTAGAAAATAGATAATAGTATGTATGGTTTTTTTGCTCAAACTATCCAGATAGGGAGACATATTCAATAGATACTATTTCGTGTAATTGGAATAACAAAAACCTAAATTCGAATGGATTTTGATAGTTGGGTTCAAATAGCACAAATTGTGAGGAAAGCTGTGTCGTTGGCAGGACGTTGAACTTTCAACTTGGTACATGAGACTTCAGTCAACGTTGAACTTTCATCTTGGCACATGAGAGTCCAGTCTTTTAACCATCTAATCTAATCATCAGCAAGAGAAGTATATGTAGAGAAACTAAAACATTCACACTGCTTCAGGACAGATTCAGACTTTAAAAAAATGGCAACATGTGATCGCAAAACAGGATTTTCTTTGAACACTGGGAGAGTATACCAATTCCGAACTGCTAACCAAAGTACAAAATAAAGTTCCAAACAAGATGCGTGTATCTCAATTCTGAACTGTTGTTGACCAAAGTACAAAATGAAGTTCCAAACAAGAACGTGGTGTCACAGCTGACCAAATTAGCAAGCATGAATATAAGAGTATACTAAGTTTTGACCAACACATGGTCTCACACAGCAGTATATCACCAAGCAAGTTTGTCAACTAGTCAGCACAAAGCCACCAAGCAGGAAAAGTAGACTCTTTTGTACCAACACAAAGCACACAGCCGGCCACCACCTCCATGCCTCCATGTAGCATGCAGTCTGAACCTGTAGCATGCAGCCAAAATAATTCAAAACATGAACAAGAAAATAAAAAAAAGAAACATTTTGTGCTACTTTTATCACTAAAATTTTATATCTGATATGAAAGTGTCAACCCAGAATAAAAGAATAATGCACAAAACATAATTGAAGAACAGGAAGATTGAACAGCGAATTTTATTAGAGGTAAAATCACATATGAAATGTTGTGTTACAAATGGAATATGGACCAGTCCTATATGAGTGCATAGTTCAAAAGCCACGTATTTAGAAACATCAACATTATTCATTGATTTAGTAATGGACTAATCCGAAGTTCAAACAATCATAGTATTACTTCCATAAAAGGACATTTCCAGAACAAAATGATATACTTGTCGTTTCTATGACAAAAAAAACACAAGAACATATTGGCAAAGCATAACTAGATCACATGAACATAGCGCATACCTTGATGCTACTAACCTCAACTATTCTTCGTTGCTCGAAGCATTATTAGCATCCACTATTGTCCCCTCAACGTCTGTTCTAACCCAATGATGTTCATTGTTCTTTCTTTTCAAAATCTCTCCAAGCTGTGAAACATGGAATGGCTCGTTTTCTATCTCCGCTGCCCATTCCAAGTTGCCTAAGTCATATACATCTCTAGGCTTTGGCAACTTCATTACGACAGACCAACCTGGATTCAATTCATCTTCCACATAGAACACTTGGTTCGCCTGGTTAGGGAAAATAAAAGGCTCATGCTCAATCTTTTCTCCTTTATGTATTAGACGTGAGAAGTTGACAAGTGTGTACCCGTACTTGTCTTTTTTCATCCCTGTTTCTGAGAACACATTAACCCATTCACATTTAAACAACACCACTGAGAACTGTCCAGAGTAGTTTAGCTCGACAATATCAATTACCCTCCCATAGTACGTCACATCACGTAAAACTGGATTGGCATCATGTGCTGAATCATAACTAGATGTTTTTGCAGTTACCATGACTCCACTATTTTGTGTCTCTTTATCCAAGCGTTTAGGCCTAAAATGGTAGCCTCGGGAGTTGAAAGCGCAATATCTTTTGGCTGCATTAACTGGGCCCCGGGCCAGCAATCTAATATCCTTTTCAATGCTGTGGATGCCATTTTCCTTCTCCAATTTCTTTATCTAAATATTTAGAATTTGATTAAAACTAAATGTAGTGATACGTGTGTATTATATGCAAAATATGGCACTTACATGAGCTTGGAACCATTCATGGAACTTATCATTTTGAATCCTCTCGACAGCATCAGAGTTTAAATTGCGTCCACTAGTGATCTCATCAGCATGAGCTCTGCAAATTAATTCGTAAATAGAGGTAAAGTAGGGAAACAGGGTAACTAAGACAATTTATAAGCATAAGATATTACCTAAGGTATGAATTCACATCAGAGCAATTGAACAAGACATATCTATGTGCCTGTACTTTAGCAACACCGCTCAGAACATAATTTCTGGGCTTTCCAAGTGGATTGCCAGAATGAGGAAATAATTTTGATCCATGTGCAATATCATGATGCCCAAACCACTCCTCGTTAACTTCGTTCCGCAAAGGCAAGTTATGTTTGGTCTCAAAACCGACAATATATCTTGAACAGAATGTCATGCTCTCATCTGCCAAAAATGCTTCAGCGATAGATCCTTCAGGATGAGCTTTGTTACGGACATTTGACTTCAGCTTACCTATATACCTACAACAACACAAACAAAAGGAAGAAGAAAATTATTGAAGAATCTTTTCCTACAAAGATATGTAATGCATCCCCATACTTATATAAGAAGCTAGCATACCTTTCGACAAACCACATCGAACGGTAGCACACTGGACCACCTATTTTTGCCTCCGTTGCTAGATGCATAACCAAATGCACCATAACAGTGAAAAAACCTGGCGGGAATATCCTCTCCATATGACATAATGTCATTATGATTCGCTCCTCCAACTTCTCAAGCTCGCTGATGTATAGGACTTTTGCACTCACTTCTCTAAAATACCCACACAGGTCAAACAACACACATGTGACATGATCTGGGAGTAGACCTCGGATAGCAAGTGGCAAAAAGTATTGCATTAGTATATGACAATCGTGACTTTTAAGGCCTGAGATTCTCCCTTGAACAACATTTGCACATCTTGAGATGTTTCCTGAAAAACCATTCGGACCCCTTGCACCATGAAGGACTTTGCAAAATTGTTGCTTCCCTTTTTTAGATAGGTTATAGGAAGCAGGTGGCAGATAATACTTATCATTAGATTTTTTGTGTGGATGCAGCTCTCGTCTAATGTTCATCTGCTGTAGGTCTTGTCGTGCCTTTAAATTATCTTTGGACTTGCCTTCTATTCCTAGAAGTGTTCCATATATGTTCTCACATACGTTCTTCTCAATATGCATGATATCAAGATTGTGACGAAGTAAATTGAAGTCCCAATAGGGCAAATTGAATAGGCCACTGACACACTTCCATGTTTTGGAATTCTCAAAATCTGAAATTGATTTTATTTGATCTTCAATTCTAGTTTCTGCATAAGCACTAGGTGCTGCTCTATGTTCTTCAGAACCATCAAATGAGCTAGCATCAAAACGGAATTTGTGATCTGGGGGCAGAAATCGGCGATGCCCCATGAAACAGTACTTCTGCCCATGTTTCAAGCGTTTAGAACATGTTTCATCACGACATGGAAAACAACCAAACTCACCATTTACGCTATATCCTGCAAAGAGAGCTAGCCCGGGGTAGTCACTCATGGTAGACAACACAACAGCATAAAGTTGAAACATCTCACCTCGAGATGCATCATAAGTACGAGTTCCTACCGTAAACAACTCTGTTAGTTCTTCATAAACTGGTTGCATGAATACATGGAAATTCTTTCCAGGGTAAGTTCGACCAGGAATAAGCAGAGTAAGCAGAAGAGAAGAGGCCTTCGTGCACAACCATGGTGGAAGGTTATTGGGTACTAGGACAACAGGCCAGCAACTATGTTTAGAACTCAGCTTACCAAACGGATTGAATCCATCAGCTCCGATTATGAATCTAATGTTTCGAGGATCTGATCTGATGTGCTTATACTTAGAGTCAATCTCCTTCCATGCCGCTGAATCAGCTAAATGTCGCAATGCACCATCTTTTATGCGTTCCTCATCATGCCATCTTAATGCTATAGCGGTTTCCTTGTGCATAAAAAGCCTCTTAAGCCTTGGCTTAATAGGGAAGTACCGTAGCACCTTCTTCGGGGTTGCTTTTTTCCTTTCCTTGTTAGTTAGCATGGTTTTATCAGGTTTGTTTTTCCACCTTGATGCTCCACATACTGAGCAAAAGTCATCATTAGCCTTCTCTTTCCAAAAAAGCTGACAATCTTTTTCACAAACATGAATTCTCTCATAACTAAGCCCAAGCTTTCCAATGATCTTCTTGGCCTCGGCAAAAGTTCCAGGTAAATTCTTACCATTTGGAATTGCTTGTTGCAGAACTACTAGCAAATCATTTATAGATTTATTACTCCACTTGTTAGTGGATTTTATGTTGAACAGAAGCACAAGGAAAGAAAGTTTTGATAGTTCACACCCATTCCACAAAGGTACATCTGCATCTCTCAACAAGTCATAAAAAGTTTGGGTTTCAGGATCTGGTCCATGTTCTGGAGGGTTTGGGTCATCGAAGTCATTCACTTGAGACCCATTATCTATGTTCCCAAAAACATCATGGACTAGCTGGCGCATATTAGAGTTTATGCCTTCCTGTTTTGACCTTTTTCGTTTGTTAGAGGAGATGTATCCTGCTGTTTCACCATGACAACCCCAAACTGTGTATCCAAGTAGCATTCCATCACACACCAAATGATCATATACGGTGTTCCGCTTCAACAAGTACCTATTGACACATTTGACGCATGGACAATGGATCTTGGCATCTGAACTTTTTCCAGTGTATGCAAAATCAAGAAAACCATCTACGCCAGCCAAGTAGTCTGCACTTGGTCTAGGAGAACACAGTAGCTTTTTAATAGTTGTTAGATCCATCGACTCGCTGTGTTAAAGTAGCAAATATCATTAGTGAATTTATTATAGTGCTAAACCAGTTGAAATTGTATTGAACCATCGTTACTTTCAAACAACGAGTTTATAATACTGAGCTAAGCAAAAGTGGACATCATATTCTGCAGTATGCGTTGTGACTCACATCTAAGGCGGATAGGAAAATCATGACTAGTGACTGGCGTAACATATGGCTACTACGGCATCTTGCTGTACAAGTCAATCCAAGACCACATGACCCACAATGGTACACTATCAAACAAATGCATATGTAAATTATTTATCTGTTTTTTCCATTCCAGTTTAGCAGAAGTTGATATAATCTACCTGCAGGCGCCGGCTGAGGCGAGCAAGGAGGAGTGACGATGTGGTACATACAGCTGGGATTATTTCATTAATATGGATGCTTGCTACTTATTCTGTAGAGAAGAAGAAGAATAGTACACTGAAACTACTGAAATCAGAGGGATAGGAGTTGAGGGGCGCTACCTTGGGCCTTGATGCGTGGTGGCGACCGTGGAGGAAAGAGAGGAGTTGAAGAGGACGGCGGCGCCTGAGGAGGAGCTGGTCGGGGAGGCGGTGCCTGAGGAGCTGGTCGGGGCGGCGCCTGGGGAGACGTTCCTGGCGTTCTTCTCCTCCTCGCCGAGCACCTTGCCGCCGGAGGAGGCCCGGCGACCTCAACCCTACCGGACGGGGGACAGGGGGCGGCGGCGGCTAGGCATGGTCTGGGGCTGGGGGAGGAACAGCCCGATGGGCGGCGGCGGGGTGGTGTGGAGGTGTGGATTCGAGCGCCGAGAGGAGGCGGCGTGGGCTGTGGACTAGAGCGGCGGCGGCACGGCCTCTCTGTGGCGGCGATGCGGCCAGCGGCCAGCGCTCGGGTCGGGCGGCGGCGCAACAGGGGATCGAGGTAAGAGATGAGGAACGAATCGATAAAGGGTAGATTTTTTTTTGTGGAGTTTACTTTTTGGGAAGTTATTATTATATAATTCAACCGGCTGATTTGAAGCTTCGTGTCGGTCGTGCAGGGAGCTGTCCAACTCTAATCGTGCGTGCGTGTGCCCACCTCCCAAAGCTTGTTGCCACGCCTCTTTTCTCTACAAGTTTCTTATATCCCGTACGTTAAAAAAAAAGGTTTCTTATCCGTATAGCAAGCTGTCTTTTATCATGTATGTACGCGTTCCTGTACTCATCTGGCATCGCTGGCAGTCATTGATGATAGCGGGAAGCAACGAAGAACAACAAGATGGTGAAGGTCCTAGAACCAGAGGATCCGAAGATCCAAGAAAAATAAAGAAAAACAGCAGCCCTACTAGCTACAGCACAACACATCATACAATCCATACTAGACAGCGCAACTCCGACTCCGATGGTGAACTACGAAGGAAACTAGGCAAGGTTGGCGTCGCGGAGGATCACCGAACGAACCATCCTGTCACGCGTCATCGTATATCACTGGCCTCCCACCGCGGCTTCGACTTCACATCAACAGGCAGTCGAGGATCTCCCACGGGCACGCGGGAGAAGAAGAGCCGACTACCACGACCAAGGCCACGCCTCCGACATTGCTCACCGCTGTCATTGTTGCCACAGAAGCCATCACACGTCCAGTGATAGGAAGCACCAAAGGGATCAAAGTCTTCAAGACGGCGCCCTAAAGAGGGGAACGACGTTGAAGACGACGCCACCGCCTGACCCTGCAGCAGGATTTGGGTTTTCACCCGAAGGACTTGATCCGGGAGATCTGGCCGTGAGATTCCCGACGACGCCTCCAAGGAGGATAACGACGCCCACAGGCGTTGTTGCCGCCGGCCGGTCAGCACTGGCCAGGCTTTCACCCGGAACAGCCACTCCCACGCAGCAGGCCAAGGTCGACCCGTACCTCCATTGGACCGCGCACCCGCCACACAGCGAGCACGCCACCGTTGTGCAGGACCACCAGCTAGCCTCCCCGACGACGGGCCTACAGAGACCAGATCGGGTCCTGCACCCCGCATCCAACCGCGGCCGCAACCAAACGCTTTCCTGTATCGGCGGCTCGAGTACATGCCAATCCCACGTAAGTAATCAATTGGGACCAAATTATAGTACAAGCATGTACATTTATTTAAGTATAAGTTGCCTCAAAAATGGGTTTGGGTTGGTCGAATTTCATGGGAAGTGTATGTGTTCTAGGTATAATCGTTATTTAGCACATACCGGTAAGTTTTTTTTTTACCACGTTTGCTATGCAAATTCACAAAATTATATTGTTTATTCATTTCATAAAGTAATTACTATTTATAACTATATATAATTTTCTTCTCAATAATGAAATAAATACAAAATATGCTCCATTTTTTCCATGTTAAACATTTCTCGAATTATTTATAGATCTGATATTTTTTCTCCAAACAAAAAAAAATGTCAAACAGTCTCCGGATTCTTCCCGCAAAAAATTCCCTCCAGATCTCAATTTCCCTCCTCCACTTCTCGATGGACAAAATGTACGTTTTCATTTTTTTTCTTCCCTTGGCAGAAGCTCCCAATTTATTCCCGCTTAATTTTCCCTCCAGTTAACTAACGAAGGGCTAAATAAATTAGATCGCTAATCCTATCTGCATCATTCGCGCCGCCCTCAAAGTCCACCTCGGCGGCCTCCGTCGCCGCCCCTCAGCGGCCACCTCGCCGCCCCTCCAACGCCCGCTACATCCTCATCCAACGCCGCCTTTCAGCGGCCACCCACGCGCCTGCCCGCCCGTCAACGCCCGATTGAAACCATCGCTGCCTAGATCTGCCTCTGTGTGGTTTGCATCGTTGCGGCAACGACATCGTCGATCCTGAACTCCGGCAACTAAATCCAGAAGGACTACACCATTCTCGCGGCTGGTATCGATCTAGACTCCCATCTCGTTGCTTTCTCCCTTCTACGCCTGAATGATTCTCTTTCCTCCTCCCTTTGTTTTCCTCTCTGAATTTGGTATTAGGTTTGTGCGTACCAAGCAGTAAATCAACCAGTGGTTAATTTAAGATAAGAATGGAGGGTGGGCTGTAATCATTAGTCACTATGTTAAACTGAGATACGATTTATAGTCTGATTTTTGTGCACTGCAGAAGTAGTACCATGTTCTCTGAATTTTTTGTATTCCTCTGCAGTTTTGTGTGCTACAGCCTACAATCCTATAGCATTAGTATTCTCAACATGAATGTTGGCAACATTACCATCGACCTTAGCATCTATACGTGAGATGTTGGCTGCCTTTTCCCCCCTCTTTGCAGTTTAAGGTTTCAGTCTTTAACCCCCTGATTTTGTAGGCTATAATCCCCTGATTAGTACTGATATATGCAGTAGTTATACAAAACTGGGGGCCCCAGATCTTGTACTCTGAAATTCATAGTATATCTTGTACAGTACTGATAGTACTCTGATTAGTACTGATATATGCAGTACTTATACAAAAATTGGGGCCAAAGATCTTGTACTCTGAACTCTGATTAGTACTGATTTTTAAAATTTATGTACCATGAAATTCATAGTACATCTTATACAGTCAGTATTCAGTTTATACCCTTTATTTAGGAAGTCAGTATGTGCACTGTCTACTAGAACTAAACTTGGTCAGAGCAATAACAACCTTGGCGAGTGGCTTGACCGGCAGTCTGTATCCTCCAACGTGTAAAACACTTCCATTATCATGTAATTTCCCTCCATTTCTGTATGAATAAATCCTAGATTGTAACAACAATATGTCAACCTTCTATTCACTTTCATGCCACTGTAAAGTTGGTTTGGTGCTGATACTACTTACATCCATGTCAGTAGATGGCTGTGGAAAATTGGAAAATTAGCCTGTCCTATGAAGATGAGAATCATCAACATAAAGTTCTTGAAGGATTAATGGACAGAACAGATATCTCCTATTATGAGTTAGTCAAATTGATCGAAGAAGTTGGCTTCTCGCCGGCATATGATTTCTTGTACTACAGGAAGAAATACCCCCGTGGCAGAGGCTATCTTGTTCGCATTGATAATGACATTCATGTGAGCAAAATGATATCAGAACATACCAATGAGAAGAAGGTCCAGTTGTATGTGTTCAACGAGGAGGCCAACATTGATGTTGCTCCATCAGACCCTCAGCGTGAGGATGATGGACCGATTACCAGCTTAGAGGAGGAGGGTGTCTTTGATGAAGGAGCAGCAAAAACTAGGGCGGCGACGTCACAAAGTAATAGCAACCATAAGCTCAATAACTATTTCAGTTTTGTAGGAAATTACAGTTTACAAGTGTTGTGCATATTTTGCAACATGTCATGCTTAGTCTACTTGGTCAAATAAATTAGTATCTATCCTTGTAATTAACAGATTAAATGGTGCATGAATTGATTGGCAGGACCGGTGCGTAAATCAAAAAGGTTGAATGTGGTTCAGAGCCGCGCTGAGTACACCAATGGGGATTGTGACAATAGTGAGCAATCTCTGCTGTCACATGATTCAGTGTCCGAAACACAAGAATTGAAGGATAATGAGGATCAAGTTGGTCGTCGAGATGATCGCCTCGACAATATTTCTGGTATGATATTAGTTAAGAAGGATCAACAATTTAAGTTGGCTTGCACATACTTAACAAACAAGCTCCATATATATACTTACCCAATTTTCTTTATTAATCTGACAATACATGCATGTCAAATCTAAAATGTACTTCGCTATTATTGGTCTTTGTTCTGGGTCATTCCATCAGTAGCCTTACTTTCCTTACTCACTCAATGCTTTCAAATCACATAAAGTAATATATGTGGCATTCAGTTAATTAGTATTGTTGTAAATAAATTCCACAGGTGACGGTAAGCGTGGAGGAACATCCTTACCGGCTGTTTGGAACATGCCAGATGGTGCGCGGATAGTTGTAAAATGCAATCATCTTGGCCAGCCTATTGGGGACGAAGGTGGAGTCCTAGGGAAATTTCTTGGCACAATAGCTAGACTTGGGGGCTATTGTCCACTTGACAAAAAGGACTGGCGTAATGTCAAGAAGGATGGCGGGGCTGACACAATACTTCAGTGTGTACAGGTACTCTTATGTGACAGAAGAAGAAAATCAGTTATATTAGCTAGCATATTATTAGTTTGCCTATATACATCTGGGCACTATTTTAAATACAGTGGTGACCTTGTTTTTTATGCTTATTCATTATTTCCTGAAATGCAGACAAAGTTCTTGTACCCTGCTAAGTGTGACAAGTGGATACTAAAAACTACCGGGCGAGATTGGAGAAGATTCAAGGCTGGTCTGAAGAAAAATTTCTTTAGTGCAAACAAGAAAAGAAAATTTTTGTATAAGCTTTGTCCAGAATATGTGGATACTGACCAATGGCGTGAACTTGTCAAATTTTGGAAGTCTAAGGAAGGAAGGGTAAGCTCTCTGTCATTTAATTGGACTATGCGTGCTGCTATTAAGTAGTGCATTGACATTATATTTTTATTATAATAGGCAGTAAGTGAGAAGAACAAAATAAGTCGTACAAAGGTGAAGACAAGTCATACAGCAGGGACAAAGAGTTTTGCTCGTTGGGCTGAGGACCTTGTGAGTAATATATGTTTTTTCTAAGTTTTCACAGCATTTTCTTTACATATCAGTGCACTTCTGGTTTTGCAGCGTCAAGAGGACCCTGAAAAGAAACAACCACATAGAGCGAAGGTTTATTTAGCGACTCATAGAAAACCCAAAAAGGCCAACGATAAAAATAAGCTTGTGGTAGGTTATATACATTCAATTTTTACACAATCAAGTCAACACTAAATCCAACAAGTAGAATATGCCTTATTCTTCTCTTTCAGGTTGAGTTGGAAAAGGTAATTAATGAACAACCAGAGTTGGCCCAAAGTGACCAGGGAAGAGTTGCATGGAAAGGTGATGCCTTGCACAAAGTTTTGGGGAATGAAAAGCCTGGACAAGTACATGGCATGGGTTTGCTTCCTGTTCCTAACCAAGTTTATGGTCGAAAACCTCGTTATCTCAAGAACATCAATGTGACTACAACAAATGGTTCATCACATGATGGAGAGGCTGATGCTAGGGAGGAAATAGCAAAGCTGAAGCAACACATAGAGCAACAAGACCAAATCATTGACGCATTAAGAAACAAAGATGAAGTGTGTGGGATGAACAAAATGGCAATGGTAATTTTTTGTTGTTGTTGCATTCATATAATTATTTTACTGAAACTTGTTTAATTTCTATTGTAGGAAAATTTCCAAACCGTAGGTAATGGTGAATCTCATCCAGAAGTACTACATAATAATAAAAGAAAGGTATTGTCAATATAGTCGACATGTGTTAGTTCATTTTCAGCTGTCTTTATAAAATATTTCATTTTGCAGAGAGTTCATGCCAATGGACCTGATGCAGAATACATAGTGATCAAACCCAGAGATACAGCAATGGTAAATTTGTTTATTTATTACTATACTTTATAAGTTTCTAATAACGAATGCCTCTTCATGTAAAATGCAGAATAAAACTCACCCACATCGACATGGCACGCACGAAGATAATGACATTCTGTTAGGCAAACAGGTTAGAATCTTGTTGTTACTCATGCTATAAAGGATACACTACAACTTATTAATTTACTTACATTATTGTACAGAAGCATCATCTTGAAAGTGAGGGTTGCAATAAATTCACATATCAAGTACCATCATCACCAGCCCATCCTGTTTTTGATGGAGAGGTAATGGTTATCTCTTGAGAAATCTGCTTGCTATGCAGTGATAGGAAACATTTTCCATATGAATTATTGATGGCGTGATTTGTTATTCACGCACTTTTAGTTAAAATATCAGATTGTACTAGCGATTTGTCATTCAAGTGCAATCCAATATTGATACTATTGACTCATATTTGTTTGTATAATGCTGAATGAATGAGTTTCTGCATTTTAAGTTTGATTTGCATGTAATGGACTCTCTTGAGGTCATAAAATGATGTTGGCACATGTAATATTTGATGAATAAAATGCACTGTGAACTTTACATTGCAAAATCACAAGGATAAATCATTTTTTCCTCTTATGTTTCTCTGTAGATGAGAAAGAGCAGGGAGAATATGGATGGAAATTTGACTAGAGTACACAAACAAAGCACTGAAGACAAGTCTGTAGTCCATGTGTCCTCTAAGCAGAAACGTAGTCCTTCCATGGAGGTAACAAAAATAGTGTGTTCATACTAGATTCGTGTTCACAAAATTGGTTTTTATTACTGCAAATTATAATTTGAACCTCATTTTAGGTTGGCACAAAAGTGATTCTGAAGTCTTCAATATATCCAAACAAAAGGCATGTGGCACATGCTAGCATTTTGGGTTGCAATTCAAAAAAAAAGGTTGGTGGTGTTGAGCTAGGTCGGCAGTTCGTAGAAGTGCAAGTTGATCAACCTATTGAGGAATGTGAGCTCTTGGTAAGGGAAAGGGAAAATTGTAGGACAATTGGCGATGCTTTCACCTCTGGATTAACAATTGCTTGGCCTTTAGCATGTGTATGTCAATATTCAACTTCTTGAGTTTTGTTAAATTAAATTTGTGATATACTTAATGTAGTTGTAACTGATTTTTTTGCAGATTGAGAGGTTCAGTGGTTGAGTTGATTCGGATGCTTTTGCTTATGAGGAATCAAGATGCAAATATGACATGTTGATGCAAGAAAGATCTCAGGGGCACATTCTAGTGAACATGAAGAGGGGTGTCACATGGTTTCAATGATAGGAAATCTTTCGCGTACTATAGTTTACATTAATGGGTTGAGAAATGTATTTTTTTTTCCTACAATATGGATCTTCTATATGTTCATTGTTACAAATGCTATGGAATGGCATGAACCATATTGATATTTTATATCCTTTTTGTCGTGCATATGCAAGCTTTATGTCCATGGTCTTTTTATATAGTATACACTGTGTCATATGCTTATCGATTTAAACTATGAGGAAGTATAACAACAAAAATGTATTGATACAATATTTCATACAAAACGGTTGCAATAGCACATTGGACTAATTATGCCATGTTACTATAGTTAGGAAAAGGTGTTACTAGGTTGGCTACCAATCACCACTAGAGATGTTACAATATATACCAAAATTATGTTACTGTTGCGTTGCTACAATAAACAAAACGTGCTGCTGAAATATCAAAACGTGTTACAAAGGCCTATTGTAATTACTGCGAATCATTAATAATTGTGTTGCAATTTTGTTAAAACGTGTTACTAACCATGTTGCTACACCAGGAAAAACATGTTACAAGGTGTGTGCCTATAGTTCTAAAATAGTGTTACCAGGGCCTTCGGTAACACATATGGCTTGTGTTGCAACAGTACAATTGTAACACCTTTAAATACATATAGGAACAATTCTTATGTGCTACAATAGACATCACCTAGTAACATAGCCTACAGGAACACATACAAAAGTGTGTTACGGCGCGCTTCAGTAACACAATATCTAAGCTGTAGTAGCACATCAACGTGTTACAAGAGATCAATCCTGTAGTAGTGATAAGCTATGAGAAAATTTCACGAGACCATACGTAACTACTTGCTACCAAGAGCGAAGTTTTTCGTTGATCTTCAATTGGGTTTTCTTTTGAGATCAGAACACAATGCTTCTTGCCCAAATTCTGTACTTTATTATCTTGTTCATGCGCAAATAATTTCTGTGGTCCTTCATTTTACTTCCGCATTTTATTGGATTCAGCTGCATCATTCATGTAAAGTTCAAAACAAACCAACTTTGGTCCATGATAACTCCACAAACAGAGTAAGATACGGCCATTCACATTCAAGGGCACAACATGCAGAGTGCACGCCAGGAAGGTTGGACAACGATCAATGCAAGGACACAAATAAAGTCTTATTCTGTAAAGAACACAGTAGAGCCGTGGCTTCCATTCATTAAGACAAAAAATCTGAAGAACTGTAAGAGAGGGGGAAACATTTACAACAGCATGGCATTGTTTTATCGAGTAAATGACATTGATCTGAGACAACACAGTACAACAGCATGGCAAATAGGTTCTCCCACATCGTTTTTTCACAGTGAACGGCCAATTATCTGTTATCGATTGTGCAACTGCTCTTGCCTGCTGCCAGGAACAAAGTTCTTCAGTGCTGTTGTCGCAGACAACAGGCACGTTCCGAGTTGTTGAATGTTGATGCAATAATTTGTCTTCAAATTCTCCATTGTTTGTAACCCGTGCCTCTGTAAAGAAATATACGAGTGATCACTAAAGTAGGGATCTAAACAATCTTATATTTCTTTGTGGAGGAAGTACATGGCAACAACTAGTTGAATGTTTTGACCAAACAAGTAGTCCAAGTTAGTTAACTAAGGGCAAAAGAAACACCGAACAAAACTGAAGAAGAGACTGCAACCATGGCCTCAGAAAGTGTAGTGCAGTTTCCATTGCCGAATGGAGAGACCCATTGGCTCAAATCTTATACCTTCTCACTTTCACATCATTGGCGCTTCAACTGCAAGTTTGTCAACAGAAACTATCTCCATTATCACCAATGCTACAAGATGCAACTGAAAACAAAGTAACAAGGACCAAAAGTATACAAACACTGAAACAAGAACGAAAAATTGCCAGCCATATGTGCCTCAGATAACCTTACAGAACTTCCACATGATGGAACCTTTGAAGAAGTCCATTTCAGAGAACAAATCAGGATTTCATCATCACCGGCACAAACATCGACCAACACACGTGCATACATCAAGAAATACCAAACAAACACTTGATAAACCGAACAACCAACTTTTTTTTTGCCTCAGCAAGATAGTGCAGTTTCCATGGCCGAATGGATAGACCCATTGGCTGAGATTGAGAACTCTTTTTCACGTTCACATCATCGGCTCTGCAAGTTACAGGATATAACAGAGAGAACACGGACAGAAAGAGCAGAGCAAGCAGAGAAATTGAAACCCAAGCGCAATGTAAACATCAGGCCTGTCCTCTGTACTACAGAATTGCAGATACTAAAAGTTTGGAAGAACAATTCGTGAGCTTGGCCTCAGCAAGAACAATGTGCATTATCATGGCCATGCGTCGGCTCTGATTTGAACTGTGTTGTTTCCTCATCATCGGCCCTAATGGACAGGAGCAAATAACTTAAATAATTGGCGCATTCAAATACTAATTGAGAGCAGAGCAGCATCCAAGAAACGTAATTTCAGAATGATGAAAACATACGAAAGAAAGGAGAGGAAGCAGTATATGATGAACTGTGTTGTTTCACATCATCGGCCCTGATGAGTAGTGATATATGCCGCGCCTCGGATAACTCTATAATTTTCACGTCATTTATTTTATTATCTGAAAAGCAAGCAATGTCGCCATCGGCGGACGTCACCGAAATCAAAGAAGCACCTGCTGCACATACATCGCTACAGTAACAAAAGCCAAAGATGGTTTGCCAAAATGGACCAAAGTAAATCAAGGCTAGCGAGGAATTCATCCAATAGCACAACTACTACTTCATCTGGATGCAAGAGCACGTATACTTTGAAGAAATAAATTAGCTCGATCTTGTCATCTGCGCATACATAGCACACATCTCAAAAGCTGTTCTTGTATCATCGTCGGTGTAAATAAATAGTGGACATGGAAGATCATCCATGAAATGTTGTCAGATTAAAGGTTAAACAAGTGTCACAAAACAAAGGTGCTAGCTGGCTAGCTCCTGGCGCCTCAGAGTCTGGTTAATTTGCTCGTCATTACTAATATCAGAAAAGCAAGCAATGTCATCATCGGCGCCATGACCCAAAATCAAATACTCCCTCCGTTCCTAAATATAAGACCTTTTAGAGATTCCATTATGAACTACATACGGATGTATATAGACATATTTTAGAGTGTAGATTCACTCATTTTGTTCCGTATCTAGTCTATAGTGGAATCTCTAAAAGGTCTTATATTTAGGAACGGGGGGAGTATTAACAGAGACCAAGTAAAATTACACGGCCGGATCGGAGTGGGTGAAAACGGAGAGCACAGTTGAACGTACAGCAGCTTTCCAGAAACGCACCGTCTGGCTGGAAGAAACCAACCAAAGCCAGAGTAAAAGCAAAGCGTGCATGGAAGGCCAGCCAGATCCAAGAACCGGAACTTCTCCAAAAAAAAAAAAAAAAGTAGTAGTTGGACGGCCTCAGATACTTTGAAGAAAATGATTTGCTCTTGTCATCTGTGCATGAATGCATGCATAGCACATCTCAAAAGCCATCGTTGTTTCATCACCGGCCCGGCCTTGTAAAAATCAAACAACCCTTACACAAGAACAAACGCATGCATGCAGTGAAAAGAAGTAGTGCCTCTGGTAGATAATCCGGTTGAACCATCACATGCAAGATGGAACCTATGCTATGCTATGTACGAGAGAAACCAGAGCACAAATCAGGATTTCATCATCACCGGCACACATACACATCGACTGACATACGCCCGGCCCATACATCAAGAAACACAAAACAAACACTTGATAAACCGAAGAACAGACTGCTTACTTCGCCTCAGCAAGATAGTGCAGTTTCCATTGCCGAACGGATGGACCCATTGGCTGAAATTGATAACTCTTTTTCACGTTCACATCATCGGCTCTGCAAGTTTGTCATCTCAGCTACAGGATATAAACCGAGAACAGAAACAGAAAGAGCAGAGAAACCATAGTGGATCTAAGAACAGAGCAAGCAGAGAAATTGAAACCGAAGCGCAATGCCAGCATCCTTCCTAGTAGAATCTAAAGTTGTGGAATTGCAGATGCTAAAAATTCGGAAGAAGAACAGTTTGTGACCTTGGCCTCAGCCCTCAGCAAGAACAATGTGTATTATCATGGCCGAACTGGCTCTGATTTGAACTGTGTTATTTCACATCATCGGGCCATATTGGATATGAGCAAAAAAAAAAAAAATTGCAACAAACCTTTTGAAGCATATTTTATGTATTCAAATACTAATCGAGAGCAGAGCAGGCAAGAAACGTAAATTCAGATGAATTTAAATCTAACGAAAGAAAACTAAATTCAAAAGAAGCTGCGGGAAAACTTAAAGCAAACAGGAAAATGTTAATTCTCTAGAGATTTAGACGCCCTCAGATACTTTGAAGAAATTGATTCGCTCTTGTCATCTGCGCATAAAGACAGCACATCTCAAAAGCCATCGATGCGTCGTCATCGGCGTAATTGAAATCGAAGAACCCGTCAGAGAACGAAACACAGGAAGAACGGGTACGCCAGCTAATTGCAGAAATCGCCCAAGACCAAATGTTGTGCACGGATCAAAGAGAGGTAACAAGCAGATCGAAAAGAAGGTGCTATGTAATGGCATTGCCGCGCCTCGGATACTCAATAATTTTAATTTGCTCGTCATTTAACTTAATTGCTATCTGAAAAGCAAGCAATGTCGTCATCGGTGAATGTCACGCAACTCAAAGAAGAAGTTAGCCTTCTGTACATCGCCACCGTACCAACCAAAAGCCAAGAGAATTCTTCACCAAAAAAAGGGCCGGGAAACCAATGCCGCGTACGTCGTCAAGGTAGCGAGAAAATCATCAAAACCAAGGTAAAATCAACCATGCATGCATCGCAGATAAGTCAGATCCAAAAGCACAACTACTGCTTCATCTGGATGACTGAATCCAGGAGCATAACGGAATATGCATGCCTCGAAAATTGTATTACTAGCTGGCCTCAGATACTTTGAGGAAATGAAATATCACCTGTCACCTGTGCATATATATATAGCACATCTCAAAAGCCGTACATGTGTCATCATCGGCCCAAATAAATAGTGGAAATGGAAGATCATACATGAAATGTTCGATTGAAGGTTAAAGTGTCAGAAAACAAAGGTGTTAGCTGGCTAGCTCCTGGCGCCTCAGAGTCTGCTTAATTTGCTCGTCATTAATGATATGAGAAAAGCAAGCAATGTCATCATCAGCGCCCGCCATGATCCAAGATCAAACAACAGAGACCAAAGTAAAAGTACACGGCCGGATGGGAGTGGGTGAAAATGAGAGTATATCTGTCTCCAGTGGTACAAAAAGCAGAGATGAACGTACAACCAAAGCCAAAGTAAAACAAACCGTGCAAAGCCGAAACCAAAGCCAGATCCGACAACCGGAACTTCTGAAAAAATAGTTCGCTCTTGACATCATTAATAAATAGGTGCACGCCTCAGAAATTGTTTTGCTCGTCATTAATAATGTCGGAAAAGCAAGCAATGTTCATCACCGGCGACAGAACCCGAAATCAAAAGCAAGCAAGCACGGTCTGGACATACGTACGCAAGAATTAATAAACCAACCAAAGCCAAACAAGGTAAAGCAAACCATGCATGCATATGGGGTCGGGAGGCCTCGGATACTTTGAAGAAATTGATTCGCTCTCGTCATCTGTGCATATAGATAGCACATCTCGAAAGCCAATGATGTCTCGTCACCGGCCATGTAAAAATCAAAGAACGACCCATGAATGAATGAAGGTTTACAAAGGGAGGACGTACGTACACAAGAGCGAACGCACGCAGTAAAAACAAGTAGGGCCTCTGGTAAGGATTCGTGGCCATGAGAGAGAGGACCAGATCCAAGAAACGACCATTGGATCATCGGCAAGCACGTCAAAAGGAGGATGCAAAGAAGAGACGAATCCAAGAAGAGCAGGGAGAGGAGACCCAGAAGTTCATCACAGCAAACGCCCGAAAGATGGATTAGCTGGCCTCACATACTTTGAAGAAACACTTTTGCTTCGGTACACCCCCCTAATACAAGGATGGTTCAGATCGCACGATACCTCTTCATAACCAGGGGCACGATCGGCATATTTAGAAAAGTGTTCCCCGCCTGCCCACGGCTGGTACGTATACGTATACGTGTACGTTTATTCCACGCGCGAGGCCCCGCCTGCCGCTAATTAAGCCGCCTACCCAGCGTTGCGACCTGCATGCACGCGCGTGGCCCCGCCAGCCGCTGACTGCGCCGCCTACCCAGCGTGCACGCGCTGTCGCTGAACGCGCCCGACGCGCCCCGCTGCCATCGGCGCCCCGCTGACGACGTCGCCCGTCGCGCGCCACTGCCCACTTACGCCCTCGCCCGTCGCGCGCCGCTGCCCGCTGACGTCCTCGCCCGCCGCGCGCCACTGCCCCGCTGACGCCCTCGCCCGTCGCGCGCCGCTGCCCGTTGACGCCCTCGCCCGCCGCGCCCCGCTGCCGCCCTCGCTCGATGTTGCCCTGCCGCGTGCATGCGCCTGCCCCGCCTGCGCCCTGCATGTATGTTGGAAACCCGACCGAGGCCCACACACAGGACGGCAACCACCTGGACTGGCTCATGCGGTGACCGCCCAGGCTCGCGCACGCTCCCACGACTCCACGCACGGCGTGATCGCCGCTTATCTTGTACAGTCCGTTGTAACAATCCTAGCGTAGGACCTGTACCTCCACCTGTGTGTACATCAGATGGAATGCAACGAGTGATTCCCTCAATCTATCTATGCACGCGCGTGGGCCCGACTTTTGCTGCATGCACGCGCTGCCGCTGACTGCGCCAGACGCGCCCCAAAATCCTAGGAAAGAGAAGAAAACTGGCATGCGTGCCGTCGAAGGTGATGACAACGCGTGGAAAAAGTTTCGGGCCATTTCACGTGCTTCGGAACCACCCTCCGGCACACCGAAACGGAGCTGGTTGCACATGGTCTACGTGATCGGATGCATGCAGTTGCACCAAACCGTGCAGACATGTGGGCACGGCCAACGTAGGCCCCCACGCAAGTTTGGAACGAAACTCGACACCGAACGAACGTCGCGTCACGTCCGGCCAGTGTTTTAGGGTTTTTTCACCGGGAAAATCCTAGGAAATGCATCGGGCATCGGAAAAAGAAGAAAACTGGCATGCGTGCCGTCGAAGGTGATGACAACGCGTGGAAAAAGTTTCGGGCCATTTCACGGAGTCGAAAAAACAAACGTGCTTCGGAACCACCCTCCGGCACACCGAAACGGAGCTGGTTGCACATGGTCTACGTGATCGCATGCATGCAGTTGCACCAAACCGTGCAGACATGTGGGCATGGCCAACGTAGGCCCCCACGCAAGTTTGGAAAGAAACCCGACACCGAACGAACGTCGCGTCACGTCCGGCCAGTGTTTTAGGGTTTTTTCACCGGAAAAATCCTAGGAAATGCATCGGGCGTCGGAAAAAGAAGAAAACTGGCATGCGTGCCATCGAAGGTGATGACAACGCGTGGAAAAAGTTTCGGGCCATTTCACGCAGTCGAAAAAAAAACGTGCTTCGGAACTCCCCTCCGGCACACCGAAACGGAGCTGGTTGCACATGGTCTACGTGATCGCATGCATGCAGTTGCACCAAACCGTGCAGACATGTGGGCACGGCCAACGTAGGCCCCCACGCAAGTTTGGAACGAAACCCGACACCGAACGAACGTCGCGTCACGTCCGGCCAGTGTTTTAGGGTTTTTTTACCGGGAAAATCCTAGGAAATGCATCGGGCATCGGAAAAAGAAGAAAACTGGCATGCGTGCCGTCGAAGGTGATGACAACGCGTGGAAAAAGTTTCGGGCCATTTCACGGAGTCAAAAAAAACGTGCTTCGGAATCCCCCTCCGGCAAACCGAAATGGAGCTGGTTGCACATGGTCTACGTGATCGCATGCATGCAGTTGCACCAAACCATGCAGACATGTGGGCACGGCCAACGTAGGCCCCCACGCAAGTTTGGAACGAAACCCGACACCGAACGAACGTCGCGTCACGTCCCGCCAGTGTTTTAGGGTTTTTTCACCGGGAAAATCCTAGGAAATGCATCGGGCGTCGGAAAAAGAAGAAAACTGGCATGCGTGCCGTCGAAGGTGATGACAACGCGTGGAAAAAGTTTCGGGCCATTTCACGGAGTCGAAAAAACAAACGTGCTTCGAAACCACCCTCCGGCACACCGAAACGGAGCTGCTTGCACATGGTCTACGTGATCGCATGCATGTAGTTGCACCAAACCATGCAGACATGTGGGCACGGCCAACGTAGGCCCCCACGCAAGTTTGGAACGAAACCCGACACCGAACGAACGTTGCGTCACGTCCGGCCAGTGTTTTAGGGTTTTTTCACCGGGAAAATCCTAGGAAATGCATCGGGCGTCGGAAAAAGAAGAAAACTGGCATGCGTGCCGTCGAAGGTGATGACAACGCGTGGAAAAAGTTTCGGGCCATTTCACGGAGTCGAAAAAACAAACGTGCTTCGGAACCACCCTCCGGCACACCGAAACGGAGCTGCTTGCACATGGTCTACGTGATCGCATGCATGTAGTTGCACCAAACCATGCAGACATGTGCGCATGGCCAACGTAGGCCCCCACGCAAGTTTGGAACGAAACCCGACACCGAGCGAACGTCGCGTCACGTCCGGCCAGTGTTTTAGGGTTTTTTCACCGGGAAAATCCTAGGAAATGCATCGGGCGTCGGAAAAAGAAGAAAACTGGCATGCGTGCCGTCGAAGGTGATGACAACGCGTGGAAAAAGTTTCGGGCCATTTCACGGAGTCGAAAAAAAAACGTGCTTCGGAACCACCCTCCGCAACACCGAAACGGAGCTGGTTGCACATGGTCTACGTGATCGCATGCATGCAGTTGCACCAAACCGTGCAGACATGTGGGCACGGCCAACGTAGGCCCCCACGCAAGTTTGGAAAGAAACCCGACACCGAACGAACGTCGCGTCACGTCCGGCCAGTGTTTTAGGGTTTTTTCACCGGGAAAATCCTAGGAAATGCATCGGGCGTCGGAAAAAGAAGAAAACTGGCATGCGTGCCGTCGAAGGTGATGACAATGCGTGGAAAAAGTTTCGGGCCATTTCACGGAGCCGGAAAAAAAAACGTGCTTCGGAACCACCCTCCGGCACACCGAAACGGAGCTGGTTGCACATGGTCTACGTGATCGCATGCATTCAGTTGCACCAAACCGTGCAGACATGTGGGCACGGCCAACGTAGGCCCCCACGCAAGTTTGGAACGAAACCCGACACCGAACGAACATCGCGTCACGTCCGGCCAGTGTTTTAGGGTTTTTTTACCGGGAAAATCCTAGGAAATGCATCGGGCGTCGGAAAAAGAAGAAAACTGGCATGCGTGCCGTCGAAGGTGATGACAACGCGTGGAAAAAGTTTCGGGCCATTTCACGGAGTCGAAAAAAAAACGTGCTTCGGAACCCCCCTCCGGTACACCGAAACGGAGCTGGTTGCACATGGTCTACGTGATCGCATGCATGCAGTTGCATCAAACCGTGCAGACATGTGGGCACGGCCAACGTAGGCCCCCACGCAAGTTTGGAACGAAACCCGACACCGAACGAACGTCGCGTCACGTCCGGCCAGTGTTTTAGGGTTTTTTCACCGGGAAAATCCTAGGAAATGCATCGGGCGTCGGAAAAAGAAGAAAACTGGCATGCGTGTCGTCGAAGGTGATGACAACGCGTGGAAAAAGTTTCGGGCCATTTCACGGAGCCGGAAAAAAAAACGTGCTTCGGAACCACCCTCCGGCACACCGAAACGGAGCTGGTTGCACATGGTCTACGTGATCGCATGCATGCAGTTGCACCAAACCATGCAGACATGTGGGCACGGCCAACGTAGGCCCCCACGCAAGTTTGGAAAGAAACCCGACACCGAACGAACGTCGCGTCACGTCCGGCCAGTGTTTTAGGGTTTTTTAACCGGGAAAATCCTAGGAAATGCATCGGGCGTCGGAAAAAGAAGAAAACTGGCATGCGTGCCGTCGAAGGTGATGACAACGCGTGGAAAAAGTTTCGGGCCATTTCACGGAGTCGAAAAAACAAACGTGCTTCGGAACCACCCTCCGGCACACCGAAACGGAGCTGGTTGCACATGGTCTACGTGATCGCATGCATGCAGTTGCACCAAACCATGCAGACATGTGGGCATGGCCAACGTAGGCCCCCACGCAAGTTTGGAAAGAAACCCGACACCGAACGAACGTCGCGTCACGTCCGGCCAGTGTTTTAGGGTTTTTTAACCGGGAAAATCCTAGGAAATGCATCGGGCGTCGGAAAAAGAAGAAAACTGGCATGCGTGCCGTCGAAGGTGATGACAATGCGTGGAAAAAGTTTCGGGCCATTTCACGGAGTCGAAAAAACAAACGTGCTTCGGAACCACCCTCCGGCACACCGAAACGGAGCTGGTTGCACATGGTCTACGTGATCGCATGCATGCAGTTGCACCAAACCGTGCAGACATGTGGGCACGGCCAATGTAGGCCCCCACGCAAGTTTGGAACGAAACCCGACACCGAACGAACGTCGCGTCACGTCCGGCCAGTGTTTTATGGTTTTTTCACCGGGAAAATCCTAGGAAATGCATCGGGCGTCGGAAAAAGAAGAAAACTGGCATGCGTGCCGTCGAAGGTGATGACAACGCGTGGAAAAAGTTTCGGGCCATTTCACGGAGCCGAAAAAAAAACGTGCTTCGGAACCACCCTCCGGCACACCGAAACGGAGCTGGTTGCACATGGTTTACGTGATCGCATGCATGCAGTTGCACCAAACAATGCAGACATCTGGGCACGGCCAACGTAGGCCCCCACGCAAGTTTGGAACGAAACCCGACACCGAACGAACGTCGCGTCACGTCCGGCCAGTGTTTTAGGGTTTTTTCACCGGGAAAATCCTAGGAAATGCATCGGGAGTCGGAAAAAGAAGAAAACTGGCATGCGTGCCGTCGAAGGTGATGACAATGCGTGGAAAAAGTTTCGGGCCATTTCACGGAGTCGAAAAAACAAACGTGCTTCGGAACCACCCTCCGGCACACCGAAACGGAGCTGGTTGCACATGGTCTACGTGATCGCATGCATGCAGTTGCACCAAACCGTGCAGACATGTGGGCATGGCCAACGTAGGCCCCCACGCAAGTTTGGAACGAAACCCGACACCGAACGAACGTCGCGTCACGTCCGGCCAGTGTTTTAGGGTTTTCTCACCGGGAAAATCCTAGGAAATGCATCGGGCGTCGGAAAAAGAAGAAAACTGGCATGCGTGCCGTCGAAGGTGATGACAACGCGTGGAAAAAGTTTCGGGCCATTTCACGCAGTCGAAAAAAAAAACGTGCTTCGGAACCACCCTCCGGCACACCGAAACGGAGCTGGTTGCACATGGTTTACGTGATCGCATGCATGCAGTTGCACCAAACCGTGCAGACATGTGGGCACGGCCAACGTAGGCCCCCACACAAGTTTGGAACGAAACCCGACACCGAACGAACGTCGCGTCACGTCCGGCCAGTGTTTTAGGGTTTTTTTACCGGGAAAATCCTAGGAAATGCATCGGGCGTCGGAAAAAGAAGAAAACTGGCATGCGTGCCGTCGAAGGTGATGACAACACGTGGAAAAAGTTTCGGGCCATTTCACGGAGTCAAAAAAAAACGTGCTTCGGAATCCCCCTCCGGCACACCGAAACGGAGCTGGTTGCACATGGTCTACGTGATCGCATGCATGCAGTTGCACCAAACCGTGCAGACAGGTGGGCACGGCCAACGTAGACCCCCACGCAAGTTTGGAACGAAACCCGACACCGAACGAACGTCGCGTCACGTCCCGCCAGTGTTTTAGGGTTTTTTCACCGGGAAAATCCTAGGAAATGCATCGGGCGTCGGAAAAAGAAGAAAACTGGCATGCGTGCCGTCGAAGGTGATGACAACGCGTGGAAAAAGTTTCGGGCCATTTCACGGAGTCGAAAAAACAAACGTGCTTCGGAACCACCCTCCGGCACACCGAAACGGAGCTGCTTGCACATGGTCTACGTGATCGCATGCATGCAGTTGCACCAAACCGTGCAGACATGTGGGCATGGCCAACGTAGGCCCCCACGCAAGTTTGGAAAGAAACCCGACACCGAACGAACGTCGCGTCACGTCCGGCCAGTGTTTTAGGGTTTTTTCACCAGGAAAATCCTAGGAAATGCATCGGGCGTCGGAAAAAGAAGAAAACTGGCATGCGTGCCGTCGAAGGTGATGACAACGCGTGGAAAAAGTTTCGGGCTATTTCACGGAGTCGAAAAAAAAACGTGCTTCGGAACCACCCTCCGGCACACCGAAACGGAGCTGGTTGCACATGGTTTACGTGATCGCATGCATGCAGTTGCACCAAACCATGCAGCCATGTGGGCACGGCCAACGTAGGCCCCCACGCAAGTTTGGAACGAAACCCGATACCGAACGAACGTCGCGTCACGTCCGGCCAGTGTTTTAGGGTTTTTTCACCGGGAAAATCCTAGGAAATGCATCGGGCGTCGGAAAAAGAAGAAAACTGGCATGCGTGCCGTCGAAGGTGATGACAACGCGTGGAAAAAGTTTCGGGCCATTTCACGGAGTCGAAAAAACAAACGTGCTTCGGAACCACCCTCCGCAACACCGAAACGGAGCTGGTTGCATATGGTGTACGTGATCGCATGCATGTAGTTGCACCAAACCATGCAGACATGTGCGCATGGCCAACGTAGGCCCCCACGCAAGTTTGGAACGAAACCCGACACCGAACGAACGTCGCGTCACGTCCGGCCAGTGTTTTAGGGTTTTTTCACCGGGAAAATCCTAGGAAATGCATCGGGCGTCGGAAAAAGAAGAAAACTGGCATGCGTGCCGTCGAAGGTGATGACAATGCGTGGAAAAAGTTTCGGGCCATTTCACGGAGTCGAAAAAAAAAGTGCTTCGGAACCACCCTCCGCAACACCGAAACGGAGCTGGTTGCACATGGTCTACGTGATCGCATGCATGCAGTTGCACCAAACCGTGCAGACATGTGGGCACGGCCAACGTAGGCCCCCACGCAAGTTTGGAAAGAAACCCGACACCGAACGAACGTCGCGTCACGTCCGGCCAGTGTTTTAGGGTTTTTTAACCGGGAAAATCCTAGGAAATGCATCGGGCGTCGGAAAAAGAAGAAAACTGGCATGCGTGCCGTCGAAGGTGATGACAACGCGTGGAAAAAGTTTCGGGCCATTTGACGGAGTCGAAAAAACAAACGTGCTTCGGAACCACCCTCCGGCACACCGAAACGGAGCTGGTTGCACATGGTCTACGTGATCGCATGCATGCAGTTGCACCAAACCGTGCAGACATGTGGGCACGGCCAACGTAGGCCCCCACGCAAGTTTGGAACGAAACCCGACACCGAACGAACGTCGCGTCACGTCCGGCCAGTGTTTTAGGGTTTTCTCACCGGGAAAATCCTAGGAAATGCATCGGGCGTCGGAAAAAGAAGAAAACTGGCATGCGTGCCGTCGAAGGTGATGACAACGCGTGGAAAAAGTTTCGGGCCATTTCACGCAGTCGAAAAAAAAAACGTGCTTCGGAACCACCCTCCGGCACACCGAAACGGAGCTGGTTGCACATGGTTTACGTGATCGCATGCATGCAGTTGCACCAAACCGTGCAGACATGTGGGCACGGCCAACGTAGGCCCCCCCACAAGTTTGGAACGAAACCCGACACCGAACGAACGTCGCGTCACGTCCGGCCAGTGTTTTAGGGTTTTTTTACCGGGAAAATCCTAGGAAATGCATCGGGCGTCGGAAAAAGAAGAAAACTGGCATGCGTGCCGTCGAAGGTGATGACAACACGTGGAAAAAGTTTCGGGCCATTTCACGGAGTAAAAAAAAAACGTGCTTCGGAATCCCCCTCCGGCACACCGAAACGGAGCTGGTTGCACATGGTCTACGTGATCGCATGCATGCAGTTGCACCAAACCGTGCAGACAGGTGGGCACGGCCAACGTAGACCCCCACGCAAGTTTGGAACGAAACCCGACACCGAACGAACGTCGCGTCACGTCCCGCCAGTGTTTTAGGGTTTTTTCACCGGGAAAATCCTAGGAAATGCATCGGGCGTCGGAAAAAGAAGAAAACTGGCATGCGTGCCGTCGAAGGTGATGACAACGCGTGGAAAAAGTTTCGGGCCATTTCACGGAGTCGAAAAAACAAACGTGCTTCGGAACCACCCTCCGGCACACCGAAACGGAGCTGCTTGCACATGGTCTACGTGATCGCATGCATGCAGTTGCACCAAACCGTGCAGACATGTGGGCATGGCCAACGTAGGCCCCCACGCAAGTTTGGAAAGAAACCCGACACCGAACGAACGTCGCGTCACGTCCGGCCAGTGTTTTAGGGTTTTTTCACCAGGAAAATCCTAGGAAATGCATCGGGCGTCGGAAAAAGAAGAAAACTGGCATGCGTGCCGTCGAAGGTGATGACAACGCGTGGAAAAAGTTTCGGGCTATTTCACGGAGTCGAAAAAAAAACATGCTTCGGAACCACCCTCCGGCACACCGAAACGGAGCTGGTTGCACATGGTTTACGTGATCGCATGCATGCAGTTGCACCAAACCATGCAGCCATGTGGGCACGGCCAACGTAGGCCCCCACGCAAGTTTGGAACGAAACCCGATACCGAACGAACGTCGCGTCACGTCCGGCCAGTGTTTTAGGGTTTTTTCACCGGGAAAATCCTAGGAAATGCATCGGGCGTCGGAATAAGAAGAAAACTGGCATGCGTGCCGTCGAAGGTGATGACAACGCGTGGAAAAAGTTTCGGGCCATTTCACGGAGTCGAAAAAACAAACGTGCTTCGGAACCACCCTCCGGCACACCGAAACGGAGCTGGTTGCACATGGTCTACGTGATCGCATGCATGCAGTTGCACCAAACCGTGCAGACATGTGGGCATGGCCAACGTAGGCCCCCACGCAAGTTTGGAACGAAACCCGACACCGAACGAACGTCGCGTCACGTCCGGCCAGTGTTTTAGGGTTTTCTCACCGGGAAAATCCTAGGAAATGCATCGGGCGTCGGAAAAAGAAGAAAACTGGCATGCGTGCCGTCGAAGGTGATGACAACGCGTGGAAAAAGTTTCGGGCCATTTCACGCAGTCGAAAAAAAAAACGTGCTTCGGAACCACCCTCCGGCACACCGAAACGGAGCTGGTTGCACATGGTTTACGTGATCGCATGCATGCAGTTGCACCAAACCGTGCAGACATGTGGGCACGGCCAACGTAGGCCCCCACACAAGTTTGGAACGAAACCCGACACCGAACGAACGTCGCGTCACGTCCGGCCAGTGTTTTAGGGTTTTTTTACCGGGAAAATCCTAGGAAATGCATCGGGCGTCGGAAAAAGAAGAAAACTGGCATGCGTGCCGTCGAAGGTGATGACAACACGTGGAAAAAGTTTCGGGCCATTTCACGGAGTCAAAAAAAAACGTGCTTCGGAATCCCCCTCCGGCACACCGAAACGGAGCTGGTTGCACATGGTCTACGTGATCGCATGCATGCAGTTGCACCAAACCGTGCAGACAGGTGGGCACGGCCAACGTAGACCCCCACACAAGTTTGGAACGAAACCCGACACCGAACGAACGTCGCGTCACGTCCCGCCAGTGTTTTAGGGTTTTTTCACCGGGAAAATCCTAGGAAATGCATCGGGCGTCGGAAAAAGAAGAAAACTGGCATGCGTGCCGTCGAAGGTGATGACAACGCGTGGAAAAAGTTTCGGGCCATTTCACGGAGTCGAAAAAACAAACGTGCTTCGGAACCACCCTCCGGCACACCGAAACGGAGCTGCTTGCACATGGTCTACGTGATCGCATGCATGCAGTTGCACCAAACCGTGCAGACATGTGGGCATGGCCAACGTAGGCCCCCACGCAAGTTTGGAAAGAAACCCGACACCGAACGAACGTCGCGTCACGTCCGGCCAGTGTTTTAGGGTTTTTTCACCAGGAAAATCCTAGGAAATGCATCGGGCGTCGGAAAAAGAAGAAAACTGGCATGCGTGCCGTCGAAGGTGATGACAACGCGTGGAAAAAGTTTCGGGCCATTTCACGGAGTCGAAAAAACAAACGTGCTTCGGAACCACCCTCCGGCACACCGAAACGGAGCTGGTTGCACATGGTCTACGTGATCGCATGCATGCAGTTGCACCAAACTGTGCAGACATGTGGGCATGGCCAACGTAGGCCCCCACGCAAGTTTGGAACGAAACCCGACACCGAACGAACGTCGCGTCACGTCCGGCCAGTGTTTTAGGGTTTTTTCACCGGGAAAATCCTAGGAAATGCATCGGGCGTCGGAAAAAGAAGAAAACTGGCATGCGTGCCGTCGAAGGTGATGACAACGCGTGGAAAAAGTTTCGGGCCATTTCACGGAGTCGAAAAAAAAAGTGCTTCGGAACCACCCTCCGCAACACCGAAACGGAGCTGGTTGCACATGGTCTACGTGATCGCATGCATGCAATTGCACCAAACCGTGCAGACATGTGGGCACGGCCAACGTAGGCCCCCACGCAAGTTTGGAACGAAACCCGACACCGAACGAACGTCGCGTCACGTCCCGCCAGTGTCCTACTCAAGAAGACGAGACGGCGGCGGCTCCTTGAAGATGGAATAAGGTTCTCCCCGTCCAGCCCCCGTTCCGGTGGTGCATCTTGCATCGTCGGTGGGCGTGTGGAGGTGTGTCTCCGGTAGATCTGTCTTTGGTGGATTTGCTCGGATCTGTTCGTCGTTCGTCTACGTTCGTGTGTTTTCAGGTTGGATCCTTTCGATCTACGTTACTCTTCATCAGTCGGCTCGCTTCAATGCTTGTAGTCGTCGCTAGGTGGTCTTCGGATCTGGATGTAATTTTTATTATTTCTAGTTTTCGTTGTACTACCATGATTGAAGATGAATAGATTGGAAGTTTTTCTTGCAAAAAAAAATACAAATTGAAAAAGAAAGACATGTGCGCCTTAGAACATTCGATTGCTAGTAAACGGCGGTGTACTTTCCTTAAAAAAAATAAACCAATGATTGCATGGGCCGGCGTATCAATCACATGCATGCAAATCGGGGGTCAAACCCTAGTCCATAGATAGATTGAAGCCTCCATAGATAGATTGAAGCCTCCACGATAGCCAACCCCCGCCCATGTACGTACAACCGCATCGCGCACCTCCTGCCGCCGCATCGCCCGCCTCCTGCCGCCGCAGCGCCCGCCTCCTGCCGCGTCCACCATCGCCAGCCGCCGCCGCCTCCATCGCCGCCGCCGCCTCCACCATCGCCAGCCGCAGCCTCCACCATCGCCGCCGCCGCCTCCACCATCGCCAGCCGCCGCCGCCTCCACCATCGCCAGCCGCCGCCGCCTCCACCATCGCCGCCGCCGCCGCATCATCAACGATCGCCGCCGCCTACACGATCGCCGCCGCCTCCACGATCTTCGCCGCCGTCACCTGCAAGACCGCCAGCCGCAGCCGCCGCGTCCACGATCCGCCCCCCACGCACGACGCCGCCCCCCACGCACGACGCAGGCCCCCGACGGACTAGGAACGGACTAGGTAAAGTGTTGTTTTTGAAATTTTTAGTGTTATTATTTTCCTTATGTTTGTCAAATAGCTAATACTTCATGTAATTTTTTTTTGTTTAGTATGGAAGAATATGGAGAGATTTATTGCTCTGTAGAGAAGTGGTGCACGTTGGTGAGCAAGTTAAGCTCCAGGCAACGAAAGCGGCTAGGTGGCACCAGCTTACAGAATTTTTTGCAAATACCTTGTGTGCTCATGCGAAAGTGTTTGCTAAAATACATCATTAAAACATATGACCCGATTAAAAAAAATTCGTGCTGAGTGTGACAAAAGGTGACATATCCTTGCGCACGGATGATGTCTTTCATATATTTGGCCTAGAGAACAAGGGCAAAGATATAATGAAGGCATTAGACAAAGTAGGTGAGGACGCGAAGGAAAAGGTTCCTTCTCGGTTTCTAGATGTGCGCAGTGGAGAAATAGTGAGCGATAAGTTGATCGAAAATATAGATGTGAATGGGATGTATGACGACGACTTTGTGCGGCGAGCGGTATTGGTCCTCATTGGCACAGTTATAGCACCGCACTCCACCAGACATGTTCCACATTGTTTTTACAAGTTGGTGGATGATGTCAACGCCATAAAGTCATATAATTGGAACGCGTTCACTTTACGCGTCTGCATTGATGGCATCACAAAGACGGTTAAAGATGTTGAAAAGTTCAAGTGGCCGGTGGGAAACCTAGCGCTCATTCAGGTATGCCGTAATTTTATTGTGTATTCCTTATTTCTTTTTTACAGCAAGATTACTAATTCGTTTGATGTTTATGCAGTACATGTACTGGGAGAAAGTGCAGCCAACTGCAGTAGAAACATTCGATCCTTTGTCGTCGGAGTACCCATTGATGGTAAATTGGTCTGAAATAGAGGCTAAGAAGCGTGACACTTACGACACACAGAACGGCCGTGGTCATGGCATGGTAAATATTTATATCTTATAGTGCATGCATTCATTCGGGTATTTAACGGATCACTTATTTTTAATTTGTTGAACATTTCACAGATTGATGATTTAATAAGCGAACAGTACAGACATGCCAAAATAGCAAAAGAAGCAATAATCCAAGAGGAAGATACTGAGCCACCTAAACGTAAAGGTAGTGGCAGAAGTAGAAAAGATAGAAAGCCCGAGGTTTCCTCAAGCAGGTGCAATCGAATGGATCAAGTGCTGAAATTGATGAAAGAAATGCAGAAAGAGATTCGTCTCATTCCAGATAAATGTGCTGAGGTAATGATTAATGTGTGTTTTATTTCACGTGTGCACGTATATAGTATGTGCATGGACGTAACGTTTTGCATGTGTTCATGCAGGTAGTGATCAAGAAGCTGAGTAAGAAAGGAATGTTGCTGAAGCCAACCCACAAGTTCAGTGATCAGTTTGCGGACGACACTGATGAGTGGATGAGAAAGTACAAGCCGAAAGATTTTCCAGAAGTTAATTCAACTCCTTTGGAAGATCGCACGGAGGGGAAGAATGAAGCATCCTTCACGGGTGCAAAGCGTACGGAGTTTCCGACTGATACAGGGGTTAAGTACAGTACACCCGGTAATGGTGATGAAGCCGACCCCTACATTATTGAGGATAATGGTTCACCCAGGGAATTAACACCATCATTAGCTACAAATGAGTTTCCTTCTGTTACTAGAACCCCACAGAATGAAAATGCAGTATCAGGCGGGTCCAGCGCCGAAAATTCAGCAGAAGAAAGTTATCCTAGTCTAAACACAATTTGTAAGGATGCGATTAAAAATGGGACTAAGGAGCAAGATGTGAAGCGGAAGCGGCAACGGTCAAAATTCTGTCGGTCCCCGTACGAACTGATCGGTCAACGCAAACGTGTGAAAAAAAGTAAGTTAAATGTTTCACAAATTTAAAGCTAATTGTGTCCTACCATTTGCAGTTAATTAACAACTCTATGTACGTTAGATCTGTTTGGTATACAAGATGTTCTTATAAGTACGGACTTCATTACTGAGGATCACATAGAGGCCGCGAAGGTTTATATCCAGACGCTAACAAACTCGCGGAAGCATCGTAAACAGACCGTGGTGCACATGACGGGAATAGGTGGGGAAACGTGTACGGCGGAAATGCTTCAAG